>BTSY01000006.1:10020434-11312934 GCA_036245785.1 Pristionchus fissidentatus
CTCCCTCTCTCCCTCTCTCTCTCTCTTTCTCTATCTCTCTCTCCCCCACCCCTCAATTCAACAGTCATCAGTCTATAGAGGGAGAGAAAGACTCGAGGGCCTATCTATCAGCTCCCCCCACTCCTATCTACAACTCTTTCTCTCGCTTCCCTCCTTCCTTCCCCTCTCCTCAATTTAAGTCAGTTCTCGATTCATTGGACTCTTTCTTTTTCTAATTTGGGCGACATAAACCCAAATGAGGACTGGGAGAGAGAGAGAGAGAGAGAGAGAGAGAGAGAGAGAGAGAATGGAGTGAAAGGTGAATCTGTCCCATGCTTCTTCTCTCCCTTCCTCCTCCTTTCTTTTCTACTTACCGTCTAGGATTTCTTTACTCTTCTCGGCGATAAAAGACGAGACGAGAAACATTTTGAGGAAGATTGTGCAGCACTATTCTCTCTTATTGCCACCACCCAGTCGTCGATTCGATGTCGATTACAGTACTCGTTCTAGCAGGGGTACTCTATCCTGACTAGGGATGGCTTCGAAAGAAATCACTCTCTCCTTTTCGCGCATTCTCGGCGAGATAGTGTGCAGACTGAGGAGGGCATTTCTTCCGAAGTACAGTATCCTGGCTATCCTCACCTCCAGAATGAACTGTTTTCATGTGTCCGCCGTATGGTGTGCTTTATCTTCTTCGTTTTTCGTCTCTCTCTCTCTATTCCGCTTTCTCCTCCTCTTGTCTCATTTCTTGTTGTGACACTCCCCCCTAATTAATTCCTTCCCTAATTCCTACCAGTTGTATTTTTCTGCTCGACTGACTAAAGTGCCGCTCTTTCTTTTCATTCTTATCGTCTGCATTACCGTATCCGTAAACCTACCGTAATCTCGTCCAGATGATCTCCTCCTCCTCATCTCAATTATCGATTGATTCTCCTCCGGGTAGATCAGAGGAGGGCGAGGAGGGGGACTCTCTCTCCTCCCTCTCTCTCGCTTCTCCCCTCACGAAGTCTCCCAATTGGCTGCCAGTCAGTAGTCGATTGAAGTGGATTCCGAGTGTGAGAAGGAACTGCGATAGCAGGAGGAGTCTGTCCTGTCTATATGAAGATATACCCAATCACTACTTTGGTACGGTAGAGGGGGGGGGGTTGTGGAATGACTATTTTGGCAGGATATGGGAAGAGGGCACTGTAGAATCTGTATTTTGGTACTCTACAATTAGACGGTATTTTGGAGTTATGAATGTTACAATATTTTTTTATGATTGTTAAAGTACCTGTGGCATGACACAGAAAACTGGTTACATTTTTATTCCAAAAAATACATTCTGATTATTTCCCGTGACGTCGATGCTTCACAGTGGTGATATATTTTTGGGGGAATTGATTCAGCGATTGCATTCTTATTAAAACGCGTTCTCCGTAGTAGCGGGAAAAATTGTGTAGGGACACCACACAATCTTTTCAAACTCATCACCAATGATCCATACTTTGGGTATGGAGTCCCCAGGGGCGGGATACACTTCAGCCAAAAAAGTTTTGAAAAATTTTAAAATTTGGCGCGAAAATCGAGAAAACAATTTTTCGGAGTTGTGCTCCGAGACATATATCATTCGAAAGAGCGTAAAAAGTTATCCCAGAAACTCGTTCAGTTTTTAAATTGGTCACCTTAGACACAAGTTATGTGTCGAAAACTTCGAACATTTACACTTTTCTCGAAACAACGAGTCACATCTCAGGTTCTTATGAAAAATAGATCGGGAAAAGTATATATATTGTGTAGTTTTCATTCTAGAATATGATAGCGTCGAGAAAATTGAAGATATCGTGGACAGAACATACTTTTTTTGCTAAACAACATGACCCGTTTGTCGACGCGGGTTCGATCCCCGGCCAAAACACAATCTTTTGCAAACTTTTTTCATTGCCTAAACCAATGTTTCCTGTGATTTCAGTAACTTTTATTGTTAGATGTGACTCGTTGCTTCGAAAAAGTGTAAATGTTCGAAGTTTCCGACACATAACTTGTGTCTAAGGTGACCAATTTAAAAACTGAACGAGTTTCTGGGATAACTTTTTACGCTCTTTTGAATGATATATGTCTCGGAACACAACTCCGAAAAAATGTTTTCTCGATTTTCGCGCCAAATTTTAAAATTTTTCAAAACTTTTTTGGCTGAAGTGTATCCCGCCCCTGGGGACTCCATACCCAAAGTATGGATCATTGGTGATGAGTTTGAAAAGATTGTGCAGTCCTCCTCCCGCTGCTACAGAGAACGCGTTTTAATAAGCAAATAATTTTGCTATAAAATAAGTCGTATTTGTCGTTTCATAATAAAATCGTTTCGTAAAATAAGTGCGTTATCAGTAGAGATGACCACTCGAAAAGTCGAAAGTGATATTTAATAACAAAGCGTTTCTACTCAGTTTCTGAACAGTCCTCTCTTTCGTTGCTAATCTTCCTTTGTCTTCGAAAAAAAAGGAAGTTTGAGTGTTTAAAACTAATTAATGATTAATAATTAATATTTAATTAATAATTAATAATTATAGGTTCATCGATAACCTCTGATGAGGGTCCGTCGTGTTCCTCCTCCACATTCAATCCCTCCCTTCTCCATGCGGGCGGTGGCGATGCCAAGACGGCCAAGGGAGAGGAGGGCGATAAGAAGGTGAGAGGAATATCGATCGATTGATTGATTGATGAGTACTGTAGGTGAGAGAGGAATATCGATTGATTGAGGGGCGATGACTACTGTCGGTGAGAGAGTTGGACGAGGTGTACGGTATTTAGCGCGCTAAACACAGGATTTTTAAAAATAAAATTATACTCCTTTCAAAAAAATTTTTAAAAATATTTGTTGTCTGGTCGGGGTTTTGGTGATACACTATCGGCTGCCAGGACATTTTGGTATTTCACATTTAAGTTTCCTTGTGAAAACGAACCTGTTTCATCTCTTGGAACAACTGCCGTTGCGAATACGGTATCTAATCGTGGTCATTAATCTATAATTTCTTTGCAGCCGTCTCGACAAGAGGGCGGAGTCCGACGTGCTGCATCCTTCACTTACTCTCCCACTGGATCACTCGGAAAGCACAATAGGTGAGAGAGGAGAATGTGCAACCACAATCTCTTCATTTCGCACACTCTCTCATCCGGTGTAGATAGTATGTGAAATGAAGAAACATTTCGCACTCTGAGTGAGAGAAAAACGTCGAGTGATTGAGTACTTGATTAATGACGAAGATAACGGGCAATAGATAATAGAGGGCCACCATGTCGATTTTTCGTGTAAAGATGGAAGGTTCAGTGTAGGAATGTTTACTCAAGGTAAATTATTTTTGAAGACTTTCGAAAATGATATTGGATAAATAAAAATGGCGATAAAACAATTGTTCCGTAGGTTTTACGTCGAACTTGGAAAGCAAAGTATGGCGAAATTGCAATATGCTCCGAACACACAAAACACTCAGTTCATTTTCTATATTACCTTATTGGAAATATTGAAAATGAACTCTCTCCATTTCGCTCAGTCTCTCGCACGCTTTGCGGTCTGCGTCCCTTTCAATTCAATTCATTTATCTCAGCAACACATGATATGAACTTTGTGGCAGTGTATTGTAGATAGATAGTTTTTAATGAGGTAAGGAAGATCATCGTGTAGCTCGACATTCAATTATTGCATCGGGAAGAGGGGGTCACGATATGTCATGATTAGTAATTAATCACATTGTTCTCCACATTTCTAATTTCGTTTTTTTTAAATTTTCTTCTCTTCTCTATTTTTTAAATTATTTAATTATTTCTCCATTGCAGACGACCTCAAGCAGTCGTCGGGAAGGAAGACGAAGCGGCCAAGAAGAAATTATTGTATGTTTATTTTATTATTTTATTTTATTCATCGTACGAAAATAGGGTCAGCCAACATTTACAAAAAGGAAAATACTGAAATTATTATGACAAATGGATAATATCGATACCAATATTATATGAAAAGGACGTTTCTCGTGACAAGCACACGTTTTATTATTATTATTACATTAGATTATACGTGTGTGCGGTAGATCCCTGTACCCGTCATTGTTAGGGCATGATGTATGTGAGTGTTAGTGCGTGGGGGTCCTTGAATGATTGGCCATGCGGTAGACGACGGCAAGAAATGGACGAGACTTGATGGAACATTGAGAGATGGGAGGTAATTTGACAGTAGAATGGGTTATAAAAAGTATGGTGCTTATTGAGGGGCGGGGGGACGGAGGTAGTGGTGACTTATCCCTGGGGACGAGCAAAAAAAGGGTTGAGGAGGGAGGGAGAGAGAGAAGTATGAGTTGATATGAAAAGAGAGAAGAGGAACGAATTGGAAGAAGAAGGAGGAAGAGAAAAGGAGAAGAAGAGGAAGAATGGAAGGTCCTTTGGTCTGATTAAGATTGACAGCCTAGTAGGGAGAGATGGAGGAGAAATTGAAGAAGGCGGAAGAAAAGAAGCAAAGCATCGAAGAAGGAAGGAGAATGGCAGGCTAGTGGTACTATCGAGAAATTATCTATTTTAGGCATAACGATATTCTTTGCGTGTTCCAATGCTGAGGACGTAAACGGTTGCTCATCTATCATGGACCTCCATCTGCCATAGATGGGAATATATATATATATATATATATATATATATATATATATATGCGATCACAAGGAAACGCGGTTCAAATTAAGTTAAATTAAAAACGAGTTCAGTAGGAAGATGGGGCTCCATGGGCGCCTTGGACTTCTTCAATTTACCGGACCAATCAATCTATCTGAGAGTGAATGAGAGGTGACCGCTAGATGCACACAGTGAAAATGAGGATCCCACCTCGAGTTACTTGGTCCGGTAAAGGGAAGAAGTGCCGCGCGCCGTGCATTTGAGTGGTTGTTTTGCGTGGGGGCAGAAGACTGCGAAAACCACCATGCAAAAAGGCTTGGATGTGTGTTGAACCATCTGTGCTATCAACATCCTTCCCGGGTGATTTGTAGTTTCACCCCCCCCCCCTCTTCCTTCCCTCTCCCTCATATCCCCTCATAATCCTGTGCGAAGTCTGGCCGATTCATGCTGGGAGGAGGATGAGGAGATGAATTATAATTAGAGGAGTGGTTGAAGGTCGAGAGCCAACTTGGAATGGGGCAGAGGGGTGAGGGGAATAGAGGAAAGGCTAGATCAGCCCTCCCCCCTCCCTCCTCAGGTGGTAGGACATTTTGGAACTACCGTTTAGGAACCCCCTCATATTTTTTTCATACGTTTGACAAAATTTAGAAACTTTTATGTTACCGGGTTCCTAAACGGCAGTTCCAAAATGTACCACCCCCCCCTCCTCCTTCTTCGGGCCCGATGTCCATGCCCTCCCCTCTCCGATATCCTTCCCCCTTTTGCCCCAACTTCCTTCGTCCTCTGGACGGACTCTGCTGATAGGATGATATCTAGAGGACATGAAAGAGAAGGGGAAATAGAGAGAGAGAGAGAGATGTGCAGAGTTGGGCACAGGGGCGGGACACTCCCTCCCTCCTCCGCTCTCGCCACCTCCTTCCTTCCCTTCTCCCTCTCTCTCTCCTCCCCTTCCTCCCCTCCCTACCGGAGTAGCGGGGGCCACGTACACTTCATCACAAGTCACAGAGAAGGAATTCCGCCTGGGCTCTCTCTGATCGGAGAAAGTCTCTCACTCTCGCCTCCACTTCCTCCCACCTCCCACTCGACCACCTCCGCTCTTGACCACCTCCTCCCCTCCTCCACCTCCTCCTCGATGGACGTCCGTCGTAAGATCAGTGTGCCCCTTCCTCCCCCTCCCTCCTCCTCCTCCAGACACCACGTGCACAAATGGCACTCGATGAAGCACATGGATATCGAAGTGTGAGTGGGCCTCACCACGCTTTCCTGATTATTACGCGAGCGTTAGGGGTTCAGTGTGAAGTAGTCGTATATTGTAGATGGAGGTATGGTAATAGGGATTACAAATTTTAGCTATCTGTGGCGTCTCGCTCTCACAAGATCTCTCATCCTTTTTTATTAGCGGGAAGTTCTAACTGTTTCGAAGGGATGTTTGTGGTTAGTGATCGCGAGATCTTCCACTAGATCAAGCCAGAGAGAGACTTGTCTGCCTGATAGGAACATGTTTGGGCCGCATTCGAGTTCCCCCTCTTAGAGTTTGGATGACTGATTTTGGGTGTTCTCTCTCTCTCCCGCAGTATTGTCTTTGCGGTTGAACAAGGAAGCACTGAGAGTTCCCCCCCCTCCCCACTCCTCCCTAATGAGCCAATTTTGAAAGTGTAATTAAGACTCCATTCCGAAAAAGGGCGAAAAGAGAGAAACGAAGTTCTGGACGGGCAAAGTTGGGAAAGAGAGAGAGAAGGTGGAAGAAGAGGGGAATTGTACTTGGAAGGGAAGGAAGGAGAAGCACGTGGAGAGAAGAGAGAGAGAGAGAGAGAGAGAGAGAGAGATCGGTAATGCGGCTGATGAGAATCAGAGAAAATCCAGAGGGCATACCCAACACCGAAAATCGGCATTCCGGGAATGTTCGGTGATTGAGAAGAGAAGAGCAGGAGATTGAGGATAGATGAGCAGAATACATCCGGGTTTTTTTGTGCATGCCTTATACCAGAATAGTAAATTCCAATTTGCTACCGTTAAAAAAATGCTGCCATTTTGAATTTTCGTAGCATGATCCGCAAAACAACGCAAATGACTGCGAATTTCATTTTTTGGCATTGTCAATAAGAAATTCCATTGTATTGGACATGATTATCAATGTGAGAGAGAGAGAGAAAGAGAGAGTGGCCATCTGAAGTGTGGCCGCTTCTCAAGGGGCCATGCGTGCTGGTCCTCGAATTCCACTGTCAGATAGATTCCAGAAAGGGGTCTGGAGTGCGAGGGCTCTCGGCCTTTTCCCTACTTTTTCGCAGCCTGGAGGTTTGGAATCAGAGAATTTCATGGCATCTTCTTAAATGGCACGCATTAATTCTTGATTTTTTTCTTCTATTCTCTTGGATGGATGGCATTGTTATGAGTAATGGAAGGTAGACAAGGAGTAGATTGGATGAGAAGGAAGTGGAGAGAGAGAGAGAAACGAGGAGGAAGGAATAAGCGATTTGTGGGCATTGGACTTGGCTGCAGAGTGAGAGAGAGAGACTGTAGGATGGAAGTGTTGGGGGTGTTCCCATTTGAAAATGAGGATACGGTAGGTGTCCCTCCCCGTATGTTGGAGAATGAAGTGGTGGAAGAGGAGAAGTTGCCTCACTCACGACAATTCTGAGAAGAGAGACAAGTTTTGAGTCTCTCTCTCTCTCTCTCTCTCGTGGGGGAAGAAACACATCACATGTACTCAATTAGCATGGAGATGAATTAATGAGAGGGGAGAGAGAGAGAGAGAAAGTTGGAAAGAGTAGAAGAGTTGGATAAAGAAGGTGGGGGGAGGAGGAGTTCGAGGCATCTGGGTGGAGGTGATATATGGGGGAGAGATATTCAGGGAGTGGATATATATACTGGGAATGAGAAGGGGAGAATAGGAGTTAGTTAGTTAAGTCAGGAAGTTGGGTATATTATACGGAAATTGACGGAAATTTTGTGTCGGAAATTGTGGTGCTGATGAATTGTTTCCTCTGATTGATAGGGCGATTGCAACTTTTCGATTACATAAAATGCTGGACTTGTTTGGGATGCCATTTAGAACACTTGAATTTTTCGGGTTCGTAAAAGCGGGAATTTTTCCTGATTTGTACGCGAGGAGATCCCCGAATTAAGAGAAGGTGAGAAACTCTGAGAGTTCCATCAGCGATAGAAGACATTCGGCGCGTTGTTGGCAGTTCCGTTCCCATCCTCCCATTGGCGCGGTTCTCCTTCTTATTCTCCGTTCTATTGGCTCTCTCTCTCTCTCTTTTCCCATAACTCTGGACCCCGCAATCCGCTTTGACCTCTCTCTTTCTTCTCGCTCATTTCTCTCTCTCTCTTCCCCATATTCCCGTCAAAACTCTTCTGCAAAAGGGGGAGTGCAGAGGAGAGAGAGAGAGAGAGAGAGAGAGAGAGTAGATTGAATGTTTTCTGTATCGATGGCCACAAAGAAGTCTCTCATATCTCTTCAAATTGGCCCTTCTTTTGCCCGTCAATTCGGGGTCCTCCTTTAGTTGACAAAACCATAGGAACGAGGGGAGGAAGAGGGAATCGAAAAGAAACAGAGACAATATGTGCTTATAAATCCAAAGATGAGCAGCCATGTATCCACTCTTTTTTCTCGTAAGATTGCCTGTTTCAGGGTGCTACCGTAGCCCACTTTGTAGAATTCATCTCCGACAGCATCTCTGAACAGTTTCTATTACGGCATTTTGTAGTGCCCCCGAAAAAATGAGACCCCCTATTATTGAATTAGTATGCCAATATCTAAAGTTATTTCTACAAGTACTACAAGTTGCTGTAGACATAACTGTTTCGCCCCCCCCCCCTTGTGCCTGTGTTTTAAAACTTGCTCGTGGGTATTTAATCTGTGACAATGCTTACAAATCTTGGAGAAGGTGGAAAGAGGTCCTTGTTTTGACGGTGAATCTGCACGCCTGCGTGAAAGAAGGTTTAGAGGCGTCACGGGATTTAGAAAAAAAAGGGAGAAGAGTGATGGGGTAATCTACCCCCCACTCTGACTGTGATGGAGCCTCTGTAGAGAGGAAGATATGGAATGGAAGGAGAATTAGAGGGGAAGGAAGAGAAAAAAGAAGAAAAAAGAAGTAGAGATGGTAGGAGAATTGAAGAGACACATATCGATGAACCTTCCAGTAAGGGGTTTGGAGTGAGAGAGTGTGTAAAATCGGGAGGGACTCTTTTACTTTAGCGCACTATCTAACCCTGACCCCTCGCTGGAGGCCTGGAATCATGGAGAGGAGACGTGACCATTCCCTCTGGCAGTATGATAGCGAGTATCTTATCATCCAACAAGACTTTGCCAGCGGCTGCATAGCAATGATGCAACTGTAAACTCGCAATTACAGTTTACAAGCCAATTAGAAGTTGTGGAACTGTAAATAGGGAGGTGTGATGGGCTAACACTGAAGTGAAATAGTGCCAGAGGGCGCGCAGGTGGGTGGTAATTCCCACCCACTCTATCTACAACAACTCGTCATGAGGGGAGAGAGGGGGAATGAGATCGGAAGACTGTCTCTCTCTCTCTCTCTCGGTTGTATGTGAGGCCGGAAGACGCCAGTAACCGCCGGAATACGACGACCTGTAAATGAGGGGAGGAGTCGGTCTTCGAATCCTCGACGAACTCAGTTCAGTGCCTATCAGTGAGTAGGAGCGGTCGTCTCTCTATCTACTCTCTACTATTCCCGAATCGAGTCTCGGCCATCTGTTGACGTTACCCCGTGGCTCAACTGATTGATTCCATTCCCCGCCCGCCCCTTCTATCTCTCTGGATTGAGATCTCTCTCTCTCTCTCCCTCATTCCACCCCCCTCTTCATCCTCCCGATCGGTCGACATAATGTCCCGTCTCCTCCCTCACCACTACCACATCTCCTCTCCCCTCAATGTCTCACTCGACGAGAGAGACTGGAGGGCGTATCTCGATTCGTCGCTGATGGAAGATGAGGAGCCCCTCTCCTCCCTGTCCTTCTTCCAGAGGAGAAGATTCGGCAATATATCCAAGTCCATTAGATCGACGCTAAGGAGGAGCATCAGGAGAAAGACCAAGTATGTTAATTGGGGGGATTACGGTAGAAACTATTTGTAGACGGAAGCGGGATTGAGTGAGTATGGTACTAGAGTATTACGGTAGACACTGGGGATACGGTAGGGCTATTTATAGGGGTTAAACAGGTCATTCCTTGTCATTTCACGTGAGAATGACGATGTCATCTCTTTTCTGCCCATTTATCACTAACAGTACCATCTGATAAGGGGAATTTCTCTCTCTCTCTCTCTCTCTCTCTCTCTATCAGTGGACGGATTAGGAGAAGGGGTCCGCCACCACACCCATCATTCATCAATCAGTCGATGATGAGAATCTCCACGCGAAAGTCGTCCCTTCGCCTCCTTCCTCCCTCTCCCTTCTCTCCCTCTCCCCTGCTTGCATTCTCTCCCTCCTCCTCACCCTCTTGGGACTCTAGCTGGGAGGATGAGTACGGTTACCACCAGCACAGGTAGATCGGTGGTACAATATCCGGGGTTTTGATGTTGTCTCCATAAACCAAAAAGATAGGTACCAAACAGTCCAAACTGTCGTGTGATTCTAACGATTTTGGTTGAAACATCGAACATGTTGCTGATTTTTTTGTTGAAAATTTCGTCTAAAAAAGTAAAATGCTATCAGCTTATGTTCCCTGGAATGTACTTTTGATGTATGCCATTCTCTAATCAATCTCTCTCTCCCTTGCAGTGGTCCTCTCACGAAGACATTCTCGTACATTCGATCGAAGATGGACTCGGCCATCTCCACCTCTTCACTCTATCCAACGAAGGACGAAGTGAGACTGTGGGAGGCCAGCTTCGAGGCACTACTCAACCATAAATGTGGGTTTATTTTATTAACTATATTTATTTTGTATTTATCTAAACTACTACACGCAAATTCACTGTTGTATCATGCAATGTGTTGATTGACCTTTTTTGTTATTATCGAGTATGATGGGTGTGATATAATTGATGGTTGAGTACTTCTCATAATGCTCTTGAAGTCTGTTACTTTGTACTGGTGTTTTCTCGGCGTCGGTCATAAAGAGAGATGCAATCTCGATGGAATGTTTAGTGAGAGAGCAGACCGATCGACCCCATGGCAACCCCCGCTTCCACTCTTTTACAACGGAATTACTAATTGGTGCAATTATAAATATGCATCTCTATTGCAGATGGTCAAATGCTCTTCACTCAATTCCTCAAGAAGGAATTCTCCTCGGAGAACATTGAGTTCTGGACGGAATGTGAGGAGTTCAAGAAGATGAAGGTACGGTAGACGTTATTGATTGATAGGAGGCTGAACACCGCGGTATTCTGGCTATGACTGTGCAAATTGAGACAGAATGCGAAAATTGCATGTAAAATGACCCGCCACGAATTCAATTTTGGCAATTTGCCAGAACGTCGTGGGGTTACGGTAGTAGGATGGAATAATCAATCGATGACTGCAGGACGGCAAGAAGTCGACGACGCAGAAGGCGCACGATATATACAGGGAATTTGTGGCCGAGCACTCGCCGAAAGAGGTGAGGGGATACGGTAGATGGAGAGTATCGAGGACTGCCTCGGGGTGTGAAATGAGGGTATTTGATATGGATACTATCTAATCAATTGGGTGATTGTCACATGTGTAGTGGTGAGAATTCCGAAATGATTTTGGAACAATGTTTCTCATGTTTGATAAATTTGAGCCGTGATTGCGAAATCACAAGGAAAATGTTGTGAAATCGGGAAATGCTGGGAACCTCGAGAATCACTGATATGTGATGATGATAATAATAATAATAACTTAATTAATTAATTAAATTAAGGTTAATCTGGATTCGGACACTCGTGCGGCGACGAAAGCGGCGATGGAGACTGGATGCAGGACGGACACTTTCACACTCGCCCAGGGAAAGATCGAGCAGTTGATGGCGAAAGACAGCTATAGACGGTGAGCGATTATTGATTGATTACGGTACCTAAATTACGGTAGCCAATCATCGAGAATGGTGTACGATGGTTTGAGCAGTTATTACGGTACATACTTGTCCTGAATGGATTATCGTGTACGGTAGCTTGAGGGGATTGATTACGTTAAAATCTGATCCGATTCTAGAATGCCGTGATGTTGCTAGAGTATTGATTAAGATGTAAACTTAGTCAAGCTAGGAAAGGTGTACGGTAGCAACCGGAAAATTTTATCGAATATATAATTATGATTTCTTTTTCAGATTCCTCAAGGACAAAATCTATCTGGACATGCTCAATAATGCGGAAGGGAAGAGCGACGACCAACCCGCTGGAGAGAACGGAGTCGCGAAGTAACGCACACGCGACGCCGACGCCCTTTCGCAAACCACACCACGGTTACGCGCACGCGTGTTGTGTGGGGGCGACTCAAATAGCGCGAGCACCGAGTAGGATAGAGTCCCTTTTCATGTGAGAATGCATATTTATCGTACGGGTAGATCACACTTTGCCTGTCTCTTCCCTCCCTCCCTCCTCTTTTCACTTGGTCGATTCCCCCCGCCCTCCAAGTTGCATCATCCCTACTCCATCTTCCTATTACTTGTACCCTGCAGTCCTTCTGTTGATGTCTCGTGTTGTTTTATTGATTAACTCTCGTAATAATCTTCTTATTCTTCTCCTTCTTTTGTTTGTAAATAGTGCCAAACAAACTCAAGTCTCTTTCTGATCCACACTCATTGTTTGTATAACTTGCCTAGCAAGTTGCATCATCCCTACTCCATCTCTCTACTCACATTGTATGTTGTAGTCACTCTTATGCTAGATCTCAATCGTTCGTCTATTTCCTCCCTCTTTTGTATTAACACTCAGCTTTATGATAGATGGAACGAAAGATATTTCATAATAAAGTATTCAACTTCAAACTCTTCTCTCTCTCTTTGCCATAACATCTTAAGTGGACTTCTTTGTGAATACTTGTGTGTGAATGAGAGGAAGGTCTGACCCTCTCAATTCTGCATGCTCTCTCGCGCTGTCTGACCGATGAGAGAGCATGTAGAATGAGGAGAGTCTTGTCATTACTCAAAACTAATGAATAGAGTTGATAGGAATGTCGGCGCCCCTCAAGAAGAAGAAGAAGGAAAAGAGAAGAGAAGAGGGACAGGAAGAACCAACTTTATTCGGAGAAAAACTGGCCAAACTCAAGAGAATTAAGCTGAAATACGATACAGCGTGAGATTATCGATTAGTTGAAATACCGTCCTTGATAATTCTAGGTATGTGCATTTCAAAACATTGACAATGCGCGTGAACAAAATTTTTGTCCTCAAAACCTGTATAAATAAGTGGGAGTATGAGTTTAGTATGAATCTATTGGGATCTGATTTGTTGTATGGGATTTGCGCTGTAGTTGCGACCTGTTTTATGCGAAATCTGACCAGTTTATAGATTTATCAATACGCCGTGTTGTCCGTCGGACGAAAATGTACGATACAGCGTCAGATTATCGATTTCCAAATACCGTACTCGAGGTATTCGTTGTGAGACCTAATGTTTGTAGCAATGCGGAGCAGTCGGATCGAGAAGCGAAGGTGTTCCGACTGGAATCGTCGTTTCTCGCAGACTTCAAGGAGTACCAGGAGGCTGCTGTGAAGGCCGGCATCATCAAGGATGTCAGTTACTGTACTGCTATTTGTTGGTACGGTAGATCTAGGGTGGTACTGTAGGTGGGTACGAAGTTATTGGTGCGAATTGTAATGATGGAGAAAGATAATTGTAATGGTGGAGAAAGATAATTGTATTGGTAGAAAGTGCGCAAATGCCATGGAAGTGCGATGATTTCACCACGAATTCACTTTTGGCATTTTGACCAGAATGCCGTGTACTTACGTTTTCATGGAAATAGTCTTATATATTCGGTGGTACTGTAGATCAGTATGAAGTTTAATTTAATTAGTGTGAATGGTAATGGTGCTAAATGAAATTAGTAAAATTACAGTAACCGTACCAAAAATACGGATGAATCATTAATTAATAATGAATTCAGGACGACAAGACTCGAGATCTGGGTCGACTCTTCTCGGGAACGTCAACTACGTGGTTAGAGAAACTCAAGAAGAACCCCGAGTTGGCAGAAGGAGTCATTGCCGAATTAGAGAAGAAAGAAGCACCCAAAGTGAGTGCACCGTATCCTCAGTCGGTATACTGTATTCTTATCGGCAACAGGTGTAATTAATAATCACTAATTAATTCTTTTTGCAGTCAAGCAAGAAGTCGGAGAAGAGCAGGAAGCGCAAGCGATAGAAGGCGCGAAGTTACCGTTGATGAAAAGACGAGACTACTAGTTCAACGATTCGATCTCGCATTACAATATATGTATTCTAGCACAGTATTTGTGAAATTACGAGTGATAAATGGTTTTATAAAATTGAAATTGAGCTCATAAAGAGGTTCGCACCAGCAGATACTTTGAAAGAGCAGTTCTCGATCATTCTCATGATGTGCAGCGGATTACGGTATGCGATATTGACGTTTCCGGTTGTTTCGAAATACCTCGTTGTTTTTGGTGTTTTCCTATGTTTATTGAGCCTTTTTTGTTATATCGATTGTTTCTTGGCAGGCACGGTACCTTGCACGACTTTGTATGCGAAAGGTAACGTGCCTCAGAAGCTGGTGATACGTAGTCCTCCATAGCAACTGCAACCGGCTTTACCGGTGTCATAGTAGTCTCTTGTCGAGGTAAAGTCCTCTTGATTCCGTTAGTACCTTTACCTTTGCTTATTTACTCCTTCTCAGAGTATGGCAGCGGGTAGTGGACTGGAGCGTGGGCGGAAGCTGTTTGGGGTGGCGATCACGATGCTCGATCTGCCCTCCTTCTACACCAATCACATCGTGGTCCGCGACGATTCGGGCTCCCTTCATCTCTTTTATGTGACCAGAGAGGCCTTTATGCTCGCTCCCGAGTCATTTGTGCAGAACGAACGAACAACGGAGAGTAACGACGTGTGAGTATTTATTTATTTAAGAGTTACATTCGTTGTGAATAGAGGGATTGTGTTACTCAGTGCTCGTGGGATGCCCCGGGTAACATAGGGGGTCTCTTGGCCCCAGGGGTATAGATACTTTAGCTAAAAGGCAGAAATCAGCTAGAAAACAGCGCTACTTCAGCTCCGCAGAGCTACGTTCTAGCTTATTTCTGTACCTGAAGTAGCTATGCTTTCCGAAAGAAGAAACTCCGAAAGAAAACCCACGAGCACAGAGTTATCTTCCTTCTAAATAGCGAGAGCGTAGTTGCACTGGCCGCAGTGATACGTAGTTCTCATTAGCAAACCGGCCTTATCGGGAATTTCCAGCAGAGTAGTCACTTATCGGCATAATATTCTCTTGATTCCGATTCAACGTTACGTATTTGCCTTTACCTAGTCGCCCTTCACCTATTGCTTGCTCTTTGACCTCCTAAAATCGATAATCACCTGCTCCTTTAACTCGAAAAAAGTCGATAATCTCTCGAAGATTCGAGATCGTGGCCGACATAAAGAACGCGGTTCGTCGTCGCGAGCGACCGCTGTGCATCGGGGACTGGATCTCGTGGTACTACTCGGGCAGCGAAGATGTGTCCGAATTCAAGAGAGAGCATAAGATCTACGAAGTCCAGTCCGCATTCCCCTACTTTCAGGTCATTCTTAATTGCCATTATTGATTTATTACACTTGTAAAACTATTTAAATGTCAAAATATTGCTTCATATTTTTACCGAAGTGAGAAGGTACCTGCTTGTTAAACAGCCAAAGTCCGTGTTTTGACTTTTCATGATGGTTATATCATTTTAAAATATTATATTTATGTCAATTTTGCGTCGACTAAAATGGCGTTTGCAGTTTCTCCTCGACGTCATCAAGAGTCCCACTCAGAACTGCGTGTACAACGACTCATTCGGCTACGCAAGAATGAGTCCTGACGAGGTGAGAACAGATTTTTACATTAGAAAAATATATTATATTTTAAATATATTAGTTATCTGATGGTTGTGTAATTAGGTGGATATATGACATGTTAATCTCTTCTAGTTCAGAACATAGGTCAAATAGGTCTTCGCAAGCGAAGAAAAGCACTTCTGCTTGGGGCCCGGACCATGTCGGCAGGCAAAATTGAGCAAATAAATAAAAATAAATAAAGCAAATAAAGAAGGAATAAGAGAAAAAACAGAGGAGGGAGAGAAGAGCGGAGGCGACCGGAATAGGCAGGAGCCGTCAAATAGGGTCGCGCTACTGTGTTTAGCGGCTATGCGCACTCTGAAATGATGTAGTTCTATTTTCGCAAGGGAAACAATTAATTTCTCGCTCATTTTTGCATTGTAATTTTTATTTAATTTTTTTATATAAAGAGGAATGAATTATGCACCGAACGTATACCATGCCGTTCCCTGAATCGAGCTAGAAATTAAACGGCATCGTGTTAAAGTTTGACCGAAAATGTATTCTCGCAATAATCTTCGCGGAGTTTACTCCTTGGTTCTAAGTGGCCAAGGCTGCGCATGGGTCAGGTTCATGTTATTTTAACTAATTAATGCATGCTGAACACAATGGAATTCATGCCGACCCATGCGCAAGCCAGTAAAATATCAAACTTTGCCTTAGAAAATCGAAATTTATTTTTTATCCTCGTACTCAAATATTCAGTTTCCTGGCTGCTTTCGCTTGAATTTTCATCCCGTCCTCCCTGGTGGTTACAGTAATCAGATTCTTTGGTTCTGGACATTTGCAGGGCCTATCAGCAACTGATTTTCTTATACTTTCTTATATTTCAGAATAGTATTTCCGCAATGTACTTTTTATTTCGTCCACGTTTTAATTTACTTAATTAATTTAAAATATTTTTTATTTACCTTTATTTATTTAATCAAAATTATTTTAAAATATAATTTTTTTATTCAGGACACTCGCCAATCACTCTTCTATATTTTTTTAAAAAAATTATTTATTGTAGTCGAAAGTTAACTACTGAAAGGCCAGAAAAACTGAAAATAGGTGAACGATGCTAACCTTGATTTATGGTGCTTGGGTCTCATTTTAATTGATTTTTCTTTAATATATGCGTAGTGGAATATATCTACAGATTATTTGAATCCCTTAGGATTTTTATTTAATGTGCAGACTGTAATTAGAACAAATTTCACGGAATTTATTTTACTGGAAAAAAGTGCAATGAAAGGTAAGCAATGAATTCCACGATTCCACACGGGATAAATAAAGCGTGCAATAAACAGGACAACACAACACAAGCGATGGTGAGATTGGTGGGTTGCGTGCATCTGACAGTTCGACCAACTTCAATAGTCGAGTGCACGTGCGGGGATGCATTGTAAGAAGGCACACGAACACAAGAAGCTGTAAATAATGTGTTAGCACGCTCGTGTCTTGTGTATCGTTAGTATCTAAACTTTTCTTACGCGCAATACCATTATATTGCGCAGAAAAAAAATCAAAATTATGGCCTGAAAGCACTTCTGCGTACGATTTTAGGCACTTCGGCACGAAGTGCCGCGAAAAAGGCATTTGACCTATGGTTCAGAATCCAGAGAAGTGATAGAGCTCCTACTTTGTTAATTCAGCAAATAGTGATTAACTAATATAATTAGTTTACAATATCTATTGTATTTGTACAACTAGGAAGACATTGTTTTTTAGTTCCCTCAGAGCCATAATACCCCTCCTGTTATTCGATAATATCGTTACAACATTATTTCTCCAGGCCTCGAAGATGCTTCCGAATATCGTCGTCAAGGCGTGGATCAACGTGTATCTCGAGGGCACAATGAAGAAGGAGAAAATTTGTCTCAGGTCGTTTTTTAAATTAAAAAAAATGCTGTTAAATTAAAATATCACGACTATTTATCCAAGCCAGGCTAACTATCTTTCACCACTATACTGATATCTGAAATTACGGTAGCATTTATCGATTGCAGCTTCGGCGGGTACGTCTCGTGCGACTTCCAGACGCAGATCAAGCTGCCGGACGCGGTGAGTACCGTACTCCCTCTGGAGTACTGTAATTGTGTCGATTGATATACGGTATGTATTTCTTGATTGCAGCCATGGATCGAGCATCACAAGGTGGACATGCGGGGACTGTCGGACGACGAGGAATATATGCTGGAGAAGTCGAAGAAGGACAAGAAGAGGGAGAATGTGAGTGACGATCAATCGATAACCATGGAAATACCGTATACATAGGCCAAATATGTTCAGCTATCGAGGAAAGCACATTGTTTAAATGAATTTTGATCAGTTTTTTCTTCAATAAATTTATCGAAAATAGTGCAATATGCACTTCGGCACCCGATTCTAGGCTTTTCTGCAGGAAGTACCTGCTAGAAGTCCCATTTGGCCTATAGCCGTAGTTCATTTACAGAACGTGATCGGCAGACTGGGCTTTTACGTGTCCTGGCGCAGTTTGTACGTTGAGAAGACTCCCGACAAGATTTTCCTCCTCCCATACGTCGATGATTCCGTCATGACACCCGGTGAGTAACGATTTATGGACTACGGTAGACGGTGAGCGGATGACGGGTTACGGTAGACTGTGAGTATATACGAAATAGCTGTAAATTCTATACTAACTCGTATATGAAAAAGGCACTGCAACAGAAACACCGACATTCCATCGAAAAGCATTTGAGTTACGCAGGCTGAGTATCTGCCCGCTATTGATAATCAGGAAATGCTTACAGTAGAAACGAAACAAAAATTCATTTCCCTCGCAGCGAAACGCCTTATATTCACTAAAACTACGGTCGTTTATTGATATGAGTGGGCCATCGCGGTAGGACCTTAGCCAATTTCGAACTGTTTCTGGTTTTACAACAGCACAAATCAAGCAGCTCTTTAAGTACGGTAATTTTGGGCAGTTTTTACGGCGATAGCCTAAAGTCTGCTGTTCTGCTGCCATGAAAAGGCTAGCTCTGTAATTACGACTTCGGATGTGAGATTACTGTAGTTGGAATGTACAGTCAACCAATCAATCTTTGAATTCAATTTTTTTTAAAAATCAGCATGTCCCTTGTCCCTTCAAAGAATGAGTCTGATAAAGATTTATTGATTGATTGAATGTACAGTAGTCAGAATATCGATTGCAGGTGTGCAGTATCGATTGAATGCTTATTGGTGTGAGACGAGGGAATGCTTCATCGTGACTGATATGGAGAAGACGATCGACACGAATGCAATGCTCGTGTACAAGACGGACGAACGATTCCTCGTTAGTCGATATCCACATTTATACTGTACTCAATGTACAGTACTATCTCCCCTCCTACAGTACTCACTTTTATGAAGGCGAAAATCGATTGATATTTATTCCATGCTCTCAGAATATGATATTATCGATTTATTTCGTTCAATCTGATCTCTTTGTGAAGGCGATTATCGATTGATCTCTGCAGATCCTCGACAATCTCTCGCAGCGAGATGACTTCAAGTCGATGTTCTACACGGAGAAGCTGAAGATGGGAATGATGGACGACCCGACGGGAGCATTGGTGACACACCATCTATCCAGATATGCACAGAGTAAATGCAGGTGAGAGGGAGAGAGATGGAGATGATACCGTACCCTACTAATATTTCGGGGGGGGGGGGTGACATTTGAGCAACCGACATTTGAGCAACGGGTAATAACTCAGCTAGGAGTGCGCCTAGAGCTATGGGAGTGGTACCATTGTGATCAGCATCAGGTAATTGAGATTACATAATTAATTAATTAATTAATTAATATCTCATTAATTATGCTAATTAATTAATTAATTACGAAATTTATTTTTTTTCTGATGCTGGTCACAATGGTACCACTCCCATAGCGCTAGGCTCACTCCTTGGTGAGTTATGGCTCGTTGCTCAAATGTCGGTTGCTCAAGTGTCGGTTGCTCAAATGTCACCCCCCCCCCCAATATTTCCATCTGAAACTATTGATTTTCTTGACGGTGCTGGTATTGTAAACCCCATACACACGTAGACATAATTATCCTGACATCAAGGCAAATGGGCCTGCAGGAAGGTAGATGTAGTCGCTCCGGATCCTCTGCTTGAAGTGGTCCCATACCAGAGAAAATCAGAATACTGCAGGTGTTGATTTAAAAAAAAAGATTATTCTACGATTTGAGGGTGTACTTCTACGAGGATCTCAACGGGACACTGGGCAGATTCCGAATTGAGAAGGTCGAAGCAGAGAAAGAGACTAAGATTGAGAAGAATATTAGGGAGAATATTGTGAGTATTTTGCAAAGAATAAGTTCTAATTTAAATTTTTTTGTTCATCAGCTTTGCAAGGGCAATTTTTTAGTGTCTTCTCTATGGCATCAGGATTACGAGTCTTCACCATTAGTTAATGCAGACGGCTCAAATGTTCTAGGAGAGCTGCTCTCCCACCTCCTCATTCTCGCGCTCTCTCGTTTGCTCACCGAGACGAGAGAGCGCGTGGAAGAAGGAGGATTGGGGAATCGTTCGGTAAAGAAAGAGAACCTCGAAGAACGTTATCCTGCCAAATTTGATCTCAGTTTATTTTCTAATTTCTCAGCGCGACTTGTCTGGAGTGAAGGGAGTGGTAATCTCATCCGATGGTCTCATCTTCTCTTCCTCTCATTCTCCTCTTCGATTCTATCTCCCTCCCGATGTTGTCGTCCCCGTTGGAAGTCACGTCGCATTCACAGCAACCATCGACCACGACACCAAGGTAGGCATCGATTTTATGAGTACGGTAGTCATTTGGTGATTAATTTACTCGCGAGGGGATACAGTACTCATGGGAAAATACGTCTACGACTCGACAAGTTTAAGCTTGCCAGCGACGACTTTCGAAGACTTAAACTAATAAGAGCAGGGGAGCGGTGCGATTAGACTATAAAAGTAGTCGCTATTCAGCGTAGACCCCCTGTTTCGTTCACTTATTTCCCTGTGATGTTATTGATTGGGTGGTTGCGGTAGTACAGTAGGAGATACAGTAATCTGTCTTTGCTCAGATCTTCCACGTGAAGGCGGAGACACTCAAGGTCTTTGACAAGGAGCCACTCGAACACATTGAGTATAATGGAAGGGTGAGTGGATAATATGTACTCCTATAACTAGGCAGTCGTGGATAATAATAGCCATATTTAAATAATTTAAAAATATGATAGCGTTTGTTGAAAATATGATAGCATGATAGTTCTAGGGCACACGCAATTACAATTTAACAAGGTGAGAGAACTGAGCGAGCAGCTCAATACGACGGGGCATCACTCAATGTTTCGTCTGCTATTATATTTTTGAACAGTAGAAGCAAATATTGATTCTAATCTCCATTTTCAGTTTCTGTTCAAGACTGAATTCTCATGGTTGCCTCGAGGGGAGTCGATGAATGCCTTCGTTTCTCCCGCCTTTTCTCTGCTCGAAGATCCACTCAAAGTGATGCCGACTGAGGATGAGGAGAAGAATCTGAAACACAAGTGGGAAATATATTAAATATACTTAGAGTACATTTAAATTTGAACAACTTTATCAGCTTGTTTTGGGTGTTAAATCTGGGTTGCCAGGAGAGATCTAGGCACTTCTTTACTTTAGGGGGTAAGCCCCGCCCCTTTCCCATCTCGAGGAGTAGGTCAAGAGATCAAGAGGGGAAAGGAGGAGTGATAGTGGAGGGATAGGGGTGATAAGGGAAGGGGGCGGGGCTTGCCCCCTAAAGTAAAGAAGTCCCGAGATCTACTTTACTTGTGATCGTGTTTTGCGAGTTGCACGAATTGTGGACCAGCCGCGTTGACGAAATCTTCTCTCCATCTCTATCGGTCGAGTGCAGACCAGATTTTTGTTTAATCAGACAGAATGTATGTGCTCAAATTAAAGATTGGGGAACAATGTGATACAAAATCAATAATAGAAAATTAGTGATACCGTACCTTTCTCCCTACAGTACCCTGTGGGTGGCTCAATCGGGATTGGATGAGAAGGGAGAGAGGAGAATTGCCCAGACTCCATTCTTCGTCGTTGCCTACAAGGACGTCAAGGACATAAAGGTGGAGCAGTTCTTTCTCCTTTTATCATGTAAAAAAGGTGATTTTTTTCGCGTGCGACTCTTCCAGGTACTTTTATTTACATCCTCATATTGTACGAAAGGTGAAACTTAGTTACACCGTCATTTTTAGATTTTTTTTATCGATTTTCAACAACCGATATTGTCTTGATAAGTAGTGGCCTCTTACAATGACTGTATTTATTTAATAATTGGTCGGAAATACATTAATAATTCGCTTTAATCATGACTTAATGTGAATAATAATAATTGATTGCAGGCCGATAAGTTCATAGACGCGGTGGGTCGAGACATCGGAGGATGGCTGAGAATGAGAGATGGACAATTGAAGGCAATGGAGAGTGCCAAGAAGGTACCGTATCTCCCACTCTACCGTACTCCGATTGATCGATGATTGAGTTGATACAATTGCAGGTGCGCACCGTGACTGCTGGCAAGTTCTCCTTCCCGAAGAAAGGTGAGGCTTTTCATATTATTGTATTATTATTAAAAAATAAAAATAATTGGTAAATATTCACACAGGTCAGTCGAATCTCCCACTGACCTTTTTTTATCTAATCTCTTCTATTGACTATTAACTAGCTATCGTTAATTTCGTTATTGATTTCTCATAATCTTCATTCTTTCTTCTTTCCCAGGTGCCTCCTCTCTTCCTCTCTCTTCTCTCTCCATTTCTCCCTCCGATTGTGGCTGTCGTGTCAATGCTTGCCAATCGAAGAAAATGCTGCTCAAGCTGATGAACGATCCCGCATTTAGAAGGGTCAGTGCATTTTTATTATTAATAGTAATACAAATAATAATAATATTTAATGTATATTTATCTTCGGGTTGCACACTGATCATCTTATGGTACTTATTACACTATGGTGATAGGACGTATCTGAACTGCCGTTTAGGAACTCTTAACATTTTTTCCTCTCTAGGATCTGTAAGAGAGACGTTTCAGAAAATTTGCGAACTTTATATGTTCGGGTTCCTAAATGGCAGTTCCAAAACGTGCCATCACCGTGCACTATAGTTTGTGAGAAAATTATAAAAATTTCTTTAAAGTCATTTTTTAAAATTAAATTAAAGTGTCTGCTGCTGATAGAACCCATTTCAGCTCTTCTACGAGGTGGCTCCGGACGAGACCCAAGAGACGGTCATGGCGTGCATTATGTAAGCGGCCGACTATCGATCGATCAACCCCTTCTCCAACTACGGTACAATTGTTCTGGTAATTCATTGTTGGTTTGTTTACATTGCGTGTAATCTCGAAGACATGAGAAGTTGTATAAATTATTTTTTTTTCTTAAAAAAGGAAGGTGAACAATTATTAGAAAGACAAAAACGAATCGTAAACCGGAAGTGAAAATTGTGAAAGAGCGAATTTTTGGAGATAACCGAGTGAAATCATGAGGACCTGTGAGGGGAATGGAAAGTAAGTAGGGAGGAAAGAGAGACTAGAGAGGGAGGGGGTGAAATCAAAATCAGATGACAACATTTGATGGGGTTTAATAGAGTTTGAAATTCGTGTAAATAATTAGATTTAGCATTTCACACATTCTCTACACCGGTCGATGAGAGAGTATGCGAAATGAGGAGATCCGATTCAGTTATTTACACGCATTTCAAACTATGTTTTATGAACTAACTACCTCCTCTTGTCTGATTGAGACCAAAGATCAAGTTGACGCGGCTGTCTTAGCCCTATCGGGAAAGAGAGTGTGGACGATGGAAGAGGCGGATTTGGGTGGAAGACGACGATAGATGAGAAAAGCAGAGAGAGAAGTGAGAAGAATGAGAGAGAGAAGAGTGATGAAAGTAGAGACGAGAAGACAAAGACGAGCTGATTGGAGAAGATCTCCCGCTGACTGAAATGAGGGGAGATTGAGAGATGGAGTGGGAATTGGTTGAGAAATGCATGGAATGGGGTAGACCGTTTTAGAGGAAGTCGTTTAGGAACTTTTAATTTCTGCTAGAATTGTTTCTGAGGTAGGGTCGAAGGAAAATAAGTGGTTTCAAAACGGTGCACCGCATAGATCAAGATTGATTGTGATCTGTGAGTGATAGAATGTGCGGAATTGCAAATATCATTCTCGTATTAGAAAGTTAAAACGAATCATATTCGGCTTACCCTAGCGGCATACTGTATGTCCTCCATTCCACAAGCTTTAAAGCACATTCCACCGAGTGGAGAAGAGGAAGACGAAGGGTCTGATGAGGAAGAGGAGGAAGATTCCTCCTCTCCCTCGGAGATTGAACTCGTACCAAGCATTGTTCTGAAATATCCATCTCATTTTAATAGGTTTTTTTCCAAAAAATGTACTTTTTACTGCTATAGATGCAGCATGCTCCGGTATTTCTTCCTAGCTATATCTCTGTCTGATTCCAGGATGAAAATGCAAGAGTATCTCATTCTGCGACAAACGAGTAGTTACCAGTATTAGTACTACTAGTGCTAGTACGTACAATTGACATAATTGCGGGAAACAACTTACCTTATACCAGAAACAGTGCGTGACACATCGGAGAAGAGCTGAGGGAGATCGACTTGTCTCTCCCCCTTCATCGGGAAGAAGAAGGGGCAGATTCCCCCTCACTAGCCACTCCCCCTGTTCTCTCTCTCTCTCTCTCTCTCTCCCCCCACCCTCTAATACCCGTGATCCTTCCGGTCACCGCGAGCTTCCTGCCATTCCATCTCTCTCTTCTCCCCGTTGACGTCCGTCTACTTTTACATGAGGGATATTCACACAGCCGTGAAGATTGAGACAAGTGGACATCGACCCCCCCCCCTTTCCTGTCCCTTCCTCCCCCCAATCTGAGACTATAGCCGAACAAGGGACACTTCACTCCTTAGAGGGAAATAGCAAACGACTCAAGACTTCCGGGCTCCCAACTTTAAAAGTCTAAAAGTGTCTCTCATCGCAGCAAGTAAACTTTAAAAAGACGTCACTCGACAGCCCAAAAGTCTAGAGTAGTACACTTATTTCCCTCCGACTCCCCGTCAAAACTCCGGTACGGCGTCAGGTGTGAGATAGTGCGTGGAAACAAGAGGGACTCTCTCTCTCACTTTCACCCACTATCTCGTTCGTGACCCTTTCTGGTGGTTCGGAATCATGTGACCATCAGGGGGCTCAACGTCGATGGGCTGGGACAAACAATGAGATTAGTGAGCGGGGGGCATTGACACCCGTCTCTCAATGGGAAGAAGGGACGAAAACCTCTAAGACGACGAGGACAACAAGGGAGAATGGAGAGGGGTCACTTCCAGTCTGCGATAATCCCACGACTACAGTATTTCCAATCCCATAGACTACAGTACCCCTTCCCCCTGATTACCGTACTCTCATTTCCCTCGACTACAGTACCCCCTTCCCCCTGATTACAGTACTCTCATTTCCCTCGACTACAATACCCCTTCCCCCTGATTACAGTACTCTCATTTCCCTCGACTACAGTACTCTTCTTTCCATCAACCCACCTTCCCTCAATCCGCTCTTGATAGATGGTCAAGCTCACATCGAAGTGAGTGCCATTCCCCTTCTCTTTCCTGAGGGAGAAGTCGAAGAAGAAAAGGGGGACAAACATTGTAGATCCATCGAGATCTTCTCCGATCTCTCTCTCTTCTCTATCGAGTCACTCCCAGATTGGAATGAGGATGGATGGACGACGATGAGAGATCGAGTTACGTGTAGATCGATTGAAGAGAGTT
Organism: Pristionchus fissidentatus; assembly: GCA_036245785.1. Taxonomy (NCBI): domain Eukaryota; kingdom Metazoa; phylum Nematoda; class Chromadorea; order Rhabditida; family Neodiplogasteridae; genus Pristionchus; species Pristionchus fissidentatus. The sequence continues at coordinate 10,045,784 of BTSY01000006.1, forward strand.
GAATCGAGAGTTGAGAAGGATGAGAAAACACAAGAGGACACGATGCACTTAAAGGGTACTAGGTCACCGTTGGATGAGAACCAACTATTTCGCGAAAACAATCATATCTAAAGATCTCTCTTTTGATCACGAAGTCCCTGTAGATGTAATTTTTTTCGAGAAAAAAAAGGTTCTCATCCGCCTAGAAATAATAGTAAAATACTAATGCAGGAACAAAATGAGTACAATTCCACTAAGATCATACTACAATTTCTGAACCCCTTCAAGTGGTAACTCGATAGGAGGACGGAGGTAGACAATGAAAGTTCAGGTGACATCCAACTGTCTTTATTCTGAACTTGATGGGGTACAAAGAGGGAAAACAATTGAGATACACTCAATACTCGTGCACAGCAAAGAGAGGAGCAGAAAAGGGGCTAACAATTACATGAAAAAAATGGTGATGGTACTATTTGAAACTCCCGTTTAGGAACCCAAATATAAAAGTTTGCAAATGTTCAGGAACGTATCCCAAACATATGGTGAGAAAAATGTCGAGCGTTCCTAAACGGCAGTACCAAACCGTCCTATCACCATGAGAAATAACAACAGGGGGAGGGGGATTGGAAAATAGAACATTTGATTCGAAACAATCTGAACGGGGGGAAACAAGGGGAAGGGACGATTGCGTAGTGATGATGCAATCCCTCATCTATCTTCTTCTGTCTCTCGATCGACTTCTACGATCCCTATCACGACTGCGACTGCGGCGAGAATCCCGACGAGAGTCCCTGATATCGATTGATTGATTTAAAGATACGGTAGTCCAACTACCCCTCTGGTCTCAACTTCCCAACTCTGGTAACAGTATCTACTTTTTGCGGCGCCTTTGTAGGGGTGCAAAAGTTCACTCACTCGCGCGGTAAACGAACCACTTGTTTACCTCTAATTCCAACAATGTCCGTCGCTTACCGTTCAAAATGGCCTCCCTTTTGTTTCAAGCTAGGAGCGATCGCAAAAAGGTGCAACTTCTTCCTTCTTTGGCTAGTGTATTTGAGTGCGAACTCGAGTGAGTGTCACTTCTTGATCAAACAAACTCGTCTAGTCTCTCACTCCCCCCCCACCTCCAGTTACTAGTGCCAATGGGGATATCAATGGATGGAGCTAGTTTTTAAAAAGTGTATATAAACATTCACCTATTTCAACATGCACTGTTTCGCGAACAAAATCGTTATAGGAATGGCAGTTTCATTCCTAATCGTATAAATTCATTAATCAATAACTCACCTGTCTCTATCTCTTCTGTCTCTGTCCCTCTCCCTTTCTCTTTCCTTCTCCCTCTCCTTTTCTCTATCTCTTGATCGACTTCTCTTCCTTTCCTTCTCTTTGCTTCTCTCTCGCTCTCTCGATCTTCTTCTCTCTCTACTTCTACTTCTACTCCTTCCTCTCTCCTTATCCTTTTCCTTCTCCTTCTTCTTATCTTTCTTATCTTCTTTCTTATCTTCCTTCTTCTTCTCCTTCTTCTTGTCTTTGCTCATCTTCTCCTCCATCTTTCTGCAATGACAAAAATACCTCACAAGTAATCTTATTTTTGTTGATTCTTCTTCTCAATATCTAGGATTTCATATTTTCATACAGCGTATTTAAATACGTCAAACGATTTTCAAATACTCATAGATCTTTAAAAAAAATTTAACGCTCATGCGAATCACAGGAAAACTGCCGCATCATCTACCGTACTACCGTACCATCCATCTACCGCACCTTATGAGTTCCGATCGATATTTCTCCACCTTCTTCTTGACATCACTGCTTCCATCCTGCTCCAATTCGTCTTGCAGCGCCATCACTTTCACCTACAAGCAATGGACCAATCGATATTCGATCAAAAAATCGATAATGGTCATCATTGATCGACAAAACAAATCGATAATCATCTCTAGTCTCACCTCGACTTCTCTCATCATCTTTCTCTTCTCATCGTCAATGAGGGAAGAGGCGGAGAAAGACAGCTTCGGTTCACTGCAATCAATTGATATTATGGTGATAGGAGGTTTTGGAAACCCCAATATTTCCCCAAGAATCGTTTGGGATACGTTTCAGAACATTTTAAAACTATATTTTCGGGTTGCAACACAGCAGTTCCAAAAGCCACCATTACCTCTACGATGAAACAAAATCAATCGATATCTCTCTACCCACAGTACTCCCTCTACAGTACTCACATCTTCTCCTCCTCACTCTCGACATCATCGAATATCTTCTCATTCTTCTCATCAGGAGATCTCTCCAATGGCACCATTGGTCTTCTCTCGTTCTCTTCCTCTCCCTCCTCATTGTCCCACTTGCTCTTCTTCGCTGATGAGGGCGCATCGATCTACAATCGATCGATAATTATCGTGTCCTCCTCAACCTACAGTAAAATCTACCTCAAGGATACAGTACTATCTACATCAAGACTACAGTAATAGTACGTATCTTCCTCATGGCTACCGTACCCAATTCTTGTTATCGATTAGTACTGACCGAACTCCACTGCATTGGTTTGAATGCTGGTTTCTTCTCCACAACCTTCTCGGGAGTTCTCTCTCTGGTGGGGAACAACTGGAGAGGAGGCGAATTGGGACCAGAGTCAATCGGAATCCCGTCCATCTCATCGTCAGAACTCTGCTGAAAAGCATTATCTTGACGCTATATAGTAGAATACAACGAAATCAATTCCTCAGATACAGTAACCAAGTTCCATTTTCCACCTATCAATGCCATAGTTCAACTAAATGATGCAAGCCGAGCAACCTTCGCCGGGAAATACACATTCCGATGCTGATTTGGGTCTAATGCTCTGATAACCAGAGTATCACGAGAAGTGGTCGGAGATTGCTGAGTTTTTGAATGGAACAGTAACCCACGATGGAGTTCCAGTTGACGCTGGTGGTCGGTCGTGCTGCAGCAGCTGCAGCCGAGTTGCCTCCTCTTGCAGCAGCTGCAGCATGGTCGAGTGGCACTCCATCCACGTCGTCGTCGTCTTCCATCGGAGCTCCGTCGAGATCAACCGACTTCCGATCGTCCTCCTGCAATTATTTATTAAATTACGTATTTATTTAATTAGTATTGTATCTATAAGTACTTTATTTACATTTCTAATAACATGAATGTCATTTCAACGGAGATCGTCACAGATATTAATTCAGTCCTCAACATCCCTACTATAGCAGATCGGGGTAACATCAAATCGCCAGGTCCTCTTTTGTATTAATGCAGTGTATCCAATAGTACTTTATCTACATTTCTAATAATGTGAGTGTTAATTCGCCTGTCACTATCAAGTACACTAATTCAGTCCACAACACTCCGCCTATAGTCAACCGGGTGAAGCATCAATTCCCCGGGATTTTTTTTGAATAATAAAAAAATGCTGACCTCATCATCCAACTCAATGAGTCCGAGGAAGACATTCTGACACTGAATGAGTATCTCAGTGGGGTAGAGAGTGACGTCTTCCCATGCTCGGAAGCAGTTCATGACTCGCTGTTTGAATTGCTCCGCCTTCAGACGACCCTCGATCAGATGGAGAGTGGCGGCGAGTGATTTGAAGATCTGATAACAACACACATTCACACTCGATCGATACCATTTAACAATACAGTTTCATTCAAATAACAAAACAAACGTCTCAAGTAATGGTCGGGAATACCATAATGAATACATATCACTCCAACTAGAGAAACTCTGAAAAGCTCTCATATTGTTTTCCGGTAATCAAAGCTGGCGCTCACTGAAACTTCGAAAGCACTACCAAACTAAATTGAATAATTAACCCTCGACTCTCGTCTCACCTTGGGGAATAGCGTCTCAAAGTGCTGTCGATAGTAGAAGACGTCCTTCACTCCTCGCACTGCAGCATTCGCCAGAATATCAGCGATGAGATAGAGACGGGCGATCTGAGATGGCACACCGATCAATAATCTAGTAATCTACAGTAGTCCACAACCATACATATCTTTCTTTTCATCAGACCCTTGCCTCATACTCTTTTTTCCCTACCACCACACCTCGAGCACGTTTGAAAACGCATTGTAGATCTGTTTTGCTCTATAAATCTGAGGTAGTTAATCTGACACTCCCTTCTCCTCCTCCTCACCTTCTTGTGCAGGGGCGTCTCATCGATTGTCAAACTCTCATACAGACACTCTGCAATCTCCTTCGACCATGCTGCGTGATCCAGACACCACACCATCGCGTTGCCCACCTGTAATTATTATAAATTTACAAACACTCGTCCAAAATAATAAAACGTTCCGCTCCTAAACAACAGGCTGCTAGAGAGCGAAGGCGGGTGCGAAACATTTATGTTATGTTAACATTTATAAATGCCTGATCAATTAGACCCCTAAAAACGAAGCCTGCTCGACAGAGTCTCCGAAAACACAACCAAAATGTAGAAACCTGCCCGGTAGACCATCAAAATATCGAAAAACCTGCCCGACCAGCTTTCCATGCTAGTTTACTATTTGACCTCTGAAGCATGACAAAACGAGACATGCCGAGGTATTGAAAGGGAGGACACGCACCAGTAGTTAATTTCATGAACGTATCATTTTAAAATTGTAATATTTTATCTCGTATTATCGATTGCCACCGTATCAAGCCGAGGGGAGAAAGAGTACTTACACAGTCCTTCTCAGGCACGAGTCCTCTCAGCATGTCCTCGAATTTGTCTCTGTCTCTTCTCGACAGATAGTTCTTCTTGCTCTTCTTCTTCTCTTTTCCATCCTCATTCGGCGAGCCAGATCGACCTCTCTGAACAGACGTCAATCAATATCCCATACTCATCTACCGTACTCCATCCATATCTACTGTAATCCATCCATCTCTACCGTACCCCCATCCACACCCTATCGTACTCGCCCACTCGTTCAATACAATACACATCGATCGATATCCTATCACTCATTTATCGTATCCCTCGCTCAGATCTACCGTACTCTACCCTCATTTACCGTACACCCTATCCCCTACCGTACTCACCCTTCCTCTCTGTCCCCTCTCGGGACTCCTGTCTCTCACTTCGCCCAATCCCATCTTCGCCCGCTGCTCTGCCACAGAGAACGCCGTGTGATACAGACACTCGGGCATTTGCCTGCAATTATCGATTTAACCAGACTGACAATACCGTACACCGCTCACCTGAACAGTTCAGTGCTGGGAATGGGCGGCTGCCACCAGGAGCCCTCATCGAACAGACGGAATCGCTCCTGAATCAGGGGGGGTGGGGGTTAGAATTATCGATCGATTCAATCTCTCCTCACCTTTCTCCACATGGACGGTCGTTCTCCCTGCAGTACCGAGTACAGCTTCCATCGGTAGTACACATGGGCAGGATGGTGATTGTCGAAGAGGAATCTACAATCATAGTTATTATCTCTGAGTATTGTGCCCACAAACTTTCCTCTCCTCCCACAATCCATCTTCTTCATAATTATGCATTCATTTAATATAAACTTGCATTAATTAGCTACTGTAGTCTCAAAACTATTCGCAAAGAAATAGCTCCTGGGGAAGAAGCTCCATGTGCCCAGAGTGAGAGTTTGAAACTCTAATTTGCGAGAAACCAAAAGATATCATCCCTCTTATTTTTTTGCAAGCTCAAACATTCGAGTTTCAAACACTGGGCATATCAAGATTACAGTTGTTTCTATTTGTGACTACAGTAGCTATGCACAAGTTTTTATCAAAACTACAGTACAGTACTCACCGGAAGAGTGGATTGGTCGATTCTCTGGCCATCAACATGGCCTCGAAGATCGGGCCTTCCCTCACGATGAATTCGATTGTGCGATGAATCAGACCGAGCAGATTACTGTAACACGCCACCACTAACCCCACTCTACAGTACCACGCAAGTTACCGTAATCTAATCGTTGGACGGATATTCTCATAATCTTTCTCAAAAATATGTACCCTATCACCCCAATCTCTTTTCACTGTATCGTATCTCTCATTTCCCCATCCATCCACAATCGATCGACCGACTACCGTATCCCATTGCTGCTTCCGCCTCTCCACCATACCTGTCAGTAGGAATCACTACTCGAACCGTAGCATTCTTGATCATCTGTAGTGTGACCAATCAGTTTACAATCTCGGAATCTCCCTAACCAATCGATAACTCTTACCGTACCTTTCTATTTATTACATTATAAAATGATACGATCATACCAAAAAAGTCAAAACGCATAATTCCTCTGATAACCAAACAGGCACGACCCTCTCACTTTTGTGTGCTCTCCCGACTTCGGTAAAAACAGTAAGTATCATTTCGTTTGATCGTATCATTTTAAGAATGTAATACTCTTCGCACTACTCAATGTACCGTACCTTCTTATAGTCAGCCAGTTCTTCTTCCTTGTCAGGCGAACTGCCCATCTTGGGCAGATCCTTCCAGCAGTCGAGATAGTCATCGAGATCTCTCTGTCGTGGCGCCGCATTGAACGGCAGACCCGTCGGCGGATCAGGGTACGATAGCTTCTCGAGATCAGGTGGACAGTAGAAGGGCTATAGTGGGCAGATTGATTGATTGATGGGTGGTGACGGGTATCGAGTGGAAGATGGGAGGGGTTATCGATTGATTGATTATCGATCGATCGATCGATGAGAGGAGGAGGAGGAGGAGGGAGAGGGAAGACTCACTACGGGCGGAATGTTCACACTGCGAGCGTACGAGATCTTGACCACCTCGTTGCGGATGAGTGCACCTGAGATAGAGGGACGATTGCGTAGTGATGACGCAATCCCACTTACCTGTCATCTGCACGAGGGCACGGTCAAAGTCCTTGCGGTGCATGTAGGCGACGAAACCGCACAGATACTCCCTGAATGGGGGTGTATCAAATAAATAAATGAAAGGGAACATTTATCAATAAAATCATCCAAGGTCTGAGGCGACCAGGCTAGTAAGGTAAAGGTAAAGGTGTTCCATTTCAAGCGATTTTACAGCAGCAAGCTACCACGCTAGATGGGGCAAGCCGGTAAGCCAGCTGCAACGTGGGATTACGCAACCCAAGCTTTCCCAAAGCATCTAGGGCGCATTACTTTTCGCAATCAAAGTTGCTACCAATTTACCGCACCGGGTGGATGGAAGGCTTGGTTGGCCTGGGCGGGGATCGAACTCGTGACACTTCGAATGACTAGCAGTTGCTTACACCACTCGGCCATTCCGCCCCAACTTTACCAGGCTAGTACCCAGTTTGAAACCAAAAAGGGCTGGGTCACAAATCATTCTACCTCTCTTAGTTCCACGGCGGTGTACCATTTTAGAACTCGTATCAGACCATTTTTTTCTAACAATGTGCTAGACGATTTTGTAGATTGCAACCCCCTTTTTCTAAATTTCTAAAACTACCAGTTTCCAAATGATACCCCGTCATCGAGCCTTTCCTCTATAGTCATACCTCTTCCTCTCTTCGTCTCCTCTCGGGTACAATATCTTGCCCGAAGCGAGCGGCCCAAAGGTGCCAAACGTCTCCAGAAGATCGTCCATCGTCACCTGCCAATGTGCCCAGATGATTCATCTTTGCTATGTCCTTTCCCCTCCATTCAAATATTTGGCATGATGTTAGCCCAGGATTTTCATATTTTGTCAAAAACAACACAGTAGTACAACCCATTGTCTATTTGTTTTCAAACCTTCACTTAATTGTGCCCATGATACTAATTTAATTTAATTTAATTCTACTCACATCCAATGGGAGATTGCCAATGTACAGATTGGTCGTGGTCATCGTGTCGTCCACGTCGGCCGAACTCCCCGACGCAACGTAAGGATTATCGATCGCCGGCGCCATAATGTCGATGTGCGCCTGAGTAGTACGGTATATAGCGGAGATTACGGTAGATATGATTCGGCGGGGCACCCACCTGATCCACGCCCAGATCGTTCTTGAGATGCTCGCGGACGTTCTTGCGCGTGTCTCGCTCAGCTTGCAATCTGCAATAAATGATGATAATCGATCGATAAATCGATATATATTATCGTGTTTGCATACTACATCAATATCTAGTAAAGCGCAGCAGCACCTGCATTACTAAAGGGTTCATCTATTGCATTAATCATAATTCCATTCAATTGGCATCTGGTTTGCAATTATCAACGCCCAATCACTCCGACAAATGTAGTGCCATTGAAACCGGGAGTCAACTTGTTTGCAAAGCAATGCATTTTCCTTCCACATTCATTCAAGTTATTAAAATTATAAAATGACACGATTATGTAATGGACTACTACAGCATGCACTCTCTTTCTCTACCTCAGCCTTTGGCATGTTCTCTCGCCAGCCGAATACGTTTAGCCGCAGAAAGTTTTACTATTTTGGTTTATAAATTTGTAATAAAACTGATTCGTCTACGTCGACGGACATCCGCTTCTTGCCCCATTCAGAGTTAACTTTCTTGTATGCAATATTATTACGGAAGAAACAATGAATGAATTAGTTTGTTGATACCTCTTCAATTCCTCCTTGAAATCATCGAGATTGCTGGTCTTGCTCTTCTGTATTTCCTTCGCTCTCTGAGTGCCCGGTTTGGGCGGTCGATTGACGGGAGGAGCAGTGGTGGGCACGATGACTGCGGGAGCAGGCCCCGGCTTCCCCGCGTGCGCATCCTCCATCATCTTACGCGCCTGAGAAGGCATAATTTTTTTTGAAATATAACATTAAGAAATACGAAACTATTATTGAAACGAATTGCCCATCTTTATTCTCCCAATGCTGCTCAACCATTACCCATCATCCTAAGTTCATTCCAAAATATGCTCACACAAACTCAAAAGAACCGGGTTTGGTTTTTTTTCTTGTTCATTCTAAAAAAGAATTTGCTAATCATTGTTCAACGATGGCCGCTCTACCACAGTCCCGAGTCCGCTCACAAATCCCATCGACTAAACTCAAAAGAACCGGGTTCGTTCCGCTTTTCTGTGCCCAGCTCTAGCAAATACGGTAGCAATGAATCACAAACTGACCCTATCAGCGGCCATTCTCTTGGCGTCTTCGAACGAGTTTCTCGCGTGGGCGGAGGGCGCCTTCTTGCTGCTCAGATCTGCCAGAGGATTGGGAAGAGACGGCTTGTAGATCGACGGCTTCGTCTCGCCCACTGAAAATGTGGAGGAATAGATCGGTTACTGTGGATAAGACATTTACCAGACGTCCATCGACAACTGCTCCTTCTACCAATTTGAAATCTATTTTTTTAATCATAAACTTCCTCCGCTAGGAAGTATCGCGCTTCATACGCCTATTAACACTGTGATTTTCTTTCAATGATCAATAGGCTTCTTTCCATCTAATCTGTACTACTCAGCACTCTTATTTGCGTTCACAATACACATCCGAATTCGAATTCGAAAACTTACTCCACCAGGAAATAACTAGTTTCAGGCGCCTATTATAAACTGTGAACTTCTTTCAATGATCAATAGACACTCCCCCCATATCCTCACCACTCTTATTGGTGCTCACAATGTCCATTAAATTCGAAAACTTCCCTCACCAGTAAATAACTGCTCAACAGATACCACCATTTCTTCCCATCAAATCTTCTGCAACTGACCACTTTTATTCGCGTTCACAATATCCATCCGAATGAAGGTCTTCGGTTTGAGGACGTCCGCCGACTGCCCAAACTCCTCCTCAAACGACTGCAGCTCCTCCTGCAGACGAGCGTCCTCGGCAGCCTCCGCATCGCCCTGAGAGGAAGGAATAGAGAGATCAAAGATCAAATATTGCGCGAAACTGTTTTGAAAGTCAGTGTCAATTAGTTATTAGAGTATTGTGTGAGATAATCCTGAAGATACAGCGATCAGTGTTTGGGCCCTCTGTCTGCACAAAAGATCAAACTAGGAAAAAAGTTCCGTTTGCAAACGCCATTCTATAATCAGATAATAAAACACTAACAAATTCTGGGGAAGTAAAATCAACAACAAAAATATTCTCACCCTTTTCTTGCGAGGCTTGTTATCCATCAGTGTCTGCACGCCCGTGCGAGACATGACTGACGAGACTACGGTAGATCACCGTTTGTCGATACAAAAGTCTGCAAGTATGGGGTACGGTAATCAGGGAAAGGGATAGTGCTGAACAGGTATGGTAGATCGGATTCAAACCAATCGATAATAACTTGGTACTCAGCAATATTGCATATCTTCATACCGGCGAACGAAAGAACGACAAGCGATTGGAAGCGGGAATCTATCACAGTTATTACATTGCATACTCTTTTTGCGCTATAGTGTACTCTTATTAGTTAATTACATAAATTACTAGATATGGAATGGGCCTAGCAATTTGATACAAATACATACAAATGCACACATTTGATCGAGGCGGCAACTGGTGATATAACAAAGTACTGATTGACTGTATCGAAGAGTTTGAAATTCGGGTGGGTAATTGGGTAGGATCTCTTCGTTTCACGTACTTTTTACGTAGGTAAGTCGACGAGAGAGTGTGAGAAATGAAGAGGTCTAATACAATTTCTTATCCGAATATCAAACTCTACTGTATTGTACATAGATATGGGTCCTAATCGTCAGTGATATCTCAGATCTCAATAAGAAACAACAGATCCGAGTCCCGTCCATTGATCGGGCACCACTGGGAAGTACGAGTCGATCGCCTCCGAGAATCGAGTGCAGTACATCTGCAGTACATTTATTTCTTACTATTGAAGACATCGGATCTATCCTCATCTGAGCGAATATCGCATGATATGATAAATTGATTGATTGATCACTACGACTTCCAGATTTCATCCCAAAGCAGTACTCAGCAAAAACAAAACAACCATCAGTGCCAATAAACAATAACCAGTGATTCTAAATACCGTAATTGCCCACTACCGTACCTGGGGCGATCGAACGACTACCAGGTTTCACCCCTAATCCCTGTCAAAAATAAACAACCAGCTATTGTGGATACAGTAATTGACTACCGTACCTGGGGCGACAGAATGGTGGGTAGATGGGCGCCGGGAATGGCGACAATCTTCACCCAACTCTCCAGCTTCTTGTCCAGCGTGTACGTCCGCATGTAGTCGACGATGCCCAGCACCAGCTGACCGCCTGACAGAGATACAATGTAATTGCATTTAATTTAAATTGTATATTTAATTTGTGCTCGTGGACACCGAGGATTGCTTGACCACAGTATATTAGTAATACTGGTGAAACATGAAGGCTCATTGACGGTTCAACCAAATCACACATTGACATCTATTTAATTTTAGTTCGTGAATATCATACGCAGATTGATTGAGCAGAATATATGGTTCCAAAATCAGTAATGATGTTGAAACACGAAAGTTCATTGACCGTTCGACCAAATCACAAATTGGCATTTAATTTTAGTTCGTGGTTACCACCGAAAGACGATTGAGAACAGTGTTCCACCAGTGCTACTAATTTAGGAATGCTTCCTAAATTAGTAGCACTGGTGAAACATTAAAGCTCATTGACCGTTCAACATTAGCGTTTAATTTTTTTCGCGACTACCACCGACTGATTGAGCAGACTGTACGCCTTCTTAAATTAGCAATGTTGGTGAAACATGAAAGCTCATTGACCGCTAGCAGAATAGATGTAGACATATACTTATAAATGTTTGGGACATGTTGAATTGTATAGAAAAAGGGAAGTGGTTCGTATGTAATCGATGATGCCCGGCACCAGTCAACTATCTAGGCGAACAGCTACAGTAATCCCGCCATAGATGAAATGGGGTTCTCGCAGGTAGTTCGTGTAGAAATGCCCTAATACCTCGTGCCGATTGTCCAATTTTCGACAAAAAATGCATGCAACATTCAAAATTTCCGTTTGTCGACATTTTAACAACGCTCTGAAGTAGTGCCTAACCTCACTAGTGAGAATCTATTTGACCTATTATTATATTCAACATTTTCCATACCAAACCGTTCAATAATTGAGTACAAACAGCGTAAGGAACGTCAGTAGTGTGCGTGAAACATGAAAGCGCATTGACCGTATATCCGAATCAATAATATGATATACATAGACGAGTACCTACAGTACTATTACAGTAAACTACGGTAACTGACTCTCGTGATCGACTCCGACGAGCAGGGAGTAGTCCATTATGTGCTGGCTGCTGAGGAAGTGGGAGTCGTTCGAGATGGCCTGGTTGAGTGCTGCCTTCGAGTGAGGGAGGACGTAGAGCTGAAGGAAAGAGGAGTGATTGCATCATTATTAGGTAATACCTTCCGTCATTATCATCTCCAACAACCGAATCGTCTGGAGCCTATCGGCCTCTGTCAACTACTATGTCGATAATCAACCGCACACCTCATCCCAAGCTAATAGCTCCCTGGCGGATTTTTTAAAAAAATAAATTGACTAGGAAACCGCAAAAGTCGGGAGAATGAACACCTAATAGGATCTTAGAAACACCAAGTTCTAATTTATAAGTGAATTTCACCTGATTATTCCACAGGTCCTTCATGAGGTTCTCGTCCAACAGCACGAGATCACTGCTGTTCTTCCCCGTGGTCGCCATTCGATTCCTATATATATATATATATATATATATATATATTTTATATATATATATATATATATTGTATATTAAAAACGCGGTTACAAATAGAAAAAACTATAAAATGAAGAAAAGAATGTGTGATCACGAAGTCTTTGTCACATAATGTGACATCGTATTGCAAGTTTGCCGTTTGGCTATTAAACTAACTAATTATTTCTCCTCTTACATTAGCCTCAGTAAATAGCACGATAAAAATATTATTATTATTATTATTATTATTACATTACAAACCTGAGTGATCCCTTGAGATCCCACGTCTGGGTGTGATTGTGCTTGTAGAAGAGATACTCCATCACGAGCACGTCCATCTTCGCCTGAGTGCCGTTCTTGAACTTGTAGCACACCCGGAACACGCCGTACACCTGCGGAGGAAGAGCATTTAAAGTAAGTTTATTTATATTTAACAAAATTGATTCATGTAATCAATGTACAAATGCAGCACCTCACAGATATCTCCGGGAAGAAACTCAAACAACGCTGACAAACACATCTCTACTCTCTATCGAAATCAGTTTTATGCTTTGAGGTAGGGTCAAATGACCTACAGTACATACCCAATCTCAAATCCCTATTCTCTCTCTTCCTTTCTCACCTTGCACAACGCCGTCAACTTCTTCTCCGTCACTGCCGTCTTCAAGTAGTCGAAGTAGTTGGGAGCAAACTTGACAAACGACTGCACCTCGAATCTGCGAAATTGAAAGAGTTTGATTAAATAACCAATAAATATTTTTTTTGAACAATGTAATATATGTCAAGCTAGCAATGATTACAAGTTATTTTAAATGTACGAAGGAAATGTATTCCCATTGGATATTCATTTCGCTCTCAATGTATCTCTCACCCATGCAACTCCATGTCACCTACTCATCGCCCTAGTCATAAACTAGCACACTACCAAAGAAGTCCCCAAAGAGAGAAAACAAGAGAAAACACAAAGTGAAATGAGGGATCAAATTATTCGTATTTTTCGCTGCTGATCTTCTGCCCATTGAATATTCGCTGTGCTCTCAATGTATATCTCAACCGTGCAACTCCATCTCACCTGTTCATCGTCTTAATTACAACCTACCATAATACAATAGGGGTCTTCGAAGAAAACACAAATTCCAATTAGGGACCGAATTATTCGCATTTTTTTGTTCGCGGCCATCGTTCCTATTGGATATACGATGAACTCTCAATGTATGTCTCAACTGTGAAATTCCATCTCACCTGCTCATCGTCTTACTAACAAACAACAATGCTACAATACGGGTATTCGAAGAAAACACAAAGTAAATGAGGGATCAAATAATTTGTATTTTTTTCGCTCCAGACTGTCACTACCATAATATACCTCCCAACCGTGCAACTCCATCTCACCTGCTCATCGTTTTAATCACAAATCGACCATCGCACGTGCGGAAGAACGACGAACCCGACTTGCCGCCCTGCAAACAACCAAACATTTTTAGATGCCTTTTAAATGCTGCGTTTCAGACCTTTTACGAACTTTTGTGTTTGGGATCCTAAACGGAAGTTCCAAATTGTGCCACTACCGAATAAACTACATTTCATGCCAGTTCAAAGTTCCATAGTCCCACGACATCGTCACTAATCTCATGCATCTACCGCACCACTTCCACTTTATATAGGTCGAAAAAAGTACATCAAAAACTACATCGTCACAACAGATTTCGGCAGATTCCTATATACTCTTTCGAACAATGCAACTTTCTCTCCCCCTCCCCTCACCTGCGGAGTCCATATGTATGCCTGTGAGAGTGATTGGATGAATGCCGCCTCGCCCTCTGGAAGAAGGAGACGACGCAGCAGATGGAATCGCTCCGCGTAGTACGACTGCAATTAGAGGAATTAAGTTAAGAAAAAAAGGAATTAAGAAAAGATTAAGAGAAATATGACGTCATCATCATTCGAATAATGTAATTTGCACTTTTTGGAAAGCATATAAGAGCTTTGACCGCTATCAACTGGTTTACCAAATCATAAATCGCTGCTTCAAAAGAGTGTAGATATGCATAGAACGCGAAATGTAAGTATCGCATCAAAATTGCTCATATTACAATTGTAAAAAATGCGATACCTTAACGTAATAACTGGTGCTCGAATCGGAGAACTCGATCTCAAAGTGCTCCGCATTCATCGCATTCTCGTCTCCATTCATACTGCTCGCATTCAAATTGAGCACGTGCTCCTCCCCGCCGCCCACGGACTCGCGCGCCCGACGACGACCTTAATACAATATTATTATTATTATTATTAATGTATATTAAATTTTAGAGTCAATGAACGAAGTGCTATCATCAACCCTCGACTATTCAGATAAATGTAGCACTACTGAAACCGAGAGTCAGCTTGTTCGCAATACACGACATTTCCTTTTTAAAATTTGAATTTAAAGTGTAATCATCGACGCTCAATCACTCAGAGAGACCTAGTGCTCATGAAACCAGGAGTCGGCATGATCAGAACACACTACGTTTTTCTTCTTACGCAATCTTTTGGCGGGATGTCATTATCAGCGCTCAATAACCCATAGAAACGTAATACTATTGAAACCGGGAGTCACCTTGTCCACAAAACATTGCATTTTCACTCCACACTACTCAAAAGTATTGTTATTTTTACTAAAATATACGTATTAAAGTTAATCACTCACACTCCTCGTAGTCGATGCTCGCTAGTGCATACGCGAGAATTGACGCCACATCCGGTTTGATGCCCCTCGAATCCTGTAGATCTCTCACTACGACGGGCGCCCTCGGGGGAAGCGGAAGACCGAGATGGAGACACGAGGGGAAGGGGTCGTCCAGACGATCGAGGAAGAGGTCTTTGAGGGGAGGAGGCACTCCCGTTTCGTCTGCAAATTAGATCATCATATTACAAGCAATCAAAAGGGTCCCGCGATCCCCTGAATGGTCTACATCCACCTATTCCACCTATATTGACGAATTTCATCGCGACCGCCGCCTATTTTGCCTGGTTACTATCAGATAAAATACGAACTTTGCACAGAATATCCAACAGATATTGTACATCAATATTTATTTATTTGATTTGCCACTTTATACCCGCATTATATCTTACTGATACTGTACATCTCCATTTATCGATTGATTTATTTATTAATTTCTCCCTCTCTATCCCTCCTCACCCGCATTCTTCTTGAGTGTCCTCGAGAGGGCGGCCAGACTGGCGCTTTCCGCGTTCCACGTCGTGAGTAGAGTGAAGGCAGCCTCGCGGATCACCATCACTGCCTCCTCGGCCTGAGAAGGAAGAGGTTTAATTAATAAATATAATATTAAATTGAGAAGCAAAAGATAGATGAGATGGAATTGTATGGCTACAACGGAAACCCAGTGCAAATCAACTTCGGCTAGACAGGGAATAATTATCATAGATTTGTGGAACACAACTTTGCCTGCTACTGGAGCCTCGGCATGGAGAGAGAGAATTAAGAGGTTAAATAAATAAATAAGAGAGCCAAACGAGGGATACGCTGTTTATTGTATGGCTACGCATTGGAAACCAAGTACAAATCAACTTCGTCAAGACATGGACTAGTTCTCATGGATTCGTGACACGCAAAATAGCCTAGTACGTACCTTGAGTGCTAGCGAGTTGTTGGTTGCGATCGGATCCTGACCTCCCATCAATTCCTCCACCACTCGCAGTCGATCACTGAATTTATATAAATACATTTGTCCGCTTGAAATATATTTTAAAATTATATTATTTTACATTGCGATGATTCTATTGGAGAACACTGCTAATTTAATTTGAAATAAGAGGAAAGGGAATAATAATACATCAAAAAGCGGAAGGCCCGTGGTTCGTATCCCAGTCCGAGCACTAATCTTTTCTTTCTTGCATTGATTTAATACTGTATAATAATAATAAAAAAATAATAATAATTGTAACTCACGCAATGACTTGTGTCGTCTTGGCAAAGAGAGCTTCGAGTGAAGACACGGTCGACGCATTGAACTGAGAGATGAGCTCACGACTCTCACGCAGACGATCCTCGCCCGTACTGGAATCAATTTAATTTATTTTTAAAAAATAATTACAAAAATAACAAATAACTTCTACATATTGTAAAATCATCATCTATCTTTTTTTAGTATTCGCTAATATTCTTTTTTAACTGTTAGCGTACGCGTATTGAACGATCAATAAACAGACGCCACTAATAGAGAAGTATCGAAGTCAAAATCAGCATTTAAACTAGAAAAAAAAGTTTAAAATAAATATTGTTTCTCACGTTTTCATCTCATTGGCCAGGGCGGCCATTCGATTGACTCGATCGATGACCGATTGGAGGGAGACGAGAGAGGGGTCGATGCGACAGTGGACAGGGGAGAAGTGGACATCGAAGGGACGGATCTGGAGAAGGGCCCAAAGATGAAATAGCATTGAAAACTGATGATAAAGTAACATATAATAACCATTCATTAAAAGTCGTGTATGAAATAACAGAAAAGAAAATACGGATTGGAAACAAGGAAACATTATTTAGTTCAGATGTTTGCTAAAATCCTTGCAACTTCCATTGGATGAATATCACAGCGATGTAAAGCGTGTGAAACACAAATTGAGCGAGGGATGAAATTGATTGGGAACCACTTCCTGCTTGTGACCTAGGCAACGGGGATTGATAAGGAAAAGGGTCGAGAGAAGAAGAGACAACTCCGAGGGAGACGCCCCCTCCTATTGACTATTCCACGCATTCCCCTCGCACTACGCCCTGCGCGCTAAACACGAGTTCACGCGGGGCGCGACGCCAGTCCGGTGGGTCATACCTTCTGTTCCATCCTATTTTATAGATAAAATTAACTTTAATAATTTAAATAAAATTATATAATTAATAAACTCACCATCGTCACCTTGAATGTCGTCACAAAGTTGGCGTACGAGAAGAAGTGGTGGTGCTCGTGGAAGAAACAGTGCTGCAATTAGAAGAAATAATTAATTAATTAACTAAAATTAAAATACTTGGAAACAAATTATTTTACCTGACACGACGTTGATGCTGCAGGGGACGAGACACAACCGAGTGAGAAGGAGGAGTGGGACAGATAGTCAAGCATCTTGCCCTGAGGGGGGAAATAGATCAATACAGTTTACTCTACCGTACTTACCAGTGACAGATGCCACACTTTGTCATCGACGGCGACCATGGGCGAGGAGGCCTTAATAATATATTTATCGAGTTATGCACCGATCGATAATAAGTACAATAATGTTAGACTGAAAATAACCTTGCAGGAGGGACAGTAGTGCCATGTCAGAATGTCGTCCACCGTCTCCGTCGACGAGGCCGCAGTCACTTGAGTCGTCACCTCAATGGGGAAAATATCATCAAAGATCTACTTCCGTGAGTGAAAAAATTATAAACACAGCACAAACGTTTCCTGGCAATACCACGTTTCAATATTTGTTTAAACTTTGACAGTATTGTTATCAACCCACTTCAATGGGAATCCATCACCTTGCCAGATTTGTAAATACAACCAAATCGTCGTAACAATACCCTGGCAATACCATGTTTCAGATTTGTTTTAAAAATCATAATGTTGTTTGATATCATTCTCCTCCACTCACCTCCACACAAATGCGTGCACACACCAGCTTCCTGCTGTGCTCAAGCATGGGCAACTCGCAGTTGGACGAGGGGCAAGCATAGTCTTTCGAGAAGCAGAATCTGACGAGAAGCGAGTACTTATTTTCATACTTTTTATCATCCCTTGCTTCTTGCACAAAAAGCGATACTAGCATTATTAACAAAATAGGCCAATCAAGTTTTTGGAACGACAGATTATTGATTGACGCGTTTAATCATCTCGATCAGCGCCCCAAAAGCGGCACTAATAAATATTGTATCGAATTGTATTATTGATACGTTTTGCCATGAATGAATTGATATGTAGCAGTGAAAGTCAAGGGGGATTCTTACTTTGTGAGGAACTCTCCGAGTGTCATATCATTAGCTCCGTAGAAGTGCATGGAGACCACCCACGGACGCACGCAGAAGAAGGGCGAGTTTGGACTCTGAAAGAGAGGAAATACACAGTTAATGATTATATTATGCCTAGTCTGCTGTATTTCCTCACATCCCCGACAATGCGGGTGCATCAAATAAATCAATTAATTAAGTCAGTCCCGATTTGATCAGTCAGTTTGGCTCCAGGGGCCATCATCCGGAGTGGAGTTCTTTTCATCGACTACCACTGCCCCGTCACATTCGTGTTCCGCCGTCACCTCATAGTCGCCGTTTTTCAGGGCATTTCTAATTTCATGAAACAATCTAGTACTCATACACCATCTTAATCCAATACTATTTGTTGAGCATGGAATAGCTGTTCTGACCTTGGGTGAGAATGATCCGAAAAGGACGGCGACTCTCTGATGGGAGAGTGGATCGAGGACATCCGATCGACGAGTGCGAGGAGAGGAAGGACCGGTCGACTCAAATGGAGGAGAGACATTATATTGAAGAGAGAGATCAAATTCCATTGACGATGCCCCCAAAAACCAGACAGTTTCGATTATCACCTTTAGTGCAAGATATGCTGCGATACAAAGTACGTCAATAAGCTGCGACTGCTGTTGATACCAAACAATATCTGTCCTGCTTCCATCGCTTCCTATCGGCGGATTCACGCTTCGCCTCTACGTCATACCTTTGTCGCTTAGTTGAAATAAAAATCACACAACAATGGCCTTAGAATAATAATCTACTTTTATTTGCTAACCTCCACTCCACTGACGATATCCCCCCAATCCGGAGGTCTCGCGCCTCACGTTTATTTCAAATCAGTTATGATACAAAATAAGCCAATTCGTTTGCGGCTCGACTTGTAACATCTGATAGCAACTAGTCTACATCGAATACTTCTTCTCAGGCAAATTAGCGTTTCATATATGCACTATCCCCTTGCCGCTCCGTGAAAATGGCAATCAGTGGATGATGGACGGAGGAGAATAAACCATCGAATATTGCTAACCTTGGGCGACTTCTCATTATTCTTCTTCATTCTCTCTCTAAACATGACTCCTCCCTTCGCTCTGAACAGTGCCGTCTCATCCTCTCCATTCACTCCCGTCGACAGGGCGAACGGCGTCCGAGGAAGAGAGACAGAGGCAGGCTGAGATTAGAGAGAGGAGAATATTACTTAATCAAGTCCTCCATCCAAACAACACTTTTCAAGGTCCCTACTTTCAAGCTAAGTATCTTCAACAGAGTACTGTTACTATCAGGGAGTCTCACAATTTATGTCTTTGTGAAAGATATAACCATAGATATCATTGTTAAAATGTGGCGACAGAAATTGTGGAACATTCTAATAGCCGGAAAAAAGTAATCCAATAATCGATTCCCCATCAACCTACCGTATCCTCTCCTTCCTCCTCTCCCTCCTCAATTCGTCTCATCGCAATTTCCTCGTCGCTCACGAATGGGTAGAGTGGCTGCTTGAAGTAGTCGAGCAGCGAGCACGATCGACCCCTGAAATGGACACGGTCTGTACTCATTTCTACCGTACTCTTTACTCATATATAAGATTATACGCATACCGTACTCATTATTCAATAAGCACATATAATCGTATTTCAATACTTGCAAAGCCCAAACCCAAGAAATAAAATATCGTTGGTTGTTTTTGAGCAATACAGAAGATCTTCGTAATTTAATGCTTCCCGGCACACTCCCGTTTCGAGCGTGCATCAATATCTCAATTTCTCCAAGTGCTTTGATCTCCCCTTTTCATATTTCGAACAAATAACCACTTATTCGTCTCCAGATAGGGCGGTTCGAGGCCATATACATACTGAACTCGTTTATGCCGTACTCCTAGCTCAATATACAGGTACCGTACCTATTTCACAAATGAAAAAAAATACATTATGATAGGCAATTTAGAGAGGGGAGTTCATTATTGGAAGATTTCTTTGTTTGCGACAAACCAGCAAAATTTTTAAAAAATGACAAAACTTGGCGCACTCTCGTTTCGTGCATGCATTAACATCTCAATTTCTCCAAGCATTCTGGTTGCATGATAGTCTGAAGGCGAACAAAAACCCCACTTATTCTTCTCCAGGAAAGGCGGTTCGACGTCGCGAAAGCAAGAGTCTTTTTTTTCAATTGGCAAAACTTCTCATAATCACGTTTCACGCATGCATCAAATCTCAATTTCTCTTAGTACTTTGGTCGATCCTTGTTGTGTATCATAACAAAAACTCACTTATTCGTCTCCAGGAAGGGCGGTTCGACATCGATGAATGGGGAAATGGAGAGAACCGACGAGTCGAGTGCACGCTCCAGCCCACTCTGATCATAAATATTTATTTACGACCCCCAATCGATAAATCACCTTTCTTATCAAATTACGGTGTCTCGTTCCATACATCAATAATGTGTTTGCCTATAGTACATGATAAGTATTACTAATATTGATCCTTAATCAATAAATCGTCCTCCTAATCAAATGTGCAACCCTTTCTACCGGCGGTTTCCCGTTTCGCCTCTACACTATACCCTTGTTGCGTCCTTTAAATGACAATCACACGGCAATAGATATGCACAATGTTTCATCCCATCAATCGATACTCTCTCCTCCTACCGTACCTTCTCTCCGTCATGGTCGATATTCCTCCTCCTCGTCTCGCACACTTCGCAGGCCGAGCATCGATATTCGAGTCGCACATTGAACAGCTTGAGATACGCCCGTTCGAGGTCCATCGAATACAGCAGGAGAATCATCGTTTGCAGCATCTGCAGCAACTTGTGACGTCACAACTCAGAAGGAAATACAATTCCAAACTCTGAGGGGGCCGGGGGATAACTTTCAAAGACTAAACACCGCGTTTCCCCGTTCCCTATTAGACCTTAGAGCATTCGTAGACGTATTTCACTGTGAAAACTGTCCTTCTGGAGAAGTGTCAATCAGTACCCGCCTACCGTACCTTCTTGACGGCGACGAGTTCCTTACGGGACCGTGAGTACAGCAGAATGGAACATCCCTTCTCTGGTGGGCACTCGTCCAATATCACCAGACTCTTTCTCGCCCCTCCTCTTAATTTGACCAGTCTCTGTGCGAACACTGGCGCGAACCCTGCAATTTACAAATTTACAAATTCTGCAATTAGCGTATAATAACACTTTCAATAAACTTTAGCAATGTCCAGTCCTCCAATTCTCTCATAAATTGAATACTCCCTTCAATATCCTATATAACATCTATTTAAAAAAAGGAGAGCTGAGGAAGAAAATCGTCCGGAGAAGAGATGCTTTTCTTTTTCAACCACTACCACCCCCCCCCCCCCCGCCCGCCACATTAGTGTTCCGTCGCCGCCTCATAGGCGCTGCTTTTCAGAGGGTTTCTAATGATTAGAACCCTTTTTGACACCATCCTAATCCAATACTATTTTTGAGTATGGAATAGTTTTTGTTTGTTCTGACCTTGGGCGAGAATGATCGAAACTTTTAAATTGATATATCGAAACGCTAATTCTTATACCTTCCCCCATCCAATATTGTATTCGTGTAAATGTGTGTAAGCGGCTGCTTTCTCTTTCCACATTTCAATATGCTATTGCGTGTCCTCTACCCTACTCCCCCCACTCACCGATATTCTGCTGTATCAACTGTGCATCACTGCTCGGGAGTACATCGGCGCCCGTGCTCCTCGCCACTCTTCCCAGCACCTCCTGCTTCACGTTCACCACCGTGCGCACGCCCGCCTTGTGCAGCAACTGACAGATTATAATCGATTATCGATTGATTCCCATCCCCCCGTCTACAGTATACCTCGGATATAATAGATTATCGCTTGATTCCCCCTCACTATCTACAATATACATACCTCGACGGCAGTTCGCGATGCGCCCTTCTCCACCAGCAGCACAGAGGGCCTTCGCGAGAGGATGCGCTCCACCTGCACGATGAAAAGTTAGTTATCGATCGGTCTACAATGATACAGTATACCTGCTTGGCGAGAAACTGTCCCTCCTGGGCGAGGATGGGCTCGAGGGTGGCCAGCCGGCCTGGGCCCCGCTCGTACTCAATCGAACCTGACAAAAAGATGCGTTTCACTTAAATGTTAAGGTATACGGTATCCGATGAGAATTACAGTATCAATCGATAACTAGTATATTTGACCTACCCGCCACCAGCATGACACTCGCGTCGTGCATCTCCGCCATACCGTCAGTGTGCGTCACCGACTGACTACAGACTACGCCCTCGACCACCTGCAATTATCGATTAGCGCAAGTACTGTAACCATACGTTTTCGTCTTACCAGACGTTATTGGCTAGGAAATAGGTCAGAAAAATGATAAAAACTGTAAAGATCTATACCACAAGTTGATGGGTACTGGTCAGATAGGGGATTATTTATACTTACCAGGCCTCCTTCATATTTCGTGATCGATCACTACCGTAACCTCTACCGTACCTCTGCATGCACGACATCCTCGGGCGTGCACAACTTCTTGATATGGACATAGTTGAGAATGTTCATGTTGTCTTTCCTCCTCCTCACATCCACTTTCACCGTACTCGCCATCGATCTACTCGTACTCCACACGATATCGCGCCATCTGCAATCGATTGATATTGCATTACCGTATACTCGCTACCGTACCTTTCCCTATTGATTCCTTCTCGCTTGAACAGATAGTCCAGCAATCGCTCCGCTTTCCTCTCAAACTCCTTCTCCGTATCATCTCCCTCGACTTTCCGTGGTTTGTACTGAAATCAATCAATCATCGGTCGCCCACTGATCTACCGTACCTCTCGATCTAGGTCCAATCCATTGGGCACTGCGCTGTCTCTCTTGGAGGGACTGACTGGGGCAGCTACCGTAACCCTCTCCTCGTCTACCGTAGGCGGTGTTACCGTAGTCTTCTCCTTCTCATCGCTCAGTCGTCTCACTCCGACATTCCACGATTCCCTCGCTCCCTTTGTCATATCCATTTCTCGCACCCAATCCGGCCCACTCTCCTCCTCCTCGCCCGTTGAGACTTCAGCTGCAATTACAGTACTCATAAAGCCAGTCCTCGATCCACGATCATCGTGCTCTACCGTACCGTGGGAATCTCTCTAGACACACACTTCCGCTGCAATACACTCATTAAAGTACTCTTTCGATTAGAAAGGCAGTCCTCGATTCCCCCATCTTCTATCGTGCCGTGTGAGTTCCTGTATTTTAATTAAAAAGTCAGTCCTCGATTCGCTACCATCGTGCCCTATCGTACCATGTGAGTTTCTCCTCTCCTCATTCCGTTCTCCTCCCTGCAGATGGCAGAGGTCGGCCACGTTGAGTGTTTGCGATCTACTCGCCAGCTCATTCTGCTCCCAGCTGCAACACAACACCGGTTGATTCACCGTTACAACAACACCTAATCTTCTCGATCAAGTACGTTCCCGTATTCGGGTTGTTCATACTGTTATCGCTATAAACCTACCAATATTTTCAAAGCACGCAACTCTGTACTAGGTCGGATAAGAATCTACAGGATAAGAGCATTTTTTTTAAAAAATCGATCCAAAAGTAGAGTTCTGATTTATTTGACTCTGCTCCCAAATGCAACACAACACCAGCGTGTTCACCGTTTCAACAACTGCCTATCATCCCAACCACCTAAGTTGCCGTATTCGTTTGCTCCCACGCTGTTGCACCCTAATTGCTATAATCCTACCGATATTTTCAAAGCATGCAACTCTGCACTAGGTTGGATAAGAATCTACAGGATAAGAGTGTTTTTGAGAGTGATCCAAAAGAAGATTTGTGCTTTATTTGACTCTGCTCCCAACTGCAACACATTCATCACCAGTATGTTCACCGTTTCGACAACAGTAGATCTTCTCAATCAAGTACGTTGTCATATTCGCAGTTCAATATTTTACTCGCTATTGTACAAGAAGAGAAGCCTGTTTAGTAAAGTTACTACAAGAATGAAGACGACTTTATGACGACAGCCGACTACTCTTCGGGGGCCCGCATCACCAGGCTATTCACCGTTTCAACAACTGCATATCTTCACAACTAGCAGGGATGTGTTGAGGTTAAATACACTACGCTCTATGCGTACACTACGCTCTATGCATAGTTCTGCAGGTTCGGTCCAGGGGGACCTCGGTAGCTTGCTTCAGGTACGGTCCAGGGGGACCTCGGTAGCTTGCTTCAGGTACGGTCCAGGGGGACCTCGGTAGCTTGCTTCAGGTACGGTCCAGGGGGACCTCGGTAGCTTGCTTCAGGTACGGTCCAGGGGGACCTCGGTAGCTTGCTTCAGGTACGGTCCAGGGGGACCTCGGTTGCCGGCTCCAAGTACGGTCCAGGGAGAGCTTAGGATGTTGGGGAATCTTAATCGCTAGAAAGAGTACTGGCTTATTCCGTTGCAAAAGGCTCGTGAGGCTGAGAGCGATCGAAAAAAGTTGCCACTACGCCACTTCGTGGCTCCGTGGCAACTTTTTTCGATCACTCTCAGCCTGACGAGCCTTTCTCAACGGAAACGCAGGATACCGTATGTTGATTTCCTTGGCCTGTTCGAACACGTTTCTGACATCGCAAAACACTTTTCCCGCGGTTCTCCACGCTCCCCGGTTCATTTGGGAACTTTTTGAGATTTTCAATTTTCCACGTTAAAACATGTTAGAACAAGTCCAGACACGTTTCTGACATCGCTAAACACTTTTCCTGTGATCCCCTACGCTCTGCGCATCAATTGGACACTTTTCGAAATTTTCGGTTTTTCACGTTAAAACGTGTTAGAACACGTTCAGACACGTTTCTGACATCGCAAAACACTTTTCCTGCGATCCCCTACGCTCTGCGCATCAATTGGACACTTTTCGAAATTTTCGGTTTTTCACGTTAAAACGTGTTAGAACACGTTCAGACACGTTTCTGACATCGCAAAACACTTTTCCGGTGATCCCCTACGCTCTGCGCATCAATTGGACACTTTTCGAAATTTTCGATTTTTCACGTTAAAACTCGGCAAAACAGGTGGAAACGTGTTTCACGTTGTTCAAAAACATGTTAGGACCACTTCTGGCACTTGCGAAAAATGCGGCAAAAGATTTGCCCGCGGCGGGGGTCGAACCTGGGGGTCTCGGGTTCAAAGTCTGATGCGTTATCCACTTGGCTATGAAATTAGCGGATTTTTATATTAAAATTTTGAAAGGTTTTCTGAGCAGTTATCATATGCAAAAGGTTCTGGGAAGATTGCGCGAATTTGAAGCGATTTATGGCGAAAATGAAAAAAATGTCTGTCACGCTGCAACAAAAAAAAACATACAGACAGACAGACACAATCATTTCCTATAAGTGGAGGAATCAAGTTCACTGTCGTATTCAGTATCCCCCTACCGTTCCATTCGACCTCCTATAGAACTACCGCTATTCTCAAAACATCCAACACTGCACTAGGTTGGATATGACCCTATTATTCTGTTCCCAACTGCAACACAACATTAACTGATTCACCGTTTCAACAACTGCTCATCTTTTTAGCCAAGTAAATAACCGTGATATTCTTCCCATACCATTAGGCTCTAATTTCCATACAGGAACTCCTGTTGTCAAATCATGCAACACGGCACTAGGTCGGAAGAGAACCAAAATTTTGTTGAAAAATTGCCAGATAAACGTCAGTATATATTTTAAAAAGGAGCTTTTTGGATAGCAATTTCAACCCATTTCTCACCTCGACGTCGCGGTCTCGCTCCAATTGAGACTGCCCGCACTCACAGTGGCTATGGGGACACTGCTCTTCCTCCTCGTCCCTCCCGGCGACTCTCCACCTAGGATTGGCTACGTGAGAAAACATAACAAAGGAATACAAGTTTCGAGATCTCGAAACTCAATTTATTTTAAACTTATTTCACGAACCCGAATTTCTTCGGGATTAGGGTTTAATTTAATTATGAAAAGAGATAACATGGATGCTTTTGGAAACTCCCTCTCACGATGCCAACCGTACCTCCTCCTCCATTAGTTCCTCTTGTTCCTCCCATTCCATTGCCCTCTCCTCCCTCCACTCCTGGCAGATACTCGTGCACCGTCGTCACGCAGTAGTTGCACAGTCGCAGCTCGCCCGTGTAGCCTGGAAAGAGCAAAATGATCAAATATATGGCGTAACTGCATGCGAACATCTGTTGTTCGCTCTCTCTCTCTCATTTTTAGGATAAGAACGAGCCAAACCAATAAGCCTAAAATGGCTTCCAGTGTTTCGGCCCTGCGCTCCAGACAGATCAATCTCAGCAATTGCAGTATAGAAAATTTCATTAAAATATATTATCACTAATAAAATTTTAAAAACTCTCCAAAAACAATCTCCACAGAACTCATCCCATTTGTACTAACCGAAAGCATCTTCAGATTATACTAACTATTCTCATAGTGAATCACATATGTCTATGATCATTGTCCCTTCTATTTCTTCCACTTCCCTTCCTGGAGACGAATAAGTTGATTTTTTTTGTTCTGCCGACGAAAACGGAGTAACCAAAATACTTGGAGAAATTGAGCTGTTGTTGCATGCACGAAACGGAAATGTGTCGGGGGAGGTGGGACAACGTGAAAATCCAATTTTCTTTTCTTCCCGAGAACCAATTTTTCTTCTATCTCTCTCTCTCTCTCCCCATCCCACTCTTTTCGCGTGTTCATTCTCTTTCCTGTTGCTGCCATCAGATGGAACAAGAGACAGAGGATGCGACGGACGGGGTAATAAGGGTGGAAGAGGAGGAAATAGTGTTAGCCCTCAGGGAGAGAGTGAGAGAGAGAGAGAGAGAGAGAGAGAGAGAGAGAGAGAGACGGGGAGAGGGGGGACATGGACGGATGTCATTTTCTAATCAGAAGAGACACGAGAGGGCAAGGGAGAGAGACATCTCGGGGGAGAGAGGGCGAGAGGGAGGAAAAAAAAAGAGAGAAGAAGAAGAGAGAGAGAGAGAGAGAGAGAGAGAGAGAGAGCCCAGTGCTGGGTGGATAACCTGCATCTGTTTCTTTTCCCTTCCCTTCTCTTCTTCTTCTCTCTTTTTCCTCCTCCTTCCTCCACTTGGCAGTCCTACTTCCCTTCCTTTCCTCTCTCTAATAGAGCCTCTCTCTCCCCACTTCGCAGCCCCAATAATTCATTCACTCGCACAACGCACATTTCAATGCATCGTGCGAGTGTACCTGGCAGATTGAGTGAGTGAAGTCCTCCTCCCTTCAATCAAATCTCTCTCTCTCTCTACCTCACTCCCTCCCTCCATCTCTTCTTTCGTTCCCCCCTTCTAATCGAGTCCTGTGCGTGCCCTCCAGCCTCCTTCTCAGTCTCTTTTCCGCTTTCATTGCAGTCTCGACTATCCTCTTCCCTTTCTCTCTCTCTCTCTCTCTCTCTCTCTCTCTCTCTCTCTCCCTTTCTCTCTCTCTCTCTCTCTCTCTATTCTCCTTCCCTCCCCTTCCCACCTCCACTACAATAGCCACCCGTTTCGCACGCCTTCTCTCTCTCAATCCCTTTCTTCTCCAGACGACAGTCTTCCACCCTAATATCCTCCGATTCTAGCTCATCTTCCCATCACCGACCGACCGCTCCCATAGGACTCTATGCACCAAAAAAAACCAAAATTTTGACCGATTTTTAAGCTTTGGTCGACTTTTCAAATTACTTCCTTGTCTTCCTGGAACGCACCTTTCAGCCTATGGCCCTTCCCCTTCCCATCATAACCCCTTCCTCCTCTATTATTATTTCCTGCTGCTCTC
Organism: Pristionchus fissidentatus; assembly: GCA_036245785.1. Lineage (NCBI taxonomy): Eukaryota > Metazoa > Nematoda > Chromadorea > Rhabditida > Neodiplogasteridae > Pristionchus > Pristionchus fissidentatus. The sequence continues at coordinate 10,074,114 of BTSY01000006.1, forward strand.
TGATCACTTCTTCTCTCTTCTCAGTGCTCGCCACTTTTTAAACCCTCCGCTATTCTGAAAGCGGATATCTCATTCTTCTTCTTCTTTTCCTCTTTTTCTCCCCCTGGTGCCCACGCTGCTCTAAATCAACCAATTTGTTTCTCCTTTTCCCCTCGACTACCTTGCTCTGTTGTTTGATGATCAGACTCTGATCACTGCTTGCATCTGCTTCTCTGTCTCCACAGTCGATCACCGATAAGCACTAGACTTACTCAACAATGTACAGTAGCTATAGCTATCATAGAATCTTAGACGATTTTCCAGTTTAGAAATAAAAAAAGATCTTTTTTTCGAAACGGTGCACCTCCTCTTCTCAAGTTTCAATTGCACAGTTAAGTCAAAAAATAGGGTGAAGCGCATTACTGATTGCGCAGTCTCCTCTACATACACCTCTACATCAAATCGCAAATTGAAACTTCACAGACCAATTTCTTCCTAACGCTAGTCGCACCTGCCCCATACACCCCCCATCAATCAATATTCCCCCCACTCACCAAAATGTGCTCCATTGACTCGATGGCTGCAGCACTTGCTGCAGAATATCCGTCCGCAGAGTCTGCAGTGATGTCGCCGCCGCACCGTCGAGAACTTCGCCTCGCACTGGTAGCACACGCGACCCGTCGAGTCGGGCATCCAGTACTGACGGTGGTCCGATCTGTAATTCCGTAACAGTGACTAAAGCAACCTCTACTCACTTCCTACTGTAATCATCTGCAAGAATCATTTACCGTATTCCCTCTACAGTACTCTTTGCATCCTCACAACCGTACTCCCCCTACTCACCGATTATAATCGACCAATCCTCCGTCCCTTCCATCGCCCCATCTTCCGAACAGACTGCTCACTCCTCCTCCCACTCGAGAAGCTGACGTCGACGAGATCTTCCGTTGCTGTTGCTGCTGCAGCTGCTGCGTGTGCTGCAGCTCATCTGCAATGAATTGCCATCACTCTCTCTCTTTCTCTCTCTCTCTCTCTCAATTCCTCCCTCAACCCTCCCTCCCATCCTCCTCCCCTTACATCCTGTCATTCTGTCTCCATTCGTGTGCACTCTCAATCTTTCTTCTCCTCCTTCTAACCTCCCCCCCTTGCATCCATAGGTCGACAAGGTGGGCAGGAAAATGTGGGACGGGGTTTTCTTCAAAATTGGAATAAAAATGCTTAAAAATTAAAATAAAAAAAATTAAAATGTCAAAACATGAGTAGGCTTCGTCGTTTTTTTACCTACCTATGCAACGATGTAACTAAAATACACGGAGAAATCGAGATGTTAGCGCATGCACGAAACGGGAGTGTGCCAGGTTTTTCTGATTTTTTGCTTGCATCTACACGGCGATAGTAGGTTTCATCTAGAGACAATTTTTCAAGGGAGATTACTAGGGATACGTTTAGGCAATATTTCAAAAATGCATTGTAAGGTTTCAAAAAGGATTCCGTTCAGAAACCTTACAATAATTTGTCTTTAAAAATCCCTTTAACAGAAGTTGCAGATCCTCCTATTGTCACATTGTCACATGCATCTAATCGCAGTCTCCTTTTTTCTCTGGCACAGAGATTAGACATAGTAGGATTCCACTTTATAATCCTACCACGAAGATGCACACAGATGCACAAATGTTCATAGAGGTGAACTATTCTCATTATTTTTCATGGTAGGATACAGTGGAATCATACTATGATTCCGAACCAGAATTACTTCTCCCATCAACCTCCACTCTCTTCCTCTCAAACTTCTTCAATCTCAATCAGAGGCCACTTCCGTTCCCATTATCTCTCCTCCTCTTCCACTTCTGCTTCTCAGAAGGAGGGGGGGGGGGGGTGAATTGTCCCTTGAGAGAGAGAGAGAGAGAGAGAGAGAGAGAGAGAGGCCGGATAGGGGGGGAGACCTTGCATGTGCGCCGTCCTCCACTCATCCATCTCTGTGCTACTCTCCCCCCATCGAGACGGAAGCTTCGAGGATATAGGGGAAGACAATGGGAGGGAGAGGGGGAGGAGAGAAGGTGGTAGGAGAGAGAGAGAAACGAGTCCCAAATGGACAAGGTCCTCTCCTTTTTCACCTCGTCCCCTTCATTTTATTCCATTTCTTTCCTCATATTTTCCTCCTCACCCACTCTCTCACGTCGTATAAATGCAGCTGTAATCGGCCTACGTCTCACCCCGTGCCCAATCGTATTACTTACTCTTTTTTTGCTGTGTGCAACCAATTTGCCGACCGATTCAATTTACTAGTCATTTCCACGTGTTGCATAATAGGTGAAACAACGTTTTGGAAAGCGCAATTTTTTCCAGCAATTAATTTGGGAAATTTACGAAAAAACGGGCCCTATGCTTGTTCCGCTTTCACACACGTACCATCAACATTTTAAAAATTTACTTTCTACCTTTTCTCCACCATAAGATTGTTGCACATTGGTGGAAATTCATTTTTGCGGAAAATTAAACTTCAAATCCCCTTTTGGTATCTCACACTCACTCTGACTCCCATTGCTCGTTCCTCCAGGTGATTCTCTGTGCTCCCTCTCTCCCTTCCTCTCCTTTCCCTCCTTCTCCTTCTTCTGCTCTCTTCCATTCGTAGTCGTATCCACTGCAGTCTCTCCTCCTCCCACCGATGGCCCTTGCTGCTGGGGACTGGGTGAGGTGGTGGAAGGGGCAGTGGCAGCAGGCGCATCGCCGCCACCCTTGAACCAGCCTAAAATAGAATATTTACAAATATCGCTTTAGAGGGCTGATCAAATACCGAAAAAAATATTATTTAGGGCGATATTAGACCGTGATTCGCGGTTGCACAGGTACAATTTGTATAAGCACGATAACAATTCGTTGTCCCTCACCCCCTCAGATCTCTCTCCTTGTTCTCTGCCCGCATATTTCATTCATTGGATGCATAGATCCATGGAACATACACTAGTAGCATTCTTATGATTGGACTCCGTTCTCCCCTCCTAATCATATTATCCGTATCCCCTTCCTCTTATTCTACATCTCATCCCCTCTAATCTCCATGGAATAAGGACTTCTTCTCCCTTCTCTTCTTTTCATTTTCTTCTACATTTCTCTCATAGTCACGAATGTTTTTTCCACTCCTTTCCTCCCCACACCTTTCTTCTCCAAATATCACCACCTCAAATGTCAAGGGAATGCCACGCCCTATCGTAGATTGAACTTTTTCTCATCGTCTATCGTAATCTATTCATGCACTACTGTATTTTCGTCCGACCAGAATTATCGTTATTAGTGGTAAGCTTCAGAGCCAAAAGGTAAAAATTGGTCAGAATCATTCTTCTCACTATTCTGGGCTTCCTGCTCATTTATATATCGGGTCGTGATTTTTTAGAGAAATAACCGATAGGACTTTCTGGCCCGCGAAACTGTATGCCTACTGTATCGCACCCTTGAATATCGATCCGAGTATGGTAGTCGATTGCTGCGCCGTCTCGGCCACTTCCTCATCCTCCAATCTCGCGAAGAGAGTCAGTCCCTCTGCATTCATTGCTGCCTGCAATTGCATATGGATGATGCAAATTCCCCTCTTCTCTCTTTCTCTCTCTCTGTCTCCCTTTCATTTTTCCCGGAAATAACGCAATTTCTACGACAGAACGAGATTTTGACACTACTTTTCGTCTCTCGGACGCCCCTGTATCTCTTGTACAGAGACATAGACTACGTGGGGTGAGGAGAGTGCAGAGAAAGAAAGAGAGAAATAGAAAAGAGAGAGACACAGACCTACAACAATATTGAGAAGGATTCGTTGAGGAAAGGAGAGGAGACAAGGAAGAAGAAGAAGGAGGAGGAAGGGAGAGAGAGAGACGGAGAGAGTAACAACCGAATCCAATTCACGTCTCGCTATGCATAAAAGAACGGGGATGGTCTCATTCTCAGAGAGCACGTAAATTTGGATTCATCCCCTTTCTTCCTCTATATTTCTCTCGCTCTCGTATTTCTTGCCTTTTCTCCGCAATTATTCTTGCCAATTTTCTCGGCGGAAAGTTTTCTCTTCTCACTCCCTCTCCTTCTCTCTCTATTTCTAGGGACAAAACTTCTCGAGATCACCTCTTCTCTCTCTCTCTCTCCTCCCCCTCATCTCATCATTTATTCTCCCTCTTTACCCATTCACTTCCTCATTAATTATGCAATTTTCCTCACTCTCTGCACAATAATTGATCCAATCACGCCCGTCCCTCCAAATCCCCTCATCCCCCTTCCATTCTTATCGTCTGTCTCCTCCATTCACTAATAATTCATCCCTTCTTCTTCTCATCCACAACAGTTTCCGGTAATCCAATTGAGGTATAATAAACTGCAACAAATTTCTCCGTTCCCGCTCACATGGCGCCAAACTTATTGAAGGAGTGAGAGAGTGTGCAAAAGCAAGAGAGTTCCTCTCGATTTTGCACGCTCTCTCACTCCAAACCCCTTTCTTGAGGAATGACCGATCCGTGAAATTGTGTACATTCATATTCCGACCGTTGATCTCTCTCGTATCAACTCTTACCAGTACAACCAGGAATACATCTCGAGTTCTCAGAAAAGTCGCACAACGGGGGCAGCTTTGTTTGATCAACGTGTCCGTTCCATCTTATCCTTCCTCCGATCACTCCCTCATCTCTCTCCCTCTCTCCCCCCCCCTCCACTCAACCTAGTGACCACGATTGATTGGCACCCGTTGGTCTGGCATGAGTCCTCCTGCCCCCCTCCCCCTCCTTCCTTCACACTTGGATCACCTTTCATCACATGCTTTCACATCGATCTCATCTCCTTCATCTACTCTTCTTCTTCTCCCCTCCTCCCCCTCATGATTCCAAACTCATATAGAAGTCAGGGTCGAGAAAGTGTGTAAAAACGAAATCGTCGATGGCGAGTATGTTAAACGTTCTCTCATTCCTGACCCTCCGTCTGTAGGTTTGAGCTGTTTGTGGTGGTCTGGTATTTTTCCATGACTCGCCGCGATTCAGACTAGAGACGGTACCAGGACGGATCCCCAGGCTGGTCATGTATATTATACGTGGATCCAGCCTGGGACTAAATACCAGATTGGCGTCCCGCCTTCTCCTTCCACCTCCTTACTGGATTGGCTCCATCTCACCATTGTGTCGTCGTATTGACACACACTCACTCTTGAACGGAGGAGAGAGAGAGAGAGATGAGGAGATCGGAGAAGAAGAAGGTAGAAGATGGGAGAGAGAAGAGTACGGCATACCCCCTTGTGTCCCCTCCCCCCACCCCTCCTCCCTATCACTCGTACTATCAACCTCCACCCTTCTTATCTCATCTCTCCCTCTCTCTCTCCCCTGGGGTCTGCCTCCTTTTTACACACACACAAACGACGTCGCCCCACGGCGCAAATCGCATTTTTTCTCGCTTCCGAGAAGAAAAAAACCAGCGGTTCTCACATTACCGTGCTTGCTCAAGTTGTTGTTATACATACAGAGGGGAGAGAGAGAGAGAGAGAGAGAGAGAGAGAGAGAGAGAAGAGTGACTGGGACGTCTCTCCTCATTCTCTCCTCCGGTTACATAACACGTCCCCTCCCTGCCACCACCATCCAGTCGGTCCTTCTCTACCCTATTATCTCCGTCTCTCTCTCTCTCTCTCTCTCTCTCTCTCTCTCTCTCCCCTCCCCTCTCTCTGAACACGATCACTAGTCACTCAAACTGCCGTTCTCCCTCTCCTTCTCCTCGTATCACCTTGTCGTCGTTGCAGTAATCACCACTTACCATCCCTTCTCTCCTATTCTCTTCCCCTTCCATCTACCGTCTTCCTCCTTCTACTCCACACTAATTCTCACTACTGTGTCCCCTGTCTTCGCCACTTCACTAACTGCATTATCTCCTCTCTTTTTCCCTCCATACCACCCACTACTCACAATGGAAAAAAACACAACAAAGTTGTCGCACAGCATCTAACATTATTTTGTATAACCCTGAATTTTGGCATATGATCAGTTAGTGTTATTTCTCTGTGAGTATCCCCCCTTGCCCCGTCCATCCACTCCACAATCCATTCCTCATATCCCTCCCAGATTCTCCCTGTTCTGTTCTGATCAACAAGTTGGATCTTCCCATCTTTCTTTCTCCGTCTCTCTCGAGATTCAAACTCATCCATCTCTCTCTCTCCCGCTCTTCTTCCCCCATTCTCGACCACATTCACCTCTCCTCTCCTCCTTCTCCTCTTCTTCGTCTCCTCTCATAACTTATTCAATGCTCTATCTCTCTCTCTCTCTCCTTTTCAGACTCTACGATGGTCTCTCCGCCCTCCTCTTCAGTCGTCCTTCCTCCATCCTCCCCTCCTTTGCCCCTTCCTCCTTCCTCCTCCTCCTCTACCCACTCTCCTCCCCTCTCCCTTCCTCCCTCCTCCGAACTCAACAACAACGATTCCTTCGTCGTTCCTTCCTCCTCTCAGATGGTCGATCTCGTGTCTCTCCTCCATCTCTCCGATCCCTCCACTCTCTCCGAGGGAGAAGATCAGGTACATATCTTTTCATTTTCCACGTAATTTAAATAAATAAAAAAACAACAGTAAGTATCGCCTCAATTTTGTGCGCGGTCAGTTTTCATTATCTCGTAGCCAAAAGCTGACAAGCTTGGACAATTTTCTGACCAGATCAACATTCGAACTTGGATTTGCGGTTAACCAAGTTCTGCTGCAGGTCTCCCATGCCTCCTCCCTCGAGAGCCTCATTCCCCGTATGGGATCACACTCTCCCGTGCCCTCCCATGACTCCTCCCACTCCATATCAGCCAGGTACTACACACAATTCTTATCAGATGACCCGGTCAAGTTGACCGGGTAAACCTCTTCCACCCTGCATCAATTGACCATCAATCGTTTCAAAACACTTGCAAATTATCGTCCTTCTCCTTAGTTCGCCCAATCACCAGTACCGTAATCTCCCTCTCCTACAGTACCTCCTGTTCCTCCTCCTCGTTTGAGATGGCGTCCACCTCCTCCTTCTCCGAGGAAGACGCTCGTCCTTCCATTCCCACCTCTCTCTCACTCCACACGCTGCCCGTGAGTTCTCTTCCCTTCTCTCACAAATTGCCCATCTGATTCCTCCTCCTCTTCTCTCTCTCCTTCTTCCATCCATTGACCTCTCTCTCTCTCTGTCTCCTTCTATTGGTGTCGTCTTCTCACGTCCTCTTCCTTCTCTTCTTACGGGGAAATAAGTCTACGACTAGACAGGTCTAAATTTATCAGCGATGACTTCAAAGTCTAATAAGCGACGCGGTGAAAGTCTTCGCTCTTCTGCATAGACTTATTGTTTCGTAGACTTCTATCCCTGTGAGGTCTCTTCCTCCTCATAGTTCACTTCCTCTTTCCAGTCTCGTCATCTGTCCAATCCGATTCGTGATTCGATCGATCGTGAGATCTCTCAATTAGACACTTCTCTTTCCTCCTTCGACTTCTCCTCCCTCGAACACAAGTTGGTGCAGTCGAAGGCGACCGAGAAGGAGCAGGCGAGGAAACGATTGGGAGAGGAGGTCAGTCATTCTTCTACTAGGGATGCCGGTTGGGATCTCGTTCATTCCATCGCCATATCTGCTGTAGCTGCCTTATCTGCCCATCTAGCGTAATAGAATGCTATTGTACAATCGGCTGTCATAGAGAACTTTTTTCATAAACCGTAGTGCCGATCCCCCATTCTAGATACCGTATACCTCTTCCATTATCTCATCCACACACCACTACTACATAAAATATCCCAATGATGTATTCCTCCCATGTCCTTCCTCCTACCACATTAGGCATCTCCATCTATTCTCGTTATCTACGAATCCGCATTAGCACATCATCTCTCTCTCCTCCTTCTTCTAATTCATAATCTCATCTCCACACGATTCCAAACCTACATAAAGGAATCGCGGGCGAGATGGTGTGCATAAGTGATAGAGTTCTCTCAATTTCACACGCTCTCTCACCCCACACCCCTTTCTGTAGGATTGACCGGCCGATGGAGCTATATTCTCTCCTTCATAATCTCATCTTCTCTCCAGGTTCGTCGTCGTCTTGCAATGGAGGTCGACTCTCAGCCGTGTTCCTCCTTCTCCTCCTCTTCCTCCTCCTTCTTCCCCTCGATTAGACCACTCAAGTCCGCTCTCGGCAAGCGGCTGCAAGTAGCTTCGTCCCAACTACAGGTACTCTTTCCCTCCTTCCTCCTCTTCTCCTTTCTTCAGTCTGTCCGTCCGTCCAAATCACATCTGAGCTTTCCTTTCCTCTCCGTGACATTCACGGAGACACACAAAGGACGTCTTCATCCAATTGTTCTCTCTCCTCACATCAGCAACCACCAATCCGATTGGTGGCTGGTGGTGTGGGCGACGTTTCCCATTCCTCTCTCACACCATCTTTCTCATCCCTCTTCCATTGCAGGTGTGCTACATGAACGATCTGAGTGAGTCTCCCTCCTCGTCGGATGGGGAGGAGGAAGAGGGCGGGAGGATTCCCTCCTTCCCCTCATCCAAATCCGTTCCCGACTTCAAGGAGGCTGCAGCACGGGCGAGATTCCTTCGACGATCCGCCATCCACGGGAAGCGACTCACTCCCGGTACGCATTGCAATCACATTTCACATCAGACAATAAGTATGATATTCTTGATCGCATGCATTCCACCATTGGAGTCTTCCATTCAACGCAATTCGAATAGGACCAAAGACCCTAAATTAGCACTTTAAAATTATACGCTTGCACGGTTCTCGCTAGTCGCGCGATATTCATAGCACCGTTTTCCTCCCACTCAACTCTCCATTCACTCTCTAAAGAATGCCTCGATTGCTGCCGCGCACAATTTACAGCGCCAGAGTCTTAGAGGGGCGAATTCAATCAAAACTAGGCTGGTTGCTGCTCGCTCTCTCTCTCTAATTCCTCGCCCCGCGCAGCAACAGCCTGATTAGTGAGTGAGTGATGAGATAGAGGGAGGAGACAGAGACGGCTGGGTGGAAAGAAAAGAGGATGAGGAGTAAAGAGTGAGGAATCAGTCCTCCTCTCCTCCACCCTCTCTTCCTTCCTTCCGCCCTCCTCCAAGTCCACCCACAATCAGCGGGTTTCAGACACCCAGTCACTGAGATTTAGGGCAGAGAGGGCAAGGGAAGAGCGCAGTGGTTTTTTTGCGTGAGGGTGCATTCTGGATACACGCATACATAGATTTTTTGTTGCATAGATTCATACATACAAACTTGCATGCGGTACGAATACCAGCCATCTTGCATACCAGATACAAACTTGCGTATAAACACTTCAACCAGCCATCGAGTACCGTAACTCTCATCTACAGTATCCCTTTGCAGAAGAACGAGAGGATCTTCTTCGTGCCGAGACCATCGCCGTTCGGTCGGTTGCCTCGAATGAGGGTCGACGGACGGTGGATGAGTTGAGGGAACAGCGGCGGATGAGGGAAGGCGAGAGGAGGAGACACTCGAGACACCTTCTATCGAAGATGCCCATCGATACACTGAGGGAGATCCACGAGGGATTCGAGGATCGAATTGAGGGTTCGTTACATATTTGTAAGACATATATAGACACGACCTGTCTCCATATCCATCAATCTCTCATTGAGTTGATGACAAGTAGAGGATGTATTGAGAGTAGACATGTGCCATACAAATTGCATGCTGCGAATTTCTGTAGGCAGGAATTTCGTAGTTAATTCATTCGGACAACGTCGGACAACCGATCAGATCTCGTACAGTAGTTTCAATTCCCCGCGTTCCTGAGAAATTTCCAAAATTGAATTCGTGATGAGATCAACACTGTTTTCGCATTCTCTAAACGGTCTCTCTCAAGTTGCACAGATTCGTCAGAATTCCGTGAAATATTCACTACGAGTAGTCTCTAGACCATTTGATGGTCTTGTTGTGTCTCGACTCCTCTCCCTCAATCACAGTTCCTCCTCTCTTTCCAGCCACAAATGCTCAACTCGTCTCTCTCCTCATGGCACGCGATTCTCTCCACATGGAACGCGACTCCATTCTCGTCGACATTGGTTAGTTCGACGACGTTGCCATTTGCATACCGTAAACCGCCCGGTTCTACTCTATACCCACAAAAAAGGGAACTTTGAAAAAAAGAAAGTCCACGAAAACGAGAGATCAGCTCTCTCTCAAATCTCTAACATTAGTGTATCAAACTCTCGCTCTTGGTATTTCAAGATTGGAGTTATTTCTTTGTGAGTAACCAAATTCCCTTCAGGAGACGTCGTCGAGGGTCATCGATCAAAGCAGATCGATATTCCGACGCTGCTCCGACTGCAGGACACTAATCCGCACGTCCCACATGACCTATCGACGCCCACCTAATCGATAATTGCCTACCGTAACCCTCGCTAGCTGATTGTCCGTTGTTGATTCACCGTCATTGTTATCTCTCGCCACACCAAACAGATTGCCATTATTCAGTCTGACCCACTCTCACTTATCAACTCGTTCATTGCTCAATCTGCCCCTTTGATCTTCCAATCAATAATTGGTCTCGAGTAGATCACCAATCAATCGATAATCGGCCTTGTTTCACTTACTTGTCAACGTGTATGCATGGATGTCACACTCTCGAGTTCAGTCCTTCCCTCTCCCCTTCCTTCTTCTTTCTTTCTCTCTTTCCTCTCCTTTTTCTTCGTCTACTGCCCTCTCGAGTCCTCTTATTGCCCCTTGTGTCTGATGCAGAATGAAGATTACAAGGAACTAATTAATGAATGTGAAGGGGAGAGAGAGAGAGAGATGAAATAGATGAGTGGAGATGAAAAGCAGAAGCAGCAATAATCGACACACTTGAGTGGAGAGCTGCAGCATAAACAGAAGGAATAATAAAAAGAGGAAGATGAAGAACGAATGAAGAGAAGATGCACAGTGAACCTCGCTGTGTGCAACAACAGAGAACCAACTTGAAAACATGATAGTAAAGTAAGGAACATTGCGGGGTTACTAGTTTGGAACTGGCTGTTTTAGGGAAAGCGAGTTCGAATATTTTTAGAGTAGGTTCTCTAACATAAAAAAAACCTTCTAAAAGGGCGATCCCTATTATGAGACGAATTCATACCACATCAGTAACACCTCCAGAAGGGGGACAGAGGCGAGTGGGAGCGAGAGAGAACCTCTCAATTTACACGCTCTTTCACACATAGCCCCTTCATGGAAGAACGTCTCCATGCGATACAAATACTAAAGATATTCGAAGACGGTCTTTAACCGCTTATTTTCGACTCCAATCAACAGCATCGCAATTAAAATAAATATTTAATCCGTGTTTACCGGTAATATTTGGTACAAGCAATACATTCAATCACGATGATACAATCGTCCGTAAATAAAACAAACACAAAAAACAACCGCTATTCGCCAGTGTCCCTATAACAAACGGAAAACAAACGAGTAAAATATAGATAGATAACGTTCTCATTCGTCTTCTTCTCTCCCTATTTCGCATGTAGATTGGGCGCGCTAACTTTGACCTTTCCAGGAATATTCCTGGCCGAGGCCTCGTCTCCCAGCAGAGCCTTGAGCAGACTCTCCTCTCGTGGACTTGCCTTCTTTGATCTCTGCAAAGATCAAAGATCAATCTTGATTTGTCCTAGTTTCGTATTCAGTAGGCACCCTTGCTGCAACATGATCCCCCTTTTCATACTCTATTGAATAATTAACAAGTTTAAAGTATCGCATAGAGATTCGGGGTAAATATCTTGAGTTGAACAACCACGTCGATCGGGGCTTCACAGCTATCAGGCTGTTGCAAAAGTCCTGTCGTTTTTTGAGCGTCCACTTTCGCGGGCTATCTCTGCTCTGTTTCTTATTGTAATGTGCCTTGCTGTTTACAGTAGAAATGGGTCCATACCTTCTCTCTAAAGCATGCTTATGATTGGTCCCTTCTAGTTTTCCGAGGGAGAAATACGAATTCTTTTGTTAACGTTCTTCACCACTTTTTGGAGGTAATTTTGTTCGTCTTCCTGTCTGGCTCAAAGTCAGTCAGATTTGAACGCCATGTGGATATGAGTCACCTGCCATAAGCAACCTCTTTGCACACTGTGAAAAATTGGACTCTCGATAGCGAGAATATGGACTTTTCTCAGGCCGAAGAGGACCGTTCCGGAAAATCCTCCATCTGTATTTTAACACTCTGTGCACAGAGCAAGAAGCAGACCCCTATCAAATCATGTGCAAACTGGGCGACACACTTGGAACCGACTTTACCACTATACATTGGGGAGATACATTCTCGAAATTGGAAAGAAGAAAAATATGGGACGGTTGATTTATTACGAATTCTCGGATCTAGTCATTTTTTGAGGGTGGATATGTCTTTGATTTTCCTAATTTTCAACAGGGCCTTCAACTGTCTGGACTAGATGGTGACTGGGGGTTATGCATGGGTAAAGTGTGAAAACGTTTTACCCAAACACAAGTGGGTTGATGCAGATTAGAGGGCAGACGATGTTCCCAAACACAGTATTCGGTAGTCAAAAAATGATGTTGTGAAATTCGTGGAGCACCCGGGGCGCTCAGTACTGGGAGCTCCTACTCGAAGGCACCACTATCATGGCACAGGTGTGCACCATTGATATATAATGAGTCAAGATCAAAGTCGATAAGAGACGCGAATTGTGGGCAAATGTTTACTTCCAACACTGCATCGCTGGATCCCTTACTGCGAGGGCGACCGATTCTGAACTGGCGGCGTAGGGAAGCGCCATCCTAATCCATCCTTCTTAGTCGTCAGACATTACCCTCTAAGAAAATAACTTGTTCCCCACCATCACTAACTTCCTCAGAGAACAGCACTTCAAGATCCAAGTTGATATCGTAAACGAGTTGACCGGCTTTTTCAAATTATAGACCCCGGCGTTCTATGAGGGTGGTATCCATAAGTTGCGCGAATTATAGAGGACTACTAGTGGTGTGAACGTAGACTATTCCCAAGTTCATTGGTTCATCTTTAAAGATGGTAGGGATAAAGATGTTCGTACCCCGAAACGCGACAAGACTTTTGCAACAGCCTAGTACATTAACTGTTTTGATTCTGAGGCAAACATCAATTATTGGAATCCTTATCCGTTAATTAAAAATCCCACCATAAACAGCTCGATGGCACTCTTGGCCGCCTTTCCCCTCTTGCCCGTGCCAGGAATCAGCTTCACTTTGTACTTGTAGTCACTCAGCACCTGCAACAGGAATTACATCATCATTACTCAACTATGTAATTGATTACATCATTACTTGGTAATCATTCGAAACGCTCACTTGATACGGCGCTACGCACACGACCGCGTACAGCAGCGTATCCTCAGGAGTCGGATCGCCTGTGAGCTGCAATCAATCAATATTAATTGCTGTGTATGAGCCTAGTCATGTATCTGACCTAGCACAACACCCCAAATGCGTAGGACATACTGTGTTCCATACACTTCCATACACTTCTTACACACTTTACGCAATGCGAAGTGTGCTTCGTAATTCTGACGTAATTCATTAGTCTTGTCCTCCGCTCGCCTAGCGAGACGTCGTTATTCCTTTTGCTCCCGTTATTATATAAACATTATTACTAAAACACCCGTTGTGCACAGACATAACATTTTGGCGATCAGGATGAGATAAACATGGTGAAGACGTACAATAAAGGAACGACTGAAAGGACCTCATCCGCTGTGGTGGAGAGAGGAGGGATCGAGTGTATGTGAACTTGAAGATCGGTGGAAAATCGATCGAGTTCCAAGTGGATACTGGTTCAGATGTCACAATCATCTCGGAGAGTGACTGGAGAGGACTGAATTGTCCGTCTCTGACGAAGTTTGTCGATCGTATTAGCGATGCTAACGATCAGTCTCTCGAGATTCTCGGAATGTTTTCCTGTGCTATGGAGTACAGTGGAGTCAAGAGTAGCGGAGTGGTCTACGTTACTAAAGCCCCGATTCGACTTGTCGGTGGTGAATGGTTCTGGAAACTGAACCTGAGAAGATCATTCTTCAGGAATGATATTGCGGTAGTTGCATGCACCAAGTCTACGGATGACTACGCAAACTTGATGGAATGTCAAGAATATTGCGAGACTGGACTGGCCAGACTGAACCCGAGAGGTAGTACTGGAGGATGTGTAGATCCTGGAACCAGCCAGCAGGTGTATGAAAAGGAGATCGATCAAAGATTAATAATGGGAGTGAACTCGCAAGGAGAACACTTGGAGCAGGCAGGAGTATTCTCTCTAGTCGAAGAGAAGAATGAGTCTGTGGAAGAACATGCTGATCCCAAAGAGGACAGAGCGTGTCTGCCTGTGATTCCGGAGGTTGACTCGGACTCTGGAAAGAGAGGGAGCAGCTTCTCCAAGATCGATTTCTGTGATGTGGATTCACGTGTTGAAGTCCAAGAGACGAGGGAACCGTGGATGAACCAGACACGTCACGGGCTGACTATTGTCGTAAACGACAGATTACCGTACAGAGATGAGCCCACTCTGAAGACGTTTCATGCGGATGACCATGATGCAGAAGCGCAATTGCTGACTATTCGTGAGAAAGTCGCATACAATGGGAAGAGGAAGAGAGAGCACACGGAGAATCTGGAATGGATTCCCAATGATGGTGCCGAAGACAAATATGTCAACTCTCTTGGTTTCGTCGTGAACGAAACTTACCGTAACCCGAGACTGGAGGAACCTACGGGTCCTGCCAGAAGCAGTGAACTAGTTTTCGACTGCACAAAGGAATTCTCATCGAGAATTGCATCGGATGTCTCTTATGAGAAGATCAAAGATCAACTCACTCTCTCCGAGAAGGAAGAGGAGGGAAGAATGTGTGGTGTCGGTAGGGACAGCAGAGAGTTCGTCCAGGGTACTACCGTACATCAAGAGACCAGTACTATCCGTTACCCAAGTATGGAGGAGTCTTCGGATCCTGCCAAGAACATCGAACAAGTGTTCGTGTGCAATGAAGAGATCTTTCGAGGAAAGATCAAACATCAGCTCACTCTCTCCGAGAGGGAAGAGGGGAGTTGGAGAGATGTCGGTAGTGGGAACAGAGAGTTCGCCATGGGTACTGCCGTACCTCGAGAGATCATGAGCCATGATGGACTGAGTGTCGAGAGATGGTCGATGACCATGGAGAAGTGCATCTACGGATCGAGCGAGAAGAAGGACATCTTCGAGGACAACTACATCGTCTCGCGAGTCTCAACTACCACGACAAGTGCGACTACATCGAGTGCAATCGCCGAGTCTCGCTGTGCAACTTCAAGAAAGTTTCGAGCCCACGGAAGATGTGGAGAACGACACGAAGACAGTTACTCTGAATGAGTCAAATCATAATTGACCATCATTACCCAGTACTACGATATTGATTCTTTACTACCGTATAAGTTACCTTCGTACTATCGTAACTTCATATCGTCAGATATTCAATAATCGTATTTCATATCTTGTGGCGGAGGTGCTGTGTATGAGCCTAGTCATGTATCTGACCTAGCACAACACCCCAAATGCGTAGGACATACTGTGTTCCATACACTTCCATACACTTCTTACACACTTTACGCAATGCTAAAGTGTGCTTCGTAATTCTGACGTAATTCATTAGTCTTGTCCTCCGCTCGCCTAGCGAGACGTCGTTATTCCTTTTGCTCCCGTTATTATATAAACATTATTACTAAAACACCCGTTGTGCACAGACATAACATTAATCTCAGCTACCGTATACCTTCTCTCTCACTCTTCCACTCACCGTCTCAATAAGATTGCTCTCATCATCATTGACTCCCTCCTCCTTCTCCTCTTCTTCGTCCTCCTCGTCTCCCTTCTTCTCCTTCTCCTCTCGGGGAGGTCGAGGCGGCCTCTCAACTCTCGGTTTCTCCTCTTCAACAGCAGCAGGTTCTTCCTTCTTCTCCTCTGCCTTCTTCCCTGAATGAACAATGTGAGCATAATCAATATTTCATTAGATGGAATACGCGGGAAAATAAATATAATTGTAGGCATGCGCCGCAAATACATCACACCAAAATACTAGTTCGTTTCCTTAACTTAACAGTTGTCTGAAACCGTACACCACCTACCCCTCCGAACACCTCCCTCTCCCACACTTAATTTAAAAAAGAATCGAATATGAATCGTACCAACACACTCCTACGTTCCCTCAACTAGACAGTTATCTAAAACCGCATTCCACCTGCCCCATCCCCCCCCCCTTCTCCTACCACTACTAATTTTTGAAAGTCTCGGATAATAAACGTACCAACATACTTCTACGTTTCCTCTATTTGACAGGTGTCTGAAACCGTACTCCACCTTCCTCCTTCCACCCCTATCCTCACTAAATCACTCTTAATTTTCGAAAGACCCAAATTCACATCGCCACCAATACTTGGTCGTTTCTCCAATTTTACAGTTGCATGAAACCGTACACCACCTGTCCCCTCCACCCCTCTCTTCTCCCACCATTAATTTAAGAAAGCCTCGAATATGTATCATACCAACAGACTTCTCCATTACCTCAACACAAAAGTTGGGTGAAACCGTACTCCCCCTCCCCCCTCCTCACCTCTACTTCCCAATGCAGTCATTCTCAATTCCCTCTCCTCCTCATCTTGATCTCCATATTTCTGCTTGATCTTCTCCATTTTGTGCTTTTCTCTCTTCGTACGCGGCTTGGTCGCCCTCGCCTCCTTTTCCTGCAATTGCATCATCATTAATCAATTCAGAACCAAAAGAAAAGTCCAGCCACCGACAATAAACTACCCTAACCGATCGATATTGATTCCTGTCTTCACGAAACTCTGCAATTTACTGTGTCCCCTTCCCGTCTAGAGCGATCGATACACATCCCTGTGTCCGTGATACTCTCCAATCTACCGTATCCCTTCCTAACTGATCGATAACCATCCCTGTCATCCATTATCTCCAATCTACTGTACCTTCTCCCTCCTCTCCCTCTCGCACTTCTCCTTCTCTATCTTCTCCCTCTCTCTTCTCTCTGCCATCTCCTTCTGACTAATGCCCGTCCTCGTCGTCGGTCCAACAGAGATGATCGAGTATTCCTCCTCGCCGCCCGTTCCCCCGCCAACGGAGAGAGACGAGAGGGGCACCTGCAACTTAGCAATTAGAAGTGAATATTTCTCCAATTGGGTGACTACTGTATACCGATAAGTTATAAATCCAATCAAGTTTTGGTATCATCAATGATTAATTGATTGATTATACCGTTATCGCACATCCGATCGAAACATGCACGGTCAAACAAATTATGTAATAATACTGAAACACTGAATCTCCAACATCCATTTCACAAACATTCCTCTCCTGCACATCAGGGAACTCCTCACAGTCTTTTTTTGGTTTTTATTTTAATGTTGGTGCCATACTATTGACCGTTAATGTAAAAACATATCGAGGTGCTCAATACCAAAGAAGTGATACAGTACTGCTGAAACTCTCAATCCTCTATAGCAAATGCATAGCCATCCCTCACCTGCACATCAGGGAACTCCTCTTCCTCCTCCTCCTTCTTCTCATCTCCATCCTCTTCTCCCTCACTGTCCTCTTCCACAGCCAGCTCCTCTCCTTCCTCGTCTTCCACCTTCTCTTCCTGACAAAAAAATATGGCTTTGATATTTAAAACTAATCGATACTACAGTTTTCATCTTGAGATGTCGGTGATAGAAGGTTTTTCCAACTTCCGTCTAGGAACCCGTTAAAAATTTGTCCACGATTTGTTTAGTACGCTGAACAAAATTTAGAAACATCTACGTTCGAGTTCTGAGAAGGCAGTTCAAAAGTATTAGAAGAGAGCTGTCACCGTAATCCTCATCACCACACTCACCTTCACTTCCTCCTCCCCCTCCTTGCCATCTCCAGCCCTCTCCTCCTCCTTCCTCTTTCTCTCCTCCCTCCTCCTCTCGACACTCTCCTCATCCAACTTGAACAGTATGCCCATTCCCATGATCAGCTGAGAGGCGGGCATGAAGTTCTTCTTTCCTCTGATCATGAAACTGCCCGGAGTGAGATACTCTCCCGAGGGCGCCGTAC
Source organism: Pristionchus fissidentatus (assembly GCA_036245785.1). Lineage (NCBI taxonomy): Eukaryota > Metazoa > Nematoda > Chromadorea > Rhabditida > Neodiplogasteridae > Pristionchus > Pristionchus fissidentatus. Next base: position 10,092,137 of record BTSY01000006.1, read on the forward strand.
GGGTCACCTGCAGATGGAAAAGGCACATTATCGATTGATCTCATCAAATTTCCATAGATTTACATTTTTTTTATATTTCGCCCTGAATAAGTAGCACATCGCATTTCAAAATCAAACCTCCACAATAAGGGTTTCAATCGGAGTATGAGTCAACGACAGAATACGTCAACTCATTACAGATAGTGCACCGCGTTTCATTGTGATCGAAAAAAAATGTAATTACTTCAAACCAATGAGTTCACTGGCCACTATTAGGGACAAAGTAAGTAATTGTCAATATTAAAGTAATCAATAATCTAACCTGACTCTTGTTGACCCACCAGGCGGACGCGACCACCTTGGCATCCCATGCATTCGAGTAGCACACTGCCATCTGGGCCGCCTCTGTGAGGGTCTTGGGCGGAATCTCGCCCCCGCCAGGCTTGTTCCTGAAGAGAGGAAATATGAGGATATGAATGAAGATCGGAGTGAATAATTTAATATGTACCTTACTTCAAAATATGATAGCATGTGTAATGCATTTTAGAGGGCGTCATAACAAGCAATGAAGTGAGGTAAGAGAGCTAAACCAGCAGCTCAATGGTAATGATGATGAATGTTTGCTGAGATTTCCTACAGGTTGTTGTGCAGTACCATAATATTTAGACAAATCAATCAATAATTTTGTAGATCTCTCCCACCTGATCACCACCGACGCCGCTCCCCTCACATCCGCATGCACGTAGACGTCGTCCGTGCGGAGGTATCTGAAGAGATCAATTATCACGCCTACCATATTCTAATCCACTACAGTATGGCCACCGCATCCCCAGTATTTATCACTACAGTATGCCTACCGTACCTCTTGACGAGCAGTTCGTTCTGCTGTGCATCTCTTCCAGCCACACACACGAGTCCGTCTCTCGACACGAACCAGAGGAACTTCTCGAACCACATCGGCTTCCGCGTCTTCGCGAGATCCTTGCGCACTCGAACCTGCACAACACGGGTTTCAATCGGGATATGAGACAACGAAGAAATACGCCAGCCAATTTCAGTCGTTTTCCACACACATGCTAAATTAAAGATGAAGCAATCCCTTATTGGCACAACAATTAATGGGAAGTCGCATGTTGCGGGTTTCAGTCGTGGTATGAAACATCATTGTAATACGTCAACCCATTATTGTCATGTTCGTTGCTTTGAAAAGAAATGCTAAAATAAATGCGAAGTAATTCCTCATTGGATATACAAGTAATGTGGAGTCGCTCGTTGTGGGTTTCAATCGGGGTATGAGACAACGACAGAATTCATCAACCCATTATCGCCGTGATAGCTAGATTTGGCAAAATGCTAAATTAAAGATGAAATAATCGCTTATTTTCCCAACAAGTAATGGGGTCGGATGTTGCGGGTTTCAAGACGGGTATGAGCCAAGGACAGCATTCGTCAACACATTAGAGGCATGTTCGCTGATTGAGACAAAAATGCTACATTAAACATGAAGTAATCCCTTATTGACCCAACAAGTATTGGGGTGGTCGCAGGTTGCGGGTTTCAATCGGAGTATGAGATAACGATAAAATACGTCAACCCAGTGACTTTGAAGTGGGGGTATTTGAAAAATATAATTTCTAAAGACAAAGTAATCCCTTTTGACTCAACATATATATGGAACCGTATGTTGCGGGTTTCAATTGGGTTATGAGACATCAGTAGAATGCAATAATCCAGTGCGGCATTTTACGCTGGGAGTAGACAAATATAATTAAATTGCAAAAATGGAAGATCACGTAATGTATCGCCTATTCTCCCAACAAGTAATGGGTGGGGCCACACGTTGTGGGTTTCATTCACTATCAGAGTATGAGGCATCTGTGGAATATGAAAACCCAATAACGCAGTCAGTTCCTCATTACGGAAAAATATAGGTGCAGCCATAATAGATATTAATATAAATCAATTATAATTCTTCTCCACTCACCGTCTCTAGTGTGGCCTTCGCCTTTGCCTCTGCATTCTTGAGTGCCTTCACACTCGATTGAATCGTCTTCTCCTTCTTCGCGCCCGCCGCTTTCTTGGCGTCAAAGAGCTTCTTGCTGTTCTGGAAGGCGTTCAGGGCAAGATCGATCGGGACGTCCACCCTGAAAATAAGGAAAACAGTCGATTACGGTAGCATACGATATATTAGAAATTCACAAACACCCGTCCGAAATAATAAAACATTCTGCTGATAAACCATAGAGGTAATGGTGAGAAAATCAGACTGTGAGCTCACGCAGTTTTATGTAGAAATAATTTTAAATTTTTAACACCCCCTCCCGAATTTTGTAAACAGAAGAGGGGGTAGATGTGAAACACTTTACCATTCTTCGAATATAGATTACTGTAAATATTCATATAAAAAACTGACGGTTCATTCTCCACTTCCTCTTCATCGTAGCCGTCCAGATACGGGTCCGTCAGTCGCATCACAATGTGATTCGTGTCCAACTTCAACTGCACGATTCTCGACGCGACTTTGTCGCCCGCCCGCGTCGCCTCTCTGCCAATCGATACGGATCAATCGATCGATGAACGATTACCGTACCTGCACATTTCTCCGATTCTGTCCCACGACAGTTGATGGGCGAGTGCCGACAGAATGATCTCCCTCGCTCGCTCCACCATTTCCTGCACGGAAAGAATACAGTAGCACAAAAGTAGTCAAGTATGGAAGGACACCGAAATTCACCATGTCAATAGTAATGGAAATATTCTCGAAATTGCACTCCTAGAAAATATAAAGGTAAATTCGAACCGGAATCAAGTGGACTTTGTGCCGGCAAGCGACTACTCTGCCGGGGCTCACCGGTAAGGCCGGTTTGCCAACGAAAATGTATAATTGGGCAAATCTGGCTTACAAAACCAATTTCCCACCTTATTCTTGATGATCAATTCGGCGACGACCTTCAACTTCTCCTGACTTCTATCCAACTCTACCACTCTTTCCTCCTGATCCTTCTTCACATTCTCCAGCTTCTTCAGTGCTTCCTTCTCAATGTGCAGCGCCTTCTGATCCGCCTTCTGACTCGTCATCTGGAAACGGGAAGACATTGATATCGTGAAACTATAAGTATTGACAAATCACCCCCGTCGTCAAAGACCACCGTCTTCTCAGTTAAAATTCTGAGAGTCCCTCCGATTCCCCTTGATTATCATCAAATTTCAAATCAGGTTGCGCCTCAAGGGTCTCAAGGAAAGCGCCTCAAGGAAACTATTATTATAAGAGCCATTGACAAAAAAATACAAAGGAACTATAATGGGCATCTCAACGATCTTCGAGCGGTATATTTATTTTCAACCAGACTTTTCACTTTTGTCTCAAGGATGGCGTTACCTTCGAGAGGAATTCGTCGACTGCCTCACTGAAGGAGCCAAACGTCTTCGTGGTCTCATCCGAGCACTGTGCAAAGTGGTACGGGTGGTAGTCCTGAATCAATCGATATTCTGAGATACGGTAATGCCTGAATATAATACCGCCATACACGGGCTCGGGTGCAGCCAGCAAAAATACCCTCCCGCTTTTTGCAGTCGACACAAGATTTTGGCTAATGCCGAGATGGTTTTAGATCAGACCACCCGCTTTTTAACTCAAAATCACCGGGTTTTGTCTCCGACCCTCCCGCTTTCGACGGTCTAGTTGCGATCGTTGCCCATCTATGAATACCGCCCAGAGTTACAGTAACTACTCACAATGAAGCTCTCTACAGTATCTCCACTCGGACTCTGCTCCGACTTGAAGGTGATGAATCCCTGGCAGGCGTTCTCGTGTATACTCGCGTACACCTCAAGTGAAGGGGAAATCATTAACAGTTGACGATTGTGACCATTAACTGACGGAATCAGTAAAATAAATTATGAAAAAAGATAAATTATTGATTGATTAAAATGAATTCTGATCTACCTTGGAACACTCCTCAATCACACTCCGCAGCTTCCTCACTCGTTCCTCCACTGTGGCGCCGAGGTTCGTCATCTGAATGAATTATTCATGATAATCGCAATTGTGTTGCGTCATTACGAGCATTATGCCGTAGATAGGTCACAAGGGGGTTATTGCACTATTTTCGACAAATTTGATGAAAACTGGTGAAATTTTCGTGCCTGATTTTCCACGTTGGCGAGAACCTAAATTACCTACGATACCATATCATTTTGCCTTGGTTCAAATTGTCTGATATTTCGATGAATGTGTTTATTCGGTACCACTCACATTGACGTCCTTCGGGTGTTGATTAGCCACTAGGGCGTGCTCGATGAGTGCGCCGCCGAAGGGAACGAGTGGGGACAGCAGACGACGCGCCTGATAATCAAGTATTTATCCATTATCAATAAACTATAATAATAAAAAGAATAAGAAATATACTCTGGATAATGCGCCACAGCGATGACGCGCCTTACTAATCATTTATCGAATATCGATATTTAAAATAACTACAAAAAATGAATAATATCTTCGGGACGACGCTTTACCTGCACATTAGCAGCAGCAGCCGTCACTGCCTCTGTCAACTGCTCGTCGGAGGGAAGAGTGGTCTCTGTGCGCGCATTCTCAACTGGATATCTGCAAGGATTACACTTGATCTACCAACACTTCAACCTTTCATTTTAGAGTTGATAAATCGTTATTTAGACTAGAAGACTTCACAGCCGATATTTAAATCGGTTGCAGAGTACTTATATCAGGCATGGTTCGCTATCGCAATGGGGGAGATAACTGACCGATTTCTGACAGCAAACTTGACGTCGGTGTCTTTGTCCGTGCGTGGTCGGAGGATATTGAGGATGGTGTAGTCCTGGTCGGTGAGGAGGATGTTGCCTCTGTCGTAGAGTTCGACGATAACGTGCACTCTTGACTGCTCGTCGCCGAAACCGAGATCCACCACACGATCCACGCCCACCTTTAATAGCAATATATTTAAATGAACAAAATATATCGAAATAAATCACGATGTAAAGGCAAATAGGGAACACCAAGGCAGCTTCATGGAAAGAGATTGTTTTAACTGGCGGAATCTGGATTCAGAATCAACTCATACATTACCCATAGTACTAAGTTTCAGATTCGACCGCACCTGATCGACGCTTTCTAGTCTCCGATTCTTCACGTGCTTGCGCAGTTTCATGGAGAACGAGGAGGGGAACTGGCTCTTCTCCCATGCGTGCCCCGTCGAGAGAATGTGCAGGCCGGACTCGAACATGATCATCGCCTTGTGGTCTGGCCTCAATCAATCTATATTTCGACTGCACATCACCACTACGGGCTGCTCACATCTTCAAAAAGGCCAAGAAGGAAGCTCAAAGTGAGTAAAACTCTACCGCTCCTGATTCCTTTCAGGTGTCATAAGCGGTAGAGAGAAGGACTCACTTTTGCAGCTTGATCAGATACGTCTTCGAGTTGACGTCGTAGATGTTCGCCACTCTCATGCCGATGTACTGCTTGAGATCGTGGACTGCCGCCACGACATCCAGTGTCGTGTAGCGGTTTTTCATCCTGCAATCGAATTAGATTTCGAAGAACACCAGAGGCAAGTAAGGTGAAAGTTAGAGCAAGTAGAGATCGCCTAGAGCTTACATAAACTAGAAGTTGAGCAATAATGTGAAAAGTAGGTTGGTCAAAAACCGCGGCCGCGCCAGCGCTTCGCGTCCAAGCAGAGCGCGACTATGACTTGTCTTTGACGAGTCACATTTTGCCGACGCGCTGGTTCGCGATTTTGAAAGGCTCGCGGGCCTATTAACGTCAAAAATTAGCTTAATTATCGCGAAAATTGATCAAAAATCAAATTCATATTTTCATTTCATTATCATTTCCTCATCACTCTTCGTTCCAGTGCGGGTAGGATGCGGTTGACGGTGGAGGTAGATCATCGCGTGTTTCCCGTCGAATGCGACCCCGACGCTCCGATCGCTCTGCTCCTCGCTGGAATCGACGGTCATCACATGCCCGATTTCGGCACGATCGTGGGCTGTCGCGAGGCTGAATGGCGTCTCTCCAAGAACGATCTCAATCTGTACACACTCCAGGTCAGTCCTACGCTTGTCTTACAGCTGGTATACCATGGTACTCTTTATGTAGTACGAACTACGGCGCCTGATCTAGGTGTAAAGGTTCAAAATTCGTCCCGAAGATTTCTTGTTGCGTGTTTCACCGTGAACCTCCACTTATAGGGTGGTCAGGAGCGAGAGTGTGCGTGAAAGTTATAGAGTTCGTACCCTTCTTTTAAATGTGAACGCTAATTACTTGACTCCCGAATAGACTTCGAGAAATAACAAAGCATTGGGTTGCATAAGAGGCAAATGAACTGCTTCAGACGCGAAAGAGTGCGAAAAATGAGGAGGGTAGAGAGTGGTTTGCCTGTTACGCAACCAGTTGTTTAGTTATTTTTCGAAGTCTACGGATGATTCCTAATTTAGACGATCGGCGCTCAGGAGGGTGACATAATCTCTTTCGAGAAGACTAATTATGATGAGACTCCGTTCCAATTGCCTCCGTTGGGAGACAAAATGAACAATTTGGTGCGTGATTGCTCGTTGATTAGCTGAAGTCACCATGTGTTTGGGCGACCAAGCATAACAATAAGTGAGTATAATTATAGTTTTTAGATTCGTTCCATCGTAGTGAAGAAAGATCCGAGGGAGAAGTTGATAGAGACTCTGAAAGCGACCAAGGCGCGAGAAACCTATGTACAACTGAAGAACGATAAGCATGTAAGAAATAAGTATCGATGCTAATCGATAATCGCGTCTGTTACAGTACATGGCTCAATACAGTTTCATTGCTCCTCAACTCATCCGCTACCTCGTCCAGCACCCCGATGATCTTGGCGGATTCCTGCTCATCTACTACAAATGGAACGACGATCACACCGAGAAGAGGGTACGGTAAATAGACTCAGTGTTTTTTCACATTCCCGAAATTCGGAAAAAAAAAAAAAAATAAAAAAAAAAATAAAGTGATGACTGATGTTCCCGCTCCCTGTACTACCGATTCCTCAGCACGCCTAGTCGATGCGAGGGGGTCAATTTTTCGGTGTCGAAAAATTTCGGGAACCGTGAAAATCACTGGGTAGACTCTATTATTGATTGATGTAGACTGCATTATTGATATCATAGTTTTTCATTAGTCTGAATTTTCTATGTCTGGCCATTATATGTATTCTAACCTCTGACTTCAAGACTAGATAGATCTAGAAAATTGCGGGAGATAAATATTAGTAAGAAATCTTACTAAGAATCACCAGTTTCTATCAACTTGCGTTATATACGTTACCAGTTTTGTTGACTTTCTGACCAATTGACTGATCAGAAATAGCGTTATTTCTGGTTCGACGAAAATGTATGATTGATATGCTCTTTTTTTTGTTTCAGAAAACACTGGACGAGCGATTGGAGTATACGATCACCCACACTCCGGAACTGCTGACTCCGCCTTCGGTGAGTATCGGATGCCATTGAATTCCGCCAGTCACAATCAAAATGCCCTTCCAGACTCTCTACATCAAGGGATTCATGAATGGCCATGAAGTCATCGCCATGATCGATACTGGTGAGTTATACAGTAGCCCATGCCAATCAGCTGTCGCATCCCAGGTGCGCAAACTACGGTAATGCAAGAGTCTCTGGCTCGTCGATTGGGACTCACGCAATATATCGATAATCGATCGGGGTAAGATCTACCGTACCTCCCTAAATTAATTCAGTAACTTCTAGAATGAATGCGGTCGTGGGTGTCGGAGGAAAGACTCGACCTCTCGGAAAGATCTTTGGTATCGATTTCCAGGTAATTTTGTTTGAGTACTGTACGATATGAAATCTTTATTACAAATAATTAAAAGCCAGTCGCATAGCCAGTAGCCAGTAGCTTTGAAAACTTTAAATAATGCTCATTCAATCACGGTTGAATTTAGTGTGTTAACGATTGTGATTGACCTGAATATTATACTTCAATTAAGTATTTTATATACCATAATATAATAATTAATTATATTTGTAAAATAATACATTAAATCAGCTGGCGGCCGGTGTCATCTCTGTCTCCGCCATCGTCCTGCCTAATGACGGAAGGATGGACACTCACTTCATTCTCGGACTGGATGTGATGCTTTGGTGAGACTACCGTAATCCCTTGTAATCTCATTGATTGGCAGAAGGGTCCTCCTTGACCCTGATCAATCATCAATCGTAGAACATCATACTGAACTACTTTATCAGGGCTGTGATTTTTAGGGAAAACCAATTTATTTGATAAAAAAAAAATCAAAATGTTGCTCAATATTTTTTGTGTTTCATGAATTTCAAAAATAAAAATACACTATTTCCCAGCATGAAAAAAAAACTTATTTTTTTCCCTGATCCATTGATCTTTTTTTTATAAAAAAAATGATTCAAATTCATGTAGAACCTAGAACATTCTGAAATATTTAAACGAGAGAAAAAAATCATCTGGATCATAAAAGGCATTTTCCGAGTGGTTTTTTTCTGCGCGCTGAAAAAATCAACCATACGTTATTCCAAAACTATTTGAAAAAAAAATCAAAATGAAAAGTCCCAACTCTGTACAGTATCCAAAGCATCTCATCTCTTCCAATCCCTGTGAAACCCCTCAACCCTACAATGAATGATCCCAGTGCAACCTCACTCCCACTCTATGTCACTTTGTAACTATCTACCGTATTCCAGTCACGGATGTGTTATCGATCTGCCCAATCGTCGACTGACGTTCAGTGGCCATCACGAGCCAATCCTATCTGTGGAAGAATGCAATAAGATAGACAAATCGAAGCACGGCAGTCTGTAATTATCTACCCCCACCATGTCATTTCACTTGTGATATAAGCGTACAGATCGGATAAAAAAAATATTATTTATTATTGGAGACAACACAAAAAGCAAATATTACATACAGTATGGTAACACTAGGTATCTAATCAACGTATTGCAGTAATAATGCATGGGATGTTTGTGGGTGGATCGGGGGGACGAGTAACCGAGGGCTGGTAAGGTAAGGCTAGGAAGCGGGTTGATAGACCGGGTAGAAAGTGCGGGTGGAGGGAGTAGTTACAAAGGCGGAATTCCCTGTACAACGAGTAAGAGCATGCAATTGGGTGTGTGAGAACTCAGTCGATGGGAACAATGAGTCAGCACGAGAGATAAGGACAGACTAGAATGGAATGCACATATTATCCACTAGGGATACCAGAGGGGACGAAAGTTATCTGCTTAGCAGCAAGGTTTGAAAATAAAAGCATGTGACAAATAGCGATATGGGACCGGAGCGGGATCTTCTAAAGTACTGGGAGAGGGTGAAAATAAGGGTGAATATTTGAGATCTTCTTATTCATATCTGGAGAGACGTGCTTTGAGGGCCTTGTTCTCCTTCTCCAGATTGGCACACTTGGCCTTGTACTGGTTGAGCTCTCTGTCTCTCTCCACCTGATGCTCCTTTGCCTTGGTGCGAGACTTGCGGACGGCGTCGTTGTTGCGGGCACGCTTCAGTTTGTAGCCCGGATCAGTCTTCTCCTCCTCGGCCTTGATCTTGTAGCCGCGGGCCTTAGTCTGCGGCTTGTAATCCATCAGAGCCTTCGCCGCGTCTCTCTGCAATTTACCAATCGATAAAAAAACTCTCGACAAATCAGATCAGTGAGTAAATATCAGACTCTCATCATTCTACATGTTCTCTCATTGATAATACAGCGCGAGAGAGCATGCATATTTGAGAGGGCCAGACCATTACTCGATCAAATACAGTACATTCTACTGTAGTTACAGTAAATCTCACCTTCTTGGGGATGGCAAAGATCTGACGAGAGGTAGATGGCATGGGCGACGACTCCTTGTCATAGGTGGATTCCTTCTCGAAGTTGGAACCGTTCTCATACTTAGCATACTCCTCATCCATATCCACCTCGCTCTTCACTTCGACGTAATTCTGCGCTGAAAATAACATCAATTAATATTAAATACATTATTAAAACTAGAAAATAGGTGTGAAACAGGTTTAGAAAGCAGTTTCGAAAATACTTCATGAAAACATACCCTGCTGCTGCTGAGGCTGCTCATAGTTGGGCGAGTAGTCATCAAAGTTGTTGTAGTGGGTATCGCTGAAGTCGTGATAGAGGGCTTGCTGAAAACAGAATATTGATTGGCCTGGTCAACTAGTGGTTCTCGATTACCTGGAGCTGGACCTGCTCCTGGTAGTACTGGGTAGTCTGCTGCTTCTCGGAAGGCTGTTGCTGCTCCATCGGAGGATTGTCGTCGACCGGCCAGTCGTCCTGAGAGAGAGAAAGTCAAATCAAGCAGGTATCGAGAGGGGGGGAGTAACATTTCGTACTATGATGCAATACTTACATCGAGCAGATAGTTGGCCAGATCTATGGGCGTCTCGAGCATGCTCTTCATTTCCTCCGTGTACGCGTGTCCGAGAGATTCCTGAAGTCGAAGAGGAATAAGAAAAGTGAAAAAATGGACCGGGGGAAAGTGTCAGCACAATCGATGAGTCATCACAACCTTCGAGAACAACCGAGCTAAACAAGAGTATACAGACTCAACCCGGTCCCACCTCGCGAAGATTGCACAATGTTATGTAAGGAATGTGACCCACCATGCTTGCAGCCGATTCCTGACGACCGTAAGTGTTCTTGTAGTTGTCGTAGTTGCCGGGATTCTGATTGTAGCTCATGCTAGGGCTGAAAATCATGACTGAACCTCTTGAGAAGTCTTTGAGAGGGCGGAGCAATGCGATACAACGTAAAATAGACACCTTGGAAACGAACAACGCGACGTGTACACACAAGCAAATTCTAGAAAGAGCCACTAGTCACCCTCTCTCTCCCTTTCTCCCGCACACTCTAACCCCCCGATTGCGAAATAGAAGGGATGAGTCATCCAGCTCCGCCCATCACGAGACATCCAATGAAAGCGCTAGAGGAATAACACGTCGGAACAAGACTAGCAGGGAAGGAACGAGTAAAATTAGACTGATTGTGATGCAGACACAATTGGAGAAAGAATGACGCAATACAAATCGATAATTCGAGAATAAATACAGTGTGGTAAACAAGTTTAAACATAAGTGGTCTCGCACGGATAGTTTGTTTGCCCACGAATTTGAAAACTTATTTTGGTTGAGGTTCCTTAACGAGATTTTCTAATTAGATTCGCTAGTTCAGAGTTTTCTACGTCAGTTATTAAATTAGATGTCAATTTCAAGCTGAAATGGCACCACAAGTTCATGTGAGTTCTATTTTGAGCATTTCCCAGTTGAAATTTAGCGTCTTTTCCTAGTTCTGTTCATGCGAATGTTGTCTAAAACTGTTTTATCCCAGAGTGATCGATTATCCTTGCCCATCGATGACGTTCAAGAGCAACTCCAAGAGATAGTTGCGGATAGTGACACCTGCATTATCCTGGGAGAGACGGGTTGCGGCAAAAGTACACAGATTCCTCAGGTTTTTTATTTTCCCGTCAGCTTGAGAATCTTGAGAAGCTCCAAGCTAAGGTACTAATATGTTATTATTTAGATATGTATGAACCTGAACAGGCCGGGTCAAATAGCGATCACACAGCCTCGTCGAGTCGCCGCTATGTCTCTCGCTATGAGAGTCTCGGATGAAGTGCGAAGCGAAGTCGGTGAGAAAGTGAGTAACTCCTTGTATCACTGATAAGTTCTGCTCAAGATTGTACCTGTCACGACCATGAATTCGATGGGGGTGGTATTATTAGTGAGCCACGTTCATAGGTCGACAAGGTTGGTAGAAAAATGTCAAAAATTTGCGTAGGATTGTCCAAGATTGGCCATGAAAATGCCAAAATCAGGGTTGGCTTTTCAATTTACCCCCCTCAAAATCTCAAAATATGAGTACGATTTTACAAAAATGACCTTAAACATGAAAAAAATGTATGTATCCTTTCTCGTTTTTTAACGTACCTGTCTATGGTCATTCAAATAATTCCATTTTAGGTGGGATATCGCGTTCGATTCGATGCAAAGAGCTGCGAATCGACGCGGATCATGTACATGACGGACGGAATGTTATTGAGAGAGGCGATCAATGATGGCCTCCTCCAGAAATACTCGGTGATCATTGTGGACGAGGCACACGAGAGGAGTTTGCACACTGATGTACTGCTGTGTATGTTGTGATTGCATTTGTGTACCAATAACTTACCATGTTTGAATATAAAACATTTTAAATTATAAAAAAAACATAATTGGTTATTCTTCCAGACACCCTTCGATTAGCACAGAGGCAACGGAGAGCGCAGGGAATGGACGAACTGAAAATAGTCATCATGTCTGCAACAATGAATGCCCACCTCTTCAGCACGTAAGGTTTCGTAAAAAAAAATTAGAAACTAACCAACAACGATTTGAAGGTATTTCGACAATGCTCCGATCTACTTGATCAAGGGACGAACGTTCCCGGTTGAGGTTATTTTTTCTATTTTGCTTAGTCGTCGGTAAAACATCAATTTTACATTTTTGCTTATTAGTTGTTTTACCCACGTTACTTGGCATTATGCATCCAACTGCAGGTACTGTATGCGGAAGCTTTGGACGGGGACGGATCTGACTATCTCTACAATGTGCTTATAGCCATCCTTCAAGCGCACGAGCAGGAGCCAATCTCGTATGTTTTATTATATTTGAGAAAGTAAAATAATAATAAAATCCGCAACAAAATTACTCTACCTAAATATGTTTCGCGAAATGGCTGGAAAATGCCAAACTAGCAACCACCACAGTTAAATTATACACTGTACTGTGCAATGTCGTGATTAAATTGGTTGTAGGGACGACATTCTCGTCTTTCTCACTGGAAGAGAGGAAATCGAATTGACTGCCGCCAAGTTGAGAGATCTCAATGAGTATGTTTTTATATCGATAATAATTTATGTTACATTAATTACTTTGTGAACGAGTTATTTCTAGGAAGCTCTCGAACAAAATGGCCGTCTATCCTCTCTATGCAGCTCTCAAGACTGCCCAGCAGCAGAAGGTTTTCGAGCCTGCTCCCGAAGGCGAGAGAAAGGTTACTATTTTCACTTATTTCTTTGCAAAGATAATTTTGCATGTGATTATCACTACAATGTTAAAAAATATTGAGTCATCTGTGGGAATAAGACTGTGATTATCACTAAATGTTTATATATAAAATACTGTGTTATCTGTAGGTGATTCTGTCGACGAACATCGCCGAGACGTCTCTGACCATTCCCGGAGTGAGAATCGTCATCGACTCTGGAAAGGTGAAACTGAAGTGAGTCATCCGCAATTGTCTATCCGATATTTTTTTGCATTCCGATGATGATATAAGCTATGGTCGCTATGAGATTTTATCTAACAGTATTGTAGACACTTTAAAGGGGCAGTAAACATAATTTCGAACTTATGTTGTCCTCTATCCGCGAGCCGGGTACTGAAAGATGAAGTATGTGATCTACGCTGGAATTTTGAAATTTGCGGAAATTCAACCGTGCTTTTACCGTCCCTTTAACTTTTCGAATAAATTGAAAGGATCAAATTTCCCGAGACTACTGTATAATTTATGCAATCCTCTGTGCAGGACCTTCACAGCAGTCGATGGCATCGATGTGCTGCGAGTGGAGAGAATCAGCAAGGCGCAGGCAGCACAGAGGGCGGGAAGAGCAGGCAGAGAGTCGAGTGGTACGGGAATATGATAATAATTATAATATTTATCTGATTAAATACTCAAACATTTTCTTCCATACAATAATTTCTGGCTAACGAATATTTATGAAATAATGCACTCATTCTCTAGCTGATAAGCGACTGCGTTCACTGTTGTGACGAGATGATACCGTAACTTCAAATGTTGGTGTGATCTAATGTTGTCCCATGCAGGTAAGTGCTACCGTGTCTACTCATCCAAGGACTACGAGAGAATGAAGCAAAGCAGCATTGCTGAGATTCTCAGGAGCAATCTATCTGCTGTTAGTTTTGTATTAACTTTAACTTGATACATTTTGTAGGAAGATGTGTTTCACTTTAGGGGGCTAAATAGGTCAAATGAGGTTTTCGCAGAAATTTTGTGTAGAAATGTCTAAAAATCAGTTACCCAAGTGCATTTCGCTCAATTTTCGGTAAATTAGTGAAAGTAGTGGCTAGAAATGAATGAAACATTGAAAAGTTTCTTTTTCCGACATGGTTCCGACGGCGTGCAGAAGTGCCTATCTTCGCTGGCGAGAATTTTTTTTATCCAATGGTGTTTTGCTTCATTGCATAGAAGCGTATGCGAAAGTACAGTACACCCGTATATCGAGTGTGTTATATTTTTGATATTTGTTCGTGTTTAGGTGATACTGGAGCTGATTTCGATGGGACTGAAGAACATAAAGAGCATCAAATTGATTGAGCAGCCGAATCAGGAGATGATGGACTCGGCTGAGAGACAACTCAAGGTGAGAAAATATCTATCGATTTTTTCCTTTTTTAAAACCAATCCCAGTAAAAATGTTAATCAATTGTGAATTTGTTCACATTTTATTTATTTTTTAAAAGTTATAAATAACTGAAATGTATCTTCGCAGGGCCTGGGTGCGGTTCGTGATTCGAAGAGTGGGAAGAAGCTGCATCTGACTGAGCAAGGAGCGATCATGGCCAAGTTCCCCGTCGAGCCACCTCTATCCAAGTAAGTATCGACCTATGAAATGACCAGGTGATTGAATTCGTTTCTGATTTACGGATTAATTGTTATTTGTGGTGCTTCATTGAGATAAAAATGTGACAAATTTCATAGACTTATTGAAATGCCTAAAAAAATAGAGGTGCGCGCATTGAAAGGCTCTGAAAACAGCGATCTGCAATTCGAAAATTGTGTTAATTACTAGGACATGATTGGCAGTACTGATTGTGTTCGTGTTGCAGAGTTCTCCTCTCCTCTTCGTCTCTCCAATGCTGCGAGGAGGCACTCACTGTCGTCGCTCTTCTCTCGAGTGAAGAGTTGTTCCTCCAATCGGATGAGGACTCGGCCACCGTAACCAGGTGAGTACTGTAGGATAATTGTTGATTAAGGGAAAGCCCACAGGGAGTGGAGGAGCTGTAATTAGTTCATATTATTAATTGGGTGAGTAGTGTAGGACGGAGATTCTCGATTGAGAAAAATCCCTCAGGGAATTGAAGTCTTGCAATCGGCTCTAATTAATGTGGACTGAGTGGACAGTTATTCTGGGCAAATCCATGATGTGTTGTATCTGCCAGACGGAAGGTCTCGTCGACGGAGGGAGATCACGTCACGATGCTCAATGCGTACGCACTCTACAAAATGGAGAAGAATAAGAAGACGAGCAACAAGCAACTCGCTGTGAGTCACTTTATTGATTATATCTGGAAATTTTCTAGCAAAAAATATTTAAAAAAAATATATTCAGTTTTTTTGGTAATAATATATGTTTAGGCGTGGGCACACGAATGTGGACTGAATCTGCGGGCGTTGACTCACGCAACCAAGGTTGGTTTTGTTTATTTTATTATTAAATCAATGATTACTAATTACTGTGCGCATGATCAATATGCGGGGCTCGCGTACGTTTTTCACTATACTAAAAACGCATTGTACAAGTTTAATGGTCAGGTTCGCAAGCAACTTCGAGAGATCGCGGCGAAGGAGGGAATGACTATTCAGAGTTGTGGAGCAGACAGGGATAAATTGAGGTTTGACAGAATTTTTTTCAATCAATAAGTCTATCATTTATCATGCCAAAACGTGATTGAATTGAGTAAACTGTAATTTATTTGGCAATTGAATGATGTGTGGATGCGCAGATCTCGATGTTGTGAGAACTATTCCACTCGGATTGAGCATATTGAGATGAATGTGTTGCAGGAAGGCGCTATCATGCGGTCTCTTCATGAATGCGTGTGAGTACGATAATCAGAAGGACGCCTATCGATTGCTTCTCTCGCCCTCCACTCTGGTATGTGGTCTGTTTGTGAGAGTGATCTTTCGTTGTCCCCCCCAGGGAGGTTTCCTAGAGCAAAGGCCGAAAGACTGATCACCATTTCTTTAGACGGATCTTTGGTATCTTCTCATTTGTTCACTAGCTATTGTAGCCTGTCAAAACACTAATTTAATCTTTGATCTCTCTCCAGGTTCGTATTCATCCTTCGTCTGTTCTCGCTCGATCTCGACCCGCCTACATTGTATTCAGCCAACTGCTAAGAACGACTGATCTATATGCGAAGTGAGTCAAATCAGATTTTAGTTTTACGGTCTAATTTTTTTATATAAAAAGATAAAGCCTTTGAGCTGGGCTCGTGGGAGAGCACTTCTAGGCAAGTGCCTAAACGTTGATATTTGGACGAAATAATTTTGCTATGCACATATATATATTTTAAATAAAGAAAATATTGGTTATTGAAATGTGGTGTCTTTCAGAGATGTCTCTGTAATCGATCGATCATGGGTGGAAACTGCCATCTCCGAGTTTAAGAAGAGGAAGTGAACTGTACAACAAGGAGACTGTTAAAGTGGAACAATATTAATGTTGAGTAGCTTAGCCTCGGTTGTTATCTATTATACTTTCTAACATTGCCGACTCTCAGGTATTTCCTTCGGTACTTTTGTCACAGTTACGTTTCATCGATTGTTAATGTTTGTTTTGAATGTTCTCAATAAAAAAAATATAACTGGTGTTAATACATGCGTTGTAAATTTAAAAAAAAAACACAGTATAGCTTAAAACGTGGTGTCTTTTCGAGCTCCTCTGTAATCGATGAATCATGGGTGGATACTCTCATCTTCCAGTTTACGAAGAGAACATGTACTGCAAAAAAATGAGATCGGGAAAGTGGAACAAGATTTTCTTGATTGGTTTAGAATCGATTTTTATCGCTCATTGTCTGATATTTCTAGTACTTTTGAGTTATCTCGGCAAACATTTTTTTGTTATATCTCATGAGTGAAAGTACGGAGGATCATCTATAGATGGGAAGAGATAAGAGAATTGAGAGAGATTATAGATAGGAAGTGGGATAGAGTAAGTCAAGGACAACGTTCACTGTCTCTTCACTCTCATTTCTTCCTTCCACGTTTTCCTCCCTCATCATCAGATGCCAATCGATGACGATATCGTAATCAACTCCAGCCAGGAGTACATGCGCAAGCATGGATCGTCCGAATCGGAGATTATCGTCTTTACAAATCTGCTCAAGAAGGTACGGTAGATCAGTTGTTCGATCGATAACTGATTGTTGTAGATGCTGACTGAGAATCCGCACATTGACTGGTCCTCGTGGAAGCACATTCCTCAAGAGTGGCAGAAGGAAATTGGAAGTATTCCTAAACCTACGGATGAGGAGATTCCATCGATACTCTCGAGGTAGGCAGTGACCTACCATTAGGAATTGATTGACCTCATATATTTTCATCCCACGGACTATTGCGAACATATAAACTGATCAGGTTTGACATAAAATTGTTCAGATCTCAGTTGATTCTTACTCATCTTCCCGCTTATATCTAGATAGTTTTCTAGGGTAAAAACTGCATCCTTCATGAATTTGCTCATGCACATTGTCCGTGTTTTAAAATGTATGATTGACCTACCTGTATTTTTGACTTACCTGTGACCTCCTTGAGAATCGCCGTGATCCGTTTGAATGGCGGACTGGGAACGACTATGGGCTGCACGGGACCCAAGAGTTTCATCGAGGTAGGTCACCTCCCCCAATTATCGATTGATTGAAATTCTCATTTCAGGTCAAGAACGGACTGACTTTCTTGGAGATTGCCCTAAGGCAGCATGAGGTTGGCCGATGTTTAAAAAATCAATAAATGCCGAACAAATCAATAAATTATTAAAAATTCGTTGTAGGAATTCAACCGGAAGTGGAAAGCGGAAGTGCCGATTCTGCTCATGAATTCATTCTTCACTCACGAAGCAACGAAAGAAGTAGTCGGGTCCCGCGCCGACTGTTTCGTCCAGAGCAAGTGAGAATGGAGTACGGTAGGATTGAAATTAATCGATTTTATACAGATGTCCTCGTCTGGATGCCGAGACGCTGATGCCTATTGAGGAGGAAGATGAAAGGTGGAATATGGACTAGTGATGACGCAATCGCATCGTACTCTGAATTCGCAGCTTTCTAGCGAGTCTATGCGATTGAGACATACAGTCGGAGAGTGCGAAAATAGCATGTAAACGGGCGATGGTCTCATCACAAATTTACTTTGGCATTCTGCCCAGAATACCGTGTAAAATGAATTGTTGATCGCCTAATAATGACGCAATTTGAGCTGGAATCCCCCTGGCCACGGCAACATCTACGTTGCTCTTCACGAGAGTGGAATGCTCGGCTCTCTTCTCGAGAAGGGGCGAGATATCATATTCGTCTCCAACATCGACAATACTGGAGCGGAGGTACGGTAGATCTCTCTCCCGGTAGATCGTTGATTGACTTGATTTCATTGAATCCATGACCAATTGATCAGCAATCTGGGTGAAATTATGGACTTGGTCTTTGATCTCTACAAATATGATTTCCCTTTTCCGACTTCATTTACGGTCGATCCTTGGTCAGATGTTGAGTTTGATCTTTGATCTCTGTCAGTTGTCACTGGAGATCGCTGGTTTGATGGGTCGAGAGGGACTGGAATATGTGATGGAGTGCACTGTCAAGACTGAAGCCGATATTAAAGTAAGTAATTTTTTTTTATCTAATTGATACCGATTCCTATTTTTTTCTTCGTCCACTTTTGAACTCGTAACAGAAGAAACAGATAGAATCACAGAGAAAAAAACATTTATCTCATATTTTGAAAAAAAAACTTGGAACCAAAAAAGGCCTCTTGTATTTTTGTCGTTTCACGAGGTTAGAAGAAAATCGGGAGCATTAACAGCAATAATGATAGGAACCATCCAAATAAATCAATAATTCATGTTGGAACTCCAGCCAATCAATAATTTACAGCGGAGTTCTTATCAATCAATTATTCAGGGTGGAACTCTCATCGAAATCGGCGGGAAGGCGATGCATCTCGAAATTCCGCAAGTGCCGCCGCAGCACCTCGACGAGTTCTGCTCCACTCGCACTTTCAGGCAAGTAGAGTACGGTAGATAATTATCGATTGATTGTCCATACCGTCTCGCACAGTATTCTGGCGACGCTAAGCCAATTGAGGCAGACGGTTAGAGAGTGCGAAAATAGCATTCAAATGGGAGAGGGTCCCACCAGGAATTCAATTTTGGCATTTTGCCCGCAGCGCGCCGTGGATTGATCGATCATACCGTATCTTACAGTATCTTCAACACGAACAACATCTGGGTGAGCCTGTCGGCGTTCAAGGATCGACCATACGAAATCTCATCTGAGATCATCGTCAATAGAAAGGGAAGGCATTGATCTACCGTAGCTACACTTTATTGATTTATTATCGTGTCACCTGATATTTTATCTAGAATAATTGCCTGACTTCAGAAGACTACTTCTGGTAGATCAGTGATCCAATTGGAGACTTCGATTGGAGGATCTATCAAGAACTTTGCCAAGGCCTTCTGTGAGTTGATCTTGATCTTCATTGACTGATCTTGATCTTTGATCTCTTCAGGCGTCCACGTCCCTCGTTCTCGCTTCATTCCCGTCAAGGGCATTCCTGATCTCGATCGAGTCAAATCCGATCAATACTCACTCGACGAGGCATACTGTCTCAGGCTCAATCAATAATACAGTAATCGGAAGAGAGTTTATGGGAATAGGCGTGCATAAAGAAAGATTCGACCCGAAATACGTGGAAAAGTCATGCAAAGGACAATTTATGAGAGTACTGTAAGATTGGTAGGTGTCAAATGTGAATGTCGTAATGTGCCGGAACTCTCGTAACCATGTGGTAGTCGATGTACAGTGCACCATTCATTACCGTAACAGTGCGTCCCTCGGCCTGCAATCGATATGAGCTACCGTATCACAATTACCGTATACCTTTGCTTTTCGTATTTCATTTTGAATCGTGCTGGCATCCATCAAGGGCAGCGTGCCGCCCATCATCATGCCCGTCTGCTGCATCATCATCGCGATTCCCATGCCGACACCCATGGAGCTGCAAGCAGTACGGTAGCGATCCATTGCCAGTGTCTACAGTGTGACATCATCCTTTTTTCAAAGATTTTGTGCACTAGAGCTGATTAGATTTGTCCGTTTGCCGAGTTTGAGAAAGTCCTTTACCAGAATATTTCTTCAAATTACGAAGTAGCGTCAAAGACTAATCACATAATTCCAATCCTCCAGAATGGGGTCGGAAATAAGCGGATGTGTGAAATGGAGAACTCTCAAATTCAAACACCGCTCTAACGCTCCTGACCCCTTTCTGGAGAATAGAACGGATACAGACAGTGATGTGTAATGAGTTGTGACAGGACTGAGTTAGATTATGGACAGCCCCATCATCTTTCATCTACTCCTAGATGTTTTCGTCATCTACAGAGGGAGGGTGAAGGTGCCCCTCCTTTAGGAGGGGTCTCTCTCTCTCTCTCTCTCTCTCTCTCTCTCTCTCTCCTTTTTCGGCACAATCAAATCTCGACACACGAAGATCAAATTGGAGCCGAAAAGAAGGAGCAAGTGAGGAATCAAGTGGGAAGTAGCGTGAGGCGCCAGATAAAAGGGAGGGATTCCTCCCCCTCTTAGAGGACTAAGATTAAGGGGCATTCCAAGCCTCCAGAAAGGGGTTAGTGATGAGAGAGTGCGTGAAAGTGAGAGACCCCATCTGTAAGTTTGGAATGATGTTAGGGGGTCGAGTTGGAGGACAGGGGGGGGATGACCAAAGGTGGGCTAGATATTCGATATAGAGGGGGATCCGCAAACCGCAATTCTAGTAATTTTGGGTTGGTGCATATTTCGCGGTCCACGTATTGAAACTCTCTGGAGGAGTGTTAGTAATTCGCAAGAAAAGCCTCGAAATTCCTAGCCCATGACTGGGGATGACCCCCGTTTGAAGGAAGTCCCCCCGCTCGTTCCCCCATCTCATTCTAAGGTAGTCAACTAATCGAGAGGAACCATGTCTCGAGGGAATTTAGAAGAAGACAACGAATTAGAAGAGAGAGAAGAACTGAGAATGTAATGAGGATAAAGAGACGGAAGTGATCTATCTGATAAGAGGAAATAGAGAGATTTTTTTCAGCATTTCACCCTCTGTTTTTTGTGCGTACGAATAAAGGAATTGACTGTCAGATGCCCTCAACTTGTGTGTAGTTCACAAAACATGGGCAAGGAATTTCATGCGGGGTTTTTGAAAGTTTGGAACACTTATCACAATCTAAATTTAGACAAGGAACGGTTTGATTCGTGTGGACAATTAGATATTACAGTATCCATTCGTTCGAAACGGGAAAATGATGTGGAACTGAGATCACAAATATCGTGTATTTTAGGGAACAAAAAAAACAATAAATGATTTTACAACTCACGACTGTCTCCTCTTGCGAGCTGCGTCGAATCGCTGCACATCTGTCTCCTCAGACGAAATGCACCCGCCCATTACGGTCGTTTATCTGCCACTTATCGATCGATGCGCCTACCACAAAGAAAGTCTACCTGTCTGAACTAGCCGACTCCATTAGCCTCGGTCAATCGAGAGGGGAAGATAGAGAGAAAGGGACTGGACTGCTCTGTTGCTGTGGGGAGGGGAAGTCTCCGCCCTCTCTCCCTTAGGGAAGACGATCAACCCTTGCCCCTCTTCTCTCTCCATGAGGAACTGCTCTATTAGGAGACAAATTGAATCGGCGTGTCTTCAACAACTGAAAAAATGAAACAATAGAAATTAAATAAAATGTTTTAAAATATTTTAAAAATAAATGAGGTTACTGTAAGTGGAATCGTCAGATGAGAAGTGCCATTCCTGCGTTTAGTGGAAACCCGCGCTTTTCAAATTTAGTTCTAATGTTTTATTATTTTTGTTTTTTCACGATTTGTAACTTTATTAATTAATATTTTATTTATTTTCTAGCACAAACTCGACCTCCGCAATGCCCTCCTTGCAACTGAAAATGTGAGTTTCTGAAACTACCGTGATTTCATCTTTATTCATTGTGACAACGCTTTTACTGTGTATTTCAACGTTGTCATCGTTTCAGGAAGAAGTCAGAGGACGAAATAAGGCGACTCTTCTTCGATAGCAATCTCAAGAAAGCGTCGAGTGTGCGGGGAATCGGAATAGCCAATCCGAATGCTTCCGTAAGTCGTTTACGTCCACTGTTTTCTCCCCTGCTGCGTAGTTCTGTTTGTGAAGTGGAGGTATTTTCAGCATGACTGGACCGAGGTCTCTGAGCTCCGACTGTTCACTAAAGCCATACACTTCAAGCCAGCAGGTTGGAATGA
Organism: Pristionchus fissidentatus; assembly: GCA_036245785.1. Classification (NCBI taxonomy): domain Eukaryota; kingdom Metazoa; phylum Nematoda; class Chromadorea; order Rhabditida; family Neodiplogasteridae; genus Pristionchus; species Pristionchus fissidentatus. The sequence goes on from BTSY01000006.1 coordinate 10,114,488, forward strand.
GTTGAAGTGTATTCTAAATCAATAATCAACTGCTCAGGAGTGAATCGTCACTTCAATCTTGGCCAGTTGATCAATTACATGAACAACATCTACGAAGATGAGGAGGATACGGACTTCGAAGTATTCCTCACTCCCGAAGTAAGTTGCTTGCTTACTTAGTAGATCTACTTAGTTACTTAGTAGTTCCTTACGAGTGTCATCTTGCTCGTTCAGGACTTCAAATTGTACCAGAAGAGAAGGGAGGTCACCAACAAGGCGGACATTTACATCTTCAAGCCAGCATACAAGATCAGACCTAACGGAGCCATGGTGGGATTTTTCTAAATCGATTTTAAATAACAATCGATAATCGCGTAGATCATGGAGAAGATGCGACAGTTCTACGACATGGACACAGTGGAGAATCACGAGTATCTTCCCGATGTTTTCACGGTGATAACTCATTCTCACTACCACAGATTAAAAGGCACCGTCGACTAATGGTCCAAATTCTCCTACGTGTGTTTTCGAGAGCGGAAAAGACGTCTACCATCTATTTTTGGTATAATAACTAGTAAATGTCAAAACATATCCTACGACATGGTTTACAATCGAAATTATCGTCGTACCGTGTGTTTGGGCACCTCTTAGAGATAGGTATTTAATCGTTGTCCACTGCATTCAATCAACTCGTGATTCCAGGCCAAATCAGATTTCTGCCTGGAGCCCGAGCGTGTCGCGTCGGTTGATGTGAGTTCATCTTTCTAGTCGATAATTACGGCAACTAGACATAGAATCATACATTTTCTTTTGCCAGAAATTCTGGTCGTGAATTCGAAGACTTGAAACCCAGCTACCAATGTTCAGGGTGTGCAGATTAGTGTTGTTGATTTTTCTGGTGAAAAATGATTTTTTTTCTCGTTCGTACGAAAATGTGTGAATAGAATACTGTAACTTTTCAGACGATGAAGAAGGAGGACGTGGATCGATTGACGCCGACGGTCGCGCGCAAGAAGATGAAGGGAGACAACTCGAGATCGAATAGTCCGAGTATGTCCACTCTGGCAAAGAGAAAGAAGGCTCTGACTGCGGACGAATCGAGATCTGCCAGTCCCGCATCTACAACCAAGAAACACTAAGTATCTGATACTACCAGTTGTGTTTCCCGGTGATAGGATGTTTTGGAACTTCCGTTTAGGAACCCTCAACGTATTTCTCCATGATTTGTTTGGAATACGTTTCAGAACATTTAGAAACTTGTATATTTTCGGTTTCCTAAGCGGCATTTCGAAAACGTACCATCGCTGTGTTTCCATTTCATGTTCTCATTTACATTGGTAGATCCAAGAGAAGATTATCATTCCCCGAATTCTGACTCGTGGCCTCCGTTACATTAATTTGCGATTCCTACACCACTCATCCAACCATGTCCATGCATCCCCTCTCCAATTGCGTTGTTTTTATTCCTCGAATGTACAACAGAAATATAAAGAAGGTGTCCGTCCTCTGGAGGAGTGTATGTGTGAAAGGGGGGGGGAGATCAACAATGTGTAACGGTCTTCAATTCGATAGAATAAATTAGGTCCTTCTGGGAGTGTATCCGAGCAGTTTCTCCTTCTCTCTGTCGATGTCTCCTCCAATTCCGTATCGCTCCTTCACCTCTTCCAGCTTCTCCTTCGCCTGCAAATGGAGCGAGATAGAAAACCGAGGAACACCAAATCGAATAGATGCACTGGGCTGAAAAACAACTAGGCAGCACAACCCGTAATACAATAGAAATCGAATGCGTAGATATTCTTAGTGGTGGGATTGGATGTCTAAATACATTTTTAAAGAAAAAAAAAAGCGGGCGATTCATCTCATCGTCATAAACCATAAAATAAAACCAATCAATAATAATACCTTGTCCGTGTCCATTCGCTTCCACGCCTTCGTTGCCTGGTAGTAGAGAACGACGAGATATCTGCAAAGAACTACTCATAGTTTCAATCAATTCATTTTCTGTAAATCCGATTTCAAGTGTATCTAAGAACATGCAGTCTAGCTATTTTGCTTTCCACTTCATTTATTCGACTATTTCCTCCATTGTTCCATCGCTTCCTCGATGTTTCGACACAGACATTGTTCAAAGTTGCACTCTAGTTCCTCGTTTATATCACTTTTTTGGTATACAAAATCACAATATAAAAGAAGGGGACACAAAAAGGAACAAATACGAACCTGTTGCTGACGTTGAAACCGGAGAGATGCTCACAGGCATTCTTGGCATCGAAGATGTCCTCGTAGATGCAGAAAGCTGTTCCTCTGAATAAAGAATGCATTATCATAAGTATTGTTGGCAATAAGGAAGGAAATAACTGGAGCAAAAACATAGCCACTCATTGGGCACTCGAACATGAATGGATGGAAAGCACAATACGAATAACAAAGCGACGAACCTCGTCTCGGCGGTGTTTCCGATTCTGATTTGTCTGACGGCTCCAAACTTGCCGAAGATGTCGTACATCTCCTCGGTGGTTATCTTGTATGGGAGATTTTTGATGTAGAGGATTCGGTTGACCTCAGGGGGCAATTTGCCCCCTCGACCTCTCGCTGCCATCGCCATGGCTGACGCTGCAAGATGGAGCACTATTAGAAGGTGTATTTTAGCACCAAAAACACGCAGAAAACGAGCGGCAAAATCAATAAAATGTTGGAAACGCGTTTTCGAAGAGTCGATCTTGCGCAGAACGCCGCGAAAACTAACGCTGTTGTGCCACAGTACATGCAGTCAAAGTTCGTCAATCGTTAACTAAGTTTTTACAATGTTTTTCTTAAATTTATTAATTCTAAATAATTCATAATTCTTCCGTTTAAAAATGGGTAACAGATCTTCTACTTCTATTTCTAGCAGTAATCAAATTAAAAAAGTTACACATAGTTATGACGAGTCGACACTTTGTGTGGATCATTTTCATATCTCACGAACTATCTCACAACGTCAACCAAAAATGTTCGGATCAAAGTACTCGGAGATAGTCACGTGTTTTCGCTTATCAATCCCTCGATCCTTATCGGAGTAAAGAATAGAGAAGAGTGGGAGAGGGTAGATATAGAGAAGGGGAAGGACAGTCCACTGATACCCCCATTCTCCATTCGATTCTACCATGAGTCTCGCTCGTCAAAACTACCATCAAGTCTCGGAGAACGGCGTCAACACTGAGGTTGGTTACTGTAGCTATTAATCGATAGTCTGAAATCAATCGATAATCGCTAGATCGCTCGCGCCCTTCATCTCTCGTACTCGTATCTCAATACCGCCTGCTACTACGACAGAGACGACGTCGCTCTTCCCAACATTCACAAGGTTTGATCTACCACATTTCGTTGATTATTTCGATCTGAAATCAATTATCGATCGTCTTTACAGTACTTCATGAAGCTGTCCGATGACAAGAGAGAGCTCGCGTTCAAGCTGATCCACTACCAGAACGAGAGAGGAGGAAAGGTACGGTTTTATTTACCACGGTATCATCCGATCGATAGCTCAATTACCGTAGTGTGTCAATCACAATTTGGTCTAAGGTCAGCCTCGAGTCGATCAATAAGCCGGACGAGACGGTCTTCGAGCATCCCAAGGATGCGCTGGCTATGGCTATCAAGGTATACGGTAACTTTCCAGTCGAGACTCACATTATCGATTTTGAGCACGAGAAGAAGACGAACGACAGCTTCCTCGCTCTGTGCGAGCATGCTGAAAAGAACGACGACCCCCATCTTAGCGACTTCATCGAGGGTACGGTACTTTATATCCCTGAGAGTATACGATAGTATCGATCGATATTTAATTACCGTAATTCCAGAGGAGCTTCTGGAGTCAGTTGTCGATTCGCTGAAGAAGCTGGCCGATCTGCACACCAACGCGAAGAGAGTCGGAAAGGGACTGGGAGAGTACCTATTCGATAAGGAGTCGTTCTGAGGAGTATGGTAGGAGTATTGATTAACTGACACCATTCACTGTATACTGTATAGGTTGAAAATCGATCGATTGTGGTATGAGCTTATGAGATTGGTATGTACCATTGCGTCTTGATAAGAGTTTGATAAAGAGTGTGGATGGATGAGATAAGAAGGTAGCATTGAAATGGAAAGACGGCGAAAAGATCAGGTTCAATTGATTCGTTTTCGGACGAAGTGATTCCAAACCTTTATAAATTGTTCAACAGGTACTTTTCATCACAGTCTCAATACACCTTCGCTCTTTTCTTTACATTTTCGAGTGGAAAAGAAGGTAATTTGGATTTATTTAGAATACAAATAACAATTACAATACAAGTCGGACGTTGTGTGTTGTTGAGTAGAATTGGATCGTGTTTGCAAACGAGAGTCATCGAGTCAGAGACATTACCTCGACATTAATTGTCGTTTTCCACATAATTCTATCATTTATTTGTGTAGTCTAGTTTGCACTTCGAGTCGATCTCATCAGATTCCATTTGTCACATAATGTGGCCACCGGGTAGGAAAACTACCCGCTGGCTCGATGATCAAGCTTGCAACATTCATATTGGAAACAGCTACAGATGAAGGAACAGTCGGAACCCGTGGAATACTTGTGAAATACAGACACCCTCTACCCACTTTTTTGTAAAATGGATGAAATCTCACTCTTCCCCTACCTTTCCCCCAAATTGTCGACGGAGCTTGAATCCATTGCTGGTATACCACTATAGTTTCTTCTCTCCACTTAAATGTTTTTTTCTGCTCTAAATTTTTCGAATATTCAATTGATCCGAGTGAGGAATCTGAGAATTACCCGAGTCTCATGTGTGTTCTCTTCAACGTCGATCGCGTCCACGAATACAACATTTTTCATTATGTTATATTTTAAACAAGTACATACGATTTTTTTTCAATCGATTCATATCCTGATGGAATCCATCGTAACTCCGATGGCTCACAGTCGTCTTCCCACAGTCCCAATCTGTCTGCGCTCTCCTCCTTTCCCACACTCTCTACGGTCAGACGGTATTAGAGATCGCTCAAGAGGGGGAGAGGGACTAACAAGGGGGTTGAGAGAGGGATGAGAGAGAGAGAGAGGCTCGTTCTGAAAATGCAAATGAGTCTGGCCACTCTCCCTCCTCGATAGGTCGGCACTTCATTTGCATTCTCCTTCTCTACACATTCTCCCTCCACTCTTCTTCCCTCCCCCCCATTGTATCTTCTCCCAGTGACCTACCAGGATACAGTAGGACGTTGCCTGAGTATCGACGACTGAGTTCTGATAAGAGATAATGGAGCAACACTCACCGGTAAGTTCTTTTCTATGAATCGGCGAATGTCAGGCGAAGTTACGTTTTCATCTTCCCCTATTTACCCAGTATTCAATTTGGCATGGTTCGACATAATTATGTATGCTTATCGTAATAGCTTCCAGCACAAGTATGTGAAATTTCCTTGCAGGAAAAAGACAGAAGTTTCAAACTTAAACCCCCCCCCCCCGTACCATTCATTCGAATCGCCCTTCACATCATTCTTGTCCAGTCTTCAGAAAAGTGATTAGGGATTCTCTCATTTTATCACACTCTCTGGCTCCCGACCCCTTTCTGGAGTTGTCTCATGTTGTATTACAGTCCTCTCGACCTCCTCCGACCCACGTTCCTTCATTCAAATGCCCCTCGTGTGAAGCAGTCTTCCTCGATACAATTGAAAGGTCTGAACACTTTCATTTTTACGAACACTTTTCTCTCTTTCAAAACCGTCGTTCACTCAAATGAACAATACAGTGAACGGGAGATGCAGCTGCATTTCAAATTTCTTAATTCATATTCTCTCGAATTTCAAGTGAATGAACAACTATATTTTTTTTCTGAGAATATCTCCGATGAAATCCGTCTTGAACCATAAATTTACTAATTTAATAAATGTAGAGTAATAACTGAAATCCTATTGCGCCCAGGGAGTAGATAAATTATTATCATAATTAAAATTATTAATATTAATAACTTATTTCTCCAGTCTGCTGGCCCATTTCGATTCCGTCCACAATGGTCGAGATCATCTCTACTCCAAACTTTCCCCCCTCACTCTCGAGAGAATATTTGCCATCGTCCATCACTCTTTCGTGTCTGCATGCAGGTATTACAAATTTACAAAATAATAAAACGTTCCGCTGATAACACACAGCACGGGAGGCGAGATAGCGTGTGAAAACAAGAGACTAGCCGAGGTAAAGAAAGAGAGGAAACACACTAGTAGACCAGTCCATGAATGTAATATTCCAATTGCAAAATTGGAAAATCGATACCTACTATTCTCAGACTACCGTACTCCACTCCCTCGACATCCGGAGAGTCTGGCGATTATCCATTTCCTCCGGTAAACATATATTTATTTATCGTATCTTTGCCATACAAGAGAAGGATCAGTAATCTATCGCCCCCTGAGAATCACAGAGTACCATTTAGTAATTTCCATTGATTTGTCATTGGGCTACAGCAACTCAGCTTTCTGTTCAGGAGCAGAATCGTTGGAAGGAGTGGTTCGTGGCGTCGATAAAGACTCTTCGATGTCCCTTCACAGATGGACTCGTGCTGCCCTCTCATCCCCCATCACAAACCATTAAGTTTGTGACTCATCCATACAAACGACCGGAGAATAGGCAGAGTTTACGCTCTTGGGATATTTTTCCGTGCTAACCTCTAACTTTGAAGATTCATTGATATAAAATATAAGAATCGACCAGAAAAAGGTAATTTTTGCTCTCATGAGATAATTTCCATGATTCGGCGTTTCACTGAATCTTATTTTAATAAAAGAAAAGGTAAATAAAGAAACATCAGGACGAAGAAGGAGGATGCATCTCCGCCTCCACTTGGAACGGCTTCGGTCATCAGGTAAACTCCCAAATCATCCCGGGAACACTCCAGAAAGGGGGTCAGGAACGAGATAGTGTACAGGCGTGAGGAGAGATCTCTGGGCATCATGCTGCGTAAATTTCAAGGGTGGAAAACTCGTGTAACTCAGTTGAAACTGAACGAAATCTCTCCAATCAGAAAAGATAATGTTCAGAACATGTGCACTCATGACCCCATGATGGAGGAATAGCCACACTGGAAGGCCCCCTTGTTGATCTTTGATCTCTATCTTTCAGGACAACTCCAATCGATCTCGACCGTTCGATCGATCCTGCAGATGTACCCTCTACTCCTATGAAGAAAAATCCGCCATTGGACGAGGCAGAATCCGTTCCCAGTGAGGACAAGCAGCTTTGCATTCTACTGGTAAGAGATATTTGATTAAATTTAGTCATTTGAACGCTGGCAGCAACTATCATACTCACTATAAAATTCTGATCTGAACATCTACATAGAACATTACGGATTCAGAGTTCTCATCAAATAATTTATGCAATGAAGAAAATAGAAATGAAGAAAAAGAAGCAAAAAAAATAGAAATGTCAAAAAATACAGAAAAAAAGAAAAAAAAATGCCAGCCTTCCCTCGAGGTTCGAGCAGCTCGTCAGAAGCGACTGATGAGTGTGGCAATGAAGAGAAGCGAGAAAACAACTGGAGCACAAGTGAGAATTATCGATTGGTAGATCAAACACTGTAGAAGGGCGTCCTTCAGGGCCTTGAAAAGCGAATGAGCTTTGCAAAAATTGGAATTCCGAAAAAGTACGTATCAAATTCGCATGTAAATTCAGTAGCATGTTATCAGTGGGCTAATTTGTGCTATTTGTATTTTCGTATACGTAATTGAAAATACTTCTATTATATTTAAATAAAAAAAATTTTGCAGTTACTTGGCCGCACTTGCATGATCTGCCGACGCGTATTTGAGAACAGGTAGGTGTTGTTGTGATGTTACGAAGTATCGCCATTGATAGATAAAATACGAAGTGCCGTTGTGTTGTATCTATCAATCACGCGACAATCGAAAACCTCATAAGAACAACCATCAATCGGTGTTGAATTGATCATAAAAGAAAGTTTTGGCGCCCCGTATAACATAATTTTGAGAATAGAATATTATATCTATTAAGGGCATCACTCAGAACGGAAAGTCTCCAAGTTCCCATTCTCGGAAAATGGTGTCTCCTGAGAGAGCGTGCAAAATGGAGAGATCATCTCAAACTATCATCTTTCTCGGCCACTCTCTCGATTTTGAATGCTCTCTCAGCGGGAGTTAGATAATTACGAAAATAGTACACCCCTAGAGTTGAATATCCCGTAATTTCGGGTTGCTCCAATGCAACAGTGAATGAATGTTTGTGGGGGGAAGGATTGACCGAGAGTTTCCGGTCGACTGAACTCTCTTTCTCATCTCTCTCCCTTATCTATCCAATTTCACTCCTTCTCAGATGCAAGTTGACACTGCACCAAATGGAGCACAAAAGGGAGCCGAATCCGTATAAATGCGCCCTCAGAGGATGCCCAGCCGCCTTTCCCGACTACAGACAGTGAGCATTCCATTTCAGACACCTCCGAATGGGGTCAGGGCGAGATAAAGCTCTCCTAACCCCTTTCCGGAGATCTGGAAGGACAGTCGAATGAGGGGGGGGGCGAATGATGGTACGATTTCGGGTTCAATAACCGGGTTCCAAACCGTACCATCGCCGGAGGGGGCCGGGGCAAGGCAGGGAAGACAGGGAGATTCGGAACTCCCGCTGAGACTCGCCTTTCCCTCTTCTTTTCATTCAATGAGACACGATCCGTCACGCATGAGAGTCAATGAAAGGACGAACTAACTTCGGTCCTCGGAATTCTCTCTAATTTACTACTTCCCAAAGTACTTTCACTGTGTTATTACTGGAGATGACCACTCAAAAAGTCGAAAATGCGTTTCAAAGCGTTTTGATACCTACGTGTGTCTTTAGTGACTCCAATCACTCTTTTCAAAACGTGATTGGAGTTTATAGGATAAAATTGTGCTTCCGCTTTTAATTACCAAATACCTACGTCTATCATTTAATGACTTTGATCACTCTTATCCAACTAAATGGGAGGTCAATGGGTCGGGAGTGGTCTTTCTCTCTCTCTCTCCTAATTGAAGGGGGATTTGCAGATTACGAGTCCATCTGATAACTGCGCATAATGGAGTTATGGGAGCGGCGGTAGCGGTACTCAACAGGTGAGTCAAGGGGGGAGGAGAGAGAGAGAGAGAGAGAGAGAGAGAGATGGGAGGGGAGGAGAGAGGGATGAGGGGAGGTGGGATGAGGCGGAGGAGGCAGAGAGGGAAGGGAGGGGAGGACGAATTGTGATTGTTGTTCGCGAGTGTCTCTCTCATTCTCGACTTTCAGCCAACCGCCCGAGCCCGTGATCGCTTCTCCCTCTGTTGTACAAGTGAAGGAGGAGATTATGGATTGATCGATACCGTAATCTCTACCGTAGTCCCCTTTCCCCTCTGAGACTCGTTTAATTACCATTCTCCTCGGTTGTTCTCGTATTCCTCTCTCGCAATCCTTCATCCTCTTTCCTCCTCCTTTCCTTTCAATCCCTCTCTTCCTCCTCTCCTCCCCTTCTCCTCCTCCCTCCCATCTCCCCCTTCTCCTTCCGTTACGTGTAGCCTTCCTCCTTTTCTTGTCGCGAAATAAACTTCTTACACCCTCCGTTTTTCTTTACCCAACACTCGCAGTATTGATTCCGGTACACTTGACGTGGAGTGGTAATACAGTCAGTCGGCGATAACAGATGACCGGTTACGGTAGTAGTATCGATTGATTCAGATGATTTCCGACTGGTTACAAGAACCTGCGATGAGCAAGCGATATGCCTGCAATCTCTCCATGAAGGTCAGCCACCCCCCAAAGTTTGGTTTGTTTAGACAACTCGTGACAACTATTTCACCACGAGAACTGGCTAGTTTCGACCAAAAACACGTCTTTTTTCGTCGGAAAAGTGCATAAAATGACGAGAGACAATGCAAAACCTGGAGAGTGCAGAGAAATAAAGTCTTGATTGCTTGCAGAAAACAGTGTACGTCCTCCTGCTCTTCGTCCTCCTCCTCTCCCTCGGCATCGTTCAAGTCATTTTCATCGAAAAGTACGTGAAATTCGGTCCTCTTCCTCTCCTTTCACATCATTCAACTACCGGCAAACCCGACAAAAAATGGGTTTGGAGTGAGAGAGAACGTTAAATCGAGAGGGACTCTCTGACACTCTCTCGCCCTGATCTCTCTCTCTCTCTCTCTCTCTCTCTCTCTCTCTCTCTCTCTCTCTGAAGGGTTGGTATCATGTGCTTTCTTAGCCATTTCCTCTAAATGCGAAAGCCGACTTCACAAATCCATCAGGGAATGTGGCAGGTGCTAATAGACAGAGAGGAAAGGGGGAAGTGAGTTTGTGCTTACTCAGTACTTCTCTCCGGGTCTCTCTCTCTCTCTCTCTCTCTCTCTCTCTCTCTCTTTCTCTTTCTCTCTCTCTCTCTCCCTTGAGTACTCTAAAGAATTGGACGATAGAGAGAAAGGCACTGAGAACCTATCTATCTACAGTGGGCCCCACAAAACGAGAGAGAGTTTGCCCGTCCCTCGTAAAACAGTTATTTGCGAGGGAGAATTGAATCTATAAAGGGGGGTGGAATTCAATTTTGCAGATTCAATTTCCTCCTCCCGAGGCTCGCTCACTGCGTCCTTTTCCTATTCGAACTTGTCACTTTTCTCATTTTCATATTCGGAATTTACCCGGAGAAACCCGGAATGATCGTGCCATTTGGAGTTGCGGAGGTTGGTTTTGCAGTAATTTATTTTATATTATTTATCAACGACAACATGCACAAAAGTGGGCGAGTAATAATGATATTTAAGAATTGGGAAAAAACAGGAGTAGGGGAGCTGGAAGGGAGTAATCCTCAACAGTGACCATACATTAATCCTAAACTGTCTTCTCGAGAGTGCGTTTACTACGCTAGACAATTCCGACACGCATTACATAGTACCTGACTCGCAAACGAACTTCCAAACGAGTTAGTTTAGTGTGTCTACAACGATTCTTGGAGTAATGGTCTGACCCTCTCAATTCTACATGCCCTGTGTGATCGATGAGAGAGGATGTAGAATGAGGAGAGCCTGATCATTACTCCATTCTTGACCTACCCAAAGACAATTTTTTTCCAACTGTCCAAGTATTTTCTGTCAGTTTGATTCCCGAGCGAGACGCGAATTCATGTCGATTTAGATTGAGCGGCGATAAAATAAAGAGGATTGACAAAAAGGGCGGGGTGATTTATCTAATCTCGCAATCTTTCCGCCCTTTGATGCGACTGTTTCACTACGCTTTTGCGTCACTAGTTACCGCACGAATGTAAGAAAATTGCAGGGAAATTTCTATTTTAGAGCATTTTGAAACATGTTTATATTAAAATAAAATGAAATTAAAATCATGCAATTTCGAATTATAATATGTTTGTTCTTTACTGAGGAGCCGATAAACAAACGGCAAAAATGAAAAAAAAAATTTAAGGACCTTAAATTAAGGTCCTCCGAGTGATAGTTCTCACCGCACTAATCGTCTACTACATCATTCTCAACTTCAGCAGTGACTCATTCGGTACGATTTTGATGTTGATTACAAAGTAGTAAAGTTTCGAAATTCCGCCCGATTTTCCTTCCTAGTCTTCCTAGTCTAGTCATTCCTAGTCATAAAAAACGTGGCAACAAGAAAATCAGTAGGAAACCATTTACAATAGACGGTCTGTTGATTTATTTGCACTTTTCCCAGTCGATGAATAAAGATGAAAGATCACGTCTATAAGCAAATAAATAAATAAATAAATAGATAAATCATCAAAATATCAGATTTAATGGCTCGAGCTGTCGGCCATCTCTTCTTTGTTCTCGCTGCTCACATCTTCATCGTTTCTTTAGTCATTGCCACCTATCGAGTGAGTTTCAAGTGCAATTGTTATTCTCAAATGACGGGCTGAACTAACTGGACTACTTATTTCGTTTGCATGTTAAAATAAAAATTTATCAATTTGGGAGAAACTGCCCAATGTTAGAGAGTAAAACGATTATATTTGCTTAAATTTGATCGCAAACTAAACAAATACAGTAGTCAATAAGGTGATACAGTAATCAATCGATAATTGTAGACTCTTCGTAACCGCGGTGCCTCTTTGTACTGTCCGCCTCCTCAAGTGCACACCACCGGACACCATGTGATCGTCCTGGAACAACCGATAGAAGAGGCCATGTACGGCAAGAAACCACAGCGATGACCTACCAGTAAAATCAGTAATCGATAACCCCTCTCTCATCCACCGTAATCTCATCGACCTCCATACGGGTGCATTCCTCCGCTAGCTTCGACCGTATATCTGTTGTTTGTCCCCCCCCCTCTGTTCGGTGTACCGCCCACCTCGCGTATCTCTCACTTGTACATACACTAATAACGTAATAAACATATTATTCAATATGCAAGCACTGTTCTCGGAAGAAAAATGGAAAAGGCGAAAATTTTGATATATCCGTGTTTTGATGCTCAACGAAATGTTCAGAAAAATAGAGGGGAAAACGAATTTTTCGCCCGTTCGTAATACCTAAACCGATGAATAAGAAGGAGTGTTGGTGGGGTAATCTAATAAAGCCTAAAGCGATGACCTCAGGGACGGGTCTTTTTATCCTCTCGTCGTTCCACTATTTCGATCACTTTCACTATCAGTGACGCAACAATTCTTTCATAGTCTCGAAAACTTTCAGAATCTTCTCAGTCGCTCACTGTTTCTAAATGAAATTGCTGTTTCTCGATGAGGAATAATCGGGTTTTGTCCGTTAGTTCGCAAGCGTAATTTGATAAGCTAAAATAAGATAAGCTTATCACAGTTATTTTCGTAAGGTCACCAAAGCGAGGCAAAAAAGGCTGTTTGCCGGGTATAAAGTGCCGTTTGTCCGCCTCCTTCCCAGTCAATCCGTCATGTCTCCTTGGAAGAGATTGGTTTGTGATGAGTTTCTCCTCTCTCTTCTTCTCTCTTCTCTCGTCCTTCTATCGACGATCGTTGTGATTCCATCGACTATGGGGAGATTGACTACGATCAGAGACTCACTCAAGATACACATGGACGAATTCGAGCATATTGAGGTAAATATCGATTGATTTTATTTTATTGAGAACTCTAGAAAGGGTGAGCTTCGAAGAAAATGGGAGTTAGAGAAGAGCGAGATAGGGCTAGAGGCCCTCTCATTTTATAGCTACCCTATGCAGGATTTAATCACTTCCGGAAAGATTGTCTGGATTGTGGATTCATTGTAGAATGATCGAGTTACAGTGCAAATTAGAAAATTGCAAAAAAGGGAAATGAATCTTCTGATCATTGCTGCCTTGAAAGAATTTCTGCGAATTAAGTAACCCGTTTACAAAATAAATAAACATATTCGAATAGGAGCGATCAAGAATTTTTCCGATTCAATCTCCTATAATCAATCGATAATGAATCTCTCATCAGCGTTCGGTCTTCTCACACATTTCCTCCCTTCGTTCCTCCTCTTCTTCTCTCCGTCCTCGCCGTCAATCTCCCACTTGCAGTTAGTGCATTCCCCCTCTTTCTCCCCTTTAAACGCCCTTAATTAAAGCACTAATTAAGCCAAAGAAACTAAGACACTAATTAAAAAATTAAGGCTGTGAGGGTGGACCACCGTGTCCCGCTGGCCCAGCTGGTCGACCGGGCTTGCCGGGCTCCGACGGGACACCGGGAACACCCGGGACGCCCGGAGAGCGCGGCGCCCACGCCGCGCCATTCGAAGTTCACGCGCGCGCCGATCGCGGCTGTCGTGCCTGTCCGCCCGGCCCGCGCGGCCCTCCCGGATACACCGGACCGCCTGGAGCACTGGGCAAGATGGTTCGGTGATCTACCGTATACGATGATTACCGTACTCTTTCAGGGCGTCGAGGGACCTCAGGGACTCGCTGGAAGACCGGGAGTGAGAGGAGCTACTGGACCTCCCGGAGGTATTGGAGATCATGGACCATTCGGAAAGGAAGGAGAGAGAGGAGAGAAGGGAAGAGATGGAATAAAGGGAGAGAAGGGAGAAGAGGTAGGCAGAATTATCTAGGTTTCGTCATTTCTATTAATATCTTTAGTGTATTATTTCATTGTAAGGGGATTCGGGGTCAAATTTCTTAATTCCCATCACTCTGGCAGACATGTACAGCGTGCGAAATTTGAACCCAACTTTTCGTATCCATCAATAATCAGTTTGTACGAAATAATTTGAAGACTCTCAACTGTTGCAGGGTACCGTTGGTAGTCCTGGAGCCACGGGTCCTCAGGGCTACTCTGGCAATCCTGGTCGGAATGGGGCCGCTGGAACTCCCGGAGCACCCGGACCCCAGGGAGAAGCTGGCAAGGCGGGCATTCATGGTTACAAGGTGAGATCAACGGCGATCGATCGATAATCAGTCGTGATTAAGGGTTATCCCGGCCCCGTGGGCGGTCCCGGCGAGCCCGGCATCGACGCTGGCTACTGCAAATGCCCGGATCGAATCAATAAGGAAACTCCTGAGGAGGTCACGGTGACGCCTACTACACAGAAGACGGAAGCCCCGTGGTTTCTCAAAGACGCGACTACGGTAGGTCACGACTGGCTGCTAAACAGCGTAAGTATTCCGTTCAGACTGCGAGCGAAGTCGAGAAAGGCGTCGACTACGTTGAATCGGACTCTCACACGGAGGATCTCACTCGAATAACCTACTGATCTGATTGTACATGATTCCAACCATACGGAAAGGAGTCAGAGCGAGAGAGTGTGTAAAAGTGAGAGTGTCCCTCTCGATTTTATACACTATCTCATTCCGAACTCTTTTCTGTAACGTTTCTGTGGAATGATGTGACTGATTTGATAAAGTATTTGTGTATCTATCGCCCTTTCGTCAGTCCAATCTTCTTTCTCCCCATAGGCGGAGTCTTCCCCCCCCTCCCCACCCTTCTATCCACCCTTCCCCGCCCGTTAGCCTACGTAGTATCTCCAACTTCGGCCTCATTTCGAGAAGAAAGAGAGAGAGAATTCGCCCTAAATGAGACACTGAATGACTGACATTTTGTCACTCTCTTCTATCTCTCCTCTATTTGAGTAGACGTTGTCTTCAGGAGGGGTTACGGTAGTCTGAGTGATCTACCCCCTCCTTTTCTCCTCCTCCTCCTTCCCCTCCCCCATTGATGCTGCCACTCGAACTCCCCGCCCTTCTCAGAAGCCTTCTTACTAGCTCTCACTCACTTTTCCGGCACTTGACGCTTTCTAAATCCTTCTCGAGAATACGGTAGCCGAGTGGCCTACCCATTTATTATACCTACTGCACCATCATTTCTCACCTACCGTACCATACCGTGTCTCCTCACCTACCGTACCCTACTTACCGTATCCCTGATCTACCGTAGTCTCAGGGTACTCCTACAGGATGGTTTCGTCCTCACTACTCGCCTCCTCTCTTCTCCTCTCTCTACTCGCAGTCGTAGTATCATCATCCGAATCCTCAGGTTCCTCCTTCTTTTCTCATATTCAGATTACTTTTCCATTTCTGATCAACCAAAGGCGCCGTTGTTTTGTGTAGTGGCCAGAGGATGGTCCCCCTCCCTCTCAGTACTTTCCAATTCAATAAAGAGGTGTGGGTAGAGGGGGGGGGCAGGGATGGGTCGGTGGATGGTCTCTCTGGGGACACCCTACTCACATCACTCCACACTCTACGCAGAAATGGGTGAAGGAGTTGGATATTTTAGCGAGAAGAAGAAGAACAAGTTGAATTACGTAGGTAGTGGTCATTTACATCCCTGGATTGCATTCATAGGGAAATGAGTCTACGAATTCAAAGATTAGGCTATTGCAAATTTAAAATGATACGTTCTATACCTCGGGGCGTCTCTCGTTTTGCCATGCTCTCTCACAGCCGTATCTGTTGTTTGGGAGCGGAACGTTATATTATTCTGGATGAGTGTTTGTGAATGTATAATAGTCAGTCGATGGTTTCTCTCTGGGGCGTCCATACTCACATCACTCTGTGGAAGAGGCGGCTAAAATGGGTTGAGAAGGCTATTTTGGTGCGAAGAATACGAAGAAATTACGTAGGCATCGGTCATTTATCCACCCTCCAAATATGTCTACGAGCCCAAGTCGGGCGATTTTCGACGTCTAACCTCTCCGTTCAGAGGCAGGGGAGCGGCATCTTTATACCTTTAAAGTCGTCGCTCGGTAGTCCAGACTTCTGGAGTAGTAGATCTATTTCCCCTGTAAGGACCTGGATGGAGTATACTGGAATGGAATAGACTTAGATGGAAGAGACGCAGAAACGATTCGTATTAGAGAGAGTCGCCTACTCAGATTGGTCGTTCATCTACTTAGGGAGAGTCGCGCACGTTGTAGTTGTCTCAAGGGAGGAGAAACTTAACTGGAAGAATTCAGAGAATGACGAGAGGAAATGGGGATCTGATGTGATTACGGTAGTTAGGGGGTGCCCTATCGACAACTGAGTTGTAGAAAAGTCTTAGTGAAACTCGTGTAGGATCCTATTTGAAACGGCTTTCCTAACTGAGTTCCTGCAATTCTCTGGGTCTATAGTAGGAATTCACTAGAATCTTCTGAAACAGAGGCGAGCTTTCTCCATTCGACACACTCTCTCGTATGTTAGAGCGAGTGAGAGAGTGTGTGAAACAAAGAGAGCATTACAGGTCTGGAAGACTCCGATGGCCTCCTTGAGATTTTCCCCTCCTACGACGAATATCATCTGCAGGAGAAGAGAGGTATACGGTAGTCGTCTGAATCAATCGATAATTGATTATATTACAGATTCGATGCCGGGCGTGCTTCGGTTCGGAAAGCGAGCGCAGGCCTTTGTCAGGTGACCTACCACTTTACTTCCAGTGGTGCACTTCCGGCGGTGTGATCGGTGCGTGATAAATGGCCGACCTTTCCCAGATTCGGCAAGCGTCTCTCTCCCATTGAGAAGAAGGAGATGCCCGGAGTCCTCAGATTTGGCAAGAGAAACGAGAAGAAGTCGGTGCCCGGTGAGCAGTGCACTTTCCTATTTGCCTCTCTCAAAAAAAGAAATGGGAACCCGGTGCGCGGTGAACGTACTAGAAATGGGAACCCGGTGCGCGGTGAACGTATATACTCGAGGTGGAAATAATATTTGGGAAATCGAGATACTGTATATTTAGTCAGACGCAAAACACTGAAAATTAGAAAGTGTTGTGGTTAGATGATTGCGCCCTTAGGGTTCGTAATGTGCTTAGGCCAAATCAAGACTAGATTCAATCTCTTCTCTGGTGCCCCAATCGGAAATAGAAGTGATTTTCGAAGAGGCGAGTCTATCTTTGTGACGTGAAGGTTAATCTAGTCTATCTCTCTCCCGATTAGTCTTCTCACTCATCTCTCTTCTCCTCCCCCGTTCATTCAACTACCCAATCCAGACGACAGGGAGTCGTCACACCGGAAATCACTTAGTCTCTCTCTCTCTCTCTCTCTCTCTCTCTCTCTCTCTCTCTCTCTCTCCTCGTAGCACTCACAACACTACGACCATTCCTCCCCCTCGATGGTCTTTCTACTCCAGACAATTCCAAGGAACCACAGAGAACATGTTTGGCGTCCGCCCACCAGAAAGGGGCCAGCGACGAGAGAGTGGGCGAAAGTGAGAGATTCCCGACCCGTTTCTCGATTTTTTTTGCTGTGGAATGATGTGGGGGTGTCCCGAAGAGAGCCTTGGGGATTGCCCTTTGAAGGGTGTCCTTCTAGTGAGTGATTTGTTGAATCCTCCCTCTTCTCGCTTTGTTCTCCTCTTCGAACCCTTCTCTCTGATAAAATAAGTGACGTCATATGGTGTGGATAAGATGAAGAAGCTGAGAGAGAGAGAGAGAGAAAAGAGAGAGAGAGGAATGATGCCCCTGGGAGGGGAATTCAATTCATATATTTGTCTTCGAGAAGAGTTGAGTGGGCGCGAAAAGAAAACGAGAAAATACAAGAGAGCACATATTTTAGCCCTACTACGCAAGGTTGGAAGGGAATACGGTAAGAGGAAGACGCAGAGATCAAAGATCAATCCTCAGTTAACACTCACTAATCTCTTCCCCCACCCACAATGGCATAATCAATCTGTCGCCTTCTGATCAAATCACATACTGCCATCTCCTCCACAGAGGGGTCAGGGGCGAGAGACTGTGCAAAAGTGAGAGGGTATCTCTCACTTTCACACACTCTCTCACTCATAACCACTTTCTGGAGGATTGGAAAAACTAATCGATAACGTTGATTCAACGACGAGATGTCTGTGATTCGATCATTTCTTCTATTCTCTCGTTCAGTTGACACAGCACCCTTCTTCCCCCCTCTCTCTCTCTCTTTTATCACTACCGTAATCCTACAGTATCTCATCCCTTCCCTGATTCAGGGGTGCTCCGATTCGGAAAGCGATCGATGGACGGTAGCGACATGGAGGGACTCATCTTCAAGAAGTCCGTGCCCGGCGTGCTCCGATTTGGCCGCAAGTAGAAGAGGTCTGCGAACTTCCATTTCCGGTTTGGACTTCCGGTCGAGAACTTCCGGTTCGAAGTCCCCCCTAGGGCATGTCACACAAATTTAGCTCACTCTTAGTCAATCAAATTCCGAGATTAGTACGGTAGTGTTCACTGTAAGTCCTGTCGGTCTCACAGCAAACGAGCGAGAGAGTATGTGAAAATGAGAGGTACCCTCTCATTTTTGCGTTCTCTCTAACACTGACCCCTTCCTGGCTGTAAAAAAATCCTATAATGCAATTTGCAGGATCGTTAGTTGAGATGGACTTCTAGTCGGGGCTGGCAAATCTCTCACTGCTATTCTTTCTCTCTTCACTTCACTTCATCCCTCTCCCTCCCTCCACTCCTCTCTCTCTCGTTCTCTCTCTCTCTCTCCTCTCTCTCTCTCTCCCTGGCTCTACCGATAAATAATTGTCAATATTATGTTGTGTTGCACTGTGTGAGGATAAACGATTAGATTGGTTGTGAGTCGGTTCGGAAGTATTTTCATGCGGAGAAGACGGGATTACATGGTAAAGGAAGGGATGCTCGCTTCCGGGAACTGATTAGCTTCATCATTAGCTAAGTATAGAAATGAGTGGGTGGAGTCTTTGTTTGTCAGTACAAAGAACGTGGATGGCACGTTTCCGATCTCCCTTTGAGACTTGGGGGTTCGTTCCGGAATGGTTTGAAACTATTTATTATTGATTTTTTCACTCGTAAAGTGCAGAAATGATGAAGAAACACTTTTCATCTACATGATATTCGAGGGAAATGAAGGGCGGCGAAGGAATAGATAGGCATGAAAACGACGAAAATTTCATCAACATCTGAAGGAATAGCGTGTTTTTTTGTTGATGTTGTATGATTGGGTGGATTCATTGATGTTAACTTTTCAGCGACGAGAACAGCGATGGTGCAGACATAATGAAACGCTTCTTCGGTTTTTCAGTGACTTCGACGGTCGTCTGAGCTGCGGCGCTTCTCCTGGTGCAGAAGGCACTTATTTGTGCCTATCAAAGATCTTTCGAATGCTCTGTGTCTGCAAGATGGGGATGGCTGAATTCGAGAGAGGCCACGACTCGGCTGCGTAGCTCAGAGCGGGGAGGACGTGAAAGCGATCAGCAGACCTTGACGTCCAGAATGGATCACACCATAGCTCTCTTCTAGGATGGATGTGTGCATCAGTCTCCACGAGGGTCTCACCGTGAAGAGTGACATCTGGACATGGGAACAATGCGTTCCTCATGATACGATTTTTCTCGCTCATGACGTGTACTACTGGTGCGTGTACTCTTATGAATCATGAATCCTAAGAATCAAAGATCTTTATTTGGGGTGTCTGAGAGATCATCATCAACAGTCTTCTCATACAATTTCACAACGATTCCTTCCTTTTTACAGATGGTGCAGTTGGAAACGTCGTCTACCGTATTCTCTAATGCACAGGGGAGACAAATAATGTGTGAGCATGGAAAGAAAAGGACTCGTTGAAGAGGATTGGGAGAGGAGCAAGAACGACAAATACGAGGGTAGTGGAGGGAGAGGGCGGATCTGAAATTATATTATATTGATTATTATTATTATTGTTTTATATAATTAAACCATTTTGGTGTTTGCGAAAACTCACGGTGTTTCATCCTTCGCTCTCAAATTCTGCGCTCTTTTCTCGAAACTCGGGTCTAATATGAAATTGAAATAATGATTTTCCGGATGCATCTTGAATCTGAAAAAAAAATTAAATGTTACATACATAATAATTATTGAAGTACCCATTAACTTTATAATACCTACTTATCAGAAATCTGTTTCTGTAAATGAAGTCTTTCTCGATCGCACATCAAAGGAGCATCATTGATTACTCTGGTTACGAGTTCCAAAAACGTCGCTTTCCCTTCTCCAGATTGAGCAGAGCCAGCAGAAGTTATGGCATCTCCCATTTTAGAGATTTTATTAGTAAACGAGGAGAGAGAGAGACGCGAGCTAGGGAGCGCGGGAAAAGGGGAATTGTATAGGCGTATTTGGATTTTGGCATCGTGCCAATAATGCGACTTTTCAAGGCGTTTGACATTGACAGACGCTTGGCCACTCCCATTAGAGGGTTGTGGTTCAACCGATGAACGATCGCAGTGTCATTATTTCCATTTATGTTATTGCATATTATGAAATATGTAATGGAATAAAACGAATGGAAATAATAACTATCAATACCTGAATCACTTGTTAAGAATTGGCTCTAACTCTTCTTCCCCATACCCTTGCTGCCATGCATAAAACCGATTCGACTACGTCGACGGACATCCGTTTCTTGCCCCCCATTCACAGTTATTTTTCTTGTATGCGATACTCTGATGGAATAAATAATGAATGAATGAATACGTCCTTGTCGTCGTAAACTCCTTTTGATTCAACGTTATCTGTTACCTTTATGATCAAATACTTTGCAGGAGATGTCAAAAGAACCCGAGAGGGAACACGAATTTCTCCTTTGTAATTTTTTATTCTACAATTCTAAAAGGGATGTCGAAATTGAGGAGGTCAACAAGGAACTCTATCGAAAGTGTCGATCATTTGATAGAGCGACTAAAGAGGAAGAAGAATACAAAGTGGATCTTTTCAAGTGGCTCAAGTAAATCTCACTTTTATTTTATTCTGTATTCCGTTTTATATTTTAAATTGGTGATATTTTTAGGAAAAAGGGAGATAATAAACTGCACACAATGGACACAAGCAGCATCAACAAATTGAGGGAAAGAGACAGGGAAGAGTAAGTTTTTTTTTTAAATTCACACCCAAATCGTGAAAATTGTCTTTCTTCATGTATTCTCACTAATTCACGTTTTCTTTAAATTGTTTCACTATTAATACAGGTCCCTTGCAGGTCCTCCCTCTCCCTTTATTATTCTCGTCAATGTCCCATTTGCTACATTCCAAATCCTCTCCAGCGGGTAGTTTTCCTTCTCTGTGGCCATATTTTGTGTCTCCCCTGTGGCATGGAACACGTTGTAGCAAGTACAGCCATTTGTCCATTCTGTAGAACACCCGGACAAATGATGAAAATGAATGAAGAATCAGAGGAAGAAAAGATCAAAGATCAATTAGAAACTAAGGAGAAGAAGATCGAAGATAAAGATGAATCTGAAGAGACCAAAGACAATTTAGACCATAAAATAAGTGTTGGCTTCGTAAGAGGAAAGATAGCGTATTTCTCTAACACAAGTAATTTCACATAATAATATACTTACTGTTTGAATATCTTAGTGTACACTTTTAGTGTTTTAGTGTTTAGTGTTTTAGTGTACACGTGTGTGTGTGAAAAATGTGCAAGAAGAAAAATTGATCTTTCTATTGCTTATCCCTCCTGTTTCACTTCAATATTCGAGTAGATAAAATAATTAAATTGTCTTTCCCCAACCATGTAAGAACAATTAGATTCGAACGAGTGGATCATGACAGCTTGATATACCAGGATGAATCTGGGGAGACAAGGGAAAATAATTAATGAACAGCAACAACGAGAAAATAAAGCACATTTTATTTATCGTTATCAATAGAGTGCAAAACACATCATGTGGATATTAGAATAACCGGAAACCTTTCTATTTTTTAAAATATTTTAACTTTTTTTTCCTGATTCGTCGTGTCTACGAGATCCTAAATGTTTAGATTCATTTTCAACTATTAGTTGATCTTTGATCTCTTCCGATTCCACGTTATCTTTTATCCTTGTCTCCTCTGATTCTTCATTCATTTTCATCATTTGTCCGGGTGTTCTACAGAATGGACAAATGGCTGTACTTGCTACAACGTGTTCCATGCCACAGGGGAGACACAAAATATGGCCACAGAGAAGGAAAACTACCCGCTGGCGAGGATTTGGAGTGTAGCAAATGGTACATTGACGAGAATAACAAAGGGAGAGGGAGGACCTGCAAGGGTACAATATTAATGGATGATGGCGAAACAGTTGGAAAAAGAAACTATGGAAATATAGATATTTATTATTCGCTTTATTCATTTTTGTGTAAATTAGATATAAACTCACTCTTCCCTGTCCTTTTCCCTCAATTTTTCGATGGCGCTTGATTCCATTGCTGGCAGTTCCTTCTCTCCACTTTCTCTTTAAAAAAATTATAAAAAATCTCAAAATTATAAAAAGGAGGGAATGTAGAAGAACTGATAATTACTTGAGCTTGTTGAAAAGTCGCAGTTTGTATTTGTCTTCCCTTCTGGCTGCGTTGTTAAATGATCTCAATTGTCGATATCGTTGCTGGTTGTCCTCTTCCAGTTCAAAATCTCGTTCGGGAGATGGAATGTGGAATAAAAATTCACAGAGGAGAAATTCGTGTTCCCTCTCGAATTCACTCGACATCTCCTAAATGCATTTGTTATAGTAGCTTCAAATGAATCATTGTAATCAAGATATAGCGGAGAAAGCGAAAGCGGAAATTACGATCATAATCTTGAATTTGAATTGTTTTAGTAAAATGACCAAATTCCAATAAACAATTTTTGTGAAGTATGCAAAAAAGGCTGTTCACACAGTTTCGAAAAAAATGATATCGTTTCCAATCACATGATTCCAAACCATCAGAAAGGGGTCGTGATGAGAGATCGAGCAAAACGAGAATGTCTTTCTCGTTTTCAAACGCTCTCTCTCCAACCCCTTTCTGTAGGGTTGACTGTTGTGGAATGATGTACAATGCGATTCGGCTTAAGTCTGTCGGTCAGATAGAGGCCAAGCGGTTGTCTCTGCAATCTTGGCATGGTTCCAAACTCGAAACGCGACTCCCCCACCCTTTCCCGCGCTTTTTGTCTTCTTGAGGCAGAGAGCGCAAAATGTTTCACGTCTCTTACTCTCTTTCTCTTCCCTTTTTTTCTTTTCGTTTGCAAATAAAATCTATTAGATGGAGGAAGAATCAACTTCTGAAGAATCATCTGAAGAAGAGAATCCGTTTTTCGATCTCGTAATCGAAATAATCAATGAGGCTCCATTGATGTGCGACGAGGAGAGGCTTCGTTTAGAGAAGCAAATTTACGATAGGTATGTTTTCACTGAGTAATGATCCGACTCTCCTCATTCTACATGCTCTCTCACCGATCAGACAGCGCGTGTAGAATTGAGAGGGTTAGACCATTACTCTTTTTACTACCAGGTGGTTCATAATTTATTTCACAACGTATTTAAAAAAAATTATATTTTAATTTTCAGATTCAAGACGAATCCGGAAAATCACGATTTTAATTTCTTCATAGACCCGGGTTTCGAAAAAAGAGCACAGAATTTGAGTGCGAAGGACGAAACACCGTAAGTTTTCGCAAACATTTAAACACAATGGTTTTGTGATGTAAAGAAATATTAAAAGTATTTTATCACTTCAGATGAAAACAATATTATTATTATTATTATTATTATTATTATTATTATTATTATTAATAATAATATTTCAGATCCGTCCTCTCCCTCCACTACCCTCGTATTTGTCGTTCTTGCTCCTCTCCCAATCCTCTTCAACGACTCCTTTTCTTTCCATGCTCACACATTATTTGTCTCCCCTGTGCATTGGAGAATACGGTAGACGACGTCTCCAACTGCACCATATGTAAAAAGGAAGGAATAGTAGTGAAATTGTATGAAAGAACTATGGAAAATGATCAACCGGGCACGCCGAAATAAAAATCTTTGATCTTCACTGACTGTCTCTTTCACGTAGTAAACGTCATTGAAGTATGTACAAAAACAATGTTTGACTTAGATTTAAAACTGAAAATCACAGACTCTTCAACGGACACAGCAGCAAGACAATTTGCTCATTTATGATTATTACCATTTTGCATACAGAAGATTAGTGCAAATAACACTTTGTTCTTCTCACAATCAATCACTTCTCCCCTCCTTCCATTCACTCCCTCTCCCCTCCTCTCGTACGGTCGCCCCCACTATGATTCCTCTCCTCGCACTACTCATCCTACCCATAACCACCATACTCATCGGATGCGCTATGAAGGTACGGCAGATTATCGATTGATATAGATCTAAAGGAGTACGGTAGATTATCGATTGATACGACAGGATTTCGAATCGACAATCCTCCGTACGCCTGTCGATCAATATTTTACCGAACGTTTCGATCTTGTGATCAGACAGTACTTTAGACTACCGAGTACTGTTGGTTATCGATCGACATAGAACTAAAGGACTACAGTAGACTCTCCATTGACATAGATCTAAAGGAGTACGGTAGATAACCGGTTAACGTAGATCAAAAGGTGAATGGTGGTGGTTGATGAGATGGAATACGGTAGCGACTGATCTTATCGATTTCAGGCGGAAAAACCGTCGAACAAGCCACAGTTCGACTTCAAGTCTTCGTCTAACAAGTCGAATCCCAAGGGCGGACTCGCCAGTGAGAGTGTGAGTGGGAGATCAAAGATCAAATGAAATCTCGAAGTGTTTGAGGCAATAGTTCTCTTTACCGGACCAAATAATCCGGGTAACCCGGGTGGAACCCATCATCTCACTATACGAATCTAGCGGTCATATGTTGTGGTCCGGTAAAGTAAGCTAGTGTCATATTTGAAACCTTAGAGATCAAAGATCAGCACTTCTTCACTTTACCGGACCAAGAGACCTATCTGGGAGTGATTGAGAGGCGACCGCTAGATTCACGCAGCGAAATTATGAATGAGGGTCCCACCCCCGGGTTTATTGGCCTGTAAAGAGAAGTAGTGCCAATGAAATTCAACTTGTTTGAAGCTGTAGAGATCAAAGATCAATGACTCGATAAAATAATTTGCAGTACAAAAAATCGAGTGATCGTATGGAGGAATCGTCTGGTCCCGGGTCGATTGAGAGTTCGAAGGCACTCGAACCAGTGAAGAAAGAGAAAGGAAGCAATAAGACGAATGCACCAAGAACTCACGAATTGAATGAGAAGGAGGTGGGGATACTGTAGATAGGGATACTATATTCATCTAGATATGGATATTTATTTGGAGAGAATACTGTAGCTAGGCATACTGTAGTCTCGCATTATTCTGTCGATTGAATTACTGCAGATGTCATTGCATTCTCACCGTAGATTGTTTTCATTCATGCACTGTAGATATCATTCAAATTTTCGAATAATTCTTCCGGAGTACTGTAATTCCTTATTATCGATCTTTCTTCAGAAGAAGATCGCTGCTGGAGCCAAAAAGGAGAGGAACGAGTATCCGACCTTCGATGACGTCCATTCCGACTGGGAGGGACCACTGGGAGAGATGCACAATGAGGAGAAGAAGAAGGAGGTCGAGACCAACTGATCTTTGATCTTTGATCTCTCCCCATAATTGATCTTTGATCTCTCGATGATGATCGAAGCGAAACCCGAGCATAAATGAGCTTGACTATCGAGAAGTGATGTGGATGTTGAAACAGGAATTAACAAGAGAGGAATTGACAACGAAATCACTCTAATTTCTGTCAAATCCAGTGTTATAACCACCAATGTTAGAGAGTGTGCGACGAAAATTCTTTAAAAACTCAACGCTCTCTCGATATTAGTGTTTGTAACTCCCTATCTCAGGGGAGCTACGTCATTTTGGTGAGTCTGTGCAAATTGAGACAGACTGAGATGCGATGTTAGTTTTCAGAAATGGAATTAGAAAGGCCGAGATTTGAATTGCCGCAATTTCATATCTTTGTTCCCCGTCGACTAATGTTGTCGTTTGTCGGAGAAAAAAACTAACACCACGTCCGAGAGTGCGAAAATAGCATTTGACTCAACACGATTTCAATTTTGGCATATTGCCAGAACTCCGTCAGATGTCTACTAATGTGATGGGAACACTGTTGTTGTTGTGCCACTGGATGTTCCTGGGATTTGTCAATAAACAAGAGAGGAAAGAAGCTCTACAACACGCAATCTCGGCACAAATATTGTGCTGCTCTAACTTGTCTCTCTTTTTCCCCTTTGGTTGATCGTAAACTGATCGATAGTTTGAAATGGCTGCGAATTGCCCGTCTCTCTCTCTCTCTCTCTCCCAACTCCACTCAACCATTCACAACGAACGACTACAGTTCCCCCTCCTTTCCTCGACGTCTAAATTGGGAGCATTCCACTGAATAGGCAACCCCCCTCCCCCGACCTTCAATTTCTTTCTCGACGGTCTCTCTCTCTCTCTCTCTCTCTCTCCCCCCTAACTTCCTCCCCGTCTCTCCACTCCCCACACTCTCTCGCCTACTCGTACCTCACTCTCAACCGGTTTTCACCCTCCATTTTGAGGCACAGAGAAGAATAGCCACCGATCTGAATCGATCTCCTACTTCATAACACTCACTCTCTCATCCAATCATAACATTGCCCTATTTTCCCCCCCCATCGATCCATTTCAACTACCGTATACTCTCCCATCTCTCGGTAGATCACCGTATAATTTCAAGGGCGCCTCTCTCTAAATATAGCGCGCCGGGGCCCAGCCGATGCGTTTCTATACATGGTTCCCGTGCCGCACACTGTGAGGGTGCCAGAAATAGATACCGTATGCATAAATAGATACGGTATATTTGGGGCTATTGACTGATTGAGCGCTCACTTAGTCCTCCCAGTCGCCATAGTGAAATGTCGTCTCTGCGAAACGGCATCCAGGACTTTGCACTAATCGATTACCTCGCTCCCGTGATTCTCGGAGCGATCTTCGCAGTGAGTGGCGTACTGTATCTCAGTCTAGTCAATCGATATCGTAGCTGGGCGCATTCATTTTGTCGTGCGCCGCCAACTATCTCTACATCAACAAGGACGATGAACTGACCGTATACGAGAAGGTACGGTAGTTATCGATTGGTATGCTCTAGTTATCGATTTTCTAGTTTGGCGCGAAGCGCAACTTCCGATTGGGCCGACCGCTGCACAAGGTCAAGAAGGTATGGTCAGGGGGATTCCCAAGGATCAAAGATCAATTTAGCTTCTGGCGGACAAAATCATTGCTGAGGACGAGGACTATTTCATCGGAGAGAAGACAATTCTCACAAAATAAATTGACATTGATTTCTTTCTGTTTTCGATCGATTTCGTATTGAGAGAGAGAGATGTTTTGCTCCCCTTTTACTTATCGCCTTGGAATCGCAAACAAGTAGAACACCTCTCCTTTCCTTCCTTCCTCTTCCTCTTCCTCTCTCTCTCTATCTCTCTCTCTTTTGGTCTCTCTCTCTCTCTCTCTCTCTCTCTCTCTCTTCCCATCTCACTTTACTGGGGTCTTTGTCCTCCCTTTACTCTCAACAGAATATTCAAATAGTCTCTGTGACTTACTTTGCGATGATTTTGTTGATTTACTTTGCGAGTTTTGATGCAAGTTAAAACGGTAAAAGTGGATTCTCAAGAGAGGGAGATAATTTTTCTCTATCTCTCTATCTCGTCTTTTATCTCAACTTCACTCGTTTTCATCACTCGAGAGGTAGAGAGAGAGAGAGATCACACTCCGAGTCCCGTGTCTCTCTCTCTATCTCTCTCTAATCTTCTCCTTTATTTTCTGTTATTGCCTCCGATTCTCCTGTTGTCTCTCTCTTCTCTCATACACGACTTCCACCAACACAGCCCGCGTGTCAATCACTTATTCAATTCATTCCCCCCGACCAGCTTTCATTGTTTTAACAAGAAAAATCAATTTAAATATAAAAATTGTTTTAAAATAATTAAAAGTCGATAAAATTCATACACGTTTATGTCCTACCACGATCACCTACAAAAACCGAGCGTGATATTGATCCAATTTTGTTCAAATTTTCCCGCCAAAATACCTCGCATTTTGTTGTTTTTCTTCGTTTTTCTACGATATTTGTCATTTTCAAGTTGAAATTTATGATAATTTCAGCAGAATGGGTAAGCAGGAATTCGAGGTGCTCGATTACTTCGGCCCCGTCGTCGTGGGAATGATCTTCGCGGTCAGTTTTCTTATAACAGGGCGGCCACCCCTCAGAAAGGGATTTGGAGCGAGAAAGTGCGCTCAGAGGGGAATAAGTCTACGACTCTAGACTTCTGGACTGCCGTGCGATGACTTTGAATGTCTAAACGACTCGTGCCTGTTATACTTTTGAAATCGTCACTGGCCAGCTTAGATTTATGGAGTCG
Source organism: Pristionchus fissidentatus (assembly GCA_036245785.1). Classification (NCBI taxonomy): domain Eukaryota; kingdom Metazoa; phylum Nematoda; class Chromadorea; order Rhabditida; family Neodiplogasteridae; genus Pristionchus; species Pristionchus fissidentatus. The sequence continues at coordinate 10,143,022 of BTSY01000006.1, forward strand.
TAGACTTACTTACTTGTTAGTGTGGAATCGGGAGACACTATCTCAATTTTGCTCACTCTCTAGCCCTGATCCCTGTCTGTAGGCGTGGAATCATGTGTTTCCCTCTGTCGGATGTTTAACGATATCATCGCAGATCACGCTTCTTCTCATCTCCTTCTTCATCATCAATTTCTTCTGCATCACCAAATACGACGATTTCACCGTCTTCGAGAAGGTATCAAACTAAAACTCTTCTTCTTACATTCCCAGTAAAAAAAACTATCACACACTCCCAGAACGGGGCCAGTATTGAGGAATCGTGGGAAGCTGGAGAGTCTTCACTTATTGTGCACGTTCTCACTAGAGTAGCGGGAATGGATCTCCCCTCTTCTCACATAGTTTACCGCTCTATATCGGGTGGTGGAATTATGCGAAAAGACTTTTTTTGTAATCCATTTGCGATGCTGTGATTGAAATCCTTCAAATGATCACGTTGATCTCGCTCATCCATCAAAGTTCGTACTCTGATCTGTGGCTACGTGGGGTGTAATCAATCACTCTTGAAAGCTCATGACTCCCTATTCTCATGTAATTATTGAAAATCAATTTACTTTATTAGCTCTCCTACCTCATTACACAGTAAACAACTACCTATCTATGCACTCCGGCAAAGTTTTATGTTATGGGCTGTTGAGATAAATGCTATTTAATGCTCTCTATTTCAGGCGGGCGCCCGTTTCAACAAGAAGCTCGGTCCCCACTCTCTCCGTCTCGTCAAGAAGGTAAATCTCTTGTTTTCTCATTCGCGAAACCTGTCCGTGTAGGAAAACAGAGAACGGGCTACACGGGGGATTCTGTTATTGTCATGTAATTTTCCGTGAGAATTCGCGCCTTGTTGATTCACGACAATTTCCGCTCACTACACGGAAGTCCCCTGTGAACAGAGTTGTATTTCGGGGTAGTTTTTCTTTTTTTCTCATTTTTTTCCGGTGCAGAATAGAGAGAAAATTATGTGAAAGTAAGAGCAAGTACCGCCCACTCACTTCCCAGAGATTTAATTATAAATCCGAATCTCTTCATTTCACGCATCCTCTTCACAGGCTGATGGATGAGAGAGCATGTGAAGTGAAGAGAGTCTGGCTCGGTTAGAGAAAAAATGTCTTTTTTCAGGTGGTGTACGACGAGGACGACATCAGTCTCTACTCGGACACTTCTTCTCTCGCCAAATTCACCGGCGGAAAGACCATCGGACACGCCTAGACTACTGTAGAATTCCCCCTCTCGACACAGTAATCTACCGTAGTTCTGCTCTCTCCAATGATTACTGTAGAATCGATCACTTACTGAGTTTATCTCTCTCTGTTTCATCTTGTACACTATCGTCCGTTTGACTGCCAGGTCTCACTCTTCTATCATTCCACTTTGTCGTTTAATTCTCTTTAACGTTTCTAGCCTTAACCTAGCTAATTTCGAAATACTTTAACACACGCTTGTTGTAGAAAAATAAAAACGTTGGTGCGAACAATCCCATTCCGTGAAACATCATAATCGTAAGCAGAACGAGTGTGGAAATTACCTGTGTGCGCTGGTTGAACGGACGCGGCGCGGTCGCGCGACGCGTATACACGAATTGATTCGCTTACTCAGCCGCTCTCACATACACACACCATTTCTTGTTCTCCGCTACCACTCTGTTTCGGTGTCTGTTAAGGATTGTCAGGAAGGCGATCACGTATAGTGTCTTTTCCCGCCTAATAACGCCCAAAAGGCGGCAGTTAGGCGCCGTTTCCCAATTTTGGAAAAGACACTACGCGGTCGCTGTCCTGAAAATCCTAAATTTGTGCTACAGGAATGACGACGCTGCTTGGGTCGAAGAATCGAGCAGAGGATGGCCAGCGACTGCTCGAGTCGGAAGAGGGACTGCTAAGTGAGGAAGACCGCACTCCCTCCACCTCCCCCGACCATGCCAAGACGAACAGAAGACATCTATGGCCGAAGGACCAAGTGGCGCGAGCTGTCGGAGCCAAGATGGGATCAGTCGGGGCAGCCCAGTTGTCCATCAGAATGGGTCAGTGATCTACCTTGTGCTTAGCAGCTAGAATAGGAAGGGATCTAGCTTAGTAGTCAGAATAGTTGCACAAAGTTCATTCTATTGCACAACATTGTGTTGATTTAGGCTAGTTATTTACCCTGTTGGTTCTGCTTTGGATCTGTCCAATTGGAGAATCTACTTCATTAGGCAGAATAATTGCTCAAAATTCTTTCTATTGCATAAAGTAGCGTTGGTTGAGGCTAGATATGCTTCGTATATTTTGCCTTTGGGTCTGCATTTGACCTACCACGGATAAGCTAATTATCGATTGGTTCTAATTAATTAATGATGACGTCATTGCAGCGTTCCTCCGTAAAGTGTTCGGCATCCTCACAGCGCAAGTGCTGATCACTGCGGGCATCTGTGGCGCCATCTACGCCGCCCCTCACTCGGCTCTCTTCGTCCAGCAGAAGTGAGCAACCATTCATTTTTTCATGCATTTTGACCCGGTTTTCAACTACTTTATCGAAAATATTGCAATATGCTGTACGGTACACGATTTTGAGCATTTCTGCGCGAAGTACCTGCGAGAGCCCCATTTGATCAATGCAACCAATCGATAATCCGTAGCCAATCAATCGATAATCCAGTCAGAATCAATCGATAGTCATAGGGGAGACCGGGGCGGGAGGTGATTGGAGTTGACGTTCATCACGACGGGCTGTGGTTGGGGTAGCGGGGGCCGGAAGGACGGTGGAGGGGCGCGATCTGAATGGTGTCTTGATCCCGAGCGGAAATTGTGGATTACGGTACTTGTGATTTCCTCCTCCGTCTCTTCCGATTCGACGTTGAAGCCGTCGGGTCGAATCGGATCCGACAATAAGTAATCCTCCACCACCGCCGCGAATCTGTAATCGGATTACTGTAGAGGGGAAACAGATACTGTTGCGAGAAGAGCGGTACTCACAAAGAAATAACACTACTTCTCATATGTCAAAATTCAGGGTTTCAAACACTAATGCTAGAGAGCGTGCGAAAACAAGAGAGTCGCTCTTTCGTTTTACCACGCTTTCTCAGTATTAGTGTTTGAGACTATGCATTGTGACATAGCAAAACTCTAACTTTCTTTAGCTGTATTCTTTGTGAGTATTGATTGAACTCACTGATCTATAGTGAGATGACCATTGGAAGAGACGTCAAGTTCCCGAAACACCTTCTCAGCCAGCTCGTCGTCGAATGCGCCCACCTCTTTAGCGATGTACTGTAAACGGGATACGGTAGACACGGGTTACGGTAGCATAGGTCAAATAAGTCCTCGCTAGCGAGATTAGGCACTCCTGCATTGCGTCCAAACCATGTCGGCAAACGAAAATTTTGAATGTTTCATGCATTTTTTTTGATAAATTTATCAAAAATAGGGCACTATGCGCTTCGGCACGCGAGTTTAGGAATTTGTGCTGAAATACCTCCGCGAGCTCTATTTGGCCTACGTACCTTGAATTCGTTCTCTGTGATGATTCCGTTCTTGTCCTGGTCGAAGACGTCGAAGCACTCTCGTATCAACTCCTCGTTCGTACTCTTCACAATCTTCTGACTCTTCTTCATACACGCACAAAACTCGTCGAAGTCGATCTCACCGTTACCATCGGCATCAACCTGATATCGATTGATTATATCGATCAATACTTGAGAGATTAATGTATCAATTCAACGGATGGTGTCATTTGCATTGCGGGAAAAGTAGCTCCAAATAGTTCTCAAATGACGTAAGCTTGAGAAATGCGCGTGACCAAAGGATTGCAAAATCATTGAGAAATGAGCGGGTGGATTATGGTACCTCTTTGATAATCTTATCGATTTCCTCTTCGTTACTATCCATCCCGATGCTGATCATCGCTTGCTGAAAGGGTAGATCAAGGATAGCATTGATCGATCTTGCCATACCTTCAACTCCTCATTGCCAATAGCACCCGATCCGTCAGTATCGAACATGTTGAACAACTGTCGATACTCTTTCAACTCTTTCCTGCAATAAATAGCAATCCATACAATGCAGAAAGTGCGCTACAGTAACCCACCCGCAATCGATCTACAGGTGCGCTACAGTAACCCGCACTCACTTTGTGTACAATTGACTGTCGGCGTTTGAATTCTCTCCATTGGATTTGATGGATGTATTGGCAACAGAAGCAGCAGAGGATCTACGTCGATTGTGAGGAGCCCGAGCCTTATCCATGGCACGAGCTACGCCCACCTATATTCCAGATCTTAGAACCAATTCGGCTAGATTACGGTACCTTGTTGGACCGCATGGCGGCGATCGATGACTGGCCTTTTTCCGCTGCTTCTTGACGGAAGCTCCGGCAGGGAAGGTGCGAGAATGAGTGGTGGTGGCTGCTAATGGATTATCCCCCACTCTCTTAGGAAGGAAGGAGGGGAGGGAGTGAGGGCTAGTCACGATAGATGGGAATAGAGAAGAAGGAGAGGAGAGGAGAGTGGAAGAAGAAGTCGTTAGTTATGAAGAGAAGGAGAAGGAATAGTGTCAATATGGAACGAGATGAGAGGAGAAATGGACATTCAGAGAGCATCGATTGGATGTGGGAGAATGATAGGATTGGTGGTGGAATATAATTACTGAAAATAGTTTGACCATTCTCATCCCATAGCGTTATAGCCTGATATGATAAGTAATTACATTAGATATTGATGAGGAGGCGGAGGATACTGTAGACTCGGAAGAGTAGGAATATGGCAGTTGATGCAGTCTCGGAGCCAACTTTCATGTATTCGAGCATTTGTGTGCACGTTGTCGCACCCTTGTGGTGTACGATGTGCATAAATGGGCAAAGGTTGCTGCTGGTAAATCAAAAGTAGGAGAATCAGTGAGAAAACCCTGTTGAATTTGAAAAAAAGTCCACGTATGATGGTACATAAATAAATAGTGTTGATTGCAGTTCATGGGTTCTCCTCATCTCCCTCTTCTCCTCGATGGCCCTCATCATCGGTCTCCATCTCCACGCTCGATCCGTCCCTCTCAACTACATTCTTCTCTGTGCATTCACCGTATCGCAGGCACTCACACTAGGAGTGTTCGGTAAGGGAATTATCGATTGCATAGTGGTGACGCAATCGAAGGTTGATTGCCTGGTGATGGCACAATCTGGAATTGGAGATGCATAGAGCGCTCTTCGCTATGATGGCGCTTAAAATATAAGAAAGAAGGCATGCGTGTAGATGTGAGAAACATGTAGAAATTGTCAATTGCCTAGTGATGACGTAATCTCTCCATTTCAGTCTCCCTGTACAATCTCCGTTCGGTGGTGGAGGCTGCGTGTCTCACCTTCGTCGTCGTCCTCGGTCTCTTCCTCTTCACACTCCAATCGAAGAGAGACTTCAAGAAGGGACACGCCATCGCATTCTCCCTCCTCTCTCTGCTACTCATGACTTCCATCCTCCAGGTAGACTGTGGACGCAGGAATACGGTAGAACTAGGGATACGGTGCGTTAGTAATTATAAACGCACAAACGGTGTTCTAAACACAGGAAATCGATTTTTCCTTGAATTGTGAGACTGCACGGAGTGATTACCCTCAAAACGGAAGAAAATGCACCGTGTCCGGGATTTTCCGGGAAAACTCCGGAAAGTCTGGCAAATCGTTGTTTCTCAATGAAATCGTCCAAATTTTGGAGAACGAAGGTTTCTCCGAAATTCAAGAAATCCGTTTGAAGAACTAAGAAATTTATTGATTGGAAGGTACTGTACAAGAAGTTGCGATTTTCGTTGTGTGTCGTGTACCACATGCGATACGGTAGTGTATTGGTGTATATTCTTTTTTCTTTCAAAATGTTTTTTTTTGTTTTCTTCTGTTTTGATTCGACGGGATTCGACGTTGAAGCCGTCGGGTCGAATCGGATCCGACAATAAGTAATCCTCCACCACCGCCGCGAATCTGTAATCGGATTACTGTAGAGGGGAAACAGATACTGTTGCGAGAAGAGCGGTACTCACAAAGAAATAACACTACTTCTCATATGTCAAAATTCAGGGTTTCAAACACTAATGCTAGGTCTGGCAAATCGGGAAACAAATCGGGAAAAAAACGAAGGTTTCTCCGAAATTCAAGAAATCCGTTTGAAGAACTAAGAAATTTATTGATTGGAAGGTACTGTACAAGAAGTTGCGATTTTCGTTGTGTGTCGTGTACCACATGCGATACGGTAGTGTATTGGTGTATATTCTTTTTTCTTTCAAAATGTTTTTTTTTGTTTTCTTCTGTTTTGATAATATTCTTCATTATTTTGCTTTCTTCTCCTAATGAGAGTGTTCATGAAACGAAATAACGAGAAAATTGCATCAAAATAGAAGAGTACAAAGACAACGCTTTGAAAGAAAGAGGAATGTACACCAATACACTACCGTATCGTATGTGGTTCACGACACACAACGAAAATCGCAACTTCTGATACTGTACCTTCCAATCAATAAATTTCTTAGTTCTTAAAACGGATTTCTTGAATTTCGGAGAAACCTTCGTTCTCCAAAATTTGGGCGATTTCATTGAGAAACAACGATTTGCCAGACTTTCCGGAGTTTTCCCGGAAAATCCCGGACACGGTGCATTTTCTTCCGTTTTGAGGGTACATCGAAAATTTTGCAAAAATCTTTGCTATCATCTAAAGAAGCAGCAAACGGCGAACAATGACTGCCGTATCCCTGGGTCTATAACATATAAATTTACTATAGACCCAGGGATACGGTAGTTATTGTTCAATATACGGTAATGTATCCCTCGATCGATCCATCTATTACAGATCTTCTTCCAATCGCCGGCCTTCCACTTCTTCGTCAATCTCGGCGGCGCCGCTCTCTTCTCCTTCTTCATCATTATCGATCTGGATATGGTGAGTGGTTTGACCTACCAGAGGGATACTGTAGGTTACGGTAGTGATGGCGCAATAGGGGGTACCGTATTACTCCGGTATACGTACAGTGAGATGGCAATCGATGAGTTCTGCGCGTTCGGGTTGCGGTACTAGATCATTCTGTATGATGATGGCGTCTCGAATAATCAATCGATAATTTCTCCGTTTGCAGATCATGAAGGATATGGAGGCGGAAGACTACATTCTTGCCTGCGTCACTCTCTATCTCGACGTCATTAACCTGTTCATGTACATTCTCCAGATTGTGGGTGAGGCCAACAGGTCCTAAAGAGACATTCTGAGTTGTGATTACTGTATTATCGATTTATACCCCTTATTACTTCCACTACTAATATCCACTCGTCGTCCATTCCAACTACGGAGAAAGGTGTAGTCCCAAGAGAAAGAGAGAAATTGCCTAGTGATGACGCAATCGTATGTAATAGGCGACTTGTTTGTGTATAGTTTGGCCAATTGAGAAAACACCCTCTAATCCCGGTTTATTGTACATACGATTACACACTACACTAGTTACATGGTTAGACAAGTGACAATCGATAAATATTTGTGTTTACAAATCTGTGAGTACGGTACAAGTACAGTAATCAATGAGTTCTCCGCGTTCGGTTACGTTACTAGAGGATTCGGTAGGCTGACGACGTCTCGCGATTGAGAACTGAATCGATATCGATCGGGGTAGGTCAATAGCTATACAAGGAATTAACAGGTTGAACCTGGATTGAACAACAGAGAAGTGAATTGCGAATTTCCCGATTAATCATGAGAATCATCCATGGAGATATGAATGAAAATATCGTACTCCAAATCTGGTAGTTTTCACGGAATATCGAGAGAAGATTTGGGTCCTGGGTGGAATGGGATACGGTAGAGTGTACGGTAGGTTACTTACATTTCCCGTCATTGAAATTATCAACATTGCTACGTAGTGAATGAAGATGAGAGTGAATCCGAATAGAAGACCAGTCAATTGAAGACTGATTTTTATCTCATTGCGGACTGACGACTCGCTGAGATGATTACTGTATCACAGAGTACGGTATCGATCGATACCTGCCCTTGCGGAATTCCTTGACGTGTCTGAGAATGGCTACATAACATACAATGCAGATACCCGTTGCGCCGATTATTGTGAAAGTCGCAGTGTTTGTGTTGCCCTGGATACAGTAATCATCTCAACGTCAGTCCGCAATGAGATAAAAATAAGTTTTCAATTGAGTGGACTATTCAGAGAAATATTCTACAGTATCTAGAGAGAAATTGACCGCACTTCGAAGGTGTGCAAAATGTTCTTCTCATTTCCCCTTTTACTCTCGTTTTTTTCAATATTTCTTAATTAGACATCAGAAAATGACTGACGGTGAGGGAGAAATTGGTGATTTTTGTTGTAAGAACGACGTCGTCGACGAAATTTCCCGAGCAGAAGAAAACTGGAAGAGAAAAGGAAACGGAGAGGAGAATTTCCCCGAAGAGAATGAGAAGAGACGGAGAGGAATCGAGAATCTGATTCAGTTTTGCTATTATTATAATTTATTTTTGAGAGTTCCTTTGCAAATTTTACAGTAATCGCATGATTCGAAATCTCCAGAGAGGGGTCAGGAGTAAGATTTTTTTTAACAAAGCCCCTCTCGAATACATATTTCACTACTGACCCTTTCTGGAGAATGAGGACAAACCTTGTTGGCTTTCGAATGAGAAAAGCAGATGGCAAGGCATCTCTGCAGGGAGAGACAGACTACTCCCACTACTCGGAGATACAAGAAGAGATAGATATGGACATACGTCATCTCCGGCACGTAGTAGTTACTGTAGTTATTGATTGACTGTTGATCGATGCGATGAGGATACCGTAGCGAGTACCAGAACTTGTTTAGAGGTGGGACCCATCGGAAGACGGAAATGAAGTAGACGAGTTGAGTGAGCAGATCGAAAAATCCCTTGAGGAAAAGTGGAGATCAAAGATCAAATTTGAGAAGAAATGCAAACCTGAGCGATCTGCAGTGTATAGAAAGCAGACCGGAATTGCCGCTTTCGCCCCGACACATTTTTGCTGGTATTTAATCAATAAATCGACCGATAATCACCACTTACCGTATCAGCTGAGCGAGTACCAGAATGTAGACAATCGCTGAGGGAATCGAGGTTACAATACAAATTGCTGTTTGGATAGAAATCGACGGCATTTCAGAGTAGTAAACTATGAGAAATATTGAATGTCTCTTTATCTGTTGCTTTCCACCTGTTTCAATAACTAACTACCACCTTTCCACGTATAATCTGAGATGAAAAAAAGCGGAAATGCAACTGACCACAGACAAAATTAGGCTAAAAACGACAGAGATCTTGTTAATGTATAATTATGAAAATATCGAGGGACGTCCACTGCGTTGTCTGATTATGAATGCTGGTATTTTTAGATCGAATAATTCTATTTGCGATTATTCGCGATTCGATCTAACAGCACTAATTACTACAACACCAAATCATTTAATTTCTGACCTGGAATGTGCAAAATAGGCAGGAGTCATAGACTCCCTGCATTCTGTCCTTTCTGTTGTCTCCCACTATCAAAAGGGCAGTTCTCAGTCTGTCTCGACTCTTGATTGACTGCTGCACTCCCTTAAAGGAATCGCCCCCAATCGCCTCCCCGACACCCCCCGAAATGCCACCTCTCCTTATCCTCCTTCTAGTCCTGCCGCTCTCCCTGACCTCCAATCAAACCATCTCAATCCAACTCTGTCCCGAGTACTACTGTAACAATGCGACATTATCGATTGGAAATCCGTCATTGAACGGGCTCCGACCGGATGTGATTCCGGAAGTGCCTGAAAAGGCACCGGAAGTAGATCGTCCGTCCATTCTCTTCCATGGAATGCACGCGTCGGATTCGCACATTGGCAGTATGCTTCCGACGATGAAAAGGTGAGACAAACAGACCATTTCACATATTTCTTGCCAAATTTCAAATTCTGTTGCGCCTCGGGCGTAGATAAATTGTTATTACTTATTTTTTTTGACATTAGTTTTCTTACACACACTAATATTGCTAATATTGCTGGCACATGATTCCAACACCACAGAATGCTCAGAGCGAGATAGTGTGCAAAAGTGAAGGAGACTCGATTTTGTACGCTCTCTCACACAAAACCTCTTTTTTTCCTGTAAGATTGCCCAGCTTGTTAAGTGCTAAATAAGTGAGAAAGATAAATAAGTGAGGGGAACCTCCGCCAGTGGGGGTTAACTTTCGGTACCGAGTCACATTTTGATCCAGACATAAAAATAACAACTCTAATAACTACCTTCTCTTTCAGGCCCGTCCCTACTTGGTATCTCTGAGTACTCAATCTCTCGTTTGGTGAGAGACGCGGCCTTCTGTTACCTCGATGATGTCAACTACTTTGCGTATCCATCCCCCGGTGAGTCACAAAGGATCTAGAGAAAAGGAAAATTAATCTTTTTACAAAAGGAAGGGATATTTGATGATTTCACGCGTACATTCCACACTGAAAATAATCTACAAGAAAGAAAATTCTTTAATTCATAGGTCGATAAGATGGGGTAGGAAAAATTCGAAAATGGTTCTAAAGTAAGGGTTTTTCTTTTAAAAATGGCCTTCAAAATGCCAAAACGTGGTAGACTTCGTAATTTTTACGGACCCGACCAACGATATAATTAATCGAGAAAAGAATCTTAAATAGTAATAGAGAATTTTTCAGGAGGCCACGACGTCGTCAACGTTGGCCTCTCGTGCCCCCCTCAAGCCGTCCTATTGCCTCCACAATACGAGACATTCGTGGCGTCCAATCAATCGATGGTAGGTAACTGCAAGTAATAATCTGACAATAATCAATCGGAAATTAGAAATTATCGATTGATCAGGGCGTGATCTACATCGCATTCGGCAGTAATGTTCCGTGGAAGTTCGCGCCCTCTCACCACATGAAAGTGTTCGTCGATGGACTGAATCACTTCAGAGATCATCGGTAAGCACGATTCATGCGTTACAAAAAAGTCGATACCATAAGCTACCGTAAGAACCAGATCACATTTTCGCCTTATCAATCGATAAATACCATTTGCAGAGTGATCTTCTCCTTCAATGGTCGACCAGATCAATTAATTGGATTGGGAGATCACGTAATGGTCACCAAATGGGCGCCCCAGAAGGAGATTCTTTCAGACTCAAGAACCAAGTTGTACATCACCCATGGTGGTCTAAAAAGGTACGCAAGTCTTTCACAAATTTGAGAATATCAGTTACCGTAGCTCCAGAGTGATCGATAATCTCAGCTAGGCTCAACACCAGTAAGTAACTGGCAGTAACTAAAAGCGGCTTGAAAAAAAATTAAATTTAAAACTCGCTCCAAGAAACTACAGTATGACTACAGTATGAAACAAGATTAATCGACCGTAATCCGGAATCGTTCTTTTCAGCATGAAAGAGCCGGTGTGCACGGAGACGCCCGTCCTCTTCATGCCTCTATTCGCTGAGCAGTCACACAATGCACATCTAGCATTGAGAGAGGGATTTGGAGAGATTCTCGACAAGAAGACACTCAGTACTCACGATTTCGTACAAAAAGTACGGTATCCAAACAATTGCATCATCACTAGGCAACTTCTCTATAGGTCCACCGACTGCTCACCCAGTCCTCCTACAAGGCGCGCGCCCGTCGATTCAAGCAGTTCATGCTCGATAGACCCCTTTCTGGTGCGTGGATTAGACTATCACATCTAGTAGGTACCGTAGTATTCGTCGAAAGCAATCAATAATTGCAGCCGAAGCTACCGTAGCCTACCACACACGACGAGCGCTCACCAAACATCGTGAACTGGAGCGATTCAAACGAGCGGGTCAATTCATGACCTACATCGATCATTTGTACCTTCCTCACATTGGAGTTGTTGCCACTCTTCTCTTCACTCTCTCCCGATGATTCAACCGTGTCATACCCTAGTCATCAATCATTCTTGCCTACGGATGCAACCGATAAATTATTCCTTTTTTTTCTTATTGTAAAATCGGCTATACAGCTGGCATCTCCGGACTGCACAAAAAGGCAGAGAAACGAGGACTTTACAGTTCCATTATCGATTATCTGACCGTTTACTAGCTTCTGTTGGGGTACTACATGTCCTCAACAAAACGATAATATAATTCATATCTTTATCCCACTCTTAATCATACTCTAGTACAAAATGGAATGATATTTACAATACAATCACAGTCTCACTTGCATATCACACATTCTTCTCATTTATCCATACATGGAGTCATGGAGCTCCTCGAGATCTCGCTCCCTCTCCACACGTCGTTTCTAAAATATTCATTTAATTATGTTAATATAAAATACTCAAAAAAACACAATAGATTTACTTAAAAACTTATTCTCTAACTGTACACAATGTTGGGCTAGTTGTTCGATATCGACTGGGGGTCCGCAACATTGCCAGAAAATTCCACAGCGGCGGTCCGCATTTCTAATCGAATTTCGAGAATTTAGCACAAAATTCGGAGGGCTGCATTTTGAAAACAATGTCGGCGGTCATCAAATGGAAACATCTTCGAAATTTTTAGCCTATTTTACGGACTGTATACGGCAACTACCGTAATTACAACCGATCAATATCTATCTACCCACCTCCTGTCTCTTCCACTCCTCCTCCACTGGATCCGCCATCTTCTGACGACACGACGGACACGAGTTCATCTGCGATTCTATTTTGTGTTTATTATTGTATTATTTTATTTTGTTGAATATAGAATACAACCAGAGTATGCCATTCAGTTTTTTCAACAATAACATTTCAAAAAAATCAATCAAATCTTCCATAAGCCAAAAGGGTCGATCAGAAAAAAATTGCGTAGTGTAGAGTAAGAAAAGTTCGAATCAAATAAGAAGTAGTGACTTATTACCGCTTATTTTCGAACAAAAACAGTGGCTCACCTGTTTGAGCCACGTGAGTATGCACTTCTCGTGGAAGATGTGCTTGCACGGCATCTCAATCAATCTTGCATCCTTTTCCTCCCCGAATAGAGCCATGCAAATCGGACACGGCTCTGCAATGCATACGTCTATTTATCTATACACTAGTGTAGTTAGATCGAATAATTCTATTCGTGAACAAGAAAGAATATTCGCGAATAATGCATTCCTATTCGCGAATATGGTTATTCAATCTAATAACACTACTATCCACACAATCCTGGGCAAGCTAACATAAGCTAGGATCAATCAGTTCTCTTTTAGGTACTAGTTTACTTTACTGGAACACGAGAGCTGAATGCTAGTTGCACACAGGGGCTAGCAAGGTTTGCCTGGTCCGGGAAAGTAAAATATTCACTTTTAGATCTTTAGAAATTCATTACAGTTCAGTGATATGTTTCCGGATAGTTTTCTTTCCAAATCATCCATCAAATACTTTCAAATAAAGCTGTCTTTTATTTTTGGGCGGGCAACTTTCATCAGTGTTCCAATTCTTATAGGGCTCAATTACATCATCCTTGCAGTGTTTCGAGTGGACCGTTTATACTACTGTAGAACAATACCAAATATATTTATAGTATGACCCACCGTTCTCCTTCTTCGACTCCTCTACCGTAATCCTCGGGAGTGCATCCAACTCCTTCTGCGTCGTCGGTCGACCATCGGGGAACAGTCGCTCCTCAACACGAAGTCATCATTACCATTTAGTAAATTTGTATTTGATTCACACCGATTGTGAGTGAAGCACGCCAACTCAGTGCTCGTGGGACATAGCTACTTCTGGCGGCAGGCATAGCTACTTCAACTAGAAGACATACATCAACTAGAAAGTAGCTCTACTCCACGGGCAATGAGAATCCTAGACACTGTATCCAATCGCCAACTGACCAGAGTGAGTCCGAACTCCATTGCGAGGCCCGAGTCGAGCAGAAGCCTCGCCATACCCAGAGGATCCGCCTCTTGAGGATGCTCGTCGAAGTAAGAAGCCATCTCAAGATAAATAATAGAATCAACGTCTACTCTCAAAGAAATAACTTGATATGCCCACAATGATAGTTTAGTACTCATGTCAGAAGGAGCGCAAAAATGAGAGATCTGATCTATTGTTTTCGTTTAGTCTCTCGCAAATTAGAATTTCAAACCCTCGCTCTGGGCATATGGAGTTTCAAACTCCTAGAGTTATTTCTTTGTGAGTAAGGAGGTCTGGTGAAAGATAGGTGATGTGGCTAACAACCGTTCAAGAACAAATCACAATTCAGCTGATAGTAGATCGACTTTATCATTCAATTTACTCGGATTGTGAGAGACACGAAGGGAATACAAACAATGTGTGAAATACATTAGACGAGTGTTGCAATCAATAAATAGTCTCCGCCCCTTCAATCACTCGATCGATAATCACTGGGTGTCCATGCTCTCCACCACCTCGTACTTGATCTCCTTCTTCTTCATTACTGTAGTGCTTCCAGTCTTGAACCTGCAAGGAATAGATACAGTAATTAATCAATCAATTTATCAGGCGGTAATCGCTCAGATGAGAATGGGTCGGTAGAATTCACAAGTTGCATTCCACCAGTTCGATCGAGAAGAATATAAAAGTAACATTCGTTACCTTGATCAGACTTTAAAAAGGGTTAACCAAGTCAAAGCATTCCAAAGTTTAAAATTATTTAAAAAAAAACATCAATTAATAAAACACCGTACTTGTAATCCGACTCGATGCCCTCAGGCTTGACGCAGAAGTCGGGGACGATGGGACCACGGAATATGGTCTTCTCAGGAGTGATCACAACCTGCAAAGAGAGTCACCATCAACAATTACTCTCTCAGAACTAATGTCAATACTGCAAGAGTGATATCGAAATTATACATAGTTCTTATGAATACTGCATGTTCATATTTACAACTTTAGAAAGGTGAAGAACAAGATTATGGAAAAAGTAGACGGTACCAGATTGAGCGAGTTTCCAGATGCGTTGTCTCCGTGCATTCCAGCGTGAAGAGCCTCCTGAACCATCTTGCTCGCCTGCTCCTCCTGCACATAGGGACAAATGAAGAAACTCTCATTTACTCCAACCATTCACTTCAAATTTCGTCACACGGTGACTCACACCTTTACATTTTGATCCACACGACAAAGGCTGGTGAAATCAGATTTTCCTAAGTTTCAGTACATCTATCCATGCAACATTTCAGCAATAAATTGCATTTATGCTAATTTAATTGGAATAAAGAACCAAAGTGCCAAAGTTGGAGTGAAACCGAGCGAACCAACCGTCATTCCGACTTTGAAGTCTCTCTCGAGGACAGTAATGGCTGCCATACTTCCCGATCCCTGAGCAGCGAAGGGACGAGCCATCGTCGTTCCATTGGCAGACACATCGAAGAGATACGGACCAGTGGGGTCAACACCTCCTGCATAATAAAACATTTAGAGAAATTATGTAATAATATAGACTCGCGTAAATATTAGTATAAGGGCAATCCGCAGAACGTCAACTTTTACGCATCTTTATATTGTGCACAATGCAATGGGTAATCGTATCCACCTCAGACGTCTGATCAGAAACGCCATCGTTAATAAACTTTTGCGAATCTCTCTATTCATCTATAAACCATGTATACCCAACGGATCAATATTGAATTGAATTAGCTAGGGAGAAGTGAAAAGAGTATTGTTACCGATGAGGAGGTAGGCTCCGACGTATCCCATGTAGTTGAAGAGATGCTGCTTGGCGATACGGAGAGCAGTGATAACACGCGCCTAGAAGGAGTAATTAAATAGGAGGGGAAGCATGGATATACATTTACAAGAATGAAATCATAGCTGTGAGGTATGAATGAAATATAGCTCACCTTGCGGCCGGTATTGAGCTCGAGAAGCCTCAGAGAAGAAGAGAGCATCTTGGTTACCTATAAATTAATTAAGTTGAAACAAGAAGAGAAGATGTCCATGTAATTATTGCTTGGAATTGCCTTATCAATAGTTATTGAAGACGAGTAATGAGAATAACAACCGCACTTGGTCCAAATCGGCGGCGGTTCCTGCTCCGCAAGCGTAGATCGAGTCGGTGATGTAGTGCACCTAGAAAAGAGTTACTTCGTCATTTAGTGAAACAAAGAAAATAAAAATACAATGATCAAACAAGCATCAGAAGAAGGACAGCCAACGATGTGTACACACCTTCTCGCAGTGCTTGTCGGCTATGATGTTGCCTGCGGTGGCACGAGAATCTGCGCCCATCACCACTCCGTCCTGAATATTACTTATTCTTCCTGCACTCTCAGCTCGTTTGGTACGACCGAGTTACATGAATTGAGCATGATCAAACCTTGTAAGTGACGGCGACAATGGTGGTTCCGGTAGAGTTGAGTCGGGGCGCCGCGGTTCCCATGCGGGCCAGTGCGCAATTGCGGGCGCAGTTGGAGAAGTCGAACGCATTAGGCTCAATCTAAATAAACATAATTTTAATGAATAAAATTCGAGTAAACAAAAGATAAGTGATGATGACAATGTACCTCGCACTGGAGAACTCCACTTTGGAAGGCGTCTACTGCAGCCATCTGGAAATATAAGCGATGAATTCACGCGTAACATCAATTGTTATACCGTGGACATGCATTTGTGTAAGTAACAAATGAAATAAACGTAAAAGTAACACGGGAAATGGTAACGAAAGAGACGATGACAATGAGCCCGTTTGAATCGGACAAGGTGTATGGAAAGTGTGTGGAATTAGCTACGGTATCATTTACGGAGTCACACTTGTGATTTGTAAATTTTTAAAAAAAATTATGCAATTTTTATATTTAATCACGGTGCGAATGGAAGATAAAAGATCAGTTAATCTATATTTAATCACTATAGTCCATCACATTATATTACAGAATGTTCAATGTGTAATTCATTTGCTTATTAATTTCTTTGTTCGTTCCTCGTATAAAAGGGTGGCAGAGACGACAATTTTTCATTCCCTCTCTTTTCACTTCTTTCTATTGGTTACTCACTTCCGAGGGACTTCGCGTGAGGTAATGTGTTTTCGCCCAATATCGTGTGTACCGAATCCTAAAGATTTTTTTTTCAAAAAAAAACTCAATAGGATAGGAGGATCACCTCCACTTTTTCGCTATAGGTGAACGAAAATTGTTCTTGGTCAAAAATCTTATGAGTAGGGTTCCTAACCTTGGATTGTTTAGGTGTGGATTGTCCTCAGGTTATTTTGAAACCCATACCCCGTACTGAGAAGTTGGAAGATAACGAATTTCCTTGGTTTGCGGTAGATAATTAGATGGTATGATATACCGTTTGCGTGATGTTATGAGAGTGCGTCCGATCGAGATTTCTGTAGATCTATGAACGTTACAGTATGCCAAGAGATGGAGCATCCAAAGTACTGTACCCCGCACCTCCGGTTGTGATGTGTCATTAAACGTTATCCTCAGGTTACGGTAGGTTCTGATGGAGAATCATAATTTGACATGTGCCGTCACCGTAGAACCACGTATTGGGATAAGGATTTTTTTCCGTGAAATTGTAGCCCACATCCTAGGGTTATTGCAGATTTCATTGGTCGGTTTGCTTCATCATAAAGGGCTACTGTAACCATCGATTACTGACTTTTATAGTTGGATAGAGGGAGAAGGATACCGGTCCGGGGGAAGGACGAGTGGACAGAATGAGAGGGAGACCAAGGAACGCTGGGGACGGAACAAAGAGGATTGACAACATAGGTCGTCGGGGATCCTCAACTGAGTTTCAGGGATACTGTAGCTTTAGATACAAGTTATCGGAGCAGGCCGAGAACTGTCATGGTGCTCTGAATCGGACGGAGATTACTGTGGACACTTCTAGGGGTGCTGGAAAAGAAGTCGAAGTGGTACGGCCGTGATACTGTAGGAGAGTGGAAATACTGTAGTGATACTGTACGGCTACTGTAGGGCAACTATAGGAATATTGCAGCCCTGTCCTTCTCTTTCGTTACGGTATGTCTTGAGATGGGGTCTATAGGGGAATGTACTCCTCACCTCGGACTATGATGTGTCCTTAAACATTGGCCTCTTCATGTTACGGTAGGAGCTAACGGAGAACCCTCGGTTTTTGATATTATATTTGAAGTTGATCGACTCTTCGCGTAATGATAGGCAGTGGGTCTGTATCCCTCGAGATTCTGTAGATCATTTGACGGTTGCCGTCCCAGGTATACCACGTGTTGGGATCAGTATTCCTCTCTCGTTAAATTGTAGTCCAGAGCCTAGGGCTATTGCAGATTTCATTGGTCGGTTTGCTTCATCATAAAGGGCTACTGTAACCATCGATTACTGACTTTTATAGTTGGATAGAGGGAGAGGGATACCGGTCCGGGGGAAGGACGAGTGGACAGAATGAGAGGGAGACCAAGGAACGCTGGGGACGGAACAAAAAGGATGTACTGATAACATAGGTCGTCGGGGATCCTCAACGGAGTTTCAGGGATACTGTAGCTTTAGAAAAAAAGTTCTCGGAGGAGGCCGAGAACTGTCATGGTGCTCTGAATCGGACGGAGATTACGGTGGACACTTCTAGGGGTGCTGCAGAAGAAGCTGAGGTGGTACGGCCGTGATACTGTACTGTAGGAGAGTGAAAATACTGATTTTTTTATACTGAGAAAATATTGATCACTCATTTTTCGATAGCCATACGAATGCTATTTCATATTCTGAAGAGAACATTGTTACATTTTTTTCAAAAAAAAAACCACAGAAAATTCGAATTATATCGATCCTTACGTGAGAGCCGTGATGTATCATTCAAAAGAGCATCGAGTTCAGACTCGGGTTCCGGTAGGTGTGGCCACTGAGGATTACGAAGGCCATTGGGTATTTAGCTTCCCTCTCCTTTTGTTACGGTAAGTTATGATGGGGTTTCTCTTTGTGATTTTATTTCTTTTATCTTATTTGTTTCTCTGATAGATCATGATATATTTCAGTCAAGGGTGCTAAACGTCCGAACGTGAGAAAAAAGATGCGATTATTGCAGTTTCCTTTGAAAAACAGTAAGTTTATTTTATATTGTGTACTTGTCTGTCATGGTGTTTCTGTCCACTTGCACCTCCAAGCTTGTCACTTTTGGAACATGCACTTACATGAAAAATGTAAATGGCAGCGAGAACTTACTTTCTTGTTGTCAAAAAGTCAGACATCTATAGTCAAATTAAGTAATGACATTCGGTATTAGAACGCGGTCTTTTTAAGAACGAGGGACAGGCGGCACAAGTATATTAATGTTGTCTCACCAGGAATACAACTTTTTGCGAAAAAAACACAAAGAAGTGTAAAGTACATTTTAAACGTAAAGAATACACGAAGTACCAAAAATTGAGAAAAAATCGATTACTTTTTCTAGACTTTTTAAATATTTTATCTTGCTTTAAAGGGAGTTTTGCCAAGAAACGCAAAAATATTACGGCATCATCCTTTTGGAGATTCTATAGAAGTCTCGCGGATGTCGCGGATGCGAGACTTCTGTAGAATCTCAAAAGATGTTGTACCTCAGACCTGGAGTTTACTCTGGAAAAGATCATGTAGCGACTTTCGCTACCATTTCCTCCCTTTCCCTCGGCAATCCCATCATTATCCCTTTCACATTCATAACGCGTGCAGTTTGGCATCTGCCAACCTCACGTCAATCGACATCAAGGGACTTTGCATGAGATGACTATACTTAGGGGCCACAACGTGGATAGCCGATTTTCGACGTGAGGGTGGAAATCATATAGAATAGATGCCTCATGGTCTCATTAAGACAATACTTTTTGCCGTTTGTCAATATCTTGTCTCTGAGCCGAGATACACCTCGAAATCTGCACGCGAATCGCTAGTGGGAGAAGCATCAAACCGGGGAGAGAAGAGAAAGGGGCGGAGACTTCTTTCACCCCTCTGGTCAGGCCCTCTCCATTCCCCACGCTCTCTCATCGGTCAGACGGTGAGCGAGAGAGTATATGAAATGGAGAGAGCGTTCCCCTCTCCTCTCCCTCGATAGGGATGGATTTGCATGAGTTCAAACATCCCTATCTGCACTCTCAAAAGTGCACACTCTCTCGCCTCTCTCTAGCCTCTCTCGCCCCCGCGTCCGAGACGGCGCTCTCTCTCCAGCGCCGCTAACCAGCACAAGTCGTCATTCCACAGTCATTTCAGTACTGAAATATTTCAAAAGAGTAGCACAATTCAAGATTAGATAATAACATCTTAATTTTTGTTGAAATGTCACTGATAGCATCATGAGAACCAAGATCTTCTTGGGCAATACATGTAGCATCATTCGAAGCATAAAAACAAGCACTTTTATTTTTTGTAACTGCATTTTAGCCACATTGCCGTGCACGGACCAACTTTGCCCAAGGCGCATTCGATAGAGCAAATCACTAGCTACAAGACAATACCTAACTCAATTCATAAGGTTTAGAACTAAGCTTGTGCTACTCCATGGCGCTTCTGTGCTTTCTCCTTCAAGGAAAAGTGGGCGGAGACTGCGGATACTAACTATACTTCTATAGTTATTTCGGAAACTAGTTTTAGGACTTAGTACATTTCGTTGCGCGTTTTTACGTTTTGCTTTTTCAAAATTATTCTTTACTAAAAATTTCCCTGGGGCTTGTCTACTGACGAGGCCCGCCCCCAGGGAGGCGGTCAGTGTCTAGACCGAGGGCCGAAACACTGATCGTCATTTCTTTAGGCCTATCTTTGATTTCCTTTATTGTTGACTAGTTCAATAGATTTCCAAAACCGTTTCACATAATATTTGATCTTTTCCAGAAGGGCACAGGCCCTGAGTGGCTTTTCACTTTGTTCTACACGGAGTGGAATCGACCCAAGTCCCGAGGAGATATAGCATCTTCGGCTTATCGATCTAATTTGATCTTTGATCTTTTCCAGAGTAAAATCGGCCTAAGTCCCGAGGAGGTACAGCATCTTCGACCAATCGATTTAATTTTATCTTTGATCTTTTCCAGAGTAAAATCAACCCAAGTCCCGAGGAGGTACAGTATCTTCGACCAATCGATCTAGTTTGATCTTTGATCTTTTCCAGAAGGGCACAGGACCTGAGTGGCTTTTCACTTTGTTCTACACGGAGTGGAATCGACCCAAGTCCCGAGGAGATATAGCATCTTCGGCTTATTGATCTAATTTGATCTTTGATCTTTTCCAGAGTAAAATCGACTCAAGTCCCGAGGAGGTACAGTATCTTCGACCAATCGAAAAAGCGCTTATTCGACGGTGTAGTTCTCCCCGCACTCTTGGACGGAGCTGAAGCCTGGTACCTTTGTAAACGCGAAAAACAAACACTCTCTGTCGCCCAGCGCAAACTTGAACGCAAAATGATAGGAATCATTAATCTTTCATCTCTTCCAAATCGACCCAAGTCTCGAGGAGGTACATTATCTTCTACCAATCGATCTAGTTTGATCTTTGATCTGTACACGATTTTCTACCCCCGCCCACTGAGCAGGGTTATGGTATCTGATCGATAACCGGCCGGGGCGGGGAAAACAGTGTTTATGAGATGTAGTCGTAGTGTGGTTGCAAGGGTACGGTAATTTAGTACAAATTTATTAGCAATTTACAAGGGGAAAATAGAATAAACTAAACAGGGACGAAAAGAGAGTGGATTGTGTCATTGTTCGATGTCATGCTGTTTGAGGCTCATGGGCCTTGGATCACATTTCGGGTCGTGAGGGAAACGGTGACTAACGAGACCTCGACTGTAGAGAGGCCGGGTTCGAGAGTGAGGAAGGGACGCGAACTCTGCTATTTATACCCCCTGAGGGGGCGGGGCCAGACAGATGCCAGACACGCGCCCTCCGACAGTCTAGTCTGATCAGAGGGAGAGAGCGTGTGGAATTGAGAGAGCGCAGTCTCGGACGCGGAGCCGTGAGGGGAGAGAGAGAGGCGAGAGAGCGTGCGCTTCGGAGAGTGCAGACATGAACGTCTGATCAAAATGTACTCCAAGATAGATTTCACATCGTTTCTATGAAGCGATATTCCCGTATTCGCACTATTATTTCTATCATATCTAACATGGTTTCCGTTAACGACAATGTAATCGGAACCTGCATTCTTGCATAGTAAATCAACCAGAAAGTACAATTTCTCTCTGACGACATTATGCGGCAGATTTGTGAAAAGAGAAGCGAAATCTGCACAGAACGTTAAAATCGAGACTCCCGCTCACTCAGGCAATAGCTTCCGTTGCCGCAAGGGTTTCCCTTCCCTAAATGTTTCGATAATGGTAGATAGATACAGCCGAATCCTCTGGCTCAATCCCCGTTGGCCTGGCCCAGCCCATGATAGCATTGTGTTCGAAAATAGTACAGCAAAGGCATCTCTCGATGCACTCAACTGTCGTGCTGGTTATGCAGTGATCGGAGATTCTGGCTACCGTAACTCCGAGCGTGTCATGACCACCTATCGGAATCCAGCAACCAACGAAGAGCAAAGATTCAACAAAATGCACTCAAAGACCCGTGTAATTGTGGAACAGACGATTGGCATGATCAAGAGAAGGTTTGGAATTCTGCAGAGAACAATTCGATTGGAACAAGAGAAGGCATCGAGAATAGTTCTGACAGTTGGTGTTCTCTGGAATTTGAGTATCAATTTGGGTGTGGCCAAGCCCTCTTATGACAATCCTGTCAATCACCAATACTCGCTCCCTGACCACTCCAATGATGCTAGAGATGCTGTAACTCAGACACTCTAAACCCTTTATCATAAACAACTATAAATAACATTTTTCTTATAATGAACAAGGAATTATTGCGTTGGAGTCAGACGAGCCATGAGAGCGATGAATTTCTGAAAGGAACTTAGGGGAATTTCAATGCGGAGTGAACAGTTTACCTCATTAATCGCTCGTTGGGACTCCATGAATTGACGAATTTCACTCATAGAGTTGGCCTCCTCCGCACGGGATACTTTGACTTTTGGCTCGTCGACACTCTTCACTTTATTCATCCTTTTTGCGGTCTTGGAAGGCGTTTTCTACAATATTATCGATATATTTTCGTTATTATCAATAAACGAATTTCATTGAATCCGAGGGCTTTAGCCCGATTTGCAATTTCGGACGATTTTCCCTGCATCAGTGATACTATGCACTGTTCCTAAAATTGACCTTTGGACTTAGCAATATAATATTTCAAACCTGTTTGTTGAGTAGGGAAGGAGAGAAGGAGTGAGGTGCCTTCACGATATTCTTTTTCTTTGACTTCTTCTCCTTCGATTTCACCGCCGCGTATTCAACCACCTTAGACAATTTACTTAGACCCGAGACAATTTGGGAAAAATAGGAATTGGTTAAAAAATACATTTCGGAATCCGGTCTCCAAATTCGGGTCTCCGATTCCGTGGGTACTAGCAGGGGTGGTCTCAATGCGCAAATATGCTTGCACCAGTGAGTCGTCTAAAATCATGTTTGGACTAAATCGTAAAATGAAATCCCACTTTCGAATTCTTTGTCGGCCTCAGACATATCCGCATCGAAACCTCCTCCGGTCAAGTTGCGATAGCTGAATAGGGAGATCAATTACAAAACGAAACACAATAGCAATTCGGAATTTAAAAACTGACGCATTTATGGCGACCAATCGCTTCCTAATATCGACCTTCTTCCTTTTCCAATGTCCTTGGATTTGCTCGACGCTCTTGTGCCGATTCGGCTTTCCGGCGAAGAATTTCCTATGAATGACGCAATTTTGAGCCGAAATAGAATCCGCAGATTATATGTAACTTTTAGATGATGATAAATCTAAACTCACTCATTGAAGTCATTGGCAATCGTCTTCCACGCGTCCTCTCGCTTTTTGTTGCCGTCGGTGCTTCTTTTCTTATTGTGGTCGATGATAAACTCTCTATTGGCTTCAATTTGGGCGACAATATACTCCGTTTGATCCGCACGAAGCTAAAAAAGAACAATCGTGGAATATGATATCAAGGTATCATCATGGGTAACTAATAAAAGTATCTAAATATCATGGGTAACTAATAAAAGTATGTAATACACCAATGAAACACTCACGTGCATCTTATGACCGACGCGGAGGGGAGGAAGGGGGAGAAATGAGGGGGGAAAGTGATCGTGAGAGATAGAACAATGAGAGAATGTAAATGAAAAGATCGCGATCTTTTCAATCTGAAACGTACTCGAGCCAAAGATGGCGAGAGAGCGAGGTCGACAGAAGAGAGAAAACGACCACCAAAAAAACCATGTCTGGAGGAGGTTTTTTTGGAGGTCGTTTACTCTCTCATCTTTAGCTTCATTTTTCCCTGTCTCTCGTCGGTCTAGAAACGAGCGCCAATTCGAACACGAGATGGGGGTCGAAAAGGAAAGGATTCGACCGCTCAAACAATGAAATTGGAGGTCGAATTGGAGGGTTTTTGAGGGCAATTGGTACGGCGGCTGTCTTCGGGTTATTGATTGTCTGCACGCTATGAATAACTTTGAAAGTGTTCTGGATGGAGAAATAATGGTTCACTTTGCTATGACTTGCAATATTATTACAGTACTTTCTGAAGTAGTCTTGCAGAAATTTAAGAACCTTTTTAAGCACAATAGACACAGGTTTCAAAGTACTGTTGTGAGCTCCAGTAATAAACCGAAATTTGATAGGAGTTTTGTGCATTTTCGGAATCCCATAAATACGCGGGAGACTGCCATCGGGTATTGGTGTGAGAGAGAAACTTTTCACGAATTTTTCGTGATCTTTGATCTTTGTTTCTGGATCGAAATCTCCGATAGGAATATAAGTTCTTTCTCCGTTATCGTTGGTATTCATCTCATTTTCCATGAATTTTAGGTATAGTTTTTTACACGTGAAAGCGTAATTTCCGGAAGCTTTATCGATCATGGTAACAACAAAATTGCGATGTAAATACTGTTTCAAGTATGTGTTTCGAGAAATATTTTGGGCATTTTTATTGATTATTTTAGAGTTAAAGCGAATTTTTTAGCGAAGCGAATTTTTTGTCTAATGTGCTCAGTGAGACGTGACTTCACCTGGTCTGTTGCAAATTTGCACTTGCTTCTGGAAGCAAGAATATCGATCAGATCGGTGCATGCTTTCTCAATTGCATCATTAATTTCACATTTTCTCACGTATGTTTGCACTCTAAACTTAGTACCTTTATCGAGAATCTCACGCAATTTTGTATCTCTTACAAAAGAAGTATCTCCAGTGCAAATATGACCATAATTTCCGTCAATGTGCTTAGGATACTGTACACACACGCATTCAGAATCGATTATGTTATCTATCTGTGATCTAGTGAGTCTTTTTAGAAATGAACCGTAATTGCATACGATACTAGATGTTGGTTGGGACAGTGAATATGACACAGAGATTCGAGGAATATTCTCGCTATTTTTAAACAGTTTTCTGTAGAGGGACTTGGAAAAACTTGAGTTCAATATTCGCGAGAGATTAAATTTATCCATGAATTTTCCGAAGTATTGTATTTTGAAAATCTCGTTGTTTCTATCAAAAGATTTTTTCTCTTTAAAGGGACCTGGTACTGCAAATGAAGTGAATTTCAGATTAAAGAGAATTTTATTCCGATTAGAACGCAAAAAACCGCATATTTTTACGATTTTTTTGAAATTAGTTATGAATTTTCAAAGATCCCGTTTCAGGCCAGAATGACCCGGCGCTACTGTGTTTAGCGGCTAAACGCAGTAGTGCCGGGTCATTTCAGCCAAAAATGAGACCTTTGAAAATTCATAACTAATTTCAAAAAAATCGTAAAAATATGCGGTTTTTTGCGTTCTAATCGGAATAAAATTCTTTTTAATCTGAAATTCACTTCATTTGCAGTACCAGGTCCCTTTAAAATTACGCCAATAGTGGTTGCAAACAATCGAGAAAACAAAAAAAGATCAAACTAGATCGATTGGTCGAAGATACTGTACCTCCTCGGGACTTGGGTTGATTTTACTCTTGAAAAAGATAAAAGATTAAACTAGATCGATTGGTCGAAGATACTGTACCTCCTCGGGACTTGGGTCGATTTTACTCCGGAAAAGATTAAAGATCAAATTAGATCGATAAGCCGAAGATGCTATATCTCCTCGGGACTTGGGTCGATTTTACTCTGGAAAAGATCAAAGATCAAATTAGATCGATTGGTCGAAGACACTGTACCTCCTCGGGACTTGGGTCGATTATACTCCGTGTAAAGTCAGTTAGCTAGCCACTCGGGTCCGGTGCCCTTCTGGAAAAGATCAAAGATTAAACTAGATCGATTGGTTGAGGCAAAGGCAACCGCGTGAAACACAAACAAATCGACTCAGGGGAAAAACGAGAGAAAAATCATACGCGCTTAAAAAATGAAGAAATACTATTTATTTTATATACAAAAATATTACTTGTGGTAGAGAATGCCTATCAACAAAATAAACTAATTAAAATAACCTCGGCATTATGTAAACAACATTTACGTTCTTGAAATCTCACAGAAATTAGCCACAACGCCAAAAAAACTACTTTTAGTCTCAATAAGAGCATCCATTGCGTGCTTTCGCACATCTTTATTTCATATACTGCCAGTTCGGAACCCGGACGCAATATATTTCTTTTGCAAGGCTGATTTCCAATTATTTCTTAAACTAGTCGCAGCCCTAGGAGAAATGAAACGAATTGATTAAATGATTGCATACAATAATTATAGTGAAAAATAATTCAACTGTTCGTCGGAGAGCTTTAGGAGGCTCTTTCACATTCTCGAAATCAAAAAGTGTCTCCCTCCTTAGAAAAAAGGATACTACATACCATGCCTACTACAATAAGCACCAGCGCACGCGCCTGGAATGAGTTCCATAAGTACCTATATTTTTAAACTACAATAGTTGTGATTTTTTTCGATTTTGATATTTCGTTTTTTTACTGAGTCGTCCGTTTTGTTTTTAATCGATTGCGTACATTTTAAAATTAAAATTCTGCCAATGCAATTCGATGAAGCGAGATTGGAAATGCCAATGGTTAGCAAAATTGAAAATCAAATAAATTTGTCCCGGCATACTCCACCCTTTCGCGATTGAATAATTGAAAAAAAGAAGAATGTTTAAATTCTGAATCCGAATTAATCTTGCATTTCCTAAAAGCATTTCCACGTATTTTCACCCATATTATGAAAATTAATAAAAATTGCAGGCTGGGGTGTCAACCTCGCTGCTGCCAAAGGAATTATTTGGATTCTCGCGATAATTACTGGCTTCACGATGTGTCCAAGATACGAACGAAGCACATTTTCCTCCTCAGGTAAACACCGTTGTCAAGTTTGAATTATGTTCAAAAAGGGTTGCCTTCGTGAGAAAAATTGTCGATCTTCATGTCTCAAAAATCGAGAATATCAATTTCTCGTGTATCTCGCCTATGCACACTTTTATGAGTTCTAAACTACAAGTTAGTAGAAGTTGACATCTTTATTTCGCCGATAATTTTCTTCCTCATAAAAGAATAGGAAACTCAAAAATATTAAAACACATATTTTGTTTATCATTACCCTCGGATAGGTGCGCTCATCTACCCATCCATGCGCTCTTCGTTACATCTCTCCATGGTGTATTGGTAACATTACTGTCTTTGGATCTCCTGGTACTGTTTCAATTCCATCTTCGGGGAAATTTTTTTGCTGCATTTTTTTTCGGGAAAAATGTGAAGAGAATGAGTCCCGTTGCTAATTTACATGAGAATTTGAGTACTAATTTTCCATTTGCATGACCCACGAGGCTTTAAAATGCGCATTTCGTGCATCTATGTTCATTCTTCATCATGTCTATCGATCCTTTTCGAGTTATTTCGCATCTCCTAGCTCGTTTCCCCACAACTACGAACTTCCTCTGACCCCATTTCGCGCCCCAAGACCAAGCTGTCCGACCATTTCTACACTATCCTTTCCCAATCGGCAATCTACGCAATATAGATATAAGAGGAGGAGGGGCTCATTATGGAGGACGATAAAGTGGACGCTACCGTTTCCCACAACAACAGTGAACATTCCAGGTACCAGGCAAAACGAGCCAGGAGATGCGAAATAACTCGAAAACGATTGATTGACATGATGAAAAGTGAACATAGATGCACGAAATGCGCATTTTAAAGCCTCGTGAGTCATGCAAATGGAAAATTAGTACTCAAATTCTCATGTAAATTAGCAACGGGAGTCATTCTCTTCACATTTTTCCCGAAAAAAAAATGCAGCAAAAAATTTTTCCCGAGGACTGAATTGAAACAGCACCAGGAGACCCAAAGACAGTAATGTTACCAATACACCATGGAGAGATGTAACGAAGAGCGCATGGTTGGGTAGTTGAGATACTAGACGCATGATCTCCTCTACACTCGTGCACGCTAATGGATATCATATATGCATTGCTGTTCCTAATTACTGCTTCAGTAGTAGTTCGCCGCGGCTAATTTCTTCATGATAGTAAACTAGACATCCGTAGGCACCTCCTCAGGGAAAATAGCGAGATTCTGTTAGCTGCCAACACTCGGGATTTTAGCTAATTATTTCGTTTATTTTTCAATATATTTTTTTATTTCTTTTGTGGAGTGATTTGGCACGCGACGACTATTAATTCCGCAGCGTGAACATTGTCAGCGTTTTTTTTCAGAGAAATTGATGGTGGTCCTTATAAAAAATACCGTATTCTTAGAATTGTCTTTTTCTTCTATTAAAATATAAAAAATAAGGGGTCTGTTTTTGGTCCACCACTAACTTTAAGAATAGAACTTGCGAGCAGCCGTCTTTAAAAATATATCTAGTTTCTTCTCGAAATTTAGAAATAATTGAAATATGCTAATATTTTCTCTCTCAAGGCCAGCTCTGATAGACACAATATTATGATCTGAACAAATAAGAAACAGCTGAAAAGCGATGTCAGAAACAAGGATAAAGGGTTTTCCTAAAAACGGCAAGAGGAGATGCATGGGCTCGAGCCCTTGGAGATTTGATTGACACTGAAGAAGCTTACCTGTAGACTACGCTGTAGATAGGATACTGATCAACTTTGCTCACCTCATGCCTGGGGAATCGCCCATCAGAGATTCCCCATAGAGACTGGAGTGTGGCTAGCTACAGTATGCTAACAATCGTTGAAAGAGTGCGCAAAATACAATTTGAATTTCATGAAATTTTCAGCGGTGGATTTCTTATTTGTTCCACCCCGTATCATAATACTGTGTAGAGTTCATGTTTATCGAACACGTTTCGTTTGCAAATATGAACTGCATACACAAATATTGATCCACATTATATAATATTTCAGACTAATGACCAGCTCCCGTCTCCTTCTCTGGATTTGCGTTTCTTGCGAAGCGGGGAGATGATTGTCTTCGACACGCAAAATGAGCTCCCGCACACGGCAAACTGGCTTCTTCTACAAGCCGGCGAAGATAACTACGGAACTTGGAGGACTCTCGCACATCATGTCAGATGTTTACCGTATTACAGTTACAAACCAGGGTGCTGTATAATCTGTCAGAACTTGGCCAAGTTTTAAAGTAACAATACCAAACAAATTAATATAAAATATAATTATTGCGATTAGCAAATCCGTGAAAAAGATGGCAAATCCGTGAAAAAGATGGACGAAAACGGAATTCGCCAACGGAATTTTGTTTTGGGCGAGCTAGTCAGTGACGAGAGAGCACGTAAACAAGTGAGAGCGCAGAATTTCGCAATAGTGGTAAACAAAACATGCATACTTTTCCCTCTCCTCGATCTCCGTGCTCTCTCGTCACTGCCTAGCTCGCCCAAAACAAAACTTGGCGAAGTTCCGTTTTCGTCTATCTTTTACACGGATTTGCTAATTGATATAATTATATTTTATGTTAATTTCTTTGGCAGTGTTACTTTTTCATCGTGCTTAATAGACCCATTGCAAAGAAATTAATATTAAGTCAAAAACTGACGAAAAAAGATCGCCGAAAACTTGGCCAAGTTCTGACAGACCCCCAGGGGGAAATCGACATTTATTATACTTTTAAACATAAAAAGTACATTCCTGATTACTAATCGTGGCCCGAGTTCACAATGCACATTTGTGAAAATTTTGAAAACAACTGTGAACTAATCTTCAACATTGGATTTTCTCGAGACACGATTACGTAAGGCTATTTTTTTGTCTTTTCATTGTATTTTCTCGTGTGTTTGCCGGCTCGCAGGAAATAAGGTTTGCGCAAATATCGATTTTCACGAAAATTGCTGCTGAGAAGACCTGAGAGCCGTCAGAGTGCGCCGTTTCACCGAGGAATAGAGTTGAGAGGAAAATAGTGAGGAACAGGGGTGTGCAGCAAGCAATTTCGGCAAGTACAGTACGTTAATTGTAACTTTTTCAAATAAACTTATTTCATCTCGATATTTTTTTTACAAATTGTAGCAAAGTTATGAGCCCGTTTGCGTAAGAGTCAGACAAAACAAAATGATGGTGTGAGATGATACCTGTTTTCAACACACTTCGATTCAATTCAATTCAATTATTTATCAAATCAGGCGGTAACGCTATCTGGTGAGGATGTGGTTTCAGGGGTCAGGATCATTCTTCTCAGTGTAGACTGATCATTTCGGCTGGGGTCGAGGTAGAGGATCGGTCTTCTTCCCATTCATCGATCATCTTCTTTGAAGTTGCTGGAGGAATATATTCTATAGACTAGATCTGTCTTAGGATCATGGACGTAGAAAGAAAGGGGAGGATACGTGAGGCTGAAGGCAGTTCTGACAAACGGGTGGCACTTCTTTCTTGCACTTGAGTCCACCAAGCTCGAATCATCAATCAAATTGAGAATTAGCGAAACTGGTATCTGAGTAGCCAACATCAAACGGTCTTACCCATCCACGGTGACCAGGCCGGCTTGGACGGGGATTCCAATCTTGTCGAGTCGTTGGTAGAAAGATGAGGGGGTCCATGGAACTAGGGAAGGAAGAACTAGGGAAAACTTCGATGGGTTAGGAAGACATGCCGAATATAATGATAAGTAAATTGGATTGGAGATCAATATGGAGCCCTGAAGGTTCGACTTATTAGCTGTTTATTGAGAATAACTCGATAACCAGTGATCGAAACAGAAATATCCATAGAAGCTGCATTTGTGAGAGGAACATCACTGTGTATTTCAATTTTCGAAAACGTCTTACATTTCGGAAAAACATTTTATATAAAAAATAATACCAAAAACAGATAGCTGAAACTTTCACAGTAATATTTCTGTTTCGATCACAGGTCATCGAGTTATTCTCAATAAACCGCTAATAAGTCGAAGCATCGGAGCTCCATACTGATCTCCAATAAAATTTGCATATCATTAGATCTGTCACAATCTCTAGCTCCCGACCCCTTTCTGAATGTTTGAAATTATCTGATGCCCAAATCGAATTACCTTCTTTGTTTGTTCTGCTTTCCTATAAAAAAGCGATGATTATCACGGCCGTCTGTCGCATATTCTCAATTAAACTCTGACACCTTTCATGAATTTTGATCTGTCGATCGAAAGATTTTTTTACTATGTGAGCTAATTGAAATCACGACCTTTTTGTTCCCTTCGACATATTTTTATTCAACTCATCTTCCGTTCTCATAGTTTCCGACTCGAATTATCTAGCATTGAATTGAATTAGCGACTTGAATTAGCATGACTTTAGCATGACCTCGCCCGGGTCTTGAGCTTATTTGATTCCGGCATTCAATCTAATCAGAGAAAGGCTAGTTTCAAGTTATCAACTTGGGATCGCTTGATTTAAACTTGTGGAAGTAGAACACAGTCAGAAAAGGGAGTGAAGTGAAGGTAAAGGTAAAGTTCCTCCACTACTAGGAAATCAAAATGTCTGTCTATCTGCCTGTCTATCTTCCCCTGAACAGAACCTGGAGCCGGCTACCGAGCACACCCTGGATCGCACCTGAAGCCGGCTACCGAACTCCCTCTGGACCGAACCTGCTCCCATAACTATGCATAGAGCGCAGTGTATATAACCTCAACACACCCGGCTAGTTGCTACCGGAATAAAGAGTATTCTACGTCGACAGGCGACCACTCTTCCGGGCCGACCGGTAAGGCCGGTTGCTGCACAGGTCTTCGTACCCCCTGCTGATCAGGCTTCTGGGCAAATTACCTTTTGCAATCAATGTTGCTACTAATTTTAGTGCCACCGAGGAGGATGAAAGGCTTGGTGAAGTACACTGAATCATCGCCTTCTCAGTAATCTCCTTCCTCTGGTCAGATGCTAAAGCCATGCTAATTAGACAGTCGGAAACAGTAAGAACGGACTTGAAGAAAAACACGTCGAAAGGAGGAAAGAGGTCGCGATTTCAATTAGCACACATAATAAAATGAGAATGATTTCGTGTCAATTTGAATAGTCTCCCTCGAAATGGGGTGAGAGAATGAGAGGGAAAGACTCCCTTAATTTTGGAGTAGACTGACCTGTCTAGACGACTTACCTATCAGAGAAATGATCTAGACGTCGACACTGTCCGCACCATAAACGACGTCTGTCGATTTCAAAATTGAAATTAAGCAACAAAAAAAAACAAAACGCTATCGTAGCACTATGGCAGCTCTCCAAAAAACATATATAAATGTGGGAGTCAAAATGTGCACGTCTACCCCCTCATTTTTATCTCGATCCGTATGTGACACGTTTTATATGTGAGTTGTGATCCCTTGTTAGCCAAACCTTACTATATCATCTTCATGTAATTTTATTCGATTCTGTCACCACCCAACGAGCCTCCTTTTTTCGTCTCTCTGCTCCCCACCTGTGGGGTATTTAATACGGCGGGTATATTTTTATTTGCTCACACTCTCACACTTTTGCCTCTCCGTCCCTCCGATCCACCGTACTCACTGTATTCCCCGGTCATCGGTCACGGCTCTGACGGATCTCAGTCTTCCCTGCAGCTAATTCGCGAAAATCAAATTTCAGCAACCCTTTTACTACTCCCTGTCGGCAAAAACACGAGAAAACAATGAAAATAAGAGTGAGTTTCGAGCAAATCCAATGTAAAAGAGTGTGTTCACACTGTGCATAATTTTGCAATAATACGAGCTCGTAGAATATAATCAAGTGAAGCTTTTTTCAAGTAAAGCTAAGTAGCTAAAGGCGAAAATTTATTTATAATTTTTTTTTCGTTTTCGTGTTCATAATCTCTTCCGAACGGCTTTCACGTAATTGTAATAACCAATTATAACTTATAATTGTTTGTCAATGATATGTCATTTTTACTGTTGAGCGCCCGTAGCTTTTGACTTTCACAAAAAGCGTACCTTTCACAAAAAAACCCACCTTTGAAGCGAGTTATGATTTTTCGAAAATGATCATTTCGGAGTTTTTTCTACTGACTTGAAAAGTTTGTATGTGTTTCGCTCTGCTGCATTTTTTATCCCAATCAAGAATCACAAATCCGTCTCTTGGCACAGTTATAGATCTTAGTTATAGATGTCCCGGTCATGCTCGATCATCTCACGATCCTTCTCAATGTCCCATCATTTTCAATAGTTTGCTTTGTTAGCTCAGACATTGAGATTTTAGAGATTAATTTTCGCCTTTAGCTACATCATTAAAAATATTTTGCTGAACAAGGTCAGACTTTTAATCAGGTCGGAAATTATTTTCGGTCGTTTTCTTATCTCAACTAAATATTCTTATTTCATTCTTGACGGAATCTTTTAAATAATAACTTTCACTATTTGCTTATTTCTTTCAGTGTGAAACTAGCATTTTCCTTGGACTAGTGCAAGGAGAAGAAGAGGTTTCGTCTCGTCTGGTCGCTGTATCCTTTCTGGCTATGCGTTTTCTATTGACGGATATTACTGGAAAACTACGAAGTGCAACTGGACTTTTCTGCGCCGTGTCGATTCACTCAATTAATGAATTCATGCAATACAGCGGAATTTCTACTGAGCTGAAATCCCTAGTGCTTTATTGCGGTGAGTTTAGTTTGTTTGTATTGTGCATTAAAAAATCCAATCCACAATTCAATAGGGTTTTCTTTCAGCCACAGCGTTAAAAAGCGCCTTTTCGACGGTGTAGTTCTACCCGCACTCTTGTATGGTTCCGAGACTTGGTACCTCTGTAAACGAGAAAAACAAATTCTTTCCGTCGCTCAGCGCAAACTAGAACGCAAAATGATTGGAATTACCGTATTTGATCACGTCACAAATGAGCGGATCCGTGACATCACTAAATTGAAGGATGTAGTTAGAGAGGCGGAAAGACGGAAATGGATATGGGTAGAAAGAATCTCGAATCAAAGCCATTATCGGTGGAATCGGAAGATGCTCGATTGGACCCCAAGAGGGAAGAGGAAGCGAGGCCGACCGGCAAAGAGATGGAGAGATGATTTCGTCAACGCTGCTGGACCACAATTCGTGCAACTCGCAAGAAACGATCGCAAGCAATGGAGATCTCTCATGGCAACCCAGCTTTAACACCCAAAACCAGCTGATAAAGTTGTTCAAATGTAAAAAAATGTAAATGTAAACAGCGTTAAACTATTTGTATAATACTGAAATGCTGAGCGGAAGAGAAGATCCTTTGACCGATGATGAATTCGAGAAAATAAAGATGTTTTTTTGCGGAGTGAAAGGAGCTCCTCAATGGGAAACTAATCGCTCATTGTACAGGTATATATTTTACCGTAACGCCTTACATTTTTTTAAAAAAATTTTTTTTGCATTTAAAACGCACTCTCTGTAAGAACGACGGTGAAGTTGCACAACTCGGTCAAAATGATCGCCTGGGACTGAAACTTTGGTAACATGGCCCCTAAGGGCAAGGTATGCTACAACAATAATATTGACCCGAAATCGATTTTTTCAAACTTTTGATTTTGATGTCGTGTTATATACAGTAGCGCCGGAAAGTTTGGGCGCACTTTTGCTTTCTGCTGTAACTTTTAAATCATGAGAGCAATCTTGCTGAAAATTTTTAGATAAGATAGCAAATCCATCAGTGAATAAGCTGCTTGAATTGCCATATTCTGAAATTGAATCGTGCTGCGTAGTGATGCAAGGTATGCTAACTGGATAGCACTTTTCGAAAAATTATATTTCATAGGAACGTATTTTCACATTAGCCAAAAATTTATGGTGTTGAGATATTATGAGGGACTACTCAGAAAAAAGTTTCAAGTTGCTGCGATTTTTCTCCTTTCTGGTGCTGCAAAATCGAGGCTGCAAATTCATAACTCAGCTCCCAGATAAGCTAGAGAACCGTTCTAGGGCTCGAAATGATCCTTTTGGTGTGTCCAGATATCCCTGAAAGTTTGGTGAGGATTGTTCATCATTTGCCCTCAGGACTCAAAAATATCACTTTTTTACATACCCTGATTTTGACCATGACATTCGGCCGTTGATCTCACCACGACCAAACTGAAAAAATGGCAATTAAATAATAACAATTAAATCAACTATGGATAAGATATCTTATGTTTCATTGAATCGACCGAAAAATTTCGATTTCAGGAGATTTCTCTCTTCTACTTAATTCAAATCAAGTAAAAATTTGGGTTTCTGGCATAACTTTTCATGCTCTTTCGAGTGATATATAACACGACATCAAAATCAAAAGTTTGAAAAAATCGATTTGGTAGGTCAAAACTTGAGATTTCGGGTCAATATTATGGTTGTAGCATACCTTGCCCTTAGGTCATGTTACCAAAGTTTTAGACCCGGGCGATCATTTTGACCGAGTTGTGCAACTTTTTCCGACCTTTCACTGCGCTCTTACGGAGAACGCGTTTTATATAGTTGAAAAAAAATCACTTTTTCGCATATGCGAGACGGGTTCGAATACTTTTGAGAGCAGGGTCCTGAGACACATGGTATGAGTCTGATGGGCCAAATCGAAAGTCCTCCAATTCTTACCGAAACATTCTCATAATGTTACCATTCAATGGTCTCAATACCAAAAAAAGCTAAAGCAAAAAATTTCTATTTAAATGAGATTGAAAACATATTACAGAAGAATGGTTGAAGCCCGCAAGTGTGAAATAACTCAAAACATGCCGTATAGGGAGAAAACATTCCTCTTAAAGAATACACACGGTGTTTCTGAAAGGTGGAGTGCATTCGGGATTTGTTTTTTCTTTCCCTAAAACATTTTTTTAGAATAGAGAAAAATTATGATCTACTATTCGGTGAGGATATGGTACATCCTGAAAGATTCATCCAAATTGTCCATGGAGATAACGACAACAGAAATTACGAGTTGAATTTCGACGTAACATACTTTATTTTTGTTTTATGAATTCACCAACATTCTACAGGACTTCGAGCTGGAAGCACTTGCCTACAGTCAACACTTGATAGAAAAGGGATACGATATTATGATGGAATCATTTGGAGTACGTTTATGGAAAAATAGGACATTCTCATTGATATTTGCAGAAAAAAGGCAGTCGAAAATACAGTATGGAAGCGACGCGCCTTTCAACGTTGCTAGAGTTGGTAAGATGTCTCACAGAAATTTGTTTACTGAAAATTGTTTTACAGAACTTCTTAACCACTGGACAGCTAGCAAAAGCGAAGATAACTCATACTAATGCAAAAACTCTAAAAGAGTGGGCGAGTCTAACAAAACTACGATAAAGGAAAAGGATAATAAAATCAGCACAGCTAGTAAGGGTAAGAGCCATCGGAAATCAAATGTTCTTTAATATATTTCCTCAGATCAATCTCATTGCCTAATGATGACGTCATTTGAGAACTTGATGTAAAGACTGCTGTGGAATGAATGGGATCAAGAAGAGAAATGGATGAAACATCGTTAGCTACGAAAGTTGCCATATTTCCTCTGATCAATCTCATTGGCCATTTAAGGTTCGACTCCAAATGGAAAATCGATGTACGAAAGCGCAACGTTGACTTCCCCAAGTAAGATCATGATTTTCACTAGTACTCTTTCTGATATGACGTTCTTATATAGTTGGTCTTTGACACCAGACTCATTTCCACGTAATAAATTTGTAGAAACTGAAATCGACCTCCCTCCTCCTTCTCCGCTCATGTTGCAGCTACTAACCTTCACTGGAGGGGATATAGTCACAGGTTATCACTGCTTGGGTCACACATACACTCACCTATTCGAAATTCGTCATATATGTTCACATAAAGCAATATTTTATTTTAGCGATGATGCCATCATTTCGTTGAATATATACAAAACTTTAAGGAGAATCACCCGCTGTCCCAGCTCGACGAATGGAGACCAGAAAAGAATAACATGCATCCACAGCATAAATCATATTTGATATACATATGGGTAGTGATCACAAGGAATCGCCCGAATTAGCCTAATATACAGCTACTTGATATTAGTGAATCAACGTGTCTAACTGTGCGTTTGCTTTGTCGTTCCCTCCCTTCGCACCCAAAAATTTTCATTTTCGACTTATTCCTCTGTTTTATTCTTTTTTCGACATATTCCTCTGTTAAATTGCGCAATCTTCTCAAAACCCTTTGTATATGATAATTGACCAAAATAACTTTAAAATTTTACAACTCTTTAATTACCAAATACACGTTCAATTGTTCTGAATTATCGATCGATGAGCACTCCGGATACAGAACCCTCCAACCGTGATACCCGTTCCTCGGATCGTTCTCAAGTCCAATGCAAATTCCGTACTGAAAACAATAATTTGGTCAAAGTTTAGATATCAAGAGAGTAAAGATCAAAGATTATATACTAATACTGAAATGAGAACTCCCATGTGCTAATCTCTTGCTGGATGGAGAGATTCGATATCAGAAGCCCTTATGACAGCAAATGACAGCAAAATGAAGGAGAAGAGGAAGAACTGAAAATATAGAAGAGATCAAAGGCACTACTGCTGTGTTTGGGACCAGCGACCCTTCGATGAGTGAATAGACCAGAAATGAGAAGAATAGGAAATTGAAAAGGATTGGAAATGAGTGATTCCACACGTAGAATGAGTGGCTGGTACCAAACACCCAAAAATAAAAATAAAGGTCATCTGGGTTCATCAAAGTGATGTAGATAATGGATACCCATTCTCGGGAGATATTGCAAATCTGTAGCAACAAATCGATTACAGTACTCTATTGATGACACACTAGTCGGCGGTAGGTCAGACGCTCACCATGCATGCAAGTTGGCGTGCAAGCGGAACCGAATGTCGACGAGACGGGAGGGGACTGCAATATCGATCGATGAAATAGGGTTACGGTAGTCAGTTCTCGATTTATTATCGATTGGTGACTACCGTAGTATCATGGAAGCGTCGATTTAAGCATCGCCAGTACACGCTAACATTTCCTCAACAGAAGGATTTGAGGAGATCAAAGATCAAACTAAAAATCAAATTAGAATGGGAAAAATCAAATTTGGAGGTCTCCGGAAGAATATTTCTTCTGTACGACTCTGTAATGAATTTTTAGTGAATTAATCATGTTACTCGATAAAATCATACAAAACATTCCTCACCTCCTCTTGGCGAAATTTCTAGTGGCTTCAATTGGTGCGGTGGCTGAGAAAATTCTTCTTTTCGAAAAAAATGCGTAGAGCAAAAATAGTACATTCATCTGCTCTGCGACGATATAAGACGATCCGAAGATCAGAAAGTCTGGAACCGTTCGTGGACAAAAATTAAAAATGCATAAAAAGGTGGCACATTCTAATGAATAGTTAGCTGAATCCTCAAATTATTTATCGTATTGCGTTATTCACTACTCTTGTTCTGAACTATCTAGGTCCCACTAGATACTCAGTTGGATGTTCAGATCCTTCACTTGGATCTTCAAATCCTGACGTGTATCAACACACAAACACAATATATCTTTACAATACACACTTTATCTGCCTCGGACCTCGTCCGGGAAAGACCTCGGCCAGGGCTGTTGCCCGTCTACGCAGCTCGTCGACCCAATGGCCAAGTGAAATGGGGATGGGGGGTTTATATACAACTCCTAATGAGTCTATTGAATATTATAATAGGGGATTAGAAGGGTAATGGAGACAGGATTGGGAGGGATTAGGAATCTTTTTATCATCTCTTGCTAACATTTCTTCTCATCTTTCTCTCCGTCCGACTTTTTTTTGGCAATTTTGAGTCTGCAATGCATAATAATCGAATTGTTCATAATCCCCCATTTATTGAAGGAAAGATATAATACACAAATACTTTCTTGAATTTGTTACTGAACTTAATGAACAAATTTGTTCATTGACTGGGTATTCTGGAAAAAATAAGCTAGCGATATAATCCATGGAATATTCGAGAAACCAATAAAAGCCGCCATAGTTTTATAGCCATGACACGCGATTTCATACCTTCTCTATATCATGGATGGACATCTCCTGGGTTTCACTTACTTCAAGACATCATTATTTCACCAACTCAATTTTTCCTAATTTTCGAGGCTAATTCGCCCGAGTCAAATAGTCTCTCAGAAGCCGCCAACTAATAGGTATCTCACACTGAGCTTCTCCCTCTGGAAGGTCCATCAATCTCTCGATATCGGGCACTCGAGCTGGAGAAGACGGCGAGTCGCACTCTGACGATAATGAGACCGCAGTAGCTAAAAGGTGATTGCATCACGAATATGCAAAAATTACCGTATTCCTTACATAGAGTTGCCGCCGATTCAGATTCGATCGACGGTGTGGTGATGGGAGTGATTGGGGTCTCTGGTGTGTGAGCCACTGCATTCACTCTCGCGTCTTCATTCAATATTGCCGTAGCTAAAAGGTAATTGCATCACGACTATGCAAAAATTACCGTATTCCTTACATAGAGTTGTCTCCGATCTAGATTCGATCGACGGTGTAGAGACTGCAGTTGATGGATCGATCGCAGTGAGGTGGCGGTTGCCCTTACAACCGATTGTTTATTCATTCCTGTTAAAAATACGTTTCAGTCACACCTGTTTCTTGTGAATCACAACTGTTCGCAATCCTTGAGCCTGTTCACGTTCAGATGCTGTCAGATGAGGCTGAGAAAAATAAAAGAAATCTCAACATATAATTATGGAACCTACAATGTCCAGTAACATTCTTCTCTTGTTGTAGAGAATGAAATTCTCCATATCAGTAGGCAACTGTAGTCATATTTTTAAGTGCACAATGTGAAGGAAAATGTAAGGAGAGTGGGACGAAGCACTAAACAACTAGAAATAAGTTGATTCTAAAACCTCTTCCTCTTTCTTCAATTTTTTCCCAGTCGTAATTATGGCAACTGATTGCTTCATTCCGTTCTCCCACATTAATCGTGCCTGGAGGGTGAATTCTTGGTAAGGTGTATCCTGAATAGTGTGTGATTATGCATTTCAAGAAATGTAAATGCAATACGAAGTCGAGTAGCGACAGCTCGACATATTCGGGATCGCATATTTTCTGCATGAATGCTTCGGGTGGCATCATTTCTCCTTGAAAGAGAAGATCGAAATTTGTTTCCATCCTGAAATGTATTTGTACTAGTATCAGCCACAATACAATAAACCTTTGTGCCATTGCTTCGATAGTTCTAACCAGAAATGAATATTGTGAGAGATGAGAATTCTCACTCCTTCTTGCTGATACCATGCGTCTGCAATTCTTGTTGAGTCAGTGCATAAATATGAAAGTAAATTATTCCGACGACATGGCAAAAGGTCAATGAAATTCCGAAATAAACACACTCATAGAGGGAACGACTGCCTTTCCAACGACCACCCAATTTCAGCTTCTGGAAGGTTCGTCTCATCTCCTCCAGGTCATTCTGTTCATCTTCTTCGCTTCCAGCTTCGCTATGATTGTTTCTGTTCACTACGTACATACAACGCGTTTACTGAACGAATGGAATTGCATTTTTTTCTCCAAAGAAATACTGAAAATCCTTACGTGAGTGGAACAATAATAATTTGGTTTCCATGCTTATTGTGCTGAATTGCTTCAGCTCGGATATAATAATTCTCCGGTTCTTCGTTCAAAATTTAAAAAAAATGAAAATTTTAAATTTATTTAAAAAAACATTTACCTTTTCTGAGAGAATTCTCATAAGATCCTCGCCATCGAGTGCAGACTCATTCAAAAGATCCGAACAATGATTGATATTCAGAATAGCAGCGTCACAAAATCCTCCGCCCGCCAATATCCATCCTGATTCTTCCAGTGTGCACTGCGCAGGAATTATTTTTAAAATATTTTTATTATCATTTCTTTTTTTACAATATTTATAATTTTGAATATTTTATAATTATCATATGCATTGAAGTTAAATGCACTACGCTCGATGCGTACAGTAGCGGTCAAAAGTCACTTTTTCTTTTTGTTATAAATTTTGAACACGAAGAGCTTTTGATCTGATAATGGTGGGGTCGTATGTGAAATCTATTGGAGATTATGATGCAACTATTGAGGTATTGCGAAATCCTTCAGTTATTGCGTAGTAATGACGCAATCAATGCATACTTTTTTGAATGGGGATTATTCTTGCATGGAATTTTTCCTGCTCCCCTAACTACAGTATCCCCCAGCTCCCGCTTCAGTATCCACCAATCCTCGCCACGGTAATCCTACCGTATCAAACACTTCTCCCTGAACTTCAATTACAGTACCCCCGACACCACCGTAATCCTAGTTTCGTTCCGAGTCGAATCACTCTGGTTTTTCCGTACTAGTAGTTTACCAGTGGGAAGGGCGTAAACAAGTGTCTACTAGTAGTTTACCAGTGGGATACTAGTAGTTTACCAGTGCGCAACGCGCATTGTTGCGCTTTGCGTGTGTTTCACAACAAGTGTAAACTTGTATTTTTATTAATTTTCTTCTATAATTTAACAACGTCGTTATTTTTTCGTTTCTTTTCGAGCCGGGCGCCTCGGCGTAGTGCCGGAGCAACTTCTCATCATG
Organism: Pristionchus fissidentatus; assembly: GCA_036245785.1. NCBI lineage: Eukaryota > Metazoa > Nematoda > Chromadorea > Rhabditida > Neodiplogasteridae > Pristionchus > Pristionchus fissidentatus. The sequence goes on from BTSY01000006.1 coordinate 10,184,839, forward strand.
GAAAATCCGTGTGGTGAGCTATATTTCATTACAATTCCTGGTCTTTTCAAATGCAAAAATGGTCTTTCTTGTTAGAGATTTAATGTGTCTTTCAGATTGTTCTATCGATGATCAAGATGATTTGAGAGTATTTCTTTTACAACACACTGTTCAAGGATACGCGCAGGTTGGGCTTAATAACCGCTAATCGAATATTCAGAAATAATTGACTCGAGGAAGAATTATCGATTTTCTTATCGAAACAAGTCTTCAGCCCATTGAGTTGTGCAGGAATCGACCGATTCAGGTTAGAAAGATAATGCTTCTTATCGATAAAATTACAGAAAATACTCGTTCAGTGTTGAGAATATGAATTATTACGTTCGACTGGTGTAATCTGATGGTTTCCCTCAACGATCACTCTTCTCTTCTCGACGCCGTACTTGTAAGTTCCCGGTGAACAATGTAGAACAGAGACTGGAAGCGCATGTGCGAGATGACACCGCGCAATTTGGCTTGCTTACTCATTTTTTCTTCGTGATGTCAGACCTCGAAAAAGGGGTCAAGGGACAGAAGGTATGCGAAAAATTCTCGCTCCCGACCCCTTTCTTGAGGTTTGGCCGATCTGTGGAACCAAGTCTAGCGCAATCATACGTGACCAAGCCGCAGGCTCTCTTGGTAGGCAGTTTGCATCCATGAACCCCTCATGAATGAACCCGTAATCCAAAATGGGTTCGGGGTCGGGTCCACCGAATCCAAAATGGCCTATGCCAACTTACCCGCCGGGGTCCCGCAACGAAAAAAAGTACCGTAACCCATGCTACCGTAACCCGGAAATACAAAATCGAGCAATCCGACTCGGTATTTGTTGCATGAGCTAGGTCTCGAGTAGTAATTAATCGAACGTTATACGGCGGTCCCGGGACGACATTGCCGATACCGTAATCCATCCTACCGTGGTGGTAAAATATGTAATGCAGCAATTCGACTCGGGATTGTTATTGGAGATAGACCTCGAGTTGTCATTACGTGGAGAGTATACCGTTTCTCCCCGATCGTGCCCAGGGTTACTGCTGAAAATATTTCAAGGCTACAGTATGCTGAAAATATAAATTGATCAAATCGACTCGGGATTTTTGCAGAAGCTAGTCCTAAAGTAGGCAATGTCACAGGAGTGTACTGTATCTTTTCCACCGTACCCAGGGTTACGGTAGCGAGGTTACGGTATGACGAATTTATGAAATTGATAACCACTCGGGATTTTTGTACATGGTTGACCTCGAGCAGGCAATATCCGTGAGGTGTAGTATATAACTATTACCGTATTCTGGGAAAGCGCACCGAATTTTTGAAATCAAGCATATAGAGTCGGAAAGTTAGGAGAAGGTAGACCTATCGTGGTCCGAGTTCACAATGCACATTTGTGAAAACTGTGATTAAACAATTTTCACACTCGATTTTGCTCGAAACTAAACCTTTTTGGCTATATTTCCTTCTTTTCATTGTTTTTCTCGTGTGATTGCGAACACGTGGGAAAAATAGGGTATCGAAAATGTTAAAATCCCGAGTGGATAAAATCAAATTCTTAAATTAGTCACACTGTGACCTCGCTACCGTAACCCTGGGTACGGTGGAAAAGATACAGTATACTCTTGTGACATTGCCTACTTAAGCTTCTGCAAATATCACGATTTGATCAATTTGTATTTTCAGCATAATGTAGCCTTGTTACAACAACCCTGGGCACGCTCGGGGAGAAACGGTATAGTCTCCACGTAATGACAACTCGAGGTCTATCTCCAATAACAATCCCGAGTCGAATTGCTGCATTACATATTTTACCACCACGGTAGGATGGATTAGGGTATTGGCAATGTCGTCCCGGGACCGCCGTATAACGTCCGATTAATTACTACTCGAGACCTAGCTCATGCAACAAATACCGAGTCGAATTGCTCGATTTTGTATTTCCGGGTTACGGTAGCATGGGTTACGGTTCTTTTTTTCGTTACGGGACCCCGGCGGGTAATTTACCATAGGCCACTTTGGATTCGGTGGACCCGACCCCGAACCCATTTTGGACCATGAACGGGTTCATGGATGCAAACTGCCTACCAAAGGTGAGCTTGCGGCCGTGGACATGTTTGAGCGCAATGCTATTATATTGAACGGATCCACTCAAAATATTCTCGATCCATCCTGCTAGCCGCAGGTTTGGATACGTATGCATTCGGTACAAGCACTTCCAGTCTCTGTTGAAATTTGCCGGTAATGGCATGCACGGCATCTTAGTCAAAGCAAAATATAAGACTACAGTACAGTGGGATGGATACTGTAGGTAAGAGTGATTCTTGCAGATTGCTGCTGTGAGACACTCGAACAGAAACGTCTCTTTCAAAAGCCATTCCATCACTATTTCTTATGAAACGGACGGACGAATTCGGCAGAAACCATTCGAATCAAAATCGTAATCATTCCCCGTAGTGACCATTGTTGATAATTAGATCAGCCCCTTTGTTCGAAGTAATTATGCTAGCCGCCGACTAGATTCGAAAAATACAGAAAGGGGTCAGGACGAGAGAGTGTGAAAAAATAAGAGAATCTCACTTGATTTTGCATGTTCTCTCACTCTAAACTCCTTTCTGTAGGATTGACCAGCTTGTGCAATGATGTGCGCAGGGTATTGTTTCTATATTGTTATTCCATTTTCCGTTTGTTCGAATGTTGTTTTCTTGTTGAAAAGATAAATCTGATACTATTATATGCACCCTTCGCATGCATTACTAGTGGTAAACCAGTGGGAATTATATATATTTATGCGATCACGAGAAACGCGGTACAAAATTAAGTTAGATTAAAAACGAATTCAGTTGGAAGACAATGACAATCTAATAACGAGTCACTCAGAGAAACTGATCAATTCTCTGGACTTCACTAATAGCCTTGCCGCTCTGGGGAAGAAACTATGATGTCGGTAGTTTGAAGTGGAACTAGCGTTAGTGAAATTTATCCCATGTCGAGTGAAGTAATAGCTAAAGTGATGTGGTGCCTTTTTAGATATTTTGTATTTGCCTCTCAGGAGATTACTGGCTGTCTTCAGGTCAATTTCCTCTCTACGCTTTTCTAATGAGACTAGACCTAACTGCATATTTCTATTAGGGAAATTCGGCATTGTTTGCCAGGTTGATTTGTGGCATCTCATAAATAGTCGTCTAGTGAAATAGTTCTGAACATTTTCAAGGATTTCTTTGTCACGTATTAAGTAGGGGTTGAAAACCATAGAAGCGCTCTCTAGTATGGGTCGAATGTAAATAGAGTAGGCTTTGAGGAGTATTTCAGCGTTATTGGTGCGAAGAGCTCTGAGAATAATGTGGCACGCGGATACACCTTTCTGAGCAATTGTCTTGCAATGGTCGGAAAAAGTGAGCGATTTTTCTAATATGAAACCGAGATCTCTCATGACTAATTTCTGTTCTAGTATAGTATTGCCTATTTTGTATTTATTCTTCGCATTTGCTCTACCTAAATGTAATGAGTTGCATTTATGTGCAGCTAATGGTAGCTGCCACTCTTCAGACCAATTGACTATGGTATCAATTGCGCTTTGTAATGGAATAGTGGTTTCCGTTCTTTTAAACGGGCGGTAAATTTTGATGTCATCTGCATACATTCGTGCAACGACACCATTTTTCTGGACTAGTAAGGGGATTTCAGACGTGTAAATCAAAAATAGCAGTGGACCTAATACCGATCCTTGCGGAACGCCACTTGTAACTGGGAATGATGACGACAGTTTCTCACGTACTCTAACTTGGAAAGTTCTGTTCGCAAGATAACAAGTAATCTTTTAGTAATCTTAAAATTACTAGTAGTAAACCAGTGGAAGCGAGGTACTAGTAGTTTACCAGTGGGATTTACTAGTAGATTACTACCCACCCTACCACTAGTAGTTCTACTGGTAAACTACTAGTAAAAAATACCAGAGCAGCTACCTCCAATCTTCCTACGGCAACTTTCACCCAGACCTACCCTAATCCCAAAGCTCAGCTGAATGGTCGGTGACCTATCCGGCTAATACCTTTGTTCACCCTCTCCCATCCCAATGTTCCCTCTCATTCAACGCGCGCACCCCTCCCCTGCACGGTCTGCGTCCCCTCCCCTCGCAATGACCCCTACCCCTATCCGAATAAATAGTCAGTAATCGATTGTGCCGCGGTAGTGACTTCATATTCCCCTGATGATCAGTATTCCATACAGTATCATATGAGCCTGCTTACAGTATCCTTCGACCCTCCTACAGTACCCCTATCTTATCCCAAAACGTGTCCCGAAACCTTACCTACGGTCCAACGCGTTACGGATTAACCTTTGGTGAAGGCCTTCCTACCCTAGAAGGGTAACCGATAGTGATAGCAATCATCTATTCATAACTGGATAAGGGGCCTAAAACAAGAGTGCGAATGGGAATTCGAGGTTCTCAAGGCGCACCGAGGATATCCCCAGCTGGGGAGGGTTCGGTGCACTCGAATGAGGATCCTGAAAGAACTCACTTTTGTCGAACTCGCAGAATACTTGCAGATTAGAAACGAGAAGTCAAAGAAACATCGAAAATCGAGACGAGGAGGGGAGAAACGCGCTGATTAAAGAAAGTGAAAATGAGAAAGAAAGAGACTCTCTAACCTTTTATACGGGGAACATTATTAAAATGAAGTCTTTAGAACATAAAAAATATCGATGGAGCACGTAACACAACAGATTGCACAACGGAGACTAACAATGAACACAACTCGAAACAATAGAACAACAAATTTTAAGAGGTCAACAATAAATCGATCGATACCGTACTCTTTAATTGTTCCTTATGATTCTGTTCGGGAGATAGCCCTTGTCTAATCCCCATGCCTCGGTTGTCTCTCCCGTCGCTGCTTTTGCTGCCTTCACTGCTTCTCGAATGATCTTCCACTGCTCGATGATACGCCAGTCCGCCCGAATCAATCGATAATGAGAACTACTGTAATTAATTGATAATGAAAACTGCCGTAATCAATAGATACTGAGAACTACCGTACCCTCACGCGACACATATCGTATTCAGAACTCTACCAAGTCTCACCACGGCAACCCACTACCGATTACAGACTCTAATCTACCGTAATCATCAGTTATTGATCAATCTACCGTACTTTCTCGAAATCGGGTCTCTCGTTCCACTCCTTGCCCTTCTCCTCCACTTTCTTGCCAAAGTCGAAGTGCGCATTCTCGCCGTATAGATCAGCCTCACTCTGCAGTTGATCATCTACCGTAAGGCATAGAATATTGATAAATAGTCTACAGTGTTCCATCAAATTCGGGAAGTTGGCACAAACGAAAAATGGATACTGTCTTGTATCACCAGCACATTAGATATTTTGAAAAGTAATCTTTGATATTAATAAAAAGTCCGTTTGCAGATTGCGTCATCACTGGAATTTTCCCGTCGGATCTCGAATTTGTGTCGAGTTATGATAAAGATGTGTACGCCTACGGCATATGAGGAATCGAATGGTGAGAGATTGTTTTGTGATCAATATTAGATCGGGATACAGTATGCTCACGGGTGGAAAGTGGTAAACTGGTTTTTACACCTTTTCATTACTTTCCTGGTGAATCTACTTTCAAACTTGATACACGAATGGCAAAACATTTTTTTTGGTTGGAGAGATTTCGTTAAATTGAGCTGAGTTGCACGATTTTCCCACGGGTTGAATTCTACTCAAGGGTGGAATTCCACCCATGACATTTGCGAATCTTTAATCGATTACTAATCTCAGGAAGCTGGATGCGGGGGAACGATTCAAGAAATACGCGAGAGGATCGACGCCCGCTTCCCTTCTTCTCGTAGCCAGTCATGGACTTCCTTCTGTTCAAGCTGCTTCTGGAAGACGTACATTTCGCCAATAGCTACTCACTATCAGGTACTTTCCTCAAAATAGAAAAATAAGTTATGAATATTTTACAAATATACAATATTAATGATAATTATTAATGTTTCAGTGGAGTCGATGTGCGTCCTTCTCAAGATTTCGGAGCGATTCGGAATCAAGGTCGGTTGATTATTGGGAATGAGCATACAAATTACTTTACCTATTCCTTAAATAATCTATTCATTCAGTCCATCATCGATCGAATTAGTCATTATCTTCGAAAGATTCCGAGTGAGTCTCTTCTACCTGAGAAGTATGTCTGGTTTTACCAGTACAACGTCAACGTCATCGTAAGTCAACCTTTACTTAGTGAAAATAGCCTCGGGTTCTTTTTAAAATTTAATTTAGGATGATTTAAGTGATTTTTTTGGTGAAGAAATTAACAATGAATTGTAAAATAGTATCCTTCCAAAACGAAAAGAATTAAGTAAATATTCGCAGTATCTGATGGACTACTTCGACACCAAACAGTGATCACAATTTCCTATGGGAAAGCGAAAGAGAGGGCCCCTGACCCAAATTCATTGTGATTACGAATATTTTCTGTTACATGAATAGCACTCGAAAGTGAATAAAGATATTTTAGCTTGACTATGAATGAGTTTGTGCGAATAATATTCTCAAATGAAAAAAAAAATATTAATCAGTGATATGATTAGGGGCCACAACGTGGTCAGCGGAATTGACTAGGTGGGGTGAAATTTAGTGTCAACATGTCCCTACATGTCTGATTAAGATGAATCTTTGGATTTAGCTCGATATCTTATCTCTGAGCCGAGCTACACCTCCAACTGTTGTGAGAGGGGGGAAAGTCGCGATGGGGAGAGGGGGAGGCGGAGCCTATTCGCCCTTCTTTCCAGGGGCATAGCGCGCTTAATTGGAGATATTTTGATGTTGTATCAAAAGATAAGTAGTTTGTGAAGGTATGGAGAGTACATTGGCGTCTCAATTTGGAAGATTGAACATATCAAAGAGCGGCGGGAGTGGAGGAGCATAGCGCGCAATTGCAGAGAGGATTTAACTGTCTGCATGGCGCAGTGGGTTGAGCGTTTGCCTAGTGATCGCACACCCGCAAGTTCAATTCCCATTTTGCGAAAACCGTTGCTATTTACAGTAAAACGGAATGTCGATACTCTCGTACTCGTATTCTCGCACTATTTTTGCAAACGAGAGCACAATTCAGTATCGACGATTTTGATTTCTTTTTCTCTTGTAATATTCCTTGAAAAATCAAGAGAATAGAACGCGGGTCTATCAGGAGTTGTGAGTTCAGTGATAAGCCCAATTTCGACGATTTCGAAATTAAATTTCACTTTTTCGACACCTCAACGTTCTCTGATCATCCCTGATATAGGCGCAATCGATTGCACTCTTCAAGACCTCCAAAACAAGATATAATATGACTCATATCGTTTCGAATTACGCTTGTGCTCTCAAATTCTCATTTTTTGTCGAATCCGGGTGCGCGATAAGTGGGCGGACGTTGTGGACCCTAGATATGATATCGATTTTCTTGTCTGCCTTTCGCAACTCTTCATCTAATATTTATGTTAGACTAATGCTCCTCCCCTCACTCCTAATTCCCGTGCGGTGGCCCCGATCACTCCCTTCCCGCTCCCCACTCCCGCGAATGACCCATTATTAAATATCATTTTTAACTCGTTCATTTTTGTACATGTTGTCGCACCCTTGTGGTGTACGATAAATAATAAAAATAACATTTATGTTAGATGAAGATGAAGAGTTACAACGAAAGAAAGTTAGTTTACCATTTTTAATAATTTATTTCAACGGTGAGAACCTCAAATGTTTTTTTTGCATGCTGAAATTCAAATTCGCAAGTGGATCTTTTGAATGTTTACATTTTTCCTCGAATAATGTGAATTGCATGCGAAATGTGGGGATTCACTATTCATTCAACATTCAAACAACTCTCACAATGCAGTTTCTCGTACTGACGCTGCTTCTACTCACTCTACCGACTGGAATAATGTAAATTACACTTCGTAAATACATTTAAATATATTAAATTTCAGTGCAAATTCGCCTCGTGTGCGTCGTTTTCACGACATATTGGAAATAGTTGGATTGAAGAAAGTCGACAGGGGAAAACCGTACGATCCCTACAATTTTCACGGAAAAACTCCAGTTTGGATGAGGGGAAGGACGACGGTTCCTCCAAAGGAAATGGAATACCCTAAAGCGCCTGGAGTGGCAAAGTCATGATGACCTTTTTCTCCATTGAGCATTGTATTCTTGGTTTTATCGTTTGGTTGGATCGATTGTATAACGTGTAGTTTAATACAAAGATAAATCTAAAATGAAAAATTCGTGCAAATTAAGAATAGTTTTATACTCCCAAACAACTCGACGTATCCCCACTGTCCGGTTCACAAGCTGCATTGTGGAAAAATAATTCTCCCTTTTGAATAAGCTTTTTTTGTTTTCTAGGGCAATGTAAATATCAATGCTTCGAATAATTTATCCGAATATAAAATTGCGGAAACATTTAATAACTAATATACTGTCGCGGAAAGAACATAATCATTCAAAATGAGCATAATTATTCAAAATACAATTTATAAAATATAGAAGAAGGAAGAAAAGAGACATCGAGTAAGCACCTGAAACGCGAAAATTATAGAAATGATAATTGAAGTTATATATAGTTTAATATTTTCATAGAATTTATAAATATCAATGAGGAACTACTCTGCCGCGCCTAAAATAGATATGTTCAAATGAGTATATGAAGCCGTTTGCCTAAGAGTCGAGCAGATCTGACAGGGGTTGGCACAGCAAAAAAAGGTCAATTCTTTGAAACTACGTGATTTGGGGTTTTCGAGGGTGCTGATAACGGTGGACATATTCATTTTGCACGCAGAGCCTCCGTTGGCTCCAGACGACGTTGCGTCGAAATCATTTTTTCTCTGTTTATTCAGTCTCGTATATAGCTAATTTTTCATCCTTGTTGTTTCTGGGACAGAATTTGATGGCGATCACGCCTGACCAGTTTATTTCTCATAATTATTAATGATAATTGGTGAAAAATAAACTTTCTTCAGAGCAATTTCTGACCTTGTTAAGATACACAGATCGGACCGGAATGACGAGAGGAATCCAAATATATAATTTTAGCGAAATCTGTCATCCGATCTCCAAATGAGCAGCAATAAAGTGTATTGAAAATGAGCAAATACTCCCTCTTTTCCACTGGGCATCTTCGCACTCTCTCATTTTGCCATGCTCTCTCGCTTCCCCGATAGAGAAGAAGAGAAAGGAGCAACGGGGAGGGAAGAGGGAGTGACGAGAGAGTGTGTCAAAATGAGAGAGTGCCGAGAGATCGGGGTAGAGAGGGGACATGACTGTTCCTTTTACTTGCAATTTCAATGAACTTTATTGCTGCTCATTTGGAGATCGGATGACAGATTTCACTCAAATTATATATTTGGATTCCTCTCGTCATTCCGGTCCGATCTGTGTATCTTAACAAGGTCAGAAATTGCTCTGAAGAAAGTTGATGTTTTACCAATTATCATTAATAATTATGAGAAATAAACTGGTCAGGCGTGATCGCCATCAAATTCTGCCCCAGAAACAACAAGGACAAAAAATTTGCTTTATCTGAGGATGAATAAATATAGAAAATCTGATTTCGACGTAACGTCGTCTGGAGCCAACGGAGGCTCTACGTCCAAAATGAATATGTCCACCGTCACCAGCAGCTTCGATAACCCCAAATCACGCAGTTTCAAAGAATTGACCTTTTTTGACTGTACCGAGCATTGCTCGATTCTTAGGCAAACGGCTTCATATTGCAAAATCGTAGCAAGTCGATTGCAAAATCGTAGCAAGCCCAGTGTCACGGCACTCTACAGGGGGTGAGGAAGAGAGGTAGATCAGCGAGAGAGTGCCTCTCGTCCTATCTAATCGATAGAGCGAGAGACGGGAGGGAATGAGAGGATTTGCATGTTTACATTTTGCCACACGTAGAGGAGCGAACCCGGGTTTCCCACAAGGAAATATTCAAAATAAATGGCGCCAAAACGCCGTGCAGTGTGTTCTTATCTCTGATGCCAATCAAAAATGCCAGTTAATCTAGTGAGTCACACAAAGGGGAGTCTTACTTCTCTTTCCGCGCCTTTTCAACTGTCTTCTCCTATAGAATTATGGTCGACGGCGGCCCATTTAATGTGTTGACGAAGTTGGACGAAATGGGGAAGATCAATATTTCGTTCGAAATCATAGGTAATTGTATCTAAATGTAATTCTTATCAAATGAACCTTACAAGATTATGTGCTACTTTCTTCGCATTTCGCAGGTGATTTCTGGTATCGCCTGGAACGAACCATCGTCCGTTTCGATGGAGAGGAACAAGAAATCAAAACCTATTCCTCCAATTTCGCGTCAGCATAAATATAATTTTATTTTTCATTCGAGTAATTGAATATATTTGCAGCCTGTTTATGTACAGCTTCCATTCAAGTGACCCCGACGTGCACCAAATAACAATCTTCCAGGAGAGATACCATCGCGTTCATGAAGTCTTCTCATATATCGTATCGAAAAGTGCGGTATTTTGTTATTCGATTAAAATGCAAATTCAATTTCATTTCACCCTTTGCAGAATACCTAATAGCAGAGGGAACTGTTGACGGGAATACTCACCAAATCGCTCGATTCAACAAGTTAGTCGATCATATTCTTTTCATTGTTTTCGTTCGAGGAAAGTTATTAGTCACAAACTGTCAAAAATATTTAATTCGTTATAGTATTTCAAAATGACAGGATTGGGTTTCGCAATGAAAGTTGGTAAGGAGGGGGGGGGGAGAGAAAAACAGAGAACAGCAGAGAGATAAAGGAGGGAAGAGGAGGATGCGAGAGCGAAAGCGCGCGATTCAGTTGTGTTTCACCATCGTCTAACAGAAATGAAAGAAATGATAATCGGGTAAAATAGATGGTTGGAATTATTCGTGGTACGCAGGGCAATGATGAGTCGCGATGTCGATCGAGTGACGGAAAACGACCATTCTCTATTCAAGTCGATGAAAGATGATTCCGGAGAAGTACGCAGTCGAAGCGAGGGAAAACTGTGCGGTAAATGTAGCTACAATACACTCACATGTAAATGTAGCCACATCATTCCGTAGGCCGGTCAACCTTACAGAAAGGGGTTTGGTGTGTGAGAGCGTGTCAAATTGGGAGGGACTCTCCCACTTTTGCACGCTCTCTCGTCGAGATCCGTACGGTCGATTTGGAATCATGTCTAGCTACATAAAGCAATGTTTTCACAGGATTCTATCTCGGTACTCGATTAGCAGGGGGCGGAGCCCACCTCTCTTCTAGTCCCTTCGGAGACAGATTGTTCCTTCTCAATCATCGTGACCTCATCGATGAACGGTAGTTACTTACTTAGATACTTAGAAGATCCATCTTCATCGGCTGTTGCCGTGTGGATCACAATTCCTCCATTATTCTCTATCGCGAGCACGCGTAGTCCAATGTCTGTAGGGCTGTCGTTGCGAGGACGATAGATATAGTTATATAAATATCGTCCTCGACAACGGTAGTTAATTGTCTTGTAGACATCTGCTCATGTGCGAGATCTCCTTTCAGTACTAGCCTCTACTTCAACGGATTCTATTGCTACGGTGGAGAAGGCAGTCCGCACTACATCAGTCTCGTGTTGACTAAAGATGAAACGGATGATGATAGGTGATCAAAGACACAAAGACGTAACCAGCCCACAGTATTAAGACAATTGCTTTATTCACGTCTTGTCTCAATATTTTCTCGCTTTCTCATCCCAGTGAGATCGGTTGTTTCGAAGTGAAATGGACTCACGATGTTCTGTTTTCTACCAAAAGCTGTAACCAACTGAATCATAATGGCAGATTTGATTAGTCAGAGAAAGATCGAAACCAAATATATCGTTAACATCTCGATTCAGATGGTGCTTTGCCAATCTCACGCTACTCAACATCTACGACAACCCCTTCCTCTTCCTGCACGAGAATGAGTAGTCGAGTTATTCTTTAATTGAAATCGACATTTCTCTTTCAGATCTGAAACCGCTCTTGTCGCGCCTGCTCAACTTAAATCAGGGGAAGATCTGTATGTCGAGACGTTCGTTTGTGACACTTCACTCAGCATTCGAGGAATTGTACCCATTCAAGTTCACCTTCAAGGTTCGTGTAATTGGAATATAGCACAATTAAACGATGTTCAGATCGACACTCGAGCTCTCCAACCCGTTGCTACAACTGTCGTATTTGTTGTTGGTAATGGCGCAATCGAGAAATTTCACAACGCCTTTTATTCCCATGCAAATTAACTGTGCTTTTCGCCTTATCACACTCCCCGTTTTTTATGCCCTCTATTTTTGTTCGCCCCCATTTAAGCCCCTATATTTGTGTCCGCACCTTCCTACAAGATTTTATTAAGAGTTTTACATAAATACATTTGAAAGGAAAAGTTGAAGCAGTGCAGCTCACACCTATAGATAAGTCTGTATAATTTAGAAATTTCCGGCTCCCTTTTCCTTTCGGAATAATGTAAATTTAAGTTAGTAAATATATTTAAATTGGTTAAATTTCTATGCAAATTCGCCTCGTGCTCGCTGTCTTCAAGAATTCTTCGAAATAGCTGGCCTGAAGAAGAAGGCTGACATGGGAAAACCGTACGATCCCTACAATTTTCACAGAAAAAACTCCAGTTTGGATGAAGGGAAGAACGACGGTTCCTTCAAAGGAAAAGGAATACCCGAAAGCGCCTGGAGTGGATGACCTCTTTCCATTCGCTTTTCCGGAAATCTAACACCGTATTATTATTGCATTCTTGGTTTTTTATCGTACAATACAATGATAAAGTCAACATTAAGTCAGCTGAGATTGGGCACGTGAATAGTGGAAGACAATTCGACGTTTGCACACAATTGAGAACTGCGAAAAGACTGTATTGAGCAAGTACACCGACCTCGAGAAAAATACAATCGATACTTCGAATTATTTATCCAAATGGAAATTCGCGAAACTTTTCAGGAATAATTTTTACAGTTGCGGGATCAAAATCAGAAATAAATTATAGAAGTTTCGGCAAAATAGAAGCGAGAAGAAGGAAGAGAAGAGACATCGAATACGCACCTGAAATATGAAAAAAAATTGTTATTTCTACGAAATATCAAAAATACTAATTACTTTTAAATATAAGTTATTATATATTTTGCTCTCAACTCACCAGAAGTGACTTGAATCAAGAATCTTGGCACGTGATTCGAATTCGGAGCACTGACAACGTCGAATTTGAGTGAGGAAGCGGCGAAAACTTGGTCGGTCCGTCCATTTTGTTGGAGTCTGTAATGCATTTGTTTAAGTTCTCACTTTTGAATCGTTTTCAAGAATAAAACAATATAACTTTGTAGTAAGAAGAGATGTTACAAAATGATGATAATCATAGTGAATAAGTGAATAAGTGAATAGTAAGTGATGATAATAAGTGATTATTTCGTAAATATTGTATATCTCACTTCATATTTGTAATGGCGGTGTTGCTCGCATCGAAGACGTCCAATTGCACGCTCTCCCCTTGCTGGATGTCCTGCGCTTGAGTTGTGATCTCCATAAAGTTCTGCAAAATCAATAAATAAAAATGAATTTAAATTACGCAATTGAGTTTAATTATGAAGGTATAACTGACAGGGTGGTCAAACTGGAAGGCGCGATCGAGAGCGGCGTCGGCTTTGTAGGGAATACTGCAATTCGTATACATTAACACCTGATTTGCGCAAATCAATTATCGATTTTTCTTAGGGACTGTGTACGAGTTACTGACTCACTTTTTTGTATCGAAAAAAAACTCGTGCTTCCAATGAAACACAGAAAAAAGGTTGCAGATTGCCTCACTTGTACGATTTATCGATGGTCAAATATCCGGGCGAAGCGATGGCGAATGCAGCACCCGCTTGTATTTGAGATGAGAACGCTGAATTGATTCGGTTTTTGAACGTGAAACGCAAAATTTCACTTATACAATCAACAGCGTTAGCGCGATTCATCTAAGGAATTGATGATGTAGTTCCCTCAAAGTTTACTTTTTGACGAAATTACTCACGAGTGTTCCTCGTGAACTGGAATCGAAATCGGGCGTTTAAGCCGAAATTGGAGTTGAATAGAGTGGCGATGGGACCGTAGACAGTGAGGAAAGAGTGACCGGCTTGGTTTGGCGAACTGAAAACACACTTTTCAATTTGAAAGAAAAAGGAAAAGTGGGAAAAGATAAAAATAAATAATGTGCTTACTACAACGAGAGCATGTTGTAGTTGGAACTGCTCACGTCGAAACCGACGGAAGAAATGAACATTGAGGAGGTCTGAAAACTATTTGATATTATATAATTTATTTACAAAAATGTTTAAAGTCAAAATAGAGTATTTATGGTGTGAAATAACAAAACTCACACTGCCAATGTCGAAGCTGCTCATGGTGAAGTACTGCTCGGCAGACAGCACAGTGAGACCCGCAGCAAGGAACTAGAATCGATTACTTAAAATTAAATAAAACCCCGGCATTCTTGCGGGTCTGTGCAATTTGAAGCAGAAAGTTAGAAAGTGCGAAAATAGAATGTAAATAGGGGATGGTCAAGGAATTACAATTTTGGCATTTTGCCCAGTAGGTCGTCATAATCCTAAGTAAGCAAAAAACTAGAATAAAACGCACTCCATTGTTGGAGTCGACGTTATCGCCGGCGAGTTGAGCGCTCACAACGGGGAAAGTTGTGACTGCAATGTTCATTCACTGTTTATTCCGCCAGGATGGGGCTGAGAACATGATGTGGATTGCTAAAGGGCAAGAGACGGTTGTCCTAGTCGAATACAGGGAGTGGTTTATTGAGACTTTTTTTGGAATTTATTTAAAAACGAATCGGTTGATTTAATATAACTCACCTTCCGTGCTCACAATGTAGATGGTGAAGGGCACTCGATTTCCCGCGTTCGCGTTCTGGTCACGAATCTGCAATAAGTAAATAAATTTAAATGGTAAATACATTAATAAAATAGAAAAGTAATGGTGTGCATATTCTCTGCACCAAATAGTGAACCAAAAGTGAATCATGTAGATGAATCATCGAAGCATGAAGAATATGGAATTCGCTTTGTAAGAAAGTCATGATGTGTTGAAACAAATATAATCGTTAATAATTGATTTTGAACTAACAAAGATGGGCGCTCGTAGAATGCGCATGTTGTCCAGGATGTAGGCACTGTTCGGCTTCGCCTTGGAAAGACCGAGAAGGCTGAAACAATTTTTTCGCGTTTGAACGATTATTCGTCCCTTGCTCATGCAGGCGATTTTAGCGACTATGGAAAACTCAGAAATGAGAAGAATAACGTACTTGAACGACGCGGCATCGTCATAGATGAGCACGTTTCGCGCGTAATCCGCCCCATTGCCTGAAGCGTAAGTGGCATAGACTCTATAGGTGTCCCCGACTCGAAGATTCGGCAATGCCTGAAATGATGTCCATTAATAACACTGCAATTTCAAAGAAACTAAACCCTTCTGAAAAATGACTAAAAAAGAAATGTACCTTTTCAACGTTGACGTTGATATCGGCAGATGTGAGGATAACCGAGTTTGTGAAATCTGAATAATACAATTTATTGATCTTTTTCCGTGAGATCACAGCACCGCACCACCCTGTCAAAGTACCAGGAAGAGGAGATTTTGCGTGAGAGAGGTAGCTAGTTACACCCTGACCCCTTTCTGGATGGTATCTAATGAGATCGGTGACCTACCAACAGCGGCCGCTAGAGAAAGAAGCGTCATCGCAAGAAGCGCTGGAAATATCGATTGAAAAGATAAATCAAACAATTTGATAACTGCAAAATTCCGAGGAAAACTCACTTCGAAGCATCATTTTGAATTCGAGCAGGTTGAAAACGAGTAGATTCCCACGGAGCAACAAGCACCTTTATGTGGAAAATATTCGCAACCTCGTGAGTAATCTGCACAGTGATAAGGGATGGGCAGATATTATCACAGTTATGAATAGCTAAGCATGAATCATCACTCTTCTAGTGTGTTATCAGTGTGTGTCTTATCGATAGCTACGCCTTGACATTTCACCGCAAAGTCCGAACTGAACTGTGAGTCAGTTGGAATGAGAGGGAACCAGAGGGGGGGGCAAGCAGTTCACTGACCACTCAGACATGACTAAGCGTGTCATTTTTCATCATTTGCGCAGTATCCTGAAGCTATGCTGGAATGTGAAATCGTTAAGAGCTAGTGAACAATTCAGTTTTCAAATTTATCGTGAGTAATATTTTTTAATTGATGGTGGACTGGTAACAAATATTTGTTGTAGAAATTTCTATCATTTTCTGCCACCTCTAGAACCCCGAATAGCCGGACTAGTAGTCATTTGTGGTCGGACTAGTAGTGAGTTGTAGTCGGCTATTGGGTACCCTACTACAACTCACTACTTGTCCGACCACAAGTGACTACTATCCAGCTATTCGAGGTTCTAGAGACCGTACCCATTCGCGCGAAACGTGCTTATATTTCCCTGTCTTGGAAACGCCGCTCAGGCCGAGATTATGAGCAGATTATCGTTGTTTGTCTTTGACTTTATCAAGTCGATGTTTCTATTCCCGAAAAGACATTTTTACAGTGAAATTCAATTTGAATCATTTTAATGACGTCATCGACAATTATGTATTGCATACATTTATCTGTTTCTTATTCTCTCTAAAAACATTGTCAAAATTTCGATGATAAATGAGGTGAAAATCACAACGAGACAAATGATTTCGAACTGCCAGATCACATCGAAACTGGAGATGGAGAGGGGCGTCCATTGCATGTCCACCACCTATAATATTAGATATTATTCAATCGATAAATATTTCTCCGCAAAGATTTCCCGGGTACAAGAGGGGCACGACGTACATCAGGTACAAAACGATGTACACGGAATTCTTGATATCATTCATCGCGAGAATTGCTTCCCATTAATATATTTACCGTTTCAGCGAAAGAGATAAAATATTGGATTTATTTATATCCGTACATTGACTCCACTCACAAGTTTACCTGTTTGGAGTAAACGCCGTATGGAGGCACGTAGCGAGCCATTATTCCTAAACGAATTGTGCACACGTTGGTCTCGATAAACACCGGAAATTCAAACGGCAAATAGTGAAACTGACTCGGATAGATGGAATACGTGAGTGCGATTGCCCGATTTAACGGTTCCACGAGGTCGCGTCGCTTTCTGAAAATAATAACATTTTAGAATAAAATTTTTAGTTAATCGTGCTTTAAGAGAAATTTTTAAAAAATGTGGATTATTGTGCATTTTTTCTTGAGGTGTATCGATCAAATGATGAGATAATGTGTTGTAACCTATGTATTTTTTTTGGGTCGGTGTGATCAAAAATTCACTCACTTCGAAATAGTGAACGAGAATGGTTGTCTTGTTAGTGACTCATCGACGACGAATAATTGATGAGCTCTTCGATTGTACACGATCACGTTGGCTCTAGAATAGAATGTGAAATGTGAGACCATGATTTCTTCATTTCACACACTCTCTCGTCCACAGAAAGAGAGAGTGCGAAATGAAGAGATCCTGGTCTCATATTTCACACTCTGTTCTGGAACAGAGTCTGACGTTGCAAGAACTAAAATAAGCAGGGTATTTAAGAACGGCTTTAACACGGGCGGATATTTTGTCAGCGACATACGGCGTACTTATAAAAATTAACGCATTCTTCGCGTGCCAGTGATTATACAATTTTCATGTTCATTCTCGTTGACGGCATATTTGTAATTGCTTTGCGCATGGATCGTGAAATCACCTCAGTAATTCATCTCCAATCGACGCGAATCCAATGGCGTTTGTCTCTTTGGCGAGACGAGCAAAGTAGGCTTCGCTAGTATCTGGAGCCATGATGGTCCTGATATATTCCATTTCAATAATTTCGAAATAAAATCCTATTTTATTTATCCCATTCACATTTGTTTGGAAAGGGGAAAGAAAGAGACAAAAATGAGAGAGACACACATTTAAAAATTAAATAGTTCAATTTTAAATTTTTACCTCGTATTCGCCAGTTGCTTCCATCTCTCGCACTCGTCGAACTTGCAGTACAAATGCAATCGAAACTTGGGCCAAATCAGAGCTGTGACGCCGTCCCATTGGAGTTTGTCGAGCACCTGGAGATTAATGTTCACGATGAAGAGTAATCCCCAGAGAAGCGAATCTACATACTAATCGAGAATTTATCGGATATTATCTGATTTGTACACAACAAAATACTCACCCGAGAAAACGACGTTACGTCGTATCCTTTCACTTTGTCCGATGTCAGAATTGAAGTGATTAGAGATTGGAAAAAAGTGGAGAAGAAGAGAACGGCGATGAGATAAATGGAGAGGAGAACACGGGAGGGAAGAGTAGTGCTGAGAAGAGAATTTATCGGTTTGAGGCGGAAATATAATACATTTGGAACGAAAAAATCATGCACTTGTGAAGTTTTGAACGTTTCCTACAGTTCACCAAGAAATTAGCATATCAGAAAGCCATTTCATAAACTTCAATTTCGTGCATGACCAGTGAAGACAAACGTGCCAAATGAAGGGATTTTTTTAAACATAGAAAAAATAAAAGACGAACCTCTTGAAACGCAGAACGGGATTCGCACTGTGAATAATTGTGTACGTTCCTTTAACAATTCCTCGTAGGTTCAGTTTCGAACGGAATTGATACCCGGAAGTTTGTGGCTGCTGAAGTCAGGAAAGTATTAATTGTTTAAACCGAGTGTTAATACAATGGTTGGGTGGTTTTCCAACGAATTATAAATTTATTCTTTATGTCAAGCAGAAGATTCTCACATTTGTGAAGTCCAGGAAATTGAGAATTATGTGGATGGAGTTTACAATAAGCACGAAAATTGCGAAAACGATCGTGCTGAGATTGAAGAAAAGCGTCGTGAAACTCTGGAAAAGGAGGGTTTGTGAAAAAGAAGCAACTTTTTTTTATTTCTCCCCTTGGATCATTCCAAAAGAGAATAAGAAGTCTTTTTTCCACCGCGTTTTCACACGACTTTTTTTGTTGCAATTTTTAGATTGCTGAGAAAGAATACTATCTAACATCTCTGATTTTAGTTCGGTCCTCGGCCGTGACGTATCCATAGCTGACACCCGTCACTGGTAGCGTGAAGAAAACCTGACAAGACACACTGAATTGAGAATATACGAGTGGATCAAGTTACACTCTCCTAGTGTATAAATAGAGATAATACAATTAAATAAGTTAACAGTTTCGAATTGCTTACTTTCTCGAGAAGTACTGGGTCCTGTCGACGCAGGGCCCATCCAACATCTGCCGTACCTGAAATGGGAAAAGGAAACAAAATCGCATAGATCCCAAATCTCTTCCATACTCTCTTCACCGATCATTTAATTATAAAACAAAATTTATGCAATGAAGAGATCCTAACTCATCGAAAAGCCTCGTCACAATGGCTTCATTTCGTGAATTTTCAATACAAACGTGCGCTTTTGCACAATACTGCAGATTCATGCTTTGTCACCCCTTGTCTAAAGTGCACTTGTGTTTGCTCGTCCTCTCCTCCATATCAACCAACCATTGCCTAGCATGTCCAGATATTCGTCGTCATCACTAATCTCCTTTGAGTAGGGAGCTGCAGTGAGACCGGCTGCACGAACGACAAGAGTGAAGTAGTCGATGTTCACACCTATAAGATCGTCCATTTATAATACTCTTAACACGGCGACAAACTCAGCCAGTACGATTTATAAAGAGAACACATTTCTAGGATTTAGTTACTTTTCCTCTATTTAACTGACTATTTAGAAGGCTTGCCGAGGTCTGTAAATCAGGGATAACAATAATCATACCAGCCCGTTGACAGCTCATGAGCCGGCATCTCTCCGACAGTCGATGGTAGTGCTTGTACTGATTGCTACCGATGGATATTATGCCCATCTCAAATAAGCAATTAATTCACTAAAAGGTCCATAAAATTGATTATATCGCTATTGAGAACTTTGATTCCGGATCAATGACAATCATCTAATTGGCGACAGACTAAGAGACGGCTAAAACACGGATCGAAAATTTGCTACACACAGAGAAAACATACTTGGAATACGACATCAAGTTGGCACGCCTACTAATATATAAGTAGGGCATACTAATATATAAGTAGGGCCTTAGTAGGCGCTACTTATATATTAGTAGGAGTGCCAACATGATGTCGTATTCCTAGTATGTTTTCTCTCTGTGTAGGAGAACAGTCTTCTACCTCCACACTCTCTCGTTTTGGTCAGCAGACGAGAGAGCGTGTAGAAAGAGGAGCGTCGAAAACCGTTTTCCAAGAAACGAAAAGGTCGGAAAAACAGTTCTCCTAGAAAATGTGTACGTGGTGCGGGGGTAAATTCAGTGCACGTTGGAAGGCCGACGTAGTGAGCGGAAGCAGGCTGCGATATCCTCAATGAAGGAGGAAGAGAGTCTTGTGATCGCAGTGTTTGCTCAACTTCAGCAATGCAGAGGTGAGACAAGGCACGAGATGGAATCGACTATTACATAGTCTCGTGAAAATTGTTTTATCCTGCGCAGCTGAAAAGGGATTCGAGAATTTTATTTTTAAAAAAAACTGAATTCTCTGCATGTTTCAGGAAGTAAACAGAAACATTCATCAATGAAAAGGGCCTGCATGATGGACACTTCCGGCTATCGGTCTGGGAAGAAAAAATGCCTAATTTATTAGATAGTCATACAATTTCCCAATGGTATAATTATTCTTTCGATAATCTGACACTCATAGCCTTCGATGCCAATCCCCAGGTACACACAGCTCAACACCCACCACTCATGTCTCGAATGACCGAAAGAAAGAGTGAGCGACCGGATTGAATCTGATACGTTTCAACAACTTGTGATATGAACGAGGCAAAAAGACAGGACGATTACTTGTTTATATCAATTCCAATATACAGAAAGAGAAAATGCTAAGGTAATGTAGGATAATATGCACATCACATCTGGAACGCATTTCTGTTCATCAAAAAAATTAGACACATTTACACTCTCTTCACTGAACGGTTACCGGAAGTGTGATCATGCAGGTTTTTTTCTTGATGTCAGGAGATAATGAATGTGCATTTCTGACTTGTTTTACCGATCAACGATGTGTGGTTACCAGCTTCACTATTCTACTATGGTCATCGTCGATTGCCTTTGATCCTCTCTTCCCCCTTTTTATGACAGTCGTGAGTTCGCAACAGTCTACTCTTCTACTGCGTCACTATTTATGATGTGGGTGGGCACTGAAGATACGATTGTGGTTTTGATAAAGATATTACTATCATCTCGTTTCGTTGGTCGACAATTAGGTCGCAATCTCATTCATGGTTTGCACTAACTAGCAGGGATGTGTTGAGGTTAAATACACTACGCTCTATGCGTACACTACGCTCTATGCATAGTTCTGCAGGTTCGGTCCAGGGGGGACCTCGGTAGCTTGCTTCAGGTACGGTCCAGGGGGACCTCGGTAGCTTGCTTCAGGTACGGTCCAGGGGGACCTCGGTAGCTTGCTTCAGGTACGGTCCAGGGGGACCTCGGTTGCCGGCTCCAAGTACGGTCCAGGGAGAGCTTAGGATGTTGGGGAATCTTAATCGCTAGAAAGAGTACTGGCTTATTCCGTTGCAAAAGGCTCGTGAGGCTGAGAGCGATCGAAAAAAGTTGCCACTACGCCACTTCGTGGCTCCGTGGCAACTTTTTTCGATCGCTCTCAGCCTGACGAGCCTTTCTCAACGGAAACGCAGGATACCGTATGTTGATTTCCTTGGCCTGTTCGAACACGTTTCTGACATCGCAAAACACTTTTCCCGCGGTTCTCCACGCTCCCCGGTTCATTTGGGAACTTTTTGAGATTTTCAATTTTCCACGTTAAAACATGTTAGAACAAGTCCAGACACGTTTCTGACATCGCAAAACACTTTTCCTGTGATCCCCTACGCTCTGCTCATCAATTGGACACTTTTCGAAATTTTCGATTTTTCACGTTAAAACTCGGCAAAACAGGTGGAAACGTGTTTCACGTTGTTCAAAAACATGTTAGGACCACTTCTGGCACTTGCGAAAAATGCGGCAAAAGATTTGCCCGCGGCGGGGGTCGAACCTGGGGGTCTTGGATTCAAAGTCTGACGCGTTATCCACTTGGCTATGAAATTAGCGGATTTTTATATTAAAATTTTGAAAGGTTTTCTGAGCAGTTATCATATGCAAAAGGTTCTGGGAAGATTGCGCGAATTTGAAGCGATTTATGGCGAAAATGAAAAAAATGTCTGTCACGCTGCAAAAAAAAACATACAGACAGACAGACAGACAGACAGACAGACAGACAGACAGACAGACACAATCATTTCCTATAAGTGGAGGAACTATTTTGCATTCCAGAAAAAGATGTGTTACAAGTGATTTTCAGTAGCAATCGACTACTGTAGATGAAAACAGCCGTCAAGTCAGATCCAACGGCTTTCCGGGGTTGCGTTCTTGGAGATGTTGAAATATGTTCGTGTCAAATCTGAATTTTCAGGATGTTTGATGTGGTGTGAGTACGACAATTCGAGGATTCACTGACTGCGGAATTCGAATGAATAGGGATGATTTCAAATCGTTCTGCGTTCCTTCTCACACACTTCAAGCCACTCCAGCATCTGAGGAGATTTTATAGTCTGCAAACGTTGAGAGAAAGAGAGAGAGAGAGGGAAAAGAAACATGGAGCAGAAGAAAGAGAGAGCATATCAATTGCGCCATCTCTTGATAGGGCCATCGATTGTGAAGCGCGCTGTGCACTTTCACAATATGTCCGAATTCCGACATTTTGTTTCTCCAGTTAAGCTCACTGTATAATTACGGAAATGCGTAGACCCATCAATTTTCCGCATAGGACTTACAGGCGTACTGTCGTTTCTCACTTTACAAATCGTTGTGCAACCATATTCCAATCACCGTACAGTAATCACTTTGTTTGATCTGCGTTCCGCCCCTCATTTTTTTATCTGAACCGCTGCCTTGAAGCGACGAGGCGTTTTCCGATGTGTCATCGCGCGTTTCATGACCTGTGTTTTTATTGTTTCCTCCTCCGTTCTGCATCATTCTTCACCCCCTCACTCATCCACAGGCGCCATCTTCCTCTGGTCTTATTTTTAATTGAGAGCATTCACAAACTTTTCTTCATTTGATTTACGTTGTACTATATTTTGTACGTTCTTCACCCCTCACTCATCCAAAATCGCTCTCTTCCTCTTGTTTTATTTATTTATTTATTTTTTTATATTTAAAAACATGCGCAAATAATTCAATCTGCGATGTTTAGTGGGTTCCTCACCAATCACTCATTCTCAGTCGCTCTCTTCCTATGGTCTTATTTTATATATTTGAGAAAATGAGAGAACGAGAACATCTGCTTCCATTTATTCACTCTTATTCATGAATCGTCTATCTACGCCATTTTTGTGCGCTTCATAAGTGTAAAAATCCCATTCTTGTCTTTTCGGGCACGTGACACTGTCGAAATATGAGAAACATAAATATAATAGTGAAGTTTCTCAATTTGTTTCTGTTCAGAAAAGCGTCGAATGATCCTTCGAGTCCGTCGATAAAAGTGTCATGTCGCCATCACCCGAAGAGGACCCACCGGTGCAGACTATAGCCACCGCCACGCCCTACGATGTTTATCGGTGATCATATTTGTTTTTGTATCTTCCAAAAATATTATTTATTTTATAACAATTTGAACGTTCAATTATTTAGCTAAATGTGTTCTCGAAATTCGCTGCATTGAATGCGCATCTCCATCAGTAGTGTTTGCAATAAAATGGTTGTAACAAAGGAGGGCGGAATGGCCGAGTGGTGTAAGCAACTGCTAGTCATTCGAAGGGTCACGAGTTCGATCCCCGCCCAGGCCAACCAAGCCTTCCATCCACCCCGGGGCGGTAAATTGGTAGCAACTTTGATTGCGAAAGGTAACGTGCCCTAGATGCATTGGGAAAGCTTCGGTTACGTAATCCCACGTTGCAGCTGGCTTACCGGCTTGCCCCATCTAGCGTGGTAGCTTGCTACTGTAAAATCGCTTGACATGGAACACCTTTACCTTTTACAAAGAATGTAAAATGTTAAGTAGCGACAGCATGAATCCATTCAAACACTTATTTCCCCATTACAGATATCCCCGGCTTCAAGATGAATCTCCCTCCTCCATCTCTCCTGCCTACTCATTCAATTCCGTCGTCACTCCAGAGTACGAATCCATCTCGAGAAGCGCCGACCGGGGAACGCGGAGGGTTCGATCATTTGAATTCATTCCCAGACAGGTACAGGCGCATTCTTTCCGACAATACAACCTGAAAAATTGCTCTATATGCTAAATAATTTATTTGCAAGGCGTCATTTTTTTCTTTTTCTCTGAGTGTATGGTATGTTATAAATGTTGCATGTCAGTCCAACGGTCTGTGTAGTTCATGTGCATATTCAGAAAGTTGCTGTGGTCAAACAACAAAGATAGATAATATTTCAACTGTGAAGGCAAAATTTTGGTACAATTTATCGTGCAATGTTCAGCCATCTCCTGGTACTCGACGTGAAGAGGGAACACAAAGGGGAGGACATCCACCCGCAAACGACGACCACAATAAAAATGTAAGATTTTTCACAATTTTAGAAAATTACAGTCAACGATCGATTCGAAAATGCCATTCAGTTAGTGCTATTCACGTAGAGAATAGTTGAAACGGCTGAACTGTTCTCATGATGGTGCGTCTATTCTTAGAAAACGAATCACTATGGTCAGGATTTCGATGAACATGCAAATGAAAGATACTAGAAACGAGAGACTTTCCACAGATAATTGAACATGATCATTATTTGGTGGCATGGTCATTTTCTGAGTGTTTCTCTCCAGTCCAAATCGTCTCGTACTGCATGGCGGATATGCGTCTTCCTTCTAATTCTCCTCATCGTTCTCATCTCAATTGCAGTCGCTGTAGTGCTCATCATTTACCTCCCGTGTGAGTTCTTTTCGCTCCGTTCATGCCTTAAATAAAATGTTTTGCCAAATGTGTGCTAAATTAAGTGCATATTCGCAATGACTTGTAATGATTTTTTGCAAGTCGAGTTTGAGTGATGCTAAATCTAGTTGTTTTATCATCTTCACATGACGCCAATCGTGCGAACACCCTCTCCATTCTGCAAAACTGCCCTGTTTGGCACATAAAGCCGCTCCAAAACTGTGTCTTGACTCAGGAGAAGCCGTAAACGTGAGAGTGGCTGAAGCTTGTGTTTGTGTGTGTTGGATGATTCCGTTGACTACGCCTCCGAGCCCATGGTTGATACCATGTCCTTCCCTCTCCTTATTGTTAGAGGTGATCTGCGATCAGTTCACATGTTCAACATGCGAATCCTCACGTGTACATGGAGAATGATGAGTAATCGTTGAAACATCTTCTCGAATATGTAAAGTAAAGCAACACGTAGGCTGCGTATATACATTATTAGAATTGGAAGTTTAAAAAAAACTAAATGTTTTAAATTAAATTCTTTCAGACCCAGAATGAATACAACCAGAATGAATATTACTATTGAGTGCATCCTACACTGAGAGCTAGTGTATGATACACTTACAAATCGCTCGTTTCTGCACACTATCTCGATGCGCGAATACATTCAAAATTGAGTGTATCAGGCACTGGGTGTCTTGCATCTCGGTGTATTCATTCTCTGTGCAGATCAGCCTTCGCCGCCACGTCGGTTTACGAAGCAGAACGTGACAGTGGCTGTGAATGTTGGAGTGGCAGTCAATGAACTGAGAAGATCGAAACGAGCAATTGGCGAATTGAACTCACAGGTGTGTATGCTATATATGTTTCCATAATTTTTCTTGATGACTATACCATTATATTTTCTAGTGTTTCCTACTAGAACAAAACAATAAAAAAGTAAAGGTTTCGAAATTTACCCTTGAGGTTTTCGACGACCTCATGAATTCAGTTCAACTGTGGACGCAGAGTGGCGATGTGGGAGTACGGTGAGAAAACGAATTCTGCTGAACAATTAATTATCAATTTTTAGTGCCAAAAGAGTTTACCCTTTCTTTCATTGTTCGACGGTTTTTACGTGTATTAAAAATCTCTTAAAAGAGTCTTCTTACCACTCCCTTTTCTGCTAAATGGATGTATCATTATTCCAGCTTCGTCTGGTATGCAGATTCCTCTCAACAGTCAGTGTTGTACGATTCGTGGGCGGCAGCGATGGATGGAATGAAACAGGCATATATACCGCGACAGGTTACGAACACGAATCAGACCATGTGAGGACAAAATATATTATACAATTGTTTTCCCCAAAAAATTACTGGATTTGTAAAAATAATATTGAAGAGCTGTGAACGTGCTTGAATCTTCCCTTGACTCTTCCTCTGTGATGCTCGTTGTTCCTGATGGAAACGCTTACTCGTAAGTCGCATTAGCACATATTATTAAATGCTGTTACCTTGTTTGGAAGTAATGAAAAACTTTTCCATGCATGAAAATTTTTCTCTCACTAAACATTATACATGTACACCCTTGGTTTTTTGCGAAGCGCTTAACGCGAGATACCCAATTAATTTTCAGTGACCAGAAAGTTTGGGAGCAGGACTGTTTAACTTCTGGCAACATTCTGAGTTCATTGGACAGGGAGAGGGTGAGTGAATCCTGTTAATATTTTTTTAAAAAATGTGTTTATTATTGAATAAGTAAAGTACACTTCGTAGGTGATCGTCTTCGCTCCGAGCATGGACAAAATGGTTGTGATGGAAGCATACAATCTGTCGTCATCACCATTGGTCATCACGAATGCAAGCGAACTGACAGATTCCATCGGTAAGAACCATGTATCTTAATCATGCACCGAAGGAGAGGGTTTTGGAAAGCTTAATATACTGAATACACAATTTCCAATATTTATACATAATTCAAAAAGTGTAAATATTTTAGAATTCACTGTCACTTCGACTATTCCACCGTCGTCTACATCAACTGCTACTCCAGTAGCGATGAAAACTTCTACGAGTACAACGCGTGCACCATCTCGTTCCACTACTAAATCAATCACTCGATCTACTGAGATCTCTTCAACTCATTCAACCGATGAAGCATCAACGGTCTCATCTGTGCCGACCAGCAGCACATCTATTGGCTCTACGGAGATCTCTTCAACTCATTCAACCGATGAATCATCGACGGTCTCATCTGTGCCGAGCAGCAGCACATCTATTGGATCTTCAACTCGTTCAATCGATGAAGCTTCAGCATCGACCCATCATTCGACCGAGAAGGCTTCGAGCACCGCCACGCACGAAGCAAGAACGATGACGTCTACAAGTGAACCATCCAGCTCGCATTCAACTGAGGAGCCTTCGAGCACAATCACTCAAGAGACAAGCAGCACGATGACGTCTCCAAGTGAACCACCCAGCTCGCATTCGACCGAGGAGCCTTCGAGCACAATCACGCAAGATACAAGCAGCACGATGACGTCTACAAGTGAACCATCCAGCTCGCATTCGACCGAGGAGCCTTCGAGCACAATCACTCAAGAGACAAGCAGCACGATTACGTCTACAAGTGAACCATCCAGCTCGCATTCGACCGAGGAGCCTTCGAGCACAATCACGCAAGATACAAGCAGCACGATGACGTCTCCAAGTGAACCATCCAGCTCGCATTCGACCGAGGAGCCTTCGAGCACAATCACTCAAGAGACAAGCAGCACGATGACGTCTACAAGTGAACCATCCAGCTCGCATTCGACCGAGGAGCCTTCGAGCACAATCACTCAAGAGACAAGCAGCACGATGACGTCTACAAGTGAACCATCCAGCTCGCATTCGACTGAGGAGCCTTCGAGCACAATCACGCAAGAGACAAGCAGCACGATGACGTCTACAAGTGAACCATCCAGCTCGCATTCGACCGAGGAGCCTTCGAGCACAATCACGCAAGATACAAGCAGCACGATGACGTCTCCAAGTGAACCATCCAGCTCGCATTCGACCGAGGAGCCTTCGAGCACAATCACGCAAGATACAAGCAGCACAATGACGTCTACAAGTGAACCATCCAGTTTGCATTCGACTAAGGAGTCTTCGAGCACAATCACTCAAGAGACAAGCAGCACGATGACGTCTCCAAGTGAACCATCCAGCTCGCATTCGACTGAGGAGCCTTCGAGCACAATCACTCAAGAGACAAGCAGCACGATGACGTCTACAAGTGAACCATCCAGCTCGCATTCGACCGAGGAGCCTTCGAGCACAATCACGCAAGATACAAGCAGCACGATGACGTCTCCAAGTGAACCATCCAGCTCGCATTCGACCGAGGAGCCTTCGAGCACAATCACGCAAGATACAAGCAGCACGATGACGTCTACAAGTCAACCATCCAGCTCGCATTCGACCGAGGAGCCTTCGAGCACAATCACTCAAGAGACAAGCAGCACGATGACGTCTACAAGTGAACCATCCAGCTCGCATTCGACCGAGGAGCCTTCGAGCACAATCACTCAAGAGACAAGCAGCAAGATTACGTTTACAAGTGAACCATCCAGCTCGCATTCGACCGAGGAGCCTTCGAGCACAATCACGCAAGATACAAGCAGCACGATGACGTCTATAAGTGAACCATCCAGCTCGCTTTCGACCGAGGAGCCTTCGAGCACAATCACTCAAGAGACAAGCAGCACGATGACGTCTACAAGTGAACCATCCACCTCGCATTCGACCGAGGAGCCTTCGAGCACAATCACACAAGATACAAGCAGCACGATGACGTCTCCAAGTGAACCATCCAGCTCGCATTCGACCGAGGAGCCTTCGAGCACAATCACTCAAGAGACAAGCAGCACGATTATGTCTACAAGTGAACCATCCAGCTCGCATTCGACCGAGGAGCCTTCGAGCACAATCACGCAAGATACAAGCAGCACGATGACGTCTCCAAGTGAACCATCCAGCTCGCAATCGACCGAGGAGCCTTCGAGCACAATCACGCAAGATACAAGCAGCACGATGACGTCTCCAAGTGAACCATCCAGCTCGCATTCGACCGAGGAGCCTTCGAGCACAATCACTCAAGAGACAAGCAGCACGATTACGTCTACAAGTGAACCATCCAGCTCGCATTCGACCGAGGAGCCTTCGAGCACAATCACGCAAGATACAAGCAGCACGATGACGTCTCCAAGTGAACCATCCAGCTCGCATTCGACCGAGGAGCCTTCGAGCACAATCACTCAAGAGACAAGCAGCACGATTACGTCTACAAGTGAACCATCCAGCTCGCATTCGACCGAGGAGCCTTCGAGCACAATCACTCAAGAGACAAGCATCACAATGACTTCTCTGAGTGAACCATCCAGCTCGCATTCGACCGAGGAGCCTTCGAGCACAATCACTCAAGAGACAAGCAGCACGATGACGTCTACAAGTGAACCATCCAGCTCGCATTCGACCGAGGAGCCTTCGAGTACAATCATTCAAGAGACAAGCAGCACGATGACGTCTACAAGTGAAGCATCCAGCTCGCATTCGACCGAGGAGCCTTCGAGCACAATCACTCAAGAGACAAGCAGCACGATGACGTCTACAAGTGAACCATCCAGCTCGCATTCGACCGAGGAGCCTTCGAGCACAATCACTCAAGAGACAAGCAGCACGATGACGTCTACAAGTGAACCATCCAGCTCGCATTCGACTGAGGAGCCTTCGAGCACAATCACGCAAGAGACAAGCAGCACGATGACGTCTACAAGTGAACCATCCAGCTCGCATTCGACCGAGGAGCCTTCGAGCACAATCACGCAAGATACAAGCAGCACGATGACGTCTCCAAGTGAACCATCCAGCTCGCATTCGACCGAGGAGCCTTCGAGCACAATCACGCAAGATACAAGCAGCACAATGACGTCTACAAGTGAACCATCCAGTTTGCATTCGACTAAGGAGTCTTCGAGCACAATCACTCAAGAGACAAGCAGCACGATGACGTCTCCAAGTGAACCATCCAGCTCGCATTCGACCGAGGAGCCTTCGAGCACAATCACTCAAGAGACAAGCAGCACGATGACGTCTACAAGTGAACCATCCAGATCGCATTCGACCGAGGAGCCTTCGAGCACAATCACGCAAGATACAAGCAGCACGATGACGTCTCCAAGTGAACCATCCAGCTCGCATTCGACCGAGGAGCCTTCGAGCACAATCACGCAAGATACAAGCAGCACGATGACGTCTACAAGTCAACCATCCAGCTCGCATTCGTCCGAGGAGCCTTCGAGCACAATCACTCAAGAGACAAGCAGCACGATGACGTCTACAAGTGAACCATCCAGCTCGCATTCGACCGAGGAGCCTTCGAGCACAATCACTCAAGAGACAAGCAGCAAGATTACGTTTACAAGTGAACCATCCAGCTCGCATTCGACCGAGGAGCCTTCGAGCACAATCACGCAAGATACAAGCAGCACGATGACGTCTCCAAGTGAACCATCCAGCTCGCATTCGACCGAGGAGCCTTCGAGCACAATCACGCAAGATACAAGCAGCACGATGACGTCTACAAGTCAACCATCCAGCTCGCATTCGACCGAGGAGCCTTCGAGCACAATCACTCAAGAGACAAGCAGCACGATGACGTCTACAAGTGAACCATCCAGCTCGCATTCGACCGAGGAGCCTTCGAGCACAATCACTCAAGAGACAAGCAGCAAGATTACGTTTACAAGTGAACCATCCAGCTCGCATTCGACCGAGGAGCCTTCGAGCACAATCACGCAAGATACAAGCAGCACGATGACGTCTATAAGTGAACCATCCAGCTCGCTTTCGACCGAGGAGCCTTCGAGCACAATCACTCAAGAGACAACCAGCATGATGACGTCTATAAGTGAACCATCCAGCTCGCTTTCGACCGAGGAGCCTTCGAGCACAATCACTCAAGAGACAAGCAGCACGATGACGTCTACAAGTGAACCATCCACCTCGCATTCGACCGAGGAGCCTTCGAGCACAATCACACAAGATACAAGCAGCACGATGACGTCTCCAAGTGAACCATCCAGCTCGCATTCGACCGAGGAGCCTTCGAGCACAATCACTCAAGAGACAAGCAGCACGATTACGTCTACAAGTGAACCATCCAGCTCGCATTCGACCGAGGAGCCTTCGAGCACAATCACGCAAGATACAAGCAGCACGATGACGTCTCCAAGTGAACCATCCAGCTCGCAATCGACCGAGGAGCCTTCGAGCACAATCACGCAAGATACAAGCAGCACGATGACGTCTCCAAGTGAACCATCCAGCTCGCATTCGACCGAGGAGCCTTCGAGCACAATCACTCAAGAGACAAGCAGCACGATTACGTCTACAAGTGAACCATCCAGCTCGCATTCGACCAAGGAGCCTTCGAGCACAATCACGCAAGATACAAGCAGCACGATGACGTCTCCAAGTGAACCATCCAGCTCGCATTCGACCGAGGAGCCTTCGAGCACAATCACTCAAGAGACAAGCAGCACGATTACGTCTACAAGTGAACCATCCAGCTCGCATTCGACCGAGGAGCCTTCGAGCACAATCACTCAAGAGACAAGCATCACAATGACTTCTCTGAGTGAACCATCCAGCTCGCATTCGACCGAGGAGCCTTCGAGCACAATCACTCAAGAGACAAGCAGCACGATGACGTCTACAAGTGAACCATCCAGCTCGCATTCGACCGAGGAGCCTTCGAGTACAATCATTCAAGAGACAAGCAGCACGATGACGTCTACAAGTGAACCATCCAGCTCGCATTCGACCGAGGAGCCTTCGAGCACAATCACTCAAGAGACAAGCAGCATGATTACGTCTACAAGTGAACCATCCAGCTCGCATTCGACCGAGGAGCCTTCGAGCACAATCACTCAAGAGACAAGCAGCACGATGACGTCTACAAGTGAACCATCCAGCTCGCATTCGACCGAGGAGCCTTCGAGCACAATCACGCAAGAGACAAGCAGCACGATGACGTCTACAAGTGAACCATCCAGCTCGCATTCGACCGAGGAGCCTTCGAGCACAATCACTCAAGAGACAAGCAGCACGATGACGTCTACAAGTGAACCATCCAGCTCGCATTCGACCGAGGAACCTTCGAGCACAATCATTCACGAGACAAGCAGCACGATGACGTCTACAAGTGAACCATCCAGCTCGCATTCGACCGAGGAGCCTTCGAGCACAATCACTCAAGAGACAAGCAGCATGATTACGTCTACAAGCGAACTATCCAGCTCGCATTCGACCGAGGAGCCTTCGACCACAATCACTCAAGAGACAAGCAGCACGATGACGTCTACAAGTGAACCATCCAGCTCGCATTCGACCGAGGAGCCTTCGACCACAATCACTCAAGAGAGAAGCAGCACGATTACGTCTACAAGTGAACCATCCAGCTCGCATTCGACCGAGGAGCCTTCGAGCACAATCACTCAAGAGACAAGCAGCACGATGACGTCTACAAGTGAACCATCCACCTCGCATTCGACCGAGGAGCCTTCGAGCACAATCACTCAAGAGACAAGCAGCATGATTACGTCTACAAGTGAACCATCCAGCTCGCATTCGACCGAGGAGCCTTCGAGCACAATCACTCAAGAGACAAGCAGCACGATGACGTCTACAAGTGAACCATCCAGCTCGCATTCGACCGAGGAGCCTTCGAGCACAATCACTCAAGAGACAAGCAGCACGATTACGTTTACAAGTGAACCATCCAGCTCGCATTCGACCGAGGAGCCTTCGAGCACAATCACTCAAGAGACAAGCAGCACGATTACGTTTACAAGTGAACCATCCAGCTCGCATTCGACCGAGGAGCCTTCGAGCACAATCACTCAAGAGACAAGCAGCACGATGACGTCTACAAGTGAACCATCCAGCTCGCATTCGACCGAGGAGCCTTCGAGCACAATCACTCAAGAGACAAGCAGCACGATGACGTCTACAAGTGAACCATCCAGCTCGCATTCGACCGAGGAGCCTTCGAGCACAATCATTCACGAGACAAGCAGCACGATGACGTCTACAAGTGAACCATCCAGCTCGCATTCGACCGAGGAGCCTTCGAGCACAATCACTCAAGAGACAAGCAGCATGATTACGTCTACAAGCGAACTATCCAGCTCGCATTCGACCGAGGAGCCTTCGACCACAATCACTCAAGAGACAAGCAGCACGATGACGTCTACAAGTGAACCATCCAGCTCGCATTCGACCGAGGAGCCTTCGACCACAATCACTCAAGAGAGAAGCAGCACGATTACGTCTACAAGTGAACCATCCAGCTCGCATTCGACCGAGGAGCCTTCGAGCACAATCACTCAAGAGACAAGCAGCACGATGACGTCTACAAGTGAACCATCCACCTCGCATTCGACCGAGGAGCCTTCGAGCACAATCACTCAAGAGACAAGCAGCACGATGACGTCTACAAGTGAACCATCCACCTCGCATTCGACCGAGGAGCCTTCGAGCACAATCACTCAAGAGACAAGCAGCATGATTACGTCTACAAGTGAACCATCCAGCTCGCATTCGACCGAGGAGCCTTCGAGCACAATCACTCAAGAGACAAGCAGCACGATGACGTCTACAAGTGAACCATCCAGCTCGCATTCGACCGAGGAGCCTTCGAGTACAATCATTCAAGAGACAAGCAGCACGATTACGTCTACAAGCGAACTATCCAGCTCGCATTCGACCGAGGAGCCTTCGACCACAATCACTCAAGAGACAAGCAGCACGATTACGTTTACAAGTGAACCATCCAGCTCGCATTCGACCGAGGAGCCTTCGAGCACAATCACGCAAGATACAAGCAGCACGATGACGTCTATAAGTGAACCATCCAGCTCGCTTTCGACCGAGGAGCCTTCGAGCACAATCACTCAAGAGACAACCAGCATGATGACGTCTATAAGTGAACCATCCAGCTCGCATTCGACCGAGGAGCCTTCGAGCACAATCACGCAAGATACAAGCAGCACGATGACGTCTACAAGTCAACCATCCAGCTCGCATTCGACCGAGGAGCCTTCGAGCACAATCACTCAAGAGACAAGCAGCACGATGACGTCTACAAGTGAACCATCCAGCTCGCATTCGACCGAGGAGCCTTCGAGCACAATCACTCAAGAGACAAGCAGCACGATTACGTTTACAAGTGAACCATCCAGCTCGCATTCGACCGAGGAGCCTTCGAGCACAATCACGCAAGATACAAGCAGCACGATGACGTCTATAAGTGAACCATCCAGCTCGCTTTCGACCGAGGAGCCTTCGAGCACAATCACTCAAGAGACAACCAGCATGATGACGTCTATAAGTGAACCATCCAGCTCGCATTCGACCGAGGAGCCTTCGAGCACAATCACGCAAGATACAAGCAGCACGATGACGTCTACAAGTCAACCATCCAGCTCGCATTCGACCGAGGAGCCTTCGAGCACAATCACTCAAGAGACAAGCAGCACGATGACGTCTACAAGTGAACCATCCAGCTCGCATTCGACAGAGGAGCCTTCGAGCACAATCACTCAAGAGACAAGCATCACAATGACTTCTCTAAGTGAACCATCCAGCTCGCATTCGACCGAGGAGCCTTCGAGCACAATCACTCAAGAGACAAGCAGCACGATGACGTCTACAAGTGAACCATCCAGCTCGCATTCGACCGAGGAGCCTTCGAGCACAATCACTCAAGAGACAAGCAGCACGATGACGTCTACAAGTGAACCATCCAGCTCGCATTCGACCGAGGAGCCTTCGAGCACAATCACGCAAGAGACAAGCAGCACGATGACGTCTACAAGTGAACCATCCAGCTCGCATTCGACCGAGGAGCCTTCGAGCACAATCACTCAAGAGACAAGCAGCACGATTACGTTTACAAGTGAACCATCCAGCTCGCATTCGACCGAGGAGCCTTCGAGCACAATCACGCAAGATACAAGCAGCACGATGACGTCTATAAGTGAACCATCCAGCTCGCTTTCGACCGAGGAGCCTTCGAGCACAATCACTCAAGAGACAACCAGCATGATGACGTCTATAAGTGAACCATCCAGCTCGCATTCGACCGAGGAGCCTTCGAGCACAATCACGCAAGATACAAGCAGCACGATGACGTCTACAAGTCAACCATCCAGCTCGCATTCGACCGAGGAGCCTTCGAGCACAATCACTCAAGAGACAAGCAGCACGATGACGTCTACAAGTGAACCATCCAGCTCGCATTCGACCGAGGAGCCTTCGAGCACAATCACTCAAGAGACAAGCAGCACGATTACGTTTACAAGTGAACCATCCAGCTCGCATTCGACCGAGGAGCCTTCGAGCACAATCACGCAAGATACAAGCAGCACGATGACGTCTCCAAGTGAACCATCCAGCTCGCATTCGACCGAGGAGCCTTCGAGCACAATCACGCAAGAGACAAGCAGCACGATGACGTCTACAAGTGAACCATCCAGCTCGCATTCGACTGAGGAGCCTTCGAGCACAATCACTCAAGAGACAAGCAGCACGATGACGTCTACAAGTGAACCATCCAGCTCGCATTCGACCGAGGAGCCTTCGAGCACAATCACGCAAGAGACAAGCATCACGATGACTTCTCTAAGTGAAGCGTCTACCTCTCACACTATTGAGATATCTTCAACTTATTCAACATATGAAGCGTCGACGGTCTCATCTGTGCCGACCAGCAGCCCGTCAACTGGTCCTCCCACTGCAACTTCGACACTGCCGTTTACTCGTGCTATGAAACATTTTATGACTCAGAACGTCACGGTGGCTATAAATGTCGGTATATCTTCTGCTTCACAAAGTCGAAGAAAGAGAGAACCTGGAGGACTTAGCGAACAGGTAGATCTCTCCATTTTGCAATGGAAAACAGTGAATTTCAGATACTGGGTGCGATATTGGAGGCTGTCAGACAATGGACTCTCAGTGGGGACGTTGGAGTCAGGTAAGTGTATTATAATGAACAGGGGCCTGTATAATTTGTTAGAAGATAGCCATCTTTTTTTCTTTTTCGTCAGTTTTTGACTTAATCTTAATTTCTTTGCGTTAGTTCGATAAAGCAGGATGGAAAAGTAAAGCTGCATCAAATGAGCGTCCGTTCACTTATGAAATCCCGCCTCCTCGTCCGAATCGTAAGTTGAATCGCCCCACGACCCGTCACCACAACACTGGCAATCGTCCCAATGGCAACTATAGACCATTCTCTGTAGATGTCACACAGCAGTGTCACACTTCTCGTCAATATGGTCGCCCTCCCATTACTCCCTCTTCCTCTCATCATCTCCATACTGGCGTGCACAATAGCCCCACGCGCTCTCACAAATCCAGCTACTCCGTGCGCAACAGTCCCAACCACCCTTTCTAAAATGGGATGAATCTCTGGAGAAGGAATCCCCTAAAATACACATTCTTTATGCAAATATCCGATCTATATTAAATGTAACAAATCAAAATCACCTAAAGATATTACTCGATTCCCAAAAATACTCGATTCTTGCCTTCTCCGAGTCCTGGCTCAAACAAAATGTTCCTGATGGACTTGTCTTAGGTGAAAATGCTAGATCGTATCAGATCCTACGCTGTGACCGAAAAAAGAAAAAAGGTGGAGGCGTTTGTGCGTTAGTTCATTGTAGTATTGATGTCAAAATTATTTTCGAAGAAACTGTCAATGATGCTTACGAGATACTCATTTTTGATGCTATGATCAGTTCCATTTTAATTCGATTTTGCATTGTCTATAGAGTACCAGCTCTTTCGCAAGAATTGAGTGAAGGAATTTGGGGGAAAATAATTGATTATTCTATTTGCCAACATCCTATTATCGTAATGGGTGATTTTAACATCCCGAATTTAAAGTGGCCACTTGATGATGAAAAAGAATATAATGGTTTAGAAGGGGATTTTAAAGATTTTCTAGAAATGGCTAATATGACGCAGTTAGTCGATAAACCAACAAGAGATAACAACTTCCTCGATCTTCTTTTGACAAACGGTGATGAGCTCATTCGCAATGTTGAAATTCTTCCAGAAATTGGAAATTCGGATCATCGTACCATAGAATTTCAACTTTCGATTTCCCACAAACCCCCAAAATGCATAAACCGGCGAAATTTCTCTAAAGGAAACTACCAAACTATCAATTCAATACTGGCAAAAATAAATTGGAGTCTAGTGTTTAAATGTGACGATTCGACAAATATTATGTACGAGAAACTTTTAAGTATCCTAGAAGTTATAATCGAGTTTCGCGTTCCTATGACCAGAGTGAACATGTCTGGAATGCCTATCCCTCCATTTATAGAAAAACAGATGAAATTTCGATTCTTATACTGGCAAAAGTGGATAACATCAAATGATCCCTTGTACAAGGGAGAGTTTCAACGCGCACACAAAATTTGCATGAAAAGCATGAAAAAGTACGTGAAAAACAGGGAGAAAACAATTTTATCTTCTGCCGACAAAAAAGGGTTTTATCGCTACATAAAGTCGAAATTAAGTGATACTAAAGGTTCTAAAATTGATTCTCTTGTTGGGGTAAATGGGATCATATCTGAAACTGATTCTGACAAAGCAAATTGCCTTGCGCATGCATTTTCAGAGGTGTTTACAGTTGACGATGGGCAAACGCCAATCTTTACTCATGCAAGAGAGGCAATATCAAGTCCCGATTATGATGAGATGTTCAGTAGACATGAAATATGCCGTTTAATAGAAGAATGGAAGAACTCTAGCTGCAGAACACCTGACAATATCAACTTGTTTTTTATCAAAAAAATTGCCGTCCCTCTATCAATTCCTCTTGAAATTATATTTAACAAATCATACGAGAAAACTGAGATACCTAAACGTTGGAAGCACTCTATTATAACACCACTTCGAAAAAAAGCTCCCTTTAATGATCCCTTGAATTATCGACCTGTATCAATAACCAGCTTTTTCTGTAGAGTTTTTGAGAAATGTATTTCGAAGGGGATAATTAATGATTGTGAAAAGTTCGAAATATTCCCAAACACTCAGTTCGGATTCAGACAAGTTCGAAGTGTCGAATCTCAACTTTTAGAAGTAATAAATCATTGGTCGAAATGTATTAATGACGGGGGTAACGTTGATGCTGTATATTTTGATTACGCAAAGGCTTTCGATACTGTAAGTCACCAAAAATTGATAACAAAAATATCAAAAATGGGATTTCCTGTGAAGGTTGTCAAATGGATTGAGGAATATTTGACAAATAGAGTATTTCAAGTGCGGGTTGGTGATAAACTGTCAGATAAGCGTGATGTTACAAGTGGAGTCCCTCAGGGCTCAGTATTAGGACCACTACTCTTTAACCTTTATATTTCCGAGTTACCTAGAATTTTGAGCGGTAATGATGTTTACAGCTACTCATTTGCAGATGATCTAAAAATATTCAAAAAATACAAAAATGATGAAGATGCGGGAGATTTACAAGTCAGCATTGACAAAATTTTGGAATGGAGCAATACGTGGCAATTGAAAATTGCAAACCCAAAATGCAATGTGCTCCACCTGGGCAATAAAAACCAAAAGATAAAATACCAAGTTGGAGATCATGATATTGAAAGTAAAGAATGTATAAGAGACCTAGGAGTAATCATTGATAGTAAACTGTCCATGAAAAATCACGCTAGGGATATATGTGTTAAAGCAGAATCAAAGGCAAATATGATATTTCGAGCTCTACAAACAGAAGATACGCAAACATTAGTTAACGCGTACTGTATCTATGTTAGGCCCACGCTAGAGTTTAGTTCCAGTGCTGCGCGTCCGATAAACTCTACGGATAGGGGAAAAATTGAAAAAGTGCAGAATGCAGTAACACGCCGAATTTTGTATAGAACGATGAATTATACTTATTCCAATCGCCCGAATTATTCTACTAGGAATGAAATGTTAAATATTTCTTCATTGGAATACAGGAGAAATGTTAATGATATTAAAATAGCGTATCAAATGATATTCGGGAATGGAAGACTTTCCAAAGTTATGCCGGATTTCTTCTCACTTGTGAGAACTAGAACAAGAGGAGCTGGTTATAAAGTCGATATCGACATGGCTAAGTTGAAACAGCGCGAAAACAGCTTCGCGCATCGAATATCGAAACTACTAATATCTTTATTGCAGAAAGTCAAACTTCCTACTAATTATTCTGAGTTTACCAAAAGGATGATTGACGAAATTAATTGAGAACGAATATCATTCATTCCAAGACAACCCTTTTCTACATCAATTAACATGTCCTAACATGTATAAATATCTATCTATCTAAATTAAGATTAAATCAAAAACTGACTAAAAAGAAAAAAAAGAAAAGTTGGCCAACTTCTAACAGATTATACAGCCCCCATATGATTTACATGAATTATTTGTTGATATCTTTTTCATTCAATAATGATTCTTTTAAGATTCGTTTATTTTGCTAGTGAAGCAAACTCATCGTCTATCTTCGAGAATTGGGATGATGCAAAACACGATTTGGAAACAAATTATGTCCCGATCTCAGTCACGAATACAAATCAAACAAGGTACGAGCGACTGCGCATAGCGTATCTTGAAAAACGTAATTCAGTGCTGCGAACTTTCTATCGAATGTGAAGGATTCGGCATCTTTCCTTTTTGTTGTTCCTCAGACCGAAGCTTATTCGTAAGTTTATTAGTAATTGTGTACGCTGCTTTCATTTTAAATAATCACACATATGCTTCACGACGAATAGCACATCGATAACATTCTTTCCATGAATTGTTAACGCCGTGCATGAAACTTGAATATTTCTCACAAATAAGTAATTCAAGGGATCCACAAGTAGCCAAGCAGGATGCATTGGATACGGGCAATAAAATGAATGCAATCACTAAAGAAAAGGTAACTATTTTGGAAAACAGTTTGAATGTATGATTATATGATTACAAATGATATTTATGATATTAATGATTTTTATGATGATTATTGAATATATGATTGAGAAATGAAATTGTTCTAATCAACTGCGAATGGTTTCGGATATAATACATATCTTAGAGTTCAGCAATTTTGTGTATTAGCACAATCAAACTCATTGCAAATATGAAATTTGGTATATATTGAATTAAATGAAATTAAAAGCTATTTCGTGAATTAATTGAACATGTTTAAAGCAATATATCATTAAATGCGTGAGCTAAAGGTACCAGGCAGTGAAAAATATGTGAGAAATATTTCTATGTAAAGAGTGAAAAATATTTTTATATGAAAGAAAATCCTGTGAACAGAAGAATACCCACCACTTATTTTAGAGATTTTTTAAAAGTTTGTTATGAATGTGCAAAGTTTCATCTTTTCTCCACAGCAGGTTACGGTAGCGAATACACCAAAGTTCGAATCTCAGAAACTAGACATTTTCGCAATGTGGTTGTGAGCATTGAGTCCGGGAGTGGTCAAAACCATTCCTCCTCGTTTTGTAGCAAAATCTAATCATCTGACCAAAATAAATAGCTTTCTGCCTTTTCGAAAAAAAGCGACGTCGTAAAAAAATGCAAAAAAAATGTTTTTTCGTCTTTTTCCATTGGATCATAGTTAGAAAAGCTGATTAAAAAACTACGACAATTATAAAATTGCCGCCGTACCAAACCCCTTTGCAATACTCCAGAGAGATGAACTTTTCGAGACGATCGAGAGCGAATATCAAACTGGCAGGATCGGTAGATCATACATAGGAATCGGGCTACATAGTGAGCATATGGGAGTTTACAGACAAATTGCAGAAAGGGGGAGAGCAATGAAAATGAAGAATGACTCATAGAATTCATAATGCCACTAATTACGATCTACTATACACTAACATCATTTGTAATACCCCTCGGCAACAATACTACGAACATCGAGTTGATCAAGGGGACGTCGAGTCTCTCTCAACTTTCGCTGTCTGGGTGGTAGATCATTTCGCACCCCGTGGCTATTATAATATGCACATTGGGCACATACGAGCTCGTTTGACTAAGGAGACGAGGCAAATGAACTGTTAGTTTTTTTTTTATATTTCTGCTCGTCTCGCTTTCTCTGACATAACGGCTGCCGCTCGCCTTGCAAATGAACTTTCCCTCTCCCAAACGAGCTCTTTTGCCAAAGATCTTTCTCTGCCTCTCTTGTCACACTAACCAACCCTTACAATCCGTCAGAAGTTCGCGAACTTTTCACGCATCTTTTCTTGCTCGTTTTAGGCTATTTTCCTTATAATTTATGTTAGGTCATTAGAGACGCATAAGAAACTACTAATGCCGAAGAAATTAATCAAAAATATAAACTAGGGAATTAGCCGCACCTCTTAGAAGGTCGCGGAATTCTGCGAGCTGTTTTCACGCAGCTAGATAGTGACGAGAGAGCACGTAAACAGAGAGAGCGCAGAAATACAACAACAACATTGCTTACTTTTCCCTCTCCTCGTTCCGCGTGTTCTCTCGTCACTGTCTAGCTGCGTGAAAACAACTCGCAGAATTCCGCGACCTTCTAAGAGGTGCGGCTATATCCCTAGTTTATATTTTTGGTTAATTTCTTCGGCATTAGTAGTTTCTTATGCGTCTCTAATGACCTAACATAAATTATAAGGAAAATAGCCTAAAACGAGCAAGAAAAGATGCGTGAAAAGTTCGCGAACTTCTGACGGATTGTAAGGGTCGATACTCTCTAGCATGTTCTCTGCCTGGCAAATGAGGCGGGGTTAATACGGCAGCTGCTTTTGGCCGCTGCCTGGTCCCTTTAACGCGCTAACTCATTTTATGTAGAAAAGAGTTGATATTGGCCTTTTATTCGAAAATACAAAAAAAGATAAAAAAAATAATTTAGGTTCTCTTCTTCGCAATAAACATGGAACAAAATGATGTCGAACGCGCATACAATTTGACAACGACGACTCGTGTAATCACTGATTCATCAGAACTGCCGGACTCGATTGGTAAGTAGTTTTAAAAGAAAAAAAATTGACTTAAATTTCAGATTCTCTCCAAGCCACAACTACAATCACTCAAGAGGCAAGTAGCACGATGACTTCTCCAAGTGAAGCATCCAGCTCTCATTCGACCGAGGAGCCTTCGAGCACAATCACGCAAGAGGCAAGTAGCACGATGACTTCTCCAAGTGAAGCACCCAGCTCGCATTCAACCGAGGAGCCTTCGAGCACAATCACGCAAAAGACAAGAAGCACGATGACGTCTACAAGTGAACCATCCAGCTCGCATTCGACCGAGGAGCCTTCGAGCACAATCACGCAAGAGACAAGCAGCATGATGACGTCTACAAGTGAACCATCCAGCTCGCATTCGACCGAGGAGCCTTCGAGCACAATCACGCAAGAGACAAGCAGCACGATGACGTCTACAAGTGAACCATCCAGCTCGCATTCGACCGAGGAGCCTTCGAGCACAATCACTCAAGAGACAAGCATCACGATGACTTCTCTAAGTGAACCATCCAGC
Source organism: Pristionchus fissidentatus (assembly GCA_036245785.1). Lineage (NCBI taxonomy): Eukaryota > Metazoa > Nematoda > Chromadorea > Rhabditida > Neodiplogasteridae > Pristionchus > Pristionchus fissidentatus. The sequence continues at coordinate 10,227,446 of BTSY01000006.1, forward strand.
TCGCATTCGACCGAGGAGCCTTCGAGCACAATCACGCAAGATACAAGCAGCACGATGACGTCTCCAAGTGAACCATCCAGCTCGCATTCGACCGAGGAGCCTTCGAGCACAATCACTCAAGAGACAAGCAGCACGATGACGTCTACAAGTGAACCATCCAGCTCGCATTCGACCGAGGAGCCTTCGAGCACAATCACGCAAGAGACAAGCAGCACGATGACGTCTACAAGTGAACCATCCAGCTCGCATTCGACCGAGGAGCCTTCGAGCACAATCACTCAAGAGACAAGCAGCATGATGACGTCTACAAGTGAACCATCCAGCTCGCATTCGACCGAGGAGCCTTCGAGCACAATCACTCAAGAGACAAGCAGCATGATGACGTCTACAAGTGAACCATCCAGCTCGCATTCGACCGAGGAGCCTTCGAGCACAATCACTCAAGAGACAAGCATCACGATGACTTCTCTAAGTGAACCATCCAGCTCGCATTCGACCGAGGAGCCTTCGAGCACAATCACTCAAGAGACAAGCAGCACGATGACGTCTACAAGTGAACCATCCAGCTCGCATTCGACCGAGGAGCCTTCGAGCACAATCACTCATGAGACAAGCAGCACGATGACGTCTACAAGTGAACCATCCAGCTCGCATTCGACCGAGGAGCCTTCGAGCACAATCACTCAAGAGACAAGCAGCACGATGACGTCTACAAGTGAACCATCCAGCTCGCATTCGACCGAGGAGCCTTCGAGCACAATCACTCAAGAGACAAGCAGCACGATGACGTATACAAGTGAACCATCCAGCTCGCATTCGACTGAGGAGCCTTCGAGCACAATCACTCAAGAGGCAAGCAGCACGATGTCGTCTACAAGTGAATCATCCAGCTCGCATTCGACTGAGGAGCCTTCGAGCACAATCACTCAAGAGACAAGCAGCACGATGACGTATACAAGTGAACCATCCAGCTCGCATTCGACCGAGGAGCCTTCGAGCACAATCACGCAAGATACAAGCAGCACGATGACGTCTCCAAGTGAACCATCCAGCTCGCATTCGACCGAGGAGCCTTCGAGCACAATCACGCAAGATACAAGCAGCACGATGACGTCTCCAAGTGAACCATCCAGCTCGCATTCGACCGAGGAGCCTTCGAGCACAATCACGCAAGATACAAGCAGCACGATGACGTCTACAAGTGAAGCATCCAGCTCGCATTCGACCGAGGAGCCTTCGAGCACAATCACTCAAGAGGCAAGCAGCACGATGTCGTCTACAAGTGAATCATCCAGCTCGCATTCGACTGAGGAGCCTTCGAGCACAATCACTCAAGAGACAAGCAGCACGATGACGTCTACAAGTGAACCATCCAGCTCGCATTCGACCGAGGAGCCTTCGAGCACAATCACGCAAGATACAAGCAGCACGATGACGTCTCCAAGTGAACCATCCAGCTCGCATTCGACCGAGGAGCCTTCGAGCACAATCACGCAAGATACAAGCAGCACGATGACGTCTACAAGTGAATCATCCAGCTCGCATTCGACCGAGGAGCCTTCGAGCACAATCACTCAAGATACAAGCAGCACGATGACGTCTCCAAGTGAACCATCCAGCTCGCATTCGACCGAGGAGCCTTCGAGCACAATCACTCAAGAGACAAGCAGCACGATGTCGTCTACAAGTGAATCATCCAGCTCGCATTCGACCGAGGAGCCTTCGAGCACAATCACTCAAGAGACAAGCAGCACGATGACGTCTACAAGTGAACCATCCAGCTCGCATTCGACCGAGGAGCCTTCGAGCACAATCACTCATGAGACAAGCAGCACGATGACGTCTACAAGTGAACCATCCAGCTCGCATTCGACCGAGGAGCCTTCGAGCACAATCACTCAAGAGACAAGCAGCACGATGACGTCTACAAGTGAACCATCCAGCTCGCATTCGACCGAGGAGCCTTCGAGCACAATCACTCAAGAGACAAGCAGCACGATGACGTATACAAGTGAACCATCCAGCTCGCATTCGACTGAGGAGCCTTCGAGCACAATCACTCAAGAGGCAAGCAGCACGATGTCGTCTACAAGTGAATCATCCAGCTCGCATTCGACTGAGGAGCCTTCGAGCACAATCACTCAAGAGACAAGCAGCACGATGACGTATACAAGTGAACCATCCAGCTCGCATTCGACCGAGGAGCCTTCGAGCACAATCACGCAAGATACAAGCAGCACGATGACGTCTCCAAGTGAACCATCCAGCTCGCATTCGACCGAGGAGCCTTCGAGCACAATCACGCAAGATACAAGCAGCACGATGACGTCTCCAAGTGAACCATCCAGCTCGCATTCGACCGAGGAGCCTTCGAGCACAATCACGCAAGATACAAGCAGCACGATGACGTCTACAAGTGAAGCATCCAGCTCGCATTCGACCGAGGAGCCTTCGAGCACAATCACTCAAGAGGCAAGCAGCACGATGTCGTCTACAAGTGAATCATCCAGCTCGCATTCGACTGAGGAGCCTTCGAGCACAATCACTCAAGAGACAAGCAGCACGATGACGTATACAAGTGAACCATCCAGCTCGCATTCGACCGAGGAGCCTTCGAGCACAATCACTCAAGAGACAAGCAGCACGATGACGTCTACGAGTGAACCATCCAGTTCGCATTCGACCGAGGAGCCTTCGAGCACAATCACGCAAGATACAAGCAGCACGATGACGTCTCCAAGTGAACCATCCAGCTCGCATTCGACCGAGGAGCCTTCGAGCACAATCACGCAAGATACAAGCAGCACGATGACGTCTCCAAGTGAACCATCCAGCTCGCATTCGACCGAGGAGCCTTCGAGCACAATCACGCAAGATACAAGCAGCACGATGACGTCTACAAGTGAACCATCCAGCTCGCATTCGACCGAGGAGCCTTCGAGCACAATCACGCAAGATACAAGCAGCACGATGACGTCTCCAAGTGAACCATCCAGCTCGCATTCGACCGAGGAGCCTTCGAGCACAATCACGCAAGATACAAGCAGCACGATGTCGTCTACAAGTGAACCATCCAGCTCGCATTCGACCGAGGAGCCTTCGAGCACAATCACTCAAGAGACAAGCAGCATGATGACGTCTACAAGTGAACCATCCAGCTCGCATTCGACCGAGGAGCCTTCGAGCACAATCACGCAAGAGACAAGCAGCACGATGACGTCTACAAGTGAACCATCCAGCTCGCATTCGACCGAGGAGCCTTCGAGCACAATCACTCAAGAGACAAGCAGCACGATGACGTCTACAAGTGAACCATCCAGCTCGCATTCGACCGAGGAGCCTTCGAGCACAATCACTCAAGAGACAAGCAGCATGATGACGTCTACAAGTGAACCATCCAGCTCGCATTCGACCGAGGAGCCTTCGAGCACAATCACGCAAGAGACAAGCAGCACGATGACGTCTCCAAGTGAACAATCCAGCTCGCATTCGACCGAGGAGCCTTCGAGCACAATCACTCAAGAGACAAGCAGCATGATGACGTCTACAAGTGAACCATCCAGCTCGCATTCGACCGAGGAGCCTTCGAGCACAATCACGCAAGAGACAAGCAGCACGATGACGTCTACAAGTGAACCATCCAGCTCGCATTCGACCGAGGAGCCTTCGAGCACAATCACTCAAGAGACAAGCAGCACGATGACGTCTACAAGTGAACCATCCAGCTCGCATTCGACCGAGGAGCCTTCGAGCACAATCACTCAAGAGACAAGCAGCATGATGACGTCTACAAGTGAACCATCCAGCTCGCATTCGACCGAGGAGCCTTCGAGCACAATCACGCAAGAGACAAGCAGCACGATGACGTCTCCAAGTGAACAATCCAGCTCGCATTCGACCGAGGAGCCTTCGAGCACAATCACGCAAGATACAAGCAGCACGATGACGTCTCCAAGTGAACCATCCAGCTCGCATTCGACCGAGGAGCCTTCGAGCACAATCACTCAAGAGACAAGCAGCACGATGACGTCTACAAGTGAACCATCCAGCTCGCATTCGACCGAGGAGCCTTCGAGCACAATCACTGAAGAGACAAGCAGCACGATGACGTCTACAAGTGAACCATCCAGCTCACATTCGACCAAGGAGCCTTCGAGCACAATCACTCAAGAGACAAGCAGCACGATGACGTCTACAAGTGAACCATCCAGCTCGCATTCGACCGAGGAGCCTTCGAGCACAATCACTCAAGAGACAAGCAGCACGATGACGTCTCCAAGTGAACCATCCAGCTCGCATTCGACCGAGGAGCCTTCGAGCACAATCACTCAAGAGACAAGCAGCACGATGACGTCTACAAGTGAACCATCCAGCTCGCATTCGACCGAGGAGCCTTCGAGCACAATCACGCAAAAGACAAGAAGCACGATGACGTCTACAAGTGAAGCATCCAGCTCGCATTCGACCGAGGAGCCTTCGAGCACAATCACTCAAGAGGCAAGCAGCACGATGTCGTCTACAAGTGAATCATCCAGCTCGCATTCGACTGAGGAGCCTTCGAGCACAATCACTCAAGAGACAAGCAGCACGATGACGTATACAAGTGAACCATCCAGCTCGCATTCGACCGAGGAGCCTTCGAGCACAATCACGCAAGATACAAGCAGCACGATGACGTCTCCAAGTGAACCATCCAGCTCGCATTCGACCGAGGAGCCTTCGAGCACAATCACGCAAGATACAAGCAGCACGATGACGTCTCCAAGTGAACCATCCAGCTCGCATTCGACCGATGAGCCTTCGAGCACAATCACGCAAGATACAAGCAGCACGATGACGTCTCCAAGTGAACCATCCAGCTCGCATTCGACCGATGAGCCTTCGAGCACAATCACGCAAGATACAAGCAGCACGATGACGTCTCCAAGTGAACCATCCAGCTCGCATTCGACCGAGGAGCCTTCGAGCACAATCACGCAAGATACAAGCAGCACGATGACGTCTACAAGTGAACCATCCAGCTCGCATTCGACCGAGGAGCCTTCGAGCACAATCACTCAAGAGACAAGCAGCACGATGACGTCTACAAGTGAACCATCCAGCTCGCATTCGACCGAGGAGCCTTCGAGCACAATCACTCAAGAGACAAGCAGCACGATGACGTCTACAAGCGAACCATCCAGCTCGCATTCGACCGAGGAGCCTTCGAGCACAATCACTCAAGAGGCAAGCAGCACGATGTCGTCTACAAGTGAATCATCCAGCTCGCATTCGACCGAGGAGCCTTCGAGCACAATCACTCAAGAGACAAGCAGCACGATGACGTCTCCAAGTGAACAATCCAGCTCGCATTCGACCGAGGAGCCTTCGAGCACAATCACTCAAGAGACAAGCAGCATGATGACGTCTACAAGTGAACCATCCAGCTCGCATTCGACCGAGGAGCCTTCGAGCACAATCACGCAAGAGACAAGCAGCACGATGACGTCTACAAGTGAACCATCCAGCTCGCATTCGACCGAGGAGCCTTCGAGCACAATCACTCAAGAGACAAGCAGCATGATGACGTCTACAAGTGAACCATCCAGCTCGCATTCGACCGAGGAGCCTTCGAGCACAATCACTCAAGAGACAAGCAGCATGATGACGTCTACAAGTGAACCATCCAGCTCGCATTCGACCGATGAGCCTTCGAGCACAATCACGCAAGATACAAGCAGCACGATGACGTCTCCAAGTGAACCATCCAGCTCGCATTCGACCGATGAGCCTTCGAGCACAATCACGCAAGATACAAGCAGCACGATGACGTCTCCAAGTGAACCATCCAGCTCGCATTCGACCGAGGAGCCTTCGAGCACAATCACGCAAGATACAAGCAGCACGATGACGTCTACAAGTGAACCATCCAGCTCGCATTCGACCGAGGAGCCTTCGAGCACAATCACTCAAGAGACAAGCAGCACGATGACGTCTACAAGTGAACCATCCAGCTCGCATTCGACCGAGGAGCCTTCGAGCACAATCACTCAAGAGACAAGCAGCACGATGACGTCTACAAGCGAACCATCCAGCTCGCATTCGACCGAGGAGCCTTCGAGCACAATCACTCAAGAGGCAAGCAGCACGATGTCGTCTACAAGTGAATCATCCAGCTCGCATTCGACCGAGGAGCCTTCGAGCACAATCACTCAAGAGACAAGCAGCACGATGACGTCTCCAAGTGAACAATCCAGCTCGCATTCGACCGAGGAGCCTTCGAGCACAATCACTCAAGAGACAAGCAGCATGATGACGTCTACAAGTGAACCATCCAGCTCGCATTCGACCGAGGAGCCTTCGAGCACAATCACGCAAGAGACAAGCAGCACGATGACGTCTACAAGTGAACCATCCAGCTCGCATTCGACCGAGGAGCCTTCGAGCACAATCACTCAAGAGACAAGCAGCACGATGACGTCTACAAGTGAACCATCCAGCTCGCATTCGACCGAGGAGCCTTCGAGCACAATCACTCAAGAGACAAGCAGCATGATGACGTCTACAAGTGAACCATCCAGCTCGCATTCGACCGAGGAGCCTTCGAGCACAATCACGCAAGAGACAAGCAGCACGATGACGTCTCCAAGTGAACAATCCAGCTCGCATTCGACCGAGGAGCCTTCGAGCACAATCACGCAAGATACAAGCAGCACGATGACGTCTCCAAGTGAACCATCCAGCTCGCATTCGACCGAGGAGCCTTCGAGCACAATCACTCAAGAGACAAGCAGCACGATGACGTCTACAAGTGAACCATCCAGCTCGCATTCGACCGAGGAGCCTTCGAGCACAATCACTGAAGAGACAAGCAGCACGATGACGTCTACAAGTGAACCATCCAGCTCACATTCGACCAAGGAGCCTTCGAGCACAATCACTCAAGAGACAAGCAGCACGATGACGTCTACAAGTGAACCATCCAGCTCGCATTCGACCGAGGAGCCTTCGAGCACAATCACTCAAGAGACAAGCAGCACGATGACGTCTCCAAGTGAACCATCCAGCTCGCATTCGACCGAGGAGCCTTCGAGCACAATCACTCAAGAGACAAGCAGCACGATGACGTCTACAAGTGAACCATCCAGCTCGCATTCGACCGAGGAGCCTTCGAGCACAATCACGCAAAAGACAAGAAGCACGATGACGTCTACAAGTGAAGCATCCAGCTCGCATTCGACCGAGGAGCCTTCGAGCACAATCACTCAAGAGGCAAGCAGCACGATGTCGTCTACAAGTGAATCATCCAGCTCGCATTCGACTGAGGAGCCTTCGAGCACAATCACTCAAGAGACAAGCAGCACGATGACGTATACAAGTGAACCATCCAGCTCGCATTCGACCGAGGAGCCTTCGAGCACAATCACGCAAGATACAAGCAGCACGATGACGTCTCCAAGTGAACCATCCAGCTCGCATTCGACCGAGGAGCCTTCGAGCACAATCACGCAAGATACAAGCAGCACGATGACGTCTCCAAGTGAACCATCCAGCTCGCATTCGACCGATGAGCCTTCGAGCACAATCACGCAAGATACAAGCAGCACGATGACGTCTCCAAGTGAACCATCCAGCTCGCATTCGACCGAGGAGCCTTCGAGCACAATCACGCAAGATACAAGCAGCACGATGACGTCTACAAGTGAACCATCCAGCTCGCATTCGACCGAGGAGCCTTCGAGCACAATCACTCAAGAGACAAGCAGCACGATGACGTCTACAAGTGAACCATCCAGCTCGCATTCGACCGAGGAGCCTTCGAGCACAATCACTCAAGAGACAAGCAGCACGATGACGTCTACAAGCGAACCATCCAGCTCGCATTCGACCGAGGAGCCTTCGAGCACAATCACTCAAGAGGCAAGCAGCACGATGTCGTCTACAAGTGAATCATCCAGCTCGCATTCGACCGAGGAGCCTTCGAGCACAATCACTCAAGAGACAAGCAGCACGATGACGTCTCCAAGTGAACCATCCAGCTCGCATTCGACCGAGGAGCCTTCGAGCACAATCACTCAAGAGACAAGCAGCACGATGACGTCTACAAGTGAACCATCCAGCTCGCATTCGACCGAGGAGCCTTCGAGCACAATCACGCAAAAGACAAGAAGCACGATGACGTCTACAAGTGAAGCATCCAGCTCGCATTCGACCGAGGAGCCTTCGAGCACAATCACTCAAGAGGCAAGCAGCACGATGTCGTCTACAAGTGAATCATCCAGCTCGCATTCGACTGAGGAGCCTTCGAGCACAATCACTCAAGAGACAAGCACCACGATGACGTATACAAGTGAACCATCCAGCTCGCATTCGACCGAGGAGCCTTCGAGCACAATCACGCAAGATACAAGCAGCACGATGACGTCTCCAAGTGAACCATCCAGCTCGCATTCGACCGAGGAGCCTTCGAGCACAATCACGCAAGATACAAGCAGCACGATGACGTCTCCAAGTGAACCATCCAGCTCGCATTCGACCGAGGAGCCTTCGAGCACAATCACGCAAGATACAAGCAGCACGATGACGTCTCCAAGTGAACCATCCAGCTCGTATTCGACCGAGGAGCCTTCGAGCACAATCACGCAAGATACAAGCAGCACGATGACGTCTACAAGTGAACCATCCAGCTCGCATTCGACCGAGGAGCCTTCGAGCACAATCACGCAAGATACAAGCAGCACGATGACGTCTACAAGTGAACCATCCAGCTCGCATTCGACCGAGGAGCCTTCGAGCACAATCACTCAAGAGACAAGCAGCACGACGACGTCTACAAGTGAACCATCCAGCTCGCATTCGACCGAGGAGCCTTCGAGCACAATCACTCAAGAGACAAGCAGCACGATGACGTCTACAAGTGAACCATCCAGCTCGCATTCGACCGAGGAGCCTTCGAGCACAATCACGCAAAAGACAAGAAGCACGATGAAGTCTACAAGTGAAGCATCCAGCTCGCATTCGACCGAGGAGCCTTCGAGCACAATCACTCAAGAGGCAAGCAGCACGATGTCGTCTACAAGTGAATCATCCAGCTCGCATTCGACTGAGGAGCCTTCGAGCACAATCACTCAAGAGACAAGCAGCACGATGACGTATACAAGTGAACCATCCAGCTCGCATTCGACCGAGGAGCCTTCGAGCACAATCACGCAAGATACAAGCAGCACGATGACGTCTCCAAGTGAACCATCCAGCTCGCATTCGACCGAGGAGCCTTCGAGCACAATCACGCAAGATACAAGCAGCACGATGACGTCTCCAAGTGAACCATCCAGCTCGCATTCGACCGAGGAGCCTTCGAGCACAATCACTCAAGAGACAAGCAGCACGATGACGTCTCCAAGTGAACCATCCAGCTCGCATTCGACTGAGGAGCCTTCGAGCACAATCACTCAAGAGACAAGCAGCACGATGACGTCTACAAGTGAACCATCCAGCTCGCATTCGACCGAGGAGCCTTCGAGCACAATCACTCAAGAGACAAGCAGCACGATGACGTCTACAAGTGAACCATCCAGCTCGCATTCGACCGAGGAGCCTTTGAGCACAATCACTGAAGAGACAAGCAGCACGATGACGTCTACAAGCGAACCATCCAGCTCGCATTCGACCGAGGAGCCTTCGAGCACAATCACTCAAGAGACAAGCATCACGATGACTTCTCTAAGTGAACCATCCAGCTCGCATTCGACCGAGGAGCCTTCGAGCACAATCACTCAAGAGACAAGCATCACGATGACTTCTCTCAGTGAACCATCCAGCTCGCATTCGACCGAGGAGCCTTCGAGCACAATCACTCAAGAGACAAGCAGCACGACGACGTCTACAAGTGAACCATCCAGCTCGCATTCGACCGAGGAGCCTTCGAGCACAATCACTCAAGAGACAAGCAGCACGATGACGTCTACAAGTGAACCATCCAGCTCGCATTCGACCGAGGAGCCTTCGAGCACAATCACGCAAGATACAAGCAGCACGATGACGTCTCCAAGTGAACCATCCAGCTCGCATTCTACCGAGGAGCCTTCGAGCACAATCACGCAAGATACAAGCAGCACGATGTCGTCTACAAGTGAACCATCCAGCTCGCATTCGACCGAGGAGCCTTCGAGCACAATCACTCAAGAGACAAGCAGCACGATGACGTATACAAGTGAACCATCCAGCTCGCATTCGACCGAGGAGCCTTCGAGCACAATCACTCAAGAGGCAAGCAGCACGATGTCGTCTACAAGTGAACCATCCAGCTCGCATTCGACCGAGGAGCCTTCGAGCACAATCACTCAAGAGACAAGCAGCACGATGACGTCTACAAGTGAACCATCCAGCTCGCATTCGACCGAGGAGCCTTCGAGCATAATCACTCAAGAGACAAGCAGCACGATGACGTCTCCAAGTGAACCATCCAGCTCGCATTCGACCGAGGAGCCTTCGAGCACAATCACGCAAGAGACAAGCAGCACGATGACGTCTACAAGTGAACCATCCAGCTCGCATTCGACCGAGGAGCCTTCGAGCACAATCACGCAAAAGACAAGAAGCACGATGACGTCTACAAGTGAAGCATCCAGCTCGCATTCGACCGAGGAGCCTTCGAGCACAATCACTCAAGAGGCAAGCAGCACGATGTCGTCTACAAGTGAATCATCCAGCTCGCATTCGACTGAGGAGCCTTCGAGCACAATCACTCAAGAGACAAGCAGCACGATGACGTATACAAGTGAACCATCCAGCTCGCATTCGACCGAGGAGCCTTCGAGCACAATCACGCAAGATACAAGCAGCACGATGACGTCTCCAAGTGAACCATCCAGCTCGCATTCGACCGAGGAGCCTTCGAGCACAATCACGCAAGATACAAGCAGCACGATGACGTCTCCAAGTGAACCATCCAGCTCGCATTCGACCGAGGAGCCTTCGAGCACAATCACTCAAGAGACAAGCAGCACGACGACGTCTACAAGTGAACCATCCAGCTCGCATTCGACCGAGGAGCCTTCGAGCACAATCACTCAAGAGACAAGCAGCACGATGACGTCTACAAGTGAACCATCCAGCTCGCATTCGACCGAGGAGCCTTCGAGCACAATCACGCAAGATACAAGCAGCACGATGACGTCTCCAAGTGAACCATCCAGCTCGCATTCTACCGAGGAGCCTTCGAGCACAATCACGCAAGATACAAGCAGCACGATGTCGTCTACAAGTGAACCATCCAGCTCGCATTCGACCGAGGAGCCTTCGAGCACAATCACTCAAGAGACAAGCAGCACGATGACGTATACAAGTGAACCATCCAGCTCGCATTCGACCGAGGAGCCTTCGAGCACAATCACTCAAGAGGCAAGCAGCACGATGTCGTCTACAAGTGAACCATCCAGCTCGCATTCGACCGAGGAGCCTTCGAGCACAATCACTCAAGAGACAAGCAGCACGATGACGTCTACAAGTGAACCATCCAGCTCGCATTCGACCGAGGAGCCTTCGAGCACAATCACTCAAGAGACAAGCAGCACGATGACGTCTACAAGTGAACCATCCAGCTCGCATTCGACCGAGGAGCCTTCGAGCATAATCACTCAAGAGACAAGCAGCACGATGACGTCTCCAAGTGAACCATCCAGCTCGCATTCGACCGAGGAGCCTTCGAGCACAATCACGCAAGAGACAAGCAGCACGATGACGTATACAAGTGAACCATCCAGCTCGCATTCGACCGAGGAGCCTTCGAGCACAATCACTCAAGAGGCAAGCAGCACGATGTCGTCTACAAGTGAACCATCCAGCTCGCATTCGACCGAGGAGCCTTCGAGCACAATCACTCAAGAGACAAGCAGCACGATGACGTCTACAAGTGAACCATCCAGCTCGCATTCGACCGAGGAGCCTTCGAGCACAATCACTCAAGAGACAAGCAGCACGATGACGTCTACAAGTGAACCATCCAGCTCGCATTCGACCGAGGAGCCTTCGAGCATAATCACTCAAGAGACAAGCAGCACGATGACGTCTCCAAGTGAACCATCCAGCTCGCATTCGACCGAGGAGCCTTCGAGCACAATCACGCAAGAGACAAGCAGCACGATGACGTCTACAAGTGAACCATCCAGCTCGCATTCGACCGAGGAGCCTTCGAGCACAATCACGCAAAAGACAAGAAGCACGATGACGTCTACAAGTGAATCATCCAGCTCGCATTCGACTGAGGAGCCTTCGAGCACAAACACTCAAGAGACAAGCAGCACGATGACGTATACAAGTGAACCATCCAGCTCGCATTCGACCGAGGAGCCTTCGAGCACAATCACGCAAGAGACAAGCAGCACTATGACGTCTACAAGTGAAGCATCCAGCTCGCATTCGACCGAGGAGCCTTCGAGCACAATCACTCAAGAGGCAAGCAGCACGATGTCGTCTTCAAGTGAATCATCCAGCTCGCATTCGACTGAGGAGCCTTCGAGCACAATCACTCAAGAGACAAGCAGCACGATGACGTATACAAGTGAACCATCCAGCTCGCATTCGACCGAGGAGCCTTCGAGCACAATCACGCAAGATACAAGCAGCACGATGACGTCTACAAGTGAACCATCCAGCTCGCATTCGACCGAGGAGCCTTCGAGCACAATCACTCAAGAGACAAGCAGCACGATGACGTCTACAAGTGAACCATCCAGCTCGCATTCGACCGAGGAGCCTTCGAGCATAATCACTCAAGAGACAAGCAGCACGATGACGTCTCCAAGTGAACCATCCAGCTCGCATTCGACCGAGGAGCCTTCGAGCACAATCACGCAAGAGACAAGCAGCACGACGACGTCTACAAGTGAACCATCCAGCTCGCATTCGACCGAGGAGCCTTCGAGCACAATCACGCAAAAGACAAGAAGCACGATGACGTCTACAAGTGAAGCATCCAGCTCGCATTCGACCGAGGAGCCTTCGAGCACAATCACTCAAGAGGCAAGCAGCACGATGTCGTCTACAAGTGAATCATCCAGCTCGCATTCGACTGAGGAGCCTTCGAGCACAATCACTCAAGAGACAAGCAGCACGATGACGTATACAAGTGAACCATCCAGCTCGCATTCGACCGAGGAGCCTTCGAGCACAATCACGCAAGATACAAGCAGCACGATGACGTCTCCAAGTGAACCATCCAGCTCGCATTCGACCGAGGAGCCTTCGAGCACAATCACGCAAGATACAAGCAGCACGATGACGTCTCCAAGTGAACCATCCAGCTCGCATTCGACCGAGGAGCCTTCGAGCACAATCACTCAAGAGACAAGCAGCACGACGACGTCTACAAGTGAACCATCCAGCTCGCATTCGACCGAGGAGCCTTCGAGCACAATCACGCAAGATACAAGCAGCACGATGACGTCTCCAAGTGAACCATCCAGCTCGCATTCGACCGAGGAGCCTTCGAGCACAATCACGCAAGATACAAGCAGCACGATGACGTCTCCAAGTGAACCATCCAGCTCGCATTCGACCGAGGAGCCTTCGAGCACAATCACGCAAGATACAAGCAGCACGATGACGTCTCCAAGTGAACCATCCAGCTCGCATTCGACCGAGGAGCCTTCGAGCACAATCACGCAAGATACAAGCAGCACGATGACGTCTCCAAGTGAACCATCCAGCTCGCATTCGACCGAGGAGCCTTCGAGCACAATCACTCAAGAGACAAGCAGCACGATGACGTCTACAAGTGAACCATCCAGCTCGCATTCGACTGAGGAGCCTTCGAGCACAATCACTCAAGAGACAAGCAGCACGATGACCTCTCCAAGTGAACCATCCAGCTCGCATTCGACCGAGGAGCCTTCGAGCACAATCACTCAAGAGGCAAGCAGCACGATGACGTCTACAAGTGAACCATCCAGCTCGCATTCGACCGAGGAGCCTTTGAGCACAATCACTGAAGAGACAAGCAGCACGATGACGTCTACAAGTGAACCATCCAGCTCGCATTCGACAGAGGAGCCTTCGAGCACAATCACTCAAGAGACAAGCAGCACGATGACGTCTACAAGTGAACCATCCAGCTCGCATTCGACCGAGGAGCCTTCGAGCACAATCACTCAAGAGACAAGCAGCACGATGACGTCTACAAGTGAACCATCCAGCTCACATTCGACCGAGGAGCCTTCGAGCACAATCACTCAAGAGACAAGCAGCACGATGACGTCTACAAGTGAACCATCCAGCTCGCATTCGACCGAGGAGCCTTCGAGCACAGTCACTCAAGAGACAAGCAGCACGATGACGTCTACAAGTGAACCATCCAGCTCGCATTCGACCGAGGAGCCTTCGAGCACAATCACGCAAGATACAAGCAGCATGATGACGTCTCCAAGTGAACCATCCAGCTCGCATTCGACCGAGGAGCCTTCGAGCACAATCACGCAAGATACAAGCAGCATGATGACGTCTCCAAGTGAACCATCCAGCTCGCATTCGACCGAGGAGCCTTCGAGCACAATCACTCAAGAGGAAAGCAGCACGATGTCGTCTACAAGTGAATCATCCAGCTCGCATTCGACTGAGGAGCCTTCGAGCACAATCACTCAAGAGACAAGCAGCACGATGACGTATACAAGTGAACCATCCAGCTCGCATTCGACCGAGGAGCCTTCGAGCACAATCACGCAAGATACAAGCAGCACGATGACGTCTCCAAGTGAACCATCCAGCTCGCATTCGACCGAGGAGCCTTCGAGCACAATCACGCAAGATACAAGCAGCACGATGACGTCTCCAAGTGAACCATCCAGCTCGCATTCGACCGAGGAGCCTTCGAGCACAATCACTCAAGAGACAAGCAGCACGATGACGTCTACAAGCGAACCATCCAGCTCGCATTCGACCGAGGAGCCTTCGAGCACAATCACTCAAGAGACAAGCAGCACGTTGACGTCTACAAGTGAACCATCCAGCTCGCATTCGACCGAGGAGCCTTCGAGCACAATCACTGAAGAGACAAGCAGCACGATGACGTCTACAAGTGAACCATCCAGCTCGCATTCGACCGAGGAGCCTTCGAGCACAATCACTCAAGAGACAAGCAGCACGATGACGTCTACAAGTGAACCATCCAGCTCGCATTCGACCGAGGAGCCTTCGAGCACAATCACTCAAGAGACAAGCAGCACGATGACGTCTACAAGTGAACCATCCAGCTCGCATTCGACTGAGGAGCCTTCGAGCACAATCACTCAAGAGACAAGCATCACGACGACTTCTCTAAGTGAACCATCCAGCTCGCATTCGACCGAGGAGCCTTCGAGCACAATCACTCAAGAGACAAGCAGCACGATGACGTCTACAAGTGAACCATCCAGCTCGCATTCGACCGAGGAGCCTTCGAGCACAATCACTCAAGAGACAAGCAGCACGATGACGTCTCCAAGTGAACCATCCAGCTCGCATTCGACCGAGGAGCCTTCGAGCACAATCACTCAAGAGACAAGCAGCACGATGACGTCTACAAGTGAACCATCCAGCTCGCATTCGACTGAGGAGCCTTCGAGCACAATCACTCAAGAGACAAGCAGCACGATGACCTCTCCAAGTGAACCATCCAGCTCGCATTCGACCGAGGAGCCTTCGAGCACAATCACTCAAGAGGCAAGCAGCACGATGACGTCTACAAGTGAACCATCCAGCTCGCATTCGACCGAGGAGCCTTTGAGCACAATCACTGAAGAGACAAGCAGCACGATGACGTCTACAAGTGAACCATCCAGCTCGCATTCGACAGAGGAGCCTTCGAGCACAATCACTCAAGAGACAAGCAGCACGATGACGTCTACAAGTGAACCATCCAGCTCGCATTCGACCGAGGAGCCTTCGAGCACAATCACTCAAGAGACAAGCAGCACGATGACTTCTCTAAGTGAACCATCCAGCTCGCATTCGACCGAGGAGCCTTCGAGCACAATCACTCAAGAGACAAGCAGCACGATGACGTCTACAAGTGAACCATCCAGCTCGCATTCGACCGAGGAGCCTTCGAGCACAGTCACTCAAGAGACAAGCAGCACGATGACGTCTACAAGTGAACCATCCAGCTCGCATTCGACCGAGGAGCCTTCGAGCACAATCACGCAAGATACAAGCAGCATGATGACGTCTCCAAGTGAACCATCCAGCTCGCATTCGACCGAGGAGCCTTCGAGCACAATCACGCAAGATACAAGCAGCATGATGACGTCTCCAAGTGAACCATCCAGCTCGCATTCGACCGAGGAGCCTTCGAGCACAATCACTCAAGAGACAAGCAGCACGATGACGTTTCCAAGTGAACCATCCAGCTCGCGTTCGACCGAGGAGCCTTCGAGCACAATCACTCAAGAGACAAGCAGCACGATGACGTCTACAAGTGAACCATCCAGCTCGCATTCGACTGAGGAGCCTTCGAGCACAATCACTCAAGAGACAAGCAGCACGATGACCTCTCCAAGTGAACCATCCAGCTCGCATTCGACCGAGGAGCCTTCGAGCACAATCACTCAAGAGGCAAGCAGCACGATGACGTCTACAAGTGAACCATCCAGCTCGCATTCGACCGAGGAGCCTTTGAGCACAATCACTGAAGAGACAAGCAGCACGATGACGTCTACAAGTGAACCATCCAGCTCGCATTCGACAGAGGAGCCTTCGAGCACAATCACTCAAGAGACAAGCAGCACGATGACGTCTACAAGTGAACCATCCAGCTCGCATTCGACCGAGGAGCCTTCGAGCACAATCACTCAAGAGACAAGCAGCACGATGACGTCTACAAGTGAACCATCCAGCTCGCATTCGACCGAGGAGCCTTCGAGCACAATCACTCAAGAGACAAGCAGCACGATGACGTCTACAAGTGAACCATCCAGCTCGCATTCGACCGAGGAGCCTTCGAGCACAATCACGCAAGATACAAGCAGCATGATGACTTCTCTAACTGAAGGATCGACTTCCAGCAGTCCATCAATTGGATCTAGCGAATTCTCTTCTACTCATCCAACCGACCAACAATCGACAATATCTTCGACCAGCACATCTTTAATTGACATTGTTTTCGCATCTTCGACACTGCCGTTCGAATCTACTCCAGCTCTAAAACATTTTATGACTCAGAACGTCACTGTGGCTGTAAATGTCGGACTATCTTCTTCTTCACAAAGTCGACGAAAGAGAGAATCAGGAGGACTCAGCAAACAGGTATAAGAGACGAATCGCCAGAGAATCGACCACTGTGCGGCGGTAGAAATTTCTGTCACCAAATTTGCTGTAAAGATAATGCAAGGTACTATCAACTGTGCTCTTTCAAATGGCGTTGTCCGATTTTCACGAAACCGCTTATTTTTCGAGTAAGCGCGTGTCAAAGTTACGCTCCTTTGAAGTGTTTCGTCGAGTGTGCCTCAGAAGAAAAATCATAACTTTCTTAAAAATTGAGATATGGAGTCCTAGTTCATACTGCATTTTTATCAATACTACCTCGTTTTACAAGCGAAATCACACCCTCCATTTACAAAATTTTACAAATCTATCGATTGAAATATCTCAAATTGGCATTGACCTCTTTTTGTCAGGCATGTTTGGGGATCTGATCCCAACATGCACTCATGATAAAAGTTGATTTGCCACCTCGCACACTGTTTTAACGTTGCTTTTATTCAATTAAATGTTTTTTTGCGATTTTTTCTCAAAAAGTCTCTTTTTCGATCAATTTCATGGATTATTAAGGGTTTATGATTACTAATATTTATTTGCGAGTATTTTGATTAATTTTGACCCTGAATGCAATAGGTTTACAAACTAGAACATCACTTTCCGGAGGGGTCGGTTTGTGTGAAACATACTTAAACCAGCCCTCTTTTTTTCGCATAAACCGATCCAGTTGAAACTAGCGGTGAAATTGAACATAACTATGATCTACGAAAGCCGCATAGTGGCCTGTCGGAGGTTTTCCGATTTGGTGATTATGACGATTTTTACAAAAGCGATGACTCCCGACCGACCGTTCATCCAGGAATGACGCGGTGGTCGTCAAAATGAGAGGAGACTATTCCTCTTTCGAATGGTGAAAACTAGAACTCCATATCTCAACTTTTAAGAAAGTTATGATTTTTCTTCTGAGGCACTCAACGTAAAATTTCAAAGGAGCGTCACTTTGACACGCGCGTACTCGAAAAATAATCGGTTTCGTGAAAATCGGACCACGACATTTGAAAGAGTTGATAGTACCTTGCATTTTCTTTACAGCAAATTTGGTGAGAAAAATTTTACCGCCGCAGACCCCCCTCGAATGGTCGATTCTACCGCGATTCCTCTCATAAATATGTTTTTGCAAAGAAAAAAATCAATTGCAGATTCTAAATGCGCTGTTAGAAACTGTCAAGCAATGGACTATCAGCGGTGACGTTGGTGTGAGGTAAGCGCAAAAAGAATGTTTTTTTTCAATAATATTAATATTTTAATTAGATAATCATTCTTTTCAGATTTGTTTATTATGCTAGTGAAGCAAACACATCAGCAATATTCGAGAGCTGGAACGAAGCGAAAATTGATTTGGAAACAAATTATGTTCCTGTGCCCGTCACAAACACGAATCAGACAAGGTAGATACCTACATTTCACTTCAACACCCTAGCCAATATTACTTTATCGACAGGTAAAATTGTACTGTTTACCACTCCACGATTTATACATAATCTCGTAGCGCTATCGGGCGTCGATAAAATATAAGAAATCATGCAAGAAATTTCAGCGCTGCGGCATTGCTGACGAAGGTGACGGATTCCGCGTCTCTGCTCTTTGTTGTCCCTCAGCGTGAAGCATACTCGTAAGTTCCTATCGGTATACTCTTATGTATTTCGTTAAGATAAAAGCGTTGAGATCTTCATAACATCAATTTAGAATGGTGGCACATTATTATATACACAGGAATGCGAGTTCGGTTCGGTCCATAACCATTGATATAACCTTTATACCTCCATCGAACATATTCCTTCACAATATCCCCGTATCAGTGAACTTACGCCCGGTATTACACTATAGTGATGTAAATAATTTTGATAAGGTGCAATAAGCTCCGCCGAACCACTCATCGCGTTTGAAAGGCACGAAACAACATCAATTTTTTAGTACCAAATCGTTTTTAATAGCGCGTTCAGGAACTACCGAGATACATATTTTGTTCGCATCATAACCGGATATTTGTAAGTATTTAGGCCACAAGCCGTAATTCTTGATCAAACACAGGTTTTAGAATACGTCTATTTCACCAATATAGTTGTCCACGTGAGCATCTGTGAATTTGGATTTTCTCAGAATTTCAGGCAAAATAAATTTGCAAAACAAACTGGGCATTGAATTTGCGATGATCAGATTACTAAGCATCGCCTTTACCACCTGAGACATAGATATGGTAGTAAACTTCTTGCACACTCACACTCGTCCGATTCGAGGCTCTGCCCATCGCGAGGGCGAGCTCACCTTGTTATCCTTTCTCAGCGACCTGCGTGTATTGATCGAGCTCTAGTGCGTCTCAGAGAAAATACTAACGGAGAAAAGTCAAAAATAAGAGAAAATTCAAGCGGCAAACACTATTGTTATTGAGACCTCCACGGGAATTTAAATATGCGTTCAACCTAAAAGCAGAAAATCGGTGACTCACGTTGGTCCGTAGATATTTCATTTAAAAAGAAATGCATTTCCAGGGATCCACAAATCGCTGAAAACGACGCGATAGATACAGGAACCATTATAAATGGAATCGCCAAAGAAAAGGTAATATATTGAGAAAATGTGTTTAAGAAATATTTTTATGTCTCTCCAAAGATAAGTATTGGGCTGGCACGAAAGTCTTGAACGATTTTCACTTTGAGCTTAAGTTTTTCGGTCACTTCAAATTAGTATGCCTTGTATTTATGGTTTGTTCTAGGAGGACTACTGAATTATGGGGGGTGAAAATTCCGCAACCGACATTTCCGCAAGATTTCATAATTAATTAATTAATTAACATCCATCTCATTAATAATGCTAATTAATTAATTAATTATGAAATCTCTATTAACTGATGCTGATCCCATGGCATCACTCCCATAGAGCTAGGCTCACTCCTGACCGAGTTATGACCCGTTGCGGAAATTTCGGTTGCGGAAACGTCGGTTGCGGAAATGCCGTTGCGGAATTGTCACCCCCCCCCCCGAATTATAACTTCCCTGTTTGGTTTCGATCAAATAAAACATTTAATAATTATTGGAACTTTGTGTGCGCTCATTTTCGACCTCGAATTTTGGTACATAAATGTACTCCCCGTAAGTTTATAGATAACAGCACCTGGCTCAAATTGAATCGTCATTTTATAGTCATCATGTAGAGTACTATAAATAAAAGGAGAGGCGGCATTCAATTCTGTTGGGTAGCTCTAAAGATCATACACATGCTTCATGTTGTGTCCCTGTCTTTTACCCGAACACAATGGCTGCGTGGTGTACGTTTATCCATGACAATAACAAAAGAGAGGGATCAATAGTAATTAGAGAGAAGTCACCAGTCTCTAGCTAACCGGGAGACTCGACTGAGACGGGGCGGGGCGAGGGAGGGGGGAGAGAGGAGAGGGGAGGGAGAGGGAGAGGGGAGAGAGCGCGCGCCGTCAATCGAAACACGCGAGAGAGGAGCTATAAATAGCCTGAGTGAGCAAATTACACTCGACGCTCAGTCGACACACTGTCTGTGAGTAGTGGTCACTTTACGATACAACACTTCATATCGTGATTTTTGAAACGCATCAAAAAAATTTGAGATATCGTTTCTCACTAGCCCGATATGGAAGCTCTCTATAATTGTCATTCCAGTATTCTGTACATATCGCTCTATTTAGTAGATAGTAAACATGGGTCTCCGGTTCGATCCTGCACAGAAATGTAAATCAGTGAACGTATCGACTCGAAACCAGGGGGCTGTATAATCTGTTTAGAATTTGGCCATCTTTTCGTTTTTCTTTTTCGTCAGTTTTGTTTCGTTTGACTTAATCTTAATTCCCTTGCATTAGTTCGATAAAGCACGATGAAAAAGTAAGTATGCCAACGAAATCAACATAAAATATAATGTAAGCGACTAGCAAATTCGTGTTAAAGATGGCCGAAAACTAGAAGTTGGCCATCTTCTGTTTGCGCGGGCTAGACAGTGACGAGAGAGCACGGGGATCGAGGAGAGGGAAAAGTATGCATGCGTTATTTACGTTTATTGCGAAACTCTGCTCTCTCACTTGTTTACGTGGCCTCTCGTCACTGTCTAGCCCGCGCAAACAGAAGATGGCCAACTTTTAATTTAAAGATTGCCCACTTCTAGTTTTTCCATCGTGGTTTATTGAACTAATGCAAAGAAATTAAGATTAAATCAAAACTTACGAAAAAAGAAAAAAAGAAAAGTTGGCCAACTTCTAACAGATTATACAGCCCCCAGAGCGGCCAAGTTTCTCCCTTTCCGTTTCTTGTGATAATGAAATAGTGAGCGATAGAAAAGCAAGATTCACTGTATGAAATGTCCCTACAGAGAATTTGTACCTGTAAAGGAAGCCCAAAACATTTTTTTCAAAAAATATCAAAATCGTTCATTACTTTCGTGGCATTTTTAAAACACTTTCATTTGAAAATATAGCGCCAATGAAAAACCTGCCGCCGTACCAAACCCCTTTGATGTACTCCAGAAAAAAATAACATTTCTATACGATCGATGGGGAGTGGGAGAATTGGTAGATCACAAAAATTGACATAGAAACTAGACACATGGAGTAGATCAAGGGTACTTTGAGTCCCTCTTATCATTCGTCTCTCCTTCGCTGTCTGGGGGTAGATCATTTCGCACCATGTGGCTATCAGTTTACCCCCATTGGACAAAAATGAGCACGTTTGAGTTGGGAAACGAGGCAAATGAACTTTTAGTTTCTTATCTCTGCTCGTCTCGCTTTCTTTGACATAGCGGTTGTCTCTCGCCTAGCAAACGAACTTTGGCATCTCCCAAACGAGCTTGTTTACCTGAGATCTTTCTCTGCCACTCTTCTTCCACACACTCTCTAACATGTTCTCTGCCTGGCAAACGAAATGGGATTAGTACGGCGGCAGTTTCTGAAATCTAGACATCTAAATCCATGAACCAAATGTGGATATATAAAATAGTATCACAAATAATATAGATATCATATTTGGAGATTGTATTCTTCGCGCCAACCATGGATCAAATCGATGTAGAGCGAGTATATAACTTGACTACGTCGACTCGTGTCATCACTGATTCTTCACAGTTGCCAGACTCGATTGGTATGTTATTGCATACCAAATTTTTTTCAATATCAATTTCAGATTCTTTCCCAAGTACGACAACAGCCATACAAGAGGCGAGCAGCACTTCCACTACTATCACAAAAGTGGGAAGCATCACCGAGGAGCCGTCAACTACAGCAGCGCCCTCTACTGAAGGCTCTACTGTTCGTACCACCGAGGCACAGTCTACCTCTGTGGAGCCCTCTACGGTCGCATCCTCTGAAGGCTCTACTGTTCGTACCACCGAGGCACAGTCTACCTCTGTGGAGCCCTCTACGGTCGCATCCTCTGAAGGCTCTACTGTTCGTACCACCGAGGCACAGTCTACCTCTGTGGAGCCCTCTACGGTCGCATCCTCTGAAGGCTCTACTGTTCGTACCACCGAGACACAGTCTACCTCTGTGGAGCCCTCTACGGTCGCATCCTCTGAAGGCTCTACTGTTCGTACCACCGAGACACAGTCTACCTCTGCGGAGCCCTCTACGATAGCGTCCTCTGAAGGCTCTACTGTTCGTACCACCGAGACACAGTCTACCTCTGCGGAGCCCTTTACGATAGCGTCCTCTGAAGGCTCTACTGTTCGTACCACCGAGACACAGTCTACCTCTGCGGAGCCCTCTACGATAGCGTCCTCTGAAGGCTCTACTGTTCGTACCACCGAGACACAGTCTACCTCTGCGGAGCCCTTTACGATAGCGTCCTCTGAAGGCTCTACTGTTCGTACCACCGAGACACAGTCTACCTCTGCGGAGCCCTCTACGATAGCGTCCTCTGAAGGCTCTACTGTTCGTACCACCGAGGCACAGTCTACTTCTGCGGAGCCCTCTACGATAGCGTCCTCTGAAGGCTCTACTGTTCGTACCACCGAGACACAGTCTACCTCTGCGGAGCCCTCTACGATAGCGTCCTCTGAAGGCTCTACTGTTCGTACCACCGAGACACAGTCTACCTCTGTGGAGCCCTCTACGGTCGCATCCTCTGAAGGCTCTACTGTTCGTACCACCGAGACACAGTCTACCTCTGCGGAGCCCTCTACGATAGCGTCCTCTGAAGGCTCTACTGTTCGTACCACCGAGACACAGTCTACCTCTGCGGAGCCCTCTACGATAGCGTCCTCTGAAGGCTCTACTGTTCGTACCACCGAGACACAGTCTACCTCTGCGGAGCCCTTTACGATAGCGTCCTCTGAAGGCTCTACTGTTCGTACCACCGAGACACAGTCTACCTCTGCGGAGCCCTCTACGATAGCGTCCTCTGAAGGCTCTACTGTTCGTACCACCGAAACACAGTCTACCTCTGCGGAGCCCTCTACGATAGCGTCCTCTGAAGGCTCTACTGTTCGTACCACCGAGACACAGTCTACCTCTGCGGAGCCCTCTACGATAGCGTCCTCTGAAGGCTCTACTGTTCGTACCACCGAGACACAGTCTACCTCTGCGGAGCCCTCTACGATAGCGTCCTCTGAAGGCTCTACTGTTCGTACCACCGAGACACAGTCTACCTCTGCGGAGCCCTTTACGATAGCGTCCTCTGAAGGCTCTACTGTTCGTACCACCGAAACACAGTCTACCTCTGCGGAGCCCTCTACGATAGCGTCCTCTGAAGGCTCTACTGTTCGTACCACCGAGACACAGTCTACCTCTGCGGAGCCCTTTACGATAGCGTCCTCTGAAGGCTCTACTGTTCGTACCACCGAGGCACAGTCTACCTCTGCGGAGCCCTCTACGATAGCGTCCTCTGAAGGCTCTACTGTTCGTACCACCGAGACACAGCCTACCTCTGCGGAGCCCTCTACGATAGCGTCCTCTGAAGGCTCTACTGTTCGTACCACCGAGACACAGTCTACCTCTGCGGAGCCCTCTACGATAGCGTCCTCTGAAGGCTCTACTGTTCGTACCACCGAGACACAGTCTACCTCTGCGGAGCCCTCTACGATAGCGTCCTCTGAAGGCTCTACTGTTCGTACCACCGAGACACAGTCTACCTCTGCGGAGCCCTTTACGATAGCGTCCTCTGAAGGCTCTACTGTTCGTACCACCGAGGCACAGTCTACCTCTGCGGAGCCCTTTACGATAGCGTCCTCTGAAGGCTCTACTGTTCGTACCACCGAGGCACAGTCTACCTCTGCGGAGCCCTCTACGATAGCGTCCTCTGAAGGCTCTACTGTTCGTACCACCGAGACACAGTCTACCTCTGCGGAGCCCTCTACGGTCGCATCCTCTGAAGGCTCTACTGTTCGTACCACCGAGGCACAGTCTACCTCTGTGGAGCCCTCTACGGTCGCATCCTCTGAAGGCTCTACTGTTCGTACCACCGAGACACAGTCTACCTCTGTGGAGCCCTCTACGGTCGCATCCTCTGAAGGCTCTACTGTTCGTACCACCGAGACACAGTCTACCTCTGCGGAGCCCTTTACGATAGCGTCCTCTGAAGGCTCTACTGTTCGTACCACCGAGGCACAGTCTACCTCTGCGGAGCCCTTTACGATAGCGTCCTCTGAAGGCTCTACTGTTCGTACCACCGAGACACAGTCTACCTCTGCGGAGCCCTCTACGGTCGCATCCTCTGAAGGCTCTACTGTTCGTACCACCGAGGCACAGTCTACCTCTGTGGAGCCCTCTACGATAGCGTCCTCTGAAGGCTCTACTGTTCGTACCACCGAGACACAGTCTACCTCTGCGGAGCCCTCTACGATAGCGTCCTCTGAAGGCTCTACTGTTCGTACCACCGAGACACAGTCTACCTCTGCGGAGCCCTTTACGATAGCGTCCTCTGAAGGCTCTACTGTTCGTACCACCGAGGCACAGTCTACCTCTGCGGAGCCCTTTACGATAGCGTCCTCTGAAGGCTCTACTGTTCGTACCACCGAGACACAGTCTACCTCTGCGGAGCCCTCTACGATAGCGTCCTCTGAAGGCTCTACTGTTCGTACCACCGAGACACAGTCTACCTCTGCGGAGCCCTTTACGATAGCGTCCTCTGAAGGCTCTACTGTTCGTACCACCGAGACACAGTCTACCTCTGCGGAGCCCTCTACGATAGCGTCCTCTGAAGGCTCTACTGTTCGTACCACCGAGGCACAGTCTACTTCTGCGGAGCCCTCTACGATAGCGTCCTCTGAAGGCTCTACTGTTCGTACCACCGAGACACAGTCTACCTCTGCGGAGCCCTTTACGATAGCGTCCTCTGAAGGCTCTACTGTTCGTACCACCGAGACACAGTCTACCTCTGCGGAGCCCTCTACGATAGCGTCCTCTGAAGGCTCTACTGTTCGTACCACCGAGACACAGTCTACCTCTGCGGAGCCCTTTACGATAGCGTCCTCTGAAGGCTCTACTGTTCGTACCACCGAGACACAGTCTACCTCTGCGGAGCCCTCTACGATAGCGTCCTCTGAAGGCTCTACTGTTCGTACCACCGAAACACAGTCTACCTCTGCGGAGCCCTCTACGATAGCGTCCTCTGAAGGCTCTACTGTTCGTACCACCGAGACACAGTCTACCTCTGCGGAGCCCTTTACGATAGCGTCCTCTGAAGGCTCTACTGTTCGTACCACCGAGGCACAGTCTACCTCTGCGGAGCCCTTTACGATAGCGTCTTCTGAAGGCTCTACTGTTCGTACCACCGAGGCACAGTCTACCTCTGCGGAGCCCTTTACGATAGCGTCCTCTGAAGGCTCTACTGTTCGTACCACCGAGACACAGTCTACCTCTGCGGAGCCCTCTACGATAGCGTCCTCTGAAGGCTCTACTGTTCGTACCACCGAGACACAGTCTACCTCTGCGGAGCCCTTTACGATAGCGTCCTCTGAAGGCTCTACTGTTCGTACCACCGAGACACAGTCTACCTCTGCGGAGCCCTCTACGATAGCGTCCTCTGAAGGCTCTACTGTTCGTACCACAGAGACACAGTCTACCTCTGCGGAGCCCTTTACGATAGCGTCCTCTGAAGGCTCTACTGTTCGTACCACCGAGACACAGTCTACCTCTGCGCAGCCCTCTACGATAGCGTCCTCTGAAGGCTCTACTGTTCGTACCACCGAGACACAGTCTACCTCTGCGGAGCCCTCTACGATAGCGTCCTCTGAAGGCTCTACTGTTCGTACCACCGAAACACAGTCTACCTCTGCGGAGCCCTCTACGATAGCGTCCTCTGAAGGCTCTACTGTTCGTACCACCGAGACACAGTCTACCTCTGCGGAGCCCTCTACGATAGCGTCCTCTGAAGGCTCTACTGTTCGTACCACCGAGACACAGTCTACCTCTGCGGAGCCCTCTACGATAGCGTCCTCTGAAGGCTCTACTGTTCGTACCACCGAGACACAGTCTACCTCTGCGGAGCCCTTTACGATAGCGTCCTCTGAAGGCTCTACTGTTCGTACCACCGAAACACAGTCTACCTCTGCGGAGCCCTCTACGATAGCGTCCTCTGAAGGCTCTACTGTTCGTACCACCGAGACACAGTCTACCTCTGCGGAGCCCTTTACGATAGCGTCCTCTGAAGGCTCTACTGTTCGTACCACCGAGGCACAGTCTACCTCTGCGGAGCCCTCTACGATAGCGTCCTCTGAAGGCTCTACTGTTCGTACCACCGAGACACAGTCTACCTCTGCGGAGCCCTCTACGATAGCGTCCTCTGAAGGCTCTACTGTTCGTACCACCGAGACACAGTCTACCTCTGCGGAGCCCTCTACGGTCGCATCCTCTGAAGGCTCTACTGTTCGTACCACCGAGGCACAGTCTACCTCTGTGGAGCCCTCTACGGTCGCATCCTCTGAAGGCTCTACTGTTCGTACCACCGAGACACAGTCTACCTCTGTGGAGCCCTCTACGGTCGCATCCTCTGAAGGCTCTACTGTTCGTACCACCGAGACACAGTCTACCTCTGCGGAGCCCTCTACGATAGCGTCCTCTGAAGGCTCTACTGTTCGTACCACCGAGACACAGTCTACCTCTGCGGAGCCCTTTACGATAGCGTCCTCTGAAGGCTCTACTGTTCGTACCACCGAGACACAGTCTACCTCTGCGGAGCCCTCTACGATAGCGTCCTCTGAAGGCTCTACTGTTCGTACCACCGAGACACAGTCTACCTCTGCGGAGCCCTTTACGATAGCGTCCTCTGAAGGCTCTACTGTTCGTACCACCGAGACACAGTCTACCTCTGCGGAGCCCTCTACGATAGCGTCCTCTGAAGGCTCTACTGTTCGTACCACCGAGGCACAGTCTACTTCTGCGGAGCCCTCTACGATAGCGTCCTCTGAAGGCTCTACTGTTCGTACCACCGAGACACAGTCTACCTCTGCGGAGCCCTCTACGATAGCGTCCTCTGAAGGCTCTACTGTTCGTACCACCGAGACACAGTCTACCTCTGCGGAGCCCTCTACGATAGCGTCCTCTGAAGGCTCTACTGTTCGTACCACCGAGACACAGTCTACCTCTGCGGAGCCCTCTACGATAGCGTCCTCTGAAGGCTCTACTGTTCGTACCACCGAGACACAGTCTACCTCTGCGGAGCCCTTTACGATAGCGTCCTCTGAAGGCTCTACTGTTCGTACCACCGAGACACAGTCTACCTCTGCGGAGCCCTCTACGATAGCGTCCTCTGAAGGCTCTACTGTTCGTACCACCGAGACACAGTCTACCTCTGCGGAGCCCTCTACGATAGCGTCCTCTGAAGGCTCTACTGTTCGTACCACCGAGACACAGTCTACCTCTGTGGAGCCCTTTACGATAGCGTCCTCTGAAGGCTCTACTGTTCGTACCACCGAGACACAGTCTACCTCTGCGGAGCTCTCTACGATAGCGTCCTCTGAAGGCTCTACTGTTCGTACCACCGAGACACAGTCTACCTCTGCGGAGCCCTCTACGATAGCGTCCTCTGAAGGCTCTACTGTTCGTACCACAGAGACACAGTCTACCTCTGCGGAGCCCTTTACGATAGCGTCCTCTGAAGGCTCTACTGTTCGTACCACCGAGACACAGTCTACCTCTGCGGAGCCCTCTACGATAGCGTCCTCTGAAGGCTCTACTGTTCGTACCACAGAGACACAGTCTACCTCTGCGGAGCCCTCTACGATAGCGTCCTCTGAAGGCTCTACTGTTCGTACCACCGAGACACAGTCTACCTCTGCGGAGCCCTTTACGATAGCGTCCTCTGAAGGCTCTACTGTTCGTACCACCGAGACACAGTCTACCTCTGCGGAGCCCTCTACGATAGCGTCCTTTGAAGGCTCTACTGTTCGTACCACCGAGACACAGTCTACCTCTGCGGAGCCCTTTACGATAGCGTCCTCTGAAGGCTCTACTGTTCGTACCACCGAGACACAGTCTACCTCTGCGGAGCTCTCTACGATAGCGTCCTCTGAAGGCTCTACTGTTCGTACCACCGAGACACAGTCTACCTCTGCGGAGCCCTTTACGATAGCGTCCTCTGAAGGCTCTACTGTTCGTACCACCGAGACACAGCCTACCTCTGCGGAGCCCTCTACGATAGCGTCCTCTGAAGGCTCTACTGTTCGTACCACCGAGACACAGTCTACCTCTGCGGAGCCCTCTACGATAGCGTCCTCTGAAGGCTCTACTGTTCGTACCACCGAGACACAGTCTACCTCTGCGGAGCCCTCTACGATAGCGTCCTCTGAAGGCTCTACTGTTCGTACCACCGAGACACAGTCTACCTCTGCGGAGCCCTCTACGATAGCGTCCTCTGAAGGCTCTACTGTTCGTACCACCGAGACACAGTCTACCTCTGCGGAGCCCTCTACGATAGCGTCCTCTGAAGGCTCTACTGTTCGTACCACCGAGACACAGTCTACCTCTGCGGAGCCCTCTACGATAGCGTCCTCTGAAGGCTCTACTGTTCGTACCACCGAGACACAGTCTACCTCTGCGGAGCCCTTTACGATAGCGTCCTCTGAAGGCTCTACTGTTCGTACCACCGAGGCACAGTCTACCTCTGCGGAGCCCTTTACGATAGCGTCCTCTGAAGGCTCTACTGTTCGTACCACCGAGGCACAGTCTACCTCTGCGGAGCCCTCTACGATAGCGTCCTCTGAAGGCTCTACTGTTCGTACCACCGAGACACAGTCTACCTCTGCGGAGCCCTTTACGATAGCGTCCTCTGAAGGCTCTACTGTTCGTACCACCGAGACACAGCCTACCTCTGCGGAGCCCTCTACGATAGCGTCCTCTGAAGGCTCTACTGTTCGTACCACCGAGACACAGTCTACCTCTGCGGAGCCCTCTACGATAGCGTCCTCTGAAGGCTCTACTGTTCGTACCACCGAGACACAGTCTACCTCTGCGGAGCCCTCTACGATAGCGTCCTCTGAAGGCTCTACTGTTCGTACCACCGAGACACAGTCTACCTCTGCGGAGCCCTTTACGATAGCGTCCTCTGAAGGCTCTACTGTTCGTACCACCGAGGCACAGTCTACCTCTGCGGAGCCCTTTACGATAGCGTCCTCTGAAGGCTCTACTGTTCGTACCACCGAGGCACAGTCTACCTCTGCGGAGCCCTCTACGATAGCGTCCTCTGAAGGCTCTACTGTTCGTACCACCGAGACACAGTCTACCTCTGCGGAGCCCTCTACGATAGCGTCCTCTGAAGGCTCTACTGTTCGTACCACCGAGACACAGTCTACCTCTGCGGAGCCCTCTACGATAGCGTCCTCTGAAGGCTCTACTGTTCGTACCACCGAGACACAGTCTACCTCTGCGGAGCCCTTTACGATAGCGTCCTCTGAAGGCTCTACTGTTCGTACCACCGAGGCACAGTCTACCTCTGCGGAGCCCTTTACGATAGCGTCCTCTGAAGGCTCTACTGTTCGTACCACCGAGGCACAGTCTACCTCTGCGGAGCCCTCTACGATAGCGTCCTCTGAAGGCTCTACTGTTCGTACCACCGAGACACAGTCTACCTCTGCGGAGCCCTCTACGGTCGCATCCTCTGAAGGCTCTACTGTTCGTACCACCGAGGCACAGTCTACCTCTGTGGAGCCCTCTACGGTCGCATCCTCTGAAGGCTCTACTGTTCGTACCACCGAGACACAGTCTACCTCTGTGGAGCCCTCTACGGTCGCATCCTCTGAAGGCTCTACTGTTCGTACCACCGAGACACAGTCTACCTCTGCGGAGCCCTCTACGATAGCGTCCTCTGAAGGCTCTACTGTTCGTACCACCGAGACACAGTCTACCTCTGCGGAGCCCTTTACGATAGCGTCCTCTGAAGGCTCTACTGTTCGTACCACCGAGACACAGTCTACCTCTGCGGAGCCCTCTACGATAGCGTCCTCTGAAGGCTCTACTGTTCGTACCACCGAGACACAGTCTACCTCTGCGGAGCCCTTTACGATAGCGTCCTCTGAAGGCTCTACTGTTCGTACCACCGAGACACAGTCTACCTCTGCGGAGCCCTCTACGATAGCGTCCTCTGAAGGCTCTACTGTTCGTACCACCGAGGCACAGTCTACTTCTGCGGAGCCCTCTACGATAGCGTCCTCTGAAGGCTCTACTGTTCGTACCACCGAGACACAGTCTACCTCTGCGGAGCCCTCTACGATAGCGTCGTCTGAAGGCTCTACTGTTCGTACCACCGAGACACAGTCTACCTCTGCGGAGCCCTCTACGATAGCGTCCTCTGAAGGCTCTACTGTTCGTACCACCGAGACACAGTCTACCTCTGCGGAGCCCTCTACGATAGCGTCCTCTGAAGGCTCTACTGTTCGTACCACCGAGACACAGTCTACCTCTGCGGAGCCCTCTACGATAGCGTCCTCTGAAGGCTCTACTGTTCGTACCACCGAGACACAGTCTACCTCTGCGGAGCCCTTTACGATAGCGTCCTCTGAAGGCTCTACTGTTCGTACCACCGAGGCACAGTCTACCTCTACGGAGCCCTTTACGATAGCGTCCTCTGAAGGCTCTACTGTTCGTACCACCGAGGCACAGTCTACCTCTGCGGAGCCCTCTACGATAGCGTCCTCTGAAGGCTCTACTGTTCGTACCACCGAGACACAGTCTACCTCTGCGGAGCCCTCTACGATAGCGTCCTCTGAAGGCTCTACTGTTCGTACCACCGAGACACAGTCTACCTCTGCGGAGCCCTCTACGATAGCGTCCTCTGAAGGCTCTACTGTTCGTACCACCGAGACACAGTCTACCTCTGCGGAGCCCTCTACGATAGCGTCCTCTGAAGGCTCTACTGTTCGTACCACCGAGGCACAGTCTACCTCTGCGGAGCCCTTTACGATAGCGTCCTCTGAAGGCTCTACTGTTCGTACCACCGAGACACAGTCTACCTCTGCGGAGCCCTCTACGATAGCGTCCTCTGAAGGCTCTACTGTTCGTACCACCGAGACACAGTCTACCTCTGCGGAGCCCTTTACGATAGCGTCCTCTGAAGGCTCTACTGTTCGTACCACCGAGGCACAGTCTACCTCTGCGGAGCCCTTTACGATAGCGTCCTCTGAAGGCTCTACTGTTCGTACCACCGAGGCACAGTCTACCTCTGCGGAGCCCTCTACGATAGCGTCCTCTGAAGGCTCTACTGTTCGTACCACCGAGACACAGTCTACCTCTGCGGAGCCCTCTACGATAGCGTCCTCTGAAGGCTCTACTGTTCGTACCACCGAGACACAGTCTACCTCTGCGGAGCCCTCTACGATAGCGTCCTCTGAAGGCTCTACTGTTCGTACCACCGAGACACAGTCTACCTCTGCGGAGCCCTTTACGATAGCGTCCTCTGAAGGCTCTACTGTTCGTACCACCGAGGCACAGTCTACCTCTGCGGAGCCCTCTACGATAGCGTCCTCTGAAGGCTCTACTGTTCGTACCACCGAGGCACAGTCTACCTCTGCGGAGCCCTCTACGATAGCGTCCTCTGAAGGCTCTACTGTTCGTACCACCGAGACACAGTCTACCTCTGCGGAGCTCTCTACGATAGCGTCCTCTGAAGGCTCTACTGTTCGTACCACCGAGACACAGTCTACCTCTGCGGAGCCCTTTACGATAGCGTCCTCTGAAGGCTCTACTGTTCGTACCACCGAGACACAGTCTACCTCTGCGGAGCCCTTTACGATAGCGTCCTCTGAAGGCTCTACTGTTCGTACCACCGAGACACAGTCTACCTCTGCGGAGCCCTCTACGATAGCGTCCTCTGAAGGCTCTACTGTTCGTACCACCGAGACACAGTCTACCTCTGCGGAGCCCTTTACGATAACGTCCTCTGAAGGCTCTACTGTTCGTACCACCGAGACACAGTCTACCTCTGCGGAGCCCTCTACGATAGCGTCCTCTGAAGGCTCTACTGTTCGTACCACCGAGGCACAGTCTACCTTTGCGGAGCCCTCTACGATAGCGTCCTCTGAAGGCTCTACTGTTCGTACCACCGAGGCACAGTCTACCTCTGCGGAGCCCTTTACGATAGCGTCCTCTGAAGGCTCTACTGTTCGTACCACCGAGACACAGTCTACCTCTGCGGAGCCCTCTACGATAGCGTCCTCTGAAGGCTCTACTGTTCGTACCACCGAGACACAGTCTACCTCTGCGGAGCCCTCTACGATAGCGTCCTCTGAAGGCTCTACTGTTCGTACCACCGAGACACAGTCTACCTCTGCGCGTATATGACTTAATCTATCAGAACGAGTACTTCGACATCTCGTCCATAATATTCGCATACATTTGCATGATCTCATTGTAAATAGCCGTCTGTAGCGTGTGCAATTGTTCAATAACATATTTAATATTTATACAGCGACTTAATTTTGTTAATATTATTACTCTTCGATATCAGTCGTCGTAGTCTCGATGGGGGCCATAGTAGTAGCGAGTTTGATCGACCTGATAATAGTTATATCCATCTTTCCATTACGGCTGTTTTTTTTAATTTTCACATTGTATGTGTTATCTGACGATTATAAACTATAAACTATAAACTTACTTTACAAAATCCTGGACTTCTACTGAGTTGAGAGCGATTTGGAGTGCGGCCCATCTGAATAATTGCGATTCAGAATTCGTATTTAGAAGTGTATCTGTGATAGCAATGCTATGTGGCACATTTTTCACATTTATGTCAACGTTCCAAAAAACAAATAAATTTAATCCAACGTCTTTTTCTACATTTCTTTTTGAGTGTCAAAATTCATTGTGTTAACCTCTCTTCGTCGTTGTTCCCCTTTACCATTACGTTCTGCAGGAACCACTTGCAACCTGGAAATATCGGTAGTCAACGCAAGCGAGTACACTGGTCATGCTTCTAACTCGCGAGCAGTATTTTATAAACAGGTGAAGCAAGCTATTTTGACGGATTCGAGCCTGGTTGTTTTCAACAAAAAAAACATGTTAATCCATTTTCGTCTTTTTTTCTAAGTTCTAAGTTCATCTTACCCTGGATAGCATTGCAGGCGTCGATTCTCTCCGTAACGTCCGTGCCCGCTTCGTGATTCGCTGCGGTCGAGGCGGCATCGAAGAATGGGCATCTGACATCAATAACACTCATATCTCGTCCCATCCATGCAATGCTATTTTTGTGGAGCTACGAATAAATTGTTTCTCTTCTTACATGAAATAGTTTATTTTGCAATTTGATGAAATAAATTGAACATACTTCTCCGGTGCAGTGTAGTGGATGGCGACTGAAACGGCTGCAATGGCAGAGAGAGCAACGAGGAATCTCATCTGAAGAACTCGATTATTCAATCACGAAGAAATGATATCCTAAGGAAAATAGCTACTCGTAGAAAACAATACGTGAATTCAACAAAGGGGATATTAAGACGGAACAGAACATTTACTTTCAATTGTCAATCTCTGTAGTTCGCTATTTATACTGCGCCGGTTGATTGGTTGCTTGGCATTTCAACTTGCAATGATGAACTGTGCTGATTCATCTCGATTCATCTCATTACGCCGCAGTTCGATTCAAGCAACGATCGTTTCCAACATTTCACTTCCCTCTCTCTCTTAATTCCACTTAGTTATTACCCTATCATATCTACAAAAACCAACCAAACGGCCATTCTGGCCGATTTCAAAGTCTTCCGAGCTTTCATTCATTCCCCAGTGATGCAGAATAGTTTCGGGGTAAACGAGTATCGAACTTGTTGCTTCTCATCAGCATTGTAAGAAAAATATTCATCTTCGATCAACGAAAATACACAATGGCGCGTTCACGGGTACTTATTACACACATCAATGACAAGATACTGTGGTTCATGGTAGGGCATGGGCATGGGCAGAGTACGGAACAATCGGATAGGTAACACTGTTTTTTTGGAGAAATCGATCGATAACTTGTGAATGTAATGGCTAGACAATGAGGTGGAATATGCTAAGGATACCGAGGGGCACTCAAATGCTAGACTACTCGGTGGTAATGGTGGCTACGAGAAAGAAAGAAAGAAAGAAAGTTGAAAGCAATGTACGAGTTATGCGGTATGATGAAGAAGGGATCAAGTGGACGATAATATTTATTCGTTCAATCCGATCTTCACGAGTAGAGAATCTTCACGGGCATTCGATTATCGGCAGAGATCAACTGCAATTTGAGAAAATGGAATGTGTATCTATTACCGTATTTCAATCGATTAATGCAGGCCGACTACGGTAGATTCTAAAATCAATAATCATGTACGGTACCTCGCTGAGGCCGAGCAGCTGAGGGAGTGAGACGGGTGGGCTCATGGCCGATGGAAGACTGGTGGGAGGAAGCAGCGATGACAGCAGACCCGGCTGTTGTGCAAGAATTCCTGCAAAGAAAGACGTCAATTTGTGTATTTTGCTAAACACAGAAAGTTTTTTTTTAATTTCTTTACAAAACCCCACCGTTCTTGGAACAGCTACTAAATATAGAATACCCTGCTAACCAGCATAACTCTGCTTACCGGCAAGGAGTTGGGCGCCTTGGTTGATGGAGAAGGGAGGCGAGGCGGATCCATCCATTGAAGGCGACATTCGCAGCATAGAATTGTTGTTGTTGTGAGGGGTGAGAGGCGCTGGAGGAGAGGCGGCCAGGAATGAAGGCAAGGGAGCGGTCGGTGCACTGCAATCGAGAATTGGTTCTTGTATTTCACTTTCATCAATTCATTCATAAAAAAATGTGTTTGGGGGTCAATGGACGGATGTCCGTCGATGTTCGTACATTGAAAAGGGTAAAGGGCAAACTTTGCTCACCTCGGGGAGGCTCTTTCGTCTTCTGAAAGTCCGAGGATGGAGGACAGGACGGAATGCTCGGCGAGTGAAGCAGCCAGAGAGAAGAGAGAGGGCAGCACCAGCATCAGAGAGGAGACTCTGCACATGCATGCATATTACAAAAATTCAGGGTTTTTGAATGTGGCTCAATTCGTCCAAAAAAATAAAAGTTTGATTTCTCACCTGAGCGACGCGTCCATTGCTCCATGTGCAGTGGCGAGGAAGGAGAAGAGTGCTCGGAGGAGAGACTCCCGCGCCTCTCTCAACTTCTCCCTTCCGATCGGGGAGATCTCAGGGATGTCGGGAGACAGCAACACGATCGCCTGCGAATAAAATAATGAAATAAATTTTCTAATTTGAATATCTTACGTAAACCTGGTGATTAAGGCACAAGAATTAAGCTTAAGACATACCTTTAGTGCGCACAATTCCGTGTGCTCGGTTCTCAATCGTCTCAATGGCTGCATCAGCTCTTCCGACACTCTCTGCAGCGGTCGTAGAAGGGTCGGCGGAAGGGACGACAGGGACAACACATTGTCATTCGGAAGAATGAGATGAGGAAGGTTGAGCGATCGCTGAAACATTGTTCATTAGGCAAAGATGCGTTAAAACTGTCTGTTGTTTGACCAATAAGTTAGGCATTCATTAACTCTGTTGTTATATTTACCTCCCTACTGCATGAATTTCGTCAGGAAGCCCCCGTCGGAAGTGTGTGTCAATTCACGTGTGTGTCATTGCCTCATGAACCTTTGTCTCTCTCTCTCTCATCATATCTTTGATCGGTCTCTGCTCTCTCACTGTCTCTGATATGGCGCAATCGATGATGCTACCATGATGAGCTGTGACGGGAGTGCATTTCAGTCTGCGTCCGCCCAATTAGATAATATGATATCGCATGAGGCAATACGCCTGTGTTCCGATGATTCAGACGTTGCTCACGGTGATAAGACAGAGCATAGTGTACTACGGCGACGCAGTAAGTAAGTTTGCAACGTTACCTGAACGATGGTGAGTAGAGTAAAGGCGGCCGTCGCATTTTTCACTACTCGAACGCGGTCGTCAAAGGTCAATTCAGGAATGGGATGGAGGGAATTCGTCCATCCGATCAGGTTAGCCACTGCTCGTTGCGATGCCGATCGAGCATCCGGCGAATCCCTGAAATCAATCGATAATACCTCTGAATCATAGTTGGGAAAGTCTAGTGTGCCTCTTTGTGTGTGCCTTGCGCACAATTCTGGCACGATATTTGCGCGTGTGTTATCATCTGTCGGATCAACGACTAACGCCTTTTTGGAGGGAAAGAAAATTGTGAAACGACTCTGGTGCCGATGTCTCCTCTATTGTCACGCAGCCTTCGATACGTGAGAGGAGAGGGGCGTGCAATCGGCACGTTGGAGTGAAACAAGGGGGACTACAAGCCCTTATCAGTCCCCAGTCATCTCGCTCTATGAACTGTCGAAGAGAAAAGCCCCGCTTATCATCTCTAGTATGCGAGACTGATGTTTCGCAGGTATTCATCTTAATGAAGTGCTGATTGATGACATGACTACGAGCCATCCATGATCTATCGAACAAGTCGAATAGAAATAAGTTCCTTTAGATACCCCTCCATTTGATCTCTGGTCGCTGAACTCTGCGACTTTTGGCGCAGAACGTGCGTGCGCCCCTTTCTTTTGCATGCGAAATGAGTTATCTGAATCGAGTGCTGAGAGAGAGAAAGCGACTGGAAGGGAGGGGAGGCCCTACGTGACTTCTCAATTCACGGCTGCTGCAGTGATGTCGTTACTCAGTCCCATTAGCACGCCCCGTCAATTCTCTCAATGCACACGTAGAAATGAAGAGCAGAAGCCAGAGATTTGATTGAATCTACGATATTGCGCCCTGGCACGTCTCAACTATGCGCATTTTCGGAGAGATTAGCGATCGAAGACTGCACCTCATGTATTATGCAGCGCACATTTCCCAGGCGAAAAGTTCAAGCTTGAACTCCGAGTATATCTCGGGTTCTAAGGGCGCTAGAGTCAAACAGTTTTGCAGGATCTCTCAGAACGCAACTTTTTTGTGTGCGACACTGACGGAATGAATAAAGAAAGTAGGTGAGATGTGCATGTTTTGTGTGTAAAACTCGCCTCATAAGTGCTGCCATGTTCTGATTGCCCATCAATCTCTCCTCGATATCGACAATGATCTCAATCATCTTCTTCGACGCAACACTGTTTTCGCTCGACCGCGGAGAAGGCGCAGAATCCGAGTCCGAGGCCACCTGGCAATTACGGACTTGTGCTGGTTAGCGACGACACGATTTCTTACCTGCGAGGTGCTCCTCTTCCGCCGCTTTGTCGATCCGATGCGGTCGCGCTCGTTTTGAATGGCTGCAAAGAAGTCAGTTGTCGATTGCTCGAGACGGTGCGGCCACCGTACCTTCGGGTCGCATTCCGTCGGCTAGACACTTCTGGAATCGGCAGTATCTGCACGCATTGCGATGGTCCTTGTCCACCTGGCACGTCTTCGCGAATCGGCAAGTGTACTGTAGGTTCTGCCACACACTGAAAAAGTACGGTAATCAGTTGTCGATCGCTGCTACCGTAATCTAAATTCCTGCACACTTCAACCAAGGGGACGTGACTCTATCGTCCTTTGCATGTCCTCTCTCTCTCCCCTTTTCTCAGAACGAAATGTCGGGTGGAAAAACGTCTTGTAGATGCATTCCTGGCATTGCTCTTCCCTCTCTATCCCGAGAGGATTCAATTATGGGCACTCTCTCTCTCTCCCCTCTCTCCCATGCTGTCGCAGCTGCAGAGAAGTGTACGTGCGGGCAGAACAGCGCCAGGGTCTAGAGATCGACGGGGCCTCTCCCCCTCCCTCCCCCCTCTCTCCCCTCTCTCCCCTTCCTCTTCTCCTTCTTTTGCACGAGTCCCCTGTTTCTAAATTGCTTCCGCCCTTGCAGACCCCCTTCGTTATAAGAACCCAGAAATAGAGACTCCCCACAGACAGGGCTCCCCTCATGGTTGTGTAGGTACAATTGAGCGTCTAGACATGGATGCACTACAATCGTTGCAAAACACCAAAGACCGGCGGTGGAAGCGAACTCGTCGAGAGCGGGTTGTAGCCGGGATCTTTAGCCACTTTACTACCGTATCCACGTCTACCGTACCTTCGACGGAAGAATCCCTTGCATCCGTTGCAGGCCGTGGCTCCGTAGTGGCGACCGATCGCTTTGTCGCCGCAGACAACACACGCGTCCGCGTTCGAAGCGGACGCGGCAGCAGCGGATGGCGCGGACGCGGACGGGAACTGCAATTGTGTAATGATATGGCCCTGCTACGGTACCAAAGTGTTGATCGTTGTTCTGGGACGTCAGAGACAATTAAAATTTTAATGAGAAAATGTGTGATCTGGCACACTTTCAAATGTAGCCACGTATCGAGTGCGATAGAAATGTCAGCGCCTCTGAGAATTCGCGTGCAAAGTCCCAGTGATGAAATCAAATCATGTCCAGATAAACTCAATAAAGACACGTAAAGGCAAATGTTTTTGCATCGTTATACAGTGCTCGCATGAGAAAACTACTTCGCCTACAGTACCCAATGTCTTTCATGCAATCGTCAAATGTATTTTTTGCATTCTACAGTATCCCTAGATCTGCCCCCATCAACCTACCGTAGTCGCAGAGTAGGTAGAAGGAAGGGAAGCGAAGTGATCATCGTTCAGTGAGGGAGGCATCATGCACAATGTTTCCATTGTACCTGGAGGAAATCGATAATGTCAACGTGTTACAGTATACCAGTGATGTGCGCACACGAAACAATGGTTACACAATCGGGTTCGCGCTCGCGAAGAATCGAACAATGGGAATGGTCTCGCAACGATACACAAACACATACGGTAGTCGAAAATCGATAACCTTTCGAAATCAGTGTTTATGCATTCATACAACTCGGTACAGAAAACTTAGGGGCAGGAAGTAGACTAGTAAACATAATTGTAATATATTTTCAAAATATTATATCTAAGATTCTTAAAAATGGAAAAAAAATATTTGCTCTCAAATAGGGGACGTGAGTCGGCGTGTGTATGTGAGGAGTGAGAAGAGTCATGACCGGTGGTGATTGCGTGATATGAAGGGGGAGATGAGCGGTGGTAGGAGGGGGGACGAGAGAGAGAGAGAGAGAGAGAGAGAGAGAGAGAGAGACTGATACCAGTACCAGCCCTATCACCTCACGTAGCCACACTGATGGACAGTGGAAAGCGCACGAATGATGGTGTGCATGCATTGAAAGACTCTGCGTGATAAGATCCTATGCAGGTGGATTCAACGGCCCGAATTGGCCAGAAATGCTTCCGAAGTGGCGTGAGTTCCTGCTTGTCTCAGGCGCCAAATCAAAGGATCAAACTAAGCGCCCGCCGACAGGAGCACCTGGCATCACTACCAATGTGCTCCGGAGATAGACAGAGAGATGGTGGGTGGTGCAAGGGAGGGAGGGAGGAGGTGAGAGGAGGCGAGACATCGGGTGAATACTAGAGAGAGTTAGGGTAAATTGATGAGCGAGTGGAGAGAAGGGGGAGAGCGCAGACGACGAGAGGGCCCGAACTTTGGCTCGTTCAGCGATCATTCTTGTGCGCTGTGACGTCATGACCGCGCGTTCTGCGAGGGAAGGAGGGGAGAGACAAGAGAAGGCAGGAGAGAGCAAGAGACGGTGAGAGGAGAGGGAGAGAGTGGGAGGAGAGATGGTGAGAGGGAAGGGAGTGATTGGGGAGAATCTTGAAAGAACAGAGTGAACACGGTAAGTGGCCGAAAAGTGATCGAATCGGAGAGAAATCGGTCTAATATCGGTCAGAGACAAGCTAGACTTTCTATCCAAATTATTTCAACTAGAATGCTATTTTTTGGATCTTTGCATGATTTCAGTAATGCATGATTTAAGCACGGTCCATTAAGGAATTCAAGCCAAGGCCGCGATCTTTCTGTTGCGCTCCCGTCTTGTCTCGTCACGCTTTGATTTATTACAGTAACGGCGACCATTACGAAGTAACTAATTTAATCACCACGATGATGGTACTTTTTTCTAGCCGGCACAAATAAAAGTGTCTGAATATTCGGAAATGAGACCTAATCAGGAAAATTTCCGATTCCTATCGTGGGTTCCGAAGCATTCCGTAGAAAGTGAAAAATGAGATGAAATCGTCCATCTCACAACAACGGAGGAAGAACAGAGAACGCAGGGGAGAAATAGGGGAGAAATCTCGTCCCGGCGCGAGTTCACAGTATGAAAGATCGTTGATCCGTTCGTGATATGATCGACAGTGACTCTCCTCTTTTCGCACGCTCTTTCACCTCCCAAATACGTTAGAGACAACTTTGAAATGGGAGAAACCAGCTCGCACCAGGTGATAATCGAACCAAACAAGCACCCGAAATAGGCTTATTCATCAAGTGAATTCTCAGTTTGTGATCTTTTGTGATTTGGGGACAGAGGAACGACAGACTAGAACGTCACTGCACGGTGCACTCAGTGATAGGGAAAAGAGAGGAGGGAATAACAATTCCGAGAATGAAACATCGCGATTTTACAAGTAATATATAAATATACTATAATAGAAATCGCTAGAACACCTTTTTACTATAATAGTAATATACGATATGTGTGAATCGAAACGGGTAAAATTGTTCGGACACGAGAGAAAAGGAATATAACTAGAGGAGAAACCTTTAAAGAATGGCAACAGCAAGAGACGGTTTGAGATCAGACTAAAGCAAAGGTTGGAGGCGTGAATAATTGCTTTTCGGCGTCTTTTATGAGCGAGAAACACAGTCATTAAGATGTGAATGTGATCATCAAAAGTCGAATTCAATAACGAGATGATTAATTCCTCTAAAGGCAGGCAACATTTTCCGGAAAAAATCGCCACAGAAGGGTGAGGATCGAGAGTGTCTAATAGTATACCGCACTCTCTCACTGCACCACACTCTCTCGCTTGTGACCCCTTTCTGGATAATCAACCGGACTGTCCAATGGTATGAGCTTCATCATTGAAAGTGATCAGAAATGGGCGGCTAGGTCAAATTTGACTCCCTCCCACTGAACAATCAGATCAAGCGGGGAATAATGGTTTCGATCAACTACAGTCTATGCCCACTGTTGATCAAACACTGCTGAGGGGGCGTGGGAGGAGAGCTACCGTACCCCGCCCCTTTCCAGTCGGGACGCGCACTCTGGTGGCGGCCAACAGAGCAGTGCACTGAAACAGGAAAGGAGGGACTGCGAATCGAGAGGCGGAGTCTCGCATTTGAAACTCTCTCTCCATGTTTCGCTGGCTGAACTCTGACTTCATAGACAAGCGGAGTTGAGGAGGGGCGGAGATAAAGGTGGAGTCTAGTTAGTTAGGCTACTTTAGTGCTCCCTTTGTTCCAGTTTAGTTTGCGTCCCGCTTGAACTACAGTACAACAAACAATTCATCCTATTCCGTCCATTTTCTCACAGAAATAACACGTAAGGTGCCGGGGATGGTAGCATATTGGCGAACGTGCATCAATCACTGTAGGTTTTCCAACGCGGAAGCGCTTGTTCTCTCAGCCCTCTGGAGGGTTTCCCTCTCTCTCTCTCTCTCTCTCTCTCTCTCTCTCTCTCTCTCTCTCTCCTTTTCTTCTCTGCCTCTCTGCGTCCATAGATTAGGCCATGCAAAACGGGCAGAGAGAGAGAGGAGAAGAAGGGGGAATTCCTAGAAGACGGACACGTCAAGCTACGTGCAGAAACGACTAGGGCGATGCAAAATTCTCGGTCGCTCTCTCTCTCTCCCCGCCTTCTTTAGGATGCATCAAGAGATGAGAGATCCCCGCGCCCTATCTCAAGGGATATTCACGCACTTTGCTGCAAAGAACAACTCTCTTCTCTTTCCACACTATTTCGGCGGCCAGACGGCGACGAGAGATCGTGTAAAGTGAGGAGAGCGCCGGGACTCATCTCTATCTCGCGAGGTTGCAAAAAGTTTGCCCCCGGGGGGAGAAGAGGTTGGCTCTGATTGCATGCCGCTTCCTGGTATGCTCGTTCAAAGTAGCAACACACTACTTGTCAACCCCGTAATTTGCATCGCATTTCCGGGTCCGCATGCATCAAAATTCAGGTGCCGAATTCGCTGTTTCCCCTTTCTGAATAATGCAAAACCGGGCCTAATCACCGGAAAGGGGCGGGGCTTAAACACCTTCTTTTTCTCCAGTTCCGTGTTGCTGTTTCCGTGTGCCAGATTCGGGCGGCGATTTCCGGCGGTTAATTTAAAGGGGCGGCGTTTCGCACGGGAAACGTCGGCGAAACGTGCAATCTACTGCGAAAGATTGTCCTTCGGATAGGAGGAGCAAAGGAGTAATCGATTGCCTAATTACTACGTTGCGCTCTCGATCTTAGTTGGTTGGTTGATCAGAGTTCGCAAGCACAAAGCAGTCTCTCTCTCTCTCTCTCTCTCTCTCTCTCTCTCTCTCGCTCTCTCTCTCTCTCTTTCTCCAGACTAGAGACTTGTTCTTCCGGTCTCCGATTTCACATTGCATGCAGAAGTCTGACGAGGACACCACTTGCAGACGCTCTTTCCGTTTCAAAGAAACGGAGAATGAATACTCTGAGATGCGACACCCAATGTGCGATGCAGTTAATATTGTTCATATTCACGCTTTGAGGGAGTGTGAGATAACAATTGATTTCTAATTTTATCGTACACTTGGAACACTCACAATGAGTCTTGCTGACCCCTTTCTAACCAATGAAAGAACTCGTCAAAGTAAGAAGACGTGTTGACATCTTCCAGGAACCAAACTAAAGTCGGCTTTCTAAAAGCTAAAAATGGGTAGGG
Organism: Pristionchus fissidentatus; assembly: GCA_036245785.1. Taxonomy (NCBI): domain Eukaryota; kingdom Metazoa; phylum Nematoda; class Chromadorea; order Rhabditida; family Neodiplogasteridae; genus Pristionchus; species Pristionchus fissidentatus. The sequence goes on from BTSY01000006.1 coordinate 10,270,839, forward strand.
TCGAAACACATCAGGACATAATGAGATGGGGGTGAAAGGTCATAGAACTGCGCGTCGTCAGACGCATAAAACACTCAATGTTGCACACAAACTGGAGATAATTGTCAGAAGTGAGGCGTCATCTGTTAATTCATTCAGGACGCTAAGTATAGATGGCTCGTTCATTTTATACTATACTACGCGTATCTCGATCATTTCTTTCCAGTAACAAAATCGCTGATTCAACATTTGAAAGGCACTTTCTGATGCCCGGGTTTTAAAGAAGCTCGGCGACATATAATCAGACCATTCTGTCTGGAAAGGAGGCTGAGACATCTAAATATGCAAAAGAGAATTTCCCGATTCCACTAGCAACGTTTTGCACTTTCCTTTCTCAGTATCTCTCTTTCCATTTCTCCATCTCGTCATAGTTTCTCCTCTGCACAGCCTACTCACTTTCATGCGTGAGTTTTCGCGAAAAGATCGCGGGCTTCTCTCGAATTCAGCATTGCCGAGGAGTTGGAGCAACTTTGCAATGGAAACATTTCATGATTCTGATCGCAGCTGGAATTTATCTTGCATGAAATGAAGAAATAGTTCATGCAGATGGATTTAGCAGAATATTTCGAATACTAATATTACAACCGCCTACATGCAGAAATCGACAGGAAGCCAAACTTTCTGTGAAATCATTATCAGGGCTTCTGATTTCCGGAACGAGCTGTCAAGGTTAAAAGCTAATTCGCCAAACCTCAAAACTCGGAAATGTTGTTCTCACGTGTACAAATCCGAGCATGGAATTGAACAAAATTGGCTTCTCAATGCCGAGAAACCATAATGAAAGTCCGAGCTTGATCTCAAAATGAGAGATCTCTCTTGGGTGCATTTTTAAGGTATTTGTTTGGGATTAGAATGTTTGGAACCGTTTTTCGGGTCGTGTATTCCACAGTAGAGTTTGCAATTCTTGAAAATAATTGGATCAGATCTCTTCATTTCGCACACCCTCGACGCTGATGAAACATAATGTGAAATGAGTGAGATGAGCCAATTTTTTACCCGATTTTCAAACTCCATTCTACGTTGAGGCTTCATCCATGGAGTCATTCTCACGTTCCCTAATCACACTCTAGTCTCGCCCTCTCTGTTCCTTTCGCGGTGCTTCGACTAAACACAAAAGCTCGCATTCCCACGTGGACCAAAATGGAGGGAGCGGGCGATTCTCTAGTGTATGTGATGTTCTGCTTCCTTCCTTCCAGCCAGACTAGAGTCTATTGTTATATTGGATGCATAAAAGCATCCATTGTGTGACTTTGGGCTTCGGACAAGCGGAACAGAGTCGAAAAAGAACGAACGGGATACGGAAATTCATTATTTAAACCTTTTTAATATTTTTTCCGGACATTTTGAACCCTTTCCTCCCTAGACTCTAGTGAATTCCATTGCCGTACGTCACTCACACAGGTGTCAGTTCCTCATTCTTCGTTGGATCATGGATGCAGGATGAAACAAGAGGAGAAAGGGGAGAGGAAAAGAAGAATAGAAAATGAAAGACAACACTAGAGTCCGACGGGAACGAACTTTCTGACAATGAGAGGGAAACGAAAGATCAACTAGTTAGTGGGAATTAGTTTGCGATAGGGCATAATCAGTCATTCGTTTTCGAAATCAACATTTCTCATTTTTCGCACCAGTAGTACCTTTGCTTCATGCACCCACTCGTTTGTTTAGATAACTCTGATCTCCTGATCGCTCTGTATTTCGATTCATCGCACGTGTGGGCGTATTTTCTCTATTCACACTGATCAATTTTCCAGCTGATCAAACCAATAATGCATTCGATCTAGATATCTTTTGAACGCTCAAAATTCTAGTCTGTTTCCTTCCTTCTTCCCTTTTGTGGATCTCAGTAGAACATATCACTCCACAGTCCGGCTAATCATCCAGAAAGGGGTCAGGAATAAGAGAACATGTGTGTGAAGAAATGAGAGAGACTCTCTCACTTCCGCATGCTCTCTCCACTCTTACCCTTTCCAGAGGATCAGAACGCTATGACAATGAAGAGTTTGCAAGAGTTTTTTTGGCGAAACCGGGCCAGACTGAGTCTGAAACTATGAGCTCATATATGAGGAAGTGGGGGGGAGACCAAAATGTGTGTGTCTGGATATACACGAGGGACTCTCGCCCGTCTGCAATTCCTGCAACAGAGGAGAAGAGGACTACTAAAAGGAGGAAGAAGAGGGAGAGGGATGGACGGAGTAGAATAAGTTGAGATGTGCGCAAATGAGTGACTCAACAATGCACGAATTCCGTAGAGGACCTAGACGGGCAGTGCACATCATTCCTCGACGCAGTAAAACTTCCAAATGGGGTCATGGGCGAGAGAGGGGATTGAGGGGACTCTCAAAGTTTATCAGAGAGATCATGACTCCTTTCTGCGGAAATGATTCAATAGAAGGGCGAGAGTGTGTACATGTGAGTCCCTCTCGATTTGACACGCTCTCTCACATCAAACCCCTTTTCTGAAAGGTTGACCGTCCTGTGGAATGATTCGATAATTCTCCTTCTTTTGTCATCGTCTTTCACTTAGTCACAATTGCGTCTCAAGAAAGACGTGACTGCCCACTTTTTTCTGTGCAGAGTTTGCTCTTGGGGATTTTCGGTTGCCCAAAATGACGAGGTGAAAGAGAAGCATTGAATATTTCAGTAGATCTCTCTCCCCCTCACATCGTGAGTTGCTATGTATGAGATAGTGATACCGAAGACCGCTCGGTCTCACGGTAATCTACACTCAAACAGTCATTGTGTAGTTGATTTGAAAGATTACTTGTTCAACGAGAATGAATTGTGCTTTTTTGAATGGACATACGAGTGCTAAACACATCTCTGACCGCTTACTAAAAATATTATGAAAATTTGAATTTATTCACTCCTAGTTCAATTTATTTCTTTCGTTGTCAGCCGTCCTACTCAGTCGATCCCTCATCCGAATGGTTCGATCACGAAAGATCAAAGATTAATATATCATACACCCTTTCCCATGTAATACTGCTACCCTCACAATCTTTCAAATTAGAACATTTTTATCGAGTCATCTCTGCTATACGAATCACAGTGGTACGTGGTGGTGCGGGGTGCACATTGCACGTTGCCCGTATCCTAGTCGGAAAGAAGAGAAGGGGCGGGGGCAGCAGCAATGTGAGATGTTCACGGCTGCACGAGTGCGCCCAGTCCGGCGCCCATTGCGAACGTGTACACCATCGCCTCCACGTGCAGTGTCTCCTCCACCTGCAATGGGATTATGTAGATCAGGATTACGGTAGACCTTCGGGACAACCACTAACTGAATCGGAATCTGGTTTTCTCAAACAGCACTATGTAGAACTACAAGAAAGACTGAAATCGGAGAAAACGTATGCAAAATCAGTGAGTTTTTCTTTTGAAAATGGAAGTTTAACAATGAAAAAATGTTTTAAGAAATAAACGTACACTCTTGACGTACTCCAGCACCTTGTCGCACTCGACCAGCACGACCTCGATCGCCTGTGGAGATCAAAGATCAGAAACCAATCACTGGCCAAAGACCAAAGATCAAAGATCAACGTTCTCACCTCCTCACTCTCCAGCTTCTGCTTGGGCATCGAGTTCTCGGGCGCGTCGCCGTCCACCTAAACAATAATAATTACTCAAATATAAAATTCAAATCGCGTTCGCTCAGAAAAAAAACCCACTAGGATCAGGACAACAAATGAACTTGTTCGCTTACTGTGAAATGTATCTTATTATCTTATTTCTAGTGCATGTAAGCGAACTTTGAATCCTAGTGATATTTTATCAGAGTTGTTCACGACGCACCATTCGAAAGATCAAAACTAAAGAAAAAAATCTGACCTCAACAACGACGAACTGGACGGAGTCATCAGTGAGGCCGGGATCGAGTCCCTGCACTCCGCGAGATCTGAGAAGAGGAGAGAATAATTATAATAAAAATATGAAAGACTAGGAATTTCGGATAACTACAAAGAACAGTTTTTTTTGTAGACAAATTGTGATAACAGCCCAGCAAGAAATTCGAGTGAGCCCTGGCCTGTGCCACGAAATATCTCGCATGACATTTATTTTCGATCGATAACCCCTCCTCGCTACCGTATGCCTCACTGACACTGGTTCACTTTACCGGACCAGACTCTCCATTCTAATAGAGTGAGTCTCTCATCTCGCTACCGTATGCCTCACTGACACTGGTTCACTTTACCGGACCAGACTCTCCATTCTAATAGAGTGAGTCTCTCATTCATCATCTCACTGTGAATCTATCGGTCACTCTATTAGAACGGAGCGTCTGGTCCGGTACAGTAACTCAGTTTCAGTGAGGAGTGCGATAGTGAGGGAGGGAGATTATCGATCGGAAATATGCCTCACTTGTGGAGTATCCTCTGTGGCGTGTATCCCGTCTCCTCCTTCATCTCTCTCATCGCCGCCTGCTCAACACTCTCGTTAGCGTCGATCATCCCTGATAATTATCGATTGATTTATTGCAATTATCGATTGATTAATATTCAAACGATCGATTATCACTCCACTCACCAGCTGGGAACTCGAGGCACCACGCGCGCATCGGGATACGGTACTGCTTGATCAGGATGAAGTACTGTAATTTATCGATCTTCCTATATACTCGTGCTTTTTACACGGTTGCATGGGCATGGAAGTGTTTCAATTCACTTTCGGAACAGTTCTATGTTTCGTTGATCATCTTCCTCTGTTTTCGAACAAATGCTATTTCCAGTGGTCAACACTAATGGTCATTCATCATCCAGGGATCAAAGATCAAAGATCAATTCTGACCTTCTTTCCATCCTTCTTCAGAATGGCGACGATATCGACGCCGTCAACGACGATTCCCGGCTGTCGAAGGGGACGATGAGAGGACTGCCACACCTGAGAGAGATCAGAAATCAACGATCAACCATTTATTTAAGCTGTTATCGAAAGTCTGTTTGTCAGTTTAAAAAACCTAACACAGCAGTTTCCATGGTTTCGCCCAGCGGTTCTGATCTGTAATCACAGATCCGAGGTCTTTCAGATCTCAGCTTTCAGCCCAGTCACAACCATCGGCTGCGACAATCCCTCAGTCAGCCAAGGAGTGAGTGCAGCACTAATTATTGATTAATTTAATTAGGTAGATCAACTGACGCCCTCCTTGCCGTCTGCCGCACGGAAGTTGATCTGCTTGGTGCGCAGCCACCGTCCCTCGAATACGGTAGTCTCGCCCCACAGAGTGTACGGGCAGCTGAAGAAGAAAACTACCGTATTACAGTAAGCAGGTCTCGCTTGGAATTCTACAGTATAAGGATGCCGATTCAGTGTTCGGCAATACGGTTAATAAGATGCAGAGTCAGAGAAAAAAAGAGACAACACCGAATATCCTACTCTAGTTTCAAGCAACGAAGAACTATACGAATTATCACATCTGAATAGATCTCACCCAGTCTCGCCGTTGACGGCCTCGATGGGCGACGCAGCCGCGGCCATGCTGCAAGCGCTGCAAACCGGAAGTTGACTCTCCCCCTTCCACACACTCTCTCATCTCTGGTTCAGAAATCCCACTAGTGTAGAACCCTACTAGGAAGCCACTCGGAAAAATGAAGAAAAAACACAATCAACCATGTTGATCAACAAGGGAAGTTTTGTATTTTCATCTATTGTTTTCCTATTCGATCCTAGTAGGAATCAAACGAAGATTCTGAACCTGAGCTACCGCAAGAGTGAAGGATCAGGTCTACCTTTCTTCAGATGAGAATCGACCACCGACCTCTCAACGATGGAATCGGGGAAATGAACGAGTATGTGAATGGCCAGACAACCTCCCAGCCACGAATCTACGTGCAAAATTACATCATTTTATGCAATTATAAACTCTTTATCAGGTAATTTTGTGCAACAAACAATGCATCGAACTAAAGCGGTGGAAACGTGCAGATCTGTACTATCGGAAGGGGGGGGGGGCTAGGCAAGAATACTATGGCGGAAAAGTGAACACTTCACAACTCTAGCAAACAATATGGCAGGGGCTATCTGTACTGTACATGCGGGAGAGATATGGGCACGAGATGCCAAGTGCAGGTCTGATTATTGCGTCTAGGACACGATTTTAATAGCGAAAAGAGTCACTGCTATCACTTCTATTGATAAGCGAGAAAAAAATAGAAATGAGCGAGAAAGAAACTGATAACTGTGAAGCATCAATAACTAACACAACAAAATGCGAAGCTTCGAATGAAGTCTATTCGCGGAAAAGCAGTCTGCAAACCAATATCTACCGTACTTCAACGGGAGTAAACATTCAGTTGTCGATAGATCTACCGTACTCTATGCTCCCCTCTCCGTCATCTCGTACTGTTGTGCCTTGTTGCCATTCTTGCCTGGCACGGCCTTCCTCACGGGCGCAGATCCCTGTCGCTTCCCGAATGAGTACACTACAGTGTTCTGCACCCACAGTAGGCCTGATGAGAGTCAGGATTACGGTAGCATTACGGTGGAATTGGATCACAGATTAGCCACTAATTAGCCCTAATCCTGAATGTGAGCTAGTAACAATAGGAGTACGCAACACCTTCAAGTGATCGACACATCGTGCCATCTAGCTGAGATAATCGACTAGCGCAACAGGAAAGTGCCAGGATAAAAAAGTGATTATTCGCAATTGCAATGCAATTTCAAATTCGGCTATTTTTCCGAATAAATAATGTTATTCGGAAATAATATAAATATAAAATTATAATAATTATAAAACATTATATTTCTCACCGACAAAGGCGATGAATCCGAGAGTAAAAGCGGCGCCAAAGTTAAACGCCATGTTGTTCTCGCGATCACACAGAAGAGCCTGCAGGAGCACATATTATATTATTTAAATAATACTTTCTGCTGTAAATTGTAACCTGCCAAATGTGTGGATAAACACTCAAGGGTATTGTTAGGTGTTTTGTATTGCCAATATTGCAGTAAGTTTATTATTGAGCGAAAACATTTGTTTAATCCTCACCTTCTTCTCCTCGCAGAATACGAGATCGACCTTGCGGTTGCTCACTGCTTTCACAATCGCGGGAAGAAGCACCTCAATGTTATATTCATATTTAAATAGTTGAAAATTAGATAATTATGCTAAAGTAGGTTTCACAATCTTCAGTTTTCCAAGTATCCGTTTTGTCGAGACAAAAAGATCTATAGCCTGGTAATAATAAACTTTCCTCTACCTTGAAATCGAAGCACTGTTGGTCGACGAGGGCGCAGAATGAGTAGATTCCACCGATGAAGATGAAGTAGAGGAGAGCGACGGCACACACTCCACACAGGACGAGAAGCCAGACGAGGAGGAGAACCTGCATTGAAGCCGGTCAATATTCAAGTCAATCTAAGAATGTAAGAAAAATATACAAATAGTGCATTAACCAGGGGGCAGTGATTAGAAAGGTGGGTTAGAATCTCATAACCAGCCAACATTCTGCTCATTTCAGAAAGAAAAGGTGCAAAAATCAGAACAATATTTCGATTTTTTTTGGAAAAAAAACAGAGATGCAAGAACCCAGGCAACATTTTAGAGAACATTTCCGGGGTCACGGGCTTTCAAAGTATGCTGGGGGAATGCAAATAAATATTTTATGCGAGATCCCGCAGTCGATATAGAAGTACCAAAGCAGTACATCCACCAAATATCCATCTTTTCATGTACTCGACCATATGCATAAAAATTAGAAGCCGAATCGATAATCATTCTCTACCGTACCTGTGATCCGGCCGACGACAGGAAGAGCACGCACGAGACGCCCAATCGATTGACTCGAGCAGAGAAGAGATGAACTGCAAATGGAATCATGCGAAATTGCATCATCATTATGCAATAGGGAGACAATCGAATTCTGTTTTTGCAGTCCTTGGCTTTGATACCGTAACTATACATTTGCATCCGACCAGGAAAGAAACACGTTAATTGGTCAGATCTATACCGCAAGTTGAGTCTTGCAATTTTTTGGTTAAAATCGTTTCGCCCCGTCCCGATTAGAATTTCTGGCCAACGTAAATATATGGCCGTAACCCCATTCGATACTGTATTTAGCAGAATGCAGTACTCACGGGAAGCGAGATGGACGACGATGAGGTAGACGATGAAGAGGACAGTGAAGACGGCCAGGGCGGACTGCAGCATCCACACTCGCCAATCTCCCAGAGGAACGAACGCTTCGATCTGACGAGGAGTACGGTATGAAAAGAGTACGGTAGGCAGATTACAACTACGGTAGGACTCATGGGATTGGAATTTAGATTAAGCACAGACAATTGGTGACAAAGTATCGTTGCTGTTCTCACGATAACCTAAGGTTGTGAGATGGTAGATCAAAATAACCTGTCTCGCGAATCCTCGAAGTGCCCGCACGTAGTATACAGAGAAGCAGATCTGCAATGCAGAGCCATTGTGTCCCATCCAAAATTCAAAGCCATTTTTCTCTCGGAAATATGTAGTCAGCACTATGACATTGTCATTCAAAGCGTATTTATTTTATGGAAATCAATCCACAAAATAACAAAGTTTTAGAAACCACAAAATAACAAAGTTAGACCACAAAATAACAAAGTTTTAGAAATGGGAGGGGAGGCCCTCTCACTTACACACACTCTCTCACCGCTGTCCCTTTCTGGAATTTTGTTCTGGAATGATGTCAGACTGACCGATGCGAGTGCGGCCATCATTGCCGCCACTACGCTCACTACGACAGACGGAGAGTGAGGCGCGGCGTAGCGAGTCGGCATACTGTAGTGAGAGGAGAGATTACTGTAGGTGAGAAGGAGAAGATACTGTATCACTAACGGAATTTGAACGTAAGATATCAATTATCAGTTACAAGATTTGCAGTGAGTTACAAGATTTGCAGTACGAATCGAGGAAGACGACCTCTCAAATCTCAAATTCAAACTTCAATGTTGCGGATGAAAACTTTATTAACACAATCGAGCAAGCACCATAACATCGTCGTTTCACGGGAATCATAACAACAACAGATCATATCTAGACGGGGCACACAAATGTAAGCACATCCTAACGATGGCCGAAGGTAGCACGATCGTTGCCTAAACAATGGAGCTGCAAGAATATCACTGAGAGAGAGAAACATTAAGAAAAAAATTCGTGTGAACAATGGACAAATTGATAGATCGACACGTTACAAATTACATATTGAGATGAGTGATTTTAGAATACAAAATTGTAAATATGAAATAAAATTCAAACTGATGTTCCTTTGACTATCTAAGAGGCGGAAAATTCAGTGGATAAACAGTGGGGCTTAATCACTTATGACAACATTTGAGATAATAGAAAACAGCTGAGGCTTTGGTGTGGAGAGTGGAATGTTCGCACAATTGAATTGAACGGGTTGAAATGACAGGATGAACGATTTTAAAATTCATGATTATGCACATCCATAAAATATTTTTCCAATATGTTGATTACTAATTAAATATTATTAGCCAATGGGATAAATCTCATAACAATAAAATCAACGACTTTTGGCATGATAAATGATTGAAAACTTAGACTAAATCATAAGTTTGTGCTAAATAAAAGAAAGGATCGATTTTGCACAGGAGAAAAAACGGAACAAGCGGGGCAAACCAATAATCTGAACTAGAAAGCTCTAGTCCTTGCTTACAGTATCCATCACAGGCGCTGAGGGCTCTACCACCGTACCGTCGTTGCCATCCAACTCTCCGGGTACTGTAGCCGCGTCTACGGGTACCGTTTCCTGCGTCTCCTCTGCCATCGTACCCGCCGCTTCCGCAGCTACCGTACCCACAGCCTCGATTGCTACCGTATCCGCCGGTTCGATGGGTACCGTACTCTTAGGCTGTGGGTCAGCGTCTAGAGAAGCTGATTCTCTGCCTCTGAAATGCATCTTTATGGTCACTTTTGTATAAGAAAAAAGGTTGTAATCCACGGTACAAGATATTACAATAAAATCTATTTTTAGAAATAGATATAACCTCTTGGCAGGATTGTCCATCTCCGCTCCCTTCTCCACCACCGACCTTGCTCTCTTCATGGCGCCTGCTGGCGCCTTCTCAGCGACCTCCGGCGCCGTCTTGGAAGCTGGAGTCTTCTTTGCCCTCGACGGTCTAGTCGGCTTCTTGGCGCTCGATGGCACCGCCTCCGCTCCTTCGGTCGCCCTTTCGACGAACGACACGCGTCCCTTCGGCGTCTTCTTTGCGGGCGCGGGCTACAATAAGGCATTATCGACAGATCGACATATAATGTAGCAGAGAAGCCGTAGTATCACTATTCTTGCACTCATTCTCTTGCAAACATAGATATTCTGCTATTTCATATCCCAATTCCTTCTCAACGAATCATTCATTCTCTATCTACTTTTTTATTTCTTTTTTAAATGTCTGCTCACCCACAAAGTATATATTATGTCGACGGACATCCGTCTCTTCGCCCCATACGTAGTTATAATTTTTGTGCATGACTTTGACGGAATAAAAAAACGAATGAATGCGTTATTGAGATAAATAAATTGTAGTTTCGGGTTCTACCTTTTCCACCTCCTTTTCATTCTCCCAATCGACGGGAAATTCCTCGTCATCATCATCATTCGCATCCCAGATACTATTGTCGATGGGAGCACGCGGAGGGGGAGGCGCATCTGAGAGAAAGACTGATTACGTCATCCCTATGCAATTATTTTTCTCACCTACTTTACTTCTCCAACTCGCACATCATCATTACAACCTAGCCGTGACATCGAAATTATCATGTTGCTTTGTGATATTGAATTCTACTACAATTCGATCAGTTGGCGTGATAAATGATTACTTTAATCATCCCTCCTTCCCGCCGTGAATCAATACCGTACCCAGTTCAATTTCTCCTATCACCGTCTCCTTCTTTCCCACACCCTTTCTCGTCGGTGTCTTCTTTGCTCGTCCATTGCTCTCTCCTGCCTTCTTCTTTCCCTGACCGGCTCGCGACGCTGAGAGGAAATACTCATTTTTAAAAATCGTTCCATCGTTTTCACAAGAAAACTACACACACGGACAGACAGACGAACAACTGTATCATAGTAAATAAATCGTATTCGTTTTTAGTTAAGTATTGGAATTAGTGAAGTAATTATTAAATAATCATTGTTTCCGTGATTCCGTTTCAACAACAAAACAAACAGACGACTCGATTATAGTAAGCACTCGCAATCTCTGAATTCTCACCTCTTTTCTTCGGAGGATTCGTCTCGGCGTCGGCCATGAGTGCAGCCTTCATTCGATTGAAGTCGTCCAAGAGAGAACGCTGCTGCAATAAACTAAAATAAACTCCAATATTACATTTATTTTATACATTTCTATCTTTTTCTAGGATTCAATTGTTTCCCGATCTTTTACAATACTTCTAACAATAGGGATAAGTTAATCACAATTCACAGATTGTATGAGATAATTTTAAAAGAGGTCCTTTATTCGTCGTCAAATTCCCCTCTCACCTCACTCTGATCGTCTTCGAGTGAGAACACGAGCATCAACGGCTCGATGAGCAGCGACCGAAGCAGCTCCTTTAACATTCAATCAATATTTTAATATTTTTTTTTTTGTTTTAAAGTCAATATCTACCGTACCCTCAACTGCGCGTACTCCTTGTGGTTGCACAGAGTGGCAGTGAGTCGCGACTCCACTTGATCCATAGATGTCAGCTTCTCCTATAAATATTTGATTTTTTTTTAAATTAACTGAAAACGTGTGATATCAGACTATACAATGTTTCGCTTTAAATATATAATTCCCCTGAAGTAGCTCACCCCAGACCAGTAACCAGTGAGCAGCGGAGTCGCTATCTGAGCGATGCGGGGAAGTTCCGCCTGCAAATTTACAATAATGATAATTAAAATAATTATAATTACAACCAATATATCTAGTAACATTTCGATGTAATTTGTACCGAATGCCCGGGAGATCTCCCACATTCCACTAACGCGATGGAAGAAGGCGACATAGTCCTTCCCTTCACTTTGCACTCCCCATTCATCCACAATTTCCTCTTTGTGTGGAATAAATATCGTATTATTATCTTATTCCCTCACCATGAGCAGCTCGGCAGCATGGGCGGTCGCAGCAGTTGGCTTCATCAGATCTCTTCTAGCTATCGCTCTTGGTCGACCCATTGATGGAGATAAACGAGGAGGATGACCCTGATGATACAGTCGAGGACATATTTTAGAGTCGGCAAGCTTCTTGGCATGTTTCATTTTTGTTAGATTTTGTGTATGGTCAGAGTCAGCATAGAACATACGAATTAAGTAGACCCGCGCATCCGCACTTTACTCAAGACTTACTTTACACCAATACCATAATAAAGCAATCCGCTAAATAGAGCATTGTTGCTTGATCAAATGTGTCACGATCACATATCGATCGATACTATTCTTACCCTGGAAGTGGATGGTCCATCACCCTCCCGTTCTATTTCGTTTGCTTCAGCAACTCTCGCCCTCACTGCGTCCTCCAAGATCTGAAATAGAAACATTAGAATATTGCCAAACAATCTCGACGAACAGAAACTGAGTTTGGCATCAGTATATTCGGTTCTTCATAACCATCTAAATACAAACTGTTCCTTTCATGACGACAAAACTGCGCGGGAACTGTTCCTTCCCTTCTTCGTCCATCCCTATCAACCTACTCAGCAGTGTTGTTAGATCGAACGATTTCTATTCGCGAATAACCTTTCGTTATTCGCGAATAGAATTATTCGAGCCAACATAACTAATGCATATTCCTACTCACCTCTCTCATCTTCGCAGCGACAGCCTCTTCTGCAAGTTGAAAGTTGTTCTCCTGATGCTTGAGTGCTATTAGCTGGTCCTGAAATTTAAATAACAATAATTTGATTGTATCACGTTATTTGTCTACTTTTACACCCTTTCCAAGAACAACATGACAGTGACGTTTGGCACTAGCTCGTATTTTTTCGAAATATTACAAATTCATAAACAATTGTCCGAAATATTAAAACGTTCCGCTGATAAACAGCAGAAACGAGGACGAGAGTGCAAGCGAAAGCGAGAGAATCATACAGTAAGCACACCACATGTAGATCTCGAAGTGGAACGTAGTATTTTAAATTTGTAATACCGCCTCTGATATAAATTATCTTTCGCCTCCTGGTGTAGCGCCCTGGTGTTCCGATGCCTCTTTTAAAAAAAAACAAGCTGCCCACCTGCTTTCCGATGACCTGGCAGATCGCCGCAATCAGTCCATCGCACTTCTTATCCTGAATTTAAAAAAAATTAAAATTCAATCCAATGATCTCTCCATTCTTCAACTATCTTACCGAACTCATTCACACCGTGCACACAAACTTGTCGCCACACCAATCAAACGCATAATCAGCATTATAATCTCTCTCGACCTCTCCTACAGTATTCCCCTACCGTACCTCCTCCATCTCAGGATCAAACTCGACAGGCAGCCATTGTTCTGATTTCTTCGCTTGCGTCTCCACGATCTCTTCGAATCTGAGACATTAGAATTTCAATTGTAATTTTAAAATCATCAATTAATTTAATGTAAATATGTTTTGCATTAGTGAAATGAAGATAATAACTGAACTCACAATTCGCCAGTCATATCCTCTCCTTGCTTCTTCTTGCTGTATCTGAAGATTGTAAAATAAATATCTTTGGAGTTTTTTTTTTAAATTTAAGTGCATTAAACATCTCAGATAGGTTAACAATGCTGTTTTCATTCTAGCCATCGGTGAGCCGTCAATAAAACTAGTAATTACAACAGCGATTACATAGTGACGAAGTAATATCTCACTTCTGTTCAATTCCCTTCATGCCCTCTTCCACTACTCGCAGCACTTCCGGATCCACCGTTTTGACCCTGAAAAAAAAGAGATTAGTGATTTCAGATTAAAAAAAAAACGAGCTGTCGAATTCATGTAGGAATTGAAACGCGTAATCAATAAAGTTGCGATAAAATCAATAATCACCAAACCTGGGATTGAATTTTTGATCAGCTGCTTCTCGAGCCCGTTGACAGAATGCCTCGCCAGTCTGAAAAAAACGATCGATTGCGTCATTCATAACCAAAATAATAACATGCCCTTAACGTAATCAACCTTTAAAGAGGAGATTCGCACCAATAGATTGATTCTTCTAGATTCACATCAATACATCAAATCTTCTCAAATACCGTATTCTACTCACCTCATCATTTCCGCCCAGGAGTCGATTGAACTCTGCAAATGACGCGTCTCTCTTCATGTAATTGTGTGATCGATATCCGCTGAATCGCTGTGCCGATCGAATCTTGGAGAGTTGAGCAGCGCAGATCTGAAAATCAATCGAGTAATAAGCGCCCTGACCTACCGTACTTTCCTAACAATCCACCAGATACCGTACGTTTTCCAATATAGCTTTCTTCCACAATGTTCTAATCAAGCATCATTTGAGTAACTCTACAGTAATCCTATCCTCTCGTCGATAATTCTACCGTACCCTCATTTTCGTCGTGAGAAGTGATCGGAATCTGCTCTTGCACATGGGCCCACTTCTGCCGGGAAGCACGGAACTTATCTTCGCCCATTGACCTGCAAAAAAATTTGGGTATGCCATTTATAAAAACTTGCCCTCTCTGTATTTTTTTTCTAAATCGCAACGCTCATAATTTTATTGACGATTGTATGAGCTTACGGAGACTCTCAAACGTACTACCTATTTTCTGTATATTGATATTGATCAATATAAAATCGTAATAATGTGCCATACCCTTTCCGAACATATTGACAGCATACAGTAGTTTCTCATCCTCTTCCATCGTCCATTCCTGTGCACGATTCGCGCGATCCAAAACATTCACCCACCTCAAACATCAAAGTGAACAATAAATCATTAAATTACTAAAAAAAATACTATTTATTTTAAATTGAAAAACAATAGTTTAAAACATAATGTCTAGAGAAGTCACCGTTCTCTGCACTGTCCATCACTCCTTCCCGGCACTCCCTTAGCTATCTTCTTCCAATCCCTCGCACCGTATCGACCCACCGAACACATGAGTAACTGAAAATAGGGCGATTGTCTGATGACGATGCAATATCAGTTAACAATATCCACCCAAGTGCCCGATGTACAACCTAAGTTCGCATCGATTCGACGGTGTCGACGGACATCCGTCTAGTTACCTCCCCATTTACAGTTACAATTCTTATATGATTCTGACGGAATAAACAATGAATGAAGGAATGCATGAATAAGTTTCCTAGTGATGACGTAATCCTCACCAGATCCTCCTCATCCGTCCATCGTCCGTGTTTGATCGAACTGTCGAGTGTACGAAGATAACGAGTGCGGCACTGCTGTCGAGTTCGACCCGCCATGTGATAAGTGACTGAACTTATATGTTTTTCCATCTTTTTTTCCACTTTAGGAAATTCTCTAGTTCTTGCATCTATCTATGCAGCTCCTTCATTTTTCATGAATATCAAATCCAGTAGTTAATTGTATGTGATATTCACAGGTCGAGAAGTACGTCAATAACGACGTAGCCGACCAAGATTTTTTTCCTACCTTACCTTGCGAAGTATGGTAATATTCACTAACTGTGACCACGTCGACAGTACTACCGTATCCCATCTACTCATCCCCTCTACCGTACCCTTGTCCCATTGAATGACTCCATTCAGCTGCAGGGACAGCACGAGTTTCACCAGTCGTTCGTCCTCTTCTTGCGTCCAATCACTACAAATTGCATTGACAATTTTCATAAACAGCTA
This sequence comes from Pristionchus fissidentatus, assembly GCA_036245785.1. Classification (NCBI taxonomy): domain Eukaryota; kingdom Metazoa; phylum Nematoda; class Chromadorea; order Rhabditida; family Neodiplogasteridae; genus Pristionchus; species Pristionchus fissidentatus. The sequence goes on from BTSY01000006.1 coordinate 10,286,641, forward strand.
CCAGAATTCACCATCTAGCTTCCATAATCTTCATTATTTCTGCCTGTGGAAAGCAAATAAGTAAAATAACAATTTTTTCACGGTTTAGGGCGAGAGTTTTTTTTAAAAATAAATTTTCATCGGATCCCTTTCTGCTCTACAACAACGCATCTTTCTGCACTCATATATATAAATGAGTTCTTCATGGACTTTCTCAACTATGAACCTCACCGTTTGAGAATCTCGTTGGAGATCTCACTCTTGTATTTCTCAAAGCACTGCCACGGCGTTCGTCTCGTGCCCAATTTATCGGCGATTAGAGACCACGAGATGAAACTGACGATGCAAATTAATATTGCTAGTATATTATTATTTTATTCATAGCTCAAATAGGTTTTCGCCAGCGAGGATAGACACTTCTCCATGACGTCCAGATCACGTCAGCAAATGAAAATTTTTGAATGTTTCATGAATGTCTAGCAACTGTTTAAAACCAAATTTAGCTAAAATTGGGTAATATGCACTTCGGTAAGCGATTTTAGGACTTCCTGTTCGAATTTCCTGCGAAAACTCCATTTGTAATTATTTTATTGAACTAATTATTTTATTGAATTAATTTGAATTAAAAATCAACAAAGTGGGAAAAATACTAACTCAGTAGTGGCCAGCTCTGCAAGCTTCTTGACCTCGTTCGACGTCCATTTCTCCTTGCTCCACTTAAAATGTTCAATAATTGAATTTTTAAATCAGTTATTGGTTGGTAATTAAATAATTCGACTAGTTACCTCCGGTGACTGCTCGTTGCACCATTTGAGACGAATAGCGGCGGGAGTTCGATGGCCCTGCAAACGATCGTTGAAGAATCGACTCAGAACTACGAAACAGGTAGACATATCAGTGGGTGATTTTTTCCTTGTTGTTTTGTTCACCCACTAACACGTTATCTCTATTTCACAGTCAATGTAAACAATACGTATTCAATAATTGAACGAATCGATGAATACCGTGCCCGTTCGTTATCTCAAGGAGAATTCTTGATCCACAATAACGCTTATTCTCTACACTGACGATAATTTCAATGAACCCTTGTTCATACCACACCATTCTCACCTTGAAGTAGACCATTGCAATGGTCGCCCAGTCGACCTCCGAGTAATCACCGGTCAAAATGTCCTTGTCGGGTAGATTCCTGCGAATTCAATTTTTAATGACAAATAATTAAAATATGGTCACTTTATACTGTTCTTGTTCTGCGTCACCTCTAGTCTCATCTTATTGCAAGAACAAATCAAGTTTTCGGCAACATTTTGATTAATTGATTGTTTTCTTCCATTCCGTTTCACAAATGTACACTCACTTCACGAATTCGATCTTTCTATTGAGTGCATCCAATCGGAAATTCCAATCATTTCTCTCTGCTTCTGTTGTAGTCGCGTCGCCAGCTCGAATCTTGTCGAGGATCAACTCCCGTCTGGAAAATGACTATCGCTAGCACACATTTTCGTCCGACCGGAAGTAACGTTATTTCTGAACTTGTCAGAAAAAAAATACAAAACCGGTCAGATCTATACCGAAAATTGATGAAAACTGAAAAACCACCTGCACATTTTTAGCTTGGTTACTTGTCTTCGAATTGTCTAATTTAAAAAAAAAACTGCAGACAATAATTTCTAGCTAACAAAAATGTGTGATGCTTAGATGGAGATACTGTAGTACTTTTACTGCTCTAGTGCACTCGTGAAAGACATAATATGCAGTTCCAATTCTGGGGATACGGAAGGTCTCTAAATACAGTACTCACTGGGAATAGAAGGGCGTGAGTTTCTGCTCGACCATGGCGTTGCGCACAGCACGATGCATCAATCGAAGATCCGCCGCCGACCCTGATATTGATAGTGTACAGTAATCGGGAGATACAGTAATCAGGAGGGGTAGTAACCATCGGAATTAGCCGGTTTAGTATACCAAACATAATAATCACATAAAATTACAGTTACATATTAAATGTTTATCTCCAAGAGGTCCAAAAACACGAAAGAAAACCATGTGGTAAGCTACTTTTTGCCATTTTTAAATAATTTTAAAATGGCCAAAAATACACGGAAGATCTATTTTCCGCAATCGAAAACACGTGCGAGAATTCGGGCTTTTAATCTGTAATGATTATGTTCTACAACATTACTGAATATACTCACATTTCCTCTCCTCTTTCAACAGCGGATCGTATGTCATACACGCGAGTTTCCGCTTCATCTCCTCGTTTTGCGGAGGGCACTGAAAACACATCAGACATATCTCTTTCTCTTTTCTTTGTCTCTTATTCTCAATATCCTTTTTTTGTTATCAATCAGACAAAATATATGGAAAGACCACTACGGAATCGACTGCTCAAATGTGTTTAAAACTTTCAAACTAAATATGAAAATTTCTTATTTTTCGTGTATTGAAATCGGGCCTAGTTCGTATTTCAGTTTATAAAAACAATAAAATGAAATGGCGTCGCTCACCATATCGTTGATGTCCTTGAAGTAGGGCGGCATGAACATACCAACAGGCACCTGCGAATGATACATCATAAATGAGTCATAAAAATCATGTTTTGACTACTTTTGGTTCATCTGAAAGGAATAAAAAAAAGTAGCGTATACACAAGAGCTCGTCTTCATGAACTATTGATGTTTCTCACATGATAACCTCAGCCATCGGTCAAATAGATCTCACTAACGAGGAAAACCACTTCAGCACGTCGTCAGGACCATGTCGGAAATTGATTTTTTTTTCAATCGTTATTACCCATTTACGACAATTTTCTCTGCAGGAAAAATATGCACGATGGCACTCAATTTTTGTGAACGAAATAGCTGCGATAACCCAATTTGATAGGACCTTAACAAATAATATCAACTAAATTACCTTCCGTTTTCCGAATGCAGCATTGCTCGCCATGATCTTCTTCCGCTCTGCGAGCATACGCTGCTTCTCCAGATTCTCATCCAATGCCGCGTATGACTGAAAAGAATCGATCGACAATTTGAGTGGATCATCACTCCTCCGGATTTTCATATTTAACCAAAACTTGCAATAACTTTTCTGCCGCATTGAGCAACTTAACAGTAAGTTCTTTTAGCTCACAGCACAGTCGTGCATTACATTATTCATTTATTGTTTTCGCCATAAATTAATTTTGCAAATGAAATGAATTGCATGTAATTTAATCCAGCTCACCTTATCTATCATGTTGTCAATGAGTTCTTGATAGGCTTCATTCATTGCCAACACCAACTGAAGGTTCTCCTCCGCCTGCAAGTCGTGTTGATATGCAAAATATTTTTTCAATCAGATAAATAAAAATAATCACATCTGCGGAGATCTGTAGTTCGGGCTCTTCGTCTTCGTTAGTATCGCCATGGCTACCCTGAAGAAATAAAAGTAGGCATTAATATTATTCTTCCAGCCAGTAAAAAGATATGTATAAGAGAAATGTGGTTCATCGCCAAAATGAAACCATAGATGGACGAGCTCAAGAAAGATTTCGATGGTGAGAAAGCTAGTGGAGAGAAAAAATGCATACCGGATGAGCTGCGGGTGCAAGACGGTTCCCATTGGCTGCACGATGAGAAGGATCGTCCTGAAGATAACATAGTAATTGAGTGAGAACAGAGGAGTAAACAAACCACGGGATTGCGAACTCCGGAGTTTGACAAGTCAAGCAGTTCACGGCTCGAGCCCTGGCTCGCAAAGTCGAGACTGTCGACGGGAGGATCGTTGGAGACACCTCCCACGTCGCCCATTCTTCTGATAAGCAAAATAGAAGTCAACGAACAGCTAATAGGGTAGAGAAGATAATAAACAAAAAAAATTCGAAAAAAAAAATAACCAGAACCGGTAAAAAGGTTGATTATATCACAAACTGAAATAACTTTCTTTTTCACGGCTTTAATTACGGCTATGCAGATTAATTTCGAATATTTTCAACTTATTATGTAAAGCTGCTCTTTGCATTGTTTATTTATGTTCCATCCTCTTCCGACGTGTTGTCTTTATTGGTAACCTCAGTGTAAAACATTCTACGTCCTCCGTTTCATGGTATAGCGCTTGTTCTTGTTCTTCGAAGTTTTTTCTATCCAAGTTTCTCCAAAAAATCTATTGGTCTTCATTTCAGATGAATCCGATAACTAATATCAAAAACCAGAACAAGCTCAATGAGCGGGAACTCGCCATGGGAATCGCCGGCGATCTTACCAAGTCCTGGCATCAGGTTTGAAATTGTATTTCTTCTTCATCCTCTGATAATTGTACCCTATTGAGTTGTGTTGAAATGGGATCAAAGCTTTCCCTCAATATTTTTGCACCTCTTACGCGGCAAATGTTTGAAACGACTGATCATATAATTTAGTCAGAGTAATCATGTTGTGAAACATCTCATCCTCTGTCCTTTCAGGTCTACAAGGACTCAGCATGGATTTACATCGGCGGTTTGCCCTATGATCTCACTGAGGGCGACGTCATCTCTGTATTCTCTCAGTCAGTTTTTTTATAATTTAAAAATTAAGATAAATGAGCTTTGGTTTAAAAAATTTTAATAGGATTCCGCTGTAGAATCCAACTATGAAACCAGTAGGATTTGCACAACGACGAAAGCACACACGGTCCCTAATTGATCAACGTAAATGTTGACGTCGTTGTTCATTTTCTAGTGGTTTGTAGAATCAAGAAGTAGAATGCCATTAGCGTCGATTAAAAGATACACTTAACGAGCATTCCAAAGCTCACACCATGTGTTTCATAGAGCGAAAAAAATGGTCTACCATACTTTTTGGTCAAACAATTAGCAAAAGCAGCCTACTACGCTGTTCTCAGTCGAACCATATGCGCGATAGATATTTAATGACGTGTTCGCGATATATTTTTAATCTGTGCACAGTAGTCCTAGTTATTTCCTACTGATTTTCATAGTAATTCTGCAATGGAATCCTGTTTCATGCGTATTTATCTCCACTTTAAATTCAGAAAACATCTCCTGAACTTGGTAGCCCCTCACCCTCTCATTTGCCCTTCGCTTCCATCTCTTCTCTCCTAAACCCCCAACCATAAACTCCCGACGAAACACATGTGTTTATGTGAAGAATCCTCCCTGCACTCGCTAAGACTTATTTGTGTATTTGTGACCTGCGAATCGATCTTCTTCTGAATTTCAAAACAATTGTGCAGCACTAAAGCAGGCTTAAAACGAATTCTACTGATGTCTTTCGGCATAGTGATTATGATACTCACAGGGAAATAAGTCTGCAACTCTAGACTTCTGGGATACCGATCGAAGATTTTATAAGTCTACTCGCTTCGATCAGAAGCAGGGAAGTGGCATTTTTTAGACGATTAAAGTCGTCGCTCGGTAGTCAATATTTCTGGAGTCCTAGACTCACTTCCCTCTGACAATGAGCACCCTGCCTATGGGGCCTCTAACCTCAATCTCGATCCCCTAAATGCAAATCCCTCATTTCTGGCTGACTCATCACATAAACTCCTAATCTCCCCTCTCCCCTCCTCTCTCCCACTCTATGCAACATGTGCCAGTGCGCCCCTTCTCTAGCAAGAAGTCAATCTAAGAAGTGAGAAGAGAGGGGAGAGAGATGACTTATTCTCGACACCTGATCTGCCCCCTGCTAGTGCTGTCCTTTCCCCTCTCCCTTCCGTGCCACGATAAAAAGCGACTGCATTCTGGTCAAAGAAGAGTTTGACTAACGAGAGAAGAGGGACTGCTTTACAACAGAGACTCACACTGATTATTGATAGCGAGTATCGGCCTCTATTGGTACTACAAGGCATTCTTGAGCGTCTATGCAAATTGAAACATACAATTTGAGAGTGCGAAAATTGCGTGTGAATGGGTGATGGTCAAGTTTCCACAAATCAAGTTTTGGCATTTTCCCCAGAACGCCGTGTACTGCGAGAACATACTGATAGGGAAAAAGGAAAGAAGTGGGAAAAGGAGGCTTTGGAAGTCGAAAACTATAGATTGATCACAGACCTGGTTCGGGGTAGTGAAAAGCTAAAAATATTGCATAATTATGACGTAAAATGAGTGTTCTTGTAGATGGGGCGAGGTCGTCAACATCAATCTCATTCGCGACGCGAAGACGGGCAAATCGAAGGGATTCTGCTTCCTCTGCTATCAGGTAGGCAGTAGAGTCCTACAAACGATTATTGTAAATACCATTATTGATTATTGTACGACTATTGTACCATACGCGACATTCAGGCATTGCGGGAGAATAGGGCATTCATATTGAATCTGTATAATCTATCATACATTTTTGCATATTCAGAGAAAAAGAGTAATCTTGACACTGCAAATTGGTCGGAAAAAAATCAACAAAACATTGTTTTGGGTCTGGACCGCTATTTCTTGTACATTTTCTCAGTTGGAGCTACCCTCACTAATGATATGCTCCGTTCTGGCAAAATAAAATCTATGAATTAGATTAAATCAATATTATGTGCAGGACCAGCGGAGTACGGTGCTCGCAGTGGACAACTTCAACGGGATGGAGGTTTGCTCAATTGATCAATATTTCGAAAATCAATAATGCCTTCCCAGTTGCTCAAGCGAATGCTGCGTGTGGACCACGTCGAGGAGTACAAGGTACGGTGCATTGGTACTGTATTTGTTGTGCAAAGTTAGATTACGGTAATCGAGGAGTGCGAGAAGGTAGATAAATCCAAGCAGTGATACACTGAATAAGTCTGCTATAATGGAACTACAATACCTATTAGTGTTAAAACGAGCATAGTGTTCAGGTTACAGTTCACATTATGTATGTGCGGTGACTTATTTTATAATCGTCGATGAGAACTGGCCACATTCATGATAATTGTTCGAATGTTTTTTTTTAAATTTAGGTGCCGAAGTACAAGGAAGATGCGGATGAGGAGACGAAGAGACTGTGGGAGAAGGGATGCGCGCCCGAAGCTATCGAATTGCCCGATATGGGTGAGTTACGGTAGATGATACGGTTCCATTTGGAATATATCGAGGTAGTCGAGATCGGGTAATGTCTGCGTGCCCACCGGTTTTTGGCTGGCGCGGATAATTTTTTGATCTCCAAAAATGTGCGGTAGCGCATTTTTAACTTTGGCTTTGGTATTCAGTCAACCCACACGGGTATTCCGAGATATGGTATGCTCAATTGAGGGTTACAGTCATAGTTCGAAAAGTACGTAAAAAACGACGAAGGCAGCCCGCATGTTGAGAATTGTTTTTGTGAAAAAATGAAAACCCTACGCGCATTTTCTGGTTTTCATGTCCATTTTCGCCAAACCCAACCACATGTCAAAAGGTACGTAAAAAACGACGAAGCCAACCCACATTTTGACATTTCAAAGCCAATTTTTTGAAAAACCCAACCCACATTTTCGACTTTCCCTAACGCACCCTTTTGACCTATGAACCCAACCCGCATTTTCGGATTGTCATGCCTTTTTTTGATAAACCCAACCCGCATTTTCGACGTGCCGCAACGCACCCTTTTGACCTATGGTTACAGTAGTTGATGTAGTCCGCTAAACTCATTTTATTTTCTAGCATCGCGCAATTGGAATTTTCCTAACTAATCGTTTCGATCTACTTTTTCCTGAACCCATCGCTTCCGGTTCCGTCATCCCTTGATTCCTCATCTACCCTCTCCGTCATTACCCTGCAGCCTCTCGATTTCTCTATACGAATGACTCATTCCCCTCTTCGTTTACCTCACTTTTTTCCATCTTCTCTTCACTCTACTCTCCCCTGTTCCTCCTCTTCTCCCTCCTTCTTTCTCCTTTCTCTCATCGTCCCTTAGACCCCATCCTCCCTCCTCCCTTCCAACTCTATAGTTTAAGACTGCACTGAAGAAGCAGATGCCATTGATTGAATGGGCAGAGACAGCGAGAGAGACGAGAGAGCACGCGGTTTCAGGAGAGCGGAAGCAGCCAGAGTGGTGAGAGAGCGTGTGATTCGAGGAGAGCGGAGACGATGCAGAGAAAGAGAGCAGACGGAGAGAGTGGGGAAACCATGGAGAGTGGGGGAGGGTGTCCTTACGGCGCGCCTGTTGGAGAAGTAGAAGATAGAGGGAGAGAAGAGTCGAGATTAGAGACCCCGATCCAGGTCTCATCCATCTAGGACACGATTGACACATAGAAGGATGAGGAGAGAGAAGTGTGTTTTGATCGGTAGATCAAAGGAGGTGAAAGAAGGGCGAAAAAGTGACAATGAACATGAAAATGTGTAAAGGAATCGAAGAAAATGTCGAAACAAAATCAAATGTATTTTGCGATACTGTAATAATTAGGCGAAATAGATCGATTTTTGCAGATGAGTCGCAAATCAAGAAGGCAAAGAAGCGGCTGAAGAAGCAGCAGCAAGCGATCGCAGGACTGGAGGTACGGTAGATAGAGCATACTGTAGATGGTGATTGCTATCGGTTAGATACAAATATGGTAAATTTTGAACTATTGATTATTGAATATTCATTCTGGTATTGATAATGGAATGGTTACTGTATGATCGTACTATTGGGATTATTGATTAATATTTTACAAAACAAAAATAAATAAAATTATATTTTCGTATGCAGGACGACGAGATTTTGATGGAAGTTAAAAAGGCGAAGAAAATTGCGAAGAAAGAGAAGAAGAAGGCAAAGAAGGAGAAGAAGAAGGTGCGGTTACTGTAGATGGTAATGAATGAGAATCAATCGAAAACTATCGTGAAATGCAGAGATTACTATTGAGATTACTGTAGATGGGAATGATGGGAATTCAATCAATAACTATCGTAAATTGCAGGAGAAGAAGCGTCTGAAGAAGGAGCTGAAGGCACGCAAGGCGGAGAATCCTGACGGCGACTGGAATATGGAGGGCAAGCTGTTGGATGTGGGAGCAAAGGTACGGTAGGAGGGAGGGAGTACGATAGTTACGATATATCCACCCAAGGAAATTAGTTTGACACAGAACTATAAATATTCGCTAATTACAAGTGTCATGTTAAGTACGTTTGGTACGAAATTATACTATCTATTTTGTTGTTCTTATGAATTTGACAGAATACTGTAGGCTATCGATCAATATTCAATATTTTACGGTGGATGATCAATTGCAGAGTGAGGCGGATCTCTACGGCGAGAACGCGCACTTCGACTTTGGTAAGAAAGTGGAGGAGAAGGGCAAGGAATGGAACGAGAGACCCGATTTCGAGAAGGTACGGTAGACTTGGGTACTGTTGTCGGTAGTCGGATGCAGGGTTGTGACTGCAGCAGAATCCTGCGTACGATATGCATCGCTTGATTGTACAGTAGTTCTCATTATCGATTGATTCAGGCGGACTGGCGTATCATCGAGCAGTGGAAGATCATTCGAGAAGCAGAGAAGGCGGCAAAAGCTGCGAAGGGCGAGACAACCGAGGCATGGGGAGAAGACAAGGGCTATCTCCCGAACAGAATCAGAAGGAACAATTGAGAGTACGATATCGATCGATATCGATTTATTGTTGGAGATCTCACAATTTGTTGTTCTATTGTTTCGAGTTGTGTTTTAATTGTGAACTCGCTAGTCGATCACTGATCGCTCAGTTGTACAAAATCTCCGTAAGATAAATGACTGATTTGCAGTGCATACTCTCTTCTAATTACACACTCTCTCATCCCTCTCTAACCATCTCTCGTCTCTCAATTCAATGTCATCTTTCTCCTCCTTCTAGCCTCACTGCCCTCTCCCGTCTCTCATCCCTCCACTTCTTCCATAAGAAGTCTCGTGTCTGTCCTCACTGGCCCCGCCTCCTTGCCCTGACCGGTCACGACCTCACCGTGCTTCGTGACGGGAACCAGCCGGGGTCGGGTGTCGCGTCTCGCTTGGCTCCATTTAGCCCCGCCCTCTCCCCCTCTGAGACAGCTTCAGAGAGGGGAGGAGCAGTGTTTCACCCTCTCCCTCCTCCTCCTCTTAGCCTCTTCTCCTCTAGATTCTGACAGTTGTCTCTCGATTCGAGATTCGATGGCATAGAGAGCAAGCGGGCACTCGATATCGATTGAATGGAAGTGTGATCTACCGTAATCTCATTGTTATTTATTAATTACTGTTCGTTCGAAATTTTCTTATGGCTTTCGGTTGATGCTCTCTGATATTGAAAGTGATCAACCGTAATCCAAGAGCACTACTGCAGTGTTTGGAACTAGCTAACCTCGATTGACGGCAAAGAAAGAGTGAATAGACCAGAAATTAGAAGGATTAGTGATATATTCACTCATTCTTTGATGCTGGTTCCCAACACTGCAGTAGTGCCCATCTCAATCGTATCTGTAAGCTACAGTAACTATTTCTGTGTTTTGTTGTGGATCGGGACGAGACCTCCCGCGTCGACAAATAAACCCGTCATAACACTTGACCACTATGCGACTCATCTCGTCTCCTCAGATCAACACATTTCTCTCTCTTTTACTCTACTCGAGTAAATCTCCTCCCCCCTCTGTTGAAACTGCCATCTCCCCCTCTTCATCCCATCCCCCCACTCACTCTCCCCCTTTCACATTCTCTCTCGTCCTTCTTGTCGTCTGCCATCTCCCCCTTCCACTCGTTCTCTCACCTACCGTATGCCCCCAATTCACACCCCGCCCGTTTCACATGCTTTCCGAAGCTCGTTTCGCAGCATCACACATGTGCTCGTTTCGCCCTTCTGCTTATTTATCGATTTTACAAGGGCTCTATCGATTGATTGATCATCTTATTGATTATTGATTTATTGATCTACCATACCCCTCAGGTCCTCTCGGGACGGCATCTCGAACGACGGGCCGGTAGCGCAGAGCGCATCGATCAATCACACCGCGCACCATGCGCTTACAGGACCAGCTATGGTACGGTAGATAAAATCGACAACTGATCAAATTTCATATCCGGAACCTTGATCTTATCAAAATTGGTTTATAGTAAATTTGAATTCGATGTGATGAAAGTCAATCGTCGTAATGTCATAAATCGATAATTGTTACAGGCCCTGTCTGCTGGGAGCCACATTCCTACTAGCACTCATTCACTCTGCTGATTCCGTGAGTTCTTTCATCTACCGTATTTTTATCGATCAATACATTCCTTATTTGCTGAATCCACTATCACACTACCGTAGTGCACTTTTCTTCGATCGATTTCTTGCGCGTTGTAAACCCTTTTTGCGTGGCATTTTGATGGATCGGGGATTCCTGTCTAGAGCATGTGTTGTTGGGTAACGACGTAATTTCGAAGGTTCATCACGTAATTTATCCGATCGCTGGAACACCACGTTGTAAAATTAACGATGAAAACAAAATGTTCATGATACATTTTATTATTGATCTACCGAGTTCATGCATTTCTATTTTGCTCTCCTGATCTATTTTGCGCTCTCATACGCTTCTCCCCCATGCTGCTTAAATTCCTCCCCAGTCCTTCTCATAAACACTTCCTCTATTTTTTCTGACTCATAGAGGCCAAAGAGTGCGCCACAAGTTCGGTTGAATTCTCTCTTTAAGATGGATGAGGGGGGTGAGCAGTAGTCGGAAAGGTGATAGGTCATCCCACCCTATCCTATTTCCTCCTGATCCCTTCGTGAACAGCAGCGGTGTGCGACCGCGTGTACTTTCCTATTAGCCTCGGCTGCACCATGTGGCGTGAACATTTCTTATTTGGGAAAGACTGCAAGACACATGTGTTGAAGACGCCTGTTTGTGATTGCTTTTAGGCCGAGAAAAAGTCCTTTTTTTGCTCGATCACACACTCGATGACAGATGTTGAAAAGGTGAAGTAAGGGGAGGAAAAGAAGAGAGAGAGAGAGAGAGAGAGAGAGAGAGAGAACTTTTTGCGGATTCCGTATAGAGGAAAGATGGGGAGCAGCTGTTGAAGAGATTGATAGGTTGATCAGTGAGAGATGGATGAGAGGGAGAAGAAGAAGAGGATGGGAAAGTTGCGAAGAACGAGAAAAGATGCAGAATCCGGATTGCAGATCAAAATAGACGATTACACAGTTTCATGTGCAGTGAATAACTATTCAAAACTGTAGATGCCTTCGTCTGATCTATGATTGATTAGGAACGCAGTTCAGGAAAAATAAGCGTATTCTTTTTTTAATCTTTGAACATTCTATGATCGAAACTTTTGCACATCATTTTGTACATGCCCGAGTTAACATCAAGCCTGCGGGTAACGTGGGGGGAAATGAGAGTGTGTCAAATTAGAGAATCAGACAACGAGACAGAAATTTCCCAACTTGGCGTTCGTTTATATCTCTCTCTACATCGTTGTGCCTCTCCCACATTGATTCACTATCTATTTTAATGGTATTTCCCAAGAAGTCTCCAAGCTTGAGACCAATTTAGAATTCAACATTAGGCTTGATACCAACTTGGGGTTTACACCGATGTTATTAGCCAATTCTGTCCGTCACCCATCTTTATTAGTCTCTCTCTCTCTCTCTCTCTCTCTCTCTCCCTCTCTCTCCCTTTCCTCTCATCTCCCAGTTTACCTTCTCCTGTCACTCTTTGCTCTTCTTCTCGACTCGCTTCTTCTCTTGAGGCACCGAGGACATTTATCAAAAGTGTAAGGGTTGGCACGGAGAGAGAGAGAGAGAGAGTAGAGGGGCGGTGGTGGGATAGCAGGCTTCTCGCTGTGTAAGATAGACACCGAGGCACCTCTGAAGGGTCGAGACTGGCATCAATCGATCGAAGGGATCACATAAACAACAATAAAACTGATTTTTCATTAATGTGTTCCTGTTGCGCTGGCTAGAAGAACTTTCAATTACACAAGAAGGCATCTATTTTATCCACAAAAAATGTTCTAGCTGTAGTAAGAAAAATGTGGAAAAACATTGATATCGCACACTTCATTTATTGTGTCCAAAAATTCCCTACACAGTATTAAGGCCAATGCATTTCACGGCTTGTATCAATATTCATTCTCGCTTTCTCATTTCACTGAGATCGGTTGTTTTGAGTGGAATTGACCTTACGATGTTCCGTTGTCTAGCAAAAGCTCTAACCAACTGAGCCATAATGGCGGATTAGCTTAGTCAGAGAAAGATCACTCAAGAGAACGAAGCCAAATCGATCGGTTGCACCTGCCCAAATTCACAGTACATTTCATTCCGTGCGGGAGTTTAGTTTGAATTTTTCACATTTTCAAATGGCCGCATCGGTGAAATAGACGAGAAATGAAATGCATTGGGGTCTGTTGTCCGCTTAAGACTGTGCCTAGCTGTATTTTCAGTTTATTCTTTGGAAATAAACAATCAAGAAAAATTCGTAAATGCATTTATTTCGCAGAAAATGATCCTCAAAAAGTTTACAAATTTATCATTCTGTAATTTGCAGCAAGCTGCGTGCCGAGACTGCTCGAACCGAGGATGTTTCTGCGTCGGAGAAAAGGGATCCATGGTAAGGAACCAATCTTGAACCAGGACTATCATTGGCACCAGATTTTTTTTTAAAAAAAGATCCGAACCCCTGCCTTTTCAGGGATCGCCCGGACCCCAGGGCCCGCCCGGTCTTCAAGGCATCCGTGGATTCCCCGGACCCGAAGGTCTCGTCGGACCCAAGGGACAGAAGGGAGCCTTCGGCCCTCCTGGACTTCAGGGACTCAAGGGAGACTTTGTGAGAGAACTTTACTCAAATTCAATTAATCACTGAGAAGTCGTCATGAACTTCATAGAGTACGATATTGGAATAAACAATTTGACAAATTTCATTCCAAAACATTCTTCTGAGTGTGATAAGAAGCAAATATTTACGAATCATGCACATTATTCCGTTTCCAATATAGAGATTTAATGAATGAATAAGTAATGATCTTCTTCGGTGGTTTATTAATCAAACTTGGGTAATTAAACATCACTTCTTCTCTTATCTCATCAATACCTCATTCAGGGTCCTCCTGGAGTGCCTGGCTTCAACGGTAACGACGGTAAGAACGGTCTGCAGGGAGAGCCCGGACCACCCGGAAACCCCGGATGGGACGGATGCAATGGAACTGATGGAGCTGCTGGTACGATTGGGTCCTAGCAAAACATTGTGACCCGGATCTCTGGCATTCCGATAGAATCCACATGATACTAACCCTACAGAATTGGGCTAGGGCGAGAAAGGGTGCAAAATAAGAGTCTCTCTCTCTCTCTCTCGATTTTGCACGCTCTCTCACTCCAAACCCCTTTCTGCAAGGATCACGGGGCGTGCGGAATGTTGAGAAACGCGGAGAGATGATCTTTTAAACTGAAATCAAGAGTGTTTATTATTTTTAAAAAACGATAAATACTAATTCGTGCTTAACGTGAAAATAAAACTATAGGAGTTCCGTATTGCAGGAATCCCCGGTCTTCCCGGACCTGGTGGACTTCCCGGTTTCCCCGGACCCCCTGGATTCCCCGGAGAGAAGGGAGAGCCCGCTTTCGGAAACCCCGGAGCTCCTGGAGAGAAGGTGAGCGCACTTATGACAATTCTGGGGAAGGAAGTGCACTTGTGAGTGAAATAGTGATACTTTTGCGAAAATTTAATTTGTTCCACAGTAGCAATAGGTAATGTTCAGAATAAACTTCTCTAGGGATATTTTTTAAATCTTCATGAAAAAATGTATCGGCGAGCCTTGGCCAATTTTTTTTCACGAATTAGCGTTGTTTAACCTTTTGCAGAAAATAAAAATTCGCCAACATCATTCCTAGCGAAAATGCGTTCTTCATAAACTTGATTGTGAATTATGTATCTAACAATTCTTTGAATTCAGGGAGATGGAGGTATGCCCGGTATGAACGGTCTTCCCGGCCCTCCCGGTCGTGATGGATACCCCGGAGAGAAGGGAGACAGAGGAGACGCCGGAATCAGCGTAAGTTTCTCACTCTTAATCCATTTTCAATTCGTTTCCTGCTCTAATTCTTCATTATCAACTTTGTAGGGCCCTCGTGGACCCAACGGAGAGATTGGAATGGCTGGAAATCCCGGAATCGGCTCGGTCGGAGCCAAGGGAGACCCGGTAAGTTTGTAGTGGTACCTGGCACCGATCCAGAACCACGCTTGGTTCACTCATCGAGATATTTCGTTCGTTGTCTAATCAAGCTCAATCATAGGGAGATTCGGGACCGCCTGGTCCTCCGGGTCCGCCCGGACCCCGTGAATTCACCGGGTCAGGTTCGATCGTTGGCCCACGGGGAGTGTCGGGCGACAAGGGTGGAAAGGCAAGTAACCATACTCATTCTCATCGATAGATTTCAGGGAGACCGGGGAGCACCTGGTCCGCCCGGACCAGCTTGCGCTTCGGAAACGAGACAGCCCCCTGGGGCCGTAGCCGGACCCCCGGGAGAGCCTGGATTGAAGGGAGAAAAGGTTGACACTAGAGTGGGATACGGTAGACATCGGGGCATACGGTAGTGCTCGTATGCCCCCAGCCTATGTTGCCTAACGCTCGCTATCAGTTCATTTGGCTGCAATAGCTGTTGCCATATAACATCCTTGTTCATTATCACACCGTTCTAATGGCAGAATATCATCATGCTTTTGATATCATCCAAACATCAGAACGGCGTGATTATAATATACAGTAGCCGCGTGTACGGTAGTTCGTACTCGCAGTGTGTGATTCAGTTATAATAGCCGCGCTAACTCGCCTTCTAATAAATAATTCGGCAGTCTCAACACCATTTATCGTCTGCTTCTCCCTCGCTTCAATAGCTCATTCCTAATCACCCGCTTTCTCCTTCGTTGCTAACCGACTTTGTAATTTCCATTAACGAATTTGTTCAGGGAGAGCCCGGAGAGAACGGACAGCAGGGTTACCCCGGACAGGCTGGATACCCCGGCCTTCCCGGAGTTCCCGGAATGAAGGTAAGTGCCCCCCTTGTCGCACTTCCTTGCCCAATGCGTATGTCGATGACAGCGACGTATAAACATCGTAAGACAAATCATCTGGATTCAGGGAGAGAAGGGACTGCCCGGACCTGCTGGTCCCCGTGGAAAGGAAGGACGACCTGGCAATGCTGGACCCCCCGGATTCAAGGGAGATCGCGGTCTCGATGGAGTACACGGACTTCCTGGTGAAAAATCGAATATTTAAAAAAATGGATTCTTCACGAAGTGTATCCTTTCAACGATCACATAATTTGAACAAAAAGTAAAACAGTGACAAAAAAATTGAGAATACACATACATTTGCAGGTCTTCCCGGTATGAAGGGAGAGGCTGGATACCCCGGTCGTGACGGTGCCAAGGGATTCGCTGGACCTCCCGGACCTCCCGGAGTACGTTTCATCAACGCTATTAAAAACTTATCATGAATAAAAACATTGTTTATGTAAACTAGCAAAAATGTTCAGGGTGGACGCTTCTCCGACGGACCTCCCGGCCCACCCGGTCTTCAGGGACGACCCGGACAGCCCGGTCCCGCTGGAGCTGACGGATACCCAGGAAGCCCCGGACCTCAGGGACCTCCCGGCAACAGCGGAGGACCCGGAGCACCTGGAATGCCCGGACTCGAAGGACTTCCCGGACCCAAAGGAGACAGTGGAGACTCTGGTATTCCCGGTCAACCCGGAGTACAAGGACCTCCTGGCCTACCCGGCATGCCCGGACCTAAGGGAGACCCAGGAATTCGTGGAACCCCCGGCCAGAGCATTCCCGGAGTACCTGGATTGGACGGAAGACCCGGACTCGATGGAGCACCCGGTCGCAAGGGAGAGGGAGGACTTCCCGGAGCCAGAGGTGCGTCACTCAAAATAGAAATATGATACCAAAATAGAGAAAAAGTGCTCACAAGCTGTTGGCCACTTAATGTGCAAACTCAGATTATTGAGAACATTCACGGGGCTTACGAATCAATTAACCCTTGGGCAACACACTTATTCACATTACAGGACCTCCCGGAGATTCGATCAATGGCGTGTCGGGAGCACCCGGACCTCAAGGACCCGTCGGACCCAAGGGATTCGATGGAAGAGACGGAGTTCCTGGTCTCCCCGGAGGACCCGGACCTAAGGGAGATAGAGGAGGCACCTGCTCCTCATGCGCCCCTGGAACCAAGGGAGAGAAGGTGAGACTATTGGTCTTCAAGTTTATTTAAAATTTGGTCGCTATACCAGTTTGAGTATCGTACATGTCAGAGAAATCGGAACAAGTACCGAGCAATACCGTACAATTGGCCACAATTGAAACATTGCGAATACAGAGTTTTAAATTTTGATTTTATGCTCATTCGATTTCCCTTCCCCGATTTGCCGGAAACGGCTCGGATTGTCTCGGTGAAATGTCGCTAGAAATCGATAAATCAGAGTCGTGCGTGTGCCAGTGTGCACACGTATTTTGTGTAGTGCGCAAATTGCCACTGCCGGCGCGCTTTCAGTTCGCGATTCGTTAGGCCCGGCGATTTTTTAGCTCACGTTTTATCGATTTCTAGAGATATTTCACCGTGAAAATCCGAGCCGTTTCCGGCAAATCGGGGAAGGGAAATCGAATGCGCATAAAATCAAAATTTAAAACCCTGTATTCGCAATGTTTCAATTGTGGCCAATTGTACTGTACTGCTCGGTACTTGTTCCGACTTCTCTAGCATGTTCGATAGTTCAACAGATTCTAAATCGTTCAATTGTTCCATTTAATCTGGAATGACGAGGAAAAAGGATTTAAATTCTAGGAAGCGATCATAGTGTATAATCTTAGAGCGAATATAGAAAAAAGTTTACAAATATATTTTATTGCAGGGATCACCTGGTCATCCCGGTATGCACGGACCCCAAGGAGAACGTGGATACCCCGGATCTACTGGAGTTCCCGGTGACCCCGGAGACGATGGTTTGCCCGGAGCCCCCGGCCGACCTGGAGAGCCTGGACCTTCTGGTTAGTACATACTGGATTCCCACCAAAGTAACCACTGCCTTGTCAGGACTTGATGGACTTCCTGGTTTGCCCGGAGCCAAGGGTGAACCGACCCGACTTGAACTGCGTCCCGGCCGTCCCGGAGCCCCTGGATACAAGGGAGAGGGAGGATTCCCCGGCGCCCCCGGAAACGACGGACTCCCCGGAGCACCAGGCCTCTCTGGAGCACCCGGCAACCCTGGATACCCCGGCTCCAAGGGAGAGCCCGGACTCGCTGGACTGCCTGGCAAGCCCGGCAAGGACGGCCTTCCCGGCATGCCTGGCTTCAAGGGAGAACCTGGATATGGTCAGCCCGGACTCCCTGGACTCTCTGGAGAGAAGGTACGAGATTGTGATTGTCAGTAGAAGATACAATTCTTTATTTGCAGGGAGAGTCTGGATTCCCCGGTCTGCCCGGTACTCCCGGAGCTATCGGACCCCCTGGACAACCCGCCCCGCCCCCTATCGTCGAGCCTGGACTACCCGGACGGTAGGTTGTACCTACAATGTAATCCAAATCAATACGAACTGCTTCCACTCGCTCGATTTCCACATACGAACTTACTTTTTTCCAGTGACGGTTTCCATGGTCAGCCCGGAGCCAAGGGAGATTCTGGATTTCCCGGTGCCCCTGGATTGCAGGGACAGCCCGGCTACCCCGGAGTTCCCGGAGCTAAGGGAGAATCTGGACTGCCCGGACATCCTGGTACGTTTCACACTATTCTCGGTTTATAGGAGATTGCATGCTGCCACATACACTATTTACGTGCTTATAAAAAGAGAGAAAAAATTATCACGATTTCAGGTGTCGCTGGCATGCCTGGCATTCCTGGCGAGAAGGGTTTCGACGGAATCGCTGGTCTGCCCGGAATCCCCGGACCGAAGGGAGAAGCAGGACACCCCGGACTTCCCGGCCCCGCTGGATTGAAGGGAGAGCAGGGACAGTCGATGACAGGACCCCAAGGACCACCCGGATTCCCCGGACTCAAGGGTGAGTTCGCAGGTTTCTTCCGGCCCAATCTAAAGCGCACACTTGTCACATATTATTCTCTGACTAGTCAGTTCCGTAACTTTATTTTCATTAATACCATCATAAATATTGTCATTCAGGAGACTCTGGATTCCCCGGTCAGCCTGGTCTGCCTGGACTCGAAGGACAGCGCGGAAACCCCGGTGCTCCTGGTGTCAAGGGAGACAACGGGCTTGGAGGAGCTCCCGGCCAGCCTGGATTCCCCGGATCCAAGGGAGAGCCCGGACTTCCCGGTCTGCCTGGTAACGAAGGCCAGCCTGGACAACCCGGACTCGAAGGACAGCCCGGATTCCCCGGTGCCAAGGGAGAGTTTGGTATCGCCGGCCTGCCCGGACTTCACGGACCCAAGGGAGAGGCCGGATTCCCCGGACCTCAAGGACCCCCTGGCATGCACGGAAACCCCGGATACCCCGGACAGAAGGGACTTCCCGGAACGCCCGGAGTTCCCGGACTCAAGGGTACGTTATAGTTATATTTTGTTTTTAGCGCGAGAAATATAAGCATAACCATATCCTCTAACCTTTGATATACCGTACCGATTTTAAAAAGACCAGGCTAAAAAAATTGTACCGTACCGATTTAATAAAAATCTATTTTCTACAGCTTTCAGAACCTGTCAATTTCAGGAGAAGCTGGACTTTCTGGTCAGCCTGGATTCCCCGGAAGCAAGGGAGACAACGGCAACCCCGGTATGCCTGGTCTGCCCGGAACCAAGGGTAACGGAGGAAACCCCGGCCTGCCCGGTCGTGATGGTGTTCCCGGCGTGCCCGGACTCAAGGGAGACAGAGGAATGCACGGACTCCCCGGAGAGAAGGTAAGACGGGTTATATTCTCTCGTTGTTTCTCATGGTGAAAAACAACATTCTGCTGTATGACTCGGGACCCGAATGATAAAGTATACATACATGCACTTTTATGTGAGCTTAATATTTAGTTGGCTAAATTTAATTAATCATTCCAGGGAATTCCCGGACCTGCTGCTCGCGACGGAGAGAAGGGTATGACTGGTATGCCTGGTCAGCCCGGTCTCATGGGACCTCAGGGGCCTTCCGGCCTCCCCGGAATCCCCGGAGAGAAGGGAGAGGGTGGACTGCCCGGCTACGGACAGCCCGGTATGCCTGGAGAGAAGGTAAACGATTAAATAGCAACTTCGCTGTAATAAACATTGCTGAACTTCCGAAAGACCAAAGATCAGTTGTTGCGATGACATACTTTCTTCTCTCAGGGACTCGCTGGAGTGCCTGGCAAGCAGGGTCGCGGTGGAAACCCTGGCGCTCCCGGACACGATGGCCTTCCTGGCTTCCCCGGTGTCAAGGGAGAGAGCGGACTGCCCGGTCTGGATGGACAGCCTGGGCACGATGGAGCCCCCGGACTTCCCGGATTCAAGGTAAGGAGACTCCCCTTATACATATAGAGGTGCGCTTCAGAAGTATTTTCTAATTGGATAACATTTGGAAGAGCAACAAATGAATATATGCTACAGGGAGAGAGTGGCTTCCCCGGCCAGCCTGGACAACCCGGTCTTCCCGGAAAGGACGGACCCATGGGAGTGCCTGGCATTCGCGGTGAGAAGGGAATGGGCGGCATGCCTGGAGTGCCAGGCGGACCCGGACTCGACGGAGCCCCCGGATACAAGGTGAGTGATCTAGATGACGAGTGAGGAATGAACAAGACGAGACCATTCTAAAATAACAAAGAATAAATGAGATAATCAGAAATAAATGTTTCAAAATGTAATGTTCCTTTTACAGGGAGACTCTGGATTCCCCGGACAGAATGGACTCCCCGGCATCCCCGGAGAGAAGGTAAGCTGCACGTGCCTTGGAGATGTTAGTAGTAATCTTCTCATTGTAGGGATTCGCTGGAACCCCTGGATTCCCCGGACTCAAGGGAGAAGCTGGTTTGCCTGGACAGGACGGCCTTCCAGGCCTTTCTGGAGAGAAGGTGAGCCGTGTTTACGAATCACGTTTTTCTCCTTGAGTATCCTTACGACATATATGAGTGAAAATGAGGAGTGCGTTGCGTATTAAAGGTGATTTCTTTTTAGGGAGACGCTGGATTCCCCGGAGGACCTGGCCGTGATGGACTTCCTGGTGCTCCTGGTCTCAAGGGAGACGCTGGCTACCCCGGTTCGCCTGGTCTTCCTGGCCAGTCGATTCCCGGCCCCAACGGAAACCCCGGACTTCCCGGCATCGCTGGTCAGCCTGGACTTCCCGGACTTCCCGGAGAGAAGGGACTCAACGGACAACCCGGATACCCCGGTTCACCCGGTAGCAAGGGAGACTTCGGACTCCCCGGATTCCCCGGATCTAAGGTATGGTGATTGCACTTCTACGATTTCACATGATAAGGCGAAAAGTCATTGTCAGAGTGGCAGGTGACCAACATTTCGAAAAGCAATGTGCTTCAGGGAGAGCCCGGTCAGCCTGGAATTCCCGGCAAGCGTGGTAACGATGGTCTTCCTGGTCTGCCTGGCAAGGACGGATTCCCCGGCCAGCCCGGCTTCAAGGGTGACGCTGGTCTGAACGGACCCAACGGACCTCCTGGCTTCCCCGGACTTCCTGGCATGAAGGGTAAGAGATTTTTTCTTGTACTAACGGTATAAAACTTACCTCATCGATGAAAGAAGAGAATTCAATACATCCCTCATTACAGGAGACTCCGGACTTCCCGGCTTCCCCGGAATGAAGGGAGAGTCTGGCCAGCCCGGATTCCCCGGACAGCCTGGACAGAACGGCGCCAAGGGAGACTCTGGTCTTCCCGGTCTGCCTGGCCGTGATGGAGCCCCTGGACAGGACGGACCCGAAGGACCCGCTGGTCTTCCCGCACCTCGCGCCATTCTCCAGCCCGGAGTCAAGGTAAGGGCAATTAGGTTTTCGTAGCATGACGTTATCTCAACGTTTGCTTGACGCATCCACAAATATGAGGCAGTGAATTATTATTCTTCTTCAGGGAGAGGCAGGAGTGCCCGGCTACCCTGGAGAGCGTGGAGACAAGGGACTGCCTGGCCTCGATGGACCTCCCGGTCTCGACGGAGCACCCGGATCATCTGGTCTTCGCGGAACCGACGGATACCCCGGAGCCCCTGGAATGGGCGGAGAGAAGGGAGCAGTGGGACTGCCTGGATTCCCTGGTTCGTGACGCCTTGCTGTTATCAAATGCAAAATTTTTATTAATACGAAAATATTATCGATGATCATTTGCAGGACAAGACGGACCTCCTGGCCCACCCGGAGGCCCCGGATACCCTGGCTCACCAGGACCTGCCGGACCGGCTTACAAGTACGTTTAAAGGACTAGTACAAAATGCTAGCCACTTTGGACGCTGCAGCAACCATTTATTTCAGGGATGGATTCCTGCTCGTCAAGCACTCGCAGACTTCTGAGATTCCTCAGTGCCCGCTCGGCCAGACGAAGTTGTGGGACGGATACTCCCTGCTGTACATCGAGGGCAATGAGAAGTCGCACAACCAGGATCTCGGTGAGTGGAAAGTGCGATACAATTAAGCATACAAATGAAAATATAGAAACAATGCATACAAGTATGAATAACAATGGGTAATACAAATAACTAAGGAGCAATATTTGATCAAAGGTTGTAGATATTGCATAATAATGACGAATTCCTCTCAGGCCACGCCGGTTCTTGCCTGCAGCGATTCTCCACCATGCCCTTCCTCTTCTGCGACTTCAACAACGTCTGCAACTACGCGTCGAGAAACGACAAGGTACTGTAATTTTTAATCTCCAAGCAATGAATCAATATATCAATCGATAATCATGTTCAGTCGTACTGGCTGTCCACCACCGCTCCGATCCCGATGATGCCCGTCGCTGAGGCGGAGATTGAGCAGTACATCTCGAGGTTAGTAATCAGCAGGATTATTTTTATTGTCGACATTTTCCATTAGTTATAGACACGATTATAATTCGACAACGATGCGAAGCTTGAATATATACCTCGTTCAGATGCGCTGTGTGCGAGGCTCCTTCCAACGTCCTCGCTGTCCACTCTCAAACTATCCAGGTATGTAACTAATCCGGAACCGATTTTTCCGTTTCTGATGCGAATCGACATAGCATAATCATATTAATATTTCGTATTATACTTGATGTAATCCGGAAGCTATCAGTTTGGAAAATTGTACGTCCAAGGTGAATGGACAACAGTTCCGGTTGATTGTCCTACCTCTTTCAGATTCCGAACTGCCCTGCTGGGTGGAACTCTCTGTGGATCGGATACTCATTCGCCATGCACACCGGAGCCGGCGCTGAGGTGGGCACTATTTATCAGAGTAATCAAGAATGAAATTACCCACTTTTCCATTCTGGGAAACAATAATGCAGAATTGAAAACGTCGATTTATATAAGTTTCGCGGATCTCATTTATCAAAGAATGAAAACATTTCAACAGTGTGAGGCATTCAGCTCCGAGTAGAAAATAAATTAAAAACTTGAGTATCATTGCATCGATTAATTTCCAATTTAGCAAAATCCAATAGTGTGCAGCATTCTCATTCAAGAATAAGGTGATGATGAGAATGAGCTGATGTTGAATGTCATTCCATCACTTAAACTTCAATCTCTACAGGGAGGCGGTCAGTCGCTGTCCTCGCCCGGTTCTTGTCTCGAGGACTTCCGTGCCACTCCCTTCATCGAGTGCAACGGAGCGAGAGGAACGTGCCACTACTTCGCCAACAAATTCTCCTTCTGGCTCACCACCATCGACAACGACCAGGAGTTCAAGGTAAAAATTGCATAGTGATGATGAACTTGAGATTCTAGGCCACGCCGAATTCATTTCACTTTGTTAATCTATTCTGCGCATTGCGAAATACATATCCGGATCTAATTTCATTCTTTTCAGATGCCAGAATCGCAAACGCTCAAGTCGGGTAACCTGCGAACGCGCGTTTCCCGCTGCCAAGTGTGCATCAAGGACACCAACAGCCGGCAATAAACACCCCTCACTTCTTCTTTTTCATCATCACCTTATCAAATTGATAATCACCATGCCTTTTTCTAGCCATAGGCTCTCTTGTCCTTCTCGCCAAATTTATCTTGTGATGTGCCTTTCGTAAGCCCGCCAACCGTGCCTTTCCCCCTATGTTCAACCAGTCACACAACTGCCAAGCTCTTGTCACGAATTTCTATGTATTATGAAACATGACAGACACACCCGACACCCCGATTTTGTTTAGTGGTAGCTACAATGTATTATTATCGATTCTCACAGCTCCCTGCCAAAGTGCTTATTATTCTTCATCTTCGACTTCATTACCCCACCGCCAAAACTTAATTAATTTGTATTCGCTAAATTGATTCTTTATTATCGCATTTGCACGATAAATGTTTTGTTATAATTTCTCATATACAACATTAGCATCGAAATTATATACATTGAGTGGGAATGGTGAGAATTATGAGATCGATATGTGGCAAATTCCGGCAAGACCCATAGATATAGCGTTGGCTGGTGAGGAAACAACTCGAAATGCAGCACTCAGACTTGATATTCTTGCAGGAGATTTCTCCGTATCTCTTCGTTGTTCATTTCACAGACCTGAAATTAGGTAAAGATTTTTCAGGACAGAGCAATGACCAATATAGAAGTCAATCAACCTTCTCCACAAGTCTGCTGCCTCTGGAAGTCGGCTTCAGCATGAGATTCGGCTCCAACACATTGTGATTGAAGGCAGAGAGACGACGACGATACTAAAGAGGATGTATTTAAATAAAATAAAAATAATTGATCATTTGAAATATTCATTCATATCACCGCCTGGTGACAGAAAAATCGCTCGAAAAATGCTTACATAATTTCCTCCTTTCCGTCCGATCACTGCTTCAATTCCCGCCATGACGTCATCAGCGAACTGAGAAAATATAATTTTCCCGGAAAAAATAAAGTCGGGCAAATCAATTTGAGAAAAAATAAATTGCACACTCAATCTTTCCAGTTTATAACTAAACAAGTTCTGTAAAACTCAGTCTCTCACATTATTTAGTACTTGTGTAGAGATGAGCTGTGGTTTGTCCTCTTCTGTCTTCACTCGCAGAAGTCGAACGAGAGGTTTGATTGTCGATCCCTGCAGGAATTAAACATATTTCACACTTGAATCTGCTTTATGGTTATTTTCCATTTGCTGGCTTTCGAATGGATAGCAATTATAGTGCTTGAATAGCTTCCGTCTACGTTCTCATTTCTTTTGCCGGGAAGTATCTGCGAACTTGGATAATCGATTTGCTCACCTGAATGAATACAGTGAATACGATGACGACTACTGTAGTTGTGATCATCATGTCCTTGGCCAGAATGACGTCTTGATCGAGAGTTTGCACCTGCGGATCAGTCAAAATCAATGCACATAAAGAAATCCCCCCCCTCAGCAACTTCATACCATTTTGGACTGGATATATCTCTATTTTTCCGACAATCTGAGCAACAATTGAAATGTATTTTTTGAGAATCATTCAATATATTCACCAATCCATAGCAGATAGCTCCCCTGAGTCCTCCATAGCTGATAATTGCCTGATCGACAAGGGCAATTCGCTTCACTCGGAATCGATTGGCAATTGAAGTCAACGGGATTACGACTGGAATTAGGGAAATTCATATTACCCAAATTTGTATTTAAGAGACCGTCCATGAGAGAACGTAACAAGGGGGTAGAGGTCCCGGATGAGAAATCGACAACCTACCCTCAAACTTTTTTCGTGGAATGAGCATCACGAATGCTGATCGACGTCGCATATATTTAAGCTTGAAAAAAATTTTCGAGGTCAAAATTTTTTTTCAAAATTTTCATAATTTTTTTCGACCAAAAATAAAGTTTCGAAATATTTAACGATAAGCATTTTATTATACGTAACTTTACGCGCTGAATCCGAATTTGATATCGTACACCGAGTCCACTTTGCAGGAAAGTGTTCCACAGTGTTCCACAATGGAACACATTTTTCCACTTTTTCCACTTTCGTGAATTCATGTTGAAAATGACGATTATTAGGGCTCTTTTTTGTGTCTACTGGTTGGGTGTCGAGAATGTTCCTCAAAATGACAGAAACAATGAACAAATATAACCAATTTTGAAGGATTTAATGCGATTGTTGAATTTTCCACTTTTCCACTTTTCCACACAGTGGTGTGCTACAGTAAAATACGGTAGTTTCTGTGTGTGATGCACTGTGAACATTGCAATTTGCCTAGTTTTTCCTTATCAAACTGATATTACTCGTTGTTTAACAGTTTTCTCTTCGGTTTTTATATTTATTACTTCTTAAACTTCCTTCCCATGCTATCTGGACCACGATTGGCATTGTGACATCTTCCGATTCCCTGCGAGACCACTTCTTTGTGACGTAATTGGTATAATATAAATATTAATTATTATAATTATAATAATTTCAATAATAATAACAACTAACATTTAATGTATTATGACTTTCCACATTCACATGCGCTATACCACATCATAACTATTCGAGCATAGTGTTATTTCAAATATAGAAGTGTTATTTCAAATATATTGTTATTTCAAAAGTGTTATTTCAAATATATTCAAATATTGTACGGGACCCGTTTATTCCTATTTGTGAGGCTGAGGTTAGAGAGGTACTACGGTACTTCAAATCGGGGAAAGCACCGGGAAAGGATGGGATCACGGGACAAATGCTTAGGGTAGGGGTAGAACAATTGGTCCCAATACTCACTCCTCTCTTCAATACTATAGTTAGGGGTCAAATTCCACAGGGTTTCGGGGATTCACGCACAATTCTCTTGCCCAAAACTGGTGACACATCTCTCACTAAAAACTACAGGCCTATTAGTTTGCTTCCTGTACTCCAGAAGGCACTAACTGGTCTGCTCAACAAGAGATATGCTCCAGTTTTGGATACTAATAAAGGGTGGGAACAAATGGGTTTTAGACGGGGACATTCCACGGTGGACGCCATTCATACTCTCAAGTCAGTCATTGCTTACTGTGTCGATTACAGGCTTCCAATATATTTACTCTTTGTAGATATCAGTAAAGCTTTCGACAGTGTTTACACAGCAGCAGTGTACAAAGCTGTTGAGTATGAGGGTATTCCTTCCGAGGTTGTTTCATTTCTGGCGGGAATCTCTCAGGGTAGTAAAAATGTGGTCGTGGTAAATGGGAAGGAAGTGGAAATAAAAGTAGGTCGAGGTGTAAGACAGGGCGATTGTTTATCACCGAGACTGTTCACTGCAGTTCTGGAGATGGCCATGCGGGAATTAAACTGGGACAAAAAAGGGATTAATGTAAATGGTAGATTCCTCTCGCATATTCTCTTTGCCGACGACGCCGTTCTCATATCTCATGATGAACGGCAAATTCAAGCAATGGCGAAGGAATTGGAGAGGGTATTGAGGAAAGTCGGATTATTGCTAAATGGGGACAAAACTTTCGGGATGTGTTCTAAGGTAACACCAAGGGTGGTGAAAGTTGGTGGGAAGGAGGTGAAACTGGTTGATAAGGCGGTTTACCTTGGTAGCGCAATAGCAATCTCGGGGAAAGACGCATGTGAAATAAGCAGGCGTATTCAAGCTGGATTCGGGGCCTTCCATAAACACAGGGCTTTTCTGGTAAATAAGGGCATCCCAATTTCACATAAACGGCGTCTATTCAATGGATGCATTCTTCCGGCGGTTCTTTATGGGTGTGAAACATGGGCATTGACCAAAAAACAAATGAATCGATTATCGGTGGCTCAAAGGAAAATGGAAAGGTGGATTGTTGGCTGTACTGTGCTCGATCATGTCTCGAATGATCGGCTACGTAACCTTACTAAGGTGCGAGACTTTGTTGATACTGCGATGAAGAGAAAATGGTCTTGGGTGCACAAAATCGCTAATGATGATTGCTTGAAGTGGAGCCGATCTGTGATCGAATGGTTCCCACGAAGGAAAAGACGAAGAGGACGACCAACGACAAGATGGAGCGACTTATTTCGAAAAACGATCGGACCGGACTTTCTGAGTGAAGCAAGGAGCAGCAACTGGAACGCCATGCACATCAGAGCTCTCAACTGAACTTCCTTAAATCCTCAATCGAGGATGAAGACCCAATTGAACTCTTGATAAATGTGTTCAAACATTAAACAACAAACAAACTGTAGACTTCTATTCCATGCGATTATTCCTCCTCAACTTAATGTAAAAAGCGAATGGGCGGATGTGAAATATTATTGGTGAACAAACGACGCAAGCTACTTCTGCATGATGGCGAAGAGGGCAACTAGGTATGGTAACGAATCATCGATTAAATAATTGAATGAGGATTACGGTAGCTGCTATAATAGTTAAAAAATGAATTTCAGTGGCTAATAGTTGATTGATCTCGAATAAATGTCGAGTAACAAGAATCTTTTAAAACCGTTCTAAAATTGGAGAACTTATTGAATTATATTTTTTTTACCGTAATCCTCATTCAAATATTCTAATCGATGATTCGTTACCATACCTAGTTGCCCTCTTCGCCATCATGCAGAAGTAGCTTGCGTCGTTTGTTCACCAATAATATTTCACATCACGCCCATTCGCTTTTTACATTAAGTTGAGGAGGAATAATCGCATGGAATAGAAGTCTCCAGTATTATTTATATTTGAAATAACACTATGCTCGAATAGTTATGATATGGTATAGCGCATGTGAATGTGGAAAGTCATAATACATTAAGTGTTAGTTGTTATTATTATTGAAATTATTATAATTATAATAATTAATATTTATATTATACCAATTACGTCACAAAGAAGTGGTCTCCCAGGGAATCGGAAGATGTCACAATGCCAATCGTGGTCCAGATAGCATGGGAAGGAAGTTTAAGAAGTAATAAATATAAAAACCGAAGAGAAAACTGTTAAACAACGAGTAATTTCAATTTGATAAGGAAAAACTAGGCAAATTGCAATGTTCACAGTGCATCACACACAGAAACTACCGTATTTTACTGTAGCACACCACTGTGTGGAAAAGTGGAAAAGTGGAAAATTCAACAATCGCATTAAATCCTTCAAAATTGGTTATATTTGTTCATTGTTTCTGTCATTTTGAGGAACATTCTCGACACCCAACCAGTAGACACAAAAAAGAGCCCTAATAATCGTCATTTTCAACATGAATTCACGAAAGTGGAAAAAGTGGAAAAATGTGTTCCATTGTGGAACACTGTGGAACACTTTCCTGCAAAGTGGACTCGGTGTACGATAGTTAGAACTGCTGAAACGCAGGTTTGAAAAAGTTACGATCGAAAAATCAGATTTTTATGCGAAAAATCGAAAATATCTCTTTTCCCACCCCACTTTGACAACTCCATACTATGATTTTCGGAATCTACATCAAAAAGTAGCTTTGGAGCCTTTATTTCAGATTTTTAAAAATGAACAGTTTTTTTGCTATGAGACGGTGAAGTTGCATACCTTGAGATTTTCCTATGAGGTGTCATCACATAACATGATAATTCGTTCCTTCGGGTAAGCAGTTAAATTTTCAAAATGCATTAATAATCGAATGAAAAATAATACAGTACTTTTAAATTGAATATATCGGCCTAACGTCTCCGTTTTAGCGATATTTCGGTTTTTTCGATGTAAAAATGTAAATTTGAAAAATGCGAAGATATCACTCTCATTTTAAGTTTTAAATCAGTAAAACGCATGATTACAGAAAATCGAGTCATACGAGAGCAAAAACAATCGAAATTCGCAGAATTATTATTTTTTTTCATTTTTCAAAAAAAATAATTTTTTTTATTTTTCTCGAAATCAATAAGTTATGTGTCAAAAATAAAATATCACTTATTACCTGTTATATTAGGTGAAATTGGGTAGACCACATCCATTTGAGGTACATTCATTGGTCCATATTACCTTTAGAAGCCGTTCGTAGATCAACTTTTGCGCTTATTCGGACAATTTTTAAATATGACTGGGGTGAGTACAATTGCATTTAGATTTTTTTCCTGAAAGATCTCTCAGTACTGTTCAATGTTAATAAAATAAAATGTCAAATAATAACGAAATTGAATTTTTTAAAATTCGTAACTTTTGAAAATATCTTGAAAAGCATCTGTAATTTTCATAATTATTATTGGATGTACCTATACGAAATAAAAAAAATTGTGTTTCCTTTTCACTATAACATTAATACCAATTAATAATTCAAGCCTAATTAGAGTGTTTTCCTTTTTTGTGATTTTCGTGAAATTCATTGGTGAAAATTTGAATAAGTAAGGATTTAGATGAAATAAATTATTCGATCAGCTTATCAAAGAACACAATTCTAGAGAAAACTAGTTAATAAAATACTTATCGCTAAATATTTCGAAACTTTATTTTTGGTCGAAAAAAATTGTGAAAATTTTGAAAAAAAATTTTGACCTCGAAAATTTTTTTCAAGCTTAAATATATGCGACGTCGATCAGCATTCGTGATGCTCATTCAACGAAAAAAATTTGAGGGTAGGTTGTCGATTTCTCATCCGGGACCCCTTTCCACTCTCTCGTGGACGGTGTCTTAATGTTACATCAAAATTAAATTCCACATTTTAAAAATAAGTAATTCTCACCGAAGAATCTCACAGTGACACATGCAACCACGGTTACCGTGGCGAAGACGAAGTCCCAAATGTGACTCTTTGAGAAGACGGAGAGACCGAGGAAGAGGAAGACGATGGCCTCGCAGCTATAAAATACTCTTATAACAAACAGTTCAGTGAAAAAGTCTTTAGCAATACAATATAGACACATCTGCAAATCCTTGATCGTGTCGATTTGTTTGGAAGAAACATGGGACACAAGAATATCTTACGTATTGCTCAATGTCTTCATGAAGTACTTCGTAGTCGTCTTCATCTTATCAGACAAATTTCCGTCGAGATACGGTTTCATCATGAGACCACAAGTGACGATCCTGGAAAAGAAAACTTGTTAAGACGGATAGCACGAGAGATTACATGAAAAAAGACCACTTGGGGAAAAACTTTTGAAAAGTATTTTTAAAAACGATCAAACTTTTTTGTTGGAGCACCGTGGAGGTGAGAAATTTTTCAATCTAGGTCCCAGGTCTGAAAACCGTCTTTTAGGCATTCTCCGGCTCTGAAGCCGGAATCGTCATAACTCCGTTCATTTTTTAGCTACAATGCTGTGGTTGGGCTTAAAATCACCGCAAAATTCGCGCGAACAATTTTTATGTTAATAACATCTTTCGGTATCGCTTTGTTGAAAAGTTGTGATTCAAAAAGTCGAAAAAAATCTTTTTCAAAAAATCAAACATTTCAAAAATGAAATAAGAGGCACCTAGGCTATGTCAATTTTGAAAGAGCACATCAAATTGTGTAAGAAAAAAAATTAAAAATAAAATTTTAGGTAGGTACCCGTACTTGAAAAATCGGGTTGAAGTTCGGAACCTTGAGATTTCCAAATTTTATTTTTTTTCTCGTTGGCAGCAATATTGCCCAAATGTTGTTTAAATTATTTTTTAACTTGCTTTGTGTTCTTTTTAAGCGTTGTTTGTTCTCTATTTGCCATGAAAATTATTATTTTTGTTGAAGAAATCAGCTTGTCCGTGACTGATTGTAAGTTAACACTTCATTACAATCCATCTGTTGTAGGACTCATTTCTAGAGTATTGTACTACATACATTTCCCTTCCCAACGCACCAGGAAGGTGAAAAAAAAAGTTTTCTTTCTGGCAGTCCTCGGACCAAAGAACGCGAAAGACTTGTCTTCACCTTTCATTAGCATTTTGCCACGCCTCTTCACCTATCTCTCTTTTCTGATCTTGGCAGATTGGAGACGGAATCGACATCGGAGGTCTGAATCCATCTGGAGGCAAATTCACTATCGTGGAAACGAAAAATAAAGTGAAGCTGGAGGGAGGAAAGCTCGCTTCGCCCATTGTGAATCATATGGTTCTTCCCAAGATCCGGGTGACTCAGGATTGCATTTATGATATCGTTCTTATGATATATGGTTCTTCCCAAGATCCGGGTGACTCAGGATTGCATCCGGGTTCTGGTTTCTCCCTAATGAGAGAAATCCTATGTTCGACCAGGAACCCGATGATGTTGACGACGAGATCGTTACTGGAATCCCCAACGCCTTCAATCCCGCTGCTGGACCCAAATCCCTTTTTTATTGTACAGAGTGTGGGTCGTCATTTATCCGAGTGTCCAATCTGATCAAACATATTGAGAATGGCAAACATAAAATTCGACCGGAGAGAATTAAGTTGCTGGATAAAGCACTCGGATATTTCAAGAGATATCTGGAGGAAATATCTAAACCCCCTCCCCTCTCACCAACGGCCGATATCATAAATGCAATCCTGAGTCAAAGGGATCGCGAGCTCCCTGAGGGATGGGCATTGAGGACCACCAGGAAGACCGGTCGTGATCCAGCCGTGACAAAGGCATTCTTGTCTACGCTATTCGAACAGGATGAGGCGGAGAGGCAAATGAAGGAGAACAAGAATATCTCTCCGAAGGAATGGATGTCGAACGAGCAGATTAAATCACTGATTGCTACTCTGGCATCAAAAAAGCCCAAAATGAGATTCAGGCGAGCAACGTTCGACGATCATGATGAGGAGTTTGTAATGGATGAGGTGGAACCATCGGAGGAAGATCTCGTTATGACGGACGAGGAGATGCATGAGTTCTTCCACCCCCACCTTGCCACCTTATTTTCTGATGTAACAAAACCCATTTTCACAACAATCCCCGAGGGGTCTTCCGATTTCCAATAGAGTATTATAAATTACAATTCATATTATATGTTTCATTTTATTTTTCATGTGTCGTGTATCAAATAAACTATATAATATTATTCGTGTGCATTTTCTCGAGATTCTTCAACAAAAATAATAATTTTCATGGCAAATAGAGAACAAACAACGCTTAAAAAGAACACAAAGCAAGTTAAAAAATAATTTAAACAACATTTGGGCAATATTGCTGCCAACGAGAAAAAAAATAAAATTTGGAAATCTCAAGGTTCCGAACTTCAACCCGATTTTTCAAGTACGGGTACCTACCTAAAATTTTATTTTTAATTTTTTTTCTTACACAGTTTGATGTGCTCTTTCAAAATTGACATAGCCTAGGTGCCTCTTATTTCATTTTTGAAATGTTTGATTTTTTGAAAAAGATTTTTTTTGACTTTTTGAATCACAACTTTTCAACAAAGCGATACCGAAAGATGTTATTAACATAAAAATTGTTCGCGCGAATTTTGCGGTGATTTTAAGCCCAACCACAGCATTGTAGCTAAAAAATGAACGGAGTTATGACGATTCCGGCTTCAGAGCCGGAGAATGCCTAAAAGACGGTTTTCAGACCTGGGACCTAGATTGAAAAATTTCTCACCTCCACGGTGCTCCAACAAAAAAGTTTGATCGTTTTTAAAAATAATTTTCAAAAGTTTTTCCCGATCTCATGCAATCTCTGGTGATATCCGTCTTAAATCGATCTCCAGGCGTATGTTTAACAAAGTTTAATAATGAAAAAAGTGTTTACCCGATAATGCCGGACATGTGGACGCTCTCGCAGGTGAGATAGCAACAATAGGGGAGTAGAAGAGAGATGAGAGGTTGAACCACCGGGATCTTGACTGATAATCTGAAAAGGACAGAAGATAAAATTCGGATCACAGGATTGACTGGAACAAAATTAAAATGTTCTACTGGTGTTCTACTATTTCCTACACAACACTTCCCACATTTATTTGCTCGATGTGGTACATCGATCGTTATTTCTTCTCGGTGATATCAAAATATCCACGGTTGAAATTCGTCAAACAATTTGTGTTTTCTTTTCGGATATATACTAACTTTGTGGAGAATGCAGTGAAGATGACGAATAGAAGACCGATGATGACACCGCCCGTGGCGACGGTTGCGAACGAGAGAATGGCCTGGAATAAACAAATAGCGACTAAAGTTTACTAGAGATTTCAGAATTACACACCGGTTCAGTGGTGTTCATACCCTCTGGCAGTATGGTTTCTCTGTCTCTCATATATATCTCATGTACACGATTCCCGAACCAACATGCCTTACACCTAGTTATCTTACAAATTCTTTGCAGATTAACCCTGCTAAGGAATGTGTTTACGATAAAGAAGTGCTCATACTTTTACTTTTTCACCGATCTCTGAAAATGGAGGAAGTAGAATAGATCTCGCATAAGATTGCGTCTGTTTTCATGTTTCAAAGAAATTCGGTGAGAGTACCATTGGCGAAAGTACTTGTGATTCTAGGTAAATTCTATGTATGCAGAAGACGAAATTTAAGACTTAAGCAGGGCAAATAATGATAAGAACTGACGTCATTGATGTGGTAGCTCTCGATCTGCTCAATGGTCGCCATGTGAGCGAGCGAGTGATACAGCACCTGATTTTTAAATATTAATTTTATGTCTACATCGTGACGATCAGTATTTGCGTTGGTTTGAGCAACAGCAAGACCAACGACTTGGTCGACGTGGATCCATTTTACTAATCGATCGATAATTTGTTAAAATTCTTACGATGACGACAGCGTCATTCAGCAGGGACTCTCCGAAGACGTTGATGTAGAGAAGCTGCAGATTATCGATTTGAAAGAATTATTTCGGAGATCTTATTCGTGCGTCTCAGGTTTTTGGTCTACCTGTGCACGATTAGTTTTCTCAGATCTCCTGCCCCTCTATCTTTACGCTCGATTGCTTCCTGTTCACCATTAGAGAGGATTACTCTGTGGTAGAGACCAACACTAAGCTTACTACTGAAAGTCAATAGATAACTCAGATACGAAAAAAGAAGAAGACACAACCAAGTAGCATAGATGGTTCAAATACTATTTTGAAACTTTTGCGAACACCTTTAAATTGAAGATTAAAGTTCATGCCTGGTTGACGTGAATTTCCTCGAACACTGAAAGTACAGCCACAGGGTCGACGGCAGAAATGAGAGTGGAGAAGAGAAGAAGATCGATGTAGGGAATGGATTGTTGGTAGAAGGAGGAGAAGAGGTACAGAATACCGGCTGGAACGAAAATTACGTTACATTATATTTTATACATTTCAAGGCAATGTCTATGCAGCCTCTTTTTTCGGTGAAGAGCAAAGGAAGGAATCGGAAACTGTTAGACAATTATTGAGAACTCACAGATGAATAGGATATTGAGACACGTGCCGACTACTGCATAGAGAAGAATCGTCCCGATGTTCTTGAAAAACATTCCTGCAATTTTTAGATTTCCTCGATTCAAATGCTCCGATATCTCTGTCACTGCCAATTTTTGGCTAGCGCGCATTGCACAGTTTTCAAATTAGGGATGATCGAGATTGATAGTGGTTCGTTACTCACTCAATTAACCAATGGTGGAAACTAATGAAGAATACCATCCTCATCCGACTCATCCTCATCTGAGTACTATTGTCTGACATGATAATTACTCACTGAATGGCAGCATGTAGCCGGCCTCGAGAGCGATGGGAGGAAGGAGGTAGAGGAAGAAGAGATCTGAAGTTACAATATGATTACATAAATATGGTTTCATTACCCAAGTTTGAGACTTTTTAATCTCTAGCAGCAATGTACGATAGAGTTGTTGGTTCGGCATTGTGTGTACCCTCTGGCTGTCTCTTTTTCTCTAACTCTATTTGCCTTATCTTACCGATCTGTCGAAAGACCGTAAAACGACTATCGAACCTACATCCCTAATGTACGAAAACCAATAACTACAAATATCTCTGGGATAAAATGTGAAGGAATGCTGAACGAGAATAGGGATGACTAACCAGGATGGAGATATATATCCCATACGAATAGATGGTCGAGTATATAGCCAGCGATGAGACCAAGTGTAATGAGAAGAGACGATTCCGGAATGTAGTGACCAATGCGAGATTTGTGGAAGACTGTAATAGCAGAATGTCTAGTTACTCTACAATTTTGAGAATTATGTTTTCTATTAGTGGAGTGTACATCGACATCTCATTGTCAGGGACTATTTTCACCGGTCTATGAAACATATTTATTCGGGAGACAAAATACTTGTTTCAAAATAATGAGTTTCACTGAAGTTACAGGCGAGATCGATAATAGAGCCAATTATGATTATTGACTATCTCCCCCCGAGGGATACCGCACTTATTTTAGCGAGAATGATGCATGTGAGCCAGCAGCAGATGATGAGTGGAGTGTCGACGTCATGCCATGCGAGATGGGAGAACATCTGAAGTACGGTAGGATAAGGTACTGTGGAATTATTGATTAGTTACTGTGTGTCTACTGTAAAAGCGGACCAGAATAAATGATGTGTGAAGTCTCGCAAATATGCAAAGGGCACAAATTGAAGAAAGGTTCTCCAAGGTTTCGTTTCTTAGAGAACGTTTCTCCAACCTTCTCATTCCGCTCGTTTCGGTGATCAAACGAGAGACGAGAGAGTGTGTGGAAGAAGGAGGGTTGGGGAACTGATCTCAAGGAAAGGAGGACGTGCAAATTTGATCTCAGTGTGGGGTGAAACGAAGAGTGTGGATCGATCACACCATTTGAGAAGAAATTCTATCGTGGATAGGCAAACGAGGGTAATGGTATGGCTATACGTGGGAAAGTGATAGAGAAATGACAGAGATCAAGTGGTGGGAGAAAATCGAAAGGAATCGTGAAGAAGGGTGTGGTAAATCTTCGAAAGATCGTCTCTACTCTCCTCATTTTACACGCTCTCTCGTCGGTTCAAATTGAAAAGAGCGTCGAAGGAGAATGTAGAGAATCAAGGAAAGAGTTGAGTGAACCAGACAAGCTTTAATGGTCTACTGATCAAAATACCGCGAGTTTCACTGAAGTAACAGGCCAATAATTGCACCAATGCTAGGATGATTATTGACTATCTCATTGCACTGAATAGTCACAACTGGAATGGAGATTGGCATATACTGAGTGTCATGTTTTCACACAGCAGCATCAATAATGTTCGCGGAGTGATGTAATTTCGGTGGATCAAAAAGTTGGGCGAAGTGCTGTGGATAAATGGGAGAGGATGCGGGGGCGCTCTCTCTTATCACTCCTTTTGCACCTGTTTATGGTAGGCCACATATCAATCACTATGAATGAGAAGAGAGAATGAACGGAGAGTGTCGAAATGAGAGAATGAGGGGATTGGAGAGAGAGAGAGAGAACTGAGATGGAAAGTAGTAGAGAAGTGCAGTTAAACGGAGTGGATACGGCAAGGACGAACTACTTTCTAGCTCCCGATCAGTAATCCAATCAGCGTAATCCGATTAGGATTTTTTATCATCTGACCTACCAGATCGATATTGTAAAGGCTTGGAGATCACGGCATTCTGGCGAGTTTAGAAAGTGAGAGATTGCGAAAAGAGCATATAAATATGCGATGGTCTGACGACGAATTCAATTTTCACATTCTGTCCTGAACACTGTGGAGATGAGAGTTCTTGGACAATTTCAGTGAAAATACACAAACATTAAAAAATTCATGGAGAATTGAGGTCACTATTTGTGTGGGTGTTCCCATCTACCTGTCACTATCTCTTCATAATAGTCGTCACTCGATCATGGAATTATCGGGTGTTTTGATAGCCCGCCCAGAGTGCGCGTGGAACGCTGTCCTTCATGTCACCTGATCTTCGCAGGAGGTGAAACACATCCCTAAAAACAAATGAAAAAATAATTTTAAAAAAACAGTTCATACAAAAGAAATACTTAAAGGAGTACTGTAATGATCTACCGTGGTGTGAAAGCGTGGTGTGATTGTGCGCTATTTAGGAAAAGACAGACCGCTTGGCTACAAACTACATTTTCCTTGTTAGTTTTTGTTTTCATTATTATGATTGTTTTAGCGATAAATACTAATATTATTGTTGTTATTTTTATGCCCGCGTGTTGTAGGAACGTCGAGGCACGCGACAGTCATGAGTACACCAACGATGAAGTGTCCGGAGTGTCCCTACGACAAGGTTTGTCGTCGCTTCTCTTAATTCACATACTTTCTTGCGTTTTTCTTTGCCTTTATAAGCAATTGAAGCAACAAATGATGAGCCAACAACTGTATTAGTGTGTATTCCATGGAATTCTTGTCTAATCTACCTTGAAATTTGCTTAAAATATAATATTTTCTCACTTTTTTAGCCCCGAAACCTTGGGACGCATCTCTTCTTCGTGCATGGCTACTCGAAGAATAAGATCGCCGAGTGGCGAATGAATATGAAAGCAGACATTATATCGGTTTGTTCATGTTTTTGTGTAAATTACGTGTGCTATAGCTACTTTAGCTAGAAGACATCAGAAATCGGCTAGGATGTAGCTAGCTAGCTAGCTAGCTACGTCAGCTGTATAGAGCTTAAGTAAGGCTACTTTCTAGCTCATTTCCGCCTTCTAGCTGAAGTAGCTATTCCTTCCGCCAGAATTTGCTATACCCCACGAGCATTGAATAGCTCTCCTCCAGGCTATAATTATTAGTTTATGCGTGCATACTTTTCAACGAAAATGCGTGTGTGCTCACAAAAAATATCTGTTTACTTGTGTCTTTATTTGCAGCGTTCCCGCGATCTCTTCGACATTTTCCGATGCCGCTTTTGTCCGAAGACATACAAACGACAGAATTCGTGCCGGGCACATGAAAGAGTCGTGCATGTGAGTTGATTTGTTGATCAATAGTAACAAGAATAGATTGCTCGATGCTAGTACGTCTATTCGACCACGGACATCAGTTTCTTGCCCAATTCACAGTTAACTTCTTGTATGCGATACTCTAACTGAATAAATAAATAATGAATGAATGAATGCTCAATAAAATAATTTTAACTGTATTTAATTTCAGTGCATTCCGTCGAATATGCGACACAAATGCGTGCCCTGTCCTCTTCCCAATTGCACGTAAGTTTTTTTTTCTTAATTTTATTAAGATCTGTAATCTCTCCGTTTCCTCAAACTTCATTCAGCACAAAATGGCGTACGCTCTAAGCGATATACATTCGGTGCATAGTCTGCGTGTGCGTATACTTTGAAATATCTAGTCTTCTTTTAATTGCTGCTTGAACGAACAAATTTTGTGTTCTCAAGATTGAATTACAGCTGTTTCGTTCAGAAATGCCTAACTTTGTGTGCCACTGTGCATATTACCGAATTTTCGTTAAATTTGTCGTAAAACGAGAGAAAATACATGAAAATAAAAGAAAATTACCTTCTGTCGACATGGTCCTGATTACATGATTGTTCTCATCCTAGCTAGAAAGATCATATTTAATTGATTGCAAGGCTAGAGCTGAAAAAGAGTAATAGTAACTCATACGCGTCTTTATGTTCTGCATTCTTCAATATTGACTAAATTAAGTACAATTGCAGTTTCACAACGACGGCTCTGCTCGATTTGTGTGCGCACGCGAAGGAATCGCACTCGGAAATGGGCGATTTCTCCATCAAAGAGGCCCGATTCGAGAGCATGTCATTCTTCCAGGTAAATAAATTCAATTAAATATATGATATACTGATTTTAAGTAGTATTTTGCCCCGTGCAAACGGCGTTTACATCGAATCAGTTATATAGTTGATCTATAATAATAATTAAAGGGTGGTCATTTAGAATAATTAAATATCATATTTGTTTGAGGCATGGCGTGTGCAGTACGAAGAGAGCACGGCGAGCGTCCTCGCCACGGAGTCAGTCAACAATAATGCTGCCGCAGGTATCGAAATAAAGATATACTTTAAATAAAATTAATATGTGTCGAATGAATCTGACAATCTCAGTAATAGTCAGTGATTTTCATGGGCCCCGAATTCTGGGAGCCGCGCGAGGGGGTCTGACGACCGGGGGAGGGGAGGGTCGCCAGTGGGGTCGCCAGAGCGGGAAATTTAAATTTGATTTTTCAAAAATATTATCACAAAAAAGATAAACACAAAATTACTATTCAAAAAATATGTTGAATAATCACCAATGTTGAGAAACACGTTTACATTGATTTTCAATCAAGAATTTCACCATTATGCGACCCCCTTTAGCCCCTCGCAATCACTCTCCCATGTAACTAGACATGTCGTACGACAACTCCTGATATGTGTAAGAGTCCCAGTTGGGATAAGTTTTGAGAAATTAACGTCTACTTTGGCAGGATTCACACTTTTCTTAATTTTAGACTACCCATATCTTCTGAACGTAATCATACTCCCACCTGTGCGAAGGGGTTTTCTTGTACTACCCGGGAAAACCTATCGACTGAAAAAAAAAGATTGATCAAAAATCTTTTTCCAAACGTGAGATATCTCATTCCCTAGAAACACCCGAAATGGAATATTTTTAGGGAGGATTTCGGGAATGCAATTTCTCGGCAGTAACACGACGTAACTTCGTACAAACAATTTTAAATCACATATATACACCATGGTTATCAATTTACCCCTTCGCAAAGCCATAATATTCACAATTATTTAAAAATTGCAAAGTATAGGGCAACTTTTAGTGAAATATAAACAAGTGAAATATAAACAGTTGGCGATTCACTTCGTTCGGTAGACTGTAAATCACTTGGTCTACGTTTGCGAGGGGGTTCCCTTAATTCGAGACCATGAAAATCACTGGTAATAGTAGTCACAGTACAGTCACAGCTACGATTATGTTGCCACAGGTATTATATTTATAATAATAAAGTAAGCATTCCTTTGGCCGGGTGAATTCGACAACCTCTTTATGTTATTACAGGCACAACTCTTCGCTACCTCCGATGTGCTCAACTCGAGGCGCAGATTCGCAAGGCTCGCAACCAGATGAGAGCAGAGGAGGAGACGGAGAATAGAGGTGAGATGGAGTACGGTAGTCAGTTGACGATGGAGGCATGGATAATAGTCAGTTGAGGGCGTCTAACAGTTTATTCGATTGATTGTGCAGGGCCATTTTTAAAACGAAAATGCGTGTTATTTCGTATTATGTAAACTACACTCGAAGCGGTTAACTGATGAGCAACTCCACATTTTTTATTATTAATCTTTTTTAGAAATTCTAATTTTAGCCGGAATGGCGGACGAATTTGATGACGACGTCGAGGAGCAAGAATTGGAGGAATTGAGAAGAGAAGTGGCCAATGATGAAATGAAGGGAGAGGAGGAACCGGCGGAGCAAAGGTGAGCTCCTTTTTTTTGAAAAAAAATTGTTCAATAGATAGTTGAATATTTACACACATAGACCAAAGGGGTATAAAGCAAGGAGCCGGGGAAAATATTTTCTTTTTTCAGTTTCCCGAAATTAAGATCATAAAATATCACCTGATTTTTGAAATGTCACTTCAAACAATCAAGATGATGCCAGTTTATGTTCCCTAGCAGGGGATACGTAGATCTGTGCAGCAACCGGCCTTACCGGTCGGCCCCGGCAAAGTAGTCGCTTGTCGACGTAAAGTCCTCTTGATTCCGGTAGCAACTTTACCTTTACTTTACTTTTTTCCCTAGATCATACCTGTTGGCATTCGTTTAGAAAAATATTTTGTAAATATTGAAACAATTGCAGTACTCCCCGTCGATCTGCTCGCAAGCGGAAGAATGATGAGAGGGCGGAGGAGAAGGAGGAAGAGGAGAGGGAGAGAGCGAGAGCGAGAGGAGGAAGAGAAAGAAGAAATGAGAATGTGGATGAAGAAGAGGAAGAAGTTGATGTGGAACAGGTGAAAGAGATATTAGTGGGAAGAATAGTGGAGTAATTATGGTTCATTCCCATCGAATTAAAAGTGATACTTATATACTTATAATTATAATTGTTTGAAACGTATCCTAAACAAATCCTGCGGGAAAAAATGTTGAGCAGTCCTAGACGGAAGTTCCAAAACATCCTATCACCGATGCACTGCAGGTGGATGACATGGAAGAGACGAAGCCTCTTTCCTCTTCTCTCCTTGTCGGATCGAATGACGCGTCGACATCGTCAACGGCGCAAGGCGGAAACAAGGTACGACGGACTGCCCATCTTACCTTTTTCAATAAACTGCATCACGAACCTTGAAAATGGGGGCAAAATCTACGTGTCCCGCCTTAATTTCTAAAAAAAAAAGTTGTGTACGTGTCCCTGATCCATGACACTGGATCGGCACCCTGGTATTGATGACATAGAGTAGCTACGTGTCCTGTGATGTAATGAAATTCTGTAATGCCTAGCTGGAAGTGTATAGTGTACGGCGTACTGTAACATGGCGTACTGTAACTATTGCCTTGTTGCAGGCCGATGAGGAGCGGGCGCCGCCTCGATTGCTGCGAGAATCGAGCGCGCATCTTGCGGCGGGTACGGTAGTTATTATTTATCCGATCGTAGATCAAAAGGATATCTAGTTTAAAAAGTCCTTAATGTTGTCTGATTTCTTCGAAATTTCACCGAAACGAAGTAAAAATGCAGTCAGTATATGTTCTGTATTCGACCCGCATGAAGTATTTACGGTGTGAGAAGACGTGTAAACCGTATACTGTAGATGCTAAATTACGACGGACTATTGTGCAGATGCGGACGCGGACGAGAATGAGACGGCGATGATGCAGGAGCAGCAAACTATTGAGAGGAGGATGAACAGTCGACACTGCACCGCCCATATGAGGGTACGGTAGGGTGGGATACGGTAGTTAGGAGAGGAGAATACTGAGGGATACGGTAGAGAGGAGATGAGAGTTCACAGGGATACGGTAGGTGGCAGATGTAGTGAGAAGGACTAGATCGATATTGTGGTTACTTCGAAACGTAGTTTGACTCGATCGACCTTTTTTTAAAATTCAACTTCCGTAATTTTGTCTTGCAGGTGCTCATCCTTCCCACGGGCGCCGTCCACGTCGAATACTGTACTTCTCATCTCGGCCATGAAATCATCACGGTAAGGGATACTGTCATAGTCTGTTAGTTTACGGTAGGTGAGGGTGAGCGAAGAAATGAGACGGCGAATTACGGATCCATAAACCGTGTAATGCGTGTATTTAAAAGGCTAAATTGAGTGCCATCAACGCGTATTGCAATACTGATGTAGCATATTGCCTATGAAGTTGCATTATGGTCTAATCATGATTTAAAAAGAAATAAAAACCATGTTTGCAGATTCCGCCCGTTGCTCGATCGGATCGCAGAATCGACAGACAGGCTAAAGCCGCAAAGTTTGGCGTGAGAGGAGTACTGGTGAGTGGGAACGATGGGAGTACTGTAGCAGGGAGTATCGTAGAATGACAAGGGTACGGTGGCGGAAGAGACTTTTGGGCAAAGACAGGATAAGCGGGAACGAATTGCGACACGTGCTAATCTTGCACTATTGGTTGAGATGAGAAAAAATAATGAAAACATAATTAGTTTTAATTAATTGTGTATACAGGAAGACTCGGAAGCGGATATCGAACGAGCAAAGTTGAGAAGGAAGGGGCGAAGAGAGACGGAGATGAGATGGTCGAAGGAGAGAAGATTGAGAAATGAGAGGGACGAATTCGCCCAGGTATATTGTAGCAGTACTGTAGAGGAAAGACATGGAGTACGGTAGTCTGATGATGCGACGAAAGTCCGGAGTGTTGGAAGTTCTCGTTTGCACGGGGAGTGCGTTCAAAATTCCGAAATCATTGTTGGCTACGTAATTATTCATCTGTTTTTTTTACCTGCGCGTCTTGTGATTCAGGCTGTAGTGTTAGTGACGAAGAAAGTAGCAGGTTCGATAATTAATAAATAAATAAATTCGGCAATTTCTTTCAGCTGTGCGATAGCTACGGCGACATCGGCGCCAACGTCGAGTTGTATGAAGTGGTTGGTTTTAATAAATATTTTGATAATAAATAATTTAAGATTATATTTATTTAAAAATATATAAAGCTCAACGTTGCATAACGTTGATAGCACTTCTATTTGTAGTTACCGTTCCTATAGTTTCCGATGATAATCTGAAAACACCAATTAGGATATTGCAGTAATGATAATTAATAAAATGATTAATAAACAATCGATATTCAGCCGGCGTCCGACGAAGATGTCGTCTACGAAGACGATTTGGAGGTCGAAGAGGTTATTAATTATTCTATTTAATTACCATAATTAGTTTTGCATAATTATTTTATTTTCACACATTTACAATAGAAATTACGAAAATAAAAAAAAAATCAGTAATTAGTAAATCGACGTTTCAGGTGATCGAGGAGGAAATTGTGGATCATGACGGGATGATCAAAATTGAGCGATGAGGAGAGTACTGTAATCCACCGACCCCCAATTGATTATCATCAACTGATTTTTTTCCCGATCGAAGATTCAAACGCCGTGTGGTGGCCAGAAGGCAGTGAACTCTTTTTAACTCTGTGTTTCTTTTGCGATGATGCGTTTTAAACTGCCGTTTAGGATCCGGTTATTTTTACTCCCTGATTTGTTTAGAACATTTAGAATCTTTTATTTTCGTGTTCCTAAGCAGTAGTTTTAAAGCGTACCATCACAATCTCCGTTCCATTTCGAAGATTGTGAAATTGGCACAAAAATTTAGGACCTAGTCCAGAAGAGAGCTTTATTCTTGAAATACCTCGACCTTTCTCTACCCTTCCCCCCACTCCCAAACCCCAATCGAAGTTTTTATACCTTCCATTCTCTAAGCTTTGTTTCTTTTCGCA
This sequence comes from Pristionchus fissidentatus, assembly GCA_036245785.1. Lineage (NCBI taxonomy): Eukaryota > Metazoa > Nematoda > Chromadorea > Rhabditida > Neodiplogasteridae > Pristionchus > Pristionchus fissidentatus. Next base: position 10,331,156 of record BTSY01000006.1, read on the forward strand.
ATAGTTTTCAATTACTGTTAATTGACCATCCTTTGTTAAATAAATAATTTGTTAATTGTGAGGTGTCTAAACAAGAACAAAACGAACGGTACGAACCAATTTGTAATTATCGGATGAGTTGGGAAAATGAATTTTCTCGCCGTGGTGGTACCGTAATTGATTGTCGTTCTTACACGGCGAAGTTAATCGGCATGTGAGTTTCCATGTCGAAAATCCTTCCACAAAGAAGCTAGCCTATAAAATGATTACGGTAGCACAATTTGAATGTTACAGTATGGCTGCCGATGGGAGAAGAGTAGCTGAGGATCATCTGAAGAGACTCCAGCCAGCAGTCAACGAGGAAAGTGAGTACTGTAGTATCGATTAAACTGAAAGAAAGTACTGTTGTATTGATTGGATAGACGAACGAAATGGTTACGTCGTATTATCAATGGATTCACGAACAATTTCGATTACGGCGGTAGTCTTTCAGATACTTGTGTACAGTATCTCTCTCCTACCGTATTCTCGTTGCAGACATCGACATCTGCCTGCAGGCTGCGTCCGCCTTCGCCGACGACAAATTGACCGAAGTGAACGTGCAGAAGGCGGCAGGTTATCGATCGTTTCTCGATTACGGTAGTGACAAGGTATGGTAAAAGAGAAGTGTGGTCGAATAAGAGAAACAATTTCTCTCAGATTTTTTTTCCATAAGAAACATCCTTGTTTGATCTAATTTCATGTTCTTTCTAAATATATTTTGTGTTCCCTTAGCGGTTCTGATCTAGCACGGTACTTCATTAAGGCCTTTCTCCATTCCACGTTGCCGTCGGCTTTCCGGCTTACGCCATCTAGCGTAGCAGCTTGCTACTGTAAAATCTGTTGAAACTGAACACCTATTTTTACCATCACACAACCATCTCAGGTGCTGCTGGACTCACTGGGCTGCAGTTGAAGGGAGCTGTGCTGCTACTGCTGCAGCTGCATGAGATATTCAGCAAGCAGGTATGACAGATTCACAAACACTCGTCCGTAATAATATAACGTTCCGCGGCTAAACATACGTTCTACTAGGGAGAGAATGGCAAAGCAAGCGGCACGCCTTGGTATAGAAAGTGAGTACGCACATCAGTAGTTCTTTTCATGAACGTATCTTTTTTTAAAGTGTAATACTCGTATCTATTTCACCAATGAAACCCCCTTCACTCAAATCAAACACGCATGCGTAAATTGCCATTCATCAGCGCACTCTACATCACCAGCCATAGCTCAGTTGGTAGAGCGGAGGACTGTAGATCCTTAGGTCACTGGTTCGAATCCGGTTGGCTGGAATTTCTTTTGCCGCTTTCTTTCTCGGTTGACGTGACGAGGCAGGGGTTAATAGCGTCACGAATTAGCTTCGTTTCCACTTTCCGAGCGAGTTTCCGGGGTTGATTTGATTAGAAAAGAGGATAGACGCACATCGCACGTCTTTTCCCGATTGCGCCCTTTATTTTATTGGGCGATGCCCTTTCCGAGATTGGGAATCGCAATCGGATGAATTAGTTGCAAAGTTCAAAGACTAACTAGTCCTCCTTTGCGCTTCCCTAAAATGGGCAAAGCTAATGAATAACCACTGGTCAAAACACAGTGTCCAATGGGGGAAATGGCTATCCTCGCTGACTCGATTACTGTTATTGTTTTGCCGCCGCGTCTTATTTTAGCCGGTTGCGTAGTGATGACGCAAGAGATGCATAAAAGCGCTAGAAAGTGTCCGAAGTCTGCTCGTTGCTCTGGGTGATTTGGTGCTTTCAAAGATCTTTCTCCCTCTATTGTTACTCTTTTTGAATAATACTTCACTGTTCCACACCAATTTGTTCTCCGAACTCAACTCTCTCTCTCGTTTCTCTCTCTCAATAGCACGAGTTCTTCTTCCTCCCTTCTTTGACTTCTCCCCCTCCCCCCATTTCGTCTCTCTCCCCTGCCCGCCCGTTTTAATCCGTAGATGTGGTGGCCGGAAGTGCGCTCTCCTCATTCCACACGCTCTCTCGTCACTTCCGTCTGCTTCTGTGCCCACTCTCCTCTCCTACTACACTCCCTCACTCTCGCAGCAGCAGCAAGACGAAGTATTTCACTATGAATCAGTTGATTCGATGGACCCGAGATTAGATGGGAGCCAGAAAATCGGGTTCAATTTATGGATTTTTTCGGCGGATTTTTTTCATCATCACTTTGAAATCACGGCGCTCTGTGCAAAATGCCAAACGCCGAATTCGATATGAGACCTTCGCCTTTTTTCGCACTATTTAGCTGTCTACTTCATTGAGACTCGCCAGAATGCCGTTAAAATTATCATAAATTCCTGAACTCATTAATTGCTGATTAATTGGCAGTGCGACCTGTGCAGCGTCGCCCACTTGCTGCATATGCTGCAGTAGTCAATGAGTGTCAGATTTGACGGCAGAGATAGGGCAGTGAGCGACTGACTCTCCTCGCTGCACACTCTCTCTCGCTGGTTAGACAAGACGAGAGAGCAGGCGAGATGGAGAGAGGCAGAGAAAGGGAGGAAGGAAGAGAGATGGATAGCCTGCGGGTCCATCCTTAGAGGTCTCTCTCTCTCTCTCTTCTTTAGCCGACCCAGAAAAGGCCCCCCTCCGAAGCTTCTCGTTTAAATTTGCAAAGCACAACCAGACTCATTAGGGTACGCCGCAGCGTGGAGAGAGAGGAGAGAGGGAGAGAGAAGGGAAGGAGGAAGGAGGAAGGGGGATACTAAGGAGTAGAGGGAAGATAGTAGGGGAGTGAACAGCGATAGTCACTTATCATTTTCGCAAAGTAATAACTCTAATAATGATATAACCGGAGCTTGAAACTCTAATGTCAGAGAGAGCGCGCAAAAATGAGATCGTGTTTTTGTGTATTCTCTCGGAAATTAGAGTTTCAGCGTATATGGAGTTTACTTCTAGAGTTATTTCTTTATAAGTCCCCCCTTCTCTAGCCGATGGAAACATCTATGGGATGATTGAATAAAGAGGCCGAAACCGCGACCAGCCTGGAGAAAACCACGTGTGTGGATAGATGGAGACATGATTTTTTGGAACTGCCCTTTAGGTACCCTCATTTTTTCAGTATTTGTTTGGGGTACGCTTAAGCACAAACAACTTGTATGTTTTTTAATTGCATCGCGACTAGGTAATATTTCGGCATGACGTCATGACGATGTCATCTTCCTCCCATTTGCAGCCCTCTCTTCCGTCCGTCCTTGCCTCCTCTACCGTACTCTCATCGATCGCAAACTGGAGTGAAGCAGAGAGAGATCGAATCGTGATAGGAGATGAGAAGGAAGAGGAGGAGGAGAAGAGGGCGAGAGTCAAAGGAGCACTGCTAGGATGCGAGGGACGAATCGACATTGAGGTACGGTAGAAGAATGCTGTAGGCATACGGTAGGTACTACGGTATTGAACACTATGGTCTTTCTAAATTGCATCATGACTAGCTAATATTTCTGTACGACAATTTCATAATGACTATGCAACCTAATACGTAGGGAAAATACGAAAAGGCATAACTATGTGGAGACAGTATCGATCGCTCTCTACCGTACCCATTCTACAGTACTCCTCTCTCAGGTAGCGCAACGGACGTGCGCCGTCGTGCCCGCCGTGCCGTCGGCGCTGCTGCAGCTGCAGGTCGGAGGTCACGACGGGAAGATACGGTAAGCCAAAGGGACACGGTAGTTTAGGGGAGTACGGTAGCATGCGTGTAGGTAGGGAGTACGGTAGATTGAATTCAAGGTATACGGTAGTTTGAGTGGTGAGGAGTACGGTAGCGTGTGAACGATTGCGTGTCTCGTTTGCTGTGTCGTGTTGAGAGTACGAGGAGGGGAACGGAGAAAGCGAGCGAGAAGTGATAAATGATTGATTGATACAAAGAGAGAGTAGATCATACACACACTGAATACCCGATTAGTTCTCTCTCTTTCTCTCTCTCTCTCTCTGAGTGGGGCGGAAAACGAGTTTTGATGAATCGGTTGTGAATTGGAAATGAAATATTGAGTGAAGGTGAGAGAGGGAAAAGAAAGAGACTGCGGTGCACCTGAAACTGCCCCCAGAGGAAGTGAATGAATTATGGATGGGATCGGAAGTAGTAGAGGGGAGTAGGTCACACCACCGCACTGCTTGTGCCCAGAAACAGATCATCTGTTAACTGTTTGAAGTGGGTTTTGTACGTATTCAATGGTAATTTTTGTTTTGAATTACAAAACAAACATTGATACCTCATAGATGTGGCTAGCCGTAGGTATTATCTGTAAATTTTGGCATTTTGGCGAATCACTCGCCACTGAAACGCCGTTATATTTCTTAGAGAAGAAGAAAGAAAGTTACCGATATTCTTGTTTCGCTTGCTAATGTTATTGTTTCTAATTTGTATCCGCGTTTTTCCTTGTGAATTCGCATAAATATATATATATAGAATGGGAATGAAAAAGAGTTAAATATTGATATCGCGTGTAATTATTGCGCCATGAATGAGTAATGCACACGGGATTACGGGGAACTCTCGGAATGGGTAACGATAAACGGGAGGGAAATTGGGCAAAATCCTTTTGAAATTATTGATTGTGACTTCACGGGACGACTAATCATGAACGTTATAATGGTGCATGCAGTATCACTGGTCTAGACTAGACCACCCTCTCCGAATGAAATAATCTCGTTTTTAGGGTAGGCGAGAGGTCATTGCATTCGGAGAGGACGGTCTCGTCTAGCAAAGTGACAATACATAATGCAATGTCTCTTATATTGATGCAATGTCTCTTATATTGCATAGTGATGATGCAACACGTCTTGCAGACTTCGTCTCGAGCGACCGATGATCGATCGATTGGTAGGTCAACTGGAGGAGGCGATCCGAGCCTGCAACAAGAAGTGATTATCGATTTTGCTGCATACTGTAATACATCGATTTCCGGCATACTGTAATACACTGTAAGTATATCGATTGGTTTGTGATACCTGTGCTTGGCGGGATAAATAACTGTTTCTTTTCTGTAATTGTCTCTCATGTGAATTTTATCACGGATAAAAATGTGGGAAATTTGACGAAGTTTTATTTAGCTTCTGATTTTCGAGTCCACTTTTATTTTTCCACTGAGACTGAGACGTGGATGCTAAGAGTTTCTGATAGAATTATTCACATTCCGAGAAGTGCTAATCGAATGAGCCCTAAGGGCAAATAACGTCATGGGTAGACTACCGTAGCCTTCCCGCTGGCCTATCGTATCCCCACTGATTTACCGTAATCCCTGCCTGTATTCATGTGGAAAGCCAGGAAAATAGCTCATAGCTCCGCTCTACTTTTATGGTATTGTTGTGCCACTCATTACTAGGAGAAAGAAAGAGAGTTCATTCAATATTCCTTCCAACCCCCGCGTTCCCCCTACTTTATGACCTACCCACCATGCGCCCCCTCCCCAGTTTTCCGTTCCGCGCGGCCATAATTCCCACCTGTCCTGCTGCTAACCACCGTAAGTTCTCTCCCTAATCATGCCCTGAGGGGGACAACGTGCAATAGGGAGAGAAAGGACTCGTTTCTCTCTCTTAGTCGGGGGTCATTTATCTCTTTCTTTCCTGTGCTTCTCTCTCTCTCTCTCTCTCTCTCTCTCTCTCTCTCTCCTCTAATTCTGTATTTCTCCTTCTCCTCCACCCGGGGCGGAGCCTTCCTTCTCCCCTTCTCCTCTCCTCCCTTTCCCCCGTCTCACGTCCCTCTCTCTCTAGAAGACATATATATAGAGAGAGAGTCAATGTCTCAATTCCGCATCTTTCATATGTATATCTCGGCTTCCCAACGTTTCCCATCCTTTTTTCAACCCCCCAGAATGGGGTTAGGGTGAGATAGCGGGTAAAAGTGAGAGAGCCTCTCTTAGTTTTACGCGCTCTCTCACTCCGGGGTCCTTTCTGGAGTGTTGGCCGGCCTGTGGTTCGGTAAGTGATGCTGCAAGGTTGCGTCATCACTATGCAATCATCGCTGGACTTGTAATATGGAAGATGATGCTATTTACTCTGGGAGAAAGAGAGAGTGTATTAGATCAGGGACCAAAACTAATTTCGCGAGTGCATGTGAGGATGTGCTACTACTACAACTAAGAGCTCTCTCTCGATATTATGATCCCCACTCTCTCAATTCCACACGCTCTCTCGTCGTGTCTCTTCATTCCACACACTCTCTCATCGACTCTCTTCATTCCACAAACTCTCTCCTCTCTAACCGACGAGAGATCATGTCAAAACGAGAGAGTCGAGAAGCCTTTCTTCCTCCATCGTCATCATGTTTTCTCTGTCGAGTAATTGAAGGTGTATCTTGGCGTGCTCTATTCATTATCCACACTCTTTCCTCTCCTCTCTCACTGTCTGGTGTCTCTCCGGAAGCCACGCTCTCTCTCTAGACGAGCAACTTCGCACTATTCTCAAATATCAATGTTTCCCTTCCCTTTCTGGTCTCTCTCTCTCTCTCTCTCTTTCTCTCTCTCTCTTCTCTCTGGGAGAAGCGAGCCAAGAGGCAGATTTAGCTCCAAACTCTCGCTTCACTTCGAATTGGTCACAGTTCCTTGAGCAATTGAGAGCTGGCATCCTGCCAAGTCTGTTCGTGGCGAGACCTGTGTCCTCAGAGGCAAACAAGTCTACGACTTCAGAAGTAGCGACTCCAGAGCGAGAAGTCTTAAAATCCACCGTTCTGTAGCCCTGAAGTCTACAGTCGTAGACTCATTTCCGTATCCCCCCATTTTAGATTATCGTATGTTCTTCATCGTTTCTTTACTTGCTGTCACACTCTTCGCGGGTGTATCAAATTTATTTATTTACAAAATGTTTTTATTTTTAAATGAATAAAAGTATCCGACAGTAGTGAGATCCAGAGAAGGAGGGAGATAATGATGGCCTGAGTCGATCTCTTCTCTTTTCTCACTGCAACCCTCTCATTTTCCCGAATATCCCTCAATAAATCTAGTTTCTTTATGGTCTAGCCTCGAATGACGTGCATTCACAGTTATTTCTTCTCTCTCTCTCTTGTTTTGTTGTTTGAAGCCGCGCGTCACGCTTGCCTTTTTTTCGCGTCATGCCCGTGTTTTCACTGCGAATATTGAATTTATTTATTGTAAAATGGCGTTTTAATAATTAAAATGTAACAATAATATAGATTTTGCCCGTGTTTTCCCCGCGAATATATACTTCTTGTTTAAACACTATTTTAATAATTAAAATAAATCAAATATTGATTTTAGTGCGGGTAAATCATTGGTCGAACGACGTCGCCCTCTTCTCATTTCGTCGTCTCGTGATCCGTCGTCGCTTCCTCAGAGACAATCGAGGTTTTGAATTTTCAATTTCGCGCCCTTTTCCGAAAATTTATGAAAACAACGGCTTTTTGTGCAGGACTCCTCAGAGACCATCTTTACACTTTTTGAATTTTCTTTATTCGCGCCAGTTTTCGAAAATTTATTTTTAAAAAAATGAACTTTTTGCGCAGGACACGACGGAGGCGCGAGAGGCGGACGGAGTCGCGCGGCGCCCGCATTGTAGATGCCTGGTGAGCATTTTATTTGAATTATTTTGAATTGGCGCCATTCTTTCACCAATTTGAATAGTCCCATGTGAAATGTCCACACTTTCACTATTTGCATGTAGTTTGATCTTTGATCTCAGGCGCCGCTCTGACCGCGCTCGCTCTCGGCAAAGCAGCGGTCATCGTCGGAGTTGAGGTTTGTTGCAATTTGAATTTTTAAATTTCCCGCTCAAAATTTGAGAATTTTCCAAAATTCGGACATTTTCCCACGTGACCGCATAAAGCGGATTCACGGATGGTCTTGTCTTCTTCCCTTCCGTGTCTGTGGAGACTTGCTGAGAGAACAAGGAGGAGGGGGAGGGGAATGAGATAAGGCATGGGAGAGAGAGAGAGAGAGAGAGAGAGAGAAACGAGAGAGGGGAGGGAAGTGGAGCATTTGTAATTACTCGATAAATGTGGCTACTGCGCTGTGGGAAAGGCGAGGAGACGAAGAGGGAGGAGAAGAAGAGGAAAAGAAGGAGAAAGAGAGAGAGAGAGAGAGAGAGAGAGAAATTGGAAATGGCAACTGGCTGTCTCCCCTCTCTCCTTCTGTGAGATAGACTGTTCGAGAGAAGGAAGGAGAGAGAGAGATATGACGTCATGACGTAGAGAGAAAAGGAAGGAAAGCAGGCAGGCAAACTGTACGGAACGAGGGGAAATCTCGAAATAGCATATGCGAAAAAGGGGGCGGGGCTTCACGCTAATCAATCGATAATTCGTAGGTCTTACTGTTCTCGACGTCCTTCATATCGATCGTCGTGATCGCCTCGACGCCCGATCTCTACGATGTCATCGGCTGCTATTTTGTGAGTGTCGTTGTGTGGTGCGAGGAATCCAAAACTTCGCCTTGTCTAATTTTGACTGGATTTTAATTCGTGGTGTGTGCTGCATGGTGCGATATCCGAAAGGTCGCTAGTCGAAATCTATTGCAGATGTCGCTATCGGTGGCGGATCTGCTCACTTCCGTCCTTATTGTGCCCCTCTCCATCTACAGCACGCTCACGCCCGAATGGAAGTTTATGGGTGAGATCAGAGATCAAAGATCAAAATGGGCGGAGCCTGGGAGGTTCTGCTGCATATATCGAGTAGTCGAGGTGCTACAATGAATGGTTGAGTGGATGAGGTTGGCAGGAGAGAGAGAGAGAGAGAGAGAGAGAGAGGCGAGAATTCGCTTAGTGAATCGACTCCATTTTGTGCAGCAGCAAACAAAGAGGCGAAAAACGAAATGCAGAAATGAAATGAATCACAGGAACGGTAGAAATTTGCAGTTTCTGAGAGATTGCATGTTGCTGTTTGGTCTGGCGAAGAAAATTGACGATCTGTACAAATTATCTATTCTGTGGATAAAAAACTGATTCACCAACGAAAAGAAATGAATCTCACAACGCTAGAATTGTCGGATTCCTGAGGGGTTTCTTATTACTCTCTTCAATATATTTTTTTACTATGAATGATTGCAAAAAATAGGTGGAAGCGTATCATTTTGTAAGAACTTTTCAGGAAAATGCTCAATTGTTCTGGGAAAATCTGAACTTTCCCTGCAGGCGACAACATTTTGCTGTGCAATTACGGGATTATTGAGAAATTACTTATTGAAACTGACAATGAGATAAATAGGTGGAAACTTATGTTTTTTCGAATATATCAGAAAAAAACAATTTTAAAAAACGCATTTCTCCTTGAGGCGACAACAGTTTGCTGTGCAAGCTCTCAGCGTACACGCAAATCGCCCTTTTCTGCTCGACCGTCTACACTTTCGCATGGATTTGCATCGATCGGTGACCGATTTGATCTTTGATCTTTCACCCTTTAACTTCCCTACCTTCATTATATCCTCAATCTATTGAACTCTTGATAAGTGTGTGCAAACTAGACTAAAACCTTTAAGTTACCTATCACTTAACTTACAATTTTCATTTCGTTATTTGCTTCGTACGAGGTGTGTCGTTGATTATCCTTTGTTTGGTGTAAGCTCACCATGCGAACCAGGTCTACATTTTTCTGGAAAAAATTGATCTTTGATCTCTCCGTTGGTTCCCTCATAAGGAACTTCTTCTGCCTCCCTAATGTTTCTCATCGATAGGGTGGGGGTAGAAAAAGGAGAAGAAGGAAGAAGGGAGAGAAAGAGCAGTCTCACTTTGTTTTATTGCCAAACGGAGTGGGGACAACGACGGAAGTCCCTGTTAGTGGGAGAGAGAGAGAGAGACGGAGAGAGAGAGAGAGAAAGAGAGAGAGAGAGACCGGAGTCTCACGATTACTTACTTCTACTCTTTCCAAAACATCCGCATACAAAGAGGAGATTATGAACGTGTGAACCGGAGATTGCGCTCTTCCTGAAATAAAATTAGATAGCGAGAAAAAAGTATGCGAGGGGATGCTTCAAATTGCATCATTGTAATTTTGGCATGTTGTGAATCAGGGTAAATCAAATCTTTGGTGTGTTGAATTTGCGATGACGTGACTATTACGCAATATATTACTCTTTCAAAGTAGTAATTATTCCGTCAATATTACATTGAGAGTGAGATAGACTGCGTAAAGATGGGAGAGCACTCTCGAATATTACGTGTGGTCTTTCGCCTCTCTCTTTCAGTCGCATCATTCCACACGTCGATCCAAAACGAACACCATAAAGGGATCGGGAGTGAGATAATCTCTAATTTCCTCACTCCACACCCCTTTCTGGAGGCGTGTGGGGGTGTCTCTGTAGCCGTATGACGAGTCTTTCTTGCTATAACTCAAATACAATGAAGTTAGGCCATTTTGTATCACTCTGTCGCTTCATTTTATCATTGTGATTCGAGTACAATTGCTCCCATAATTTCGGTCCTCTGATGACTCAGTTTGGGCTGAGTGCGAGCTGCACCCGGCCATAGTGGTTCAATTTTACCGAAAATGAAATTTTGGAGAAAAGAAGTATAGCATTCTGTTATATTTTCTAGAACAGTTGACTTCCTTTTTTAGATGTTTTTAGATTATAGTCAAGTCTTTGAATGCTGGGAGCGTCTTAGGGGGAGCGCGACGACTCAGACTCGCGCTGACCACACTAACGATGCTGTGCTAGCTGAGAGAGAGAGAGAGAGATTGGAGGGAGAGAGGAAAGGGGGATATCGGGGGAATGAATGATTGAGGATGCGGGGAATCCGAGGGAAGGAGGAAAAAGGACATAGACCGACTGGGGAATTGAGAGAGTTGCCGACTTTGGATGAGAGAGAGAGACGTGACCCGAAGAAAGAAGAGAGAAGAGATTGAGGGACTGGGGATGACTTAAAAAACGAACGGATTACAATATTTTAATCGTGGTACGCATGGCACACATATCTATGAGTATTGCGCATTTTTCCTACTGAGGGCGGAGGTGAACGGTGAATATTTTAATATTCCATCGATGCAAATCGGCGACCAATCATCTGAACTATACGACTGCACTGAGTTTGTCTCCAATTTCTCTCTAGACTAGGTCAGGGACTGCTAGGGGCCGGTCCGGACCGGCCGGGACCGGCCCTGTTCGCGGGGGAAACAACCAGGACTGTACTTACTTACATCTGTGTAATGGGCGATTTCCGAATTATTTACTGCTAGACGTCGTCAATTTCTTGACGGAAGTTTGGGGATAGAAAATTCGTTCAAATCAGCACAAGAAGCTCGTGTAATGGTCAGAGAGAAGAGGGAAGGAAGCAAGTGGATTCGAGGGAATAGAAAATACATTGAACTTTACATTTTGTTAAAAATCAATTTTGTAAATTACAGGTACTCTGCGATGATGAAGCCGGCCCGGTACCAGGACCAGTCCTTGACGAGGTAATTTTACGACATTTATCGATTTTTTTTGTTATATAACGTATTTTCTGGCAAAATACAGAGATCCGAATGGGAGAGTGCATGTTTGCTATAAAATAAACTGCGTTAGGCCATCGTTATTTAGATTGGATTATCCAGAACGGGGTATGCAAAAAATGGCATGACCATAATCAGAGATTAGATGATTCACTTTAGTTTGGGACAGATGCGTTAAGGGAGCGAAACAAGAATTTGTATTTGTAGTACTCATATACGAAACTGTAGATATTATTCATACTAATTCAATTCAATTTTGTTCAAAACCAGCTTTTGATAGAAAACAAATTTTATTCCCATGCTCAACAGGTGGTGTAACCCTCTCCTTTACCAGCTTTTTTATCGAGAACTAATTTATTTTTGCTCCAGATGGTCTAAACCTCTCGATTCCCAGGTGCAAATGCTGGATTCTCTTCTCGTGGATCACTTCACTCCTCACCTGCGCCCCAATTGTATTCGCCCAAATGCAGGCATGTGATCTTTGATCTTTAGATATCATTTATTTGGTCTTTGATCTTTAGATATCATTTATTTGGTCTTTGATCTTTGGGCAATCTTGTTTTGGCATGCATTTTACTTAGAATTCATATTCCAGTCGCCTGCAGAATAGTATCTGGCCGGGAGAGTTTTCAATAATGAGTTTTTAGGATAATTAGATTTCTTAGCCTCTTTCCTCTCTGTAGGATTGACTGACCTGTGGAATGATGTGATGAGTATTCAGGAAGCTTTTTACAAAGTATTTGTGCTGGATACAATAACTTTCCACTCCTCTCTTCTCCCTTCGTTCGACTGTTTTCTATGGTCGTCTCTTCTCTTCTCCTCCTTCTCTCCTGTTGTTTCATCTTCCTAATTAGGAATTGTGAGGGAAGAGTCGCGGGCTTCTCTCTCTCTCTCTCTCTCTCTCTCTCTCTCTCTTTCTCCCCTCTCAGATCTTCTCCGTTTTGGGTGGAATGACGTGAGACCAAGAAGGGAAGTAGAAGAAGAGGAAAACAAGGGGGAGAGCAGTTATTAAATGTTATTACAAACTCACAAACACTAGTCCAAAATAATAAGAAGTTCCGCTGCTAGACTATAGGAGAGGTTGCATGACAGGGGTACGGAGATGTATGTATAGAAAGAGAATACAAACACCAGGACTCCATTTCATGTAATAAAAATTCTAAAATTGCCTTAGGCGCGCACAGATAGATTGTCCGTACACGAAAAAGGGTAATATGCACAGGTAAAGCATAAATGACGATACTAAGAATTAAGTATACTTCGTTATCGAAATGATTAGTGAATGAGATTAGTGAAGTTTCCTCGATTTAAACATTTTGCAGGTTCAATTCCAATCGGAACTTGAGTTGTGTGTTCTCAATTGGTCAGCCACCTCGGCCTACTCTTCCACACTCCTGGTACGTATTGCATAGTGATGACGACGTCTATCTGGCTAACGAAACACTCGTTTCCTCGATGCAATTAAATTAAATTTTGAATTGGTGATTTCACGTGTAACTCGAATACTCAAATATTAGAAAGAATAACGTCATCGAAACATGCCAAAATCAATCATGAGTTATACAAAACACAGCATCGAGTTGAATCCATGCCAAGAACGTCTTTTGTTGTCTGACTCTCTCGTTTCGCGCACTCTCTCGGTGATTCTCTCTTTCTCTAGCCTGATCTCGCCGATACTCTTTCGGAGGCTGTGCAAAAATAATGTTTTCGAGGTAATTACATAGTAATGATGCAATTCCTTTCAGATTCTCGTGTTCGTTCCAACGCTCGTCACCGTTTTCAACACGGGCTACAAAGTCATTCGGGCGATGAGAAATCCGCATGAGGTCAGAATTTAAAAAAAAAACTCATTTCTATTGAGTCTTCCAGGATTTATTTTTCTTTTACAAAATTATGTTTTACTCATTTTTGATGGTTAGATGAATAGATAAGTGGGTTTGAAAATCCTATTATACTATTCTATATTTTTTAAAATTTTATTATTATTTGTCACGACAAAAACAAGGAGTGATTTTTATCCGTTTGAATCTGTATTTAGAGCTGCGCATGCGAGTCAATTACCGCTTTCTTCTCTTCTCAATGCTCGCAATTACCTCTCTCTCTCCTTTTTTCGCTCTCTCTCTCTCTCTCTCTCTCTCTCTCTCTTGTTTTCCTCCATTGAATAGTAATGACGCAATTAGTGCCTGAATATCCGTCGTAGGCTATTCATTCATCGATATGTCCGGGCAGCGTCATTATTCTTACATCATTGTTCGCCTACAACCGACTTGTAATTGTCTCAGGGTGTTCATTTTCTTGTTATTCTCATATGGCTTCTGCGTAAAATACAAATCTCACATTTTCGCATAAGATCTCGATTTTTTCTGTAACTTTTGCAGAAAAATTGGCGCAAGTAAGTGCAAGATTTGCGGTAAGAACAAGAGGCAAAAAAAACTTGCATAAGCGCCCTCAGGCGACGGATTTCCGGTGCCGGAAGTGAGACGCCGGAAGAGAGAGAAGAGGGAACCGACAGGAGAGAGAGAGAGGACAGGACAGGATAGGGAGAGATTAGAGAGGTGATAGTACTCCTAACTGAAATTTCGTTTGAAAATCCGGAAAACAATGTTTGTGGAGATTAGGAGGAGATGCATCTCTGTGATTGTACTTTTTAAAGTTCCGTTTAGAAATCCAAAAAATTGAAGGGAGTACGGTTCAAAACTTTTAGAACCTTGTTTTCGGTTTCCTCAAATCCAGAACTATCTATCTCATTCGAGAGGTCGACGGCAAAATTAGCAGAAGATAATCGAGAAACATATTATAATAACAGTATGGTTACCCGCTCTGAAAGTAGGAATGATTAGTGCGGGATGACTGATCGACCTAGGTTGCATTGGCTAAATATGTAGACAATGCACAGGAAGCTTGTTAGACGGTGATGTCATCTACCTTTCCTCTAGGGCAATGACTGAGGAGGGAAGAGAGAGAGAGAGAGAGAGAGAGAGAGAGAGAGAGAGACGGCACGTCACAGAACGAGAAACTGCAGGAGACTTGATGTGATTGATGTCCAGATTAGAAGGAAAAAGAGAGACGCCGACGTGTTCTCAAACCTTCTCAATTTTTCATGCACCCGAAACGAACCTTCCATTGCAATAGGGATTTTTCACAATAAATCTCACACCATAACACATGATACCACACAGGAAGGGTTCAGTGTGAGAGATTCCCTTTCCATTGTACACGCTCTCTCACGGCGAATCTCTTATTTTGAGGGTGATCGGCCTGTGGAACGATGATTCGTCGGTAAATAAGTGAAGTGTTAATGTTTTCCTTTTCAAAGTTACCATCGGCAATTTCCACGAATAGCCATTTTTCCTGTGAATATTTTCGCAGTTCACAGCTCGCTTAGCTTGTGGGAAAGTGGTGGTCGGGAAGGAAAAAAAACAATAAGCCGTGGGAAATCGTCGACGGCCGATGCGCGTGAGAACCGCCATGTGACTGCTCACTTACTCACTCACTTCTGCTTATTCACGGATGCACGAAATACGGCTCTGAAATGGAGGGAACGAATGGATGCATGTGGGGAAATGACGTGAGAAGCGAAAATGGAAAAAGAGAGAAGAGAGAAACAATAATAGAAGGATGAGGCAATGGATTGAATAGAATTGACAGACAACCCCAGTATTCAAATTCAGTAAAAAGATATTCGGCAATTTCATTTGATTATTTTTGAATTTGTTTGTAAAAACTGGGATGTTTTAAATTAGACAGTGTTGAAAATTGCGGGAAAATGTAATTCAAATTCAAATTATCGATATTTCAGCTGGACGATTCACAGCGCGTGATCATCGAGACGGATCCCAACTTCGTCCTCACGATATTCGTCATGGTCGCATTCGTTTTAAGGTGAAAGCAGCAATTACATAGTGATGATGCAATAGACATTAGGGATGCAGGCTCGGCAATCGTTTTACGTGATACTGCTGATGCGTTAAACTTAGTTGAAAGAAACGACTGTCAGATGGTATACGCAACACCGAATCGGCATCCCCAATAGACATTATTTCCATAGTTTTAGCCATAAATACTTCTTTCCCAAAAAATGGCGTTGAAACGATAGGCATTGAACCTACATACATTGACTACATTGAAACTACATTGAGATCTCAAGTTGAGATGATGGGGTTTCGGTGCGATTTGACTGTAATTATGCAATCTGACATTACTTCTGTGAAATTCGCTGATTTAAAATAATGTATTTCAGTTGGTTACCGCTGCTCTCACTGAAGATCTTCTCTGCTTTTGTCCCTCCACCTGAAGCATCCGAGGAACTTTCACTGGTTAGTAATATTTTACTCGAAATCATTAATAATAATAATAATGATAATAAAAGCATAGTTTATCATTCACATCATTCCACAAATCGATCAACCCGGATGCCAGGGAGGGATGTGAGGAGAGAGAGACTTTCTAATGCTGCGCAAATTTCATGGGATGCAAGGTGCAAAACAGTTTTATGCACTCTTTCATAACTTTTTTCCTAGTGAAGCTACAACTTCCAAACTTGATACAGGGATCGCAAGCCACGTTTGGAATATTTTCCTTTTTAATTGGAGAGATTTCGTTCAGTTTGAGCTGAGTTAGACGAATTTTCCACCCTCAGAGGGTGGAATTCCACCCCTGAAATTTGCGCAGCATTACTCTTTCTCACATTCTCGTCCTTATCATTTTCCAAACATTCGAAATCATGTGCAACTTATCGTCAGCAGATCCAAAAACTCACGTTTTCTATCACATTCGAATGAATCCTCTAATGAACGTATGTCGCAAAGGAAAAACAAACAATCACAAAAAAATGAGGAACATATATTTTCGTAAATATTTATCAAATTCTAATTGCAGGTTTCCTTCATCTTCACTTGGCTCGCGATCGCCGGTCCATCGTCCAAATTCCTCTGCTACATGTTCTGCAATCCCATATTTCGGAGGTAGGAGATTGCATAGCGATGATGCAATGTATCCCTCAGAAAACTATGGAGTGAACATTTTCCTAAATGAAGCAATTGACCACCATCCCCGTTTCTCATCTCTCTGAAGAAAAAATGTTTTTCTTCGAATGTGATCATACTGATTAAAACAATCTGCAGCGGGAGAAAATTGAGATATATTGAGGGGTTTTTTATCGCGTTCTTTGAGATATATTGAGGTTTTTTTTGAGATATATTGAGGGGTTTTTTATCGCGTCTCATAAATCACACAAAAAGAGGAGAGTGACGACTTCGTCTTTAGAAGGGCACGAAATGAGAGGGGAGAGACAAACCTCTGCCAACTACGATTGTTCACCGCAACAAATTTTCATGAAGTAGTATCCAAATTCATGTTTTTCCCTCAGTCTTTGGTTTTTGGAATAATTGTTTCGTGCCTCTCTTAATTTCATTAGGATAGTCTTCACAATCTATCTACAGTACTTCCTTCCCGATCCAATAAATTCACACCTACAGTAGTCCAAATCCAATCAATACCCATCTACCATATCCCCATTGCAGATCCTTCCTCTCCGTACTCTCTTGCTGCTTCTCCTCCTCTTCTCGCGGTCGCTCCTCCCCCACTCGATCGGAATACGCCAACATGTCCACCTCCTCGTACCTATGACCATCCGGGGAGTACGGTCACCAGCCGTGCTCCCACCCCGATTACGGTAGCACCACCACCGCTCGACCAGAGTACGGTAGCGCCGCTCTCGATTACGGTAGCAGCGCTGCGCATGCAGAGTACGGTAGCGAGTTTACTGACCAGTCCCGAGAGCAGCAGCATAAAACGGCTGCAATGGCTATGGCTCCTCCTAACACACTAGCAGCATTCGGATTCTGATCCGCCCAGAAAGGAGTGAGGGTGAGAGAGTGAGCAAAAGTGAGAGAGTTGCTCTCGATCTCACACGCTCTCTCATTCCAACCCCATTCTGGAGGGTTGATCGGCCTGTGGAAATGTGCCCCTCTGATAGTTCCCACTAGTTGTTCCTAGCCCCGCCCCCCTCCTCTTGGTATGTATATCGATTCTTTCTCTGACCACACTTTCATTCATTGATCTCTGTGGTGACGTATGCACTGCGTTCTCTGGCGATCTCTCATCTTTGATCTCTGTATGCACACTCTGACCTCATTTAAAGTCATTCACTTCCTAGGCATCTACGTGTACGGTTATTGCTCAGCGATTTATCGATTTTCTTGCATTCCAAATAGATTCTATTGATTTTCACAGTCGCCTTGCCCGGTTCATACTGTATTATCTGTTATCTCTCATGTTCGTATGTGCGTCGATTCAGGGTCGAGTGACTTATCGATTCCACTCTGATTGACCCGTTTGATAAGCATTTGCACTGTTTTGAGATCTCAAATCGTCTATTCATATCTACTTTCAAACACTCTCATAGTCCGATTGAATTGTAAATCTGATATTTCCAAATGAATTAGAGTTGCTTAATGTCTTATCAGTTAGAGTTTGAAAATCGTGTAAATAATTGGATCAGATCTCTTCATTTCGAATACTCCGGATAGTTTATGAGAGATAATGTGAAATAGAGAGACCTGATCGAATCATTTACCCGACTTTCATACTCTACTATCAGTGCTCTTTCCTTCCGCTCATTTTCCTCTGCAGATCTCTCATCATTCATATTTCGCACCAACGCTTCCCCCGCATTATGCCCAATTGTTACATATGTTGCATCAGAGAAGTATATAAATAACTAATAAATATATTGACTAATTGACTAATTTGGATTTTTGGCAGTGAATTGGTGCTTTGGCTACATCACTGTTCAATCCTTCCTCGGGAATTACATACTGTAACCCACAATATCACGGCATTCTGATGAGCCTATGCAAATTGAGACAAATGGTTAGAAAGTGCGAAAATAGTATGTAAATGGGAGATGGTCTCACCCATAGACCAAAAAGTACGTTCTAGGGAACAAAACCTGACAGTTTTTGGGATTTTTTAGAGGCGAAATTTGAAAAATCAAGCATCATTTCAGGTTATCCAGGCGCGGTAGCGCCTGAAAATTTGAAAAATCAGAGAGCATTTTCGATTTTTCACCATAAAACCTGAAAAACCAGACATCATTTGGGACTTTCGGGAACAAACGTTTTTGGTATATGGTCTCACCACAAATTCAATTTTGGCATTTGGTCAGAACGTCGTGCAATATCTTGACGTAGTCGAGGAAGTCACCACCAAAAACAGCAGAAAGGACGGAAAGAAGGCAAAGAAGACATGAAGCTCTCCTTTGCCGAGAACAGATACTATCGATAACAATGTGAGATACGGTAATGATCTTAGCCTCGAGTCGCCTAATGAGACCTACAAACACACACGACTCATTGACACACAGCATCGAATTGGCACCATGCCAAGAGCGTCTTTCGTTGTCTGACTCTCCCGTTTTGCACACTCTCTCATTGAATCCATCGTTCTCTAACTGGATCTTGCATTTACTATTTCAAAGAAGGGCCTCATTGAGAATTCACTTCTCGATACTGTTCTAATTTGCCTCGCTCCAGTCTCAATCAAAATGCAATTACAACCTCACAAAGGGGATAATTCCATTTAAATGATCCCTTCCACTTGCAAATGATATGAGAGAGTGTGTTCTCGCCTTCTCTCTTTCCACTCTCTCCCCTCATTCTCCACTCACTCTCTACTCTTCGCTTCTTCACGAGTGGTCACCACGAGTCTTCGCTACGAGTGAAGACGAATCTTTCGACAAATCTGCCATGGTCAGTAATAGACAATCCAATGGACCTATGCGATCGATACTGTACATTATAACGTATCTTCTCTTGAAATATACGAGATAATAACAGTATCCACCTGCTCATCCAGGACTCCAAAAGTACCAAATCCACGCGTCGATGCGAATCTTTCCAAAACTACCGTATCCGCGCATCGATAAGTCTTTCCACACTTTCGTATGAATGCGGCGATACTTAGATAGATAGATAGATAGATATTTATACATGTTAGGACATGTTAATTGATGTAGAAAAGGGTTGTCTTGGAATGAATGATATTCGTTCTCAATTAATTTCGTCAATCATCCTTTTGGTAAACTCAGAATAATTAGTAGGAAGTTTGACTTTCTGCAATAAAGATATTAGTAGTTTCGATATTCGATGCGCGAAGCTGTTTTCGCGCTGTTTCAACTTAGCCATGTCGATATCGGCTTTATAACCAGCTCCTCTTGTTCTAGTTCTCACAAGTGAGAAGAAATCCGGCATAACTTCGGAAAGTCTTCCATTCCCGAATATCATTTGATACGCTATTTTAATATCATTAACATTTCTCCTGTATTTCAATGAAGAAATATTTAACATTTCATTCCTAGTAGAATAATTCGGGCGATTGGAATAAGTATAATTCATCGTTCTATACAAAATTCGGCGTGTTACTGCATTCTGCACTTTTTCAATTTTTCCCCTATCCGTAGAGTTTATCGGACGCGCAGCACTGGAACTAAACTCTAGCGTGGGCCTAACATAGATACAGTACGCGTTAACTAATGTTTGCGTATCTTCTGTTTGTAGAGCTCGAAATATCATATTTGCCTTTGATTCTGCTTTAACACATATATCCCTAGCGTGATTTTTCATGGACAGTTTACTATCAATGATTACTCCTAGGTCTCTTATACATTCTTTACTTTCAATATCATGATCTCCAACTTGGTATTTTATCTTTTGGTTTTTATTGCCCAGGTGGAGCACATTGCATTTTGGGTTTGCAATTTTCAATTGCCACGTATTGCTCCATTCTAAAATTTTGTCAATGCTGACTTGTAAATCTCCCGCATCTTCATCATTTTTGTATTTTTTGAATATTTTTAGATCATCTGCAAATGAGTAGCTGTAAACATCATTACCGCTCAAAATTCTAGGTAACTCGGAAATATAAAGGTTAAAGAGTAGTGGTCCTAATACTGAGCCCTGAGGGACTCCACTTGTAACATCACGCTTATCTGACAGTTTATCACCAACCCGCACTTGAAATACTCTATTTGTCAAATATTCCTCAATCCATTTGACAACCTTCACAGGAAATCCCATTTTTGATATTTTTGTTATCAATTTTGGGTGACTTACAGTATCGAAAGCCTTTGCGTAATCAAAATATACAGCATCAACGTTACCCCCGTCATTAATACATTTCGACCAATGATTTATTACTTCTAAAAGTTGAGATTCGACACTTCGAACTTGTCTGAATCCGAACTGAGTGTTTGGGAATATTTCGAACTTTTCACAATCATTAATTATCCCCTTCGAAATACATTTCTCAAAAACTCTACAGAAAAAGCTGGTTATTGATACAGGTCGATAATTCAAGGGATCATTAAAGGGAGCTTTTTTTCGAAGTGGTGTTATAATAGAGTGCTTCCAACGTTTAGGTATCTCAGTTTTCTCGTATGATTTGTTAAATATAATTTCAAGAGGAATTGATAGAGGGACGGCAATTTTTTTGATAAAAAACAAGTTGATATTGTCAGGTGTTCTGCAGCTAGAGTTCTTCCATTCTTCTATTAAACGGCATATTTCATGTCTACTGAACATCTCATCATAATCGGGACTTGATATTGCCTCTCTTGCATGAGTAAAGATTGGCGTTTGCCCATCGTCAACTGTAAACACCTCTGAAAATGCATGCGCAAGGCAATTTGCTTTGTCAGAATCAGTTTCAGATATGATCCCATTTACCCCAACAAGAGAATCAATTTTAGAACCTTTAGTATCACTTAATTTCGACTTTATGTAGCGATAAAACCCTTTTTTGTCGGCAGAAGATAAAATTGTTTTCTCCCTGTTTTTCACGTACTTTTTCATGCTTTTCATGCAAATTTTGTGTGCGCGTTGAAACTCTCCCTTGTACAAGGGATCATTTGATGTTATCCACTTTTGCCAGTATAAGAATCGAAATTTCATCTGTTTTTCTATAAATGGAGGGATAGGCATTCCAGACATGTTCACTCTGGTCATAGGAACGCGAAACTCGATTATAACTTCTAGGATACTTAAAAGTTTCTCGTACATAATATTTGTCGAATCGTCACATTTAAACACTAGACTCCAATTTATTTTTGCCAGTATTGAATTGATAGTTTGGTAGTTTCCTTTAGAGAAATTTCGCCGGTTTATGCATTTTGGGGGTTTGTGGGAAATCGAAAGTTGAAATTCTATGGTACGATGATCCGAATTTCCAATTTCTGGAAGAATTTCAACATTGCGAATGAGCTCATCACCGTTTGTCAAAAGAAGATCGAGGAAGTTGTTATCTCTTGTTGGTTTATCGACTAACTGCGTCATATTAGCCATTTCTACCGTATCTACCGTATCCACGCGGCGATGCGCATTTTCCAAACTGCCGTATCCACGTGTTGATACGTCTCTTTCCAAAACTACCGTATTTACACATTGATACGTCTTTCCAAAACTACGGTATCGACACTTCGATAATACTCTTGCTAAAACTACCGTATCAACGCCTCTATATGTCGCGCACCCAAGTTGCCGCAGCTGCGCGTCGATAACTCTTTCCAAAACTACCATATCCAGACATAGATACTTCTGTTGCCAAAACTACCGTATCCAAGCGTCAATGCGTATCATTCCAAAACTACCGTATCCACACGTCGATACGCCTCTTTTTAAAACTACCGTATCCGCGCATCGAGACTTCTTCTTTCCAAAAGTACCGTATCCTTGCGCGGATACGCATCTCCTTTCAAATCCACCGTACCATGCTACAGTATACGTGAGTAGAAACTACTACTGCTAACTCCTTAATGTAGATCCTTTCAGCGGCAAAAGCATGTCAGAATAGCTTTCCTTATCTTGATATTCATTCAACAATGTACGGGTGAAACCGAAACTAAAATCGATTGGACGAGATGCACAGAACCCGGAGGCCACGAAAAAGCAGATACGGTAATAATGTATTTCGTTTGAGAAGAAAACAATCTTAAACGTGTACTTCATATTTTCTATTTTCTTTACAAACTTCTTCATTTCAGGTATGCTACGTTAAAGTGAGTTGTAAACATCCGTTGGACCAGAAATCGAAAATGGAAACGCTAAAAGACGTAAACCATCTTGCTCAAACAAACAACCCGCGTGACTGTGGCACAGGAATTCAGCTCAAGTCAGTGCATGTTCATACGCCCAAAAATCTATCTGAGAAAAAGGTGAAAAAGAATTTTCAGACCCCTCGGAAAAAGAACGTGGCTGGTGTACATACAAGTAGCTCATGATGCGTTAAAAGCGGATAAAGGGGCCAGGATTCAAGTTGAGAATAACCACTTCGGATGTGAGAAGGATGGATTCAAGTCGGATATTAGACCTTTGACACAAGGTACCGACCATAGATTAAACCGTCAGTATACGAATCAGGGCATACATTTAAAAAAAAATTCTCATTCTCGTGGTCACTTGCAATTATAGAGAAATATATCGGAAAGGAGTTAGATATGTATGAAAACACCTAAGAAAATAAGGCTCGCAGAGATTCTTTTACTCTCTTTTACATCCCATTCCGACATTCCTATGGTAAAAATGTAGCCAACCAGAAATTTAAAATGCTCGCCTATTTCCATTAATTTCGAATCCTTCACAGACACTTACGCTCACGCCGAGTCTACGTTCTCTGACAAGCGGATTTTCTGCGCGTTTATTATATCTACGAACGGTGATAACGTTGGTATATAAGGCGTGCACTAGAAGAACAAACATATTGCAGCTGAAAAGTGTTTTATCCACAAGCGGGACAAGCAGCCTCTCTCTCGTATATGAGACGAGCTCGCAAGATGCACCGCTAATTTCACTTACAATAGAAACTGTCGGCACAATATCATCCCGTATTGATGATATCTTCACATGTAACTCGGAAAACGCTGTGCTTGATAGTAAATATGCGGATGAAAGTCTCTTCATTGAACCAGTGAGATCATGCACATAGTAATACACATGACCACCTTCTTCAGGCGATAATCATACCAGGAAACAACAAATGTCCATCGTCCAAGGGGAATCTTTAGTGAGTGCATTACTAATGCCTCCCTGGCCTCCCTGGCTGCGCATTAAGTGCTGAATTTTCAGCCTGAAAGGGCCAAACGAGCAGAGCTATAACCTAGTCGAGAAACTTACGTGCGAACTCGATCCATCAGACACTAAATATAAGTTCAAGTACACCAAGAAGGGAGACTCACCGATTATCATCCCTCCAGAATCAAAATTTCAAGTATTCTGCGGATGGAAAGGTACTACTGTTACTAGCCCTACCGTAACTTCACAACTTGAGTGTGTGCAACCTGTTCCGATATCACCACTTCTTGTACGCAAGACGAATGCAAGCCGACTCATACCCCTGGTGTTGCGGATAGCGGAACGTGCGCCAAAATCGAGGTGATCTACCGTATCCATCAAATAAAATAAAAAAAAGATTTTTTTTTGAATTTCAGTGTTCTACTGGTCGATGGCTGATCCAGTCTGAGGACAAGTCCGAGAGCGGGATAAAAGTAACCGACCTAGAATGCAAGAAAATCGGTGCCAACGCAGCGTGGGTCTTGAAAGGTGGAAAGTCCGCGATTACTACAGCACAATGTACTGCCGAACGTGAGTTCACATCACTCGAAACAGAGTCGGCGAGAACGAGTTATAGAAAGAGAGAGGGCGAGAGAGCAGCGCAAAACTAGAGGGTCAGACGAGTAAGGATCACGGGGAACTTTAGGCCCACTAACTCATTGGGGATGAAAATAAATTTTCGAGCATATTTTACTAATTATATTATATTGTGCTTATTTAGCCAGGACAGTAGGCTTGGAACACGTCTGAGCTTCAGCACGAACGATATTAAACATCACAGACAGAAGCTTTTGCATTTGTTACGCGAAAAACAGCTAATCCTGAACCCACTAAGTTAGTGGGCCGCAAGAATGAAACAGGGGCATCCCACTAAGTTAGTGTGCCTAAAGTTAGCTCGATCCTTAGTGGGTCAGACAACGAGAGACGTTCTTGGCATGGTGCCAACTGGATGCTGTGGAGTTAGCTCATGAGAAGTAGCAATGTTCTTGTGAACTGCAGATGACTGTCAAGCTGATAACCCTTTGAAGTTCGAATGCCCTCCTTCCGTTGGCCAAGAAAATTGTATTATCGTGGGTGGAAGATTTGGAAGTATCTAAATGCGCTTTTTAGGCTCAGCTAAATAAGAGGAGCAACGGGTGGGGATGCGGCAGCTCCCCAATTATGTAAGACGTATTTTATTTTAGTGCATTAAATAACTCCTAGTATCTCTACAGGGCGGCACAAGGCAACAGTAAAGCAATTTCGGTAGGAAACTTCACGTGTGACTCAAAGGATGGCACGTGGAAGTACAACACGAACAAGGTGGTACCCAATGGATCCAGCATCTACTGCGACAGTAAGTGCTCCTTTAGTCGAAGAGATATTCAAAAAAATGAATGACTCATAGTGACAACACCAAATTAGAATGAGAAAAAAATGACCATCACGTTTTGCATGGCGGGGTCCTATAACCCGTTAGTGTAGGATATCTTTGCTATGTAGCGACGTTAGACAAGAAAATATTAGTCCATTTTAGCAACGGCGCATAGCGAGCCATCCACTGGCAGTATGTCTCTACTCTTCATAGTCGGCGGTGTTCTTGTCGTCGTTCTTATCTTAGTTGTCGCAGCCGTCGTCTTCATTTGCATACGGGTGAGTGCACCCCGGTTACGGTATCTGTACCGGTATCGGTACCCCGGTTACTGTATCTGTATAGGTACTGTACCGGCTACGGTATCGGTACAGTAACCGGTGTCCGATACAGTACCCCTCGGATTGCAGAGACATCGCAAGTACACTGCGTCCGAGAAGGAACTGCGCAGGAGACCGGGAGTGCACTGGATGGTACAGATGTTCAGCAACTCAGGACTACCTACTTCCGACGTGAGTTATCGTCAAATGGAACCACCGTATCCCACCTGCAGTGATCTACCGTACTCTTGCAGCTCGCAGCTCTCAAGGAATGGGACGGCGTCATGTTCGAGACGATTCTCAACGTAATGATCAACTCTTTAACTCGTTAATCAATCAATATTTCAGAAATGGATGAAATTCGCCATCTACGAGCGGTACAAGTTCGCGGAGCGTATTTCATTCGAGGTAAAAAATGGTGACAGTGAATGAAGAAGTGAAAGAACTCTTGTTACAGTTGGGCGTTTCCTCCACTTGCGAGCAGTTTATCAGCCTCTTGATGAGGGTATTCGAGGTGGAAACCGACTACCGTGTCTGGAGTGCGTTTCAACCCCACTCTCGATCGATATCTGCTTACAGTATACACCTCTTCCAATCAATAAAGTCATTTTTGTAGATAATCTAATCCCGACGTTCAAGTTGCTGCACGCGCAGGCTGCAGACAAGGAAGATAACAAGGATTGCGACCAGCGACTGAGGAAATTGGCAGTCGTCCAGAGCAAGAAACTACTCGAAAAGTTCGGATGGGAGGGAGTCAACAGCGAATGTGAGTGCATCGACAACTGACCAGAATCGATACGATTACTGTACTCTAAAATCGATACGATTACTGTACTCTAAAATCGATACAATTTCAGTCCGTGACACTGCCTATCAGCGATACCTCGTCTTCAACCTACTGTACTACTGCGACGACAAAGACTCCATTGAGGTACTGTAGTAAACCATGAAAACCTGCTCTTACCGTATTCCCATTTCAGAAAATGATCGCAATGTTCGAGAAGCAAAAATTCAATCTCCACTCTATCAATCGACAAGTGTGCTGGGCTGCAGCAGTTCGCGACAGGGGACAGGTAAGTCGTACGGTAGATCAAGAATCGATCGATATGCAGAGTACGGTAGTACCGTATCAATGCATCAAGTAGTGTAATTGCAGTTCGACTGGACGATGAAAGCTGCGCAGCAGGCTACTGTCGACAAAAACATTGTATGGTAGCCTGGTTGGCCTTCTAATCGAAAAATAAATGAGAATAGGTCAAATAGATCCTCGTCCAGACAATGTCGACAAACGAAAATTGTGAAAATTTCATGCATTTCCGGCCACTTTTCTAGACTTGGGAACGAACTTTTAGGCATGTGTGAACGAAATACCTGCGAGAAATTCATTTGACCTATGTCGATAATCGAGGTGTTTTCAGGCTAAAGAGTTTGGAGAACCGAAGAAGAAGAAGGGCACCAATTCAAACACGAAGACTGACGCGAGTACGAGTGAGAAGAAGGGAAAGAAGGACGGGGGATCGAAGGAGAGCAAGAGTAAGGACAGCAAGAGCAACAATAGCAATAGAAGCAACAAGAGCAAGAAGGATAAGAAGGCGAGTGGAAATACACAGAAATGAATGATAGTAAAAATAATAGTAAGTGGGCACTGGTTTACTTTATCGAACCAGGCAACTCTATCAGAACGGGATGCCTGGTCAGTTAGAATAAACCAGTACCAGTAAGTGATAGTTCTGGCTTGCATATTTTTTGTCGGATTTTACTATCTTTTGCCCACCATGGCTATGAAGATCATTTTACTACTATCATCATAGACCAAGAAGTTCTTTCTACGGAACAAACTCAGATAGCATTTTGTTCTTTTTTGAGGCGAAATTTCGAAAAATCAGAAATAATTTTGACCTTTTCTGGTGAAATTTTGAAAATGAGACATCATTTTTAGATTTTTCACCATAAAAACGGTAAATCAGACAGCATGTGGGACTTTTGGGAACAAACGTTTTGGCCTATGATTATAATTCTTCTTAGTGTACGGTATAGGATGAATCAATCGATATTCAGGGTTCGAAGGAGCAGCCGAGCAGTCAGGGAAATAAGGGAGGATCAAAGGAGAGCAGGAGCAGCACAAGCGGAAAGGATAAGAAGGTTGGAGAGGATACCGTAATCTACAATTATTGATTTATTGCAGGGCGGTTCGAAGGAATCAGCGGGTAGATCTAAAGGAAAGTCGAGAGAGAAGGCCGGATCAGAGGAGAATACTGGTCCCGAATCGAACATGGTACCCACGCCACGTAGTACTTATGCCCGCAATTACTTAACCATTTTTGAACGTCACACTGATCAGAACTGTTGTATCGTAGCGTGACCCCTACTCGCAGACAGTGCGTCGACTGAGTAGGGGTCACTCTACGATGAAACAAGAACATTACAAACAGTGATTTTCATGGGCCCCGAATTCTGGGAGCCGCGCGAGGGGGTCTGACGACCGGGGGAGGGGAGGGTCGCCAGTGGGGTCGCCAGAGCGGGAAATTTAAATTTGATTTTTTTAAAATATTATCACAAAAAAAAGATAAACACAAAATTACTATTCAAAAAAATATTTTGAATAATCACCAATGTTGAGTTGAGAAACACGTTTACATTGATTTTCAATCAAGAATTTCACCATTATGCGACCCCCTTTAGCCCCTCGCAATCACTCTCCCATGTAACTAGACATGTCGTACGACAACTCCTGATATGTGTAAGAGTCCCAGTTGGGATAAGTTTTGAGAAATTAACGTCTACTTTGGCAGGATTCACACTTTTCTTAATTTTAGACTACCCATATCTTCTGAACGCAATCATACTCCCACCTGTGCGAAAGGGTTTTCTTGTACTACTCGGGAAAACCTATCGACTGAAAAAAAGATTGATCAAAAATCTTTTTCCAAACGTGAGATATCTCATTCCCTAGAAACACCCGAAATGGAATATTTTTAGGGAGGATTTCGGGAATGCAATTTCTCGGCAGTAACACGACGTAACTTCGTACAAACAATTTTAAATCACATATATACACCATGGTTATCAATTTACCCCTTCGCAAAGCCATAATATTCACAATTATTTAAAAATTACAAAGTATAGGGCAACAAGTGAAATATAAACAGTTGGCGATTCACTTCGTTCGGTATACTGTAAATCACTTGGTCTACGTTTGCGAGGGGGTTCCCTTAATCCGAGACCATGAAAATCACTGATTACAAAACAAATATGTTATAAGGACAAGAAGGAACCCAGTGACAAGGATAAAAGAAGTGGCAAGGACAGGAAGGACGCCAGTGGGAAGGACAAGAAAACTGTCAGTGGAAAAGAGAAGAAGACTGTTAGTGGAAAAGAGAAGAAGACGACAAGTGGAAAGGAGAAAAAGACCGTCAGTGGAAAGGAATGTCAGTGGAAAAGTACGAGTGGAAGAAGTAGCAAGGAGAAGAAGGACAAGAGTGGAAAGGGTGGCAGTAAGGAGTCGAAGAGTGAAAAGGGAGCGAAGACAGAGAAGACGGCTGCTGACAAGAGTGCCAAGACTAAGAAAAGCATCAAGAGCAACAGAAGCACCCGGAAGGTGGGCACTAGAGTGAGAAATGGACACTGGTGGACTTTACCGGGCATACCGTTCTAATAGTGACTACTAGATTTACACGATGAGATGATGAATGAGAAATTCTCTCTATTAGCACGGTTTACTTGGTCCGGTAAAGTAAACCAGTGCCGCAAAATGTGAGGCCAAGGTCTCTTAATTTCACACACTATCTAATCCGGTCAGGGAATGAGAGAGTGAGAAAGAGATTCTCACTTTTTGGGTACTGTAACTCGGCTACGGTAGGATATGGATTGATTTGAGGTGGGACTGAAGGAGCGCAAGGACGCGGACGGAGACAAATTGCACGGAGACCGCGCCCAGCATCTCTTCTTCGCCCTCGGCTCTTCGAGAAACAAGGAACAAGTCGCCAATTTCATCAACTACTTCGTCAAAGAGGTATGGTTGGCATTGTGCCAAGAAGTATTTGGCACTGGATCGATACGATGGTAGTGTCCCAAAATGCAAGAAGTTTTTAAGGCCATTCTGTAAATTTTTGAAAAATGGTCCGATCTACCTATTTCTCTGTTCCATATTTTTCGGTCCATTGTTCACAAACTTACAAATGGTTTTCCCCCAAATTTCTTACACTTTGGTCTATTACCGATCAGATCATCACGAGCTGATGTACCTTACAGAAAGAATACGATCCCTCGAACCTGGTGTACCTGTTCCTGGCAACGCTGGAGTGGGACGACACGAGAGCGAACGGCCTCGATCTATTCCTGGTATGGGAGATCACTGTGCCGACTAAATTAGCGATTATACAACTCAGAGCATGGACAAGGTCGCGTTCAAGAAGATGCCACCGGGACAGAAGTACCACATGCGCATCCTCCGCAACTTCCGTCGATATGTCATCGGACAGATCGATCTACAGAAGATCGAGGCAAGACCATACTAGCCACTAAAAAAACTACAAACCTAATGTGCAGGACCACATCACGCATGACCCCAACTACACCACCGAACACTACAAGAAGCTCGAACTCGCCCTGGTATGGCAATACGCGCGAGTAATGAACATTGGGCGCTTTGCAGATGCTCAAGCGCATCCACAACACGGTGCAGCTGCAGCCGCGATTGATCGATGATTTGGACAAGGCGCTCAAGAAGTTCGACCTCTAATACACGAATAGATTACTCGAGAGTGTTTGAACAATACAAACTATTAGATAAAGTAACTAATGGTGTCCATGCTATTTGCTTAGAATAATACACGCGAAATATAGAACTGCAAAAAAAGAGAAAAGTCCGAAAAGTCGAAAAGTTTAAAGAGCTACGGTCGAAGTCTCTCATCCACAGTAGGCGTTTACATTTAATTTCGTGGTAGGAGAGAATGGACAATTTAAAATATTTTGAATAGAGTACGGTATTTTCGCAACTATTTTCCAGAAATTCTTTGTGTTTTCTTCTACTTTTTTTATCGATATTTGTTGTTTTCTGATACTCCGCAATGGTGGCTTATTCGATCTACGCCGAATCAGTGCCGGTAGCGATGCTTTACAACGTGAAGTTCTCTCGATATACTTCGGACGCGCGTGATTGACACGTTGCAATTTCCACTCGCTATATCCGCGTTTAGGGCTGTTCGTTGGGCATAGCTACTTCTGGTAGGGGCATAGCTACGTTATGAAGGAAATACTTTGGCTAGAAGACAGAAATCAGCTAGAAATTAGCTAGAAAACATGTTATTTACGTCAGCTTTGCGCGCTATTTTCTAGCCGATTTTGGTCGTCTTTTTCAAGTAGTTATGTCCCACGAGCACAGAGCAATGTGCGTGTAATATCTATCTCGCTTGGTCTCCGGCATCGATAGCTTCTCGATGGCTGATTAATTGTGCCGCTACTCTCCCTTTCTCCGTCTGCTCTCTCCGATCCTCCTTATCTCTCGTCCATCTCTTCTCTCTCTCCTCCGACTATTCTCCCCAGATTCATCTCTTCTGTTCAGGGAGAGAGAAAGTTGTTGCACTTTGCTCGCTCGAATCTTCTCCCTTACACATGTTCCCTGTTGGTGCGAGTGCTTGTCACACCGCCCCCGAGCGGTGTTTGTTTGTTTCCTAATATTAAGACTATGCTCTCTCCTTTCATGGCTATTATTGAGACGATATTTGCCCGTCGATGTTACAATTAGAGTTGCGACAAACCGCGGCTTTGCTCGTAAGCACACAATGGAATCTACGATCGTTGCTTCGATAGTACGCTCTTCTCACTCGCTTTTCTCACCCCTCCCGATCTATCCTTGATATTGTGTCTCCCCCTTTGCTGATTCAAATGGTTCCCGTCGTGATTTACTCGGATGCGCTTTCGCGCGTTTCATCGATTTTGTTTGAACTTTGGGTGCCACTTGAAACCCAATTCACATTACGGATGCTAGGACTTACTGGATGACTCGACTCACACACACTTTGTTTGCTCATGTAAATTTGTGTGTGAAATTCTGCCGCCAGTTCCTTATTACAAATTTAAAATATTACGTTCCACTTCCAGTACTACCTGTGGTGTGGTAGCTGTCTGCTTCTCTCGTTTTTACATGCTCTCTCGCCTTCGTTTCTGCTGTTTATCAGCGGAACGTTTTATTATTTTTGACGAGTGTTTGTGAATTTGTAATACACAACATCCGAAAAAGTGCGCGAAACGAGTGAGGCAGACAACGAAAGATGTGCTTGGCATGGAGCCAACTCGATGCTGCGTGTTATGTTTCTCGTGTTCGTTTAGCGCAGAGCAGACTGTTGTTGCATGTTCTACCTTCCCCGCCTCTCCTCGATTACCATGATCTCTCGCCCTGCCCTTCCTCCCATCTATAAACACCGTCCATTCATCCTCAGTGAGATGGGGGCATAGAGGAAGAAGGAAGAGAGAGATAGCCTCTCTCTCTCCTTTCTTTTCACCCTGGTCATTTCGCACTCCTCCAGCCGTCCTTTTCCTTCTCCTAATACAAACATTGTTTAGCCAGATTTGGCGCGTGAAATGGGGTGTTTGAATGGGTAATTCGAATGAATTGCGTGAACTATTATGCAGCCCGCTTTAACTGCATAGAAATCAGTCCTATGTAGTGAGTCATATCTCACCATTTTCGTTCGTTTTCGCCGTTCCGGTTGATTTTGTGCGGTAACCATCATTACAACATTCTGGCGAGTATGCAAATTTGGGCGGACAGTAGTAGAATGCGAAAATAGCATTAAAACGAGCTATGGCCTCACACCGATTTTATTTTTGGCATTTTGCCCAGAAGGTGGTGATCGTGAATATCATATTTTCATTTTTCGTGGCAAGGTGGGTGAGCAATGTTCTAATGAGTCACTAGAGGCTTACCAGATGTTCATCTTCTCTTTTCCAGACTCACCCTAGTCAACGTCTGCGATTCTTTCCTTTAACCACTCGCACTCTGAACAAGAACGAGTGAACGGGAAACATTGTATGTCCATAGTTTATAAAGATTGTTTATGTTAAGATCTGTATTTACAGCAGACTGATTTACTACCAGATTTCGGTGGTACAGTTTGCTAGGCAAAAGGGATGTGACCAAATTTACCAATTTCGCAACACGTCCCTTGTGCTTTTGCATCCATGATCACTTCGCAATCTTGTTGCGCGCGAAGGACTTCCCGAATTTAGGGAACATGCATTTGAACTATGTTCTGGTTACTGCTCCAGATTTCACTTTAGAGAATGAATTCCGAACATTACTTATTTTTTATCAAGAGAGAGTCGCGTTCTTTTCGCTGTTCATATGGTTGTTACCATTCACTTTCTGCTAGAATCGAAATATCTCCGACAACTCTGACACATTATCTCCGTTTCTTGAGTGGTTAGAGTGTAGGACGGAAGGAGGGAGTTGCTCCCCTCTCACCTCTCTCAATCTAGGATGGGTTACTATAGCAATAGTCGCATTATCCTCTTCTGTCCTGTCTCCCGCAGAGTATTTCCTCCTTCGCGCAACGTTGGTTCATTGTTGCGTCAGGAAGGGTGCAGATCGACTAGGCCTTTCGTGGAGGATGGCCCATCCTGGATGGGTAATATCCACAGGACCTTATTGGAAATCATCTATCTCACTCTCTCATACTGCCTTATGTGCCCCCTCCACTAAAGATCATATCTCATCCCAAGAGTACTCATTACTTCCCAGACATGCTATCCAATTATCTTGATTTACATGTGCAGTCTGGCACAACCTTATTATTCACACTGGAAAGAGGTCGATTAACATGAGGTCCATGCCCATGTACGTGGGCAGCAAATTACCCGATTGCGTAGTACACCTTGCACTGACCAACTCCACAAATATTCAATTTTTTTCACTTCTTGAACGTTTGCATAGTGCCTCGGCGCCAGGTCTCCTGGCAATGCAGAGTGCCCGAGGGTGACCGTGCCCACGTCTGGTCGGCATATCTCTTTCTCTATCTGAGGATGGGGAAGGGTGTGAAGTGGACTCGAGAACAGAAGGACCTCCCTTACTTCTCTCCCCGCGCGTTCTTTCTTACAACTTTCTGTCCTGTCGACCTATCGATCGTATCTTATTACATGCTATTTCTATATTAATGATGTGATTATTTTCGTAATTAATATGTTAATTATGGTAATTAATATTATTGATTGTTGCAGTCTTTCCGTCTCGCCAGCCACCACGTTCAACAATGGGAAAGGACAAGTACAAGAAGGTGATTTGGGGTTTCACGAAGACTAATTTTAATTGGATCATCTCGTATTGGTGTCAGTGGTAAAAAGTAAAGAAGCATGGACATCTGGTCGGGCAGGTTATTGGTTGTATATTGGTTGTGGTGAGGAGGTGGCGCTGTTCATCTATATTCTGCACACCTGCAGCTTCTTCTGAATTCATTGCAAAGCCAACAGTACTCGTGGTTACTTTAATATTTACATTTTAGTTAAATTACTATCTATTTTTTTGCAGCCCGAGCAGATGCGTCCCAAGAAGGGAGCTAAGGAGGAGGAAACGGTGGCCGTTGTGAAGGGATGCCATGCATCCATTGACGTGTCCGGATGCATAAGACGTGAGGGGTAAACAGATCAAATGGAATTCTCGCTAGCACCTCGAGCATAAATGGCCAAAACCATGCGCCGACATGCATGCTACACTATTTCCGTTATTTTGTTGTTGCTAAAATTGTTGAAATGTATGAAAAGAAACATTTCGCCTGCCAAAACGGTTCAGCTGACAAGTGTTTTTTTTTGTTGTCGCTAGCGAGAGCGTATTTGACCTATTGTTGAAAATGTTTACAGTAGTATAATGCATTTAGCAATAGGGATAGACTTTCTGGTTATTGTACCTGTAAGAACCTCTTCATTCCAGCCAAGGACCCGGTGCCGGCCGCGAATTCGATAGATGGAGTGAAGATGTCGTGCTCGAGTCATGTACGCTTTATAATCGATAATTTTCTAGATTGAGTAAAGTGAACAGACTGCAGTTGCAAATTGCACTTGGGCGAGTTGTCAATACTTCTATTAACGTCGTTGTTTTGTTGTTTCACGCTCGAGGTTAGCTAGTCTCAAACATTGCAGTAGTGCTGTGTTGTTTCGATGGCAGTTGTATGCCATCTACATTCCTTGCCCCTTCTCCATGTGTGATCTTCCACATTCCATTTCAGACGTGTCCGTTCGCCAACAAATTCTCCGTGCACAAGGAGTGTTTCAAGCGACTCACGGAGAAGATTGTGGGCATGCTCGAGAGAACGGGTGAGAGATGAGAGGAGGAGAAAATGATACCATCATACCAAACAGGGTCAAAACACGGTTTTTTTTGTTTTCCAAACTTGAACGTTGGCGACTCTCTCACTTTTAGTGCTCTCTCTCTCACCTTCGGTCATTACAAGAACGAGCATGTTGACATTTTGTTTGATCGTAACATTTTATAAATACATTACTGTTGAGTAGATTGTATTCTACTGTACACGAAAATCAATCGATATTTGCAGGATCGAGCAGTTGGACTGCGGAGCAGAGGGTGGAGAATGTATGGAGGAAGAAGGTGTGCAAACAAAAAATACAATATTCAAACGAGCTAATTGAGCGAAATCATTATGTTGACAACGGTGTACATGCTTGTCGTGCTCTGGGAACAATGGTTTCCAAAATGTGGTTTCGTTAAATTTCCGATTTTTTTAAAAATTCAAGTTGAAAAGGGACAATTTTGAGGGTCTCACCTTCGTGGGCAAGTTCATCACGTGCCCTTGCGGCCACGGTAAGCAGTGTCTGGAGGACTCGGAGAATCGATGGAGCAGGGTACGGTAGCTATGATGCTGGGGTACTGTAGACATAGACCAACAAAAGTTTTGATCACCCGGATACTCTCTGTTTCGCATACAATATTTTGCCTTGTGGTCCCCACAATTCACAATGGCGTTCCGACATAAGGCGCACATTATAAGGAATCAAAACAATAACAGCTTTAACCATAGGTGAAATGGGTTCTCGCTAACGAGGAAGAGCTGTTCTGAGCGCTGTCCAAACCTCGACGGCAAAGAGGGGAAAATGTTTGTGGCATGCATTTGACCAGTGTTCATCAAATTTACCGAAAATAGTGCAATATGCTTATTGTCCTATTAGGATACGGTAGGGATACTGTAGACGATGAATTTTTGGGAAAAAATCAGATTTTTAAAAATATTTCGGCTAAATTGATGTTGGCTCACAGGTTAATGTATACGTATTGCAATATGCTGTTAGAGTATTACAGTAATCCGTTTTATTACGGTAGTCTGTTTCAGCTGGGCGAAGTCGTGCTGGACGCGAATGCTTACGAGGCGCAGAGAGAGGAGAAGATAAAGAGGGCTCTGACCAAGCAGTGAGAGGATTGCGTAGTGATGACGAAATGGGAAGAATTTTAGCGAGAAAGCAATAAGAAATTTGCATATTTCAATTCTTGCCAGCACATTACACGCCAGACTGTTAGAGTGATGTTGTTAAATAACAATAATAATAGTTTATATAGATTTTAAATAAATGGGAATATATTGTTGCAGGGAGAAGGCGGCCCTCCATCCCGTCACTCACACACTGGGCAAGTCACTCAACTGCACCTTCGGAGGGAAGTCGCAGGCTGAACTGGCGAGGAAACTGGAGTGGGAGGAGAGAGCCATGGTGAGGGGAGGAGCGGTGATGCAAGGCTCCCTAAATTCGGCAAATTCGGCGCACGAAACCATTAAAAAAATTCGCACACCCTCTACATTAGAATTTCCAGCCCTCGCTATGAGCATGTCAAGATTCGAACACCTCCGCCCATTTGTATCCTATTTGTATGGAAGTTATTCGTCTTCCCTCATCTGGTGATTGCTCATTGTGACAGGGGAAATGTGCCCCACTCGAGAGGTTTCTGAGTTTGCCGAATTGTAGTTGCTTTGGGGAAATCGCACCAGCGTATGAATTACATGAGAACATTGAGCGTCTTGCGCGTTTTTACTGGTTGAGGCTGGAACTTGATCATTTATTCATTTATTGTATCATTTATTGTTTTATCGTACATCGCAAGGGTGTGTCAACTTGTACAGAAGTGATAACAAAAAGAAATTTGTTTAACAATCAATCAATACTCAGGACGGTGGCATGTACCGTCGTAACGGCTCTGGCGACGCTCCGGCTCCAGTGAAGAAGCCCAAGACATCGCCGGCCGTCGTCGCCTCATTCCCATCTCCCTCGTCGATCGATGACGATGGATTCACTACAGTTGGGTACGGTAGAAGGGTGGCGGATTGCATAGTGACTTTTTTTTGGAGATGAACATGATTTCATGCTAATTTGGCATGTATGATGCCATATCCGCTGCAGGAAAGACGGTCGTGCCCGAGAGACGTACGAGAAGCCGTCTGCTGCAGCTGCAGCACACGATGCGTCACGGAAGGATGCGTCGAAAGGTAGAGTAAATTGAGATAAGTAATCTTGTGTATAAATACTTCCCCACTCTAGTACATGAGGATTGACGAAATGTATTGTGCTGGATGCTTATTGAGATTTATCCTGCGAAAAAATTGTAAAATCTGAACACTGTCAATCATGTTTTGTTTAGCCTTTCTTGTTAGTGTAGTTTTTAAAGATCCCTGGCGATTCTTCGTTGCAAAAGTTGTTCTCAAGACAGTCATAGAGTGTTTGTCGAAATCATCTTATCACCGCTGCTCAGCCCACGCTTACATTAGAGCAATGATACTAGTGTTTTAAAGGAATACTTCCTTGTACCTGGTATGTTATCCGAAGCCAGTTGTATTAGTATTATATTAGATTCCCATGTCCATATTTCAAAATCTTGTTTTAATTATTATGAGGAATGCTATCAAATGTCGGCGATCATTCGCTGCACACTCTTTATCGACACGACTCATTTTCGCAATGGGGGGGTTCTTCTCCTTTTTTACCTTCTCCTTGTAAGGGGTTGTTGTAGATATGGGGAACCCCTTTTTTTCTTCTTTTTCTCGTCTCTTCTCATGGCTAGGCAATTCCTCTTTGAGAAATTGATAATTCCTTCCCCAGCATGATATCGTTTCCCTCCCTCAATCTCCCGCATTTCCTCTATCAGTGACGCCCCAGACACATTTATATAAAGATCCAGTGCGTGCGTCGGTCTTGGTATGATGATGGGAGTATGTTTTCGGATCTAAATTGCGGACATTATTTGAGTTTTTATATCCCCTTCTCCCTCACCGCCCACTATCCGTTCCAAACCCATAATTTTGTTCGCGCTCTTTCCCCTCCTCGTGCCAAATCTACACTGCCTATTACGCCCCGTGTCAAGATCTAATTAAAGTGCAGAATGCCCCGGCAAACGGAGATTTCAGAAGGCCAAAGGAAGACACCCAATACGACGAAGAATACGCTTCTTTACTTTCTTCATCTCTCATTTTTTTGAAAGTGGCTTTTCTGATATTTTCGATTTGAATTTAGGGGAAAATGGATCCGGTACTACTCCATAATTATTCACATGTCCCTGATTCCGAGTAACTTTTCATGGCTCTTTTACTGGAGTATTATTGTGTAATGAGAGACGTTCCAACGTTCGCTGCAAACGTACCGTATCCGTCGAGTACTGCTACCGTATCTCTCAATTCGCTCATTTCAGGGGCGGCTCCACTCCGATCGATTGTCTCCTCTGCCAACAGCTTCATGTCACCCACAGCAACCGCCAACCAAGCAGCCGCGCCGAGGGGAAGTCAGTGCACATTTTTATTCATTTTTTTTAAATATTTGAACTTACTAGTTTATGGGTAAAGAATGGAAATCCAACAAATGATGAGAGAAAAAAACCGTAACGTGGACAATTACTTTATCGCAAAGTATAGTACAATCGATCACCGAAGATGCTATGCTCATAGGCGGGGTTATCGGAGTGCGAGAATACAATGAATAATTTACGGCACAATGCACACGTTGATAAGATGAGAAATAATCAATAATCGGGTGCCCACAGGTAGAAATGGGGGGATGTGGATGTGAGTGTGAAATTGTTGAAGGACTCAGAATACAAGATGGTGTCGTAGTAGTAGAATTCTCTTGAAGAGTGCAGATATTCGTAGACGGGTAGCGTCGCTCCACAACACGCTGACTCGGCCACGACTCCCATAGTCGTGTAGTTGTTCTTTGTCGGACCGCCGGCATAGCACCACGACTTGACTTCTCCCAGCAAGAGGTGGTCGTTGGCCGTGTCTGGTAGATACAGTATGATCCTTTTGGCAGCAAGTTATAATTATTATTTAACATGGGAACACCTTAACTTCGACAATAACATCTTTAAAAAGGTTTTTAGATTTGAATTCATTTACCTGTCTGGCACAGAGTTTTGAGGCAGGTGTTGTGGTCCACGCAAAGGTCGGTAGCTTTTCGCCATACGGGACTGTCCATAGGATTCGTATTTCCTCCATTTCGATATCCAACGACCCCAAGCATCCTCCCGACGATGTCTATAATGAATTGACAACTCTGTTTTTTTCGTATTTTTCTGCTTACACGATGATTTGATCTCTCCGATGTTCTTCTTGGCCTTGTTGGAAGCATAATTGTGGTAGCCTCCATTCGTTTCCTCACGGAAGAATGTCGACGTTATCTGGAATTCCACGGTGGAGCTCAAAAAATTGTTGTCAAATAACCTTGGTAGTGTTGTAGTAAAGGTTGTACCCCAGACAACTGCTGGTCACGTTGATCATATTGAGTACGGTCGATTCCTGCTCCGTGTCGTTTGAATTGGTTCCTGCGAAGTTCTATTTTATCGAACGGTCAACTACCCAATTTCATACCATTGAGTACCCGTAGGAATGTGAGAGTTCCATCGTCTCCTTGGAAGGAGAGTTCCTCGCACGTCACTTTCTGGCACTCGTGACTCGACTTGTTGTATCTGATAGTGAATTGTTGTTTATATGGGACCAGTTCGATATATATGGGGGAGGTTGGGTATATCTGTAAAATATGTGAAAACTCACCTGAAGGCGACACAATCGGGAAATTTGCAGCTGCGGAAGCAGCCACCCATAGTATCGAACTTGTCGGAGACTTGGGGATTCGTGAAGGAGACGTTCCACGTCAGAACGAAGTCCTCATTGGAGAGTATACTCTTTATGATGACAATCGGAGAGTCAGTCGTCTTAAAATATAATTGATTTCTACATTTAAAGTAAATCTACTTGCCGCTTCTTGAGCCATTGTTGTGGAGACTACCACAGCGTAGAGCAAGAGTAACATTGTTGTATGATTAAAGGAAGACA
This sequence comes from Pristionchus fissidentatus, assembly GCA_036245785.1. Classification (NCBI taxonomy): domain Eukaryota; kingdom Metazoa; phylum Nematoda; class Chromadorea; order Rhabditida; family Neodiplogasteridae; genus Pristionchus; species Pristionchus fissidentatus. The sequence continues at coordinate 10,370,634 of BTSY01000006.1, forward strand.
AGACTGAGATTGGGAAGAGGACCGGATCTATCGGCTATAAGTAGGAGAGCTCCGTAGTCGTGGGAAACCGTCCACGAACGGTTAGCAACGAGGGGTGAGAAGTGACAGATCTCTTCTTTCCGTGTGATCTCTCGTCGATCAGAGAGTGGAGAGAGTGTGTGAAGTGAAGAGAGCGCCACTCACTATGCATTTCATCGCTAGCAACGATGAAGATGTCTGAATGAAGGAAAAGACTGACGGTGGGGTTGGAGCATATGAAGAAAGAATCGTATAGATAGATCTATAGAGGATGCCCCAAGCGAAGACGGTTTGGTGTTTGCACAAATCCTGTAATTCGATAATATTGAATCGATAATCTTGTTTGTTTAGTTTTCCTCTATGTCAAGGGGAATTAGATTCCACAATAATAATAATAATAATAATAATAATAATCTTTATCAGACTCATGCTTTGAGGTAAGGTCGAGGGGCATACTGATCTCTTCTTAATTTCAATTCCGTTGGTTCAATGGACCACCAGTCTTTTCCGATAGTATAGTTGAGCTCGTCTCTCCAGCGTGCATGGGGTTGTCCCACAGGGCGTTTCCTGTTGTACGGTATCCAAGTAGCCAACGCTCTAGTCCAGCTCGAACCATTCATCTGCCGTACTCGATTAGCCCAATCCCAATCCATCAATCGATAATTGTTGCAGCCCGCGGGCGCACCGTGTCCTCCTCGTCGACGACCTCATGGAACACGGCGACGTCCACGCCCCGAACAGGGGGAGGAGGAGGGAGGGAGAAGACGAGGAGAGACAGAAGGGGCAAGGGAGGAGGAGGAGGAAAGGAGAATGTAAGTGTGGATTACGGTAGGAGATGGTTACGGTAGAAAAGTATTGTAATGAAAAGTTTGACTACCTGTGGAGGCGGAAAGGTATGGAATGGAAATTTCGATTACAGTAGGAGATGGTTACGGTAGACGGGTATGGCATTGATTGCAGCGGCGGAAGACGGGGTACCAGATGCTGAGTGGATCGGAGGAAGAGGAGGAGATGGCGATGATGTCGGAAGTGGGTTTATTAGAGTTATTATGGTTGTGATTATTTAAAAGTATTAAAATAATATTATTAAGAGAGGTATCACGAGAGATTGCAGGAAAAATCCCCCCTTTCGGAACAATTTTCAAAAAAGTATTTTTGATTTCGATCAAACTTTTATATAAGAGTACCCAGGACGCGAGGAATTTAAATTTCCAGTCCGAGAGCCGGCTTTTAGGAAATTGCCGGCTCCAATGCCGGAATCGTCATAACTCAGCTCAAACTTGACCTAGAACGATGGCGTTAGGCTTAAAATTTGTAGAATAATTTAGAGAACGTTTTATGTGTTGAAAACGAGCCTGAAAAACTGAAACGAAAACATTTCTGATCGAAAAAGTGATTTCGAAAATATTCCAAAAATTGTGCGATATCCAAAATGTCAGAAGAAGCAGAATTTTATTTGAGAATATGAAAGAGCTTGTCAAATACTGTCTAGAAAAAATTTAATAAAAAATAAAAAGGGGGGACCCGAGTCGGAAATCACGTTATAATGTGAAACAACCGAGAAAAGTCCGAAAATCGAGTTGATGAAAATCGCTCCAAAAATGTTGTGTTATGTGTCATTGGTAAATAGAAGTTCAGCAAAAATAGTTTCAGTGCAAGTCGCCGTCCAATAGACAAGTGGGAATTGAATACTCTTGACAACATCTCAAGAGCGAAAACAGACAGATTTGTGAGCTGCTGCAAGCTATTAAAGAAATGTTTTTGAACTGAAACTATTTTTGCTGAACTTCTATTTACCAATGACACATAACACAACATTTTTGGAGCGATTTTCATCAACTCGATTTTCGGACTTTTCTCGATTTTTCACATTATAACGTGATTTCCGACTCGGGTCCCCCCTTTTTATTTTTTATTAAATTTTTTCTAGACAGTATTTGACAAGCTCTTTCATATTCTCAAATAAAATTCTGCTTCTTCTGACATTTTGGATATCGCACAATTTTTGGAATATTTTGGAAATCACTTTTTCGATCAGAAATGTTTTCGTTTCAGTTTTTCAGGCTCGTTTTCAACACATAAAACGTTCTCTAAATTATTCTACAAATTTTAAGCCTAACGCCATCGTTCTAGGTCAAGTTTGAGCTGAGTTATGACGATTCCGGCATTGGAGCCGGCAATTTCCTAAAAGCCGGCTCTCGGACCTGGGACTGGAAATTTAAATTCCTCGCGTCCTGGGTACTCTTATATAAAAGTTTGATCGAAATTAAAAATACTTTTTCGAAAATTGTTCCGAGTCACCTGCAATCTCTGGTGATACCTCTCTTAAAGCAGAGTAATTACTTGTCGACTTAAAAGTCCTCTTCAATCCGGTTCAACTGTACTTTTTTTGAACCTCACCTTATTAAAAAAAATATTATTTTGTATTTCGTATTGTTACGTTATTTTTTCCAAAAAATACGCATAGGAAGTTTCGATTCGAGATGGTATCAAATGTGGATTCTTTTTGTACGCTTTTTTTAGCATTGAGATGAACTCTGTAGATTTGGTGAATCTTATATTGAAAAAAGAGTATCGAGAAGCTCGGTCTAGATTATATCAGGACATCGCTGCTCTCTTGTTCATCCCTTCTCTAGGAGCCACGCGAACCCTGTAGCATAAGTGGGTACAGGGTTGACTACCGCCTGCGAGCAAAATCCGAAGAAAAAAAATTACTTTTTTCTGGTAAATACCTGAAAAGGGTCCTTTGGGAGTCACATGACGCCCGCTTGCAGGGCGAAATTGTGATCGGACGACCGCCCGCAAAAAAAATTGGATTTTAGCTGCCCATCTATGCCCTGCAGAACATTATTAGAAATTGTGTTCGTATTTCGTAGTTTCGTAGTCCACTACTAATAATTGTAACGATACTGTACAATGTTTGTATATGTTACCCCCTGTGTTTATCTCAAATATATAAATTACAGACTCCTGGTCTGCAATCGACGATGCGAAATCTGCGGGAGTTTGTCGACGAATTCCACTCCTACAGCGGCATTGGTGGGTTACGGTAGATAGCGAATGTTTCAGTATCCACATGAGAATATACAATTGAATGATACTCGTGAGGTAATTATAACGACCTAATTCTATAGTGGTTGATTACCTGAGCCCACATGACTGTTAAGTGCTTCATCTTGACAGGATACAAATATTTATACGTTTTCTCATATATTATGTATCCATTCGCAGGTCTGTGGTCGGCGTCTGAAGTGAAGGAGCTGAACGAGCATCTAGCTCTCTTCCAAAGTGACTCTGCCCTGTTTCAGTGCCGAATCACGGGAAGAACTCTGAGAGGTACGATAGATGGTGGAAGGGCACGGTAGTCATGCATGGGCTGGGGCGTAGCTAGCAAGAGTACCTTCCCGCTTTTTCCGCAAATCCCACGCTATCTCTCTCTCTCTCTCTGTTCAAGCCCTTGCGGTTTTGGATTGGAGCCTACCGCTTTTTAGTCAAATTCATTAGGTTTATTATCTGTCCCTCCTTCTTTTGCCCTTCTAGCAACAATCCTTGCCCATCTATGATGGTTTTTTTTTATATAGAAAGGCATACCATTGTGTGATAAATCTTCTTCTAGTTCAATGCGTCGAAATTATGAGTGTCATTTTTTTTCAGAACCAACAATCCTGACCCAACTCAATCCCGTCTCGGCCTGGTTCTTCACTACTCAAGCGATGGCCATGCAGGTGATTGACGTGGGGTGAAATCGATGAATTCATGGTTATGACTCAGCGAACTACCGTATTCCGTGTTCTCTTCCGGTAGTCCCAATCGATGTTTTCCTTAATGCAGTTATGGATCTCTATCGATTCAGAAACCGGACATTCCTCCGGGAACGCAGATCACACTGCAAGAGTACTACGCAATCTTCCACGATTACGAAGTGGAGCATCTGGTCGGTTATTTATTTGTATTTTTCCGTATTCTTTTTAATCAACATCAATACTAAAATATGTGGCACTACTGCTGAAGGCCGGAATCACTAAAAAATGAGTCTAACAACAATGTCAATTTAAATGCTCATTTCAAGAGCGCGTCGACTATTTATTGTATTGGCCTGTTCCGGGCTTCAGCAGTAGGTCCAAATATGGAGAGGGCTCGCTTTATGAGACTGGTGAGGTTTGGTACGTTGGTATTGAGAAGGAAGAGAGTATGTGAACTGGCACACTTAACTTTTGAGGTCGGATGAGAATGGTTGATAACTTTTTTCGAAAAAAAAAATAAATCTCAAAAGTTGATTCTCAGTGATAAATAGCTTCTTAGATAGGGATTTTTTCAACACAAAAAGACAAATCTCATTCCGTATCGTGCTGGGTGTCCATCTCATCTCACCCTCTCCCTAATTGCAGGAGGATCCAATCGTGATGTGCAAGGACGGGACGATCGCGGTGCTCGACTGCGTCGACATGACCATGCTAACCATGGGCAAGTGAACCAGACCCCGCCCCGCCCCACTTGGTACCGCCCCTACCGAATCCCGACGCGAACCCCACTACCATGACCCTACCGTATACCCCCTTGCGTTACACATTCCCGAGTTGGTCCCTTCTTGTCTTTGCCCCTCGTAATTCTCCGCATAATCACACCGTAGTGATACTTGTCTAGATATCGATCGGTGCAAAAGTGTACCAGTAGTGATCATAACCATACGTCTTTTTGTTTTTTCTCGTATCTTTCTTTTCCTCCAATTTTCGATAATTGGCTGTATGTGTATAATGTGTGTGCTTATTGTAGAGATCTTTGTTCCTTCGATCCCTTTATTTCTTTCGATTTTCCCGTTTTGGATCCTCGCTTTTCTCAAGTCATTGTATTTACCGTACCATGACGCTCATAATAATGACCCGCAGAACTCGGTTACTCTAATCTACCCGTCTAGAGAGAGAATGTGTGAAATGGAGAGATCTCAACTCTGTTCACGGTACTTTCTTTTTTTCTCCTCCAATCCAATCCCACCATAATTGTGTGTACATACCCCGCCCCTACCATTTCTTTTGTGTAATATAGTAGCGAACCCTCGGTGTGCGGGTATCATTTCAGAACTTGCAAAAAACTTTAACATTGATCACGTTGGAACTTTTCAGTAAAGCACCAAAAATTTCTAAAATGGTACGCCACGCCCTAATTTGTGTAGTAATACTTGTGTCCCTGTTCAGTTCCGTGTCGCTTTTTGTTTATATTCCCGATCCAGTTGCTAATTAATTTTCGTGTTCAGCACACAGTTCTCTATTCTAGTGGCTCTACTTTGTTGAAAGACGATAGAGTATTAAAAGTGTTTTCAGTCTCTCCTCATTTGTTTCTCTTCCTGTGCCCTTTCATGTCACATCATTCCAATGGCCGGTCTCCTCTCCAGAAAGGGGTCTGGAGTGAGAGAACGTGTAAAATCGAGAGCGACTCTCACTTTTGCACGCTCTCTCACACTAACCCCTTTTCTGTAGGATTGGAATCATGTGATCGTTTCGCATAATCACATCAATTGCTCTCCTCTGGTTTTCCATTCGTATTTCCCCATCTTTCCTTCAAAACTTTCGTGATGCTCGCGCCATTCAAAAAGTTGTAATGTGTTTTTATCGATCCATGTTGTTTCTCCTGATATAAACACGGTAAACCCCGAGAGTTATTGATTTGTATAGTCTCCATTAGAACCAAATTGTTTATAGATGGATGGATTATGCACTTTGACCGCCTGGATGGGGCCATCCAGCGAGATCTTTATCAGTGTTGATACAGACTACAAATCTATCCACTCATCACTCCCAAACCCCGTAATGTCGAGTGAAAAGCTCCCATTTCAGCACGAAGTCTCGAAAACTTTGGAAAGTTAAATTAAGGAAACAGTTTTCCCTCTCTCTCGATCTCTACCCTTGTTCTCTCCATTGGCAACAATCAATCGGCACACGTGTGTGAGACAATTTCTTATCGAAGAGAGAGAGAGAGAACGAATAGTCGTCTCACAGTTTCTATTTTGCTGCTGTCAGTGAACTATTCGCATGTTGTCTTACGCGAAAAATGGACTATGATTCAACAGTGTAGTCTGTGAACCGGAAGACCTTTGATTTTTCGGTCTTGAATCGCGCAAAATTACACAGATATGATGCTCGCACTTTTAATGTTCTTGTCCATCCTCATAATGACATCATTTGTTTACCGCGACATTCACTTCCGCATAATTTCGTTCTGTCTGCAGAGGGAACGTGCCTATTCACAGTCTGTATTGTTTTGTGGAAATTGTCTCTCGCAAAACTATATTGTGCTTTTCACGTTGATCTACTTATTTGTCAACTTTCCTTATGACTGCCTGAAGAACTGGTCTAACGAAATTCATAGCCCTGTTCCAATTGATCTTTGATCTCCAGGATGTCTCGTATACAGTTCGCGTCCACTTCGGACGCGTGTTTGGTGTGTGGAGGAAGAGGAGATGGAGCACATTTCGGAGCTAAGGAGGCGTGCAGGTACCCTCCAGTTGGCATCCAGAAAGTGGCCGAAATCGAGTGAAACGGTGCATTTTCTCTTATTCATTTTCTAGCTCTGAGACGTTTTGAAGGTCTCACAAGGCTCTGGAACGATGTTTCAATTTTTTTCTTTGTACATTTCTGCCAGACGGCATGAAAAGGCGTACTTGAAATTCGTATTTTTAAAATTAGTTTAAATTTGGGAAACTTTGTTGCAGAGCATGCGCGGCCTTCTTTCGTCGCACAGTTTCCATGGGGAAGAACTACGAATGCAGAGGAGAACATCGATGTGCTGTTGAAGCGAGTGGGAGTTTATATTATTTTAATTAGTTAATTAGCTAAATTGATCTTTAAAAATTCGCTTCGATTCGCAGAAGATACACATTATTATCTGAATGGCGCAAATTTATGGCGAATTTAGAGTTTGTACTTACGGGTCGCCAGTCAAATAATCAAATCCGTAGAAGCCAAGAAATTCTTGTGATTCCGAAACTAAAAAGTGCCGTGATCTTCTGATGACTTTAGTTTCTTATTATCAGCCTTTCCTCGTCTTTCGAGAGGAAAATGACAAACTGACAGCACAATAGCGACCCAAATCGACTTCTTATCGGGTTTTACGGTATCGCATTTTGCCCCTGATCTGTGCAACTGTAGATAGCGAGTAACGAAATGTTCTAGGGATTAGATGTTGGGGAACTTTCGGATACAAAATTAGCCTCGAAAATGAACTAATCTAAAACAATCTAGCTTCATTTCACATCCCTGCCAAACCTTCCGAGAAGAAGCGTGTGATAAAATGAGAAAAGTTATGAAAAAGACTCTCTCACTATCACGCACTCTCCCGCTCCTGACCCCTTTCTAGAGATTCGTAATTATCATGTGTTGAGGTATCCGAATGATCCTGTCCCCTGAAACCACATCCTCACCAGATAGCGTTACCGCCTGATGTGATTGACAATAATTGTAATGGTAATTGTAGGTATCCGCTGCATCTGTCGCGCCTGTCGCTACGACAAGTGCATCGAGATCGGAATGCAGCCACAAAGTGAGGAACTTCCACTTTCGTTATTTACAAAAATATTTTCGAAATGTGCCGATAATTACGGGTTTTCATGCACAATAGAGACTACTCGAAAAGTCGGAAATGAAAAGAACAAAGCGTTTTACAAAGCGTTCGGAAATGAAAAGAACAAAGCGTACAAAGCGTCTCAGTTTCATTGCAGCTCTCTGTTTCGTTGTGCGTTTTTGTCGAACAGAGGGTATTTCGAGTGGTCAACACTATTGTCCTACTCTCAAATAATTGATTCTTGTAGATGTTCAAAAGCGTCGTGACAATCACGGTCCGCGTGCGACATGCAGCAGAGACGGCGACGATCAGCTGCAGCCAGACTCCACCGGTGCTGCAGGAGCTGCAGCTGTCGTGAGTTGTAGGCATGATTACAATCATCCGCAAAGGGGTGAGGAGCGTCAGATGTTGAGAAAGTGAGAGGATCGCTCTTACATTGGCATACTATCACGTTCTTAGTAGGGTTGGCCTCACAAGGAATTACAAGACGTCTAATCTCTTTCAGTTTACAATCACTTTAGAACCATCAATCGATGCAAAACGTTGAGGAGATATCGAGTTTGATACTCGTTTTTCGAAAGAACACCTACCGGCAAGTAGATCATCAAAATGAAATTCCTTGGCAAGGAAAAACAATGTGGTCCCCCCTTACTCATTCCTTGCGAAGCCAACCCTAGTTCCTACCCATTTCTAGAGGTTTGGTTCGGAAGCTGGGACGAAGTGTAATGTGAACTCTCTCAAACTTATCTCAGCCCTCCCCAGCGTAAAAAATCATAACCGAATATAGTTCCCTTTTGTTCACTATTTCCGGGCACTTCATCGAACGTTTCTTTTACTTGTATAATGAATAAGTGTCTTTTTGCAGTTCATCTCTGAAGATGCTGGAATGCCTTCTCTTCGTCGAATCAACACTCACCACTTGCAGCTGAGGGCAGTTCGACGAGTTCTGCACCATGGAGGAGCGGTGAGAGTTTGATCTTTGATCTTTGGGAATCAGGAAAATTATGGATCTCGATCTATCGGAGAAGGCAAAAGTTCGATCTTTGATAATAATTGGAAACGAAGATAATTTGACCTTTGATCTCTGGGAATCGAGAAGAGTTTGGTCTTTGATATCTGGGAAACGGGAAAGTTCTTTGATCTCACTTATCCTCCTTTTATAGGCTTCCCTCACATTCAATAATTTCAGACTAAGACTTCTTTCATTTTTTAAAAATAAACTGATAGATATACCGATCTCTCCTATTTCGCTACTGGACCTCAGAGTAGGTTTAGGGGACAGGTGGTAATTAGTAGAGAGGGAGGTATTATAGAAGCATTGATCGATCTCAATCAATCACTAATTACTGCCTATCGCACACAATAATCTGCCAAGATTACGTCGGAAGAGTCTTTGATATCCGATCCATCATGTGGTACACAGAACGCAATTTTTTAGATGTCGAAATCTAGATACTCAGTCTTGTGATCAGTGTGCGAAATCGATTAGAAGGCGAATTGTCTTGAATATAAGATAATTGGAGTCTCTAGATGTCGACATCTTATAATTAGAGAATTTGCGCTCTGTAAAGGAGCAGGTGGTGAGAACAACTTCAATTTCCTAATTTGACTTCATCTCAGCTTGGATTGATCTTTGATCTCTCGTAGGTTCACATTCCTGTCGGGGCGCAGCTGCACGATGTCGATGGAATCAATATGAGAGAGGTGGGCATTTGATCTTTGATCTTTAGCGTTTCGATCTGTGACATATTTTCAAGTAAAACTTCGAGAAGAACAAGAAGCAAAAATAAAAATTCTTACGCCAGCGGTGAAATTAGCCGTTTTCGTGGAGAATTTCAGCTGTCTCATTTCTAAAGAACTTGATTTTTTCAGGTTGGAATCGTAGCGGACTTCTGTTTGGGATCCTTCCCTGAGATTCAAACGATGGAGCCGAGATTGAGGGTACGGTAGGCTTCGCTTTATCTTATCTGATGTGTGGAGATAGTATCAAAAATTCAGAATTTAAAATTCGGGTAAAAAATTGGATCAGATCTCTTCATTTCACAAACTCTCTCATCAATCTACCGGCGTAGAGGGTGTGTGTGATCTAGTCCAAGTATTTACCCGAATATACAACTCCAGGAGATACCGTATCTTTCAATCGAAAATGTTTGCAACCGCATCATTCAATCGATAATGTTTGCGCATCGTATAATTCAATCGATAATGTTTTCAGAAGCGTCTGTACCAGTTGTTCTTTCCCACTTTCATCATTCTCGAGTGTGGTTGGAGGACGTCGTTGACTGCGAATCCAGAGAGAATTCTATTGGCGAATGGAGATTATATCGACACTGGTGAATAGACATCTATCCTCATCGGTGATAGGGCATTTTGAACTGCTGTTTCGAAAGCTCAAAACCTAATATCTAAATGTTCCGAAACGTATACCAAAAAACGAAAAGGTCCATAAACAGCAGTCCCAAAACGTCCTGATAACCTCATCATCTTAGACGTTGGAGTAATCGTAGATACTGCGCCAAAAGACCCGAATGCGTTCGTGATAGCGTATAAAAAGATGGTACCTTTCGGAACATGCACTTGGGTTCCACGTAATTTCGGGGGTGTAAACGTGCCCGGGAAGATTTCACATGCAAGTCATGCCAAGAGAGAAGTTGTATTTTGCTCCTTCTGAGTCTAATTTCTAGATTATTACTATATATTAGAAAATGCTAACGTCTGTCTGTCTGTCTGTTTTTTTTGTCCAGGTGTCCGTCCAGATGTTTCTCATTTTCCTTATATTTCGCTTCAAATTCGCTCTATCTTCTCAGAACCTTTTGCATATGATAATAGACCAGAATTGCTTTAAAATTTAAAAAAATTTAAATCACCAAATCCATGGCCAAGTGGGTTACGCGCTGGACTAGCAATCCGACCGACGCAGGTTCGACCCCCGCCGCGGGCAAACCTTTTGCCGCATTTTTCGCGAGTGTCAGAAACCGTTCTAGCACGTTTTCGAGCACCGTGAAACACGTTTTCACCTGTTTTGCCGAGTTTTAACCGCGTGACGGAAGTTTTCATTTTTTCGCTATAAATCGCTTCAAACTCAATCAATCTTCTCAGATTCTTTTGCATATGATAACCGGCCAGAATACCTTTCAAATTTTACAAAATACAATTAACCAAATCCATAGCCAAGTGGGTTACAAGCCAAACTTTGAATCCGAGACCCCCAGGTTCGACCCCCGCCGCGGGCAAACCTTTTGCCGCATTTTTCGCAAGTGTCAGAAACTGTTCTAACACGTTTTTGAGTACCGTGAAACACGTTTTCACCTGTTTTGCCGAGTTTTAACTTGAAAAATCGAAATTTTCGAACTTTCTCCAAACGCATCGATGAGTGTCGGGGATCACTTTAAAAGTGTTTTGCGATGTCAGAAACGTGTCTGAACGTAACACGTTTTAACGTGAAAAATCGAAAATTTCGAAAATTTCCAAAATGATTCAGAGAGCGTAGGGGTTCGCAGGAAAAGCGTTTTGCGATGTCGGAAACGTGTCCGAACGTGTTCTAACGCGTTTTAACGTGCAAAATCGAAAATTTCAAAAAGTTCCGAAATGATTCAGAGAGCGTAGGGGTTCGCAGGAAAAGCGTTTTGCGATGTCGGAAACGTGTTCTAACGCGTTTTGCATAGGGAATCACAGGAACCATCTCTGAAAGTGTTCTAAAAGTTCTGAACGCATTGTATACTGCGTTTCCGTTGTGAAAGGCTCGTGAGGCAGAGAGCGATCGAAAAAAGTTGCCACGGAGCCATGAAGTGGCGTAGTGGCAACTTTTTTCGATCGCTCTCTGTCTCACGAGCCTTTTACACCGGAATAAGCCTGTACTCTTGGTAGCGATTAACATTCCCCAGAATACTGCGAGCTTTAATGTAGCCGGCTACCGAGCTCCCCTGGACCTAACCTGGAGCCGGCTACAGGGCGCCCCCTGGACCGTACCTGGAGCCGGCCACAGGGCGCCCCCTGGACCGTACCTGGTGCCGGCTACAGGGCGCCCCCTGGACCGTACCTGGAGCCGGCTACAGGGCGCCCCCTGGACCGTACCTGGAGCCTCCTATCGAGCTCCCCCTGGACTGAACACGCACCCAGAACTATGCATAGAGCGTAGTGTACGCATACAGCGTAGTACATTTAACCTCAATACAACCCCGCTAGTTTCACTGACAGAATGTGCTATGTTGCAATTGAGATTCCAACCAAAATCAGAATAGTGAATGGGTTTCAGCAGATATCGCGACCTTCTATCAGTCGGGCGGTCAACCAAAGCAGAAAGTCGATTCGAAAACGGCCGTCGAGTAAGATTCAGTCTATTCGAGCTTTTTATCTGCACTATTTATTTCGAAAGTAGAATGCACTATATTGATTTAGTGCTATTTCCAATAACTACTACGAATGTTTTCAGCGTGCGAATGAATGGTAGACGAGCACTTACAAATTAGTGGAATCACGAATAATCGATCGATACTTCACAATAGGCTACAGTACCCATCTTACAGTATCTACACTCCTTCATACACTTTCTTCCTCGAGCACGTTACTCTTCCCCTCTCGAGAATGGGCGTTGATGAGTATGAGATGTACGCTCTCGCAGCACTGCTCTTCTGGGATTACGGTAGGTGACGAGTCGTTGAGGTACGGTAGGGGGGAATATCGATTATCTCAGATCATGAGAAGATGCCTACCGAGGTGCGTCCAATGGCAGAGGTCGTTCGAATGGAGATACTCAAAGAACTCACTTTCTACTATCGATACGTCAAGAGGTACGGTAACTATTGAATACGGTATTATCGATCGACCGATTGCAGGTGGTCTGATGAGACTCTGAGGCTGCCACAGTTGCTGCTCATGCTGCCTGCCCTGCAGGTATGATTATTCGAAAATGGGTTACGGTATCCGGGTCTGGATCATACTGTAGTTTAATCGATTTCAGAGGATGACGAAGCGGTTCGTTGAGGATATTGAGATGGGCAAAGTGTTCAACATCTACTCCCTCGATGCACTCACCTACGACATCATCAATCTTAGAGGATAGGATTACGGTAGAAAACAGTATATATTGATTAGATTAATATAACCAACGGCTTTTGCGTGGCTATCATTACATCCAGTTTTGTCCAAATGATGTACGGGTGTCTTTCTGTTGTTTGTTCTGCCTTCATGCATTTCGTGCTAATAAATTCGGAACTAATTCGTGCAATTGTAATATTGTCGAAGATATAGCACCTCCTTCACATTTATTTATGTTTAACTGCTAATTACAAATAAGCCTTTCTTTTAAAGAAAATAAAAAGGACCATTTCACGATAGCTACCGTATGTAAGATTCAATCGACTTTGGTTGTCAGATTTTCGTTGCGGGATACACCTCGCCGATACTGTAGTGCTCTCTGAGTGTCAGGCTCGATCTATTTTCGTCGCTTTTCCTTCGTTTTTCGCGCTTTTTATCTTTTGATCTCTTTGATCTACCTTCTCTCTAGTCTGTTCTCTTGTCACTCTACCCGATTCCTCTACTTTGACCGCGTTTCTCACTTATTAAAGGTTATTTTCTCCGTTTTTTTTAAATCTTCCGTTTGCCGTGGTCAGTTATTTATGGGCGGGGATCGTTTACGAGGGTCTCGGGACGGGCGAGATCAAACTAGCAACTCGAGGCAATTGACTCTACGAACTACACACACGTTGCGAGGTCAGAGACGCAGAGGGTCCGAGGAGTGGAGAGAGGCGGGGGAGGAAGAGTTTCTCTCCTCTTGCATGTCTCTGCACTCTCTGTATGCTCTCGCTTGAACTTCTCCCTCCTCTCATCGTTTCCAATTCCTACTCTCTTTCCCCGCTTTCTGGTCACTACTCCTCATCCCCTTTTTCCTTCTTCCTCTTGTCACATGCCCCAGGGGAACATTGAGCCAATAGCGCGCTAACGTTTCACGAAACTCGTTCTGTGTCGCCTCTCCTAACTATCAAGCTGAGAAATTAGCTCACCCTATTGAATTTACGCGCGCAACAAGGGTGTTTTGTGTGTTTTCCTCAGTGCATGTGTGCATCAACACACATAATCGCGCCTTGTCTCGCCTCGCCCTTCCAATATCCTTTTCTCTCTCGCCTCTCACATGTACATTTCCCGTTTCACACGCCCCTCTCGTCCGCGCTTTTACACATGCATTGGGTCATGCTACACGACCTAGCAGCACATCATCCTTCAAGCCGGTCAGCACTACAGAAAGGGGTTTAAGGTGAGAGAGCGTGTAGAATCGAGAGGGACTCTCTCACTTTTTCACACTCTCTCACCCTGACCACTTTCTCTATGTATGGAATCATGTGGCAGCGGCCTTTTGTCGATTGATGGGCGCAGTTACTCAAGAGTCCCTTCACACGTTTCACCCATTTTTTCTTCACTTTCGCTTTTTTTAGCTCTGTGAACTTCCCAGCCGAGACCAGGCTATGAGCTTGCACGGATCGTATTCCTTATCGATCCCTATCACCTATTTCTTCTTCCTGGTATCTATCGCAAATTGACTGTCTCTCTCAAGGTCGGAACGGGAAAAAATGTCAACGTGTAGTTGCGTGCTATGCACTGCTCATCTTTTTTCTGGTCCATTCAATCGCGGGATTCCGGTTGAATGAACGGCTAAGTGGGAACTAAACAAGGCGTGCATATATTTCCCTCATAATTTGAAACCTCTAGAAAAAGAGATGAAGCGAGATAGTGAAAAACGATTAGTTTCTCTGAGTATCCTTTGTTCCTATTCCGCGTTTCTCGATTTCTATTTTATTTTATTATTGTTTGTACCTTGCTTCTGTGTGACTCGCATGAATATACGTGAGTGTGTGAAAGTAGGAGAGGCCCTCTGATTTTACACTTTTCTGGAGGTTTGCACAGGTGTTGGAATGATGGGCTTTGCGATCATACCACAGTCTATCTATGAATAAAATCGATCGATTATCTCGATTCTCGGTTGATTTCACAACCTCTTTCGGCGCTACTGCTGAAGCCCGGAACAGGCCCATAAATAGCCGATGCGCTCTGGAAATGAGCATTGAAAATGTCATTGTTCATTATTCTTAGATTCCTTTTTTGATGATTCCGGGTGATTTCCTTCTTGTGTCTAGTCTGGTCTCAGGACTAGACCAATGTGGTCAACACTTGATTACAAGGCTAGAGAGAGAGTGTGTGCTAAGAGAGTCCCTCTCGATTTCACATGCTCTCTCACACCAAAAAATCCTTTTACGGTTGACCAGCGTGTGGAATGATGTGTCAAGGTTGATTACACGATGTTGCACTCTGATCTCGTTATATTTCAACTCTATTCACCGTAAACTTCCTTTCCCTTTTGTGATGTATGAACCCGCTTGGCGTCTAGTCGACACGTTTCGTGCTACAATCACGCTCATACATTTATATGATGCGTGAAACGGAGATGTCGCGGGACCAGACGAAGTGATATGCATATTCATAGCTTACGCTACAAATTCTTTTCCTCCACCTTTCTACGTGCAAGCGATAAAACTACCGCTCACTGTCGCGCAGGCAAAGTGCATGCAAGTGAGAGCTTGCGTCCTCTAGAGAGAGGAAGAGATGCGCGGGGAGAGAGAGAGAGACGTGCATAAGGACACATGAGAAAGTGCGCGAGATTCTTGTATCTACGGAGGCCGCACTAAGCAACGTCTTCCGACGATCCCTACCTCTCTTCTCCACACCATAGATGGGCAAGGGCTGTTGCTGGTAGATCAAAGAGAGAGGGACAGTGACAAACCTGGTGATTTTGAGCAAAAAGCGGTAGGGTCTGATCCAAAATCGTAACCTGTTGAACCGAAATCGGGAGGGGTTTCGGCAAAAGGCGGGAGGGTCCTGTTGCTGGCTACACCCTAGCCCATGTATTCTCCACATGATCCCTTCCCCATTCCGTTTCCCGAAATATATTTGATACGCGTCCCCCTGTCTGTCGATTGTGCTCTCGCAGAGAGTATATTGATCGTTTTCCCTTTTCGTGAAACCGTGAAACATGAATACACGGGCTAATTCGCACTCTCTCCCAGTGCCAGCCTTCAACGTGCAAATTTCGAATTTCAGCGGCTGTTGCCAGTTTTTTCCATCCCTCTTTCCCCTCTTCCCCTTTATTTGAGGCGTGTTTCGAGTTACACACATCTTTAAATTACAAAGCTGAAATATACATAATTGATATGTTTTCAATAATAATTTGTGAAAGTAGCGCGTTGCAATTCAATATACTGTTCTAGTCTGCTTGCGAAATGTCCGAATGAACTTTGTCCATCTATGTTTCAATTTGTCCATAGGCGTGGCAAAATTCGCATTCAATCTCGCAGCGGAATACCGTACCCACAATATCCAATATATTGCTTGGATACTGTAACACGTCGGCTTTCTTTCTTGTTTAATCCCGCCGTCTAAATCATGATTGGTATTTGGAAGATGTTTTCTCTGGATCAGTGACTCTGATGCCGCGTGTCTAGTTACGCACAAGGGGGATGGCTCCGTGTCATAATCGCATTCTCAGATTAAACGGTTCCGTCAACCGACGGTCCAACTTTTCCTACCTCGTGGTTACGAGAGCGGAAAAAGTTTACTTTCTGTTTTTGGTCTAATAAATGGCAAAAAAATAGCCCACCATGTTGTTCTCAATCGAAATTGTCGCTCTGCCTTGTGGTTTAGCGCCATAAATATTTAATAATTTGAGTTCGACGGGTATCTTTTTTTGGAATACCCTTTGATGGGAGGCTCCCATTGGGGGTATTCATGTGACCATTATTATCAGTGACGATCTATCGTGCCCCTTCCATATCTATGCTCATATGTGTGTCTTGCTCTCTTTCTCTTGATCGTGTCTCTCCCTCTCTCTGAACCTTTGGTCTCTCTAAACCCGGTCGATATATCGGTGTCTCTAGATGGATCTTTGTACTTATCCTCCTCCCACCCCACATCATTCCACAGTCCGGCCAATCCTAAAGAAAGGGGTTGGGAGTGAGAGACCGCGTGAAATCGAGAGAGGCTATGACGTTTGCACACTATCTCACCCTGACTCCTTTATGCAGGTTTGGAATCATGTGCCGAGCACCGTTTGCATGCCCTGGAAGTGGTGTCTAATGCATGTAGATTGGTGCCAATTGGTGTCTCGCGTATCTCTGCGCCCTCTCAGTTTCGCCTGCTCTCTAGCGCCATCTCAGACTGACGAAAGAGTGTGCGGAATGGGGAGAGCGACTGGCAACATTTCCGCGGACTAAATTAGTTCGCGAGAGTAATAGCCGCTCTCTCTCCCCCTCTGTCTTCCCCCGGTCAGTGAAATTGCCGACTAAAAGCCATAGAGATAATATTCGCAGGTGGGATTTAGGTACTGCAACAATCGCTTCCTAAGAAATATTAACCCGGCGAAAGTAACTCACACGCCGGTCAGCGCATTTGCATATCTCTCACAGTGACCTGCGAAAGTGTGCCCAGATAGCTCAGGCGGTAGAGCGCCAGTGCTATCAATTTTGCCCCGCGGGTTCGACCCCCCGCAAGCGATATCATTTTTGCCTAATTTTCGGAACATTTTATGAGTATTGAACACCAGACTCCACCCATATTTCACCATTTTTTTGTTGTTGAGCACACACTATGAGAATACAGCGAGATTTTGTTCTTTTCTGTTTGGATTTGCAGATTGTTCGAGCTGATGTACTTTATAAACAGGCGAAATATGGGTGGAATCTGGTGTTCAATACTCATAAAATGTTCCGAAAATTAGGCAAAAATGATATCGCTTGCCGGGGGTCGAACCCGCGGGGCAAAATTGATAGCACTGGCGCTCTACCGCCTGAGCCATCTGGGCACACTTTCGTAGGTCACTGTGAGAGATATGCAAATGCGCTGACCGGCGTGTGAGTTACTTCCGCCGGGTTAATATTTCTTAGGAAGCGATTGTTGCAGTTTTTGAAAGTTGTTTTGGGTTGATCCTGGGGCCAAGTTTTCACTTTCGTACGATATTTTCAGTTATCGCTCCGTGAGGTTATGCAGACCCCTTGTCAAGGGAGAGAATTACGTGATGAGTAGAAGCCGCCACTTTTGTAGCTTTGGCAGTCGATAAGCTTCAATTCCTAGACGTTTTCCTCTATGAAGAATGACACTTGGCGCCTTTCTGAATCCAATATGTCGATGCTTCAACCATTTTAAAAAGTCTAATTATAGAGGAAAATTGCTGATTTGGACTTTAAATTCTCCCCCCCCCCCTTCTCTCCATTTCTATGATTTCACGAACACAAATCAAGAGAGCAGATGATTGCATTTCGCTTTCGTTAAAGAGGTTCCACAGGGAGGTACAGTACTTCCTCATTCCCTGAGATCCCATCCAGCAACCCGATCGATCGATATCTGATTTGCGGATCGATCTTGTAGTGAGTGAGTTGACTATCTCTCTTTCTCTCACCCTCTCCCTCTCTATCTCTGATTCACATCTTTCATGCGCGCATGGTTGACCTTTTTCTATTCTTTGACATTGCCTAGTCAGTGCCCGTGGAGTATAGATACTTCAACTAGCAGAAATGAGCATAGGTCAAATGGGTTTCTCACAGGTATTTTGCGCAGAAATGCCTAAAATCACGTTCCGAAGTGCATATTGCATAATTTTCGATAAATTTGTCAAAAAAAGAGGTCAAAAATGCCTGAAACATTTAAATATTGCGTCAGCCGACATGGTCTGGACGCCATGCAGAAGTTCCTTTCCTCGCCAGCGATAACCTAATTGACCTATGGAAATGAGCTCAAAAGAAGCGGTAGTTCTTACGCTGAAGTGACATCGTTTTCTAACTTATTTCTATATTCTAGCTTATTTAGCTATACCCACGAACACTGAGTATCCTCATCTAAAGTGTAGCCCGCCTGGCGTGAGTTTTATTATTATTATTATTATTATTATTATTATTTGTCGCTCTTTTTCGCATATTTGTTGTTATTCCTGGGTGCATTCTCCACCTCTAAAACCGCCCTCGTCTATTCAGCCTTATGTGAGTGAATGGCTATCTCTTCTTGTCAGCCTACATAGTTAGTCGTAGGGCGAATATTGGTTCCTCTCTTCGCCTATCTCTTTCTCTCTCTCTCTCTCTCTCTCTCTCTCTCTCTCTCCCTCCCTCCCTCCCTCCCTCCCTCCCTCCCTCCCTCTCTCTCCAATAGCCTCGCTTCGATATTTGACAGTGGCCCGTTCAGGTTTTTCACTTGGCATCATGGTAGTGGTCACGCTTTCCTCCCCCAATTCGAGCCATCTTTCGCATGTTGTAGTGAAATATTCGGCTCTCTCTCGAAATGGTTCACATTTGTTTCCTTTCTAACTGATGTGAGATGTGTCTAATAGGTTTTGTCGTACGTTTTCGCATCACTAGGCCGGTTGTCGTGAGATGTTCCATCCCATTTTAACTCGATTGAGATGGAAAGTACCCCTAGAACAAGGCTGGGCTAGATATTCGATATCGTAGGGGGGTCTGAAACGGTACCAGAAAATTCCACAGCGTCGGTCCGCACTTTTAACAAAATTTAGTGAATTTCGCATAAATTAGGAGGCTCGCATTTTGAAAATCTCTGAGTGTAGGTCGTCTGCGAAATTCCTAGCCCATCCCTGCCCTTGAGGCGACTAGAGCAGAGGGAGACAAAAAGATGATTTCATAAATACATTAGTGTTGCTATGCGTCGTCTCTACCCTTCCTTCCCTCTCCTCTCGTTCCTCTCCTCTTCGCTCTTTCAAGCCCTATTTCATTTCCCGCCGGTCATCATTATAATGACCACTCATTATATATCCCCCTTTTAGCCTTTCCTCCTACTCCTACTCGATTTGCGCTTATAGCCTATCGAAACCACCATTGCATTACTATTCTGCCTATTTTCGACTTTTTTATATTTCTGTGATTGTTTGATTTGCAATTGTCTCCTATTACGATTCGCAATGTTTCGGTGCCTGAAGTATTGACATGAAAGCGAACGCGTAGTGACTTTCCCCTATTGGGAAACACACAAACATGTCCGTATTTCCTGGCGAGCCTAACATAACGTCGATTTCTTTTCCTTCCTAATTCTCCAACCATGTCTTCTTCTACATGCTCTCATAATTGCCATTTCCATTTTTGATTTTTGTCTCCCCTAAATTCCCCTCCTCTTCATTTCTCATCTCTCTTCTAATTGCAGCCGTCTCCTTTCATCATATCGGGCCACGACAGAGCCGGTCAGGCCCCGTCGGGGGCCGGTACCACGACCCGAGGCGGGCCCCTGCCCGGCACCGGCACCGACCCCTTCGGACTGGCCATGGCCAACCTGCCCTTCGAGGCGCTCGCCGCCAACCTGAACGCCGTCTCTGCAGCACTGCAGCAGCAGCACGTGCAGCAGGTAAGGGGGAGGGAGGGAAGGGAGAGGGAGACGAGACTATAATTATGAGAAATAGAAATGACTAATAAAGCAAAGTAAAGGTTAAGGCAGTCTTCAGCATGTTTTACATGCGCGAAACACAATGACTAATAGAACAAATCATAGGCAACTTATTTGGTTGAAATGGGTAATTTCTAGTGAACTATGGCTCGAATTTCTGTTGACACCTGGGTTTTTAGCAGTAGAGCCCGGATACGGTATATTTTGATATTTGACTTGTTGTGCGTACACTCGGTTCTCAGTTATTGCCGAACGAAGCATGCTGAACGAAGCAGTGATATATCTAATCGTTGAATCCTAAAAGTGCCTGGTTACATCACTGACTATGGATGTTGTTTGCAGACAGCTCAGCATCAGCATCAGCAGCAAGCCGCCCTCGACCAGGCTGCAGCTGCTCAAGCTGCAGCACAGCAGCAGCAGCTGCAGTTCCAGCTGCGACATCTGCAGCAGGGGGCGGGGCCAGTGCTGCAGCAGGAGAATCTGCAGCAAGGTGCATTACTCGGTTTACTTTATCAAAACTCTTTGTCGCATTATGTGACATCGTATTTCATGTTTGCCGTTTGTTTACCAGAATAACTGTTGTTTTTCTTCTTAGATTTGTCGTGGAAAATAGCTTGATAACCTTATTTAGTTAACTATTATTTAGTTAATTATCGATTTCTTATCGAGGAGGTAGATCACTTCTCGTTCGATCGATAAACATGCAATTATAAGGTCCTCCTCCCGCTCCTCCGTCGCTTCCTCCGACCAATCCATCGGCTGCCGATGAAGCGATGCAGCAGCTGCAGCAACTGAGGAGAGACCGACCACGACCGAGAGCGAGCAAGGTGAGGAGAGAGAGGAGAGATTGCATAGGGATGATGAAATTAATGATTGAGAGTTCGAAAGCGTCTTTTAAAAGGTTACGACCACAAAGTCACGATCTGCCGGGGGTTTCGTGTTTTAGGGACGTGGTAACTGCAAATATTTGTCTGACAATGTGATTTTCGGCTACCTTTTGCTCGCCGCTTGTAATTTGTGCACCTTTTTGCATTCAAATGGGCTTTTGAGTTTTGCTTTTGATGGTGATCGAAAAAGGTTGTTGTTGGCTGCTCCCATGCATTTTTACCTTGATTCTTCCGCATTGAGCCAATGTTGGTGTTTATTTGTGCTCCTTTCTTCTGCGCTCTCTCTCACTCTCTCTCTCTCCTTTTTCTCTCTCTCTTCTTATCACTGATATTCTATCGTCTCTCTCTCTTCTTTCCTCCCTATCTTCCGGCCTCTCTCGCTCCTCCTTGATTGATGGCTGTAGTCTTCTCGTGCTCATCACACACCAGTCTCTCTCTCTCTCTCTCTCTGTCCCATGTTTCAACCCTAACCACTCATTTCCCCTCTACTCTCGATGATCAGAGAAGCAACAGACGGGACTGGGGAGGAGGAAGAAAAAGAGAAGGGAGGGGGGGGGGTAGAATAGACTAACTTCCGGCCTCGGAAGTGCCGGCCTTGAGGCGACTCGTGAACGGAATTCCCAGGAGAGATAAGAGGGAGATAGTTGCGATATGAGAAAGTGAATGCGTGACGAATGGAGAAGAGAGCACGGAACAGCACAATCCGGCCGTGTGTCCGTCGAATACGGCAGATGTATGACCGCTAATTAGGCGACTATTCAGCGGAATAGAAAGCACGGCTCTTGAGACGAGACGGGGAAAGTGGGTTCATAGAGATAAGGAAGTGGAGAGATTGATAGTGAGTGGATGGGATAATATTAGGAGGTTTAAAGTGGAAGGCATTCCAGGTAAAAGAATGTGGGAATTGAGCGAGAGAAATGTGTGGTTGATACTAACTGAAGTTGGAATCATACGTGGGCAGCACTTATCCGAGGCCTTTTGCAGCTAGCCCCCGATCGCCTACTGCGTTTGCACACAGTTCCCGAGCCCTACTTTTACAAAAAAAATCAATAAAATAAGCTCTACTTTTCACTATTCTTCTTTTGCACAGAGCCCCGAAAAATCCCATCCCACATTCGCACAGTGCGCCTGCCCCCTGCTGCCCATGTGTGGTTGGAATACATCGGGGTGGCGTTTTTTTGTAGCTAACTAAAATACATATTTTTGTTAACTTGTAATTTAAATCTCAGAGCTCCCTTTCGATTCCCTGTGATCCCGAATAGCCTCTTGATAAACGACTTCTAAACTAAAGAAAAAGTAAATTTAAATAATATTAATGTAAATATACATTGTAGGAGGAGTACATAGGGGTGGCGTGTCACGTGTGCGGCGCGCCCGCCGATGGCATGCACTATGGAGCGATATCGTGCAGGTGAGGAGAAGAAAAATATATAATAATTAGACGATTAGAAATATAATAAAGTGTAGTATAATAATAGTGGTCACCGTAGTTTGTAGCCTTTTTTGAAAAATATGGCACCACTATGTAGGCAGTTTTTGTTTGTTTTGCAATCATGCGCTATCAGCGACGCGAAACGGCACTTTTGTGTTTCGCGAGGGCCGTAATAACAAAAAAAATCGAAACTCTTGTAGTATTATTAAACTTCATAATAAGTACCGATAAGACTGATTGATATTTGATCTCTCTCTCTCTCTCTCTCTCTCTCTCTCTCTTCCTTCAGATCGTGCAATGCGTTCTTTCGTCGTGCCGTCACCTACGGGCAGACGTACGAGTGTCGATTCGGCGGCGCCTGCGACGTCTCCCAACAGGTAGACGAGCACGGCAATATCGATCGATCGGTGAGAGATGGGAGGGTACGGTAGGAGAGAAGTGTCGATCGAGTACTGATTATTCATCCCATTATTGGTTGACCGCTTATCGATTGCAGGTTCGATGCGCATGTCGTGCGTGCAGACACCGGAAGTGCCTCGATGCCGGCATGCGACACACGGGTACGGTAGGGGAGGGGGAGGATATTGATTGATCTTATATGGGTTACTGTAGTCTAGACTTCGAGAAATAATGAAACAACGGGTTTTATAAAAAAGGTAAATCATTCCCCGTTCTCCTCATTTCTCGCACTCTCTCGCCTCTGAATCGATTCATTCGGCTCTTATGCAACCCGTTGTTTCGTGATTTCTCGAAGTCTACTGTAGCCAGATGTTATTGATACACGACGGCGCTATTGCTACCGTTTGTTCAATGGCAGAGCATATCTTTTGACGTATTCCTTTCTTTGGGGTGAGCAATACTTTAGCATTTAACGTGCAATACAAGACAACGCACCGAGCAGATGGCATTTAGAGTGAGCAGTGAAACAAGGATGAGATGTTTTTACATGATACGAATTGTAGCGATGCACTCACTATAAACGAGTGTTTCAATAGGGGGGGGGGGGGGTGTCTATAAAATGGGTGCATTATGAAACTGAAAAAAATATTATTTTCGTTTCGAAACTATTTTGTATTTATCGTTTTTTTCCAGCTGTCCAACCACCCCGTGATCCGACCGGCTCTCAGAAGGAGAAGAAGAAGAAGCTGCGATTGAGAGAGAGCAGACCGAGGGAAGGTACGGTAGTTGATTATTGATTGATCAAGAATAAATATAGTCGTTATTCACAGTGATAATCGATTTTTAAACAGTTGTGCTATGGCTCTTTGTGAAAAAAAATGCATGTTGCCCTATCAAAGTCACGCGTTTTGAGAATAGAGAGTGATGATTTGGAGCAGCGTAACAAGGTGATTGGTTGCGGTGATCCTGTAATTAGGCACGATGAAAGGGTTCGAAAGGCACCGTAATCTGGGATGAATCGTAAACTGAGCAAATTACAGTAGCTGGCCCTTCGAGTTCCGCCGACCTCCCGTCGACCTCTGGACTACAGGAGAGTCCCGGAAATGGTACGATAGAGGAATACTGTCGATTGATTGCGAAGTGATTTTATTTTGATTTTTTTCTTCAGTTGCCTCCGTGCCCCGTCAATCATTCGAAGGCAGCAGAGTGGCGGAGGTTAAGATGGAGGTGAGATCGCGTAGGGATGACGAAATAAATAAGAGTTTTCTCTCAATACAAATAAATTGAGAAATCTGCAATCGTTTAAAAATAGAGAGTTTGAGGAAAGACTGCAATGAACGATCAATAGTTGTACAGTAGTCATAATCAATCGATAATTTATGGAAAACAACCATAATAAATTGATAATTTACGGAGGATCATAATAATCAATCGATAGTTTCCAGTTGATGGACGAAGATACGGGAGCGTCGTCAGCGTCGAATGAGTACATTGAGGAGAGAATAGAAGGAGGAGGAGAAAGGGGCCAAATAGTCCGACAAGCGCAGACCAGACAACTACCCATTGTACCCGTCAGTTTTATTCTGTTATTGCATCATCACTAGGCAATCCACGAGAACGACAATATAGAAGCTGAGATTTTCGCTTTTGAGAAATAAATTGCAGAATGTCGAGCGGCCGTGGGAGGTGTACTACGATGACTATGAAGACTACGAGAAGTTTGACAGGTAAACTATATTCCTTTTGATGCGATCATAGACCAAAAGGGTATGTGCCAAAAAGCCAAAACTGCCGTCTGATTTTTCGATTACTGGCTAAAAATTCGAAAATGTGGTTTGATTTTTTTCAATATTAAGACCTTGAGAACCTAAAATGTTATCTGATTTTTCGAAATGTTACCTAAAATTATAAATTCTAACAATGTGTTTCCATGGAACTTTTGGTCTGTGGATGCGATGACCTTTATGCATGCGAATGAATGATGAAAAATACGCATTGATTGCTGATAATCCTGAGAATACGTATGCACTGATATCTAATCGATCGATAATTGCAGACTGGTTCTCTGCTATCGCGAGCACCATCGATTGATGCAGCTGGCGATGACTCCCATCGAGACATTCCTCGACCAGTTTGATACGGTATGTTGGGATACTGTAAGGGGGATTGAGGATACGAACAAATGGTGCATGTTTCAACGTACATGTAGTTTCTCCATGCGTCAGCGTCTAAAATTGAGACACATACAATTAGGGAGTGTGGTGGTGACGTATGTGTTTCTCGTTTGAGAGGAGTATGCAGACCAAAACTCATTATGTTGAAATGTAGTAGAGTGGGGAGAGAGGAGAGGGGAAGAGTGGGACCGGTGGTTGGAAGAGTAATGAGACCAGAGTCCAGCGCTATGGGTAATGGGAAAGGGAGACGGGCTATTACGGAGAGGCGAGAGGTAGACCACTATAATTCTGATAGGATTCAACTAACGAAATCGAAAATTATCGGAGGGATTACATGAATAGATTCATGTTTGAAGAGCCATTATGTTATGCGTGTTATAATTTCCGCCTAGATTGTTGAGGTTTCCACTATCAGATAAATTCGATGACAGGGTAATGTATGCAGTTGTCTGCGAGTTCGAGTTGCATATATTAATCGAATAGCTTACTTAGATTGTATCAGTTAGAAAATTATATCGCGATCTTATGAGAGATTTACAGATGAAGAGGGATATTGATTTATTAATTGTACAGGGTATCACCCTTCGTGAGATGGTTCCAACCGACGTGAGTCTACTGTCGACCACCGAACTCTCCGGGTTACTGTACTGGATCGAGAAGCTGGAGCCGTACAAGGACCTCCACAGCTGCGATAAGGTACGATTGCATTCGCTCCACAATCGATCGATGTTGAATACGACATATGTCTCTTGGATCAATGGTTGAGATTTAATGTGCCCCCATTACAGCGAGCCCTCTTCAAGCGATACTCTGTCCGCAAGCTGTCCCTCGATCACTTCTACATTGCCTCCAAGTGGCTGGTAAGCCGAGTTCTATTGAGTTCTAGGTATGGCTGCAGCGATGAGTGTCTCCGGCAGGGATACCCCGATTTTGGACGAGGGAATCCCGTTAAAGTGACAAATTGTAGTATTTCCAAGGTGAGGTGTTGTGACTTGAAAAGAGAACAACGAAATAATAAACATATATTGCAAAATAAAGAATAATGGACCTCCTGATTTCAGCGGGAGTGCGACCGTGGCAACTTTGTGATGCTGAACAACACGTTCGTGCCGCCGGGCAAGACGGGCTTCGAGCTGGTCACTGATGACGAGAAGCAGATTAAGGCGAAGGCAGAGTGAGTGGAGGGACAGAGATGGAGTGAGGGGCTGATTTGAATAAGTGGAAATCATGTAACAGTAATCAGCCGGGATTTGGACACACAAGTTTGTTGGGATATTTTGATTCGAGCTTGGCTTTATTTAAAAATAGGTGGAGAGAGGAGAAGAAGATGATGAAGACACTGAAACTATGATCCACCTAGAACATCTCTGTAATTTCAGAATCTTTCTCCCCACATTCGAGCGAATCTGGCGCTGTGTCATCCATCCCTTTGCGAGAATGAAGATAACTGACGCGGAGATGGTCTTCCTCCACACGCTGCTGCTGTGGAGTCCATTGAGTGAGTGAGGGAGAAGTGATTGCATCATGACTAGGCAACGCATGCCTTTGTACGCCAGGGTTGGCTTCGTTTGTAAATACATCTAAACATCGAAGAAATGGCAAGATCACTGATGAGCGAGTTTTAATTTTGTAGGGCGGGTGAGACATGTAATCGCCGGGGTTGCTTTAATTCACACACAAATACTTCTTGCCAATGAATGAAGGATGTGATTTTGGCAAAATAGATACTATCTGCATCTGCTTATGATGTCATGTTTGATCTCTTCTCTCTGATTTATGATTTCTCGCATCATATGACATGCACTGACACTGATAAATATTATTATTAATATTATCAGATAACATGCACGTGCTGTCGGAGACGAAGGAGCGAATGCGTCTGCAGAGAGAATGGGCGATCAAGCGGTTGTTCGAGCACTACGATTCGATTGGGCAGGTGAGAGCGATCGATAATCTTTAAAAAACTTTTTTTTAAATCTTCCGAAAAGTATACCGAACAAGTCCTGGATTTGTTTTGAGTTTCTAAACATGTCATCACCGTATCAATCACACCAGTGGTTCGATTATGTCTATCAAGTGTTGGTTGTTGCTCTTCTTTCGCTTATTGCCGTCTCTCAATTCGTTCGTATCTTCTTATTAGTCGTAGACACCCGGTTCCACTCTTTGTTGTTCGTTATTGAGAGAGAGCAAGGTGGACATACCACCAACCAACCAACCAACCCACCTCCCTATCGCCCAATTTCTTTCCTCTTCGTCGATGTTTGGTGCTTTCGCTCTATAGCTATCACAAATTCACAAACACTCTTTCGAAATGATTAAACGTTCCGCGACTAAACACACGTTCCGTTAATGACAAATCATGACTAAGCAAGATACACGCCAAAGAGAGTGCACACACTACTAGCCAATTTCATGAATGTATCATTTTAAAATTGTAATAGCTAATAACGAACAGCGATGACTCATAAACTATACGACGAAGACCCTGCGGAATGTAGAATCCAATTGCCCAAATAGGTCACAGCTTAGCGCGCGAATGGGGTTAACTAGAATGCGAAAGTGCAGCCTCAGTAATGTCTAACGTCTAATGAGATTGGCCGAGTAGGGGCACCGGTCACACTAACGGGTCCAAACTCGTGATGAAACGATGTGGGCGATCGTGAATTTGATTGCAAAGTGGGGGGCGGCTAAGAAACTACTGTAATAATATTTATTTTATTTCAAAATGTTGAATCAATTTTAAAGGAATTATGTGATCCTGAATAATCGATATTTCCAGGTGGATCCTCCCGTTCGCTTCGGCGAGGTGTGCAGTCTGCTGGCTGAGGTCGAGGTATGGTAGTCCGGGGAACTGAGGGCCGGGTTACTGTAGCTCTCGCAATAATCAATCGGGCATCATTTCTGCAATTTCTAATTTCTAACTAGCAGTGAGATTGGACGATTCGGACCAGTCAAACTAACGGGTCCAAACTCGTGATGAAAGGATGTGGGCCACATTGTGGGGGATCGTGAATTTATAGATTGCGACAGTAGAGGGCGAAGAAACTACGGTAACCTCGTATCAATCGATAATTCTCTTTCCATTTAGGTGATCTGCGATCGTCATTGCCAGGATTTCCAAGTGGCAAAATTGTTCGAATTCTGCGACATGTCGCAGTTCTGGTACGAGAAGTGGTGCTACTCCGCGGTGAGATTCGATTGTGCTTGTGACGCGACGGCGCTCGCCGCCGACACGGCGCAGCGTGGCGCCAAGCGGCGCCGAAAGTCGTCTCCGCCCGCGCCTTTCCCGGCGGACGCCTCGCTGGTGACGAGCATTAACGAGCTGCGAATCAGAAAGGCAATCGGCGATAACAATGTCCGTGCTCGATTTGGTTGTTTCACACACACTGTAGTAACTAGAGTTGATCAGTCGAAAAGTTCCTTTTAATTTAATAATGAGACCGGACGATAGAGTTTGCCGTCTCGTTCCGGAAAATCCTTTGTTCGACAATCTTTCGACTGACCATCTCTACTAGTAACTGTCGTTGTGGTAGAGGTTACGATATCGATCGATCGACCAATGGATCGATACCGTAACCCCAGCCCGTGCCCACATCTCCTTGCTATTGCTAATCGATGAGCCCACTCGTGCGGTTACAGTATGCCAACCAGTGACGTGCCTTCTGCTTGCTTGCCAATTGAGACACGCACTATATTTATGTTTGACACAATTTTATATATTTTTGTTCAGTTATCTGCAAGATTCACTCCAATTTATTTTCTGTCATGCACAATTTAGTGTAGTCAAGTGTAAATAAGTGTGGTGGATGTGTTGTGACTTTGTTAATCCGTCCCAGTGTGGATATTGTTCCGCCGATTCAGCCTATTTTCGATTATCGAAAATTTTAATTTAAAAAAAAACTCGAAAAAATCTAGTTTGCAGCTGGTAATGCACTGTCACCGCGCGGGCATCCGATTAGGCGGCGAGCGGCCCTTGTAGGACTACGGTATTTGGAATGTATTGATCCGGAAACTGTAGTACTCTTTCGTCCTTATAATTGAGGAGTACGATAGCTTGATCAATTATCGATTGATTGTAGGTCAACACGATGCAAGTGCCGGCGCAGTCGGAGATGTCGCCGCTGCAGCTGCAGCTGTCGGGTGGAGACACACTGGAGGAGATGCTCGAGCGAGAACTGGCCAAAGCCAATACCATGCCAGGTACGGTAGTGTATAGGTTACGGTATCGAGAGTACGGTATTATAAATTCACAAACACTTATCCAAAATATTTAAAATGCTCCGCTCCTAAGCAACAGATATGGCTGCGAGAGACACACCGAGGTACAGAAAGAGAGTACATGCACCAGTAGACCATTTCATAAACGTAGTATTTTTAGGTTGTAGGTTACGGTTTCAAGAGTACTGTACCGTATGTTTGAGGCATGGTCAGGCTTGTAGTATAGACTATGCTAATCACAGTACCGAATGCATTATCGATTATCGATTCGCAGGTTCGTCCTCGTCATCCATTGAGGACCCGACGATGTGCGGCGCTTTCGCCTCGTCGGATGCTGACTACACCGTGCCGCGGAAGAAGGCGGCCCTGGACCGCACACCCTCCGCACCGACCAGCACACCATCCACACCCAAACTCGCTCCAACACTGCCTGATCTGACGAATCAGTGAGCAAATCAGTTCTCGATTCTTTCCTTCTCTTTTGTAGATACGGTACTCTAGATTGCAAGCTCACTGTGCTATCGACTTTTCTCGCCAGTCCTTTTCCGCCCCTAGTCAAATATCTACCCCAAATCAGTCATCATTTGTCTACTCATGGAATTTCAGCATTCTTTTTTGTGCGATATTTACATATGACGCTGTTTGCGTTAGGATCAACAAGGTCTCAACAGAGGTCTGGAACAGGTCAAAAATCGAATTCGCTCAAAATTTGCTCCTAGGGGTAACTTTCGACGCTGAACACGCTGGTGCCATCGATTTCGCAATAGGGCGCGTCTGGGCGCCGGTATGGCGCCGCGCCCTTTCGGCGGAAAAAGTGTTTATCGATCAAAACTCCGCTCAAAATGGCGGAAAATCTCGCGACTTTAAACAGAATTTGAAGCTCTATCAAATGGCGGTAATGGCATATCTTGATAAATTCTCGTTCTTGAGAAAAATCGATTTTTTTGATCCAGCCAGCATCGCACGAGATCTCACCTGAAGTTGAAAGAGCATTTTCTCCTGATCATTTTGGTATATTGGGTGTGGTGCTGTAGCCTGTGGAACATTGTTTTACATTGAATCTAAGATTTTTCACGCGCGCGGAACGCGTATATACGCGCGGCATCCGCGTGGTCGATGTGGTAGTGGCCTAGAACTTCAATCCGAAGGTCATTGGTTCGATTTCCATCGGTTACCAAAGTTTTTTGCCGAATTTTTTTTCATCGAAAAAATCACCTTTTCAAGATTCCATGAAAAGTGCCAATATTGGAAGGGGGTGAAATTTCGATGAAAAAAATTCGGCAAAAAACTTTGGTAACCGATGGGAATCGAACCAATGACCTTCGGATTGAAGTTCTAGGCCACTACCACATCGACCACGCTTATGCCGCGCGTATACACGCGTTCCGCGCGCGTGAAAAATCTTAGATTCAATTTAAAACAATGTTCCACAGGCTACAACACCACATCCAATATACCAAAATGATCAGATGAACATTCTTTTTCAACTTCAGGTGAGATCTCGTGCGATGCTGGCTAGATCAAAAAATCGATTTTTCTCAAGAACGAGAAAACATCAAGATATGCCATTACCGCCATTTGATAGAGCTTCAAATTCTGATTTAGAGCGCGAGATTTCCCAGCATTTTGATGAGTTTTAGCGGAGTTTTAATCGATAAACACGTTTTCGGCCGAAAGGGCGCGGCGCCAGACGCGCCCTATTGCGAAACCGATGGCACCAGCGTGTTCAGCGTCGAAAGTTACCCCTAGGAGCAACTTTTGAGCGAATTCGATTTTTGACCTGTTCCAGCGACTTGTTGATCCTAAGGCAAACAGCGTCATATGTATTGACTATCGATGATTATTGATTATATTTGAATAATCGTTTCCCATATGCACAAAATTTAGTTATCTTAGAGTCCTCCATTCTATGTTCCGATTGTTTATGCTAAATACATTTTGCCTCTCTGTAGTCGATAATTTTCCTCGAAATTCCTCGTATTCTCGTATTCCTCGAAATTGATACGGTAGCTAGCGCAAATTGATTGTTACTTGTGATCTGATATATCATACATGTCTTGCATAATTTTGAATCAACGATTAGAACAGATTGTTCGTAGTTTACTGTACCCTTTATATGCATCGATTTTCGTTGTCCAGTGATTGTTGATCTCTGTTGTCCAAAAGCCTCACATTCTAGCCTCAGTTCTGCCAACCTTGAGATATGACGAAATTATTATGTAACGATTATCGATCTAGGTATCGATTCGTCCCATCTCCAGTCAGTTCACTCTCCCACAGGTACCCCCAATCCTACCCCCCCCCAGAATGACCCCTTTTATCGCTAATTTCGGTATTATAAAAAGTTGAACTAATATTGTATCGTGGTTCTTTGACTTTATCGGACAGTTCTTAGAGAACAATTTGAATATTTTCAAATCACTGAAACAATGAATTAGCATAACACTATTTACAGAAATGGAGAACAGAAAACTAGTAGTTATCGATTGGATCGACACTAGATTACACATAAGAGTAGGATGTAATTTAGCATGAATTATCACACTAAGAAAGTTATGCACAGTAAAAGACGTGCAAGTACAAACAGTAATCGGTAGCAAGCATCGAAACTACAATGCGATAGTAGGCAAGCAATGTGTAAAAAAACAATCGAAATAAGTGGAAAATGTGCCTAAAAGGAAAACCTAAGGGTAAACTAATTCACAGGATGAACTTGTGGCTACAGTAAAACTATTGATTACGGTAAGGGAAGGAAGAGAGATACCGTAATCATTCCTTCGTATTCCTTCCGCGTCGCTTAGTGGTCGACGACGTTGCAGGCTGGAAATCGATAATTGCTTAAATATACAATCCCTTATCATTATTCCACACTGTACTGTAGCAGTATTTTTTACGTTTATTCATGCATTTTGCACCATTTTACGTTCCTGCAGGCGATAAATGCAATAAGTTGAAGATTGTGAGGATAAAGTATGCACGAACCAGCGCTGATGATGTGGTCTTGGCGGCTGCGACACCTCTCGATCTTCTTCTTTCAGATGCTGCAGGAGCTGCAGCTGCTGCAACCTTCGTCTTCTTGTGCACGACCACCGGCTGCACGTCTTCATCCTCGCTGCTCGACTGAACAAAATATACGATTGAAAGGGGGTTTAAGAAGAACGCCGTGATCATACAAAGACTATGAAGAGCTATCCAAATTGATAAACCGCCCCGTCGTCAAAGACCTCCGCCATCTCAAGTGAAATTCGTAAAGGCCCCCTTCCCATTATTTCTTGCCAAATTTCAATTCCTTTTGCGCCTCGGGTGTATATAAATTAATCAATATGACGTGACAGTCATAATGTAACCCATCGTACCTCCATTATCACTCTCTTCCTCGGTACAGCCTCTCCCTTCTTCTTTGCAGCAGAAGCCTCCGCGGGCTTCTACAATCTTTGATTGCGCTTTCATATCGCGAACGTTTTGCAACGGGATACGGTAGTTCAGGATAATCATATGAATGAATGCTATATAAATTTGAGACGCTAATCGATAATTTAGCACCAGTTATACCGTACCTTGTTCTTCGCCGCAGTATCACTCTTCTGCTGCTGCTCCTTGAAGCGGGCGCGCTCCTGCAGTGGGATACTGTAACTACCGTAATTCAGCAGAATTACGGTAGAAACGACCCACCTGCTCTGAAGCAACTTGGCGTCTTCTCGCTGCCTCCTTCTTCTGAAACAAATAACATCAGATATGTACTTAATAACTATTATTTTCGAAAATCGATAAACGCATCATTGTACAGTAATCTCCCACTTTTCTCTCGTACCGTACCTTGACTGCCTGTTCTTCCTTCCTTCTCATCTCGGCTTCCTCAACCTTCTTCTGAAATATGAGGCCGTTTGCGAGAGAATCAAACAATGCGACAACAGAGATCGGACAGGTGAAAATACGAAATCTCAGTTGAAGACGGATTCCTACACATTCGAGGGTACAGATCACGATGGCAAGTATGTCATATTATGCAAATCGGTCTCCGACCTGCTATTCAAATTACAAAATTCAGCTGATTTCACGCGTTTTTGTTATTCCAAAAGAAAGAGTCCGCAAACTATGTCGTGCAAATACTAAACTAGCGTGAAAATATATGAGGAATCTAATGGAAGTTTTTAAATGCAAATTTCCGTGTATTTCAAGTAGCACTTGTCCATTTCCCCATGATAAACTCAAAAGAGAGGTCTGGGATTAACACAGTATGTGGAGAGTACACACATCGTACCGCCTCTTAAATTTGTACGCTGTTGACCTCCGGCAAATCAAGTTATGAATTTTAAAATCAACAGATCTGGGTGGGAAAGCACCGATCTGACAAGAGAAAGCGCAATTAGCATGCGATCATCATCTCATTTCGCACTCTCAGACGCCGCGCGAGCAGGCAGATTGATAAATGAGAGGGAGATTGGATGCAAATTGATGACTTCTCTCGTCTGATCGGTGCTTTTCCACCATTATGTGTTGATGTAAAAATTCATAACTTGATTTGCCGGAGGTCAACAGCGTACAAATTTAAGAGGCGGTACGATGTGTGTACTCTCCACATACTGTGTTAATCCCAGACCTCTCTTTTGAGTTTATCATGGGAAATGGACTAGTGCTACGTGAAATACATGGAAATTTGCATTTCTGAAACTTCCATTAGATTCTCCATGTAATTTCACCCTAGTTGAGTATTTACACGACATGGTTTGCGGACTCTTTCTTTTGGAACAACAAAAACAAGTGAATTCAGCTGAATTTTGTAATTTGAATAGCAGGTCGGAGATCGATTTGCATAATATGACATACTTGCCATCGTAATCAGCACCCTGGAGAGTATCCAAAACAATGTTATCCTTCGACTTTGATTTTTCTACTGTCCGAGCTTTGCTCGATTCTCTCGCAAACGGCCTCATATATAATTTTTTTTTCATAGAATATATTTTATTAAAATTTAAATAATACTAATTGTTGTATTTCGTCGTAACCTTATCCGCAGCCTCTTCCCTTTCCTTCTTCATCCTCCTCACCTGTCGTCTCTTCTCTTCCATCGCCTTCTTCTGCGAAAAATTCCCGCTTTACCGTATCTCTCTCTCCCTTTCCCCTACAGTACCCTCTCAGCTGTTTCCGCAGCTATCCTCTTCTCTATGGCCTCCACCCCTCATGCAAGCAACTTCCGAGGAATATTACTTCCAAGCAAAAAAAGTATGAAAAAACAACAATATTTCAATTTAGTTTATCCTACCAAACTAGCGGGGTTGTATTGAGGTTAAATGCACTACGCTCTATGCGCACACTACGCTCTATGCATAGTTCTGGGTGCGGGTTCGGTCCAGGGGGCGGTAGGTGGCTCCAGTTTCGGTTCAGGGGGACTCGGTGGCCGGCTCAATGTTCAGTCCTGAGGGACTCGGTGGTCGGTTCCAGGTTCGGTCCAGGGGGAGCTCGGTAACTGGCCCCAGGTTCGGTCCAGGGAGAGCTCGGTAACTGGCCCCAGGTTCGGTCCAGGGGGAGCTCGGTAACTGGACCCAGGTTCGGTCCAGGGAGAGCTCGGTAACTGGCCCCAGGTTCGGTCCAGGGGGAGCTCGGTAACTGGACCCAGGTTCGGTCCAGGGGGAGCTCGGTAACTGGCCCCAGGTTCGGTCCAGGGGACCGAACCTGGAGCCTTCTTTTTTATTGCAAAATATTATTTCCTATGACCCCCGAGACGCCCCGATTTGTTTGGCAAATATTCGAACATTTAGATTTTTCAAGTTAAACTCGAACATGTTCAGACACGTTTCCGACATCGTAAATCACTTTTTCTGTGATCCCCTACGCTCTCTGATTCATTTTGGAACTTTTTGAAATTTTCGATTTTTCACGTTAAAATGCGTTAGAACACGTTCGGACACGTTTCCGACATCGCAAAACACTTTTGTAGTGATCCCCTACGCTCTCTGAATCATTTTGGAACTTTTCAAAATTTTCGATTTTTCACGTTAGAACGTGTCAGAACACGTTCAGACACGTTTCGGACATCGCAAAACACTTTTCCTGCGATCCCCTAAGTTTTCTGGATCATTTTGGAACTTTTCGAATTTTTCGATTTTTCACGTTAAAATCGGCAAAACAGGTGAAAACGTGTTTCACGGTACTCAAAAACGTGTTAGAACAGTTTCTGGCACTTGCGAAAAATGCGGCAAAAGGTTTGCCCGCGGCGGGGGTCGAACCTGGGGTCTCGGATTTACAGTCTGGCGCGCTACCGACTTGGCCATGAATTTTTCTTTTTAAATTTTGAAAGGTTTTCTGGTCAGTTATCATATGCAAAAGGTTCTGAGAAGATTGCGTGATTTTGAAGCGAAATATAAGGAAAATGAGAAAAAAATCTAAACGGACATCTGGACAAAAAAAAACGAACAGACAGACAGACAGACGTTAGCATTTTCCAATATATAGTAATTTGCTCATTTACTTGTGCTAAATATGGACAAATTAGTATGTGGGCATTATGGATATTTACGACATAGCTGATGAAACCACTACAATATATATTAAATGTCCCGTGCGGTTGCCCCGATCACTCCCTTCCCGCTCCCCTATCCCCTATTCCTGTGTATTTACCCATAATGAAATATCATCATTGCGCGTTATTTTTTGTACACGTTGTCGCACCCTTGTGGTGTACGATAAATAAATAAACAGTGCCTCTTCTGCTGCCTTCCTCTTTCTTCTCTCCTCCTCGGCAGCTTTGGCCTGAAATAAGATCGCAATTTGGACGGAACTGTTCTAGCATTCATGTAATACAGTACCCATTGTCCATTGAATCCAACTGGAACTTGGACAGGCATAAATATACAGGCCACAATTGCTTTCAATAAATGTTGGCAAAGTAAATGCAATAATCGTGCCCCGCGTACTGGAGTTTGCCTAATTTCCCATAAGTAATCCTATCCTAAGGTCAAGTCAATTGAGCGTGCTACTGAATCCATAGCCTCAATTGAGACATACCTTCTTCTGTGCTTCTTCCTTCAACAACTTCTCCCTCGCTAACTTCACTTTCTCCTCCTCAAACGGATTTGTAAAAATAATTTAAATGTAAAATTGATTTTTCTCAAAGATTGATTGATAATTTAATGATGCATACCTTGGCTGCCAGCTCTTCCTCTTTCTTCCTCTTCTTCTTTTCTTCCTCCTCCTTTTTCTTCTTCTTCTTTTCTTCCTCCTCCTTTTTCTTCTTCTTTTCTTCCTTCTCCTTTATTTTCTTCTCTTTTTCCTCCTCCTCTCTCATTTCTCTCTCCTCTTCTTCCATTTTCTTCTTCCTTTCCTTCTCCTCTTCCTCCTTCTCTTTGTCAAACGCCGTTGACGTTGTGTTTCTGCGCCTGTAACAGCCACAAGAACTCTTCGAATAATTTGATAGTTAAATATTGCACATGTATAACGCTTCAAGCAGACACCCGAATAACCAATTTCTCAAGGAAAAAAGGTCCAGATCGATACGAATTTCCACGTCGGAATTGGGTTAATTCAGGATGTTGCAGGATGCAAAAGGTTTGTTTCTACGCTCAATGTATAGATCCCGACGGCACTATTGCTGAAGCCATAGGCCAATAAATACTCAAGGCGCTCTTGAAAAGAGCATTTCGAATTTCATTTTTTTGATGATTCCGGGCTTCAGCAGTAGTGCCATCCTGATCTCTAATCCCGTAGGAATCTTTCTGTATACCTCAAATTCATAATAAATATGCATACCTTTTGGCCGAAACGGGCGCTGCATCTGCCATCGTCGCAGCAACTCGCTGCATCGTAATCGATTTGCCGCGTGGTCCAGCTGCTGCTGCTGCAGCTACTGCAGAAGTCGCAGAAGAGGCTGTCGCGTCCTGCAATTGCAAAACAATTTATCTCCAAACCTATAACCACCCAAGTCAACGATCGATAACACAATTACCATAACCATCAAGTATGCTGGCCATACATTTTGTCGCATAGACAATGCGTGAGAACAAGTTTTTTTTGAAGAAGGCAGTTTTGACCCTCGAAAACCTGTCCGCAAATATGCGGGAGGATGAGTTTAGTAGGAATCAATAGAGTTCTTCCTAGTTGTATGCGAAATCTGACAAGTTTATATATTTCACAATATAAGCCGGCGAATTAAAATTCACGATTCCGACCGACCTGAATGGAACGCAGAAATTGGTAGCCGACTGGTGGAATCTGACCGGCCGCGCAGAATTGGCTCATCGAAACTCCCATTTGAGGTGGAGAACGGCGGGAGGAGGGAATGGAAGCCTGAATCAATAACCACACTGGATACCGTACCACCAACCATGTCACAAAGAAGAAGAAACTCGTCGAGTCGGAGAGTTTGAATCTCTAATTTTCGAGTGCGCGCGAAAACGAGAGACTCGCTCTTCCATCTTCCATTTTCACATGCTTTCTAATTAGAGTTTCAAACTCTCCGTTTCGAAACTCTAATTAGAGTTTCAAACTCTCCGTCCCCTCTTACATCGAGTCGCGCCCTCTCTGCCAGCAGCTCGCGCACCGTCTGGAGGTAGTCGCTGCCTGTCAATCGATATTACAGTAATCAGGAATATCGACGAGCACCGTACCTCTGGGGGCGTAGCTAAGATGTCGGGGAGGCCAATCATCGAGAGGCGGAGCCACGCCCGACTTCTGCAATATCACGTCCGTCTGAAGAAAAAAGTGCGGAATATAACGAGAAGCAGGGTGACGTTATATCACACCGCTCCACAGGCAGGGTCAGTCTTACAGAGGACTTTGGAGTGAGAGAGAAAGCGTGTGCAATCGAGAAGGACTCTCTCACTTTTGCACACTCTCTCACCCTGACCCCGCTACGTAGGCTAGGAATGATGTGATAGTCACTTACCCACACTTGGTAGTAGATCAGCAACCATCGATCCACTTCCAACGGAAAACTCTGCATCTGAACAACAACCATCTCATCAATCGATACTTTACATTTCAATAGTAGCGTGATCCCAGCCGTGAAACAGTGCCAACTACAACTTAATTATGCATTGGTGCACCAACGTAGCGTCAGACGCCCTTTCTATTTCCAACTTCAAGCTCAGTGCGTAGTTTCAATCACTTATTTTGTCTAGCCTAACAATAAGACAATAAAAACATGAGACTTACCAGTCTGATCTCGGGCTGGACGAGTTGCATAAATCTTCTATCTCCGTCCACATTACTCAAATTTCCCGGATTTCGGAGATTGAAGAGATGCAGCGACAACTTGCCGATTTCGAAGAGACCAAGAGGAGAAGAGAGGAAGGGAGAGGAGACGGTAGAGGGACCGGCCACCACTGCAACAACAACATAATAATATAATAATTACACTATTATTAAATATATAATTATTATTTTTACAACAACACGATTGCTAGCCAAATCAATGCTTTAAAAAAATGAACCAGTGTCGTTCTGTTTGAGACTAGTGTGGATCGTACGAAATTGGTTTAAAAGTCTCCGAAATTTGTTCAGATTTGAGTATACTACTTTTCTAGCAATTATCTTGTTCCACTTGATCGATTTCCATTGCTCATCTAATGGAAATTGATCATTCGCTTCATGTCATAGCGCAGACTAGAGATGGGCTAAAGGGGCCTTTTCACTCATAATCTACTTCCTATCTCGGTGTAAATTCGGTCGTCAAAGACCTCCATAATATCAAGTGACATTCGGACAGTTCCCCTCCCCCATATATTCCCCTCATTCCTTGTCGAATTGCAAACCCTGTTGCGCCTCGGGCGCAGGTAAATAATAATAATAATTATTATTATTATTTACTTCTATTGATTGACTCACCAGCCATCGTTCCTCCATTATCGATTCTCTGCTGCTCGCTCGGCTCCTCCATCACCGGCGCTTCGTCCAATGGCTCCTCTTTTACGGTCAGGAAACCCTGAGAATGATGACGTCACGACCGGATTTCTGCTCGCCCAATGATCCCACCTTGTAAAACGATCGATCCTACTCACATTGTCAGGTTCCTCTTGCTTGATCTTCTTCATTGCAGCAGGTGCAGCTGCAGCAGCTTCGGCCGGCCTGCAGTTCAATCGGATGTTCGTCGACTCGTATGAGAAGAAAACGGGACATCAACAAGGTAAAAAGCCAATTGTATGCACTAGCCACGTATAAGTAAAGCAAAAACATAATTTCACTCACTCTTTCGAATTCGACGCCGTCTGCGTTTCTTTCGTCTCCACATTTCCCATAGCTTCCAACCAGAAAACCCTAATCAAATTATAATTCTGAGTCGAAAAAGGAGCAAACTACGGCGCGACCAATAGAAAAAAAACTAACATGAAATGAGAAATCGATGAAAATCGAATGCGAAATGAAGCTTGTCTAAAAATGCCAACCAAATTGTGTATTACAGTATCCAGGCGAGCTTTTGGAATTTGCACAACGACCACACAACACCGTAATCTAAATTGTATTGACTTTTTTCGAATTATTTTTTTCTTTTTGTATTTTGTATTTCTTTAATATGCATTTATTTTTCCTTGTTGATTTAAAGGCACTGATTTCTGTTGAATAGTTTATCGCTACCCGGCGTGCCCTCCGAGGAGTCCCGGCACAATTCAATACAATTAAGGTTAACAGAGCGGCATGCGAAGTGTAGCGTTCGCTTAGCGTCTGGTTCCGTCCTCGAAGAAGACTCCACCATCGATGGCGCAGTACTTGGGGCAGATTCCCTTCTCTCCGGCTCCTCCGGACTTTCCGGCAGATCCGGCAGCTCCCGGGTTTCCATCGGATCCGGGGTTTCCGGCGGGGCCAGGAGGTCCCTTGGGGCCGGGAGGTCCCTGTCCTCCGGATCCGGGAGCTCCATCGGGACCAGGGGGTCCGGCAGGGCCGGGAGGTCCAGCGGGACCGGATGCTGCCGATCCTCCGCTTCCGCCCTCTCCAGCGGGTCCGGGCTGTCCCATGCCTCCGGGTGCTCCGGGGTTTCCAGCGGGTCCAGGGGGTCCCTTGGGGCCGGGAGGTCCAGCAGGAGAGGCTCCGCCGCCCTGTCCGGGAGCTCCGGGTCCTCCGGGGTTTCCGGCGGGTCCGGGAGGTCCGGCACCACCGGGGGGTCCGGCGGGGCAGGGCATGCAGGGAGGAGGAGTCATCGGCTCGCAAGGTCCACCAGCAGACATACCGTGCATACCAGGCATACCAGGAGATCCGGGCATTCCTGCAATCAATGTGTATTAGGGTACTCAGCTTACGGTAGTATGCTCAGTTATCGATAGGTTGCGAGTGTGGTACCGTACCGTTCTTTCCGGGCTTTCCGGGCATGCCAGGGGGTCCAGCGGGACCGGGCATGCAGCAAGCAGAGCAGTCTCCGCCTCCTCCTCCACCACCTCCAGCAACTGCAGCTCCACCACCGCCTCCAGCAGAGTACGCCTGTAGAGTACGGTAAAGTCAGTATTCGATCGACGGCCGTCGTGCTACCGTATACCTTACCTGACGGGCGGTTCTGTTGTGGTGGGCGGGGTGCTCCTTGACGGCGTTAACCTCGGACCAGATGTGCTCGGCCGAGCCCTGCAGTGTGGTGTGAGTAGGAAACGTCGAACGATAGCCAGATTACGGTAGTGGAACCGGTGTGCTTTCACCTCGTATCAGTTAGCCCCTGAGGGCACACATTCCTCCCTCATTACCGGTATCTCTCATCCCCCCTTTCTACTTTACTCCTTTCGCTTTCGAGTACCAGTCTTTCATCTCACTAACTCACTCAGTTTATGACTTTATCTATCTCTCTCACTACTCCTTATCTAAATTGCCCTCGTTCCATCTATGCCATGCCATCTCTTCCAATCTACACTCTCACTTTCGATCCAAATCGTAGAATCTTCCCCCGATTAATCTACCGCTCTACTTCACAGCGTTATATTCCAATAGTTCCTAATTCAAAAGTAAATCAGTTCCCGATGGGCATCCCGCGTGTGACTACCGTATACCTTGCAGAAGGCGACGTCTCTGTTGACGGATCTCTTGATGGAGTGGACGTAGTTGTAGACCATCGGGAGGGTCACGAACACTGCCACGACAGCGACAACGGAGAAAGTGATGGCAGACGCTGCCACGACCTGAGAGATTGCATAGGGATGATGAAATCGATGATGAAATATGCTGCACTATACTGTAGATCAAGGAGCGTAACATCCACATTCTATCATGTAATCGATGATGCAATAAGGATCATGCAATCCATGGTCAGCATAGGACAAGATAACGTGAATGTGATGGCCTACTATACCGACACGTTGCTTTCTAGGCATGGTTATTGCGGAAAGTTGCTTATCATGGAGACTAGTACAATTCGAGATAATTCACATAAAGCGCTCAAATCATTCCAAAATCGCGAATCAAACGATTCAATTACTAGATGAGAATGTGCTCTACCGTTCCCAAACGTTGAACTACCGTACCTTGTAGGCCCTGCACTTAGCCTGGGTGATATGATCCTCCATGGCTCGACTGTGTTCTTCTTAGTAGAAGGAGGTCGATGCTACCTGTCTGTCCCGCCCTCATCCTCCCTTATATACTCCGTATGCTATCACGATTCGGCTGCATATCAAACCAGTTGGTACTACATTACTCTTCTCTCTGCTCTCTCACTTTAGCACACTCTCTCATCGGCCGTTTCGACGACTGTTTCATAGAAACAAGAAAGGTCGCCCTCTAGCTATCATCAGATAGTCTACTCTTTCCCCTCTCCACACCTCCCTAAACCACTAATTCGGGAACAATAACTTCTTATCTCTTCTCTTATCACTTTCTTCCATCTCTAATGTCCATTGCAAGTCGTGTACCAATTCCAGTACCCATAACAACAAAGTAATATCATCGAAACCCTTCTCCCCTCATTCCAGAACCAGCACTCACTATAACTCCCTATCTCGATTACTCCTTTTGTCTTCACTTCAAGTGTCTACTTCCTACTTTTGAAATGTCCATTCTTTGTTGTTTTCTTGAACTGCATTCTCTATTCTGTACACCACACATTTTCTCGCTTGTATTTACAGAGATCAGTGCATCAATAAACAAAAAAAAATGCGAGTAATCGATAGCTACCGGCTACGTTCACATTGTTGATAAAGTACGATAAGTTAATGATAGGTATTAATCAATAAACCGAGTAGTGAGATCACTTCAGAGATCAATATTCGATCGATAATCAGTCGTTCTCAGACTCCGACTCCCGTCTGGATCTTGTTCGATTCCATCAGTCGACGCACCTTGTCGAGACCGCTTCTGCAAAATATTTCCAATTTATGCAAGAATTGTCAAACGTCCAATGACTTGGCGCCAAAAATCAATATTCAAAAGCTACAGTACCTGAGATCCTTAGTCTCCTCGAGAACCTTCTTGGGATCGACGACAACGTTGCGAGTGCAGTCGTGCACCTGAATAATTATATCAAATCATTAGCATCGATCGATATCCCGTTCTACCATAACCCTGAAGGAGTGTAATCTATATTACAGCACCCTGTAGATACCGTACCCTGGAGGATGTAATCGATACTAACGTACCTTGTAGACGCCAATTAGATCTCATTATTAGTATCGATTAATATTTCTCTCTACAGTAGCCCTGGAGGATGCAATCGATACTACCGTACCTTGTAGATGCCGATCAATCGATCGGCCAGCTCGAACATGTTGTTGCGCAGCGAGATGATAATGAACTGCGCGTTCTTCGTCCGGTCCTGAGTATAATTAATATTTCAAATAATATGTTATTGCTGTTTTGAAGAAAGAAAGTAAAACATAAAAATTCGCATTAATAATACAACTCACCTAGCCCACAACGAACTAAAAAATGAGCAATCGTGAGTTTTGACAAGTCAACGAAACCACGACTCTCCTAGTTCATTTTAAAAAGTCGAAATGAACAACAAGACAATGCGTTTCGACTCAGTTTCGGAATATTTATCTGTTTCGTTTTTTTTACCTTCCTTTGATTTCGGAAAAAAACAGTTAGTTTCGAGTGGTAGATTTTGTTAAAAGTTATTTTTGACAAGTCAACGAAACCGTGAATCCCCTAGACGTCATTACATAGGGCATCCAACCTAACCGAAAGGGCTTTTGAGTAAGAGAACGTGTAAAATCGATAGAGGATCTCTCACTTTTGCGCACTCTCTCGCCCTGACTCATTTCTGTTGGTGTGGAATATGGAGCCAGTTCATCGTTCCCTCCTCACCTTGATATAATGTCCGATGATGGAGACGTTTCTGAAGTCGAGTGCAGCATCGATCTCGTCCATTACATACAGAGGAGTCGGTCTGCAATGTTCCATTACTTACTGCTTCGTATTCACCTCAATCCCTAAACCGAAATACGCATTTAGCTGTTGCAGGATACGAATTTCAATAAATTGTTAGCAACTGAACGCCTCATCTTTCCTTACCGCCAATTTATTTACTACTCTAGTAAATTATCCGCCTATATCACTTGTACAAGTTCTCCATCGCTCCATGCGACATTGCATTTCGTGTTTGCCCTAGTCACTTTTAGTCCAACACCATTTTACATATTATCGATTAGTGCATAACTCGATACAACTATTATTATCATCTCCTACCGTCCCTTCCCCCCTCTTCCTCCTCTCCTCACCTGTACTTGTGGAGGGCGAATACGAGTGAGAGGGAGGAGAGCGTCTTCTCTCCTCCAGAAAGATTCTCAATCTGCTTCCACGATTTCTTCGGAGGACGAACCCTGCGACGACCATTGTGATACACTCAAATATGGGATAGGGGACAGAGATCAGAGGGTAATGGTACGTCTGGGAACTACCCTTTTGGAAAACACAAAAAGTTCTGAAACGCATCGAAAACAAATCCTTGGAAAAATGCCGAGAGTTCCTAAACGGCAATTCCGAAACGTCCCATCACCAATCAAAGCCCACTGACATGAACTGTACTCCCTCCAGGAAGGGGTCGATGAGATCCTTCAATTCGAGACTCGCGTCTCCTCCGAGAGTGATCATCTGGTACATCTCACGCAGCGCCGTCGAGATCTAAACAAATATATTTGTAAAAATAAGTTTATAAAAACGAATAAAAAATCCGCTACGATTCTTCAACTTCTGATATGGGTCAATGAAGCAATGAATAACTGACACTCTCAAATCCTCCCATAAAGTCAGCCAATCTCTCCTTCTTGAGTCTCTCGAGTGTCTCTCGATGGTCCGAGTATTTCTTCGTCACAACTCGCAGTGCTTCAGACTCCCCACGCAGTTTGTCCACCTAAATACAATTATGTTTTTGCTAAATCAATAACATCTTTGTTTTAAACGTTAACTAAAGAAAAAACATTTAACACCAAGAAAACGGAGAGAACGATTCGCTGCTAGCATTCGAAATGCAATTGAGTCCAGTTGACAATTTTCTATCAATCAATTAATAATAGACTTCTACAGTCTCCATCTATACCGTACCTTTCTCCTGTAGTCCTCCAGGACGTGCGGCTGCAGATCCTTCTTCATACTCGCCATTCTCTTCTCCAGATCGTCCAGACTACAAAGATCAAAGATTG
The DNA here is from genome assembly GCA_036245785.1 of Pristionchus fissidentatus. Classification (NCBI taxonomy): domain Eukaryota; kingdom Metazoa; phylum Nematoda; class Chromadorea; order Rhabditida; family Neodiplogasteridae; genus Pristionchus; species Pristionchus fissidentatus. The sequence continues at coordinate 10,415,281 of BTSY01000006.1, forward strand.
GGCATCAAACTACAAACTTCTGCAAGACTCACTTCATCTTGATCGCATTCTTGTCCATCTTCTTGATGTGCTCACGCGACCAATCGGGCATCTGGCCGCTCTGAACAAGCAGTGTTTTAGACCTTAATCAGTCTACCGTATCCCTCCCGTCTCTTTACCGTACCCGTATCATCTCCTGCTCCTTCTGCTTCTTCTCCCTTTTCGTCACCGTCTTCTTCGCCTCTCGCTGCTCCTCGGTCTACAATTAATTTATTTTAAATTTACATAAAAATGCATATCAGCTTCATTCTCCTCTGCACGATTTACACATATATCTCGATAAACTGTATCGTAAAGGCTCCGTGTTTATTTTTTAGCGATTAAAAATTATTTCAAGGATACGCACTTCTTCCTGTTCCATTGGCTCCTCGTCTCCCGTAGTTGCAGCAGCTTCCTGAAATCGATAATACTTCACCTTCTCCCTTCTCGATTTTCGTCATCCTCTATCCTCTACAGTATCCCCTCTACCGTACGTCCATACCGTATCCCCTCTATCCTCCCGCCCTACAGTACCCCTCCATCTACCGTACCTCCATTGGTTCATCTTCATCCTCTCCTCCCTCTTCCTCTTCATCTCCATCCTCATCCATCTTTCTCCTCTTCGCTTCATCTTTCCTACTCCTCTTCGACTCTTTCAATTCCTTCTTCTTCGTAGGCGATCCAGTCATGAATTCCTGAAGGCGCAATAACATTTTATCGCCGAAAAATTTCTTTCTTTTACTGATTAAATAGACATAGATACCGTGGCCATTATTGTACACCCACTTTTACATCGTTTAGTTTTGAAAAGTGTAATGTGAGTGAAAAGATGAATCACTCCGAGGGCGTCTTATCCTTACTGCGTCATTCTTATGCAATAATCTCACCTCATAATCGTCAATGTCCGAGTCGCTCTCTCCATCCAGGAGGAAGAGACGGGTCGAGGAAGACTGTTGCATCTGCAGAGATCAAAGATCACACTTGGAAGTTGCATCAGGAATTGGTTGAATTGATTTTAACCGTCAACAAGTAGTGAAAAATAGAATAATCAATTCATACATCCTGCGGTATGTCGTAGAGCAGCTCGGTGATGTTGTGCAGTTTGATCTCGGTGATCTACAAGATTGCGTTTAATGCCTATTTCATAGCCGTAATATTGTCGCACGAAAAAAACAATTACAACAATTCCAAAATGACTCTATTTTCGGCAATGTCCCTCAATCGATAATGCACGTCCAATAGTCAATCGTACCAGATTATCGTAGTCAACAATTGCCTTCTCCAGTCCCTTCATCTTTCCTTTCATTTCTGCCTTCGTCTCAACCAACAACTTGTGCTGCTTCTGGATGGCTACCTGCAAAGAAAAAAACATTATGCCAGCTATGCAAATGAGATATTATAAACTATGTGAAGCCATAGACCAACAGGTACGCACCATGGAACATACACTGGCTGCAACTTTTGAAAATCGTAAAATTTGACAACATTTTAGACTTTTTGCTACATAGTCTATGGTAGAGCCCACCACCACACCACTATCGGGCAACACGCATTCCTCCCCAATCATCACACACCATGGCCAATCAATTTCTCCGCCCATCATAATGTTGCCCTCTTTGAACTACCGTACCTCTTCCTTGTCTAGTTCGGACGTCGCTGAACGCAGCTCCTTAATCTTCTCCTCTGCACGTTCTTTCACTTCCTTCGCAGCACCCGATTCAGTCACTAACTGAATCCGACGCTTGCTGTACGTGTCCTGAAGAAAACGCCAATTATTACTCCATCACTATGCAATCACACTTGCGCAATAACTACAGAATCAAATAAATCAATCGATAATCATCATTTACCTCCATCTGAGTCAGCGTAGTCGTCTTGTTCCTCTTTCCGTCCAAGTCACCCGTGATCTCCTCACATCGGCTTTGTTGCTGAATGTATACAACTTTCATTCGTTACATCTCTATCAAATACAGCATCAGATCACGATGCTGCCCCATCGCACTACCGTACCTTGGCGATGTTTCTTTCTGCTCCATTGATGACTGCATGGAGCTTGCTAATCTCCTTCTCGGCGGCAGCGATGGCATCTCGTGCCGAGTCGCGAGTCTCCTCGTACGGCTGAACAAGAGAAATAATATTACATCATCACTAGGTAATCGAAAACATTCGAACATCCATAAAAAAAGTTACATACATTGAGGCTCAGCCAAGTGTGACGCACACTGCTCAAAGTGCTTCAAAAAGTATACTAGGTAGATCGTAGTTGCACAACTATCCTATAACTAGCATAACAACGTTGATATGGTGCAACAGCCATTTGTTTCCATAACATAAAAAGGATAAAAATCGATCATACCTTGACAAGTTTGGTGTAGACCTTGAGCATCTCATTGTCGACCTCCTTGATCTTCGCCTTGAATGTCTTCGAGTGTGCCGATTGAGAGTCGCGATCTGAATTGGAATAGAGGTACTGTAAGTATGCAATCTACAGTACATCCACAGTAATTATCATGGATAAAAACTGACACAAAAGCACAGAAATCTGTGTTGAAATACGTCCGAATCAGTATATACAATCGATAACTGTCCAACTACCGTACCCTTCTTGAGTTTCTCAATCTCCTCCCTCTTCTCCTCCAATTCTCCCTCATCAACTCTCGTCTTCTCCACCTCCTTCTCCTTCTCTTTCCTCTGCTGCTCCTGCACTTTGATACGCTCGTCCAACACCTGAGAAAGAACAAATCAATAAAAGGTATCGTAATCATTGTGCCAATCGATAATCGCAGAGATACAGTATCCTCCAAATTGTATCTCCTCTACCGTACCTTAATCTGCTTCTCGAGTAATTGTGCCATGTCCTTTTCTCGCTTTGCCGGCGCCGCGATCTGGTTGATCTGAAAGATTACGTAATTACTTACGTAAACGTAAACTTAATAATATTGTAAAATCAATAAATCCTACCTTGTACTCCAGCTTGCGCTTGTGCTGGTTCATTTCCAGATTCTCGGCAGTCAGCGCCTGCAAATGATGATACAATTACGGTCCCAACCTGATTGAGTCAATCGACTTCATCCTCTCCTATCGTACCTCGTGTTCCTTCCTTGCGTCTTCCAACTTTTGCGCATTGCGTTCGTCGTCCTTCACAGAGGAATCACGTCGAGCCACCTTCGCTCCGCCCATTTTACCCCTGAAAGAGGAGAAGATACGGTAAGAGTCGCAGATATCGATCGGCCCGCCAATGCCACGACTGCACACAAAGCGCACACAATTTTCTCTCTCCTGAATATTATATCTAATAGATTATATTACCATACTTTCTAAAATTCACGTATGGGAAGGAAAATTTGAAAACTGAACACAGCGTGAGCGAGTCTACAAGAGGACATTCATGCGCATTCTAATGGAACTAAAGGAGGGTCTAAATTATCGCTAAATGTAAGTTTAGAAGCGGAAGTCTACATAATTACTCTCTTTCGGCGCTACTCTATCGAGTTTAACTACAATACACACTCAAAGTGTCATGCGAAGCATTGCAGGCAACACATCGTCCAAAATGTTTACACTTTATCGACGCCCTTCCAGCAAATCTTGTGTCGAATCTCACTAAAAGAAACGAGTAGTGCAAATTCAGATATTTTGAAATGAATAGTTTGCAATATTAAAATCAACCTCATGTAAGAACCTAATGTAAGAAAAAAATCATTCAAAACGTGATCCCCCACCAGTGCAACCACATTAGAAGTTGTATTAGCATATATGATATAAATGAAGGGAAAGCGTGAAAGTGAGCAACCGAATGAAAAAAAGGGCAGCGATGCTCGCGGCCTCCAAAATCGGCGACTCCCGGGGACTTCGTAAGTGAAGGTGAAAATAACACTGTTTTCAATAGATTTGATTTTTAAAAATGGTGTGATGGTTGATGTTCCCGTTACCAGTACTAGGAATCCTTCGCACGCGTGGGAGTTGCGAGTTAGTCGAAATTTCGAAATTGGTAAACTCACTCCTTCACTTGTCCTCCTCCTACGAATCCTCCCTTCCTCGTCAGCATGCATCCGTCCAGTGTCACAATCTGCTCCCGCCGATTCTGCGCCACGAGCTGAACGAGGGAAAACCGAGAATTGGAATGACGCGGCAATTTTGCGCTTCACAACTCAGTGAAATATAGCATCACCCTAGTCTTTCAGTAAACATCAGGTAACAATTTTATCCATGTAACGACAACAATCTACGTTTTTTTATCCTGGTCATCAAATAACCGCCTATTATACCGCTGAGACAATATCTGTGTATTAGAGGAAACGCATTTCCTGGAGAACGCGTCATAATTTTGAAATTTACCCCAACGAAAATAAAGATTGTACAGGAAACCCACTTTCCAAAATGTAAGCACACTGCCCCTGGTTACTGTATCGACTAGTTACTCTATCACAAACTGACCGTCTTGTACAGTTTGTGGGCCTCCTGCATGTTGTCCACTACGTACGACCATCGGACGACCATGAAGAAGGCGGGTTTGTACTCATCCGCACATTCGATCAGATTGAAGAGACGGGGAGCGAGATTCCTGAAAGTAGGGAAGGAATGCTCACTATTTCAATCTTTAAAAAATGGCGTTCTATTCAGTATTCTTGTCAACAAATCTGAAGACGACGGACATTTGCCAACTCCAATATCGACAATCTACGATAAATTCATACTAAACTACTAATGGCGGAATAAATAATTGCAATTATTGTTGTAAAATGTAATAAAGATACAACTCCTGCTGACCTCTGTCCCTTCTCCGCCTCGCACTTCCTAATCTGCGACCAGAGATGCTGCTGCTTCTCCAGCAGGATGAAGTTGGTGCGCGAGCCGATCTGACATATGTTGCGATATATTATTATATAAAGAATAGTTGTTATTTTTTTTCAGATTTAAGCTTCACGTCGCAAAACACATTCAGAATTCCCCGTCGCAGTTGATACACAGTGAGATAAAAATCGGCACACCCCGAGTTGCCTGGTGCTGGTAGCTAAATGAGTGTCGAATAATATCGCCCTAGATAGATCTTCTCAAGATAAATCAATCGATAATTGCCGACTCTCCTCACCGCTTTGAGTAGATCGAATCCCTCGTTGGCGGTTCTCGTGTCGTCTGCGATATGGTTGTCCACACTGGGGAAGTTGTTGGACATGGCACGATCATACTTGGCATCGATCGAACCGAGGTCGCCCTGAATCTTGTTATTATTAGTATTATTTCCCAGAAAGGCCAGCAAACAAACATACAGACATTATGAAAGACAAACAAAAACACAGACAAACAGTCAACCCACCAGCCGTCCGTGGTATCCCTTCATGCGTCCCCTTTTGACGGCGTCATCGAACAGGTTCGAGATCCTGCATATATCTTGATAATATCGTTTATTAAATAATTTTCACAAAATGCGTCAGATGAGATCGTGATCAGATGTGATCAGATGAGATCTAAACGAGGAATCACAGAGCAATCGTTCAATGCGGACACATTCGCTCCTTTTCCTTCTACCGCATCCTCTTTATTTACAGTATACCTCCCCTCATCTACCGTATCCACTCACTTTCCCATCACTTGTCTCTGCTGTGCCTCTGCCTGCTTCTCCGTGAACATGGGCTGCAGCTCCGTCAACTGCAGTGAAAATATAATTATCGATTTTTAGGAAGGTCTACCGTACCCTCTTCCTGTTGTGCTCGATACGCTCAGTTACGTCATCAAACTCCTGCCGCGCCTCTCTGTTCTCGTCCTCGAATCGTGCACAATTCTCACGAGCGGTCGACGCCTCTCTGAAATATAAAAAATCGATAGTTATGAGCAAATTAAAATTAATTTGGCAATAGTTTCAAACAGAGAAAATCGACATTTCCCGGAGCTGCATTCAGCATGCATAGCCCACCCCCCCCCCCCAACGAACCGGCAATCAGTATGGATTCCTTTCTATTCACCTCTCTCGCTATGCATCCCTATATATCTGTGATATATCGTGTCATTCTAATGCCATCCCCTCACCCCTTCTTCTTCTCCAATTCTTCACTATTCGTCTGCAGTGCCTTCTCCACTTCTGCCAACTGCGCCTTTCTCTTCTCGAACTCCTCACTCATACTTCGAAGAGACGCCTCCGCCATCTTGCACTGCAAACAAATATAATAATAATAGTTACTATTATTATCATAGAAAATTGTCATGGTTATTCAATGCGAATTTATCTGCTGAATAAAATAGGTCAACAATTTAGATTAATCGTTTCCCACTGCATTTTCTTAAATTGTCATTATTTATCACACCATGCGGTTCAATGCTTCAGAAGCTCTTCTTAAATGAAGACTTCATTGTGAAGTAAAAAAATGATCACACCTTGGCCTCAGCCTCGGCCAGTTTCGCGGCGACGCCCGAGTACTCCTCCTCCAGTTTCACCTGTAATTAGGAGAATACTTATCACATTTCAGTAATTAATAATTATTAAAAGTAATTGTTTAAATAATCAATAAAGGACCTTCTTCGCCCTCTCTGCCTCCGTCTTCTTGTTGTATTTCGGGAAGTTCTCGTCAAACTGCAAATTCACATTTTTAACATTTTGACTGAACTAGGCGGATCGAAGTCCCGCGCCCACAATATATTACAGATCGCGACTGCACTTTTAATATTTGCCTCTGTGATCGGCCCCCATAAATTTAGCCATCACGTTATAAAGATCCTTTCATATTCATCGTTGGAGTCTTCATAGTGAACCCCTTTCCTACTCGTTTTCAATCAATATTCTCCCTCTCTCTTACCATATCCTGTGCAGTAGTCAGCTCATCCTTGTGCTCCTCCAATTGAATCTTCAACTGGTCAATTTTCGCCTTCGCATCGATCGGCGCACGCGTCGCCTCTTCCAGCTTAATAAAGTTTACTTTTTTTACAACAAACTTGCCAACAATTTAAAAAAATTAGTGCATAGAAAACAAAAATCGTCAGCATGTCTTAGGAACAGCATTCATCCGATTTTATGATGTAATCGCAGCCCCCCCCCTCTCTCCTTACCTTCTGTTGCTCCTTCTTCATCTCGTTGCTCAACTTCTTGATGTCGGCAGTCATTCGATTCATGTCGTTGATGCGCTTCGTATCTCTGAAAAGCAGCGTTTATTGACGATTAATCAAGAGTCTGACCCATCGCCAGCCCTACCGTACTCTCCCATTGCATAGAGTTTATGTTAACGTACCTCTGCTCGATCACTTCAGCCTCTCCCGTCATTCGTGCGATGTCCGCCTTCGCTTGGTCCAGTTCCCTTAGAAAGCAATTGAATTAGTAATGGAATTTCGTATTTAAAGATTTTTAACAACCAATATTATTGCAACATACATCTCGTATTGTCAGAGCTATGGAAACGTAGTCAATCTAATGGCGTAATAGTGATGTAATCCCCCTTCATTTTTCCCACTCACTTCGTCGCTTCTTCCATTATGGCCTTCTTCTCTTTCATCTTCTCTGCTACCTCCTCGAGTCCCTTGTCCACCGTCTCCAGCTCTTCCTAAAAATCGATATTCAAACTTCCAAAATCAATAATCAAAAACAGTCTGCCTACCTGTACTCTCTTGATCTCCGGCTGCAGAGCATACACAGCATCTTGCGCATTGTACCTGTGCAACAAGTGTATACTGTACAGTTACCGTAATACCTAGATACTGCCCATTTCTACCGTACTCTACTCACTTCTTGTCGAGATTCTGCTTGCACTTGAGTGCGGCGACCTCATTCTCCATGGAGAGATAGGAGAGAGTGAGTTGCACCGGCTCGTCCAGAGACTCCTTCTCACGAAGAGCAGTATTCACTCTGAAAGAGGATCGAGCTTGCATCATCACTTCGTAATTCCATTTGAGAAGGAAGCAATGCAATATGGATATAGGTCTTCTACTTGTGTATCAAAATTGTTGAAACTACGCCTAATATAAAAATTATTGATTGCAAAAATAAAAGATACTTTGCGTTCTGGTGACTCTTATCCGTCTGCAGTTTCTCCAGCTTCGTCGTCAGCTTTTCGATCGGCACCTACAACAAAGTCGCATTCGGGTTTGTGGTTTATTGATTATTTGACCAATCGATAATGCTACCGTACCTTGAATCGCGAACTGCCGATAATGTCCTCCAGATACTCGAGCATGCCCTCCTCGCCCGGATTCTGCGCCTTCGGCTTCATCATCGCAATCATCTCCACTTCTCCCTGAAATAATTTATTTTATATAAAATCAATAATATATTTTGTTTCAAATAATCCCCGCCTCGCCCAAAATAAATCTCTAATTTCTTAGGTAAAATATATATAAAGCTCAAGATCACTCCAATCGAATGCGTTCCGTTTATATGCCACATATATCGATTGAGAAAAACAAAACCACCGGTTGTCACCGTATTCACACCTGCAGGATGAGGAATCGGTTGTGGACGAGGTCAATGCCCACTTCTCGCAGCTTGACGGCAACTTGCTTGATCGTCATTTTCTGGAATATAAAAAAATAATATCGATTTTTTGGGAAAATGGTATTCATCTATAAGAACTACCATAATAAGCAAAACTACCATCCCATGGTACTGTAGAAATGAGCATTCAAATAAAGCTTGAAAGTGTATTCACCGTTCCATTCATTCGATATTCACTCGTGTTGTTCTTGTATGCCGTGCGGGAGACGTTGAAGCCCGAGTTCGGCACGGGAGTGTAGGTACCGTCCTAAATAGATGCTACATAAATAGAATAAAATACAATATGTCTCGTCATACTTTTACGGATTAGACTGTCAACTTTCAAAAAGAGTGAACATTAGGTAAAATGGACATAATGGACAAAAACTATATCACATAATATAAATATAAATATGATAAACTCTGCTCACGGGATTGTCCACGATCATTTGCATTGTGATACGAACAGAGCACGAGTTTAGCTGGTCTTTTCCAGCCGACGCGTGAATCAATACAGAGACCTTCTTGGAACGAATCTTCGATGCCTGCAACGACACGGTAAGTTACAGTACACCGATAGCGAGGTCTATCATCGATTGATCCTTCTCACCTTGTATCCGAACACGAACAAGAGGGCGTCGATCACATTCGACTTTCCGGACCCATTTGGACCAATGATAGATGTGAAACTCTGCAATTGACAATGATTATCAGATAATCTTCAATCTTTATATTTGTATTTTTAAGGCGACCGGTGTCACTTGAAGGGGGACAAGAAAGAGAGACTATACTCCAAAGAGAGAGAGAGAGAGACTCACGTGGTGGAAGGGTCCGATCCTCCTCACTCCGTAGTACGATTTGAAGTTTTCGACTGTGATATCGGTGATCATGAGTCGCTTGCCGCCACTTGTCTGCATGATCGGCTCGGGCGCTGGAGGAACCTGACAAGATCACAATTAGCTGTGGTGCATCGAGTCGACTTTGGATGGCCGCAACAAAAGAAATATTTATTGTCATTGTTATCACACTTTTTTTGTTACTCAGCTCTATCATCATACTTAGTTTATAAGCAACTACAATGATTCTCATTTTTCCGGTTTAAACACTTTGACCCATTCGGAACTACTAGCGGATTTAAGGAACGCGGGAAGCTATGGATGTCTAATTGCGCTTGAAAGTGTTGCCCATTCTCACCACAATATTGACGAGATCTTCCTCATCGTATTCCTGTGCGAGTGCATCATGTTCGTCCTCCTCATCAGACTCTGCTGGTTTCTCAAATCCCGCATCCTCCGACGCCGCTTCCTTGCTCTTCTGAGGCTGAATATATAGATATTATTTACATATTTAATAAATAAGTTTATTCATGCTTCAAAAACGAAGCAAATTTCACCGAAGATTGCACAGAACTAACCTTCATAAAAGTTGTATAGCTCATATTTAATTTCTACGTTGACGATATCAAGCGAAATTTGAGAATAGAATAACATTCCTAGTAGAAATCATCTACACGCTCTATAATTAATGGTTGCTAAGCACTCTTCGAGATTATGGCAAATCTGACAGCTCTCCATTCAGATTCAGTTCAAAAAATCAGAATCTGCATCGTATATTTTGGGAAACATACACCACCGAGGTTGCGAGTAATGAATAGCGTAGCATACAAATGTGATAATTGCAATAATAGCAAAGTTGTCATTGCATCAAAGAAAATAGCTCACTCTCTTGGTCGGCGACGGCTTTCTAGCAGCTTTCGGTTTCGGCTGTTCCTTTTTCGCAACTTTCTTCCGAGGTTTGCGCAACAACTGCAAGGAAATCAACGATGTAAGCCGAGAAGTGAAGAGAACTGACCGAGTCGTCTGAGTCGAACTCGCCTTCTGACGGATCGCTCACCGTATCCGTGTCGTGAGTGCTCTTGCCGCGAGGCATGCTGTAACCCAAACACATAGTAACAAATATAGACAATAAAATGCACTCAATGATCGATAAAAGCGTTGAAAAACACTGAAAAACATCATCGATCTCGAGCTTTCAAAAGAAGCGCGCCAGAAGTTACGGTAGATTTCTTCCGCACAATAGGTTCGTATCGCAAACTGAAAATGGGAAAGAGCAGATGGTTTCCACAGTAATTTTGCACCCCACACGATATATGCAGAATTTTTATTTTAATTATTTTAATTAGAGGCCTCACGCGTGAATATTTTTCGTAAAAATTCTCTCAGCTTTTGCCAAAGTATGTTTCTCATAAGATCGTGTTTTGGTACCGACGTGGACCGCTTTTCAGCTCATTCTACCCCCTGTGTGTTTCACCGTGATCACTTGAGGTTTTCTTACGCTTTTACTCTTTTCTTTTAGCCAATTTCACTTGAAATGGTGGCCGAACAGCCCAAGATCGATATTCATCCTCGTGCCGTAGTCTGCAACGAAGTCACCATCACGGGAGAGGTCACTATTGGGGTAAGCGATTCTTTTTTTTCATTTTGCATACTGACCAAGCCGTATGATGTGGCTCAATGTTGCGGTTTTCCTTAGAATAAGGATTGGGCTCTTCTCAAGATTGTCCGATTAATTGGTAACCTGATTTAGGTAGCACTTAGGGTGGTTAGGTCGAAATCCGTTTTTAGATTGTTATATCTCTCTTCATAGTGATTGTCGGGCATAGCTACTTCATCTGGTAGAGATCAATCAGGTTGATTTGCAGAGCTGAATTATAGCTGCTCTTTGGCTGATTTCTGTATTTTAGCTCCACCAGCACACAGTTTTTAAAAAATCTTCGCTAATTTCAGTCAGATTGTGTCGTTCATCCAAAGGCGATCATTCGAGCAACGAGAGGTCCGATCATTATTGGAGACCGCAATTTGATCGAGGAGACGGCACTCATCGAGAATTCGAATGAGGACGGAGCCCCTCTTGTTATTGGAGAGGATAACTACTTTGAGGTGAACATACTCCATTCAGTGATCAGATTAGATTGGGGCTATGCTCTTAACGGCACAGATGATGGGCTGAATAACCCGGTTTGATCAAATAAAACTTATCTAACCATTCATTTTCATGGCTTTGATACGTGGGTCCAGAGAGCGAAAAAAAACAATGGAAAAGTTTTAACAGATCTTACGTTGAAACAATTAAAATAGCTTCGATATTCACGGGCTGCATCTTACAGTACCAGCATAAAATCGGGGAATGAGTTTTACGGCATCAATAACTCTCGGGGATCCTAAAATCAGATTGATCCTCTCGTGAGGGGCGTGATATTTATCTTTCATTTCATCAGATCGGTTCGGTAGTGCGTGCTCGTTCTATTGGTGCTCGTAATATCTTTGGAATCCAGTGTGTGGTCGGATCGGAAGTCGTCGTCACTGATGGATGCTCTATTGGTATGACGGCTCTTTCATTTTAACCTTTTTTATTTAAAAAAAAATACATTTTAAAATTGAATTCTCGGTACTACTGCTAGGAGTGTCCGCGATTTCGGCTTGAAATTAGCGATAAAATGTAGTTGTAGCCACATTTCCTTTATATTTTTGATTTTTAAATGGTCATTCAGTTTTAGGCAGCTAATGTAATTCCGAAATTATACATGATCCGAAATATTCAATTGGTACAGAATATAATCTGTCAATCGATAATAATGCCCAATTACAGGCGTTCGTTGCTCGGTGATCAAACGAGGCGATCTTCCTCCTCGGACGTGTGTCTACGGAGAACACAACGAGAGGAGACTGGCTGTACAAGATCCAGAGGTGGGATATTGTGATAATAATATTATTATTAATTATCAGAATAATTTGGCACTACTGCTGAAGCCCGAAACAGGCCAATAAATAGTCGATCATAGACATAGAATTATCGAAAATGACAACGTCCTTGTATTCTTTTTAGGTGAATCCGGGCTTCAGCAGTAGTGCCAATAATTTATATGAAAGAAACTATTGGTGTGAAATTCCTCCCCCCCCCCCATCATCTAGGTTACAAGAAAGAGTATTCTGAACTGTTTTTATGGGAAATCATCCGTTCAACATCGCACATACATGCGAATTCATCTTGACAATTGAATGTTCTTGTCATGATTATAAGTCCAATCATCAGCTTTGTAGCGATAGTCGTAATGCCATCTTACGTTCTTCAGCGTCCCCTAGTAAAACAGTTTTTAATTTTCCACTTACCGTAATGCCTCTATTTCAGCCACAGACGGCTCTTCTCGAAGTGCTTCGCAAAGTCTTCCCAGCTTATCACCATCTCAAGAAGTCTACCGTAGCCACCCAATCTACAGCCTGATTACGGTACTTCTAGATATGAATTGGCTTCTTCGATCAATTGCTCGATTTCGGATTGTAAATATTCGCTTCCATATCCTGTTATTCTGTAGATTGCACGCATAATAAGTTACATAAATATTTATTCAACAACGGGGCACTTCAATTGACCGGTATACGGTGGGAGAGAGATCGACTTGGAAGAATTGAGTGAAAGACATGGCAACAAAAGGGGTTTAATTATTTAGAAAGCCCCCGAAAGAATAGATGATCGCATAATGAGCGTAAGGAAGTGTGCGTTATCCCATAGCTTAATCTATGCCAGAGATGTAACATTTCGCCCAGCACTTTTAACTACATTTTTCGCGTAGGTGAACGAGAGAGTGTGCGAATCGAGGAGAGTAGAAGATGGTCAGTGTTTGACGTATTCAAATACTCGTCCACGATGGGCGACATTGCTCCAAATCTGCTCAACCTTGGTGAAATGCTGCAGGTCGGAGATTTGAGGCTCGCAATTGGCAACTGCCTGAAAGAAATAAGGCATTTCTTATTGTTCTGAGGTTTACTGTAGGTATAGCAGCCTACTAGGTATAGCTTCGCATGAAATCGCTATCTTCATTTCACTGCGCACGCTTACGCCGATCTGACAATGAGCGACGAGATAGTGTGCAGAATGACGAGGGCAGTTCTTACGAAGCCATCCCTAGTTTTCAAATTCAAGTGTCAGAATGATTTGCGTCGTTGCATCATCACTATGCAATCTCACCTGACAAGCTCCCTTGCCAATGAATTGATTGTAGTTGAACGGGTAGTATCTGCACTCTTCCAGTGTCCGAATAGTGTTGGCCATCATCGCTTGCCACACTCCCGTGTCGAGGTCTGAACAAAAATTACGTCATCACTATGAAATCGGGCAAGATGCATTGACGAAAAGGTATATTCAGGAGATCGCACATTGGCATAATGTTCTAGGCTTAAATTTTGAAGAAAAAAATATACAGCATTCATGATCGCAAATTTTTTTTTAAAAAGCCCAGATGTTCGATTTTTCAGCCAAAAGTCGTAAAATCAGATAATATTTTGGACTTTTGGATCATTTTTTGTGAGAATGCCAGGAATTTAACGAAGCCCACCTTTAATCGGCTCATTCGCTATTCGTCCCTCGTAGTTTGAATTCATTTTGTTGGATGTTTCGATAAACGGCCGGAATTCTTCTGTCTGATTGGAGTAAATACGAGACGAGCCTTGGAAGGCGGGGTTGAAGCGGCTGAAATGAGGGGGGATTGCGTAATCATTAGGCAATTTCTATGGGATACACATTCGGAAATTGATAAATCGATAAATGCACTGGATCGATAACTACCGTACCGTAGATGGACGACGCTCATTCTCGACGCGGGTACTCGAACCTCCCAGTATCTGAAGGGAGAAGTACGAGGATTGCTCTCTCCCGCCATTCGAGTGATGTCCGTCATTTCTACAAATAATAATAAAAATATAATAATAATAATAATAATTTTATGATCATGTCTAGCGTTGTACGCTTCAGATGAGGATAGACAACTATTCTTCGTTTGTTACAATCCACTAATGTGGACCAATATGATAAAATTATTATGTGATAATTTCTCCATCTTGCTAAACGAAGTATAGCCTATTATTTATTTCATTTTTTCAATTGCAATCAATAAATTGGCATGATAGTGACTGACTATCGGTTCCTCCCGCTGCTTTTCTCTCCTCCATATCAAAGAGAGTCGGATCGAGGAGCTCATTGATGAGAGTAGAGTGGATGTCAGTGAGCACTGCCTGAATTGTGATCAATTTGAGGAGATTAGTTCTTTTCTTTTTTACTCTCATGTCTCTCTCAAAAATGTCTAATTGTGCACACTACTAGTAGAGTTTAATTAAATGCAGTTGACATTTTTGTCAATAAGAAATAAATATATTAGAACTATGTTTACACGAAATCATTCAATTGAATTAGGGGAGGAAAGTGTACGAACCCTCTCCGGTCGTTGGATGACCTTCCTGAAGTCGGTGTAGACGGAAAACACCTGCAGATATGATTTGGTAACGAAGCTGCGTATAGAGACCATAGACTAATTCTGCACATAAAAACATACTGCACATATTGTATCTACTAATTTCTCCCGACATAGCACGTAAGACCACTGTACTTCATAGTGGTCATACGGTGGTCGCACTTGATGTAAAAGTGAAAATATGTGAGAAAATGGATAATTTTTTTGAACATTGACTTCTTATGCTAACCTGACTCTCAACGGGCTTTTTGATGTTCGCAAGTGAATCGAATCGAATTTGGTGAGGAAATCGGACGTCGCGATTCTCATTCTGCAATTTTGGTATTTCAATTCATTCTCAACTCCTATAGATAAAAATCAATCTCGACTATTGCATCATCCTTACGTAATCCATGTCATTCAACCTTTCAGATAGGGCTTTGGAGTGAGAGAGAGCATGTGGAATCGTAAGGGACTCTCTCACTTTTGCACACTCTCTCGCTCTATCCCTGATCTGTAAGTTTGGCATCGTGTGAATCACCTCGTGTTCTGCGTACACCCATTGAAGAGAGGCTGTTCCCATTCGAGGAAAGTCTGCGTCCAACGACTCCAACTCGTCAATGATCTGATTTCCTTTAAAAAATGTGTTCATTCATTCATTATTTTTTAGGTTATTGATTTTGATTTCTGAACTTCAAGAGGGAAACAGGGAAAATATATACAAGAGGGGAAATGTTCAAACATAAATTTAGAATGAGCGAAATACCATTGGGCACGTGCAGCGTCTCGTCGAGGTCCAACATCGAAACGAACTTCACGTGGTATCTGCGAAATGAGAGGATTGCGTCATGACTAGGTAATCGACACGCCGACTAGGCTTGAAAGGTACACAGGGTAACTATGTTTCCCTCTTACGCGGGTAGTTGTATAGTCATCGTTCAAAGTGTAACGCCAGCCCATCTATTGCGTCGTGACTAGGCAATCGACTCTCGCGACTCTTCCGACCCATCCGACAACTGACCTCGCCCGCATCAAACAGTCGTTGATGGCAGCATGGATGCCCACTCGGAACAATCTCGTGTTGGGATCACGATGGAAATCTCCCTTGTGACGATCGGCAACGGGGAGATCCGACCATGGAATGATCTGAGGAAGAGGAATTACGTCACTAGGTGATCAAGTCTTGCCTCTAATTATGTACCGAGCACTAGAGGGACATTTTGAAGAAGATGTAATAAATTGAGCCGAAGTAATGGATGTGGGGGGAAATGTGCCATTGAAAAAGAGAGAATTGGAATGCAATCGACTTAAGATTGCATCATTCCTATGCAATACCTCCATAGCCGGTCCGAGTCTTCTCTTGTAAAAGTCCAGGATTGCTCTGACTGGTCGAGATGCCGAGTGCAGATAAATGTAGAATTTAGTTGCGCCCGAGGCTAACCAGAACTCGAAGTACCTCAACATTTGTGACGTCGTCATTATTTAATTATTAGAAAATAGCTCAAAAATTAGAGTTTGAAAGTTCATTTCGAGAGAAAAAAAATATTGCTTACTGCACGCAAACAGTCCAATCTGCATGGAAGTAGATGGGCTGGAGACAGACTCCCAGCTTGTGAGGATAGTGATACTCGGAGGGACTGAATCCAGCCGGAGGTCTGACGTCACTGAAGATGCGGTAGATGAATACCACAAAAATCGATAATTCTCGGTAGGCCAATATTCATTTAATCGATAAAGTACACTCACTGCACTCTGATTCGATGTTTCTCACGAGAGATTCCAGTCGTTAGCCAAAGTGAGTTATTGGCATCAGTGTCGTTCTTATATCGAACCACTCCGACATGAGCTTCCACCTATAATGTTTTGGCTTTACTCATTCTCAAACTACAACGGGCAACTCGCGCACTTGCGTGTGTAAAAAGTGAGAGTGCGGAGAAGAGAAAGGTAAACAACCGCCCGCGTGGCCTAATGGATAAGGCGTCTGACTTCTAATCAGAAGATTGTCGGTTCGATCCCGGCCGTGGGCTGTTCATCTTTTGCCACTTTACCTGACATCTCAAGAAGAGTCTCATGATCGGATCCACTCGTCGCTCAAAAATCTGCTGCCACTTCGCTCCATTCCAATACTTTAGCAGCGGCCTGAGATTCCTTGCTTATTTGTCTTTCTATTATAATCATTTTAAAAGTAATTTACAGAAATATATTTTTAAAGAGAAGTAAATTTAAAGTACCTGAAGGCGGTGTTCTTGAAGTATAAAAATCGTATTTCGTTATTGGCCGTGCGAAATGCGTCCTTCACATAAACACCGTCGATGTTCTCGCGTCCTAAAAACGCACGGTTACATCTGTGAATGTGATCTCGGACTCCCCGCTGCGTAATAATTTAACGGGTCGTCGAAAAAAACACGCCGTTCGATAACGCTGAAGATCAGGTTTTGAGCGCTTACGAAAAGTGCACCTACAGACTAGGGACTATAGATTATAATATATGAGAGGAATCGCGAGAAAATCGACCATTTGAGGGGGGTATGCGGAACTAGAAAATTTTTCTCTTCGATTTCCCTGTAAACATAATTCAAGGTACTTTCAATCGTGCTCTATTTGATAGCGTTTTCCGTTTTCCGAGATAGGCCTTATTTTTCGAGTACGCGAGTATCAAAGTGACGGTCCTTCGGATTTTGCACCCGAGTGTGCTTCCGTAGAAATTTCATAACTCGCTTTAAAATTGAGATATGGAGTTCTAATTTTTTTCATTAAATAGAGAAATGGATTCTCCACAATTCCTATATTTTCACGTGACATTTTAATATTTTTCGATTTTGCAGTATTTTATAGGGTGAAAAGTGGCGTAAAATGTGCAATCGGAAAAACTTCAATTTCCCTCTATGCACATTTTGTAGAGACCAATTTTATGTATTTAAAAAACCAATTTTCAGCCAATTCGGTAGGTGCAAACAAAATCGGCCTCAGGTCAAGATTTTTTCAACAAAATCGATTTTTTGAAACATTTGTTTGTGATACTTTAAAATGGCACTTTTGCGGTCGAAACTGACTAATACCATCGGAAAACATTTTAGAAACTCTAAGTTAGTGAATACTAATTGATTTGACTCGAGGAAATCGATTTTCCGGATTATGGAGCGACAATATTTCGATCGATAAAACTAACGTTCCGGAAGTGTGGCATGTGCCATATCGACTTGAATCATGAAAATATGTCGGTATGAGACAGCTCATGTAGTTATACAAAAACGGCGCCAGCAGAAATTGAGTTATTTAATTTTTAACGTTTTTGAAAATTTTACAGAATATCACATGTCCGTTCGTTTGGTGGACACGATCTGACGTACCAGGAGTACTGCGCTAACTATTCTGAACAACTTTGCATTTTAGAGCTAGTTGATATCTTTTCATAGAAAGATGCTAGAGCCTCAGGAAAAGTGGCTCTAGCGTCTTTCTGACGGACGAGACTGACGGGAGCGCGTGCTCTAACACCCCTCGCACCCTCTCATTTTCACACACTAGTTATGAAATTTCTACGGAAGCACACTCGGGTGCAAAATCCGAAGGACCGTCACTTTGATACTCGCGTACTCGAAAAATAAGGCCTATCTCGAAAAACGGAAAACGCTATCAAATAGAGCACGATTGAAAGTACCTTGAATTATGTTTACAGGGAAATCGAAGAAAAAAATTTTCCAGTTCCGCGCTCTGGCCGATTCTCTCGCGATAGTCTATAGGCTATATAACAATAACATGAAATGAAAAAAAGTTGCAAGTATCGAGTGAGCGGAAACGATACTTTTGAGAGAGAGAGAGAGAGTTGCATAAAATTGTGATAAATCAAGGGCAGTGGAAAGGGCCGTCCGTTCAAATGACGGTAGACAGTTTCAATCATCGAAAACATTCAAGAGAGAAAATCTGTTTTTAAAAGTAGAACAACACAAACGATAAAAAAGAGACAGTGTGAGTAGGGCAGTTCTCATAAAGTATGCGTTTTCTTCCCATCTATTAGAATGAATGCCCGAATTGTAGATGAAGTAAAAATAATAGAAACCTCGTTCAGCGATGAATTGGAAGACTTCCGAGCGGGCATAGAAAGCTGTAAATATAAGATTTCGTATTTATTTAAAATCTTGTTTAAAATGCTAGACAGATAAAGACAGACAGATAAAAATCAATAAGGAGTAAGATCACTTACAGAAAAGAACTGCAATGGCGAGGCAAATAACGGGCGCCGATCGAACCTTGAACATCAATCAATAATTCCCTTGGTTTATACAGTTTCATTTATCTAAGGAATGTAACAATCATGTTTTGTGATGCACAAGTTCTGTCAGTGTTTGAACTGCCGAATCTAAGGAATTTGAAATATGATGGAACCTTTCGAGCGACGAACATCAATAGCAGAAGTCCTAGAAGAATCAATAAACAGACGATGCTGAAATAATAGATTTCTCCTAGATCGACTCGTACTTAGGATAATGTTGCAAATTTACAGACAAACTCACTTCCATATTTCATCCACCATCGATGGAGTAGGGCAGTTTAAGTCAGTTCCCGATCGACGACCGACTGTGGTGTGAGTACAGTAACCTGCAGATAGAACAATGAAATCAATCATGTGCATGCTGAAGAGTACATTGAGTCTACAGGTTTGCATCAAGGCACCGAAAAAAAATGAGATTATGAACGATTACTGTATTAGACAGGGATAGGAAGATCGATTACGGTTTAGATCTAAAAAGCGGAATTGTGCAACCCGTGAACTCAAATACTTTTAAAAAAGATTTCGGTTCAATGCAGATCAAAGGAGAACAAAATTACGAGAAGAAGTCAACCTTGCGCGACATTTGAAACATTGTGGGCGAGGCTGAATAAAAGAAGCAGAAAGAATAAAAAAATACCTCCCCCTCTTTCAAGGCTTCGATCGTGATCTTTGGCACACAATTTACACACCCGGTATATGGACGGAAATATACAAATCTCTATTATTCTTAGTATTTTTTATATGACAGTGTTTCTCAAAGCATCCGAGTATGAATTAACAGGATTTGTCGCCAAATTCAATTGATAATATTTTCATAATGATTCTAAATCGCTAAATGCAAAGGAAATCTCGATGATTTATTCGACACAAAACCTTATAGGAATATTATCGAAAACGACTATTGTTATTGTTAATTTCATTTTTCGAATAGAAAAAAATCAAACCTTCCAAAGAACTAAACTGTTTTCGTTTTCCAGCTTTTCTTCATTTCCTTTTCTCGTATTCTTTCCGAAGCTTTCACAACAATCAAAAAAAGAATTCATCAATGTGATCAACGGAAATTTGACGCGAAAACTGGAACATTATCTAAATCCAAAATCGTCATTATCGCACCTTCGAGAGACGAAAAAAGGAAAGGAGCGAATGAATTGGTATCATATGCACATCTATTGATGCATTACCTTTTGGCTCTCGCATTTTCAAGTGGGCTGACCCTTATCAAAAACAATTTCCATTACACAACAAACTTATTGCAACAATTTAGATAAATCAGTAAATTGACAAAAGCTGTGCTTTGGGAGCAGTATTCGGAACACACTTGACATTTATGATACGTAACAATTACGATATATGTAGTGTACACAATGTTGCAAGAAGGGGAAAGGTATGCCCAAAGGGAGCTTAGGAAAGTTGGAAATCGTCCCGAAAGTGTGGGGCGGAATAGGATCAGATATGGAGAGAGCGGCAATGAGAATGGATGAGGAGGAGGAGAGAAGCGAGTTGTGGAGGTGGAGAAGTGAGATCTTTAGAGAACGATAGTACAATGAACAGTCGGCAACTGCGATAGATGCCCTTTTACCAATTCTATGCTGTATGAAATAGAAATTCTATGCTGTATGAAACAGATTGTATTCACGTACAAATACGTGTTGAGGGAGATTAAAAATACTGTGGGTGGAAATCAATAAACGCGAAAGAATTTCATTCAATAAATGCGAAACAATTTCTGAATATTTAGCGTTCAAAAAGTCCTAGAGGTTTACTAGGTTGCGCTCAATAGAATAGTAAAAACGCGCACAATGTTTCAAATATCTACTATTGTAGATCGTCAACAGTGAGATTGACGTCGTGAAACGAGAAATAACTTTGAGGGAGATTGCACTCTTATTCAATCGTTGTTGCCATTGGGCATAAAAGATTTATGAACACGCAGCTCAGCCACTAATTACATCGCTTATTATACACAATCTGCATAAAGATCGCCGATCGGAACTCCCCTCAGGGCATCTATTTGCCGGCTCTAAAATCTGCGCTGAATAAAGGTCACGGTTGCGAACACTTGCCAATTTACGTGGGAAATTAGTGGTTCTCCCCTGGATGGAAGTGAGATCAGCATCAACCTTCCTATCGGAAGTTGCATCTAAATGTAAGGGGGGGGGGGGGGCGTAGGGAGAGAGAGAGAGAGAGCGGCAGAGAAAGAAGGAGAAGAATGTTCCTGTCTGCCGAAGATCCACGCGCAGATTTCTCGAAGATAGTGTGCCCGATGGGCTCAGAAACAGCACACTTTAGTCCACTTGAAACGAGATCTCGGTATTCGAGAGAACACTTGAATTTTTCCAATGGCTTCATTCATGGATACACACTGCACACATTTTTAGCCCTTTAACATCTGAAGAAAGATTCTTAATAGTATGAGTGCCACATGTTTCAGGTATTACAGAAAAAATTGCAAGGTTGCCGAATGTTGCTTGCATTTCCCAGCAAAATCATCGAAGTGAAAAAGGAGGAAGAAACCTCGTTACATCGCTTTCTCTAGGCGATTAGTCTCATGGCAAGCAAAAAGTTTCCGCTTTTCTTCCCAGATGTTATTGGGGGGTTGCACTTTGCCAAGGACGTAGAGGAAGGTCGGGAAATTTTTAATTTTTAAAAAGCTCTTAAATTATCTATTCAAATGCCAGCTAAATGTCAATGATATGGGAGCAGAAGGTTTGATTTGACATTGATGCCATCTGCTAATGATGACGATATTTCTACTGTCACTTTCTCAAACTGCCTGATCTGCCGCTCTATCCTCTCCTGAAACTCGTTCCTTCGGCGCGCGAAAAATGCAGACAATGATTTCCAGTTGGACTGCGATCTTTAAAGATCCGACAACCGATTGGTCGATTTCTTCTGTTCTTTGGTTCACTGTATTTTTTCCATGCGGGGTGAAGATGAGTTGCTCGAGCGTAACGTTGAAAACTCGGTCGAACTTACAGGGAACCCGGGAGGGGTTGGTTGGATATTTCTAAATCGACACGAGAAAGTCGACAAGATAAGGACTCTACTGATTTCACTGAAAGGTCTCAACTGTTCGTCAAATGTGATGTTAATGGACAGCTCCTCGTGGATTGTTTTTTTGTTGAGAAAAAAAGACGAAGAGATCTTTGTTACATCGAATCTGTGGGGGAAACTGTGAATCGGTGTCGCCTTGACTTTCATCCCTTTCTCTTATCACTTTTCTCGTCATTGACATACCGCCCTACAAGCATCCAACTCGAAGGTTTCGAAACCGCGGACACCCTATTTCGAATGTCTGTTATCGATACCATATAAACATTGCTATAACACTGAAAGGCCAGTTGTCCGTTACTGAATTTGAATATCAATATACTCTACTGAAAATTTTCATTTTCGCTCGTCGTGAGCGGTCGGTCCGGTGGGCGCTCTCGCGAGTGAAGTGGGAGGGGGTGACAGTCCATGCAACGGGACGGCCCTACTAGTTCCTGCTAGTCTTCCATCTGTTGCTACTCTACTAACGTGCTCTACTTGGATCTCGGAGACTCGGTTGCGGTGTTGCGGATCTGGTGACGTGGAGTTGTGAGTGTCCCTATCCCCTCTTGTTGTGTGTGGTACCCACGTGGCCGGGCCAGTGGAGGTGTCGGTGTCTGAGACGGAGGAGGTGTGGTGGCGCCTGGACCGAGATCAAAGATCGAGAGGCAGGTGGCCTGAGAGAGGAGAGAACCGATCGATTGGCGGGTGGCCAGAGACACGTGGTGGATACGTGAGGAAAGACACGTGGTGGAGACGTGAGGCGGGAGGCCAGAAAGTGAGACGGAGATCGGTTCTCGAGGTCCGAAGGTGGAAGTGGACGAGATCGGCGTGGTGGCCATCCAGAGATCAAAGATCAAAGATCGAGAGGCGAGGTGGCCTGAGAGAGGAGAGTCGAGACCGATTTGCATACGGTGAAGAGAGACACTGATAGAGCACGTGACGGTCACGTGAGGCAAGGACCGAGGTGCAAAGGTCAAAGTTCGTGAGTGTGGGAAGGCAGAGATCGGAGATCAAAAGATCAGTGTGGTGTCGGAGTACTGTAGCGGCCTGAAGCGTGATCCACACATTAGCATGAGGCTAAGGAAAGATGAGTGTACTCGGATTGGGAGTCTGAACATCGGAACGTTGTCTGGGCGATTGATGGAGATGATTGACATGATGATGAGAAGAAAGATTGATGTGCTTTGTGTGCAGGAGATACTGTGGAAGGGAGATGAAAGTCGATGGGTGAATGGATATCAGATGGTGTGCACAGAAGGAGATGGACTGAAGAATGGTGTGGCTGTGGTATTATCCCCGCGATATTCTAAATGCCTTGTGGAAGTTGAGAGGGTCAGTTGTCGATTGATGAAGGTGAGGTTGGATATCAATGGCGAGATGATTAGCATAGTATCTGCTTATGCACCACAGACTGGACTAGATCGGAGAATGAAGGAAGAGTTCTATGCAAAAGTAGGAGAGATAGTTGAATCGATTGATGAGAAGGACGTCGTGATTTTGGGAGGAGATTGGAATGGTCATGTGGGGAAGAAGCCCGAGATTTTTGGGGATAAGTGTGTTCACGGAGGGAAAGGATATGGGAGACAGAATTTGGATGGTCTCAGATTATTGGAATTTGCACAGCAGCACCACCTGGCAGTGCTCAACACAATGTTTGAGAAGAGAGAGAGTCATCTGGCGACATATTACTCTGGTAGTACGAGAACGCAGATTGATTACCTCCTCATGAGAAAGACCGATCGATGGAAAGTGAAAGATGTGAAAGTAATCCCCTCGGAATCTGTGGCGCCCCAACACAAACCCGTTGTATGCGACGTGAGACTGAAGGAAAGGAGGGATGCGGAGGAGAAGGAGAAGGAGACGGTTAGAATGGAACCTAAGATAAGGTGGTGGAGATTGAAGGATCAATCGATGAGAGAAGAGTTTGAAAGAGATATGATACGAACGGGAGCATTGGGGATCGATCCGATGGACATGGAAATAGAGATTGACAAAGTCTGGTCACATACGAAAGAGGCAATCTTGAAATGCGCAAGAAGCGTTCTTGGGGAGACAAAGGGAAGGAGAAAGAAGAACCAGGATTCATGGTTTTGGAGAAATACAGAAGTAAGAGTCGTAACTAAGGAGAAGAGAGAGGCATTTCGAGAATGGTTTCAGAATAAAAATAATGTGACCAGAGGGAGATATGAGATAAAGAAGATTGAGTGTAGAAAGGTCATCCATGAAGCTAAGATGAAAGCATATGATGAAGTGTATGAGTTGTTAGATGGAAGAGAGGGAGAACAAGCAGTGTACAGACTAGCTAGAAACCGAAATGAGATGAAGAAAGATCTGAAAGAGGTCAAGACGATCTGTGATAAGAATGGAGTGGTTGTGCGAGGTGCCAGAAATGTGAAAGAACGGTGGAGAGAATATTTTGATGACTTACTCAATGTTGAAAAGCCACAAACGTTGTTGAGAGATGGAGATGAGGTGGATGAACGGGTGTCATATTGGAGTCTGGACGAAGTGAGATGGGCAATTGGAAAGTGTCCATGGAGAAAGGCTTATGGACCCGATATGATTCCAGTCGATGTTTGGAAAGCTGTGAATGAGAGCGGAGTGGGGTGGCTAACGAGACTGTTCAACAGGATATTTGAGGGAATGAAGATGCCTGAGGACTGGCGGAGAAGTGAGATTGTGAGATTATACAAAGGGAAAGGTGATATCCGAGAATGTGGAAATTACAGAGGGATCAAGTTGATCTCACATACGATGAAGATCCTTGAAAGATGTGTCGATAGAAGATTGAGAGAAATCGTGATATTAAACCCTTCGCAGTTTGGATTCGTGAGCGGTTCGTCAACCTCCGAACCCGTATTCCTGTTGAGTCAGATGGTTGAACGGCACATTGAGTATAATCAGGGTATTGCTGCCGCATTTCTTGATTTGGAGAAAGCATATGATAGAACCCCGAGAAGGCAGATATGGAGAAGTTTGAGAGAGAAAGGAGTACCGGAGACTTATGTGAGATTGATAAAAGAGATGCACGAGGGAGTGACAGCCTTCGTGAGGACTCCGTTTGGACCCACCCTAGATATTACCATTAAAGTGGGAGTCCATCAAGGAAGCGCTTTGAGTCCATTCCTGTTCATATTGGTGCTGGAGTCAGTTCTCGGCGATATGATGGAGGAAGCACCGAAGTGTCTGGCATACGCAGATGATCTATGTCTGATAGACACTGATGTTACCAGACTGGAAAGAACAGTGCAGGAACTGCAGAGAAAACTAGAGGCTGGAGGATTAACTCTAAACACCCGTAAAACCGAGTTCATCATGGTCTGTGGTGGGAAAGAGTCTATGAACGATGTGAATGGAGAAAAGATCAAGCAAGTGACGAAATTTCGATATCTCGGATCGATGATTGATGAGAACGGAGGAGCAGAAAGAGATGTGAACAGCAGAATAAGGAGTGGATGGGCGAAGTTCAATGCATGTGCAGGTGTTCTTCATGATAAGAGGGTGAGAATGAAGCTCAAGGGAAAGGTTTATCGATCGATTGTTCGACCAGCGATGATGTATGGTAGTGAGAATTGGGCACTGACTGAGGAGTTGGAGGAGAAGTTGAGTGTTGCCGAAATGAAAATGGCGAGGTGGATCAGTCGAGTGCGATTGAAAGACAAGGTGCGGAATGAAAGAGTGAGAAAGCAACTGGGAATCGCACCGATTGTTGAGAAAGTACGTGAAAAGAGACTGAGATGGTACGGGCACATCAAACGGAGAGATAGAGAGCATCCGTGTCGAAAGATTCTCATGTACAAACCTCCCGGGAAACGTCCGGTGGGACTCCCCAAAATGAGTTGGGAGAAGGTGATAAAGAAGGATTTCGCAACGAAGCGACTAACGGAGAGGCACACTCTCAACCGTGACTTATGGAGATCGAGGACAGCACATCCAGACCCCGCCTAGCGTGGAGAGAAGAATACTACGAATGGAAATATACGAATAATTTGAACCCTCATTTTACTTTGTGTTTTCTTGTAAGACCCATATTGTAGTACTGTTCGACCTGGATAAATGATGTGATGTGATGAATATACGTATGCCGTTGCGTCGTTTATCTCGCTCTCGTCCCACTAATTTCGAATGCGCTTCGTTTTCTACCCCGTACGCGTGTTATCACTAAACCTCATCACACTGTTTGTCTTGATCCATGCTATTTTGATGATTACATCCAATCGTATCTGAGTTTATAATCTTCTACATTACAAATGCCTAGGGCAAACAGTATGTCATCAATATATTTCAAGCGTATCGATTTATTGTTTATGCGTTTAAATTCGCGGCAAATTGTCATTAACAGGATTTTCCATGCCTGATGCGGTGGGAACTTGCACCATCTGCTTCGGCGACTTTCAAGGACAGGTACGGTAGGACTATCGATCGTTCGGACCACTATTCAAAGGTTCTCAGTTTGCGGCTCTCACGTGCGGGCACACCTTCCACTATCAATGCGTGATTCGATGGATACGAGTGAGTCGTCCTAACGGATTAAGAAATCGTAACTTTAATGGTGAACCATTACCATCTCGTGCACTTTAACGCACGATGCGTTCGATCCGATGCTTTTCATTTTCCCCTTGTTAGTCTGAATTGATTGTACTCATAAATTTCAAAACATCGCGACACCTTATTTCGAATGATTGTTACCATATCAGCAATACGAGCGAGAATGTAATTCAGCTATATAAGCATTCCACTATTTCAGGTTGCTGGTTCGTGCCCCTCGTGCTCGGCTCGCCTCACCGAGACCGACGTCATAAGGAATATCTACCTTAACTCTGACTCTGACGCTGTGAGTCTCTCTCTGATCTTTTCTGACTAATAAAGCTGCGACTCAGTCAGCTCTGTCACCGGCACACCCCTAGGTTTCTGGGTTATACCAACATTCTGCAATTATATTTCTTAAAAGAGTGTTTCCACAGAACATCCGCTTTGAGAGAGCCCGCGAGCCCTTCCGTCCTACAGTTTCGGTCACCCCGTTCAACCCAGCAGCCTCGACTGCGAGAGCGGCTGCTGCAGCTACAAGAGCTGCCGATGCAGCCGCAAGAGCTGCAGCAGCAGCTAACCGTGCTGCGGCTGCAGCCGTCAGAGCTGATTCCACGAACACCGCAACTGTTGATGTCACAGCCACCTTGTGAGTCATGTCTATTTTGCACAAGTATCCTGACTCGCACAGACACGCCGGCAACATTCACGCTGACGTAACGGAATCTATGCTAATGGCCAAGTTCAAGTCAGTCGGACCCGTGAAATCAACTCGAATCTGCCGCAACGCCGCCTCTGCTCATGCTGTCGGATACGCTTACATTAACTACCAGCATCGTGCAGACGGTATATTGGCATATCATTAGCGTCCAATCAGATCGATATCTTAGCAATTAAACAGCGCGGTTATTGTAAGCAATACAATTCGGAGTGCTTGAAAGAAAGCGTTGTTTCGCATTTTCATACTTCGATTTACGCTGTTTATTGCAGCAGCGATAGCTCTGAACACGCTCAATTCGATGAGTCTGTGTGGTGTTCCCCTTCGTCTCAGCTGGTCGCGCAATTCCTCAACGGCTCCACGACAGTCGACGCCCAATCCGATCGTGTCCGCCAACGTGTACATCAAGAATCTCGACAAGAGCATTGACAACAAGAGACTGCACGACGCCTTCTCTCCCTTCGGAGTCATCACCTCTCACATGGTCAGGCTGGGTTTCGTTGTCAAAACCTTCATTCGATTCGGCGTAACATGCATACAGTGGATATTTTGGCCTATTGAATCCCTACAGTAGTGTCAGCCTTTCTGCACAGTAGCTTTCCCTCCCAAGTCAACTATGTAGCCACTGTGTCGATGTACTGGAGGCACATGATTCCAAACATACATACCAGGGTTGGAGCGAGAGAGTGTGCAAAAGTGAGAGGGTCTCTCTCGATTTCACACACTCTCTCACTCCAAAGGCCTTTCTGTAAGGTTGACCGGCCTATGGAATGATGTGGAGGGAGCCGATATCGATATTGTTATCACTGCAGGTGGCAGTCAATGGATCGGGAGTGAGCATGGGCTACGGGTACGTCAACTTCGCGACAGAGAGCGCTGCGAGACAGGCCATTCAAACGTGCAACGGAATGTTCCTAGCGGGCAAGACAGTGTACGTCACGCTTTTCATTCGATCAGCAATTTGTGCTTAGAGAAAATGACACATCCAAACTCGACCTACATAAGCAGAATTTGTTCCAAACCCATTTTTTTTCTTTTTTTCGAGTCTTTTTTCTTTCTTTTTTCGAGTCGTGAAGTTGTCAGACTTATAACATGGCTGGGTATGTGTTGTGTTGTCGGTTACTATAGCTGCAGCCGCTATTCACCATCTGCACTGATTTTTTACATGCACACATCAACCACGCATTTCCAGGACTGTTGAGAAGTTCAAGTCTCGTGAGGACCGTGAGAGGAACGATTCAGAGGACGCGGCTCTTCTCGAAGAGCAACTCCGACTGCTTCGAGCATTCAGACTGCACTGAGAAGCTCATTATCAATGTATCCTACCCAGTATGTAAAATCGCATTCTTTCATGTAATATAACCAATGATCGCCGAAGATACCGTTGTCAATGCCATTATGGTCACTACTAGATAAAAGCTAATTATTAATCTTTTCCCCGAGCATTACGTGATGCGACCATTCCTTTTCTGTGATGTTCACAAGTGATGATTGAGACAAGCCCGACCACGATATTTGGAATAAAAAGGGAGGAGAGGGGGTTGGTAGGTCAAGCGTGCACGCCTCGCACGCCAATCACTTGGTGAAGAAGGGCGCGCTTCCGGTGCACACAAATTTGGCTGATTATATCTGCAACGAACATGGTTAATGCTGAATCCTTCAGCATTCAGCTAATAAGGGAATCCGAGTTATGACGTCATCGTCGCATTACGTAATGGTTACCATCATCGTTAAATACCGTATCCTTCCATCATTGTTCTTTCTCCCGGCTCTGATCCACCCATTTTGTGTCCGTCGCATGCAAAGTGGTAGGCAGTGTGCGAGTTCTGCTTCATGACGGTGATTGAGTGAAGAGGAAGAGAAGGGTCTGCTTCCTGAAAGAAAAGTATACGGTAGAAAGACACACCTCATGTACCACCCATCCCTGCCCCGATACTCATTGAGGACCTTTTTTCAGGCTATTCAGTTTTCAGGCTACCGTAGACTATTCATTTTTCAGGCTATCGTAGGCTCCATCTATACGATTCCCTCTATATCCACAAACTCCGCTCTCATTCTCTCCCCTCATTCGTATTCTTCATCGTTGCTAGCATTAAAGTCTATAGAGAGTGACGCTCTCTCCACCTCGCACACTCTCCCCACTTTATGATCGAAGAGAGGTCACACGAAAAGAATAGATCTGTCACTTCTCTTCCCTGGTTGCTAACCGTTCGTTGGCGGTTTCCCACGACTACGGAGCACTCCTACTTATAGCCGGTAGATCCGGTCCTCTTCGTCTTCCTTTTCCCAATCTCAATCTTGTCTTCCTTTAATCATACAACAATGCTTCTTTTGCTCTACGCTGTGGTAGTCTCCACAACAATGGCTCAAGAAGCGGCAAGTAGATTTACTCTAAATCTAAAAATCAGGTTTTTAAGACGACTGACTCTCCGACTGTCATCATAAAGAGTATACTCTCCAACGAGGACTTCGTTCTGACGTGGAACGTCTCCTTCACTAATCCCAACATAACCGAATTCGATACTATGGGTGGCTGCTTTCGCAGCTGCAAATTTCCCGATTGTGTCGCCTTCAGGTGAGTTTGCATCAGCTTGCAGACACTAGAAACATAACCCTACCATTGATAGCCCCATCTCAGCCTCGTTCAAACAAAACTTTACTTTAAGATACGACAAGCCCACCAAGAGATGTGATAAAGTGACGTGCGAGGGGCTCTCCTACAGAGGAGATGATGGAACTCTCACTTTTCTACGGGTTCTCAACGGTAAGAAATTATGCAGTTGTCTCTTCGATAAGATACTTCACAGGAACCAATTCAAATGACACGGAACAGGAGTCGATCATAATCAATATGATCAAGGTCTCCGAAGATTGCCTTGCATACAACCTCTACTACGGCACAACCAAAGGAGTATGTGTTTACAACCATAACAATGAGCCGTACAAATCTAATTCAGATGAGTTCCCCGCTTATCAGAGAGGTCACTGAAAAGTCAACGTATTATTATCGCCATCAGGGAGAGGGTTCCAGAGCCGAATATCCTTCAGGTATATGATCGAAAGGATGTAGATATACAAATTAATTTGCAGAGGTCGTTGGTCAGATGCTTGCGCGAACGAAAAATAATTTTATCTCGGACAGTGTGATTCATATGTGTGCCGACCATGATACGTGTCTCACCACTCTCTGCCGCGTCGGTGACGAAAAAGGCAATGATCATTCCGACTAATGCAACCTGATTACACTGTAATAAATTTACAGTCGGATACAGTCTCGCCACCAAAAGCATCTTTGCCATTTGCGGCGGCGGATCCGAAGATGGGACAACTATTGGAGCAGTTTCCAAGAAAGTATGCTGCGGAGCCACCATCCCCGTTTACAAGTACACCAGAACCGAACAAGGTACATACAAGAATGAGTACTACTATGGTAGCAGACCCATCGATGGTTATGCAAACAAAACCAACACACCCTCTTTCTACCTATGGGCACCCGGCTATTGATTTATCATATATACTATTATATCCTCGCATTTCGATAACCACGCTTATGTGTATCCTCAACACGCTGTGTGATAAAGTAATTGTTTGCATGGCATAGTATACCTTTCAATCGTTATTTATCATTAACAAGATCAATTAGGGAATCATTTAATTATTAATTGCGTCAAACATCTTTCCATTTCATTCCACCACCAGCTCACAGTTCCATAAAATGATCGTAGGCTAGAGTGTGCGTAATGATGCGGACAGTGTCGACGTCTAGACCATTTCTCCGGTAGAAAAATCGTCTAGACGGGTCGGCCTAGTCAAAAATGAGGGGAGTCTCTTCCTCTCATTCTCTCCCCCGATTTCGAGGGATGCTTGTCAAATATGCACGAAATTATTCTCATTTTACTTCAACACTTCGAAAAGAACAAAGAGATCGTGATTTCAATGAACTCGCATAATGAAACGAGAATACTTGCTTTTTTTAGTCTCACTCGAAATCGGGGGAGAGGAAGAGAGGGAGAGACTCCCCTCATTTCGGACTAGACCGACCCGTCTAGACGATTTCTCTACCAGAGAAATGACCTAGACGTCGACACTGTCCGCACCATAAACACTTGAGAGTCTCTCTCATTTCCATACCTCTTTTAGGAGATTTAGAATCATGTGTTTGGTATCAACCTCAGCTCTCTCAGCACTCCCCCATCGTTGTTATCACTAGGGATCGCAAGAAATGACTCTCTTCATTTCGCGCAGTCTCACATCTGCCTGGCCGAAGAGAAAGTACGCAGAATGATGATGGCATTTCTTGCGAAGCCATCCCTCTCTTTTCTGAAGGTCATTTTACCAATGTGCTCCTAGTCGCGAATTCGTAAGCGCCCTATGCTTCTAAATCCATTCCAGGGTGACCAATGTCTTTTACAGAAATCTCCTTGATATGCTCCCGCGAGATGCATGGTCGGGTACGGTAAGATGGTAGACCAAATCACTTCATCCATGATCTTGCGAAACTCTATCTTACTCGCCTACTCGCAACGCTCTTCATTGGTCTTATCACTCACTCAAGTGTGCGTCATATTCGAATCATCATATTTCTCTCTACCACGAATTGTATAGTGTCTGTATCCAAACACTCGCGATTGAAAAAAAAAATGCCATCTACCCCACTCAAGAATGCTCCATCGTCTACTGCTGCCGTCCCAAATAATAATACGACCGAGCTGTGAGTGCTGAAAGTCTATCTTATGAATATTGCAAAACCTCCAGTTATTTACGATATTGTTACATACTACACTCTATACGCAGAAAGTAAGTCACATTCAAAATTCATTCTCAGGTACGTGGGTGATCTCTACAAAGATGTCGCTGCAATTAATCTGGAAAGAGAATTTTCCAAGATCGGTCCGGTGGAATCAGTCACCGTCGGTTATCATGGCACTAACTCCCTCCGATTCGCCCATCTCAAGTTCCGACATCGTGCTGATGGTGGGCATTTTATTCAATTTATTCAGCTTATTACATTTATTAAAAAATTATACATGGACGTTCACGGAATCCACTTCGAAACTAAGGAATGCAAATTTAGTAAGAAAAGACGTATTGCAGCTGAGCGTGCTCTCGCTACGTACAACTCGGCTTATTTCTGTGGGAGTACGATAAGTGTCCGTTGGTCGACGCGCGATCCTTACATCAACAACGTCCTAGTTGAGAATATCGACAAGAACCAAGAGCAGAGTTTTCTGCGCTCCGCATTCGCAGAATTCGGCACGATTATATATTTTAAGATGAGTAGATTAGAGATAGGGAGAACTAATGATATCGTACTGCCAGAAAGGACTAAAAATCTCAGTGTATTGTTTGCCTATCGATTATCGCTAATGCAAAGGCGTTCGTCGTAGAGGAATTGTCTTCATTGCAAAATTATCATTGAAGGTTGTGGATGGTGAAACAAGCAAAAAGGCCTTTATTCAATTCCAATGGGAAGAGGAAACTCGAGAAGCGATTAAGAAAGGCAATGGACTAATTTTCAATGGCAAGGCAATGTGCGTTTAAAATTTTCTGAGTTTGACTCTACTGCAAAATAAATAGATGGTGTGACCTACGTTCTTCATAGAATAAATATATTTTAGGACCGTAACGAAGTATACACCACCTGCAGATTCTGTGTGAGATAAGGAGACAATCTAGCACAGCATTGATTGAGAGAAGAAACCTCACGGTGGAGATTTCGTTTTGAATTCAATACGTCGTTTCGGATCTCACCGCTTAAATTTGAATTACTATTGTTGCTCATCGGTATCTGAAATGAAGAAATCTTTCCCCCAGTTCGAGCACAAATTTACTGCTGCACATAAGCTATACAGTATTCTCTTAAAATATTCTATATAGCTTCGAGAGTACCTCTCGTCATCGTCGATTACTATCTATAAGGCATCCGACTCTGTCAACGTGCCGGCATTTCTCAACGTGATCTCATTGAAGTGCATTCTTCGTACGAACAGTGCCTCGTAGCTCCCAACTCCGGCTGTTATACCGAGATCCTGCCGCTTGGCTGACTCTTTCGCATTCCGATCGGCAAATGATGCCGCCCAAGGAGAAACTATCTCCCCCTAGCTGTTACCGCGGCGATTTCATGCGAGACCTCGACTGGGAGATGGAAGGAATCTGCATCGACGTGCATGTCGCGCGTCTCCGAAACATCATCGCCGGAGAAGATTCTGAGAGAACTGGCGGAAGCAGGAGATTCGAGCGGGTTGACGATCAACAGGAAGAAGACACAGCGTATGAGGAACACGTGTCCATCTCCGGATAGCGATCTAGAAGGAGACTCTGATCTAGAAGGAGACGGAGACTCTCGTGGCGGCTGATGCTCAACCAGAGTCACTGAATGATTGGTTCTTCAAAGTAAGTAAGTGCTTCATTTTCCTCATTATGCAATAATATTGGAAATGTAGAGGATTTTTTGGAAGACTTCGTTTTCTCTGACGCTCTGGGCGCATCTTGTACTCTTTGTGCCAGGGGGGGGGGGGGCGAGAGTAGGCGAGAGTAATTTTGCAAGGGAGAGAGAACGATGTAAACAACTAGAGACACGAGTGAGGGAACGGCGATGTTTTCCTCACTGTTAGTCAGAGTGATTCTCTCACTCTTTCACTCTTAAAAACAACACTTGGAGCCAGTAGATTCGTTTACTTGTCGATAATTGATAGATTTGATTCATTTTTCGCATTTTCGTCTTTCTTTTGTTATTATTTTTTGATCAGTATGCCCATACTCGCCAATAATTATTGAAATATCCTGTTTCAGGCGGCGGAATGCCAGCATCCATTGGAACTTGT
This sequence comes from Pristionchus fissidentatus, assembly GCA_036245785.1. Lineage (NCBI taxonomy): Eukaryota > Metazoa > Nematoda > Chromadorea > Rhabditida > Neodiplogasteridae > Pristionchus > Pristionchus fissidentatus. The sequence goes on from BTSY01000006.1 coordinate 10,449,409, forward strand.
CCGATCTGTTACGTAGACTTCAAGCCAGATACGGTACGGTGGGAGGGGGGATCAATCGATCGCTAATGTTCGATCCTAGGTGTTTTCTCTCTCTGGCTGCGGACACACCTTCCACCGCGAGTGCATACTGCAGTGTATACGAGTTAGTATTTATATCAAGCCTGATACTTTCACCCAACCTATCAAGCGACTAGGAAAGATGAAACAACTGACATGAATCACGCTTAGCTAACCTAGGTTGATTTATCCTATTATAGCAAGCAAAGCTAGGAAATCACGTGGACTAGAAACGTCAAATAGTGTTTCGGACATGCTGTTGATTTTATATATTTAGCTCAATGGTCCCACTTGTCCCACTTGTCGAACTCCTTGCACAGAACGGGAAATCATCAAGGTGTACCTGAACATGGATATCGATGCAGTAAGTCCGTTCACTCAAAGAGAGTCAGTATATTTTACCTAGTATATATTTCCGAATACATTGTTTAGAACATTTCAGAGGTCAGCTGATCAGAGCTCGACGAGTTCTGCTCTATTGGAAAGGACGAGGAAATATGAAGAGATGGAAAGAGAATTGAGGGAGCTGAGGAGACAGCTCCAAGCTACTAACATGTAAGATAGATATTCATAAAAAGTCTTCAGATAATAGTGTTGCCATCTTTTTATTCCAGAACCCCCACTACGTCAGCTGCTATCCCAAGAGCCGCAGCGCCTCCAACAGCTCCTCCCAGCTCTGCCAATGCATCTCTGTGAGTATTTTAGCAGCTGTTATCTCTTCCTTTTCTCTCTCTACGATAAAATGAGATAAGAACGTCCGATTACGAAGTGAGATCGTGGGAGGTCGGGGGTCACGTATGAGGTTCACTCATGCAGAGAAACTGATTTGATTAAATACTTCTTGCAAGCTTTCTCTTCACTATCATCTGACTTTTCTTCGGTATACTTATATTTATTGCAGCTACGTTGGCGACCTCCACCCGGCTGTAGATGAGGCGATACTCTTCGACAAATTCATTGATGTCGGCCCCCTTCTCTCCGTTCGTGTCTGCCGTGATTCCGTCACTCATCGCTCGCTGGGATATGGCTACGTCAATTACGAAAGTGTGGACGACGGTGAATCTTTTGCTCCTCGAAATGATGACTAGTGACATTTCCAAAATAGAGTAATCATTACAATGTTGTATACTGATATTTGAGCATTTTTTGCCTAATTACCGACGTCTTCAATCGCGTAAACTACTTGACTTGCGTTTATTTACAGCCGGGACCGCCCTATCCAGACTCAACTTCTCCAAGATTCTTGGCAAACCCATCCGCATCACGAGATACAACCGTGATGCTTCCACTCGCCAACCCAATGATGCTAACGTGTTCGTCAAAAACCTCGACACGACCATTGGTGGAAAGGCTCTCCACAGAACTTTCGCCCGTTTCGGAGCAATTATCTCATGCAAGGTCGGTACCTATGCTTTATGATTTGCCAGCAACTGTCGAACCCTCAATCGTCTGAGTCGTTTCAATATAAATATTATGTTCTTCTGTCGATTGAAATCGAATTGAAGCATACACAATTACCAATTTCCAGGTCGATCTTGATTCTGATGGCATCAGCAAGGGCTACGGCTTCGTTCAATTCGAAACTGAGAGTGCAGCAAGACGGGCGATCGAATCTTTAGATGGAACCTATCTCGGAGGCAAGAAAGTGTGAGTACAGAAGTCTTTTGTGCTCATTTAATTATGTAGTACAATACCTATTCAGTTTAATGGTACTCACAATCAGATTCGTCGGCAAGTTCCGTCCTCGTAGTGGCGGATCCAGTGTCAATTCTACTTCTCGGGGAAGCGGTACAATCAACGGCGTGCCTGGTCCTGCTATGAATCGGTACTCCGCTTACTCTCAGAGACAAGACGATCACGACACGGCTGACATGCTGGCGGAGCAATTCAGTCTGCTCAGATCGTATGGTTCTCGATGAGATCGTTTGACAGTGAAATTCAGCCGCCGTATTAAACACCTCGAAGGTGCGGGGACGCGATTTCCCATTTCCTCACGTTCACTCACCCGCACCTCTCTTTAATTCGTGGGCAGAAGGCAGAGCCTCTTTCTTCACTCCTGTTGTTGTATTTGTTCATGACAATAATATCCAATAATCCATAGAAATTCCTTAGTGTTTGTTGTTACGATCTGCCTCCCAACTTTCCCCCCGCTCACCGTTACTTGTAAATATCGTTTGATCGCATATATTTATTTATTGGCGCTCAATAAAATTAATGCATGATTTGCGTATTCGTCTCACCAAAGTTCTCTTCAATAATATTTGATAGAAATGTAAAACAACGATGACGAGAGAGTGTGTGAAACGAGGAGAGAGCGCAGACGAACATTTTACAAAGCATAGAGATCACGAAGCAATTGATGCGCAGGAGAAGATCACAGATGAACCGTACTCATGAAATATTGATCGACTAGAAACAGGAGGAAAGCGCTATTCTACAGGGAAATCAATATGGATATTTTGTCCGACGAGTACGGTAATCAATCGTAATCGATCGTTTGCAGTCCCATTCCCATCATGTCCATGCGATGCGGCAGATTTGTAGTGCACATCGTCTCCTCCAGACTGAAAAGTGATCTTTAATCACTCAACTTTTAGAAAATATTTCTTTGAGTCAACTCTATTTTTGACGGGGAATGGGATACAGATTCTGGTTCGAACGATCAGTTCCTGGCACTGACTTGGTTGTGACTGAGTGCGGGTACATGGAGCACTCATCGCTGCTCGCTTCACTCCTTGGAGACAATGGATCTTCTGATGAAGGAAGGGAGTCCGTGTGACCGTGTGTCCCTGGAAGATAATGGCATAACTATGGAAGGATCCCGAATAAGTATCATCTGGTGAACTGAGCACACATTAAATCCTCTTAAATGATCAAGAATGGTGTCGATTTGACAACAATCTAAATGTAATGAAAAACACAAACATCACTTACCGGGTTTCTTCACGCTGTATTTCTTCTGGCGCGCTCGCGAGTTCTGCAATAGCATGATAATTATCTCGAACCTGATAGTGTGCCCACATTTGTTCACCGAAACGGGAACCATGATACGTACCTGGAACCACACTTGGGTGACCCGCTTGGACAGTCCGGTCTGCTGCGCTATCCGTTCGAGATCGGCTCCGTCGGGGTTGCTATCGATTTGGAAGTGAGTCTGAAATGAACAACTCATAAAAATCATTGACTAGGTAATTACATATTTATCGGGTACTACGACTATTTCGCTATACCGTTTTTAACATAACTCTTTTTCTATCACCACTCATCCAGTGTAGTGCCATTTATCGTAATAAGATATTATTTATTATTACGAGAAATCGCAAGTTTATTCTTCCCTTCCCTCTTATACTGTAGATGCCCTAAGGCGCCATTTTGCCGCATAACTGCCCGTATCATCGGCCGAGGGCGAAAATTGCATTAGCAATCAGTGAGCCGGCTGGGGCATGTGAGAGGGGGGATAACCAGAAGGATGAGAGAGTTGAGGGAGAGAGGAGGGAGGGGAGGGAGGGGAGACGAGGAATATGATATAGGTAGATCAGTGAGAAATAGAAGAAATAGAGAAATAAATTGCGGACATCATGCGCGAATCCTAATCTCCATATTCGCATGTGTTTTAGTGAGCAGCATTTAAACGTAGAGTGAAATAGCAAAATGGTGAGTCTCAATACGATTTAAACGGAGTAAGACTACAAGAAACTCACTTGTAATACATTGATCTGCTCGTCAGTAAACGTTGTCCGAACCCGCTTCGTTTTCTGTTTTGACGTCGCTGAAAATACCTATTTTAATCATCTGTCCATATGTTTTCACAACACTCTTTCTGGAATTTTCAAAGCCAACAACCATAGAAAAAAATCGAATAGAAAACTATTTCTATTTCAATAATAAATTCACAAACAATTCCCCACCACTTTCGCCCTCGACCAACTCCAGATAGTGCTGCTTGCACAGCAATTTGTTCTCCTGAATCGCGAATTCCTCGCCCGTGCTGCAAGAGATCAAAGATCAGACTACAAACTATTAATATACTACTGTGTTGCGTGAACGGTTTACCAAAAATCAAGTATACTGCCCACAAAGATCAAAGATCAAAAACCTCAATTGTCGCTTGCATTGATTGCAGCCGAAGCACGCGATGTGATAAACATTCGACCGCGCCCGACGAACCTGATATTAATCTTGTTTGATTTTATCACTGAAGGAACGTTGGAGAAATGAATGAACATCCACTCATCAAGACAAAGTACATTAGATCTATGAGAGATGTAAGATTGCCTAGTGATGACGCAACTCACCCAATCCGACGGGGAGATGGAGCGATCACAGCCGGCGCATTTGGTTGTGAATTCTCTGAAAATATCGATTTATATATATTTATTAAAACTATTAGTAAACAATTTAAATTATTTTAGAAAATATCTTTGCTTGTTGATGATTTTCCCTGCTAGATTTATACAGGAAGCGGCGGATCAAAGCTGTCGATAGCTAATCCACTTCACCCCATGTATCTCTCTCTCTCTCTCTCCCCCCTTCTCATGTTCATCATCTGTCACCCGTCTAATCGGTCCTACATGACACCCTGAGGGTCTTTAGGATCCTCTCCCCCAAGAAGCCTCGGGGGGGGGAGACCCAAAGGAAGGCTCAAGTGTCCAGACCCACCACCAACTGTTGCCGCCTCTCATTAGGAAGACATCATAATGGAGCTAATTGCTTTGATCTTTCTAGAGTGTAAAGAACGAATAAAAACATGAGCCTCTTACACAACCACTAGCTCATCGTGAATCGTCCCTAAATGAGGTAAGCGCTATCAAAATAACGAGTGTGTCCGTTGGGACAGCGAGGTTGCGTAAGGACAGGAGTAATAGGGACAGATGGACTGATCTGTAGGTGAGGAAGAGCCGGCCAGTAGCCCGATGCTAATCCTCTAGATGACCCGTGTTTTGAAATGCATTGCGTCTCTAGTCAATATTCTCGGATGGGCTTTATATTGAGTTGTAGCATTTCATATGAGTACCGATATCTCTCCTCCACTACTGAATACTTTGGATAATTGCAATATCTATGCACTTCTACAATATGTGTTGTTGAGATAAATGAATTGATAAAAATTGAATTGTGAGCAGTCTCTAGTTTCCGTTTACCCTATCTCTCTCAGTTGGCAGACTCAGAGAGGGGAGGAGAGGGGGCTAAACGCATTTGACGCTTGCCCAATGCGATAAACGAGGATGAGATTGAATCACGGAGAAGGAAGAGGGCAGAGAACGGGCAGAATATAAGGCAAAACAACCCAGACAACTATAACAAAAACAAGTTCTACGGAGATATGGTAATTAGGAAAATCGATACACATGATTATTGATTGAATAATGTGACTTACTGGTCGTAGCATCCTTTGCAGTAGATGGAATCGCCCCTTTCAAAGCAGCTTTTCGCACTTTCGAGGGAAGTCGAGCAGACACAACATCTGGATTAGGCTTTATTCGTCAAATGTTGAAAATAAAAATACAGCGGAACACTTTCGTGGAAAGAGGGTTACGTGTACGATATTTCCCTCAGTTTTACATAAAGCAGAAAATAAAATAAAAAAATACATAAAATAATAAAAAATAAACATCTCATGTTGTGCAATTCATTTTCCCTATGATATCAACATCTGTTTTTCCAGGCCTTACAATGTTTCTGATCTTAGTATACTTTTTCATTTCTGTCTACATAAAGTGAGAGTCACTCTCAAACCTCAAACATCGTTCGTGCCATTTCCTGCCTGCCACAGCCAGCATGAGAGGGTCGTCGATGGCGCTGCCGCATGAGCTGCAGGAAGGAGAAGACGGCTGCAAAATCAGAAAGTAGTCAATAACGATAAATACCGAATTCAAGACCCACCTCTTCATACGCACTGTCAGAAACTAAATAGCAAAGTCCTTGGAGAAATTTCACAACATTTCAAAAGAAAATTCATTTTACTTAAAATAAATCGACAGAACCAAACGATACTCCAGTCAAACTAAAATGGAAGGACCACGGCGTGTTTGCGGGAATTGTTTTGTTAACTCTCTTAAAATCCGAACGGAGAATCCCCTGAGTGGCCGGATTCCAGTGCACAGTCTTTCTCACATCCCATGTAAAATTAGGTGCGGACCGTGAGTGGATGGAGATGATTTGCACTGTGACTATGATGAATCACATGATGGAGTTGACTCGGGTGAGGGGGAATCTCGTCCGGGGGCATGTCCAGATCCAGCAAGTCATTGAGAGCATCGGACGCGTAGAACTCAGGAAACGGCGCCAGCATCGTGAGATTACGGTAAGTCTAGATAACGGTAGAGCAAGGGTACAGAAGCTTCGGAGGAGTAGGCGACTAGAATACGGTAGCACAGGGGTACGGTAGCTTGGGAGAAGTCACTTTACGATACTCGGTGAGGATTGAGCGCCCAAAGATGCGCTTCTGGTCGATTGTAAGAGAGGGAATATCGATGAAGAGGCAGGTAATGAGGAGGTATTCAATATGGAAGAGACCAGATTTGAATGGGATTCTGATTGGGGGAAGAGCAGGTGATACCGTAGTAGTCGGGCTACTACTATTTCCGACTTTGGACTTCCTGTAATATCATGTCCTGATATTTTTTTCTATCAAGTTTTTCACTGCACTCTGGTTAGACTATTCAAATTGAGGGAGAAAGCGAAAATGGCGTGTAAACGGGCGTCTCACAACGAATTAAATTTTGGATTTTCTCCCAGGGCGCGGCATTTTTTAACGAAAAATTAGTGAAACTGGTACAAAAGGACAACCGAAAATATTTCAAATTGCCTAGTACTGACGTAATCTACCTTATATGGCTCCGGCAGCACCTGCAGACTACCGTAGTCCAGGGTTGGCTGCAGCGCGCAATCATCCTCCGACTCCTGCAAGTCATCGCTAACTACCGCAAGTTTACCTCTTAAAATACTCGGAAAGAAAAAAATGAAAATACTTACTTTCCTGTACACGTTCGGCACACTCGACGAGAAGGTGTAGTAGGAAACTGCAAATCAAATATTGAATCAGTAAAATCAGGGATAACGGCTATACGCACGGGACTTAATCAGACTCGGGTTACTGTATCTATCGGTAGGTCACACTCCTAGGGGAAGCCGGTATAAAGGATAAACACTCGGGATCAGTCTCTGGTTACTGTATCTCTATCGGTAGGTCACACTCCTAACTGGGGGAGGGGGAAGCCGGAACAGCACAGCAACACGCGCGGGATCAGCCTCTGATTACTGTATCTCTATCGGTAGGTCACACTCCTAACAAGGCGGACGGGAAGGGAAGGAGGACGACCTCGTCCCATCGCCGACTCCAATCAGACTGGCGCCTTGCATGCAATCAGACTCTCGCGACTTTTGGTTGTCGTCCGTCTTGTGTCTCTGATTGACTTGACTTCTAATCAGCTTGCGGCGCCGCTCCCTGATTGCCGTCCGCCCTGATTTGTGGGTCCCGACTGGATTCACCTACCGTAGTCCTCGTCGGAGGATGGCGGGACGAGCAGGGAGTCTCCTCTGCCTTCTGAGGTGTGGACTGACGACGACGGGGGATGATTATCGATCTCCATTGTTAGGAGGGGAGAATCTTGAGAGATGCTGCGGCTCTTCCCGACTCAACCGAACAAGGGCCGTCTAACGAGGTTGGGGGAGGAAGGGAAAGAGGGAGGGGGGCTACCGTACCCCCCCCCCTCAGGCTACCCCCGCCCCTGGCCCCGCCCAGTGAGGTCCTGAGAAGTAGGGATTAGGGGGTCATGAGAGGTCTGGAAGAGAGTCTGGAACCGGCAATTAGGATGATACACCTGGAGTTGTGACAGCATCTATTCTTCGATGTAATACTCGTGTAAGATTAGTGAATGAACACATACCGTGTTCGAATGATTGTTTTGATTCATTTATTATTTTTATGGGAAGCCTTCCAGAACCAGATTGCATCTTTACGAGCGCGATTGAATTTTACTGAACTTTGAAACATCAGTTTAGCGGTTTAGTTCAGTTTTCATAATTTTTATTCCGCACATTCTCTTTTTTTATTTAATTACACTCAAAAATTATGAGAAACGCATCATTTTACAGTCCACTAACGTCTCCAGAAAGGGGTCAGGGTAGAGAGTGTGAGTGATAGTGAGAGGGGCTCTCTCACTATCACACACTCTCTCGCCTCTAGCCCCTTTCTGGAGGTACGACCTGGTACTGTGCGCCAATTGCGGGAGACAGATTTGAAGTGGTCTGCGAAGAACTCTTGAGAGAAGGATAAATTGAGAGGAGGGAGAGAGAGCGATAATCTGATTGTTACTCTGACTCGCCTCGCATAATTCGATGCAACCCGCTACCCGTTCTTCCTGAATTCGGGTGAGGAGAGAGAGAGAGAGAGAGAGAGAGAGAGAGAGAGAAAAAGAGAGAGACAGAGAGAGAGAGAGAGAATGTCTCAGGAAGCCCGCTTCCTCTTCCTTCTCTAACATGGAGATTTGCAACCAGCTGTCAAGAGTCTCCACTCCTTCTCTTCTCTCTTCTCCTTCACCTTACCAGTTTCCTCTTGACCAACTGACGCCAGTTAGGATATAGCTGCCACCCGGTTCCACGATTTATCCCATGCGGAGGTAGCCCTCTGAAATGGAATTGAAAAAGCCCGAGACATGAATTCCCGCAGTTCTTATCTTTGTGCCCCCGACGAGCAATCTGCCCTAACTAATTTGTTTTTTTAGATGTAATAGCGATAAGAACTCCTGGCATACATTAGACAAGCAACGGAACTGTAGTAACATGCGAACCGGGAACGCATCTTTTTGATTGGTACCTCAAAGCTGACGGTCGTGACATATCGGTTTGTCACTGATGAAGTTGCGATAGATCACTTGTTTTAGAAGGGACGACACTTTATTAGGGTGGGTTTGGTATTCAAATAAGCTAGAATCAACAGATATGTATGGACGAATGGCGGATTTCGAATATTATCTATAAAGAATTGAGGAATGTAATTTGTAGGTATGGCACAACAAGATAAAACATGATGAATTGGGTCTCAGCAGAAGCTTCTATTGATAGAACAGGCAATTAATGTGAAAGGTCAGTTGTCGATTCCCCTGGGGACGGTGACTACCGTAGCCCGGGATCGGCTGTTGATTGCTAATTGGCTGCAGTCTTTTAACGACGAGAGAAATTGGTGACGTAGAGCGACTGCGAGATGGAGGATACGGTAGCCTTGAGAGACTGCAAAGTGATTTTATGTTTGTCAGTGTTGAATAAATATCGAATGCAAGTTCGAGGGAAAAGGAAAATGATCAGTTCAGCCGAAATCGAGAGGACGAATCGAGAGGAGTATGGTCGGTTATGTATAAGTTCGTGGGCAGAAGAGATTTCAATGTTAAGATAAATAATCTGTGCGAAAACCAGACCACTAAAACTATCAGAACCATCCCAATCATCAGTCAGATAAAATTGTTTTGTGTAACTGTATGCGAAATTATATAGTTTGAAATTCTATAGACTCTAGTCAAGAGAAGATAAGTGAATAAACAGGACTAAAATGTAAAAGATCAAAGATCAAACCTGGATGACTTCATCTCTATCCTCTCTCTTCTGTTTGAGCACGTGAATTTGTTCATCGATGAGCTCTCGAAGTCCTCCGAGGCCAAAGAAATCGGCTTCTCTCTGCAATTTGATCACTTCTTACTCTTTTTTTAGAATTTGACGTCGAATGAACTCTTTTGCAGGCGCTACTGGGAAATGTGAAAAGATACTATTTTATTCAATTTCATTCTCTTCTCGGGTGTATCAAACAAATTTCAACATTTTTTTCGGTTTTCTCTCTCATCCAAGATCTAAAGATTTCGCAGCTCTGTGATCGTTCAATGACAATTTCAGTAAGTATTGTGCGGTTCGGCGAATGCTAATCAATAGATTACCGTACCTTCAGTTGTCGCAGCAGTCCGAGGTCCTCTGGCAGCACTGCATTCTTACCGTCTCTCATGTATCTGAAATGGAGAAATTTTTATAAACTCAATATTTGAAAATACGAACAAAATTTTCTCGTTTTTTTCTGTCTTTTAGAAATACAACCAATAATTTTGCATTCGATGTTCACCAAGGAAATGAATAGAAGTGGAGTTCCAAATCCTCCAGAAAGGAACACGGTGATCGAGTGTGTGAAAATGAGAGAAGCCAAAGAGCGAAACAAAAACACTCTCTTTATCTCACACAATCTTTCATCTCTGACCACCTTTCTGGAGGTTATATTGTAGATTATTATGTAAAATGTCTCACTGCAGGACGTATCTGAAGAGGCCGCCGTCTCGATTGATGAAGATCGCTCCTGATGCATCGAACTGAATAATAAATTATTTATCACACAAAAGAAACGCTTCTAACGCTATGCTCTTCATAAATTTGTTCGATCCATTCTCGATTCGTCTAGCAATACGTCAATGAATAACTCTAGCAAAATTTGATTCGTGCGTATTTTCGCTACAGAAATGTCCAGTTTGTGCCTTTTGAAATCAAAAAAAAACGTTGAGCCCGATAGTAATTTTTTTTTTAGTTTAGAAGTCGTTTATCAAGAGGCTATTCGGGTTCACGGGGAATCGAATGGGAGCTCTGACGACGTTGAAAAGGCTCAGTATCTTCTGTTGATTTTCGTCTGAAGAGCGAGTCATCTTGAATGGTTTTCGAAGTGAGGATCGGTCTCTTGTCGGTGAATGAGTGGAAATGAGAGACGATCTCGATAGTCGAATAGGCAATGGCGAAGGGTCCATCCGTTAGAATCTCGTGCGAAACAGGGATCTTGGATTGGAGCTTGAGCCAGAGTCCTCCAAACTCGAGTCATCGATCTTAGAGAGAATCAACGAGTATACTGATACTGAGGATCAATTCAACTTGTAGGTCATACCCATTACACGGCGACCACTCCGGCTTGTATGGGGATTCAAGTCTTCTGTAGTCGATAGTAGAGACGAGGGGTACTAGGGAGCCTGGGGCTGAACTAGGGGAAAGTCCACCTCTCCATCGGACGAAATGGAGAGGCGACAGCTCGTGACGACTGACAAAATCGAGAATGATGAGAATGATGACACTGGATAGTAATGAACTCACAATAATATTGGAGTCGAACTGGAATATCTTTCCACTCGTCTGATTGAGTGTCACCAGCCTCTCGAAGTATGGAGATCGGAATCTAAAAAGATATTGCGTCATTATTATTCCATTCGTTGCAAATCCAGATCATCTAGTCTCAGGAAGTACAGTTTGAAATTACTGTCAACATTCCTGTCAAGACTGATTACTCATCGAAATGATACACGAGAGTGTGGGTGGGCAAATATGTCTCCTCTTCCGATGAGATCCCATTTAGTCACTACCGCTTCCAATACCGCTTCAAATACCAAGTAAACTTATTTTGAAATAAGAAATGGAAAAGAACAGTGAAAGGGTACACGTGCAAAATTTTACACATTTTTAAAGCGAATATACACTAATTCCGTTTTTTTTTGTGGATACGCGCACTCTTCCAATAAAAAATGGCCTCGGTTCGCTTCTTTCGGTCCCTCCGTCACTCCACATTCCACATTCCTTATCATCTCTTCTCACTCTCCATGTTATCACTCTGAATCTTCACTGGAAAGAAGAGCGGAAGGAAGAGAAGAAGTGTGAAAGTGACGAGAGGGAGCGAAAATGATCGACCACTTCACCTGTGCATGGGATTCTGGCCAGTCTAGGCAATTTGGGACAGACATTTACAGCGTTCAAAAATTGCATGTAAATGGGTGATTCTCTCACCATGAATTCTATTATACCCTTTTCCCAGAACGCCGTTCTGCAGGGTTTCACGTTGCAATAAACACGCAAAAAAATGTCCCCACAAATTCTACGAAATTTCCCACATTTTCCATGAATTTATTCTCACAGAATAGGCTTTTAGTGCTGCTAATATTGTCTAGTGATGACGCAATCACTTTACCTCGATAGTGTCTCGTAGAGAGTGACATAGTGAGTGCCGCCCACATTGAGTCCGATCAGCTCCCTTACGTGGTGGAGAGAAGGAAGAGGAGCGGGATGGACAGCGCCGTTCTCAAGAGAGAAGAGAGGATTGAGTAGGAATGCCGCAATCATAAAAAAATAATGGAAAATAGTAAATCTAATTCAAACTGTGGATGGCCATGAAGAGAGTCAATCAGACTTGGCTAGAAGGTCAGTATAAGTTTTGGTATTTGCCTATCAGGTACTTTCTCCCATTGGCTTTCAGACTTTTTTTCAGGCTTACTTGTCTCACAACAGTTTGAGATTTAGCATAGAGACGTACAGTTCCCAACGACTTCCGATTGCCTAAGGATGACGCAATATCCTTCACTCACCTCAGCCTTCGTTGTGATCTGCAGTTGTCCTAGCGGCGGCTGAGCCGGGGAGGCGTGACCATTCTGAATTGCGTAGTCATGACGAAAGATTGAATTTTCATCAACTTTTTTTATCTACCTTCCTAGAAGTTAAAAAACACACATGTTAATCCTATTCCGTTAAGTATCATGCAACGAGATGCCTACCTGTGTTACGTATGCGGGGTGGGATGGCGCGGCGCCAGTTGGCGCCGCCCTAAGCAGCATCTGCTGATCAGGCGGCAGATAGGCGACCGAGGGGGCGCCAGCGGCACGTGGCATCGTGCCACCCACTGGAACCTGAAGCACAGAAATTGAAATTACCTAATGATGATGCAGCAATCGAACCTTGGCATAGTACTGCTTGCCGTCGACTGTAGGAGCTGGTCGAGGGGGCACCGACATCTGGGAGATCAAAGATCACCATTTTGAAGAAAAAGGACTCCAGTCGAAGTAGAGCAACAACATAATAGCAATCGAGAATAATGAAAATCGAAGTCACAAGTAATTCTGACGTAAAATGTAAAACAGAGGAATGTGTGAAATGACTAGTGTCAATGTCTCCATGCAACCTTGTCGGTCTCTCTCTCTCTCCCTCACTTCTCTCCCCTTCCATCCCAGTCTCTCTCCTTGTGATATGATAAGCAATCAATATGGAGACATCGTCTCTTTATGCCGCCTTTCCTCTCGTGTATGCATACAATTCCAACGGTGACAAGCATCGCAACACTACTTTCTGATCTACGGAGACGGTAGATCAGAGGGGCTACGATCGCAAACTGACTATATGTGGTGACAATCAACGTGAAAAGAAGGGAGACAACGAGAAAATGATCGGGATACACAAAATGAGAATAATATTAAAAGGCAATCTAAATATTACTATACTCTGTAGAGCCAAAGAACGTTGTGGAATGATAATAAAGCCGGATTGAAGGAGGAAACTCGCAGATTATAAGAATAGACAAGGAAATCGATAAAGCTTACGGGGGTAATAAATATTGATAGAGAAGCAAAAGGAAACAAACAAACAATGAATATTACGATCTTTGCAATATGGAGCAAGATTTGAAACTCATAATAAATGAAGGAAAAAAAAGTAAAGGAAAAAGAAGGAATCTTCTGCATGGACTGAGGTGTTGTGTGCCGTATCTTCTAGCCTAAGTGTTAATTAGGGGGTGATGGACTACGGTAGGTCACAAGGAGGGATACTATACTTCTGAGGAGGGTCGTATGAGTATTGTGTGAGTGTGACAGAGAGGGGATGGATGGAGTGTGTGTAAAGTGTATGTGAGCAAACTGCTGCTGAAACAACGGGTGGGCGGAGATAATCAATAACTGACGACAACACTACCGTATACCAGAGAGGAGAGGAGGGGTTCGCGCATGCACTACAGTAACTCGCAAGAAACACAACCGCACAACAGATCTGTATCGATGACAGGGCTACAGAATGCAACAAGAAACTGTGTGAGTTTGCTTAGATGGGAAACAACTGGGGAGGGGGGAAAGCACTACATCCTATCGGGGCATAACAACTGCGAAGCTATATCAGTCAATCGATAATCACTGGATACTGTACAGAACAAAACAGGCAAACAAACTATCAAAGTGACACAATCAACAGGTGGGAATCGCGGGAGAACACTCGAAAACGAGATGAAGTGAGTAGAGGGGAGAGGGGGATGCGGGTCTACGAACTACACAGGATATACCTATCTCGGTGATTACACCATTATTAGTTCACAGGATCGAGCAAAGGAATGGGGGGGGCAAAGGTCTCAACGAAAACACACAATCTCCAGTATACAAAATGAATCAACGGGCAAGGGAGTGGGGATGACGATTATTAGGCAGGGATTAGAAGGGGTGGATACCTACAAAGGAAGCAAACCGGGTGTGAAGAGGAGGCAAGGCCTGAGATCAGTGTGGACTGGTGGAGGGGGGGGGGGGGGCGATGACGTCATCACTAGCTAAGAGGGGGCGGTCGGAAGGAGGAAACGAGTGAGTCGTGACCCGCACTTGATTGGGATCGCTCCGATGTTGATGACATCGTATTGGAGTTGTAGGCGAAGTGGACGGGACTCATGAGAAGAACGTCCCGCAGATTGGTCGATGATGGACCATCTCAATAGAAGGAGGTTACGGTAGGAATAGAGGATCAATCAAGGACTTCACGCTCTTTTCAATGAGTTATATAGTCTGCGTATGAGAATTCGATGTACCCCGCCCCCATTGAACAGATTACCGTACCTGGTAAGCTCCTCCTCTTTCCGTATCCGACTATCGATCCATAGGGAGAAGTGAGCTGCGATGGTCGAGGGTCAGACGGTGACCGCTCCACGCCCCATCCTGCCCTGTAGAGAAAATCATGCTTAGCAAATATCATTACAAAAGAAATTTTTCATGTTTGCATGTCAACTGCAATTAGATGTAGAGAACATTTAGAAATAAGGCGCAAGGAAGCGAAACAGTCCTAATTATAGAAATTTTGAAGCACTATTAAAAGAGATATCCTTAGTAAGCTAACAAGTATTGACCACATTTAATTTTAATAAAAATACTCACTTCCTCGGCAGAGTCGCGGGTGTTCCATCCGTCCTCTCTGGTGAGATCTCTACCAACTGCGACGACGGCGTCAGAATGTGCGGCATGCTCGGCTTGGGCGTCAGCGACAGCGCGTCCGTCGAGCCGCGCGTCACCGTCGACAGCCGCGACCCCTCGGCGCCCGCGCCAGACACGCGCCTCTCCAGCGGCGCCAGCGATGGCTCCAAATTGCCGAAGCCCGCGGAGAAGGAGGGCAGCAGTGAGGGCAACACGAGGTCTTCCGGGTCTACTGAAATATCATAGGATGACGAGATTTTCCATAAGTTGATTATTTACACATATATTGATTTACACAATTACTGAATCCGATAAAAAAAGTATTCAAATACTCACAGCTGAACACACTCTCTACAGTGGAGTACATGGCTGTCCTCGTCGAATCTTGCCGCTGTCGAATGGGCGACGATATTTGATGCTCCTTCTCCATCAGAAGCACTGCCAGATTGTCGTGGCCGTTGAGTGAACACACCTGCGAATGAAGCGCCATATTAGTATTGAAAGGCATCGGTATGTGTCATGTCGTCCATATACTCAATAATCATAATCGATAAATTCTCCTCACCTGTGCAGGAGTATTCCCGAGCGAGTTCGTGATCGTGACAGCAGCTCGTTCGTCCAACAGCGCCTTCACCGTATCCGAGTGACCGTTGATCGCAGCCAGGTGCAGCGGAGTATTGCCCTAAATTAGCAACTATACAATCACAAATTATGGCACAACTCTTAAATAATAAATGTATTAAATATAATCACTCACCGACGCGTCCTGCAGACCTGGAGAAGCGCCATGGGACACGAGGAAGTGAATGAGAGGGGCACGGCCGACCAGTGCCGAATAGTGAAGAGCCGATCGTCCAACAGAGTCCGTCAACCCGAATCCCGGCTCCTCCGACAGTGCATTCATCAACCTGTCAGATTAGAGTTTCACACAATGTTCAAGATGGCAGCAAGTAGCTAGTGTATCAGAAGATAGTGAGTCAATACTCACAGATGGTTTGTGCCTGATCGTGTTCCCTGTCCACTCGCCCGTTGCTTCATCTTCTCCTCGTTAATGGCATTGAGGATGAGAGTGAGTGTTTCCAGACTCGGTTTGCCTTCTCTCAATGAGTACAGCAGAGGAGATTGGCCGATTGCGTTCACCGAGCACACCTGGGGGAAGAGAAGAGATAATAATAGGTCGACCAAAAGGGTGCGTTAGGGAAAGTCGAAAATGTGGGTTGGGTTTATTGACATGAAAATCTGAAAATGTGGGTTTTTTTCACAATTCAAAAATGTGGGTAGGATTTTTCAAAAAATGGCCTTCAAAACGCCAAAAATTTTTGCTACGTCGTTTTTTGACGTGCCTATGGAAATCATCAATAAAGGAAAGCACTTCATCACTCCTAATCAACTCACATCGAACATCTTCGATTGCAGCAACAGCTTGACTGCCTCCTTGTCGTCCCTCGCAGCAGCCATGTGCAACTGCAAAACGCGTCTTTTTTTAAACAATCTGTGATTCGTGCAACAGGATTACGGTAGATGGCGACTCACCACCGTATTGCCCGACACGTCCTCTGCATTGGCTGCCTCGGATGCAGTGACCTCGGCGAGTAGCGAAGTCAGCGACGACAGATTGCCCTCTTCAACCGCAGCCACCAATCGATTCTTCTCTGAAACAAGAAGGTTATTATCGATTACTGAGGGGAGCGAAACAGGCACACCTAACATAGTTTTATCATAATTCACTTGTAGTGCACTTAAAATAATAGTTATAGATATTGTGATCTAATTTTATTGCATCTACAAGCCACTCCCGGAGGAAACTAAACATGGATCAAAATGAAGCTCACGATGGTCGATCCATTCAGATCCTTGCCGCTTTCTTCCTCCGCCGTCCTTGGATGTCTTCGAGAATCGGCCAAGTCGCTTCGCCAGACAACATCCGACCACACACAGCACGAGGAATACTGTGAGAACAAAGGAAATAACGACAGCGACGATGATTTGGATGATCGAAACATCCGATTGCACCTGAAAAAAAAGAATATTAGAGAAAGATACATAATTAATAATTTATCTACGCCCGAGGCGCAACAGGATTTGAAATTTGACAAGAAATTTGTGGAAGATATTGAAAGGGGAATATTTGCCTATTAATAATAGCGATTGACTCACAACGTAATGTTTCGCACTCAGAAGAGGGGCGGAAGATGCCGTCATCCGATAGGGAAAGGAGATATCTCTCTTCGGACGAATGAATAACGTATCAAGAAGTGTGATCGCATTCTGAATTCATGATTTGATCAATGTGTTCCGCCATTCAATATTCCGTCTAACCTCAATTGTATTCCCTGTTCCATTGAGTCTCAAGCAATTCCACGTCTCGTTGAAACAATACGTTGCATCCACATCCAACACGAGAATTGTTTTCTCGGTGTATCTAGAAAAAAATACAACTAACAACAATAAAAATATTATATTCAGGAACACTACTAAACATTTATTAGAGAATCTAAATACTTACACATCGGCGAAGCTGTCATCGAAAGGAATGGAGACACGATCATTAGTAGCGTTAACGAAGACTGTGGCATGTGGTTTATTCGACTCTCCAGTCTTGCTGATTGACACAACTGCTCGAAGTATCTGGATAAAAATGAGCATACATTAGGAGAGCAGGGGAAAAACTAACCTGCGCGAGATAGCCCATGAGGTACTTTCGCTGCGTGAATACTTCACTAGGGAACCTCCCCAATTCGATCTCCACTTTATCAACCACTTGTCCACTAATCTCTGAAACGGGTGAACATTAAACATATTTTACAACATACCACTAACCTTTTCGACAATCACCTCCGTCGAAACCGTATTCATCGATGTCACATTCTCTGTCGCACTGCCCGTTACCGTACATGCCCAAACATCTCGTAGCCGGTGCATTATCCTGGATCCTAGAAAGGTTGTTGATCAGGAATTGCAACTTCAATGAAAATCTCACCAATCGTCGTCCAGCCCATCAGTCAGTTTCAGTACGTCATTGCAGTCCAATCCATCATAGAAGCACTCCGCAGTGTTGCATATAATGTCGCACCTGCAAACAACGTATCGTTGACTCTGAGGATAAAATCCAAGGATTGAATCTCATACTTCTTGTCGGCGAAGAGAGCGGCACAGGATGTACTGCAGTTGGAAGCTTCATATGACGATAGCAGAGGTACCATCTGCTCGCAGAGGCCGCCACCGAACCCTGAATGAAAATTTGGAAATCAAAACCTTGGGAATTCACGCACCATCTTTGCATACACATTTGTTGTTCTCGCATGTCGCATCATTTTCGCACTGAAGTTTGGACTGACCCTGAAAAAAATAGATTGAACACAACATACTTTTGGAAAAGACTCACAATGCACAAATCTATGATCGGCTCGTCGCAACGATCACCCTTGTATCCTTCCTCGCAGATGCAGACGAACGGCACCAGTGTGCCGTTGTTGGGTTGACATTTCCCTCGATTGCATTGAGCCGTAGCACATGGCAGCCCCTCCTCGCAATGTGGGCCTGTCCACTTCGACTCATCACAGCTACACACTTGGGTGTTGTTGCGCCAGATGCAGAGTCCGGTGTTGCAGTTCAGCGAGCACTTCTCCTCGCAATGGGTTCCTGAAAAGAGGATATTGAAAGCGAAATATTTTCCGAAGAAACGAGCTAACCTTTGAATTCTTGGGGGCACACACAGGTCCCGTCCATGCAGCTACCACTACCGCACCCTCCATCGCATGATTTTCCCTCCGGAGTGGCAATCACTACTCGGAGAAAAAGTAGCAGGAGGGACACGGAAAAGAGGCTAAACGCTCTCATACAAAGTGATTTCTTGTAGCGGAAGTAACGGATAAATTAATTCCCGAATTTTTGACACCTGAAAAGTACACAAAATCAATCAATAATGTAATGAAAATGCAACAAATCGATGGGAATAAAATTGAAACGTGGCATAAAAATCGATACTTTTGAATGAAAATCTGCGGTCTCGTGCGGAATCCCTTAACAGGTTGAATTTTTTACTTACCGTATATGAAAATTTCATTGATCGCAGATTCTTCTTTTAATACTTATTTCGATCATTTCTTCGCATCATTCGCCATTTATTATATGTTTTGTAGCACAATATAAACGAATTTATCAATTTTGAAACAATGGACGGCAACATTTCAACAATAGTTCATAGATAGTTAGTCTTTTTGGCTAGTACGGATTAGCTCTCGATTTAAAACGGTCTTTCATAGTTTTTCCATCGCCGTCGCGTAGGTCGACTTGGAAGCCGGCGATAAAGCCGTCTTCTCCGCCAGTGAATAATGTCCCTTCGCAGAATTTGGCTACTCTTGGCTGCAAGAATAAAATGAGAATGGAACATCATACGCTCACTCACCAATTCTTTGTGGAAGTCGTACTCCCCGATGATACTCGACCTTGTTCCATCGAGTGAACTGCCGATTAGGTGCATGCGAGAGTCCTCGACGCAGTACTCAATCGTGGCGATGGGGAAGTCGTCTCTCGGCAGACCGACCATGTCGACGAGCATGCGCTCTTTGCGAACCCGTCGTCTGCAAATGAAAGGTCATGACCGTGTAGGGGATCAGAATGAACCTACTTGATCACGTTGTCGACGTCTTCTGATCCATTCATTCTGAGAAGATTCCAACGGGAGTCCTCCGTAGTGGCGTAGAACATATTTGTATTCTTTATGGAGAACACACCGACTCGGTCCACAGCGGAATCAACCTGAACTCTAGATTTGTCCATCTCATATCTATCTTAAAAACGCACCGGGATTGTTGCTTGAACGTACTCGTCCTCTGGCGCCTTGATGTCGATCACGTTGACCAGTCCGTCGACGCCTCCACTGATTAGTAGGTCACCACCCTTGAAGGCTAGAGAGGACACCACATCAGAATGGGCATCAGTCTCCACCAGCACCTGCAATAAATAACATCCACACCAATTATTCGAAATGCCCATGTAAATACTAGTCATGAGAAGAATTGTGAGACTATACATTCACAGTTGAGCATTATCATCTCAAATTCGGCGTTCCATTCTTATTTGTAAAATAAACATGCTAACCTGTTCCATGTTTCGCATATCGAAGACCCAGATCGGACTCCTCTCGTCATGCTAGAATGAAAAGCTCAGCGTGGAAAGATCATTGTTGCGTCGGGGAAGCACTTTTTAAAATAGATATCCGTCCGTTCATAGATTCCCGTCTTAGTGCAGGGTAGAAAGGTATATAAAAGACGGCTCACATCATCATCGCTTTCATTTCCGGATCCAGCCGCGTCGCCGGTCGTCTCATCTTTGCAGCTTGTCGCGAATGCAATGTAGTTCTCGGTGAAGGCACACGCTGTGACGTCTTCGAACTTGAGAGGGACGGAGAGCGGCTTGCACGTCGGGTACTCGATCGCTCGCTTATCCACCTGGTGGATGTTCAGCTTCTTATCGAGGTAGTACAATACTGCAATCAAATTCAATTGATTAGAGTTTGTAATCTAGTTAACATTCAAAGGATCCTTAAGGAGTTGTACACGCCGATCGGCGCCGAGTGAGGCGGAGTAAAGAAGCAAATTATGGCTACCTTGGTTGACGTAGTGAACGCCGACGATTTCCTCCTCGATGCAGTGCTTGTGCAGCACTTGTCCGATGAGTATATCAACTATAGTCACGTCTTTCGAAGTCGTTGAACAAGCCAGGGACGATCCTCCGTCGTGGGCCATGTCGATAACGTATGTGTCCCTCGGACCTATCTGCATCTTCAGCTTGGGAGGTATGGCAGTCATCTAAACAATAAGAAATTAGAATAAAAACGGTGAAAATAGGACAAATAATAAAAATTCAAAAGTTGCCTTGATTTTACGGAATCATAGAGCCGTGAAATGTCCCATTAACGACTGAAAGTAGTACCCCTTCTTCATCGGAACGTTTTAAATGTTCTCGCGAAAAAAAATGAAACTCGATTTCAAAGGGGTTTGTTGATTTGTGGCGCCTATTTCGCGTGTTATATTGATGCGTGCCGTCAAGAGTTACCGGACCTATTGTCCTAGAACACGAAAACATCCTTACACCTTTGTTTAAGAGGGTTGTTGTTTTCACCTTTTTTTTTGTTTTCTTGAAAATCACTTCCTTCTCCTGTTTCGGCTCGATCCGTTGTGTGCTCATCCCGGAATTTCGATCCACCCTTCAATTATCTCCCAATCCCTCTCATCTGTCCATTGTTTATTCTAAGTATCGTCTTATCTGTAAGCCAGCGCTGCAGCGGGTCAGTGTTACCATCACGTTTATCCGCGGTTCTCCTCTATGCGAGTAGCCACAATGTCTATCGACTAGTGTCCACTACCAGGCCTTCGTCCATTCCTAATTGCCGGCTCTCTCTCTCCATCCACCTTCCGTCTCTCTTCATCTCCCCGTCCCCTGCTTCCTTCTATAGCGCTATATAGCCGATTCGTTCAAGTCCTCATTAATGTTGTGAGATTGAATAATCCTACTCGCGAATAACAAAGAGTTATTCGCGAATGACAATGCATTATTTGCGAATAGAAGTATTCGATCTAACAAAACTACTCCTCATCCTTACTAGTTGGGTCATCTCAATCGCGTGACACAACAAGTGGGGGGGGGGGGGGGGAAATCTGGGTGGAATGCGGTGTTTGTCCTCATCTTCTTCACACTCTTTTGTTGTCATTAGCCCCCTCCTCCGTTCTTTCCCTTCTCTCGCCCTCCTTTGGATTCTCCCTTTGAGAAACGACGATGGCATCCACTTGTTGCATGCTCATTCCCCATTATTTGCCCATTCCACGGTCACTCTTGAGAGAGATAAAGCGACCAGTTGGAACATCCCGCTCGTCTCCTTCTGATGGACAGCGTATTTCCATCAGTTTTCTCCCTTTTTGTCATTTGTTCGCTCCACATGATTCAAACCCCAGACAGGGGCCACGGTGAGAGAGCCCTTTCTCGATTTCACACGCTCTCTTGCCCTTTCTGTAAGGTTGATCAGTCTTCGGAATGATGCACATCGTCTTATCAACGCACGAGTTTCGCTCCTTTGTCATTTGTTCACTCCCGACGAACACAAGAACGGGCGATAGTGTGTGTGTGTGCAGTCTCTCCCCCCCCCCCCTCCCCCCACATCTCGCTAATTAGATGATCTCCAGCCCGTGTCTCGAGGGAATAGTCCATAAGATGTGGAAGCAACTGGAAGAGATGGAAGTGGAACGAACGAAGAAGAGGAGGGTGGTACTAATTGCCCATCTCTCCATCTATCCCCATCCCACCCCGCTTTTTCCTCTTTCTAGCCTCAGGCAGCCATCTGTGATGGTCACTCACCACTGGGCCCATTTCCCGATTAGTTTCCTCCCGAATCGCTAATTTCACTGATCGAGGTGTCGCGCTAATTACCAATAGAGAGACCTCCTATCACCCGTCTCTCGCCCATTTTATGACTGGTCGTAGTGAATTTACTGCGGACTGGACGATTTGACGCAACACGCTCACTGACAATAGGGGGAGATCTCGTTCCGAGGACAATCTCCATGCTCATTTCCTGCCTCCCCTTATTGCACGCTGTGAAGGGACGAGGGAGTCTGCTCTCCTCCTCGGGGGACCCGTTACGAAATGTCCCCTTCTCGCTGCACCCCCCCCCCCCCCCCCCTCTATCTCTCTCTCCTACCCCCCTCTGTCTCTCTGACTCATCACTCATTTTGAGCTAGCAGACTAGTCCAGTAGTGTAGTGTCAAGGATAGCTGGCATGTGTTCCTATTAGAAATTGATATCGTCGATTCAATAATCACCTGTTGTATAACACATAGTCTATGCTGGATGAAACGCCGAATCCACTGGATACTGTTGTTTTCCATCTGGATGGGATTAGCTCTTTCGGTTGTGTGCCCTCAGGTGGAGAGAGGCTCTTCCTGTCTCTCTCTCTCTCTCTCTCTCTCCCTAGCTTCCCATTGTTTTGTAGCTGTGAACAGGTGGTTGAATAGTCAGGCAGGAGAAGCGGCACGGTAGAAGAGACACCCACGCAGAGTCTCTCAATAATGCCTCCGTTTTGATTTTGAATCATTTCAATGTATGAATCATATAATATGATTTCCGTCAGATGTATTCATACGTTTTCGTCCAGCCAGAAATCTCCCGCGCATTTGTAGATCTGTTTCGAGTTTTGAAATCAGATTTTTAAAAAAATTATAAACTGGTCAGACACCGATAATCGCGGTCTACAAAAATGCATGAATTTCACTGAAGCCTCCATAGTGATTCTGGCTCATTACGATTACCGTGTGTCGTTGTATAACGCCCTGTAATTGGCCCCCGTCGTACAATTGTGAGTGAGCCGATTGGCCAATTCAGGAAGCAATTCCTCCTCCTTTTTTCTCTTCCTCTTCCTCCTATCCCAGCCTATTCTAAGAGTGGACACGAATGGCCTTGCCTTCCTTCCATCTCGCACACATCTTCGCTTTCTCTTTCTCTCTCTCTCTCTCTCTCTCTCTCTCTCTCTCTTCCTCCATCGCTCTCGTGTTTCCCTCCCTATTTCGCCCCCCCCCCCCCCCTTGTTCCCCTTCTTTCTCGAAGCTCTCCCTCATCTCTCACTGGTCACTACACTATTCTATTTCACAACGATTATCGATTATCCATTTATTTTCTGAATGCCGAACATCTGCTCAGTTGGCTTCCGGTGGTTGGTTCACCGCATCGAGTTGGCACCATGTCAAAAGCACCCTTTCGTTGTCTGCCTCTCGTTTTGCGCTCTCTCTCAATGATTATCTCTTTCTCTAACATGATCTCGCCGATACTCTTTCGCAGGCTGTGTTCCACAATGATCCTTGCATGGGGGAAAGGAGCCGTTTTCTAATTCCCCCCCCTTTTCCCGCCTCATTTCCTCCCGTCTTTCTGTCAATGTCTTCTCTTCTCTCTTAGCACGGAAGCAAAAAGCGAGATTAGACGCGCGGGGTGCTTAGGTAAGTAGGTATGTTTTGTTAGGATAAGCGATGAGTGAGTGAATGGGAGGAAGAGGAGAGAGAGAGGGTAAATGGGAGAATGAGGAGGTATAGATGGGTCGTTTCCTCCCCGTCTCTCTCTCTCTCTCTCTCTCTCTCTCTCTCTCTCTCTCTTTCTCTCTCTCTCTCTCTCTCTTTCTCTCTCTCTCCTTACTTATTCCTTCCCGTGTCTATCGTACATTGGATATGCTTCATCTCTCCATCCATTCTTTGCATCATCCAGCATGCAGACATGCGCACGTATTGAGTGACCACTACGAGGTGGCACGATGGATGGGGAAGGAGGCAATATATAGTCAATTTGCGATTCTACTTTTTTCCTTCTGTTCCTAGATTAAGATCGCCTCATTTATTTGGCTGTGCCTATTAGTGTTGTTAGATCCAATAATTATATTCGCGAATAGATCTAACAACACTAGTGTCTTTTTTCGATGCTCCCACTCTTCTGATGTTTCTTCTCATCCATGAATAAGGGAGTGTGCAGCAGCAATGTTTTCTCCCCCGTCTTCCCCCCCCCCCACCCTTCTTTTGCTTCTATTCATACGCGGGGCGAATAATCAGATTGGCACTGCTCTCCTCACTCTGGCCCCGAGTGCTCTGTTGCTTTGTTGGTTTTCCTCACAGGGTGAACTCCCCCATCTTTTCCCGCAAACCCACCCAGTTGGGGGGGTCAGACCCTCTCGTTTGTTTGCTCAAATCCACCAGGCCTTGTTATTGACCTTCCGCTTTTCACCTGCCAGCAACAACCCTTGCCCATCTTTGGTTTTCCTGGTGGCAGTCCTCGAAATTCGAGGAGAATTCGGTGCTCACTTTTCGGATTTACGCAGCTTTTGTGTGGATGTGAGTCATTTTGACCACTGAGAGAGGGAGGGAGAAAGTAGAGTGTTCGGCCTACACCCCATGCTATTCGAATATCTCTTCCACTTTTTTGTATTCCCCCTCCCGAAACTCTGCTCCTCTTGAACTGAGAGTGAGTACTTGACATGGCTTTGACCCCCCTCCTCATTCCTTCATTCGGCCATGCTCCGTCTCTCTCTCTCTCTCTCTCTCTCTCTCTCTTTCTCTCCGACTGGACCTTCGACTGGTCACTTTTTTCCACCTTTTTCACTACATCGACGAACGTCTGTCTGTCTCATTGACACACTCGAAAGTTAGTCTCTCCATTGAGCTAGTGTCTGACTTTCTCCACTTCACATGCTCTCTCTTACCGTCTAACCGATGAGAGAGCGTGTAGAATGGATAGAGTCTGACTATTTGAGAGGGTGGGCTAATACCAGTGGACGACGTTCTTTAGTGTCGACCGTCTATTGTGAGAGACGAGACATGAGTGGCGGGAGAAGAAACGAGATCAATTGATGACCGTAGTCTGGTGAAGCTTATTGAGCATCCAGAATTGTTGATGTCTGACAATTTTTTTCCTCGAATTTGCGGACCGCGGAAATTGTTTTAGAAATTTTAAAACGCGTATCTCCTACTTTTATGATAAATTCTTTGTTTTTTAAAATCAGAACTGCGGGCCCCTGCTGCGGAATTTTCCGGCACTGTTGCGGACCCGCGGGCGATCTCTAATGTCTAGCTGCCAATATTCCTGACAATGTCTCAGATTTGCTTGGTCTACCGTCTAGATAGTGATCACGAACTCGGTGAAGCGTTGATATCGAGTTCACTCGCTGTCTCTCTCTCACTCACTCACTCGACTTCCAAGCTTCCCTCTCGCTAACGCCACTTTGTTAGTCAAAAAGGGCCTAATCTGATTGTGATTTTCTCACTTTTTGCCCGTTAGTTTGATCTGCCTCTCTGACTTTTCCCTTGTCTCTCGTCGGTTCTCTGGCTACGTGAGGGGGTCCGTTTGTCTCCAACCGCGCGACGAACAGTCTCTCTCTCTCTCTCTCTCCCTCTCTCTCTCTCTCTCTCTCTCTCTCTCTCTCTCTCTCTCTCTCTCCAGTTTGCGTACCTACTGACTGCTTGCCATTCTCGAGAGTTTGCCCTTCGCCTTATGCCAAGCCCGTCACGGACTCAGAGATAGAGTTAAGAGGAGGTAGAGGGAGGAGGAGGTTGATGAGGGAGGTGTGAAGCCGTGATCTACCCTGGTCATAGACCAAAAGGCAATGTACCAAAGAGTCCAACATGCTGTCAGATTATATTATTTTTTTGCTGAAAATCCTTAATACTTTGGGTTACTGAAATGTTGTCTCATTTTCCAAAAGTCCTTCCGCAAAAAAAAAACAAAATACTGCCAGCGTATGTTCCGTGGAACGTAAATTTTGGCCTATGACCGGGATCTACGGAGCTTTGCTTCAAGACTGAAATAGAAAAGGTTTAGGTGAGCATGTACTAGAATGCAAATCGATCGATCGGCTAACATGAAAGACGAGGAGGAGTGAGATATGATCTCCTTCCCATAGTCTGTTGTTAGGAAGGAAAGAGAACAGCACGGTGAACAGACGGAGAGGAAGCAGGGAGTAAGCGATACTTGAGAGAGATATCTTTCTCTAGACTCTCTTAGTTTAGAGTGATCTCTAACTACCCTCTCTTTCTCTGCGTCTCTCCATTCACTGCCATCACATAACATTCTCTCAGTTCACAGTGGTCTCTCGCCCTACTGATTTCCTTTCTGCCTCTCAATATTCCATTGTGCATTCTTCTTCTTCGCCTCTCTCTCTCTCTCTCTCTCTCTCTCTCTCTCTCTCTCAACCTTTCGATACATCTCTCATGGAAGTCACCTGTCCGATGCTCGACTTACCCTTCTATCTCACCTCACCCCCTTCTTACCCCTGTCCCTCTCTTTCTCTCCCTCTCTCCCTCCCTCTTCTCTCATTCTCTCCCTTCTCTCCGTCTCAATTACGCTCTGCTTTCTCTTAGTATTCGCTTGCTCAATAGCATGTACTCGTAATATTATTATTGGGTAATGGAAGTCGCGTGCGTGTGCCATTGAATCGCTGTGGGCTAGAAACTGTTAATGACCATCATTCCTCTAAGCTCTCCTCCCACCATCTTATTACAGATTAGCTTAACTTTCTTAATCAAATCAATACAAGTAATATTTGATATGTTTCACAAGTAATGATTGGGGATTAGAGTGGATATATGCTGTAGTCACACGTGGGCGTTAGAATGTTGAAATATATATATATATATATATATATATATATATATATATATATATATATATCACACGCGGGCAGCAAATTATGGATTGTTTTTGCATAGTGCTCCCGCCCCGGTTTCACTCGATTTGATTGTGCCCCCAGCATTACCCAACTCCTCAAACCTTCAACGTTTTCATTTCCTGAACTTTTGCATAGTGTTCCACAACTAGGTTTCCCGAGCATGCAGAGTGCTCCCGGGTGACCGTGCCCACGTGTGATATATATATAAACTTTTGGAGAGTGCTCCCATTCCGATTTCATTCCACCATAATGCCCCATATTTTTTGTTGCTGTAAAATTCTATAATCGATTCTCCAAAATGTGGAAGCATAGTGCCTGTTCCCACGTCTGGTTGTATTAGTACATTTTTATCCCACGGACAATACGGTTTATTGCTAAATTTATAAACTGGTCAGATTTCCAACAGATTCTTACTAGTCTCACCCTTCCGCATATCTCTAGGTAATTTTCGAGAGTCAAAACTGCCTCCTTCAAAAATTAGTGCACGGACATTGTCTGTGTTTTAAAATTTATGGTTGTAGTAATGGTTGATCTCTTCCTCTCTGGATGTGCAGATCATGACAAGACCCTCCTCGTTTTAGTATCCGAAAGGATGAATGAATGAATGAGAGATTAGCAATTGGGACAAGTGGTTGGAGGAAGAGGAGAGAGAGAGAAAAGAGAGAAAGGAAGAGAGAGAGAGAGTTCTTCTCCCCACTCGAGAACCAAAGGAGAAAAACGGAGTCATCAATCCCCCCATTCATCGATTTCGAGCCCCGCTTTTCGGGAACCAATCACACACATTTGGATGATCTATTTCTTTCCACTTACTTCTTTGCTTCTTCTTCCCAGTCACTTTTCTCCCACAACGATCAGACATGTTTAGCTAGCGCCCAAGTGCACGATTTTCACACGACCCTGCCAAGTCACTGATTGCATTGAATAATGGAAGTTTAATGGAAAATGTGTGTCTACAGCCCGGCGTTCTGATCAAAATGCCAAAGCTGAATTCGTGGTGAAATCATCGGCCGTTTACTTGTTTTTTTCTTCGCACTCTTACTGTCTGCCTCAATTTCCCTACACTCGCCAAAATGCCGTGTACAGCCAGTGGAGTTACTAGATGGTGAGATGTCGCCCACTCTCGTTTCCACCCAGTTGATCATACCCAATTTCTCAGTGACCGACTCTCATAATATCGCCTACTCTCTAGCTATCTTTCTCAGTCTGATCTCTCTCGATCAGCCACAGTCTCTCAGCCGGGTGCCCTTCGGTCTGTCTATCTCGCTCGTGAATCTGCCTTGAGTGAGAGGCCAAGGAGGCGAGCGAGAGAGAGAGAGAGAGAGAGAGAGAGAGAGAGAGAGAGATGAGAAGAGGGCTGAGTAGATTAATCGACACCGGTCATGTCTAATGAGCTCCAATGTATTCAAATGCCGAGAGAGAATAGAAAGGAGGGGATTTTCTCTCCCGAGGTCGCTGCTCCCTCTCTACCCGGGGTCTTCTACTATGGGTGAACTATTGCTCTTCCTTCGGGTGTCTCTGTTTCTCTGCGCCCTCTCACTTCCCCTCACTCTCTATCGCTCAAGGTTTTCGCGCGCTCGCTCATTCTTACTCTGGTTCCTTCAATTGCGCGACTCTTTTGTTAGTTTTCGTAGGTTGAGGCGCAAAAGTGCACGTATTTCGTCACTCTTTACCCTCGTGGCTCTGAGTAATTCCCGGCATTCCACCCCGCTTGATTCAAGAACGTTTTCAAAATCACGATTTGGCTGGCTGGAGTTTTGAGTGGGAAAGGGAAATAATGGTGGCACATTTTTCGTTTGGCGCGAGTTTTGGCTCGCAATAGTGTGACATTTGATCTCTATCGGAGATGAGTCACTCAATTTCAGAGGAGAAAAAAAAGCTGATCTCAACTCAGTCGTTGATTGATATACCCCCCCCCCCCACCGTATAGCCCAGTCGTTGTGTGTATGAATCACATTCGTCGTCTTCTTAGGGGGACACTCACTTTGATCACTTCTTTTACCGCAGTCAATTGCGGTCACCACCACACATGGACAGTGTTGGCGTGTCTACACCCTCTCAGAATCGCATACTATTTCTCCCCTGTTTTATCGGGGGCTCTTCTTCTCCCTTCTCACTTCTTTCCATCTCTCCATGACCATCTGTTCGACTATCTTTACGCCATGAGAGAGAGACCACAGATTCACTCGATAGTGTGGGGCGAGACACGCTATTCCATCGGCCTGCCAACCCTCCAGAATGGGGTTTGGAGTGAGGTAGAGAGTGAAATCGAGAGGGACTCTCTCAGTTTGCACACTCTCTAACACTGACCCCCCTTTTTGTAAGGTTGGAATGATGCCGAGTACTCCCAGTGCATTTGAATCGAAAGATGCGCGCATGATCTCAAGTCGATCATCAGTGGTGTTTTTGACGCTCATTCGCTGTACAATTCACCCAGTGTTATCGTCTTGTGTTCTTCCCCCCCCCCCCTTCTTCCCTTCCTCAGTCGAAGTATCGTCACAAATAGTATGCATTTGGAATGCGGCATATCTTGCCTGACAATTTTGAAATTTACAATTATTTATTCCGCCAGGATTGAGAATTTTTAAACTCATAGTCAGGGAAACGAATCTTAAATCTAATCGTTCCCAGAGTCTAAAAATTCATTTCTCATTTCTTTTTGGAATGTCGAAATGAAAGAGACGGCGGTTTCCTGTTACAATACCCCTAGGTATTCATTCATGCATTTTTGTTGGCCAGAAATTCCGGTCGCATTTTTTAAAACCAATAAGTTATGTAAAAAATATAGAAATGTGCAAGACGTCCTTTTGTAAGTTTCAAAATAATATTATTTCCGGTTGAACGGAAATGCATGGTATTCATTCGAATCGATCCGTATCCGAGTGGGGCCCTCGTTGTGATCAATGTGCCGTGTGTAGTGCACTTCTTTCCCCCCTCCTCCTTCCTTCTCCCCCTTCCTCCATTCCATAAATTGCGCCAATCCGTTCCGATCGTTCAATCATCATGCCCATTCCAAGCTTCGCGCGAGCTCTCACTCACTATTTTACGAATACTTTCTACGAATGCTCGTGGATTATCGTGTATTCACCAAATATCTTTAAAAACTGGTTGAATTCAATCTGACAGCAGCTCTAGAGTTGAGCTTCCCTTTATTGTTTTGTAGCTGCCACTGTGCTAATCAATTTAAAAAAAGTGAGGCGAATTGTGAAAACCTGCCACAGTGGCGAAGAAATCGGCCCGACAAAATTTATTTAAAACCGCTGATCTGACTTTTTGCCCTATGATTCACTAAATCCTGCGAATATCGAGGCTAGATCTTTAATCGACAACCATGGTTGAAAAGAGCTGTAAACGTTCTCTATTCGTGTTATTATTCCCACTACTTCCCTGTTTAGTGGGGACGCTCCCACTTACTCTCATTGTTACTCTAGTTGAATTGCGCTTGGAACGACCGTAATTTACTCCACGAGAGTTGGACTGGGGCAACTTTGTGACATGCTAAAGTGAGCAGCTCAATTTGTATACTCTACAAAAACGAACGGTAAAGGGGAAAATGGAGTGAATGAGTGAATGTGCACTATTCCAGGATAGTAGTGTGAGAAATTGGTTGATGTGTGAGGGCGTTCTCTCTCTCTCTCTCGCGCGCTCTCTCTCTCTCTCTCTCTCTCTCTCTCGTCATCTCTAAATCCGATTGTGAATGCACTATTCCGTTGTACACAGTCTGATTCATGAGTGTGAGGTGGCGCCCACTCGATCAGAAAGCGATTTTGTTGTCGAGTGGCGTTGTTAAATGGAATAATTCTATTCGCGAATATGATTTGTCGAGTGCTGATCCTGAGCTGTCTTGCATGTAGTCATTCCAGTTCGCAGCGTTTACAGAGAACGCTTCCACTTTATATGAATTCTAGTTGAATGCGATTTATGTTGGATAATTTCCTATATTTTTTTTGTATCTTACCTCATCGCATCTGAAATTGGTGTTTCCCATCTCCTCTTCAACGTGCTCCTTTATCTGGTCTCCTCTCCATTTTCTCGCCCTTTTCATTCATTTCTTTCTCGTTTCTTTGCCCCTTCTCTCTTTCACAAACCAATATTCCATGCCATCTGCCCCGAGGCGTTTATGCCTGAGTTTAGCGCAGACTTATCGAATAATAATCAGACTCCTCATTTTACATGCTCTCTCATAGATTAGGCAGCGCGAGAGAGCATGCAGAATTGAGAGAGTCTGACAATTATTCGATTTATCGATCGATAATGTGAAGGATATCGTTTGCAATCACTGAAGATGTAATCCGCTTTCATCTCCCACTCCCTATGCTATCAGTGACCCTACGACGATAACATTGATCTCTTTCTCTGCCGTCTCTCATTTTGCCATACTCTTTCTCATTCCAATATTTTTCCCCTCTCTCTCTTCCCTCTCTCAATTTTGCTATACTCTCTCACCCCTCGACAGATCTCTTCCTCCTCCTCCTCTCCTCTCTCACTTCAGACTGATCTCTTTCACCCCTTCACCAATCCAATTCGATTTTGCGTCTCTCTCTCTCTCTCTCTCTCCGTTCATTAATCACCACTTGCCTACTCCCTTTGCCTCAGTGAGTCAGTAGCGGCCATTTCTCAGCCACCCCTTGCTTCTCTTTGATCTACCGCCCATCCCTTGAAATATTAAAAATTATTTTATTTATATTTTAATGTGAATGGCTGTAATTTTTGGGAAAATGGGGTGTGGCCCGCTCAAAGGTCAAATAGGTTCTCGCTAGCGAGGATAGGCACTTCTGCACGGCGTTCAGACCATGTCGGCGAAAGAAAATTTTGAATGTTTCGTGCATTTCTGACCACTTTTTTGACAAATTTATCGAAAATTGGGCAATATGTACTTCTGCGTGCGATTTTAGGCATTTCTGCACGAGAGACCTGCGAGAAACCCATTTGACCTATGGGCCCGCTCATACCTGAGCGCCGATACAGTGGACTGGCATAATTGGCGCGGGGACCCGTACATTTTTGTGATTTTCCTCAGAAAACTACGACTACCCGTACTTTTTCATCTTGAATTTTCCCTGTACCCCCTTATAAATAGAGGGGACACGTAGAAATATTTGCCAAAAATAAGCCGGGGACCCGTATGTTTTGATGTATGCTTTTGACAGCTGGCCATCTCGCACAGGTATGGGCCCGCTTAGTTGATGGATATTGTATGGTGCAAACATTAATTTGACTGGCTATTATTTTGCCTAAATGAAGCGCGTTAATGGATGTTGTATAGCCTATTGATATCACTGCCACACTCGGGTGGATCTCCCCTATCCATTGAAATGTCGTTCCCCCTTTTGTATCAAATCCACTCTTCTGTTTGATCAAGAGCACACACTCTTTTTCCATTGGGACCTTTTCCAATTTGGGAGGATGAATCCGAGGGGCAGAGAGATACGAGAGATTGGCGACACTTTTTTGAAGGGGTGAAAGGACTAGGAGGGGGACAAGGCAGGCACGAGGGGTGAGAGAGAGAGAGAGAGAAAGGGAAGAAAGAGAAGAGTGACAGATAAGGAAAGGAAGACTATGGCAACTCTCGGTCCACCATCTTCCCCTCTCTCAACGTGTAGATGTGACTCATATGAGTGCTAGGCTGGGATAGAGGAGAGGCGGGGAGTTATGACATTCGATCAGATTGATGCTGTAGTCTTAGAGTTTCAGTTATTGTGCTGCAGGCTAGAGAGAACTTACGTGAGAGTACTGGTCGCATGAGGCTATTTTATTCGAACCACCGTGCTATCGATTATTATCGCCCTTTCTATGTTGATGTGTTCCATTACGCAGTTTCGGTCATGATCTCATCGAAATAAGCGCACGATCGAGCAATTTGCATATTTGTTGAAACGAAGATCTTCCGAGTCGCTGAATTTCGAGATGATTGTCGCTTTCTTTTTGTATTTTAAGGTATACAATCGTTTCCTAATTTGTTATAATTGCAGACAGGAGAAGTGGCGTTCACATTGTGGCTCTCACTTCATTCCATCGACCGGAGATCAATCAATAATCTACGAGAAGAGGTTAGTTTCTCCTGACTGCATTAGCCGGGTTTGATTTTTATATGCTCGAATTCAGACGGATTTTTATTTATTTATTTAACTTCTTCTGTTGGTTGTGAGACGGTTGAAACATTTTTTGCTTCAAAGAAAAAAGAACCGAGTCCCTCTTGAGATTAGTCGATGAAAAAGAATATGGTTAGCAATTCTCTAGTCGCAGTTAGTGATGAACAGTGTGATTCTGGAGAAAAAAAAGTTGTCGCTATTTAGCGAGGCTATGCATTTCTGCTCGGTGTTTGGAGCATATGGGTACGCAAATAGAAATATTCGTGTTTTCATATATGCATCTCTGGCTTGATGTACATTCGAGAAACCATTTAGAATATTGTTGCATACAGTAATCATACTGCAGGTTATCGCAGGTTTTTTTTGTCTTTTCAGATTATCGATCGATCTTCTCTCTTCTGATCGACCCTCACAGCAGCGATGACGGCGGCCGTCGTGTCGTGGGCCCACTTATGGGTTAGTCTAATAATAACTATAATAATATCAATAATAATAAAGTATAGGGTTGGTAAGAAAGTAATGAACGTTTTGGGATTTGAACTTTGGGGTTTCGCTTTTCTGCCAGTTCAAATTAAAATATCTTGCACTCATGGTATGTTATTGGTGGACTTCTAATGAACAACTTTCATCTTTGGTATTTTTCCACTCTTCCTTGTACTCCTTGATGTAGCACAGTTTATCAATTCTAAAATCAATGGAAAATTGAACAAAAAAATATTTCGTTCTCCTGAATGCTGGAAATTTTTTTATGTCCGCAGCTTGGAAGCAATTACAGTATCAACATTCCTCTTTCATATTGTGCGGAGTATGAGCCGCTGCGATATTCATTTAATAAGATGTGGTTCCCCAGATTCGGTTGGTCCGAAAAAAATAGGTCGAAATGATTTCAAATCACGATCGTGTATGTGAAGCTGTCGAGATCTGATAGTGCGTGATTTATTCGCTGGCAATATACCTTTCTTTTACTACCTATGTTTTGAATTGAGCGCTTCCGCACTTTTCCAGAAAAGGAAAAATCGAAAAATTCGAAATTCTCTAATTTTCAGTAAAATCGCAGTTTTGGGTACCTTATTGGATGAAGTGTCCTCTCGAAGTGAACGAAAATCAACTAAAGCCCGAATAAGGCGTATTACTGTGGGACGTTTACTTTCGAATGAGCGGTCTAACGAATTGAAAGTATGATGAATAAAATTGTGACACTTTATTAATGCTCATTTTCGATCTCAAATTTGTGTCCCTATGTGTGTTCTCATTCAATTCATTATTGAGATCACCGAGTTCAAAGTGGGTGGTTATATTATAATCATAATATATATCTTTACAAACCAGAGGAATAGTGGAATTCAATTCCATTGGGTGATTCTAAAAATCGCAAAACACTTCATAATGTGATCCTTGGTGCACGTCTTTGATATTTTGAGATTTTTGTTCTCGCCAGCCCGATAAGGAAACTCGGTACCATTTCCATTACAGTATTCAATACAGTCCACCCATCACGTACGTAGCTTAAATAGCCTCTGCCTCAATCCACTAAATAAGTATAAGGCAGATACAATGCCGAGTCGAAAACAACCCTGCCAACTTTCTCCCTTTCCAACTCTTGTGAAAATGGGAAGACAGGCCTGAAGTAGTGGGCGAGAAAAAGAGGAAGACTAACTACATTTATTGTATCAACAGAGAATTTGATTGGGGGGATAGGGCGGAAGAGCGGAAGATTTTTCAGAAATGTCAAAAACGTTCATTACTTTCTTACCAGCCTGATAGTTTATCAAGCGACTATTCGGTTTTACTGGGCATCGATTTGGGAGCTCTGACGATGTTGAGAAGGCTCAGTATATTCGGTTGATGGGTGCGAACTTGTTATTGCGCTAATAATTAGTTGGTTAAAAAATGCGCCCGTATATCGAGAAAGGCTGAAACCTGTAAAATGTGGGAGGTTTGCGCCCACCGTATAAGGAAAAAATAAGTGTAGTACAAAGCAACCTTCACGACTTTACATACGGACATGGGAGCTTATAGCATATTTTGAATTTTTCTCTTCTTCTTTTTATTAGCCCATGCGGAATTTCTTCATGTTTTTCCCCAAGGCTTTCAGGGTTCTAGAGTTAGCGTTTTTTTGAGGTTTTGAGGTTTTTGGCGTTTTTTTGAGGAGGTTAATTAATTATACGCGAGGAGTGACTGTGATTCACCTGAATAGGCAAGCGGTGAGGGGGGGGGTGAATCGGAGAATGTTTGAAGGGGGGGGGGGGGAGGGGGTAGTGAAATGCCGAGATGTGGTGGTGGATGATTAATCGGCCGTTCTAAGGAGAGGGGAGAAACAAAAGTGATTCTGTGATGTCCTTCCTGAACGTGAGAGGATGTGATAGTCAGTCTACCATGCGATTTATCGATTGGATCTTGAGCTACTTTCACACGACGGCGCATCCGGATCCGATGAGAGTGAGTTGTGCGTGAAAGGGAAGTCAGAGATTGTTTTTGTCGAACGTAATGCAAGTTAGAATGCAAGCTTGTTCTTCTCAGAGTACTGCATATTCTGAAAAATTTTTTTGACCAGAACGGGGTTTATTGTTCGTGAATGGCTATTCAACATCCAGGACATTACAAATTTGCAATTCCTGCACCCTTACGATTTCGTGTTTCAAGAGATATTTAACGTTTTGTTGGCAAGACGGCAGACAATTTTTTAAAAATGAAATTTTATTTCAAATCTCGAAACCGATGTATTATAGAAAGTAGGTCTAGGTTAGTAAGAATAACCGCCTATCGGATCACTTTCCATCATCTTGTGGTATAGATCTGGACAGTTTTATTGATTTTTGTTATTTCTAGTCGGACGAAAATTCATGGAGATTATCTTACTATCTTGGCTGTCGATAATAATCAATATGACGGCGGTTCCATCTCAAATTTCTTGTTCCGTGTCGACTACACTGTACGGACGATGTGCGGATCAATTTCTAATTAGCATGACTATTTATTCGCCGCCTTGTCAATATTCTTGTCGATCTCTTCTGCTTTCTCCTCTCATCCATCTCGGGTGTGTTTCTCTCGTTCTCTGCCCTCTCTCAAATCTGCTCAATCTCTCATCGCCTCCTTCTCTAATCCTCTCCTCTCACCACACACTCTCTCTCGTCGCCGTGGCTTCAGCTGTTCTTGTGTTCATGTTCCCTCATTGTGCTTCTATTATTACAATAGACGGGGGAGATGGATGGACTCTCCTCATCCCTCCCATTGACCATTATATCCCTGAAGGGATCGAATGGACAATGGGAGCATGTTTTGCTCCCCCGTTTCGGTAATAACTACGGATACTAGTGTTGTTGGATCGAATAATCCTATTCGCAAAGAATAAATGTTATTCGCTAATGACAATGCATTATTCGCGACCCCTCCCATTGACCATTCTATCCCTGCAGAGAAATGGGTGGATACTGAATGAGTATCGGGGGAATAACTAGGAGGAGAGAGAGGAGAGGAGATGTTTTGCTACTCTGTCCGACCCGCTAACTCCCCCTGGTACAGAAAGCCGAGTGTGCAGAGACGCACACCGTATAGTATTGTTAGCGAGGCAAAGACATGCTGGGAGAAGCCAATATGAGTTGGTTTGCATGAGTGGAGAGCTGTTGTTGGCTGTCACATCATCCCAAAGGCCGGTCAACCTTACAGAATGAGCTTTGGAGTGAGAGAGCTTGTGAAATCAAGTTGAACTCTCTCACTTTTCACACTCTCTCGCCCTGACCTCTATCTGTCGGTTTGGAATCATGTGGGAGCAGTAGCATGGCAGTGTGGCCGTGTCCCCCCTGCATCCCTCATCAAGATCCTATCACATTCATATGCGTGTGTGAGTGTGATTCGTGTCTCCTATTGAGAAGTGCGCGATTCCTATCTCCCACGCCCTCTTTAGATGGTGAGAAGAGGGGGAATAAAGCATCGATGAATTGCTCGCTATTCGAGTCGTTTCTCTCCCTCACCCGATTTCACGGCCTCTCACAGACAGAGACTCTGATCTGCCCTTTTTGCCCGTGTATAAAACACGCCTTCCTCTCTTTCTTGATGATCATAACTAGGCCGAAGTGTGGCCAAGTGGAGGAGAGAGAGAGAGATTGAATGGATTAGAGAGAAAGAGAGGGAAGACGAGCAGCTAATCGAGGAAATGATAGGGGGCAAGCACCATGCAGGCACAGACGAGAGGAGGGAATAAGCCCTGAGGGAGGAGGAGGAGGGGAGCCGGAGGAGGAGGAGGAGGGGAACCCTCTGAGCCTCACGGGAGGAGGAGGTTCACTCCCTACCAACCAGCCGGCCACCCCTCCCTTCCCTCCCCGAGGGTACCCTCCCTCACTGTGCCTCTTTCTCCATCTCTGCTCTCCCTCCTTCTCATCTCTACGTCTAGCTTGAATACAAGCGCCCTCGTATTCCCTCCCTCCCTCCCTCTACCACTCTCGATGATCTCGTCTCTATTCACTGTATCTCTCTGTCTCCCTCTCTGTTCTGTCTATCTGATTCCAGCTTCTCGCCCCCACCCAAACAAGAGCCATCCCTGGAACCACCTCTATTCTATCCTCCTCTCTATCTACGACAAATCTCCGTGAGAATGGTTATTGATTCTCGCGTGATTCGGATTTAGCACGCACAGATTCACGATAAAATTCTCTCTAATTTTCACAATCTTGTCGTTCAGTATGATGATTTGCGCGTCTGAATTACATTGATAATTGTTTTTGTTTGTGTGTTCACTCTGATGTTGGTTATTGGGACGCAGTCGCTGAATATGTTTCTCCAACTGACTGTTGATCTCTAGGCTCCCAAATAGTGTCGATATGGTTCTGTCATACGAGGCACGAGGCGCGGCCCTCCGTGCCTCAGTCATGGATCTCATCCATGCGACGGGCGGAGGAGGAAGAATGATGAGTGGATGGGATGAGGACACGAGATTGTATGCGAGTGCATGGAAGGTAAACCAAAAGTATATGCGCCAAAGAGTCCAAAAAATGTTCTTAGACCTTGAAAGGATATCTGATTTTTCAAAAGTTCGTCTCAAAAAGCGAATAGTGATGAGTGTATGGGATGAGGACATGAGATTGTATGCAAGTGCATGAGAATAGCTGTCGTAGTAATCTTTCTGCAACACTTGGTGCAACACATATAACGCGCGCAGTTGTAGTGAGGCATTAACCAAAACATATTCCCATCAGAAATTGAGTGCTAGATGTTACAATTTCGTACAGTATGTCTTCCGTAGGCGATTTATTTATTTATTTAGCGTACACCACAAAGGTGCGTCAACGTGATTGATTTGTTCGTGACGATGACTCGCGTGATCTCATTTCTCCTACCACCCGTTTTGTTCGTAGCATCTTTCCTGTCTATACCACCCAACAATTCGAACGTAATTGTCCAGTGGTTCCCGCGCTCTGGT
The DNA here is from genome assembly GCA_036245785.1 of Pristionchus fissidentatus. Classification (NCBI taxonomy): domain Eukaryota; kingdom Metazoa; phylum Nematoda; class Chromadorea; order Rhabditida; family Neodiplogasteridae; genus Pristionchus; species Pristionchus fissidentatus. The sequence continues at coordinate 10,488,157 of BTSY01000006.1, forward strand.
CAAGTATCACATTACTGCCGACAGTGATGAATAGTCGGTTCTCAAGGCCTCGATTCATTCTCTGATTCCTTCTTTCATCTCTCTCTCTCTCTCTCTCTCTCTCTCTCTCTCTCTCCCTTTTCTTCCTTCTTCTCATGGGGGTAAGAAACTACTGCGGCCGCCAAGTCGGCATCAATCATTGAAGGCTGCGAAACGAAAATGAGTACGAGCACGAAGAAGGAGAAGGAGAAATGTAGTGGTCATTTCTCATTCGATTTCCTCTCTCTGCTTCTCTGCGTCTCTCCATTCCCTATTGTCTCTCTCGCTTTCACTCATCTAGGCTGCATCTCCAGAGAGACGGAGACTCCTTCCCCCCCCCCCCTCCCTCTCCTTGTATGCCTCTCAAATTGTCTGCTTTCGGGAGTCTCTCAATATCGCCTGCTCTCTAACGGCTCCCGAGATGCGGGCTGTTATGAAGCACATTCGGGTAATGCGAGGGTTTCCCTCGATTCTCGCGAGCAATAGTCATGGCCGAAATAGGAGAGGCTTTCCCTGGTAGCAGCTACAACTTGGTAGTCAGTGGGGATCATCTCGTCATTCAATTGATGCTTCTCTCTCTCTCTCTCTCTCTCTCTCTCTCTCTCTCCCTCTCTCTCTCTCCCTCTCCCATACTGGCCGCTGCTTCCTCTCTTTTCATGTGTGAAATGTGTGAAAGAGGCGCGGATTATTGTGCGCGAGTAGAGCAGTGATGGGGAGCTGGAATACATGGGGATTTGGCGCAAAAGTGACGAGAAAGAAGGAGAGAGAGATGGCGACAGGAGGAGGAAGGGTATTGTGCCCATAGGAGGGACAGAAGAAGCACAACCTGTTCATGGAGTTGTCTGAAATCATACATAGGATAGGGTGTATCCAGCAACCGAACCCACCCGATTTCTGTTCGGACTGTCACTATTTTGGATCAGACCCTATTATTATAGCTCAAATTCACCAGGTTTTTGCCACTGGTCCTCCCGCTTTTAACTTCCCATCAACACACCTTGCCAACCATCTATGCGTTTGTGTGGTTGTCTGAAATGACCCCGAGTCGTGTTCGCTGCATGCCATCGCCCAATACATCGTCAGTACCCGATCAGTGAGGTGGAACGAACAGTGTAGAAGGGAAAGTCGAGAAGCTGCTAAATGGAGGGGAAGAAGAGAGCGAAACATGAGAGGTTGAGAGGGGGCTAATAGACGGGTCTCTCTCTCTCTCCATCCCTTCTTTCAGTCAGTCACACACAGGTAAGATGGGGGGAAGGAGGCCAGGTCGGGGTGTGGGAACGGCCCTCGGAGGAGAGTAGTAGTAGAGGTGGTTAGTAGGGAGAGAAAAGGAAGTGGCGTGCATATCTAATGGTGAAGTGGCCACTGGCCAGAGGCCGCTCACTATACCTATAATTTAAGACGTGCAGCTGAAATGTGAACGAGGCCTGGGAGGGCTTCCACTATACCTATAAAGTGTTCAGTATTTCTGAAATAATTGGGTTGGAAAATGAAATAATTGGACAAGGATTGGAGAAGGGGGCTGGTTAATTGTATTCCCGCAATCTGTCGAACCCGGCATCATGCATGCAACCACTCCTTGAGGACTCTTGGGAGATGACCCCTCAGGACACGTGCTTGTCCCCTCTTCCCTCACTACTCTGTCTCATTGAGACTGAAGCCCTAATTGGGAGCAGTCGTCACCCCTCGCGCTTCTCTCTCTCTCTCTCTCTCTCTCTCTCTTTCTCTCTCCCGTCCACACTCTCAAGTGGTCAATATCAGAAGGACAGGGACCATCCATCCTGCCCCCTCCTGTGGGCTGTGGTGTTTGGAAGGCGCAAAAAGAGGAAGAGAATGGGGAAGGAGAGGAGAGGAGTGATTGATACAGTGAGACTATCAGAGAGATTGTTTGATTGTCGAGAAGGCGCACTCTTGATGAAACAATAGGGCAATCAGAGGGGATTGGAAGGGGCTTATGGATTGGAGGCGACGTGAAATCAGCTGGTGGAAGCAGCATTCCAGGATCGCAAAGTCTGGAAATTGAAAAATCAGCCCACATTTAAGATTTTTCAGCAAAAAATCGTTATATCAACCAACGTTTTGAACATTTTGGTACATAACCTTTTGATCTATGCTTGGATCACTTGGAAACGGTAGTTGTTCTGTATGGGGAATAGCTAATCTTAATTGGCTCACAGAGGAAGCAGGGTCAAGAATAGCAAGGTGTGTGAGGGAGAGTGTAAAAAGTCCATTAGTGCGACTAAAGTGAAAGACATTGACATGTGAATTGAAGAGGTCGGGGCAAGAAGTCGGCTACTTTTTGTGACTTCTTTTGAACTTTTTTCTTATTTCTTTTGCCGCCACAGCAGGGGGTGAAAGTGCCTCGTTTTTGACTAGAACTGCACGCTACTAGATTGGAAGTTTGTTGGTATTTGCCCCCTCTCTCTGATCTAGGGGCGAATGAGATACTGGCACTGAATGTGAGAGTGATGCCAGTTTGAATTCGAGAAAAGGGAAGTAAAAAGAGTACGGGGGTAAATAGTTGTTGCTCTGTGGGGGAGTGGCAATGGAGAGAGAGGAGGGTAGATCACCGATTAGAATTGGAGGAAGAAGCAGAAAGACAGGGGGCGATTATGGATAATCGAGACGGGATTGGATGAGGGAGAAAGAGGAGACACGAATTATGTATACGAGAGGGAGAAGCTAACCCTCTAATCGAGTATATCCGGAGAAAATACTATACCCGAAACATGAAAGAAGCTAGTGAAAGACGATGGAGAACATCATGAACACCATAGTTTGTGGGAGAACATATCGATAATTGGTGAATCGTTGTCGATACACTACCGTAAGCCCGTCTTCTAATCGTGTGCGTTCGTTGCAGGACCAGACGGATGTGGTGGCGTCGCACACGAACAAGGGCATCGAGTTCCTGGAGAAGGTGGGAGGACTGTGCAAGGAGAGAGCGGCGATCGAGGAGGAGTATGCAAAGCAGTTGAGGTGGGGTTTTAAAATCAATCATTTATCATTCAAAAGTTTATTGAATTGCAGAAGAAAAGCAAATTAGTAAGTAACCCTAGTCGAGGTTAGCTGGAGAATAGTGTGAGATAGGGACGAATTTGAGTGATGATGGGATAACAAGTGATATTCGAGAGTATTGTAGATTACAAGAACATAGTCTCAATATTAGTTGTATACCGAAAAGAAGCTGCTTTCACATCACTGTATAACCGAGAAGTGACGGGATCTTGGCTCTTTTGCACAAGGTTGGGCTAGATATTCGATATCGACCGGGGGTACTCAACACTGCCAGAAAATTCCACACCGGCGGTCCTCATTTCTAACAAAACTGTGAGTTTTGCATATTTTTACCGATTGATCGTTGGAGAAGAGTTTGAGTGATGATCGAATACAAATTGAGCTCCGAAATCATACTAGAATGCATGTATATGCTATTGCGGAGCATTTCGTCACTCAAGGACGTATTATTTTCATGCCGAAAATTGAGCTACATTGAGACAGCAATGTAACTGAAAAGTTGCGGGTCATGGGAATGCACTTGATTAGCTATCGATATTGATCTCCGAGAGCATAGTAGAATGTAAGACTAAGCTATTGTGGGATGTTTGCCGCAATCGATGCATCATTAGCTTCATACCCAAAATTGAGCTACTTTCAAACCAATGTGTAACTGAGAAGTGGTGGGTCATGGGCTCTCTTGCTTGATACTTGTTTTTTTCCTATAGATATTGTTCTCCTTGAGCATAGTAGAATGCAGGCATAAGCTATTGTGGGACGTTCGCAATGATCAAGGAATTATTAGTTGCGTGCCGAAAGTCAAGCTGCTTTGAAACAACTGTGAAACTGAGAAGTGGTGGGTCATGGACTTTTTTTGCAATGCACTTGATTTTCTGGAACGTATTTTGATTTTATTCTGTCACATAACGCTGTGCATTATTGCGTCTCTCTGTCTGAATTTATTACGCACGCAGTGATTCCTCACTAATTATGCTCCTTTCTCTCGTCATTCATTGATATTCCACGATTGATTCTTGACCCGCTAATTTCTTGCTTCTCTTCCTTCTGACTTCTTCATGTCTCTCCAATCTCTGTTCTCTATTCATCTCACTCCTTCGCTCCCCTTCATTTTCTGCTCCTTTTTGCGCACCTTTTCTTTCTCTCCTCTCTTCACAGCTCGCATGCTTTCGTTCCGCCGCATCTTCGTAGAACAGATGATCAAGATATGGGGGAGGGGTAAAGAGATATCTATGGACATAAATTAAAAGTATATGTGGCAATGGTTAAACGATTCAGATTGACACTCATAGCGCTCAGTTTGCGCTCTTGCAGTAGATGCAGAAGTGATGAAACTAGAATGATCCGGGCGTATGATAGGCGCGATCAAACATTGAATGGGGGGGGGGGAGGAGAGCGTGTGGATTAAAATGCAATCTCAGTATTCAGTTGGAATTAGCGAATGATGAAAGGTATATTTAGCAGTGATTTAGACTCATTCATTCAGTCACTCGTAGTGTGAATTTTGCAACTATGCAGCGCATGTAGAAGCGATTCAACTAGAATGAAGCGGGTGCAGGCACGATCAAACATTGACTTTGGAGGAGGGTGTGGGGATTAAAGCTTGCAAACTCAGCATTAAATTGGAATTAACGTAAATTAACAAAAATCAACAATTAAATAATTAATAAAAATCGATAATTTCGTTGCAGATCACTGGTGAAGAAGAATCTGGGAAAGAAGAAGGAGGACGACGAGGCGGCGAAGACGTTCACGTACGTCCACGCATTCAATGCCATCCTGAGGGAGGTGGACGCGCTCGCGGGGCAGCATGAGGTGAGCATCACACTATCGAGAGAGATCTTGCATTTAGCTCCTGCAGCAATGTCATTGGTAATACTAGATTTATAAATTTTGGTACGTTGACTTGATACAATTTGTCCGCGCAGCGCCATCGTCGATGGCCCATCGATAATTTACTAATTGTTGTACTCTTGTAATTTGGTAGTTATAGCATGGCGAACGTCGATGGTTCTCCGAAATGCGCGATGTGATTATTAAATAAATTATCTTGGTAATGGCGCTAGGCGGATTGTGGCTGCACAGTCTGAACAAATTATTTACTTCTTCCAATTGTGTTGATTTGTACAAAGTCGGCACTTGCAATTGTAACAAGCATTTCTAGGAAAAGGTAGCTACCGATACTGTCTCATCGCACTGCCCTGTTCCTCTTTCCCTCTTCTCCCTCTCCTTCTAGTGTGTGCATCCCAACAGACAAATATTGAGACGATCGGGAGGAGTGAGAGAGAGGTCAATGACAAAGAAGCACGCGCCACGCACTCTCGTATTTCCACTTTGATGCCGCTCTCTCTCTCTCTCTCTCTTCGTCCAGATCGGTTTCACTACCTCTTCTTGCATCTGGCTACCGCATTCAAGAGAATCCGATCTGACGATCGGGAATCGTTGGTGGGAGAAGGAGGGGGGGAGACGATATGTTCACGAATACATGGGGTGAAGCTAGGAAGGATGGCCTCCCTGTTTCTGGTTGCACAAAGTTCACAAAAGTGCATGGCGGGTTTCGCTGTCGTGGGCATCCGATATTCAGTAGCACGATTAAAATTAATTGAATGATTCGTCGTCCACCTCGCTGTTCCTGGCTGCGCCGATCTGATATAGGCGAGGGGGGGGTACACTCGTTGTATTGCTGTCCATGAATCACGGCGAAAATATATTCTTATAAAAGTATGAGTTTTCACAAGATATATATGCAAATGATTATTCTTTGAAAGATCGTTATTATGTATGTAGTTGGGCCCTTGAATAACAAAAAAAATGAGCAAACAGTTGAAAAAAAGACAAATGAGAAAGTTTACCATAAAAATGATAACACGTATGTGTTTTTGAGGTGCTTGCGGAGCGAATGAAGAAGGAGTTGCTGCCGTTTGTGGCTGCGAAGGGAAACGCCCATCGAGCAGCGAGGAAGCAGGGATTGGGAGAGTTGGGACAGGTGAGAGAGGGAGAGAGAGAGAGAGAGAGAGAGAGAGAGGGAGAGAGAGATCAAAGATCTATTCAAACTATGATGGAAAGTCTATTATTACTAGTCAAGTGAAGTTAAGAAGTAATACATGAGTACTAAAATGGCTTGCAGTGTTTTGAGCCTGTGGTCTATGCACTGCCGCCTCATAGAGATTAGACAAAGGATGGACCAGAGACTTTTGAACCACGATTGGTGGATGGAATGGATATGAATGATGAAGGGAGAGCTACCATGCTCATGTTACCATAGGTCAAATAGGTTCTTGCTAGCGAGGATAGGCACTTCTGCATGGCGTCCAGACCATGTCGGCGAACGAAAATTTTGAACATTTCGTGCATTACTGACCACTTTTTTGACAAATTTATCGAGAATTGGGCAATATGCACTTCTGCGTGCGATTTTAGGCATTTCTGCACGAGAGACCTGCGAGAAACCCATTTGACCTATGCATGTTACTATATTATCGATTGGCTTTTGCAGATCAACACTCATCTGCAGCAGGCGCGAGACAACATGAGCAAGCAGCAGAAGGCGTATGGGTGAGAATATAATAATAATATATTTATCAAGTTATGTACTAATCGATAATAAGTGTTATTATGATAGACGGATGGTCAAATTTTTAATGAATACTGATTTGTGGTTACCACAGTTTGATATTGAACAATTGCAATTGAGCACTAGAGTACGCCCGAAAGATTATTTTTGGCCAACCTGGTCATTTAGTGCTACACGTCCGTTATGTAGAAATGCAACCAGAGTGTAACATCAATTATCGCGTGATTGGTGTATCGCTTGAACAAAACAATATTGAGATTATTCAAGTAAAAAAATTGTGGTATTATCGTTGCCATAAATACATACTTTTAATGAATTTTGATAGTTGTGGCTACCGTTTTCTGGCTGCTACGAAAATAAAACGGCTGTATCTGCTAATGATTTTGACGATTTTGATCTAGCCTGGCGATCCAGTGTTACATTCCCGTTATGTAGAAATGCAAACAGTGTGCAACATCAATGAGAGTTGAGAAACGAATATTATGAGCATAGCAGTTACAATTAGTGATTAGATTGTTTCCATATATAATTATTTATTATAATTATAAAAGTATAAATTTCTTTTTTATTTCAGTAAGGCGTTCAAGGAGGCGGAGGCGGCCTTCCTCAAGTACAACAAAGCAGAGAAGAACATGGACATATCGAGACTCGATCTGGAGAGAGCAAAGAATACTGCTAGTGTGAGTGACGTCACGGTTACAGGAATACTCGTTGCATCATGCATGGGATAGGGTGTAGCCAGCAAGAGAACCCTCTCGCTTGTTCTGCCGAAACCCCTTCCGATTTTCGTTCAAGCCGTCATCATTTTGTATCCCTACCGCATTCATCAGTTTTTTTTCGCTGAGCCTCCCGCTTTTGACCTTCCAGCACGCAATTCATCTATGCATTGTATAGAGAAAACATTACTGTATTCCATATTTATTAATAAGTGGCAATCATACGCGGAAGAATCACTATTGTAATTGTTTTAAAATAAATATAATACGAACTTGTATTATTTTCAGCAACGAAGTGACCAGTCGGAGGAGGCGAAACAGACGTACGCTCACGCTCTCACGGCGGCCAATCAGATTCAGCAGAACCACTTCCAGACCGCCCTTCCATCCATTCTCGATCGATTGAGGGTGAGGAAATTAAATTAATTATCGGACTTGTTTTTGTTGAATAGTAAGCTGCTTAGAACGGAGTAAGTGACTTATGAGACTTCCTAGCATCGTTACGTTTGCGGTAGTTGTACAGTATCGAGCAACGACTGCTAGTTGTGAAAACCCTGATTTTCCGTGCTTTCTCGTTTGGAAAGTCAAATTTTTTTTGCGTTTCTCAAATGTTTATACTGTGGAAAATAGGATAGGGAGTGTTTAAATATTAAAATAAATAAAGATCAATAATTGCAGTCGATCGACGACGAGCGGATACGAGACACGAAGGCCGCGCTCGAGATGGCAATCAATACGGAGAAGGAGGTGAGCAGAAGGGGGAGAGTGGAAGAGTAGCACGTGTATTGGGCAGATTTATTCATCTTTCTTTTTTTGTAATAGTGGAACCAGCAGGAGCATTGAAAAGTTTTTTTCTAGCAAATGTACAGCATGAACCTGCAGGGTGCAATCAATACGCAGAAGAAGGTGGACAATTTGACTTTGATTTTGTATAGTGAAGGGGGGGGGAGGAGTGATACGTTACGTTTTATTGAGGATTTTTAGGAGTGGAAGAGTAACACGTTTATTGATGAGATTTAGTGATGTATACGGAAACGGGGTTATTGTTCTGACGATTTTAATATTATAATTTCAATTACGACTCATACGTATATTGAGATGTACATAGGGGCGAAGCGTAGCATGATACTGCCGGGTTCGTAGAGTGGCTTCCAGAAAACGTTCCAGAAAGAAAATGAAAACAGAAAACGAATTATGTACTAGTGCATCTTGCACATCACCTTGATTATATTTGCAATGATGATCTATTATACGGTAAATTGTAATAATAATAATAAAAAAATAAATTGCCCGTTCAGGTCTCGGTGATCATCACCCGCTGCCACGACGATATGCGACGGGCGCTCGAAGTGATCGATCCACCCAAGGACACGGCAGCACTCGTCGAGCAGTTCAGGTACGGCAGATTAGACTACGGTATGCACGGTATATTACTGCAGACTACAATGATGCGATTCAGACAGGTATACTGTAGACATGATTTTATTCGATGTCTACTACAGTATTTGAAGTACAAGGTGGCGTTTTATTTTGATGTTGAATAGATTATTAATATTCTATAGTTAGTATTTTTGCATTTTTTTCAAATATACTTATATGAGTATTGTATTTCAGAACGGGTTATCCCCATCCTCCTCTGGCTCAATTCGAGGATCTCGGTCGACCAGAGGACGTACTGAATGGAGGATCGGAGTCGATCGATGGAAATGGAGGAGGGACGACACTCAAGAGAGGAATGTTGGGAGGAGGAGGAAGTAATGGGAAGAAGGTGAGGGAGAGAAATGTCTACGGCACTCTAGACTCAAATGCACTCAAACGGCTCAGTAGGTATACGGTAACATTTCTACGGCTGGTCTCATTGTCAGATCGGGTCCAGACTAACTATAGACTGTAGAGGAAATAAAGGAAAGAGGGTGAGGGAAAGGGTGTTTCTACAAGAATTTACGAATGTAGACGTTTCATACAGTTGTAGACGTAAATTGGTTTAAAAGTTGGAGAAAGGAAACATTTTGTTTAAATTGGCGAATCGATGTTTCAAACAGCATGTATTTGTACGGGATGTTATTTTATAAACGATATGATCTGACACCCAGCTCTATTGTAGGAATTAGTGTCTGTGCTAACATGATTGTTATTCGTAGATAATCGATTCAAGAATTGATGCGATGCTAGATGCCGATTTATGAGAGTTACTCATCATTTTTCATATTTCGGTAATGACTAAACCCTAAATCATCTAATCGTTAGATTAGCACGGCATTACTGTGTCTAGTCATACCTCCTCTCCCTCTCGCCTGAAGGCAGGGCAAACAATTGGGAGATGGCAGTAGGAAACACGCATGTACACTGGATTGGAGAAGGGAGGGAGGGAGGGAGGGAGGGAGAGAGAGAGAGAGAGAGAGAGAGAGAGAGAGATAGAGAGAGAGAGACGAGGAGAGAAAAGGGAAGGAAGTGTTGACGGGACGGATCAGGGAAGTAGTAGAGGGGTAGATGAGAGTGTGATTGAGATTGGAAGTCATGCGGAGATATTGAGGGATTCTATTGAATAAACCGTGTAATTCGTCATGAAAAGTGGTCGTGAAACTAGCGTAAATTGAAAAGGAATGGTTGAATACTACAGTTTTAATTGAATCCATTTCGAGGACTCAAAGGGTATGACGCGTAATACTGAAAGAGATGGTTGAATGAGACGCCAGTGTTTAATTGATTCCATTTGCAGGATTCGAAGGGCGTGACGCGCAAGCAGAGCATGCACAGCAAGATATTCGGAGGATCGAGTGGAGGATCGACGAATGATGTGAGGAAGAATGTGAGTGGATGGATTGAGTCTTTTTATTGAGGCAGCTAAATAGAAAGAACTGAATATACAAAGTTTTTGAAACGCGGAATCAGCGGCTGGTATGTTGTTTGTATTGCTTGCATTGTATCGGTCAACGACCGTCATTTATATCCAACAGTAGCATGTTCTGCAGTAATTGTGGCTACCGTAATCTAATCGATAATGTCTAATCTTGCAGCCCGACGGCACCTCCGACTACTCCTCCCTGCCCCCTCAACAACGCGTGCGACGACTGCAGGCAAAGTTGGGAGAGATGGAGAAGGAGAGGGAGAAGAAGGTCCAGTCGAGAGAGGGAGTAGCCAAGATGCAGCAGGTGAGAGGAGGAGATTGCATAGGGATGATGTAATTGATTGTGGGGGAAGTAGACATTTAGTATCGACATCTTATTAAAATGTGAGTTAGTATATGTTCACTGCGGTCACCACCTTGTATCCTTGACCTCTCTTTAGCGAATGATTGCACTCTGAAACCCAGAACTGTCTTGCAGCGATATGAGATATTTTGCATAGAGAGAAGGTGCAGTCGAGAGAGGGAGTAGCTAACAATAAGATACAACAGATGAGAGAAGGAGAGATTGCATAGGGATGATGTAAGGGAAGGATTGGGAGGAATATACCATAACAATTGAAGAAGGCACTAATTCCTTAACATGCATTTAGAAAACGATAACACTCTGAAACCCCGAACAGGCATGCATCGGTGCGAGATATTTTGCATAGAGATGATGGAAGAGAAAGATTGGCTCGTAAATATCATCAGTATTTTGCTAAAATATGATGTACTATCAATGGACAACACATTGAATCCTTGGTTCTCTTTGGGGAAATGATTACACACTGAAAATCGGAACAAACATACATCGGTGCGAGATATTTTGCGTAGAGATGATGAAGAGAAGGAATGGTACGAAGATCAATATTTTCATATGTGAGTTAGTCGATACCCACTAAACGTATTGAATCCTTGGTTTAACTTTAGCAAATGATTGCACTCTGAAACCCCGAACAAGCATGGGTCGATGCGTGTTACTTTGCGTAGAGATGATGGAATTAAATTACTAGCAGGAAGATACCATTAGTATTTTGTTAAGATAGGAGTTAGTACAAATCGAATAATGACTTCACATTGAATCCTTGGATTCACTTTAGCAAACGGTCATGCATCGATATGGGTTATTTTGTATAGGGGTGGTGTAAGAGAAGGATGAGGAGGAATACACCACGATTATCTCAATAAGATTTGAGTTAATCCATTCTGACAAATGAGTACACATTGCATCCTTGGTTTCTCTTTTGACAATGAATAAGCTGTGAAACCCAGAACAGTCATGCATCGATAGGTTTTATTTGATTGGGCGCTATGAATGAGGGACACTCGTCGAGGACACTTCGTTGGTTAGCAATGAGATCGAATATATTATATGTACTCTTTTTTATCGATATTATTATGAATATAATTATTTTATTTAAATATTGCCAGGTGTATCGTGACAATCCGAAGCTGGGCAATCCTGCCGACTGCGAGCAGCAAATTGTGAGCTACGGACGGGAGATTGAGGCACTCACGCAGACTATGAACAAGTGAGTGCAAGTGATGACGATATTTATTTATTGATTAGTTCACTATGAATGGTATTTATATTTTTTGTTGCTGTAACCCGCAGGTGGACGAATACTGCGATGGCAATTCTCGTACCGTGCTTGTAAAGGGTTGGAAACGGGAACCTGGCGGGTGTTTAGACGATTTTAATCTTTCTTAAGGATGTATCCACCAGCGCATTAAACATTTGAGACAATTGGAGCTTGTAGGCACAAGGTGAAACGGGAAAGCATCATGCGTGAAAATTTATTTTTGTTTTAAAAATACATATTGGTAATGTTATTCACTGCAGGCTGCGACTACAGCTGGACGACGCGATTGCACACACTGCGCCTCCCATGGGTAATTTAAGCACTTAATTATCCTCTTTTAAAAATACGTAATCTTATTCAGCCTGTAATATAAATTACAATCTATCTTATCCACCTTGGAAAACTCGTTGACAGCTCTCTTCTCCAATCAATATTCATACTCTACCGTTACCGTCTCCTCTTGCAGGTGGCTCGGACACTCCTCCCTCCTCCCGATCGGAGAGTGGGGCGTCGTCTCACTACTCTGGCGCCTCTTCCACTGCCACTCCCGCCCCGCCCCGACCATTGCCGCCCTCGTTGAATGGAACCATGAATGGAGGTGGAACGCCTAGTAATGGTGAGAGATACGGTAGATGATCGGGGAGTGACTTTTTTCCAGAACTCGATGAAGTACGTTAGAATATGGAGGTTAAATGTTCCATGCCAGCGATTTTACGGTAGCAAGCTACTACGCTAGATGGGGCAAGTCGGTGCGCCAGTTGCATAAGGATGATGCAATATGAATTTGAATGGTTGCAGCGAGTCACACGAGTCACCGCACGAGTTACTCGGAGGAGAGTGTAAGCAGTGAGGGAAGCAGAGCAACGAATAACAATGGAAGAGATGAGGTGAGGAGGAGAGACTCATTGATACTTAGCCATGCCACGTGTGAAATATTCCGTGGCCGTCGTTGCATACTTTGATAATGGAGAATAGTTTTTAAAAGAATGGAACTTTGGTGTTTAAAAATAATCTAATCTCGTTACTCCCAAAGTCCCGTGGTATAGAAGCGAAGTCGTGTTATTGTTCCCTCCTGCCCCCTTTTCTTTCTTTCTACAGCACTGAAACTAGAATTGCGAAGGTAGGTAATGCGCGAATTTCCTCTAATTATGATTAATGCCAAAACCAGGGGTGGTTTCTCTGTGAGTGCACTCGATTGCGTCAGCATAGCTGTAGACGTGCGGGGAAGTGTCATCCACAGCCCCCCCCCTTTCTCCCCCCCCCTATTGATCTACTCAAGATTGAGAGAGTCCCCCACTGAAGATGTGGAGTTGACTATGAGATGTATATTCTGAGAGATGTGGAGGAGGAGGAGAAGGGGTTGCCCCGAATAGAAGACACCCGGGTCGAGAATAGGCGACGACTACGACGTCCGAGTATGCACTTGACAGCGATGGAAAATGGGAGAAGGAGAGGGGAGAGGGTAGATCAAAGGATGAAATGATGAAAGACGGAGGAGATTGAGTGGATGATGGGGCAAGGATTGAGTTGGTCACGCAGGGGCGTAAGTGTGAGAGAGGTCAGGAGGTCAAAATACTAGAAGGGGTGAATGACGTGTATTAATGCAATGAGAAAACACCCTTGCCTGCCCCCCCACACTACGGTCGAGGACTGTTTTATTATAATTCATAGGTCAAATAAATTCTCGCTAGGAAAAGCACTTCAGCACACTGTTGTAGGCACTTATAAAACAAGCACCTGCGAGAACCCCATTTAACCTATGTTAAGAAGAATGAGCGGTTTCCTATTATCGATGAATTAATGTTTTCTAGGTGTACGACGAGATGCCGGCGATGGTCGTACTCGGCACGTGCACGGCGCTCTTCGACTTTGAGGGAGGAACGACGGAGGGAACGGTCATTATGAAAGAGGGACAGGTACGGTAACATTTATTTATATTAAAAACTGACTTTTTTATCAACGAGAGAACAAATGCACGAGAGTTTACGTAGCAAATGAGCTCATTTTGGTGTCACGGCTGATTATGAGAAATGCCGGGAAACTAGGTGAAATACCACCGCGCGCTCATTCTTGCGACGCAGTGACTTTGAGTTTCACGAATGCTATGCATTTGTTGACGTGCTTGAATGTTGGTTGGCCCTAATCGGATCTCAAAAATTATTTACACTACACTGTCGCAACACATGCGTGATATGATACGGCCATAGTTTATTAATTTTAATTAACTAATATAATTAATCAGATTGCTATTGCAGGAGTTCATGTTGGTGGAGCGGGACGAGGGCGATGGATGGACGCGTGTTCGATCACAGGATGGCAAACAGGAAGGATTCGTACCCTCCTCCTATCTACGATGCAAATGGTACCCGTCCGACTGAGGTTACAGTAGTAGTCCCCAGAGTATCGATGACTGACTGATTTATCGATCCTCCCCACCTACCGTATCCCCCCTCGGAGTGAGTACGGTAGCTTCGTCTAGATTGTAGTCCCGTATGCATCGATCTATTATCGATTGTCTTCTTATCACCCACATACCGTATCCCCATGTCTGCCAACGTAATACCGTATTCACTTGACGGTCACCGCCGCACCACCGATTTGCAAGTTTGCTCAATTTATCGATCGACCTAGATTATTGATTGCCCCCTCATCCAGACTACTGTACACACACGAATAAGTTTTACACGTTTTGCAAGCACTATCGATAGACCCACTGATGATTGTTGAAGTTAGTTACGTCATACCTTTGTAATAGTGGTTGCATAATGGATTGGCCAATCGGAAGTTTCTTTCCTTCTCTTTCTTCTCCCTTCTAGATTCCACTTTTCTATCCATCAATCTCTGAGCAATTGTCTGGCTCGCTCCATTTCACATGCTCTCTCTCACTGTCTGCCGATGAGAGAGCATGCCGAATGGAGAGAGTCTGACCATTACTCCAATCCCTCCATCGTCTCTACCCAATTCTCCCTTCTTTTCGTAAGTACCGGAAGCCAGTTTTCGGGAGCGTTTCTTTCCATCCCTTTTCCTTCTAATATCTGATATCGATTTCCGCCAAAGTTTCTTTCTCTTCCTAATTCAAAACCCGCCAAATTTCGGCTCCACCGATAACTTGATTAAGGCCGAAATAATGTCGCGCTAACGCTTCTCACTAATCCCCTCCACCACCACCACTTTATGCATACGAGTAGGAGATTTTTTGTTCTTAGAGTACTGTAGCCCTCTTCGATTATTGATGTTTTCTCGCCATACTTGATCGATTGGTTACTGTAGTCCCCCCCGATTTTATCGATCGATTTTCCTTAACCTGATTAATTCGTTCCGTTGTCGTCTCCCCGCCACCCCTCTCAATGTCCTACCGTATCGGGTTGTTCGCCACCACTATCGATTTAGCCGCTTTCTGCCCCTGATACCGTACTTTTCGTTGTAAGAATCGTGCGTGCGATCAATCTTCCCTGTTTATCGATCCCGCCTCGCAATCGAGTCGTGGTTCCCACCAAGAAACTGTGTGAGTGTTACATTTGTAATAAAGATACTGTCACTGTAAACGCCTTCTGTTCCACATCAAATCACATCATTTATCCAGGTCGAACAGTGCTAACAGTAATAGGGGTCTTACAAAAACACAAAATAAAATGGGGATCAAATTATTCGTATTTTCCGTTAGTAGTATTCTTCTCTCTACGCTAGGCGGGCCTGGATGGATATGCTATCGATCTAGCACAATACGTGAGAGAAGGGAAAGAGGAAGTCTTGCAGCGAAAAGGTTTCTAATGGGAGCTACTGGGTTACGGTAGATTGATGGAGAGGCGGAAACAATCTAACCTCGGGGTGTATAAAAGAGACTTGGCTAAGCTCCGCCCATCCAGTCTTACTCAGCTCTTGACGAGTCTTCTCAAGAGAGAGAAAGCAATCTCGCAATCGACAGAAATGGGTACGTCTAACTCAGTCTCTTTCCACTCTTTTCCACTCACTTACCCCCCTTCGCATCCCGCTTTTGTCTTGTTACGTGACCCCTCACGTCATCTGACGCCAACCAGGAAGTAGGAACAGTAGGTATACGGTAGGGATGCACTTACGGTATTCGTATTACGGCCTTCTCGGGCGAGAGATCGGTATTTCTGCTGAAAAGGCGAAGAGATTCAGAGAAAAAGAGACTGCTATGTCTAATATCCAACCGGCATTTCTAGTATACGGTAGCAGAGTAAGCTACCGTAGCACTGCACTCGATCGAAGACCCCAGCGTGGTTTCCACTCGTCCAGTCCGTTTCTGTGTCACAGTACTCTGCATGGTTACGGTAGCTGAAGTTGCGGCTGATCGTTGACTGGCTTTTCTTTAGTCGGCACCGCGACCCCTCACGAGAGTATGTCCAATTTCTTCTCGCACATTCCCCTCACCTCCGCACCTCTTTCGGCTGCCAATCGAGGTACGGTAGTTAGAGCTGAGTGACACTCACAAATCTCCAGAAACGGGCCAGGGGTGAGAGAGTGTGCAAACACGAGTGGTGTTCTATCACTCTCACACGCTCTCGTCTCTGCCCTCCTTTTGTGATATATTCACCTCCAAACCTCCAGAAAGAGGTCAGTAGTGAGAGCGTGTGTTAAAGTGAGAGGGTCTCCCCTTCTCTCTCTCTCGACGCTGACTCCATTCTGGAGGTCGTACTAGACCGTGGAATGATGTTTCCCATTGTCAGCTCTCTTCCAAGAGATCAAATCGCGTCAGCAGGACTTTATGAAGGCTTTCAATGCGGGAGATGCCGAGGGCGCCGCCCAGGTTTGATAATTGATCTTTGATCTTTGATCTCCGCGTTTTCTGTCCTCAAATACTCAATGGGAAATAGGGCTACAACTCCAGCAGTCTTGGCTACCGAGCGACGACTTTCAAAGTCAAAAAGTGCAGCTCCCCTGCCTCTCATCGAAGCGAGTAGAGACTTCTGGAGTCGTAGACTTATTTGCCTCTGAGTACTTGATCTTTGATCTCTGCCTTTTCTATCCTTAATATTACTAGGTATGAGAGTCAATTAGAAATTGACCTTTGATCTCTCTTCAGATCTACGATCCCGATGGTTACTTCATGCCCAACGGCAAGAAGCCGGTCAAGGGGCGAAATGGTGTGTCGATCGATCAATATTCTATACAGTATACAGTAGACATTCCAGGCATCGAGGAGTACTTCAAGGCGGATATGGCTGATGGAGTCGTCACGGCTACGGTAGGTATTATTATTCATCGACAACTGATCAAAATTTTGAGTAAAAATCGATAATTGGTTGTAGATCATCACCGAGGAGGTCAACGGAGGGGAGGAATGGGCATTCGAGAGAGGATCGTACCATTTGGATGGAAGTAGAGGACCAGAGAGCGGAGCTTATCTACAAGTGTGGAAGAAGGTCACAATTATGAATCATCTCTAGAAAATGTGGACCATTTGACTTCACCCTCTATGAATTGTAAAAGCACGGTTGATGGAAATATGTGATGCATGTTGGTTGTGAGACTAATGCACGAAACGTGAATACAACGCTGTCTTTTGCTTATCATACACTGAGATCAAATTTAGCAGGAAACAGTTTTCCAAGTTTTCATTTCGCAGAGAACGGTTCTCCAACCTTCTTATTCCACACACTCTCTCGTTCAGAGAGCAAAGGAGAGAGCGCGTGGAATGAGGAGATTGGAGAATCGCTCGCTACAAAATGAAACATTGGAGAGCCGTTATCCTAGAAAATTTGCCGTCGTTTTTGTATTCCCACCGACTCCGCCCACTAATCGATAATCTTTCCAGATCGACGGTATCTGGTTCATCCACAACGACTGCTTCAACGTCATCACGGCTGCAAATCATTAACATGCTTAATTAGAACGAAGCTCCACTCGCTAAGCTCCGCCCCTTTTCCTAATCTTCAGTGGCTTATCACAACCAGACGTAGTACCCCTTTGCTGAACAATTCCCTGCTTTCTCGGTTTAGTCGATTAATGTGCTGAAGCTGCTTTTCTAGTGTAAATTTCGCAGAATGTTGTAATAAAGTGCTTTGTAAAGATCAAAATCGTGAAAATTGAAATTGGTCTACTTTCTTACTTATTGATACTTAGAAGATTCGCCTTCGTCTATTCCTCCATTCTTCACGGTCTACTAGACTAGATGATAAAAAACTGTACGCGAATGCACTCTTCTTATCTAATCACCCATCTCCCTCTATCTCTGGACTCTCTTATCTCTCCTTTCTTCTCTATCTCAAAACGCGCGATCGATGGCTAATCAGAGAGAGAGAGAGAGAGAGATTGTAATGGGAGATTGTGCCAATCTCTCTTTTTGATTGCACCATTCACTGTTCCTAGAAACGTCGTTGATATCTCGAATTTTTAATTTCCAATTCCAATTAATTTTTTTGTCTCGAATGTATTTTAAAAATTTTTCCCTGAGTGCGACTCCTTCTTTGATTTCTGATCTCTACTAGACATTTGATAGCAATTTTCCCCGTGGCAGCATTATTTCATGCTGTCTCACGTTCGTTAATCATCTGATCTTTGCAAGCGGAATTCGCCTTCCGATCTCACCCACTATTTCAGCGTTTATATAGACCCGGTCCTCCATCCCTCTCTATCTTTTACTTCTCACATTCCTTCGTCAGGAAAGTCAACTCTCGTTGTCTGCTCTCTCTCGTTTCCCCATAATCTCTCACCGTGTTTATTCCGCGTTGAAAAACATGTTGTCGCTATTTTGTTCCATGTATGTGCTTGTACCTTAGCATCTGACCCTTCTTCCAAAACAGCCTCGACACTTGTGATTTCTCTCATGTCGTGTTGTTTCCTCCTTCTTTCTTACTTCTTTTTTATTTCGAAAAATTCCACCCCGAGTGCCTACGGCGGTGTGAAGCCACAAGGTTACATCAATCTCTAAATTTCTCCTTCCCCTATTTCTTTGAAATTTCCATCAGTTGTCTTCAAGCTTGATAAAAACTTGTGATTCTCTGTAAGACTTGATATCAATTTGTGGTTGCACACCTGTGCGTATCCAGAGAACTAAAAATATCAAAGCCAGTACATTATATCGATATCATTTCCTTCATTCAGATCATGCGTTCCTCTCTATCTCATATTTCTTCTCGTCTTCTCTCTTCATCTCGTCCCTCTTCTTCTTCCTCTGCTCTCAATGACCGACTAGTCGTATCCGAAGAGATCAGAGCTGCGCAGAATGACGGTAGGTCAATTATCGATTAGTACTTTACCCTAAAACTGAAAGTAAATTGATCTTTGATCTTTCTCAGGAGTTGGTGTGGTCGCACTGGAGAGTACAGTAATCACTCACGGTCTACCATTCCCGACGAATTTTGAGTAAGTGATTTTCTCCATACTTTTTGCAATGTAGAAACAAATAATGTCGTGCTACTATTCTGCTATTCTCTGTAGTAAAATTGTCCAAAATTACTGAATTGAGAATAATGACATCAATTTGAGGACGGGTCAGAGTCTGGAGAAGGTAGTGAGGGACAATGGAGCCGTGCCCGCCACTATTGCACTCATCGATGGAAAGGTTCACAATCTAAAACTTTATTTTACCAAAATTCATAAATTTCAAGAGATTCAACAGGTTCAGAACGAATTGCTTAACATTTTCTGCTTCTCTTTATTTATTTGAATTAATTTCAAATACTTCCAGATCCGAGTTGGCCTCACAGCATCCGAACTCGGTCGAATTGCTCAGGACCAGAAGGCTGTGAAGGTTTCCCGACGCGATCTTGCATACACACTCACAAAGGTATACGGTAGTCTTCGGTCCCGTAATCGATTGATTCATGCAAACACAAACGATCATAGTGTTTTCCCAAGAAACAGTAGGATTATCGGACTAAAAAAGATAATATCAGGGTCTGACCGGCGGTACTACCGTAGCCTCTACTATGTGGGCGGCGCATCGAGCGGGCATCCAAGTTTTCTCTACTGGAGGAATCGGAGGAGTACACAGAGGAGCGGAGGAAAGTAAGACGAAATTTAAACCTAAGAAAACATGTATGACTATTTATTTCATTTTTCTTTATTTTTGTACAGACTAGAGGCAGATTCTCATTAATGCGAAACAGTCACGACCAATAAGATTTAGGTTTTCGAGAGATAAAGACAACAATTTGAGAGAAAAGAATGTTCTTTTTTGGAATAACAGTTTCTTATAAATATATTTTTTCCCTTAAAAATGAAATTGCAGCCTTCGACATCTCTGCCGATCTAACTGAACTCTCTAAAACGCCCGTGACTGTCGTCTGTGCTGGAATAAAGTCAATTCTCGATGTGGGAAAGACGCTCGAAGTGCTGGTAAGTCGACAATTACATCATCATTACGCAAACTAAAACTTATTCAATAATCTTTCCATGTGTGCCTGGATAATAATGGGTTCATGTCTACTAAAATTTGGAAGATGTGTATGAACTAAAGGGAATGTGTTGTACGACAGATATTTCGACGAAGCGCTTCAAGCGTTGAAATATGATGAGATTACTGTAATTCTGATAATTATCAATTGCAGGAGACGCAAGGCGTGAACACTCTTGTCTACAGCAAAGATAACGTCTTCCCTGGTTTCTTCTCTCCTCGAACTCCCTTCAGTGGACAACTTGCCAGTGAAGACTTGAGAGAAATCGGAGAGATAATCAGTCAGTTGGCGATTCATTAGTGTCTTAGATTCGGACCGGAAACGATGGATGAAACACCATTTCATCGGCCGGCCAACCGCGGGCTCAGGAAGTGCCTAGCAGTGAGAGAGCATGCGAAATCGAGAGAGTCTCTCTAGTACATTCTCTTCTCCTTAACAATTTCTTCTGATTTGTAATCATGACGTCACATCCGGTTTCAGATCTTTCATCATCCCTTGGTCTTCCCGCTGGTTCAATCCTCGCCGTCCCCATTCCATCTCATCTCGCAGCCGAGGGAAAACTCGTAGAGGACGCCATTCAATTGGCTCTTGAGGAAGCATTGTGAGCATTTTGTTTATTGTGTTTTAATATTTATAAAAAGGTATTTATTAAATAGAATTGGACACTACAAAGAAATGGTTGTGCATAATTTTATTGTTTTTTGTTGTTGTTTTGGATGTTGAAGTAAATGAGTGAAGTAGGAGAAGAAAGTAGATACAAATTTGCAAAAAAAAAGTATAATTGCAGTGCTCAGAAGATCCGTGGCCAGGCGATAACTCCCTTCCTCTTGTCTCGAGTTGCTCAGATGACAAAGGGAATCAGCATGAGAACCAGTCAGTTTTGAAAAAAAAATAGAAAAATAAAATTAATATTTGAAATTTAAATAAGTTTGTTAATAATAACAGTTAAAAATAGCAGTAGGTAGTAAAAGTACGATTATGAAACTCTTCTGAGTGGGGTTGAATAGATTTAGCATTGAAGAAAGAATTCTTCATACAAAGAAGGATTCAGATATGCTTCAGCACTTTGTGAAATTCATTGTACCACACGAATATCAGTCCACAACACGCCATTGTTGATTTGTAAATAAATATAATTATATAATACAAATAATTAAATTATTAATATTGCAGACGTCGCTCTGCTTGAGAACAACGCTCGTGTCGCCGCTCAACTCGCTACAATTCTATCGGAGAAGAAGCGAGGGTGCGATCTTTGATCTTTGATCTTCGTTCCCATCTTATTGTTGTGTCCCTCATCAATCAATAAATCAATCGATAAAGCTTTATCTCTTCAGTCCTCGTGTGAGTGCAGTGATGAAACAACCAACGAACGATTCTCGAGAGGAGACTAAGAAACAACCAAAAGTGGTTAGTTACAATGCTTTATTCACAGGGAAATAAGTCTACAAAACAATAAGTCTAAGCTGGAGAGCGACGACTTTCAAAGTCTAAACGCCCCTCTCCCCTGCGTCTAGTAGACTTCGAAGTCGTCGCTGTCCAGCTTAGACGCATGGAGTAGTAGACCTATTTCCCTCTGAGTAATGTGAACAAAGATATTGACAGTGTGATACGATATGTAACAGAATGGGAATCCCTTGAGTATTGATGATGCAACACTCTTGTAAACGAGCTCTTAACAACTGTGAAATGCAGACAATGATTGACTCGATTGCGTAGTGATGATGCAGTTCTATCATAATTGAACACTTATTAACAGTAAAATGCGTGAAATTGATCCCGATTGTGTATTGATGATGCAGTTCTATTCTAATTGAGCACTTATCAACAATACAGTGCGCGAAGTTGAACTCGATTGCGTAGTAATCATGTGATTCTATTCTAATTGAGCACTTGTCAGCAGTAAAACAATGATACCGATTGCGTAGTAATTATTCAATTCTATTTTAAATGAACACTTATCAACAGTAAGCAATTGATCCCGATTGCGTAGTGATGATGCAATATGTAAATATCAGGTGGTGGTCGGCGCGTCGATTCTCGACTTTGAGGCAATCACAACGGAAGATTTGAAGGTGAGGAGAAAAACCCGGTAGAGATCAGGAATTTGTGCACTGGAGAGTTAACTATAAAGCTACTGTAAGGGTACTGTATCTGGATTAGAGTTGGGTCAGAGACTGAGTCATGCTCCGAACACGTTCGTCTGTCTGGTCTCCTTCTCGATCGCCGCTCGATCTTGCTCACATTCGTCCTCCTCGTCATCGCCCAGCGCCCAGTGTCTGTAATTAGCAAATTACAATTTTATTAGCTTAAAATCTATTTTAATAATTAGTTTAATTAAATATAATTAGTCTTGAAATATCTCAGTTACGAGAGAGTTCATTTGAGAAATGACAAATGCTTAGAAAAATATGTGTTTCGGAAAATCGAAGTGTGTTTCATAGTTCATTCTTCTCTCAATGCGAGTGATGTATTTAATGATACCACTGCGCCTTCCCCCATACCATCCCAAAGAATAATGTCGAGTTAGAGAAAGAGGGAATCATCGAGAGTGCGCGAAACGAGAAAAGTTCTTGACATTTTTTTTCCTGTCCCAACTCGTGAATCCGTGTTTAATAATAATTTAATAATATCAATAGCTCACTTGTACAGTCTCTCATTGTCAGAATATACAATCTCCTCGAAGAGCTCCTGTATATCCTCTCTGCAATAGATCGAACCATCATTGCCATTCACAGTCGAACCTCACGATAGCGAGACTCTCTCTCTCCCATCTCTCTCTCTCTCTTTCTCTCTCTCCCATCTCTCTCACACTCTTTTGCTCCCATTCCTTTACTAGACGCTAGGAGTATCATCGTCAACGTCATTATGGCGTTTGTAGATTAAGTAAATTAATAATTAATTATTAAAACCTCAAAGCGAGAATGACGACGATCTTGAGTGGAAAGAGCACGAAACACATGATAACTCCGATGAGATCCAGTCGACTGTGCATCCACCTGAGATTAGTCTCTTTGTAAGATACTGTAAATTGAGAAGAAAATGAATCGATAACTAATTGTTTAAACTCTGTTACCGTAGCAGTGCAAAGGTACAATTCGCCTCGAGACCATTCGGGGAGCAATCAGGCGAGCAGACGAATTCACTGAATTTTTTATTTAGATATTATATTTTAAATTTTAAAATATTTTGAGAAACGTTTTATTGAGTAACGATTGGAAATCTATATAATTATTTTTAAATTGTTATAAAAATAACCCCGCAAACTGCGTCCAAATTTCGCACAGATTGGCGTCGGTGCTGATATTCGTCGTATCAGCGAAGTATTGATGCACCTGAAAACCAAGTTTGTGAATATCGATTGAATTCGGAATTAGTTTTAGAATGTGAAAGTTGATCTTTCATCTCTCTCTCTCCCTTACCTTCATTAGTTGGAAGGAGGCAACGGCGAATTTGATGATATCAATGAATAGGAGAGGAATCTGAATAGAAAAAAATCGATAATATACGTTTTACACTTTCAAACACATTACAAATCTCTTGTATACGGTCGGCATAACAGACGCAACAAAATATCTAAAATTCAATGCACGGTGTCTTGTATGACAGACTCCTCCATGCCATACAGGCCGAATACAAAACACTTTTCTCCGCGTCTTTTATGATTCTAACTCGAATTTAGAGTCTTTTCGCCGTCTGAATTCGCAATAAAGCAATCAATATTACCATCAAACACCAGTAGATCTTGATGAAATCTCGAGATGAGATGAAAACGCCAATTAGACCGCAGATGCAGGCGAACCACTGTAATCATTAATTAATTATTTAAAAATTAATAAATTTTTGGTAAACTATTCCTATTATCTCGCCCCGATTATGCCGTGTATGCCTAGATTACGTTCACACTGAAAAGTGTAATTTTGCGCGCATGTAAAACATGCTGAAGCCTCATTTTCCCCCTGCTTTTATCAAAAACTCGTCGGTTCAACGTAATCATCTGTTCTATTTTCATCTAATCCCTCAGTTGAGAGACCAATCATCTATTGTTTTGGCAGTTTGTACTCCCAGATCGTAAGACTGTTTGCTTTTTATATCATCCGCATTCAGTAAACAGTCGCTTCGACAAAAATCGAAAAGCAATGCGATCAAAATCCAAAGTTCCTTCCGGAATCAAAGTACGTTCCAACGATAAAAAATAAAATAAAATGAAATAAACGAAGAAAAAATATGAAAAAACTTACTTGTATGCAGAAAACAACGGCGAATGTGATGCAGATAGCAGAGGAAGGAGGGAGGGGAACGAGAGACCAGTAGGGATGCTGCCACGAATTGTACACCAGACTGCCCACCAGACACTGAAAAGAACAAAATATAATATAATAATAATATTACAATAATAAGAGTATTATGTAATAACTTAAACTATTATTAGACCTAGAAAAAAACAACGCAATCGATTTCTTGTGGGTTCGAATTTTTCTAGCGAAGAGTAATTTCTCGATACCTGAAACGCGATGATGAGCCCGTTTATGGTGTATATCCACATTCTGTAGTCGGGCACTGGTTTTAAGCCTCGCCAGACTCTGTAAATAGGAAATTTAAATTAACATAATACTGAAATGTCTCATATTTTTGCTCGTAAATCGCTAAAACCCACCTTTGCGGATGCATTGAAACCCGCTGAAAGTTGGAAGAAAGTGTGGAAGCTTCTGTGCTACTTTTCTCTCTCTGATAACCCCTTCCCTGTTCTCTGACTCTCTAATCTCTCTCCGTCTTCCGCACTCTCTCACTCGGTGTACCCTTCCGATTATTGCATTGTAAGTGTGTCTCGTCAACAGTCCCACTCGTGTCCTTTGTTACTCATCTCTCATTAGAAATGATTAGAAATGAGGAGACATCAATGACAAAGGAGAAAACCGGATGTTGATTCGATCTCATTGAAACGACAAATAACCAAACTACTAAAAAAGCGATTCGTTTTGAAAATGAATCAACAAATTATCGTGCATAATTTGAAAGAATACTAACTTTCAGAAAAGTGTTTATTATATATTATGAGTGCCAAAACGTGCCAAGTTTAATATACAAATGAAGTTCAGGAAATATATAAAAGACATTTTTGCATACCTTGTAAACCGTGTGAATTCCTTCAGCACGACGGTGGTTCGTACTCGGGTCGGGTCGTGCAGCGGGCGGGCGGAGTCGGCAGAAACCACGGTGAGGCCGTCGGACGACTGACAGCTGCAGCTGCTGCAGCCCCCCGTACTGCGACCGCAACTGCTGCCGTCCTCCTGTCGGCCGTCGGACGCGACGCGCATGGCGAGTGGCTGTTGAGGGAGACGGGCAAGCACGTGGTGAGCCTGGTGTAGAGTGCAATTTGAGAAACGTCGCACTGTCGGAAAAGCGACAGACATTGATGAAAAATTCGGAACGCGACAATAAAATAGTCAATCACAAGAACACGCGCGGTACAAAATGCAATAAGCGGTATTTCAATTTTTTATAAGTTCATGAAATGGATTACTGGTACTCTCTTCCTCGTTTCGTCTCTCGCTTTGTCATGCTCTCTCGCAGTAATAGATATATGTTGTTTAAGAGCGGAATGTTTCATTATTATGAACGAGTGTTTTTGAGTTTATAGCAAGGAATGTGACAAGACTAGAAAGAGAGGCGAGAAAAAGACTTGATAAAACGCACGCACGCATTTTTTATCCGCGGATAAGGCGAAAATTGGATTTGTCGGCCCGATTTTATGAAGTGGCGATACGATAGCCGGGAATAGATTGGTCAGGTGAGAGGAGGAAAAGGTGGGCAAGTGTTGACCACGATTGAATCAGTGAGGAATACAGGGGGAAGAGACTGAGAGAGTAATCAGTTGGAATGCACAGTGAGCAAATACTGCGATGATTTTATAGCGCAAGTCCAGGGCACAAAGTCGAACCGGAGTGAATTCTCACGATCTAGCTCATATTGCAAACATTTCACGTGCATTTTATCACGAGATGACATTAGTATTATAGAAAGAAAAAAACTAAAACAAATGCAAAAAAGTCTTATCCCCTACGTCAGTCGCAAATTCTCTGCTTTTGCTGCGACACGATTTGAATTGGGGGAAAAGTAACTGGGATGTGTGGAATCTCATCGTAATCATCGATGAGGCAATTAGAGAAGCGACGGAAAACATAAGGAATATGACGAAGCCCAAGGATCTCGGCCCCAATAAACCACAACACACGGTTTAGTGGTGTCAACGCGGAATTCTTCAGGCTTAGATAGAAATAGACGAGACAAAATCACCTGTGAACCGTAACTGAAACATAATAGGGAACTACGTGATAAATTGTAATGGGCGATAAGTGGGGGTGGATTAATTCGTTGGCTGTTTCACTGACTACGCTTTCCTATTTTATACCAGACACTTTTATCTCCGGCTGGGAAATGCGATGGGACATAGGTAAAGAAATCAGACGTACAAATATGATATGACGAGGGGATACTTAGTTATCTTCATCTGGAATCAGTTAGTGTGAGTAAATTTTGTTTATTGGTCATACGCGTATGGGGGTATTAAACTCATCTTCATTAAAGTAATTAAAATTATTTAATGAATGACAACGGGAGAAGTTATGATATGCCTGAGAGGTGTGATAAGGCGCGCGTAAGAGATCCGTCATAGTCTGACTGCGCTCTGGATATTTCGATGTGAGGCTTCTTAGAGAGAGAGACTAAGTAGGTGGAAGGAAAAATACTGGAACGATTTTGTCACTAATTCCAAAACTAAATCATGTCGCGCATTCATAGAACTAAATGTATCTGTGAATTGCCCGAGTATGAATGATCACTTTATCAATTAAGTAGTCTATACTCGCTAATTAATTAATTAATCGATAATAACAGGATGTCTCTCGCGTCTTGCAATCATCCTCTACTCCCACCGCAGTCTACATGTCGATGAACCAACGGGGAAACGTCCTCTATGGCATTTCGTGTGTGGAAGAAATTATTAAGAAGATCACTCCCGAATATGTGAGTAAGCAATAATAAAAAAAAACTAGAAATGGTAAATTAGTATAAAAACACGAAACAGAGATTGAGAATAAGAACAATCGACCCCAATCCGTCAGAAGTTCGCGAACTTTTCACGCATCTTTTCTTGCTCGTTTTAGGCTATTTTCTTTATAATTTGCGTTAGGTCATTAGAGACGCATAAGAAACTACTAATGCCGAAGAAATTAACCAAAAATATAAACTAGGGAATTAGCCGCACCTCTTAGAAGGTTGCGGAATTCTGCGAGTTGTTTTCACGCAGCTAGACAGTGACGAGAGAGCACGTAAACAGAGAGAGCGCAGAAATACAACAACAACATAGCTTACTTTTCCCTCTCCTCGTTCCGCGTGCTCTCTCGTCACTGTCTAGCTGCGTGAAAACAACTCGCAGAATTCCGCGACCTTCTAAGAGGTGCGGCTAATTCCCTAGTTTATATTTTTGGTTAATTTCTTCGGCATTAGTAGTTTCTTATGTGTCTCTAATGACCTAACATAAAATATAAGGAAAATAGCCTAAAACGAGCAAGAAAAGATGCGTGAAAAGTTCGCGAACTTCTGACGGATTATAAGGGTCGAATATGAACGGCCACGGAGACTGCACAGAAATTTACAAGAAAAGCGCGGAATGGTTGAAATGACTTTTACAAAGCAAGCTATTATGGTGCATTTACCCTCTCCGAATGAAATTCTCTCCCGTTTTGAGTGTAGGCGGGAAATCATTTCATTTGAGAGGTCTCGTCTAGACCAGTGATACTAAATGCGCCATTAAAATGGAATAAAACAAGCGGTAATATTATGAAAAAATCCGATTATGAAAAAAAGATGATTTGGACTCGTAGTGTTCTCGTTATGTGTCATCAACTGTTGAGAACTGTGAGTAACCCCCGGAAGTATTTGTGTTGCGGGGGAGAGAGACACGCGTAGCACACATCATTCCACACGCCTGTCAATCCTACAGAACAGGGTTTGGTGTGAGAGAGCTTTGATAATTGAGAGGGAATCTCTCACTTTTGCACACTCTCTCGCGCTGACTCTTATTTGGAATCATATGGGGAGTAGTCAGAAGGAATGTAGAGAACAGAATAAAGACTAGACAGATATCCAAGTCTATTAGACATCTAGGGAATTACCTACTATCATATCTTGACGAGTTTGCGCGTTAACTGAAGAGAGTGAATGATGAATTATGTCGGAGAAGAAATTATTAGACTTTCTGTATGTGGGCATCAAAGATGATTCACGTTCTGTCTAGATGCCAACAACTCTCTAAATTGTTTTGACAGCAATGCAATGAACAATAATCGAATTGAAAGAGAGGAAATTAATAAAAAAATGTTGACTGAATTTAGAAATTAATAAAGTGGCAAACTACGTGATTTACAGATGAGTGTCAATGAGGATGTTATGGCCGAGGCAGACTACATACTCTCGGACGGAAATATAGGAGTGCCGACGCTGTCGACGCTACTCGAAATCGCCAAATTCCACCGAAAGAAAGGTGAACACACAAAACGATCAGTCTGGCCTACAAAAGACTGAAAATTATATTTAAAATGTAGTATAAACGCGCGAAATCAGCTGTTCTTAGATTCGTAGATTCGTTGTAGAATACAAAAACCGTAAGCCAATGAACAGACATACTAATGGTCTATTAGGCGCATACGAATAGGGAATACAAAAGCGCTCAATTAGACAAGCGTATAGTTTTATTGTATTTTGATTTTAAAGGATATTTCGATAGCGCAAGATAGACGCAAGATTCGAAAATAGACGGGGTTGTGAAGGTTAGTGAGGACACTCATACGGAGACGGCTAAAGAGTCAATCCAGAACTGATCTCTACGAGTATTTCTCTCAAGAAAATGGAAAACGCAGGCGATACGCGTAATTTCCGCTAAATGAAGCGAATAGATTTTAATACAATTTAACAGTGTCGCGTTCTGGAGATCACTATAGACTTCTACTCCGATCTCATATATTTTCCTCACCGATTGGCTGTATTTTAGTGTACATTTCTCTTTCATCTCATGCTGGTCCAAACACACGCTCAAAATAATAAAAAATTCCGCTGGAATGCGCACAAATGATAGGCGAGAGACACCCCGAGATATAGAAATACACGCGTCAGTAGTCCATTCATGAATGTATCATGCCAGTATTGTAATACCATTTCAGCTGCGCTGGCTTTAGTAGTGACTCCCCCAGGACTTGGAGCCTAAATAGATAAGGGATGCATTTATCTTTACTTTTACCATTCCAGTGTGGTTCGAACCAACCGACATCGCAAAGGCCTCCAAATTCCTCGATTGTTCTTCTCCTTCAATCGTTTCCGCCATTTCGCCCAATGCCCGAGAGTTTCTATCAATCATGCAAAGACTCGGAGTGAAATGCAATCGTGAGTCGACATTTTTAAAATTACAAACTACAAAACAGTTACAGTATCTAAAGAATGTGTCTGAAATAATGGATAATCTCAGCTTCCATAATCTCTTCTCCCTCGTCTCTCCTCGATTTTCTCCATTCGTCTCCCTCTCTTCTCTCTCATCTCGACCTTCTTCTAATCACAATGGCAGAGCACGGATCGCTGCTTGTCACGAAGGAATTGACATCGGACAAACACAAGGTTTCATTTTACCGTTGTCCCCTAAATTGCAATTCGAAAAGATAGTAACATATTTTTCACTATTTTAATATGGAAGTGTCCTGGAGAAAGAGCCAACAAAAGTACAACGAATCAATCAATCGAATCATTCATTAATAGTATTGATGTATGAATTCACCTTGAAAATATGAAATTGAATGATCATGATTGGTTAATACAAAAAGAGTAGAACGCCTGTGACAATCCAATCTTTAGATCTCTTCAAATTCATGGGGCAACGTCCACGTGATTCCACCACCAATCAGCGATGTCGTTTCTGTTTCGGGAGCAGGAGATACGTCAGTATTTAACAAATATTCCACTATTTTGTTGTTTTTTTAAAGATAGTAAACAGATCAATCAACATAATTAACTTTTCACTAATTTCAGTATGAACTCGGCCCTCCTCTCTTCTCTTCTCCATTCTCTTCCTCTCTCAGATGCCATTGAGTTCTCCCTCAGTGCAGTTTCTCACACTCTCCAGTCAACCAATGCTGTGTCTGAGGAACTGAGCAATATGGAAGTGCCCTGGAGAAAGAGTCAACAAGATTGTATTGAATCAAGCAACCGGAGGCTTTCCAGCTTGTAAATTTTGCGCCTTTGTACTAACTTTTTTTCCGCTTGATCACGAAATGACTTTATAGTTGCCTATCACATTCTATGTACATTTATGGTAATAAAGACCCGTTTTCTCGTACCCTATTGATGTCCCGCATCGGCGAAATGTTACCTTGATCAATAAAGTTGCGACATCTTCTGTCCCGATTTTACGTAGAATATGTGATTTGACCCTATTCTGACTGCTTCCGCTAGTAACATGACACATCAATCCAAGTCGGCCAAACTTCCAGAAAGGGAGAATACTGGAATGAGCGCTTAAAATGCAAGAGGGATGCCCTCATATTCACACGCTTTCTTTCTCCTGACCCCTTTCTGGAGTGCTGTTAGGTGTGCGTCGCTGAGTCTCCAGAACAAACCATTGTGTCCCCAAGCTCGGGAGGTCAGGCAACAGTGAACGCTCCATTATAGCCGACGACGCTACCCATTGGCTGAGTTTGGCTCTTCATACCAACGGGACAATATCGTGCAATATTGTCTCGTTGGTAGGAAGAGCGTGGAAACGCGCGGAACAAAGAATTAATTTTCTTACTACACTCTTTGGCCATACGAATTCAATGCCGTTTTTGCTTATGAGAGGAATCGCGAGAAAATCGACCGTTTGAGGGGTGTATGCGGACTTACAATTTTTTTTGCCTTCGATTTCGCTGTAAAAAGAGTGCAAGGTACTTTCAACCCTGCTCTATTTGATAGCGTTTCCCGTTTTTCGAGATAGGCCTTATTTTTCGAGTACGCGAGTAACAAAGTGACGGTCCTTTGGATTTTGCACCCGAGTGTGCTTCAGTAGAAATTTTATAACTCGCTTTAAAATTGAGATATGAAGTTCTAATTTTTTCATTAAATAGAGAAATGGATTCTCCACAATTCCTAAATTTTCACGTGACATTTTAACATTAATATATTTTTATATCATTTGAGTAATTGTCATATACGGTATCTATATTTTGTTTAGATTACAATATTCCAGAGATAAATGGCAAGCGAGAACACTGACCGTCTCACATTATTTAAATGCTTTGAGGCGCTGGGAGGAGAATATTCTTTGGATACGGTAAGTTCATTCAAGAATTCTCGTTCTTTATAATAAATCAAAAGACGATGCTGAGTCCTTTCAACGTCGTCAGAGGTCCCATTCTACATATTCCACAGTGAGCCCACACACTCTTTTGATGAACAACTTTCAATCAAGCAAACTGATAAAATATCGAAAAGCGCTTCTTTTTACAAGCAAATGTACTCGAAAATCTGAAGTCGAAATACAAAAAAATCCTAAAATTAGTCTATTTTGAATAATAATGCGTATTTAGAGATGCGAATTTCTAACAACGGTCTTCCGAATCTATCATTTATCATCGGCAAGTTGTCGGATCACGCTACAGAACATCTCATACGAAGAAAAACTGGTGATGTGTTTATATTACTGGGACCTGACCATTCAAATACGGGTATATTTAACTGCTTGAATGCAAATAACGCTTGTTTTTTTACTAATGCGAAATGGCCGAGTGGTGTGTATCGGCGGATGCCGATAGAGATCTTATCCCGCCCCAACACCCTTTCCTTCTCTCCCCTCCCCCCTTCTCTCCCTTATCTCTGATATCAATTGTAGGCAAAGGATAATCCTTGTCTGGTTTGTAAGCATCTCAATCCCGCAACTCGAGTTCAACCAGTCCATATTGCGGGAAGACCTTCACTTTTTAAAACCTTTTTTTGCATTATTTGTCGCTCAAACAAAAATTGCTTCAATGTTAGGTGCCTTTAAAGGGATCCGGCATCGAAAAATAAGTTATTTTATTTTAAAGATTGGAAAATTCTAAAAAGAATATCTGTGAAAACCGCATACGATTTTTTTGAAATTAATTTACATTACAATGTTTATCACGTCAGACGGTAACGTCAGGTGAGGATGCTGTTTCAGGGGTCGGGATCATTCTTCTCGGTATAGACGGATCATTTCGGCTGGGGTCGGGGTAGAGGATCGGTCTTCTTCCCATTCACAGACTACCTTCTTTGAAGTTGCTGGAGGAATAGACGAGATCTCTCTTAGGACCATGGACGTAGGAGGAAAGGGGAGGTTACGTGAGGCTGAAGGCAGTCCTGACGAACGGATGGCGCATCTTTCTTCCACAGTCCACCAAGCTCGAATCATCAATCAAATTGAGAATTAGCGAAACTGGTATCTGAGTAGCCAACATCAAACGGTCATACCCATCCACGGTGACCAGGCCGGCTAGGATGGGAATTTCGATCTTGTCGAGTCGTTGGTAGAAAGACGAGGGGGTCCGGGGAACTAGGGAAGTCTTTTCTCCATCAGAGGAAAATGGAGAGAGACCGCTCACGACGACTGACAGAAACGGGAATCTTTTTTTTTGCTTCTCTAAGTCTTCTAATTTCTCTAAGTGTTTTTGCAATTGATGCGACCATGGAGAGTATCCGTGAGGACGAATCAGAAGCAAAAAAACGCAAAAATATTACGGCATCATCCCTTTTCAGATTCTACAGCCGCTAAACAGCGTAAGTCCGCGGATGCGAGAGCTACCGTATACCTCCATTTTGCAATCTTTGAAAATTCATAATTAATTTCAAAAAAAAATATGTGGTTTTTACAGATATTCTAAGAATTTTCAGCTCTTTTGAATAAAAATTAATTTAAAAAATATAAAATTATAATATGATTTTTTTGGCTGCAAACTCCCTTTAAGGTGAGCGCGGGTTTGGGTAGGGAGAGCAGCTTAAAAAATTATTTTCCATAATCCATCTGTGTTACATTAATATTCTCTGCGTACTTCATTTCTGTTATTTTCAGATTGTGAATATTCACTTCCGCAGTGCATATCAGACTCTTTATAACTGGTCCTTAATTGATGCAAGTAGGAATAACGTCCGGTATGTATTTATGTCACTCAAGATCTTAAAGTATATTGGAAAAATTTCGTTCCTTTGTGTTTTTGAGCATCATCAGTAGTGTTGTTATTTGGAATAATTCTATTCGCGAATAACAAAGGTTATCTATTCGCGAATAACAAAGGTTTAATAATCAGTAATAATAACGCAACTAGAGATTTAGATTCCTCAAGATTGTTTTGAGCGTTTCGCGGAGCGTTCCTAGAAACACGGTTCCGGCATCTACGAAGGGACCCTAATAGACTTAATATTCCTGATACTCCTCTTTTAACATTAGTATTGACCACGCGAAACTTCATTTGTTCGAAAACAAAGGAAGATGAGTGGGCAGAAAGAGCCGAAAAAAAATTCGAATTCGCATTCAGAGTGAGATTTATATTTCTTTTTTTATTCTTGTATAATTTTAATTCTCTATAATAATAAGCATTACATATATACTGCAGTACATAATCTTCAAAATAACCAGACTTGTTCGATCATGCGATAGTGACTTAATATAATGTTCATTCAGAGTTGCCTCGACAGCAGAGAATTGAGTGATGGGAAGTCATTGTGGGAAGACATTCGGGAGGGGCAGCACATCAAATTCGTAGGATACGAATACCAATTGGAAGATTGATCGTTATATAATCATAATAAGAATGCACATTGTTTGAATAAAAATTAAATGCTTCTGTGCATCGTCGGAAAACAACCAGCAAATCATGTAATAATTGGTAATTTTCTTGCTAATTTATCGCGAAATGACTTTATTATTGAGCCACTTTGCTCATCTCTTGTGAGCTCGACTTTTCCGTTTCTCTTGAACTTCTCGTAATCTTTGTGAATTCAGCCGGTTGATCGGTCGCCGTGAAGTAAAATGCGAAATTTGCCTGAAATGCATCCTTTATTTTTTGAAAACGCCCTTTGCTCAAAACATGATCCATAAATTCTTTTATTCACCCATCTATAAATAATTCTAATTCATACTTCATAAGTAAATAATTCAAACGTAAATTTCGTTTTCAATGGAATAATAGGATGTTAAATAAGTTCTATGTAGTGTACTAGATGCTTAATTAATTAATTAATTACTAGATGCTTAATTAATTAATTAATAATACGTGATATGGATGGGACGACTCACGATCAACATGAGAACAGCGTTTACGATGAATATAACAGTCCACCCATCTGCGTCCTCATCAGACTTCGCTAGTGCGGCAACCTAAACAATTTATTTTATTTAAAATATTAATTAATTTTAAAAAACCATCTTAATTTAAATTTATAAAAGCATAAGGCCCATCTATATCTAAATAAAATAATTTCATATTCAAGTGCAGAAATAAAAATAAAAATAGTAAAAATTAAATGCACCATGAGAGGTCCAATGACGAGAGCGACGCATTTCGAGAATTGAATCATGGCCAGAACGAAGTGACCGTACTGCCTGCAATATCGATTTTCAGTTCGCGATCGCGTAGAAGAAAATTCGCATCAATATTATAGTAATCAACTCTAAAAGTTTGGTACTGTGCCAAGTCGAATTCGCATTTTATATCATGTAGACACTATACTCATCTAAGAACAAGTAAGAAAAAAAGTAAAGAACGACACAGAATCCGAAAGAGTGTCGGAGAGATCAACTTAGAGAAAGAGGGAATTATCTAGAGATTGCGCTAAACCAGAGAGTCAGAAACCGAAAGATGTTATTGGCATGGTGCCAACTCGACGCTGTGTACGAAAGTACCTCGAATGGAGTGATCCACACTTGTAGAAAGCGCCCGCATTCACTCCCATTATTGAAGTTGAAGCAGTGAGACAAACAACGGAGAGAAGAGGAGAAGGAGCGACACCGATTAGACCGCACAAAATACCTATAATTATATAAATCTAATGATTGTTTAAAAACATTAAAAAATTAACTTTTTTCTGAGTAAAAAAAATCACTGCCGAGTAGGCTCAAAGAACATGATCACTACAAGACATCACGTAATTAATATATTCTGTCTTGCAACGATTAACAAAAATGCTATGAAAGTAGATAATACTTTGATTCAGTATAAAGCAAGTACGCAAAAAACAAACGACAGAAATCGCCACTTCTTTCTTTCCAATTCCCATTGAAACATACCCGCAATGCCGACTGAGATTGTGTTGAATATCCACATTTTCTTTCGTTCAGAGATGATTCTGCAATCGAATGTCTTTTTTTTGAACGAATTACAATCATATTTTGTAATTTTTTTTAATTTCATATTTTTTCGAAAAGATATATGATAAAAAAAAATTTGCAATAATCTCACGTGATCTTGTCTGAGAGAACGCCACAGAATACTTTGAGAGGGAAGTGAATGGCAGATCCAATTGTGGCAAGAAGCGCCGTTTCTTTTATGGAATATCCGAGAACCTGGAAATGGTTAGAATGGCTTTTTTTGCAAAGAAGAATAGGTGATCAGAGAGTGCAATATTTGGAAAAGGTCGCGGAACGCTGTTGATATGGTTTCGTTCAGCATCATGGAGGGTAAATAAATAAAATAAATTTTAAAAAAAATAAAAAAAATAAAATAAACCTTATTGATGTAGGTTGGGGCATAGCTGAGCATGATAATGTACCCAATGAGCTCAGTGAGCGCATTGAACCACACAACGAGAATCGTCTTGTTCTTGCAGATTTCCTGAAGAAAGAAAATGTTTTTTAAAAAAATTATTTTCAGGAGTATATGTAAAACTACTGTTTCTAAGTTGGATTTATATAAATTAAAAAGTGCATACCCAATAAGGCACGAATGAGTCTCGGACGATGTGCTCCTTTGCCTTTCCCTCTTGGATAACACCCAATTCCTTGGCGGAAACGGACTGAAATACCGTAATCCGATGCTACCGTATTCATCTACCACCGAAACCAGACGCTACCATATCCTACTAATCACGGCGTTCTTGGCAAAAAGCCAAAAACGAATTCTTAGTGAGACCATCGCTCGTTTGCACACTATTTTCGCACTTTCTAACATTCTGTCCCAATTTGCATAGTGCTCGCCAGAACACCGTGCAAAATGTTACCGTAATCCGATGCTACCATATCCCTGAGTATACCGTAACCTCCCCTCACCCGATGGTACTGTGGATCGTCACTGTAAATGACCACCCAGATGATGAAGAATACTAGAGTGACTATGGCGTGGAAGTAGAAAGCCCATCTCCAACCAAGAGAGGAAGTGCAGAACTGAATTATTGATTAACATAATTGAAAGTATCGATTTTCTCCAAGATAAAAAAGAAAATCAATAAAACTAACAGCTCCGGCGAGTGGGTTCGTGATTATTTGTGCGATGGGCGAGAAGCAAGTGAGAAAACTGATGAAGATGGCCATTTGAGCGAGTGGAGCCCAGCTGGAAATGCACCAATGTATTAAATTAAAAATTTACATTAAAAATGTATTTTGTTGCAAATATAAATAATTACGTAGCCGAGCTGAAATCGAAGAGATTTAAGATGTTTATTTAGTATTACATTTAAATAATAAACTTATTCCTACCGAACAACGATGATTCCGATGGCTGCGAAATCGGCTGCGTAGGCGACACCCTGGAGAAGAATACAATTTTATCTTTCGAACTGTCCCGCATCGGAAGTTCTACGTTAATGAACACAAAAACAATATCCAGATTATTTCCTGAAGCGTATCTAAAAGTACCATCAATATTTTTTGTCGGTTTCCATTGCGTACCATTGTCACTGTCCCAGTCATGAACAATGCTCATTTTTCTATACTGAGAAACCGAATATAATAGTCGCCAATTGTTTAAAGTGCTCCCAATTAAATCCGGGAAAGAGTTTATTCTTTTCGAGGGTTCCATTACGTAGAATTCGTTGCCCGCTCATGCTTCACGTTTGTCAAAATCAATAATTAAAAAAAATCAATAAAATCAATATACCTGCAGGAATCGGACGACGATGAATACGTAGAGATGGGCGTGTGCTGCCCAAGGAGAAACGGCAGTGGCCACGGCAGAGAGAAGACCAGAGATGAAGAAGGGATAACTGGAAATTGCATAAGTAAGGTTATTTTAATTATTAAAGTTATTATTAAAATATGCTGTGGGCATGGTGCAACGTAATAGCAATGAAGGAGCCTGAGGGTGTTCCGTAATGAAAATGATGGAAAACGAGTGTTTCAGTCCGACAAGATTAAAAAGTCATGTTTCTCCAAAGTCTCGTAGAGAGCAATTTGAAACCAAAAGCACTTCATGGTAGTTATCTAGACATGTCCCACGATTAAAAGTGAAGCGAATCTCAGGTATTCATCGACTGAGTATTCATGGGGAAATAAGTCTACGACATCATAAGTATAAGCTGACCAGCAATTACTTCAAAGTGTAATTGTGCAGGGGAACAATTCATTTAGACTTTGAAAGTCGTCGCACGGCAGCCCATAAGGCTAGAGTTGTTGACTTAGTTTCCTCTGGGTAGGATCAGTAATCGAAGGTACGGTGGTTTTATCGAATCAATAACTGACTGACCGTGCTCCCCATCTCACATAGGCCCAATTAATGGGGAATGTTCCCACTATCGTCCCTGCTGCCACCGCCCAGAGAATGGCCGACTTCTCTGTGGGAGTGTACGCATATCGCTGACGAGTCGTCTGAATAACACATCATCTGGTTGGCATCATGCCAAGAACGTTTCTCGTTGTCAGAACCCTCTCTTTTGGCGCGCTATCTCGTCATGTCTCTTTTTTCTCTAACACTTTCTTGCCGACTCAGTTTCGAATGCTGTGATAAAGTTTCTTTCATACATGAAATAGGTAATGCTCCCAGAGTTATTTGCAAAAACACAACGTGAGTCAACCGACAGACAGCCAAACGTTTGGAATATTTGTCTTAAGAAAAAAAGACAGGAGAATAAGATAATAATAAAAGGGTGTTTCTGACGCCTCCTCTACAAAAAGTGTAGGTCATGCCTGTGAATTAGATATTTTCAATTTAATTTCTTTTTAAAGGACGACACTGACTCCATTTCCAGCATCGATGACGTCATCGACGTCTTGTGTCATGCAGATGAAAGTGAAATTGATAATGGAGTAATTGCAGCAGATGGCAGTGAGACAGAGAACGCCGATCGACAGAATCACGTAGCGATATCTGGATGAATTATTTGAATATTTTGAATTATTTAAATATTTTGAATTATTTAAATATTTTGAATTACTTAAATATTTTGAACTACTAAAATATTTCAGTATTTTTCCGGTTATGCTTCTAATTCCGAAAGTCACTTTGTTTTCTTTATGTGTCCTTGAGTATCAGCCCTTTCCCGATGCCTTCTTAATGACTCAAGCCGTTTCAAAATAGGTCGGGCAAGGATCAATTTTTTTGGACGACATGACAATAAGATTAGCTCAAAAGGACAAAAATTACAAATTCTGGAAAAGTCGTCACTGACTTTCCTTCTTTCCCACACTCTCTCATCACTCATGAATAAGATTAAATATTCACTGACCGATCGAACATCGTGCAATGGGAAGAAATCGATTTGAGTGGAGTCGAAATGGATTGGGATCGCTGTGAGAAATCATCTTCCTTTTCGGAACTTGACGAGACAGAGGAGGAATGAGACATAAACGACAGCTCGGAGAGAGGAGAAGAGGGAGGAATGGGAGGGAGCGAGACAGTGAGGAGGGATGTAACAAATAATTTAGGCAAACGGAGAAGAATTAGGATTCTCTTATTGGAAGCTATTGAAAATGGTAAGTGTGGAGAACAAAGGAATTCTGACCGCGAGACGGGCGAGAGACTGAGAGAAATGGAGAGAGCAGGTGACGAGTTCATTTCCAATATTTCCAATCAGGGAACCTTAATTACAATTTATGCTGATGATATGCTTATGCTGATTTATGCTGATGATAACTTGATGAAACTATGCTCGCTTGTTTACTCTTAAACAGTTTATGTCGAATGCAGGGTAACAAGTGGTTAATGAGCAAGATTTTGTTGAAATCTATCCTACGAGCGTGTCAGTTATCGGTGCAAGCGGAACCATTCTGCGAACTGATTGAACGTATTCGGAGCGAATTGGTTGCAAATGAGCAAGTGTCTGGCTCTCCCCATTTCACATGCTCTCTCTCACTATCTGACCGATGAGAGAGCGTGTAGAATTGAGAGGGTCTGACCATTACTCGTGCAAAAACAATGTAGCATGCTCCTCTGTTTTCCATCTGAAAAAAACGCAGAGAGCAAATGGCGCCGTCAAATGGATATGGGATAATCCGCAATAGAAAACGGAACAACGTGGAAGCACCAGTCTATTCACAAAGAGACTAACAATAACTAGCTATTGAATCAGGAGAAAATCGATAAAAGGCACAAGGAATCACGTTTTGGTCGTATCGATTCATGGAAATGAGGGAATGTTTCGATCGAAGAGAGAAGTGAGAAGAGAAGATTATGCATCGACGCGCTTTTTTCTGTTCATTGAACAAGTTTGAGAGGGATGACATCGACCTGTTTATTGAATGAATCGACACAATAACGTTCGACACTCACGATAAGGGAGGTGCACCGAACACTACTGCTGGGAATGATAGTGACAACGTCAGAGATCAAGTGATTTATAGCATTTGTCTACTACACTTTTTGTTCTCACCCGACAGAGATATGCTTCTACCCTAATCGCGCTATTTCACAAACACAGTGGGGGCATATGATTTCACTCCGCCAGAACGGGGTTAGGATCAGAGTATGCAAAAGTGAGAGAGCCCCTTTACACACTATCTCACTCTCAACCCCTATATGGTGGGTTTTTTGTGGGAGCGGGCGGAGGGGGTAGCAATCAAGATGAAAGAGGGGAATCAGAGGCTCAAACCCGGCTCGTCTAGTACGTGGCTACGTCTGTTTTGTTATCGAGTGATCAAATAGGAATGTTGGCCATTTCTCTCATTTCTGCTTGCTTTTCCTTCTTCATCTTCTTCTTTTCTTTTTTTTCGACTTTTCTCGTCCCTTTTGTTATCTTTGTAAAAGCCGCCGGTTCGTCAGTAGCGAAGGGGTAGAAGAGAAAATTGGCCTGAGAAAAGGGCTGATCTAATTACAACTTATTAAAATAATTTTTTTTAATTAAAAAAATATGTAAAAGTAATTACAAAGTTGAAGCAAAGCGAATTTCAAAATTTAAATTAAATTAAAAGAAACTCACAACGATGAGAAGCCCGCAATTGATCATGTACACATTCCTCCAGCCTGAACATATTTTTTTTAAAAATTTACTTAATTTTCGAAATCAAAATATCTAATTTAGTGAAAATATTAATGTAAAACTGGACACGCCTTGACTATCGTGATCAGATGAAGTAAGAAGAGAAACCATCGTGGGCCCGATTAAATGGGCGAAACACTTGGTCATTTGCATCTGAGACATGACGAAGTGACTGTATTGACTGAAAATGATATTTTTAAAATTTCACTTCGATTTTAACGTGTCATTTTTAGCACAAAGTTTTGGCTGTTTTTTTCAACACAAAACGTTTCCACAATACAGTGATTATCCGGCGGCCGGGCCATTTGAAGGCCAAGCTTTTGTGAATCATCGAGTAATTATCACTTAATTCCACCAAGTTTGCAGTGAGAGAGCTTTAAAATCGAGGGGGAATCTCTAGATTTGCTCATTCTGTCACTCATCATGCGATTTTTTATCTAGTGGAGCCTGTGATTTACCGTGATACGAGGACGCCGCATTTCAAGAATCCACCAGCATTTGCAGCCATTAAAGTACACGTGAGAGTGAGTGCGGCCACTCCCATCTGTAATGTTTTTAAATATTTTATATATAATATCGCTGTGATCGATCTTATCGAAATGAATATTATTTACTATCACATTTTATGAAATGAAGTTCGTTTTTGGATCAAATATCTTTTAAAAATGTTTTTGTCTTACCTCTCTGGACGGAACGAATCCTATAGAGAGACAAGCCAGACCGGCTAGAGCAGTAGCGATCGTGTTGAAGAAGCAGAGTTTGAGACGCTCCGAAACACAACTAAAGATTAAATAAATTGTTTTAATTAATAAGATAATTACACAAAAGTTTAAGAAACTCACGTTGCATGATCGCTGAGCACTGCAACGAGAATCTTGAGCGGCGAGTGAATTATCGATCCGAGCGAGGAGTAGAAAGAGGTCTCGGCCACGGTGAAGCCGAGTACCTGTAATCCTTCATTCCCTTTTTTTTTCTCCTGTCGACATTGTTCCAGCTCCTAGCCAAAATGGCGACAGCAACAAGAGTGAAAGGGACAAGAAAAAAATTAAAGTTTACACAGTCCCCCACACCAACCTTTCTTGAGATTTACAGAATAACGTGAATCGTTATCAGGGATGTTTTTTTTCTTATTTCGGAAATTTCATAGGCGATCCAAATACCACAACTCTTTATGCGTAAATTATAAATTGCAGAATGCTCGCCTTGTTGAAATAGGTCGGCGCGTAGGTCAGAAGGATGATCACGGTGTTCACTTCGATCATCGAATTTATCCACACGACAATCACGGTTTTGTTCTTGCAAATATCCTGAAAAAAATATAATAAATATTTTTCTACGCCTGAGGCGCAGCAAGATTTTGAAATTTAAAATATAAATAAGATGAAGATATTTCGGATTTGTGTATTAGGAAGATATCTATTTTGATCGGAACTTGATTTTTTTGAATGAATCATCCGCCCTTCACTGCAATAAAGTACAATGAAAGGACACAATCGAGCACACATTTTGATTCCCAAGTGTGCCTACATAAGTTTCTTTCGGAGGAAGAGATCGTCCTCGCTATAGTATTTTTGTTGAAAATTCACGTACACTCGTCCAAAATCATAACGCAATCCGCTGATAAACAGCAGAAAAAACGAGAGAGATAGAGCGCGCTAGATAGAGAATCAGACAGTGAGCAGCACACAGGTACTCCATTTCGTGAATATCTCATTTTCAAATTGTAATATTGGGTTGGCACGAAAGTTTTGCCCGATTTCAGATTTGAAGTTTGAGGATTCGGTTCTCTCACAGTTGAAATCTACATCCCCTGTCCTCATTGTATGTTATACGTGGACTTTTGAATAACACTACTCAGTATCCGGTTCACTCGATTTTAACTCTGCCTCCTTGATTTACAATAAAATACAAATGATGTCACGAGCCTAAATTCGGTAACATTTGTTTGGCCTCTCAAGTTGTCGCGAAGTTGTTTTCAAGATCTGCTCTTCTAATGAGTGACACTACGAACAACCCTCTTTATAACCATGGCACGACTGAATAGTTGCAATTCTTATTTTGGAAGTTACGGTTCTTCAAATCAGATTTGACGGGCAAAAACAGGCCATGTATGATTTGAATTGCCGGAGCAGTAAAACAAGAGATGTGCATATATTATGGTGTTTTCTGCTAATTAGTACTTGGGCTATTTGATACGAGTATTATTTTAAAATAAGCCCTTTCAGCCGTTCGTAGAAATTTAAAATACTAAAATTGTATGGCATCTCAGATTTCCTGAAAACCGGCAATTTTGGGTACCATGTTCGATGGACTGTCATATTGAGCACAGGCGAAATCGAAACACGCCTGACGAATCAGTCCTACTACTATACATTCTCTCTAAAATTAACGAAAAAGGAAATGTGTACAAGCTTCTCAAAATTTGTGGCATCCTTTCATATCTCATTTTCGATCTCTAATTTTTATCCTTACACTGTGTCTCAATCAGTTCGGTAGTGAAAGCTCCACACTCAAAGTGAGTAATACTTGTATAACAAGGATAATTAGCACTATACATCAGAGGAGAACGGGGCATAAATCCCAACCGCCAGCGATACTGAGTCAAAAAATTGAAATTTCGTCATTATTCACTAATAACTTTTATATTCTAGGCCTCATTAGCGGCTAGTGCTACATGATGATTCGGTCTTGTCCCGCTTTGTGAATTCAATGTACAGTGCTCTTTCAATAGACCACTTCATACGGGCCTTGCCTCGTTCCACAATAAAAATATACGACAAAGAAAAAGTCGGGTCGAAACCAACCAGTCAAATTTGGTCCCTTACAACTCTTCCCGATATTGTTCGTTAGCCATGACGTAGTAGTTCGTTAAAGAGGAAGACTTGCTACATATGCCTATACTAGAGATTATATGATTGGCCAGCATACAAGAAAATTCGGACGGAAATTCAAGAATGTCAAAATCGGGCAAAACTTTCGTGCCAACCTGATAGTTCAAAAAATTGTTTTCAGCGAGATAAAACGTACCCTGTAAGGAACAAATCCATCTCTATTCACATGCTCATCGGTTTTGTTCGCCTCGATGCATTTCAGTTCCGATTTCGTGACGAACTGCAATCAATCGATAATTGAATTACCTTAAGAGTACGGTACCTTATGGTTTCTCGGTTCGTCTTTGTATACGATCAGCCAGATTGTGAAGAGGACGCAAGTTATGACACCAAAAGTGTAGAAGGAGGCACGCCATCCGAAGGAGGACGTGCAGAACTGAATAGTTAAAGTAAATGAGAAAAATTGGTAAAATTAGACTACAAATTTCACATCATGCGGCAGACATTGGATGTCTCCGGAAGAAAAGATTGACTCTACACTGATAATGAGGGAGTAAGAATAGTAAAAAATCAACACTTACAGCGCCAACAACAGGGTTCGTGAAGGAAAATGCGATGGGACCGAAGCTGAGAAGGACTCCGATGAATGTGGCTGCAATATAGTCTGCTGAGAGTATCATGTGACGTTAAAAATCACCAAAAGAAACGAAAGGTCGCGAATTGCCTGTTAAAAAATCCCGCCCAAATCCGTGATCGAGGTAAAAATTTGAACTCCCGCACTTTTCATTTTTCGCTTATATCTCGGCTCCCAATGAAGACAACACACACGATTTTCGCAGTATGAGAAGAACGATGCGTAAACTCTACTCTTCAAAATTGGCATGTCTAATAAATCGCTGACCAGTC
Organism: Pristionchus fissidentatus; assembly: GCA_036245785.1. Classification (NCBI taxonomy): domain Eukaryota; kingdom Metazoa; phylum Nematoda; class Chromadorea; order Rhabditida; family Neodiplogasteridae; genus Pristionchus; species Pristionchus fissidentatus. The sequence continues at coordinate 10,532,489 of BTSY01000006.1, forward strand.
TCCGACAGCGGCGCCCACGCAACGCAAATAACTCCTGCTGCTGCAAAATCGGCTGAGAAGGAAACACCCTGGAAATGTAGACTTGCCGATCGATAAATAATGGTTTATATTTGATCAATAAATATTTGCATCAAATGATTTGCCGGCCTCGAAACAATATTTGTTACCTCAGTATAAATCATCAAATACCAGAATTTGTTTCCGGCGAATATAGTCTTTATAGAAACATTTTAATTTTGCAATTTAAGATTAAAAATATTATTATGTTCGTACGAGTAAGAATCGGCCGACAATCAGCGCTGCATAGCTGTGTTCTGCAAGAGAAGGCGTGGCAGCAGTACAGACAGCCGAGATGAGTCCCGCAGCGAAGAAAGGCAATCTGAGAGTACGGTAGAACAGATTATCGATCGATCGGGCATACCTCGCGCCGAACCGCTGATGCAGCCAGTTGAATAAGAATGCTCCGAGAATCGTACCTCAAATATTTTAAATGAATAATTTACACATTAAAAAATAAATAAATAAAATTACAAATAAATAAATATATTACCGATAGCGACGACTGATATGATGAATCCCTTCTGTTTGGGCTCATAGTCGAATCGATTTAGCATAGTCTGAAAGAATTGATTTTCAAGCAAAGATGATTCGGATATGCTTCAGCACGTTGTGATATTCAATCTGTTGCACACATATATCAGTTGGTTAAAGAGTTGCGTTTTGAATAAATATAAAATGAAAAGATAAAAAGATGTGATTGAATTGAGGAATGTAATATGCAAATTACAAATATTACCCCGTTTCCGGCGTCGTAAAGTCCACTGGGATCATCAGACATGCAGATAAACGCGAGATTGATCAGAAGAACGTTAGCCTATAAAAATTCATTTAAAATCCGCAAAATAGTTTTATAAAACCGATTTTATCATGAAATATTGAACATTTACATTTGTAAAAAAGCTACCTGCAACACCACGAGACACAGCAGGCCCAGAATGAGAATGACAAATCGGAATTTGGTGCAGCCTCTGACGTCATCTTCATCATTCATTCCTGAAGGGTTGACCTACCCTGAAAACGAGTTTTCCACGCTGTGCACGATGGTAATTTGGTGCGGAAACAAGTGGAAAACAGACAAGAAATGAAGAAGGCGAATAGATTGGCAAAAAATGTGGGGGGAGATGTTCCGATGATACGAGGATAAAAGAGTAAGCGAATTCCGAGTAAATTTATTTGTTTTTATTAATTTATTAACTAATTTTTTATTTCCGAGTAAATGAGAACACTTGCGCGCTAAGAGTCAAAACTGCCATACCTATAGCAGTTTCGAATATGATTACTTGTAGAAATAGCTATAGATATTAGCATTTTAATTGAAAAAAAAACTGAAAGACTATTTGATATGGTTCAGCTTAAAGCAGACAAAGTGACGCACGCTTTCCTATCAGCAGTGGGAAATTTAAATGAGAAGTGTGTCGACATTCGGAATACATCAACAATAGAAGAACAGGAAGAATGGAACTGGCGGCTTGACATTTCTGCCTAATCAACCAATGGGAGGGAGATCAGGAATAGTCCAATCAATGGACTAATTAGCTCTCTGCTTTGATCATCAAGGTCTTCCCCCGCTGTGCCACTTGTGTATGGCCGAGAGATATTATCGGAATTCGACGAACCCCCCACTATCGAATTATGTCACCCACCCCCCTTCTCGAATAGTACACTACAATTGGACTATCTGCAGCGGGCGAAAAAACATGTGAAACCGAGTGGGAAAAGAGAGATAAATACAGAGAGGAACTATGAAGATCGTAGTGGGAAGAAGAGATGAACATGCGAAAGGGAAAGGAGATCAACCGAACAAAGCCGAACGATCCAAGCGAAATAACAACTGTTTATAAAGGGTTTTTACTACTCAAACTTCATTTGAGCATCGAGTCATCTAAATACATATTATGACCAGCGCGCAAAGTGTTGTGTTAAAGTGTGGTGGAGCACAAGTGTGTCTGCTTATTAGTGTTGTTAGATCAAATAATCTTATTCGCAAATGAAAGGGTTATTCGCGAATAGGATTATCCTATCTAGCAATAATACTTTTTAAAAAGTATTGTTGTTAGATAGATTAAAAAAATGTTGTTGATATGATTCCAAACGGTCAGAGCGAGGGAGTGTGTGAATATGTGAGAGAACCCTTCTCAAATTCACATGCTCTCTCTCTATCTGGAGGGTTGACCGGGAAATGATTTGACGGGGGCTGATTGTCCACCCGACCCACTTCTCAATCAATGATTGCTTGTTCGACGAATACTACTATAAGCATATTATGCCTAGACAATGGCGCGAAGTTGCCGCTTTCGCACCCAACTGAACAGTGTGTGTCATAATATTTCCTGTTTTCGTCAGACAGTTCCATAATCCGAGGTACGTAGGAATCGAGAGTTTTTCGCACTATGCGAGGCCAATTGAACGGTGTGCCAATGGAAAAAAGAGATAAAACCTATGGTAATAACTGCATCGTAATTGACCCCGTTCCAATATGAGTGAGAGCGTTATCAAAATATATTTGCCGTTGGTTGGAGGCTTATGAGAGAGAGAGTGCATGTGAAATGGAGAGAGTTTGAATTTTTTGAATACTTTTATTCTCTGGGATTTATTTCCGGACCGGATCCAGGTATAAACTGCGTTTCCAGCATGGAACCAGGCAGGGATCTAGTCTGGAGACGTTACCAGGCTGGTATATTTTTTCTGTTTTGAATTATCTGATCAAACATCGAGTCAATCCGTAATAATTCTCACACAGATAATCTTCTGATATTGCAATCCACTCTGGAGAGCATAAAACTCACTAGTGTTGCATTATTTTCTTTACAAATAAAAAAATCGATTTATTGTCTCCTAGTGCAAAAAGACACACATTGTGAAGGAAAACAAGCCGGTGAAATTCTCAATTTGGTGACAAATGAAATATATTGTTTATGCCATTTCCGTTGTGTCCATCTTCTTCTCTTCCCTTTGTCGTTTCTTCTCTTCAGCTTCAAGTCTTTTCGATTCCTTTGTGATCTTTGTGAATGGCGCCGGTTCTCCAGTAGCGAAGGGGTAGAAGAGGAAGTTCGCCTGATTTATTTTGTTGTATACGAAATAGTTTGGAATATTATTTTAACAATAATATTACATCAGTCAGCAAGAATATTCCTAACTATTTCCTATACAACTATTTGAATATTATATTTATTCTAGTTATTTTATTATTGTCTATGGCGCTGGAGGAATGCGAAAACAAGAAGTGCGAGGCGGATTTAAATCCTTTCTCTGATCTATTTCATAAGCTTTGATCGCGAAGTAATATTAAAGTGTTCATTATGTAAAAAAAGAAGCTGTTGAGAGTAAACGACGAAAAATAAAGAATTTAATAAAAACTAAAAGATATACTCACACACAACATGAGCACGCAGTTGAGGATGAAGACGTTGCGCCAGCCTGCGAAATGATTATGTTTCACTATTCATTCATCTAAGTCCCATTACTGTTGGGTATAATTCTGAGTCTATCAATGCGCATAGATGTACTCTACATTTCACACACTCTCTCGACCGGTCGGCGGACGAGAGAGTGGGCGAAATGAAGAGTATATCGATGCACATTGATGTGACACTGAAGGGGGCATAACATCTCTCGACTGAGTATCGCCTCTCACCCTTTGCATCTCCGTCGCTGTGCGTCAGCAAAGTGACCATTGTGGGTCCGATTATGTGAGCAGCACACTTCATCATCTGCATTGTGGCCAGCACGAAGTGGGCATATTGCCTGCAGTGACGGTATTTAATTATTAGGTTGATATTTAATTCACATATTGAAAGCTTCTTCTGGAAATCGAGCAGAAACAACATGATGGCACTCACATTCCCTTTATTCCTTTTTTCCTATCGTATGACTATTCGATACGATAGTAAAAGGAAAAAAAGCTGTTTTACCTTGCTGATTATTGACGTAATCTATAAAAAGGTTGTCTGACCTGGCGACAAGTGCTCCGCACTTGAAGAATCCTCCTGCATTCGCAGCCATGATGGAGGCAGTGAGAGTGAGCATGAACACTCCCATCTATAAGTAATTATTAAATATCTTTATAATCCAACAACCGATTCGTCTGGAGACGACGGGCCTCTGCTATCTACTATATCGACAACCAACGATTTCATGATACGAAGCTATAATAACGCTCTGGCGAATAAAGGATTGATTTGAAATGAATTGAATTAAATACAAAATTGAGATATTGATAATTAGTTGTTTTCCAATGCGATATTGGCTGCCTACAATAAATTCAAAAAATTAGATCAGCCTCATGCTTTGAGAAGCTGTGAGGCGAGCAATTGAAATATATTTATTATGCATAAGTTACCTCTCTAGATGGGGCGAATCCAATTCCAGCACAAGTGAGAGCGGCAACTCCAGCGGCGATTGTATTGAAGAAGATGAGTTTGGCACGTTCGGAGAAGCAACTGGAAGGGAAAAGTAAAAATCATCAAGAAGTTAAATATCTCAGTCCCAATTTTCAACGAACTCTGTGTTTCATCAACCAAAATATGTTTCTAGGAAATTTGAAGAAAAATTAGTATTATAAAAAAACGATGTCATTGACGAATCATCCGAATAAAACAAATTTCTCGTTTGGGAAATAAAAAAAACTCACGTCATAGAGTCACTGATGTATCCGACACTCATTTTGAGGAAAGAATGGAAGATGGCTCCGAGAGAAGCGTAGTAGGAAGTCTCAGTGATAGTGTACCCGAGCACCTAAAGTTAATAACGTAAAAAACGATTTTCCGTAAAACGAGATCTCCCTAGTTCAAAAACATTAAATGCAAGAAAAATTGTTTCTAGTTGATGTTATGCGCAACAAAATACCTTGCTGAAATAGATGGGAGCGTAGGTGAGAAGAAGAACAGCAGTGTTGATTTCGATCATTGAATTGAACCATACAACCAGAATCGTGCGGTCTTTGCAGATTTCCTAAAGAGATTCTGACTTAGAAACCACAACTCGTATATATTCTAATTAATAACGTATGTTAATTAAATTAATTAAACTTGTCAGTTAAACCCACTTTGTATGGCACAAATCCATCTCTGTGCAGATGCTCCGCCGTTTTGTCCTCTTCAATAATTGCCAGCTCCTTCTTCGAAACAGCCTGAATTTAAGTAAATTATTTAAATGGTTAATTAAATTTTCAAGTACCTTATGCTTCTGCGGGTCGTCTCTGTAGATAAGTGAGAAGAGAACGAATAGAAGGGAAGTAACGGTGCCGAAAGAGTAGAAAGCAGCACGCCAACCCCATCGGGAAGTGCAGAACTGAAAGAACAAAAGATTTGTCAGGACACTACCATTCAACATGGACTGAAACCGCTTGAGCATTTTTTTATTACTGCACTATTTGGGAAACAGAAATAAATATCACTAACCGCCCCGACGATCGGATTAGTGATTGTGAAAGCGATTGCGCCGAAGCACATGAGAATTCCGATGAAGGTACCTGGAAATTAATATTATTTTTTCTAATGTAATTTAATGATTTAGATTAAAAAAATTAAAGAACTCACCAGTTTCCTTGAGTGGCGCCCATCTGACACAAATGACACCTGCTGCAGCAAAATCAGCAGCGAAGGCGAAACCCTGAATATCGATTTTTTAAATTTTGCTAATTATGAACTGGCTTAATTGAATAAACCACATTTTAGAAGAAATATGGAGATACCTGAATGAATCTAACGACGACGAGCATTTCAACCGATTGCTCGGCCATGAATGGAATGGCTATCGTACTCGCGGCTGAGATGAGTCCCGCAGAGAAGAACGGCCATCTGAGAGTACGGTATACGATATCGATTGAATGTATCATCTGTTAAAAAATAACGCTAATTCGCATTACGGCTCCCGTAATGTGATCGGCTGTTTTCAAGTGAGGTTTGTGAAAGGCGGGGCTGGTCAAAATACCTTGCAACATCGAAAACATCGAAAACAAAGAAGTTAGAGACTGTGGACGCAAAAACTCTACGACAGTGAAGCTGAATACGAAACTTTGTAACTTTAATTTGCTAGACAGTGCACGGAATCTAGAGTCACTTTATCAGTTTCCAACTCTCGTTTGGGAATATAGGAAATTATTTCTTTTGATTAGGTATGGATCCAATAGTGGTACCTCGCTCCATATTTAGCATGCAGCCAATTGTACACAACCGCTCCGATAAAAGTACCGACTGCAACGGCGGAAATGATGAATCCCTTCTGCTTAGGAGTGTAGATGAATCGATTTACTAGTGTCTGCAAGGTCATCGAATATTCAAGAGACGATTGGCAAATCACCCCATCGTCAAAGACCTCTATGTACCAACTCAAATAATATTCGGAGACTCCCCCCTCCCACATCTTCCACCAATTTCTTGTCAATTTTCAAATCCTGTTGCGCCTCGGGCGTAGATTATTATTATTATATTATTTAGATTTGTACTACACTAGGTGACCGAAATACGAACACAACGGTACGAAATGTGCAATGATCACAGTTTCGCAGTGTGACACAGCTGAGATTCGGTGTGACCAGACAATATTTCTTGATCAAATTAATCGGTTCCTGCTGTATCCATCTTGATTGCAGCAGTAAATTAGCGGAACACAAATGTACCCGTGTTTTACAGATCTTTTGATATCAGTGAAACACTTGAACGCAAAACTGACTCCATTGCCTGCAAGGTAAAGTCCACTGGAATCCTCAGACATACAGACGAATGCTAGGTTGATCACGGTGATGTTGGCCTGTAATTACCTCGAGGGAATACAAAATTCAATGTGTAAGAAATAATAATGAAACCTGAAGAGAGATAAGACAGAGCATGCCACTGAGTACGATCACGAATCGAAAAGGAATGCATAGTCGGAGGCCAGAATTATCGTCGTCCATGGAATCATCTGAATAACCAAATCAATACAAAATTAACTATATGTAATCACATGCAGATCGCAAATTTGCTAGGAGAATGCCCCTCTCTTTTGCCTTTCTAATCGAGAGAACGTGTTGAAGGAGAATAGTTAGAGAATCGTTCTATAAGAAAGGAAACATTGGAGAACCGTTCTCCAGGCAAATTTGCTCTCAGTTCAACAATTGCACAATACAATAATTGAAATCTTCTAAACTGACCCATAGTCTTCACTGGTCCATCAATTAGTTTGTCATTGCTGTGCACTGACTTCTCATCCGCTGGTTTGACTGAGCCAATAATCGATTTTGCCGGATTATCGATTGATTCTTCCGGTTGATTGGACGGTGTCATCAACCTAATTATGTGATTTAATGATCAGACGATATTGTAGATTGCGTAAATTTGCCAGGAGAACGTTCGCCAAGGTGTCCTTCATTTCGTTTCCCCAACCCTACGCTCTCTCGTTTTGGTTAGCAAATGAGAGAGCGTTGGTTAGGACAGGTATCACCAGAGATTGCATGAGGCGGGGAAAAACTTTCAAAAAATATTTTTTGATTTCGATGAAACTTTTTTATAGGACTACCCTGGAGACAAGAATTTGATCAATCCTGGTCCCAGGATCCAGAACCGGCTTTTAGGAATTCTCCGGTTCAGTCGCCGGAATCGGCATATCTCATCGTAAAATGGTGCTAGAAGGCTGCGGCTGGGCTTAAAAAATGCAGAAAAATCGGGCGCATGATTTTTCTGTTGAAATGCATGCACCATCTCTTCAACTGAAAAAAAATAATTTCAAAAATTTCAACATTCGCGTTTTCAAAAATTATCCACTACCCTCAGATGGCCCGGCGGGGCAAAATAATTACGAAATTATGAAAGAGGACGTTGAATTGTACCAGAAAAAAAATTGAAAGTTAAATATCTGGTATGTTCCCGACACCGAAAAATCGCTTCGAAAGTTGTGACTAATATTTATCAAAATTCATAATTATGAATTTTTTCTAAATAACGAAATTTTACTTCCCATTGCGGTGTAATTTTTTTATGGGAGGGTAGTTGATAATTTTTGAAACTACAAATTTTGAGATTTTTGAAATTATTTTGTTCAGTTTGCGAGATGGTGCATCTATTTCAATAGAAAAATCATGCGCCCGATTTTTCTGCATATTTTTGTCCAACCGCAGCCTTCTAACACCATTTTACGATGAGATATGCCGATTCCGGGGTCAGAACCGGAGAATTCCTAAAAGCCGGCTCTGGAACCTGAGACCTGGAATTAAAAAAAACAAATTTTTGTCTCCACGGTAGTCCCATAAAAAAGTTACACTGCAATGGGAAGTAAAATTTCGTTATTTAGAAAAAATTCATAATTGTGAATTTTGATAAATATTAGTCACAACTTTCGAAGCGATTTTTCGGTGTCGGGAACATACCAGATATTTAACTTTCAATTTTTTTCTGGTACAATTCAACGTCCTCTTTCATAATTTCGTAATTATTATGCCCCGGCCGCAGCCTTCTAGCACCATTTTGCGATGAGATATGCCGATTCCGGGGTCAGAACCGGAGAATTCCTAAAAGCCGGTTCTGGATCCTGGGACCAGGATTGATCAAATTCTTGTCTCCAGGGTAGTCCTATAAAAAAGTTTCATCGAAATCAAAAAATATTTTTTGAAAGTTTTTCCCCAAAGGGTGTGTTTTCATGCAATCTCTCGTGATACCTGTCTTAGAGAACCGATCTCCCAGCAAAGTCGCACCTTGTTGTATGAGTATCGTACGTACTGAACATATCGGAACGTTTACCGCAACGTGATCAAAATAATCGCAATTTGCATCTTTGCGAGTACACATTATCATGATTTGTGTTTATGCTATTTCGATTAATCCGCATCGATTTGCCGGGATTTACTCGGATATGCCCGGTGAAATGTGTAAAACAAAGCGACAAATTCGATTGCAAAACAAGGACAGAACCGGCAATTACTGGCATTTCCCGGCTGTATACGGTAGTGATGACAATTCGCAAACTTAGTCGGTTTTCGCATCGAATTTTCTCCAATATTTTACACATTTCACCGGGCATGTCCGGGTAGTTTCCGGCAAATCGAGGTGGACAAAAAATATGAACCTACTTACGGGTTGTAAATAATTTTCTTCGCAAAGTTACAAAAATCGAATATTTTGATCACTTTGCGGTAAACGTTCCGATATTTTCAGTACATACGATAGACGATCTTGTATTTTCATTATTTTTTGAAACGTGATCAAAACTCGATGAACCTTTGAGTTTCCGCTTGGGAGTGCATGATGGGAGAGTAGTCACTATACTCGGGTGTATCTCGAGTGCGAATGAATTGAAGATACACCCACTACTTCCTAGTCGAAGAGAGAGAGAGAGACCCTCTACTTCGTTCGAAGTCAATCATCGGATAATTACACACCCAAGCGGAAATCGACGCGCCCATTTTTGAACGAAGAAAATACCGCATTGGAAGGTCACTTTCAACGATAATTGAGGTGAATTTCGAGAAAGAAATTTGTCTTACTTTGAAAGGGGAAAAACGAAGTGAAGTGCACGAGGGAACAATTGAGGGACGTGCAGTAATGAATCAATGAGGAGACGGTTCCAATCGCAAAATGGGAAGAAAGAAGAGAGAGAGAAGAGAGGAGAGAGAGAGAGATTAGGGCAGTTGACGTAGGCGTTAGAGTGACCACTTGGAATGGGGGGAGAAAGAAGTAGAGATACGACAAGACAATGATTGAGCATTTCGATAGAGCTGAATACAAGTTAATCAACGCCCGAGGGGATTACTACAGGAAATATTTGTTAAAAAATAAAGTAAATCATTTCGGTGGTATATTCTCGGGCCATTTTTTCCTATTTGCTACAGTGAAATTAGTTGCCTTGTTTGGGGAAGAGCTAATTCTCACGAGCGATTGGATTGGTTGTGGGAATATTTGCATACTCGTCGTTGGCCACCTCAGATCTTTGATATTCTTCAGAATTAACAAAAAATCACCATACTGAATCAATCGGCGAAAGCACGCCAATCAAACTAAAGTAGAGTGATTAAAGATTGGCGATGAAACAAAGAAAAGGAATCAAAAATGTGTGCAAGAGGAGATAGTCTGAGATATTTGTGGAGAAAATATGAGCCAATAAATGGAGAGGAGAAGACGTTCAATGGACAGTTATACCCATTGAGGGGTCAACCACAATCAGCTAATCATAAACAGAGTCGCGCAATGAAGATTGACCCGATAGAGGAACTGATGATAGCATCACGATGTGATAAAATGAGTGAGCTGAATGGTTTTTGGCCTTTGAACTACTCATGAAGAAAAAGAAAAAAATCATTAAAAAATCCGGGTTGTAAACACTAATGTTTAAGTTTTTTTCGCGCTCTGGTAATATTAGTGTTTATATGCTTGGATTTTGACATTGCTAAACTCTTTCAAGTGTTTTTTCAATAGGAGTTTAACAAATGGAATGAACGCAAAGAAGTGATCAGCGTCATAGTGATACGAGGGTTTTTTATCAAGCAACCAAAAAAAATCCGGAGCTAGTTCTAGTTTGGATGCTTGATAAAAATCTTTATATCTGACCACAGATAGCACCGACAAATGATAATTCTGAACTTGAAAACATTTGATAGGTTGAATTGACTCTGTGAGGGAGACTTCCGGCATTCGTCGAATAAATGGACGGAAAGAGCCTTGTTGATAGGGTAAATTTAGTGGGGAGAGGGCTGTTAGGAGGCAAACCTAAGAATATGCCGGGAAACCCCCTCGCAATAACAACTACGACAAACGATGAGCAAGCCGATAAAAGTTCCGGTTAGGAGCGGCATTGGGCAAAAGTTTTGTCGCGTTTCATGGTACGAACATATTTACACCTTCTATATTTGAAGCTAAGCCAATGAACTGGGTAACAGTCTACGTTCACCAGTCTCGTCTACTACTCCCACTCCGCACCCCTGATCAGAATGTTCGCTCGTTGTGCCGTTCTTGCTCTTCTGGTCGTTGCCGCTCTCGCTCAGGACACGTCGTCTGCCGCGCCCGTTGAGGGATGCAGAGCCGCCCGCACAGTTGCTTCAGACGAAGCTGCTGGGACCGCCGAGACTACGGCCGTGGCTGCCGGCAACAAGAGCGAGGAGTGGAAGGTGTACAGCGCCAGCACTGACTGCGGAACCGGCCGCACCTGTATGGGCGCGTTTGTGGGAAAATACAACAGCAGCGTGAGGCAACATCTGGCTTCAAGGTGGGCAGAGCGTGCGGTGGTCTGGAGGGCGACTGTGGCAAGAAGGCCGGCGTCGTGCGTGGTTCTCGAGAAGTTCGTTTCCCCTTCCTCAAGGCTTCAACTGACCTGTTCAACGTGAAGGAGTGCAAGGTCGACGTCAACTCGTACCACGGCCTGCCTTGCAACGCTGGCCGCTGCCTCTGCAAGTACTGGGCTGGCACCAGGATCCGGACCCTGACCCGGACCCCAGCTTTGGCACCAATTTGCAGTAACGACTAGAAAAATTGAACTTCTCACTCGATAACTAGATTTTATCCTCCGAAAAATGGCTGAACCCGAGAATTCGAAGCAAACCCACGAACCCACCGTTTCCTTCTTACCAATTAATTCCTCGATACATGGTCGTAAATTGGAGCCTTTCTGTGTCGCCCCGCTTGCGCACGATCTGATAGAGGACTCCTTCTAGCTCAATGCACAGAGTTCCAAAATACAGTGCGAGCTTTTTCCGGACGCACCCTCTTCGGCCCGAGAAAAGTCTATATTCTCGCTTTCATGGGTCCAACTTTTCACGGAGTGCAAAGAGAGCACATGTTTAAATCTCCCCCAGATGCCCTTAAATTCCTATGAGTTTGAGCCAGACAGGAAGACGAACAATATTACCGCCCAAAAGTGGTGAGGAAAGTTATCAATACAATTCGTTTTTCACCGTCAGAGAACTAGAGGGGACAAATCCTAATCATGATTTAGAGGGACGGTATGCACCCCTACCACTGTAAAGACACATTACAAAAGGAAAAGAAGCTCGAGCGATCACTCAAAACACTCAAAAAGTACACGACTTTTGTAACACTTTTGTAACTTTTGTAACTGATATCATGAACGAGTTTATTGTAATTAAAATATTAACGGGAATGGATTAAAAGGTCAGAAGGCTCGAACCACGCACTGAATACTGCAGAGAAGACACAAGAAATTGCTCCATAGCATGTTTCCGTGACTAAGATAGAAGGGGAAGAGTGAGAGGTGTTGTTGCTCTTCTCAGAGTAAGCTGTTGGGGCAATGAGGGAAGTCTGATGGGGGGGGAGGATCAGACCACTAGACTTTCGACGCAATGTAGAATCGGCCTCTTGTTGATCCACCAGCTGTTGCAGGGGCGAAACTTGCGTGAAGATGGGTTCAATGGAGTAGGAGAGTAGAGTATCCCACTTTATCACATCTCTTCCAAGCCACCTCTCGGATCTATGTCTTGCAAGAGAAATCAGAGTCAATAACGAGGGACGAATAATCAACAACTGACTTCCACAAGTCACTGAGTGCGAAGTGTACTTAAAATACCTCATAAACTGGAAGAAATACTCCCGAATTGTTCGACACTTAAAAAAGTGAAGAAAAAAACAGTTTGAAAACACTATAATACAGCATTCTCTAGGCATTTCGGTATTGTTTTTTCCTTCACACATCAAAATCAGTGTTTTTAAACTATCCGTCTCGGAATATGGTGTTTCAAAAATCTAGAGTTTGTTTCTTTATGAGTGTACACTGCAGTTTTTTTTTGTACAAATAATCCATATAATTGACACTTAAATACAATATTAATTCAATTGCATAATAAAATTCCCAAATATTATCACTTCACGATTATATTTCGCAAACTGCCAACTTTCATAAAAGTTGACTTTCATCACGAAAGAAGTATACGGTAGTCTGCTCTCTAGAGCGTTTTCACGCGCCCACTTCTCTTTTTTTCTCTTTCCGTTTTCTTCGTTCTTCATCGTTTTTTTTATTCTTCTTTCGTTAATTGCTTATCAATTATCGCTTATACGGTTTAATAACATATGTTTGAGGCGAGTTGCTAATGTGGCTTCACCGTTCGATTACCTGGCTAGAACAGACCTCGACCGACTGGGTTGCTGGCACTTCGGGAACACTTCCGACTCCAATTTGCTCTCCAACCACGACAGCGGCAGTGGCTACATTGATCAGGTGCACTTATACCCAGTCAAGCTGCTTCTTTCATACTATCCAATGACTATCTATTTTATACGGAAAGAGTTAGCACACGTTTCATAATCGTTGGACAAATGTCGTTGCTCATGCCTAGATACAATAGAGGTTATACACATAGAACACAAACGCAACTCTTATTTGCATAGATAGTGAATACTCGTTCGCGAACTTTCCTCTCTCACTCTCAGGACCCTTTCCATCTCCTATCTCGCCCTATCTCGATCCAGCTACCGGTTGCTCCCTCCCCTCACGAGAGAGAGAGAGAGTGAGAGAGAGAGTGAGAGATTGCTTTGTCGCGCCCGCGCAAATGGAAAACTTATCCGCCCAGCGGCTAAGAGAGGGGGAGGGTTATAGATCTCGTTCGAACCGCTACCCGCTAGATCCTAAAACTCTCTTTGTTTTCTACAATAGACATGGAATGTGAACGCACAAATGATCTTTTATAAATGTTTCCGAGATTCCTAGAACTTTTTAACATTGTTATTGAATGTCTGCAAGTTCAACTTCCCAAGTTCTAAATGGTAGCCCTCCTCCCCCAATTCCCGATTCTTCCCCGTCTAGCCTTGGTCCATTTTGCGGGGGACGGCTCTATGATCTCGTAATCATTCACTGTCTAATTGTCGACAGTCTTGGCAGTTATTCTCTCTCGCGCTCTCTCTCTCCCCACAAATCCCTCAACTTTTCTTCCTCATCTCTCCATTTTGTGGTTCCTTCCAGTCTCTTTCCTCTCTGAGAGAGAGCATGAAGTGACCTCTTTTGACTCATCGCCTCCGTAGTATCTTACAGTCTCAAATGGAAAGGGGCAGGGAATCACTCTTCGGGTCTCTCTCTCTCCCTCCCTCCCTCCCTCCCTCCATTCATCCAAATCCGCTCGACCCTATCGGAAACACTCTCAATGCCTTAACGTTCAGATCCGGGTCCTCCTTATCGCAGAACGTGCGTGTTTCATTGTTGCCTGAGATGTCTGCCTATATTTTATTCATGCTCTTGATGATCCGAGAAAAAACAAAGTGACTCCATTAAGATATTATCTAAATACACCCACTCATTTCTCATGAAGTCTCCCGCATAGCCCCAATTTCCAAATCGAAATAGATTATCGATCCGATTTGGGCCTAAAGTGCAAATCCTTTTTTTGCTCCGTTCATTTGTCAAATCCTCTCAAGTTTGTTCCTTCGCACTCTTTTTCTCGCACTTCCGTTCACTTTTTCCGTCTTTTCTCCACTTTTCCAATCCACTAACATTTGCATGTTCTCTCTCTATCTCTCTTTTCCCACTGCTCTAGTGAGAGTTGGCCCATTCGCCCCCTGTCAGGACTGTTAGAGTCTAACCATTGGTTCACACCTTTTTGGAACGGATTAAAAATGTTTTTAACGTTTTCTTGAACTTTTCATGCTGCTGCTGAATGCAAACAAGTTCAAAATACAACAAGTTCTAAACGGTGAATCCCACATTCTAACACCAAACATCTAGCGCTTGTTTTGCGTACTTTGATTGGTTCAACTTAAACTGTCTCTGGATCCACATCCCGTTTCTTCTCTCTTCTCCTTCCATTCCAACCCGATCACCTATTGTGTATCCAAATGCTGCCGCAGTCTCACTCAAATCTCGATTCGAGAGCTTGGAAGAGAGAGAGAGAGAGAGCTTACATGAGAAGGAAAAGATCTCAATCGCGGCTCACTCGTTTTTCCTCCTCGTCCTACCTTGATCTTGATCCCCACTCTCGCTTTTGCCATCCAACGCTTCCTTTCGTTGCTTATTTAATTGATATTAATAAAAAATGTTAATTGATCACGATTTCATCGTATTTCCATGACAGAATGTTGTTATTGTACACAATTTGAATTCCCGCAATTATAGTTTCGAAAATGTTATTTATTTTTCCAGGAATGTTGCTATCCTTTGCATTCCCGCTGTTTCTATTGCTGAGGTTTGCCGAAGGTAAATTTTATTTTATAAATATTTTTTGAAAACTTTTTTTTTGAATTTTCATTTTGCACCGGAATAGTACGACTCGCCCTTGCGACAAAATCGTTCCTTAGTGACACATATTGCATTCTGATAAACATGATAACTCATTTTTGGGAACTCGAACGTTACCTATAGAAAATACAATATATTTAAACATAATTGAAATTATAATTTTCAGCTAACAGTGGTACATGCGCGGATTCCTACTACACGCGAGAGGTGACTACTGAAGAGGCCTCCACTTTCGACTACTACTTCACCGCGTTCGTCTTTAACGTTAATATTGTTTATTAATATCTCACATTTACCAGCTCCAGATCAATATTTTGCTTATCATTAATCTATACTTAATTTTTAAGGAAAATTAGATTTAATGAAAAAAGTCAATTCTCGATTACCGATTTGCAGGGGCGCCGTGGCAACCACGAAGGAATGCGCCGTTTTCTGTGGAGAGCGACGATTCTGCCGTTCGGCGCTCTACGATCAGAACATGAAAGCATGTGCGATATCGTATGAATACACGGAGAACTGCCGGTGAGCTAGCTATTTTTTTGTTTTTTTTTATTATTAGAACACTCACAGACTAGAAAGCCCACCTATACGGAGGCTCCCCCACTTAGTAAGAAAGTAGGCTCGCTTCTAAGTAGAAAATCTTAGTTTATGTACTTTATCACGACAATAAAGAATAAATTATCGGGGTGAAATCTTTGGGAGTGTGCGTATGGTGTGTACCATGTAATAACAGGGCAACAAAGTCATTCTGTAAAATAAGGAATTTTTCTTTATGATTTCACTTCCGGTTTCGAAACACTACGAATTTCCGCTTCCGGTCTTCTTCCGGTCTATCTTAGGGATCTGACTACTTTTTAAGAACTTCTCTGTCTTCTTTGCCCCCCTCCATTTGCATCACATGGTTGCATTGGTGTACCGGTTATTCACTCTCTGTCTCGGGGTCTCCAAAAGTAGAGAAATGGACAAAGCATATGGACAAGTTCTTACTCTTCTTCCATTTTCCTCATATTTTTCTTTTGGAATGAAAAATGGGATTCAAAATGATGACTAATGGTCGCTAATCTCGCGTTTCTTTGGTCAAAAGAGGAAGAAGCCGAGAGCGGGTTTTGGTTGCGGGTCGGCGGGAATGAAAAGGCAGAGCGAGAGAGAGAGAGAGAGAGAGAGAGAAGGGGACAAAAACGATACTCAATTCCCGCGTTCCTCCGGCTTTTGAATCGAGAACCGGCGCCATTCCACAGCCAATCTCACCGTTTTATTGACCCATTCTTACGCAATATCTATATATTTTACTTGTAGAGCTTCCAATGACTGATGCGTGAAAATGGATGGAAAGAGCACATTGAGTCATTCTTACGAAATCCGTTTTGCCTGTAAAGCGGCCATTGAAACACCACTATTTGATATTTGATCATGGCGAAGTCTGGCAGAATCTTGTGCGAAACGATTTCTGAGTCATTTCAACTTACGAAAAGCTCTCGTGATGAACATTGAGAACATATATTGAGGTTGTGTTTCGTCATTCCTATGCAATATAGGGTGCTTGGTAGCAGGAAAGGAGCTGACACGAACAGGGGAAGTCACAGGGATTAGGGCCAATCCTCCGCCTCTTATTGTTGCAGTTATGGAATCGGTCACAATGTGTGCATTGATCAGAGAGAGATCAAGGGTCTCTCTCTCTCTCTGCAACACTCTCACTTGATCCTGCATTCATCAAACCGAGTCAAGGGGGTCATCAATCCGTGATACAAATGAAAGCGAAAACTACTAGAAACATCGCAGAAAAGTGAAAGGCACTTCCTGGGAGGAATTAAATGAATTTCTTTAGTGATAACCCCGGTAATCCTACAACGCCAGTCGAAAAAAATTTTTAAGTGTAAAAATATCTTTAATGATATTTAAAAAAATTTGTTTTTTTCAGGTCTCAACCAAGAAGATACAAGGAGGACAATCCGATCGTGACTAATCAGACTCTGCTAATTACGTGCATTGGAAAGTGCGATGAGCATAGAGAATGTACGAATTTATATTATGTTAAAGATGTATCCATCTATTTACTCACTCGACGGATGACCAATGAGAAACACCGCAAATTTTATTGTATTCTGTGAGGGGGATTCCGCGAGGGTCAGGGTTGATAGTATGTTTTTTTGTTGTTTAAGAAATATATAAAAAATCATATTTTGATTCTAGACGAGGTTCGCCGTTCCCAATCTGCTCTCGCCCGTGTCGATATAATCACTGGCGAGCCCCATGATGGATATCTCCCTCCTATTGTGGTGGAGGAGGCCAGCCAACCAAAGAATGTGAGTTATGACTTACTATTAGATAACTATCAGGTTAAAGTTTTACCTTCCAAGTGCTTATCAGCTACTATCATTTAATAACTATGGTAGTAAAATGGAAATGGTAGTAAAATGAAACAACTATTAATGTTATGTATGAAATGATCTCATTACTAATTTTGGCTCTACCTAGAACGAAAACGAAGTGTTTGATGAATATGAAAATGCGAATTTGAAGATATAAAATCATGCAGGTTAAGCGACGCGAGCAGACGTTCCTTCACAAGTCAGTGAACGCCATTGGAAAGAAGGAGAAGCGACCTGCGATTATCGTTGGAGATGCACATGATGTGGGTTACAAATTTATTATAAATTTACAAATTTAAATTATGAATTTTTACGTGTATTATTAAACACTTTCTGCCCATCACTGATTTGTCATGTACAGTTTTCGCGTTTCGTAGCTCTTGTATTTACAGTATAATTAATGTTAAAATCTATTTCAACACATTGACTTCATAACCTAGCACCAATCGATAGTAGGTGAAAAATTATTGATCTCGATGATTCAGCGAAATGCGACTACAGTGGATGCTTCAAACGAGGATGGTTACGTTAACACATTGATCGTCTCTAATCTCACTGGATACCTTCCTAGTGGAGATGTGAGAAGAGCCGATCCGAGAAAGAGATCAAGAAACAATGGAGGTTAGCACACATAAACGTTTTTAATCAGTGATATCTATTCACCAACGGCGATTTTGGGCGGGGTACGAAGTTATGTTATAGTGGATTCCTCGGCTCTGGTTCGAGTGCTTTTTGTGGTGGCGGGAAAATGGACAGTTGATAGTCGTGGTTAACGCACATTCGACTATGTGCCCACTATTATGTTCATGATAATATAAATTTCCAACATGCTCACTAATGTCACTGATCAATGTTAGAAAAGCCTGGAAGTAGCATTTTACTGATATGTGAAATGATTGAGTGAAAGAGTGAAGTGACCGTAAAGTGAGAAAGGCGAAACGGACTTTCGAATAATAGTAACACTTCTTTCCAATTGTTCAGTTCATGGATTAGTGCACATTCAAGTGTGAAAAGGGGTAGATCGTATGCTTCTTTCCCTTTAAGTTAAAAAAAAGTCAGGTTAATGAACAGTAGCTCACACTTGAACTTTGGCCTCTTCAGATCCTCCAATTTGCTTCCGTACAAAGAAGCGTCGATATCTGCTTGGAGGATCGTTTAGACACGTCCCCCATACTACGATAGAACACTGCAGGTACGCAATACACCATTCCAAATGCCGGTCATCCAAAACGTGGTTTGGGGTGAGAGAGCGTATGAAATCGAGAGACTCTCACTTTTGCACAATCTCTTTTCCGGGCCCCTTTCTGTACGTGTGGAATCCTTAAAGACATTGAATACTTGCTACAGATTGATTAACTGAAAATTGGCAACACATTCGTGCATACAAAAGGGACTCTGATTGTTTTAGCGTAATTCCATCTAATAAGGGATACTTTGTAGGAAAAAATAGATCAACTAATTTTATTTAGATGTCTGTGTGCCAATTCGTGGAAGGACTCTGCGCGATGCGAGTCCCTCAATTTCTACTCGAATGGAATGTGTGTGCTTAACACAGGCAGTCACAAGGGACGGTCAGTGATCTTTGATCTTCCATTAAATTACCATAACTCTTCTCGGGAGATGGTCAGTGTCTAGACCGCAGTTCCGAAACACTTGCAGCCACTTTAGGCGTTTATTTAGTCCTGATATTTGTTTGAGTAGTAAAGATAGAACTTCGCATACAGCTGCATCTTATATTTGATCTTAGATCTTCCGTGATATACTCATAATTGATCTTTGATCTCTCTAGATTCGATCTAATCGACGACCCGCATGCTTCCTACCAATACGTCGCTTGCGACATCTCGAGTGAGTTAAATTTATAATATTTTAATGAATAAAATGATACATAAACAATGATGACTTGCTATTGATTGCTCAAAATTAATTAAATAAATTCAATCGATAATTCAGTGTTGATCGGCATCGCTGACATTGTCTGCGACGCTAAAGACAACGACATGCCGATGCCTACTCAACAGATATTCACTAAAGTTTGGAGTGAGTTCTACGAAATTAAAATCTATGAGAATTATATATTTTTGAACAGGAAATGTTGAAAATATTTTGTGTTTTTTTGTGATTTATTGTTTTTGAAATATAATTTAGAAGAGTAATAATTCTAGAATTATGCATATTTTGCATAATAAAGAATGAAAATATTTTAAGTTTAGTAAATATTAATTTGGAAATTTAATTTAGAAGAGTCGAAGGAATCCTCGCAGTCTGCTGAATCAACCACTAAATCGAGTGAACGAGAGGGAAAGAGAATCGAGGTTTGACTTTATTTCTTAATTTTTATTTTTTTTCTATTTTTCTACACACACTGGTTTCAAAGACTTGCAGATCAAAGGAATGCGCAACGTGCTGATTTCAATCGATATATTAAAATGTAATTTTTTAAAAGCCATCTTGTTATTCCAGACCACTGTTGCCACAACGACTGCTCCGACCACGACATCTACTCTAGCAGCTACTACGACTGCTGCAGCTGCAGTAGCTGCAGCCCCCGAGACCACAACTGTAAAGGTTCGCTCAGACATCAAAAAATGTTAATATTATATGGATTTTCTCGTGAGCGAATAACGATAGGTGTAGTGATTTCAACGGACCTAAAATAACTATTTTTTTAATTTATCAGGTCACCGAGAGAACGACTGAGAAAGAGAAAGTGACTGAGGACGATTTGGCTGAGTTGAAGAAGAAATTGGAGGAGGTGACAATTTTAACTTTTTTTAAAAATTACATTTTTAATTTTTCATGACGGAATTTAAGAACTGTGTGAGAAACAAAATGGCCTACTTATCCTTTTACACTCCTTTTACACCTTTTACTTGTACACTTTTTTTAGTAGTTAAACTTCAGACTTTACACTTAAGCTTAAGCACGGTACTTTTAGTAGAATTAGTTTTAAATGCATAATTATTTCAGGTCGAAAAGGAAATCTCAGAGGAGGAGCAGAGAGAGAAAGATTTGAAGGAGAAAGAAGAGGAATTGAGAAGAGTCAATGAGAGAAGGAGAAAGATTGAGGAGGAAAGGAAGAAGAAGAGGGAGAGAGAAGAGAAAGAGAAGAAAGAGAAGGAAGAAAAGGAGAAGAAGGAGAAAGAAGAGAAGGAAAAGAAGGAAAGGGAGGAGATGGAGGAGGTGGGAAGATTTCGGTAGTACCGATCTATATATTTACTTGTTTAAAATTTTCATTTTCAGATAGAAAAGGCAAAGAAGGAGGCTGCTAGAAGAAAAGAGGAGGAGGAGAAGAAAAAGAGAGAAGAAGAGGAAGAAAAGGAAGAAAAGAAGGCCAAAGACAGGAAGAAACTGAAAAGAGGAAAGAAATCGGAGGAGGAAGAAGAAGAGGAGGAGAATACTGCTACTGCCAAGAGCGAAATTGTATGTTGTTTTTTATAAGTTGTATTTTTTTAAACTTATAAAAATAAAATATTTATTTTTGCAGGCCTCGCGAACTTCCAAGAAGGACAAGTGCTTCGAAGAGCTTTTCGACTATGTGATGACTTCCACTGCTGGTATTTCTTTTTCTCTCGTTCTTTTTTACAATTATGAATTAAAGAAGGAGTATTACGAATCTCCTGCTATCTCATTCCTCATCTCATATGTTTCAATAGCGCGGTCGCTTTCTCCTCGTTGCCCATTATCCCTCCCTATCATTTTTGAATCCCTGCGCGTCAGGGTCAGTTTGGCACAGAGCCAAGCGCTAATAACTTTGTTCAAACTTATCGGCTGAACATGCGGTTTGCGGGGCTCTTATCGGGAAACCGATTACCATATCCCGACACAACGAAAGTGCATAATACAAATACAATACGATGTTTATAAAAATATACAAAATATAGTTTAAATAATAATTTAAAGGCGGTCTCGAACACGATGTTTCGCTTGACGAATGCAAGTGTCTGTGTGCCAATTCCATGTGAGTTTCGCCTAATTCATTTGAGACAGCTGACAAGAATTGCGTTGGTGGCTCTAGCGTTTCTCGTTTTAAACATAATAATAAACAATCGCTCGTGTGAATATGATATTTTAAAAATAAATATCGAATAAATAATTAAATAATAATAATTAAGGACATCGGGTCGCTACGCCTTCCAGTGCCGATCGGCCACTTATTATCACAATGAGCGCGATTGTGTGCTCAATGTGGAATCGAGGAGACAGCGGTAATTAATATTATCTCTAATTAAAAATTATTAATTAATTTGCATATTAAAATGTTCCCTTTGAAAATGTTCGTGTTAAATTCGCTTTACAAACTCAGCTACTTCCCAATACGCTAGGTTCGTTCCTAAATGTATTAGATATTTTGGAGAGCAATCAATAGTGAAAATCATGTTTTTATTAGTATTTAAAATAATATTCTATTTGCAGTCCCGAATTACTCGAGCGTCACTACCGTCGCACCTACAACGTGACCTACCTCGGACTACAGTGCAGCATCAGTACGTTTTTATAAAATGTTACGATCAAGCAAAACGTCAAAATGGTACTTCTTGTGTTTACCGAGGCGAGAAAGTGCACAAAAGTGCAAAGTGCACCACCTACGTTCTTGTTTGGTAAACGACGGAAGTTCATGTTTTGGCTTTTTGGTATGATTTTTTCATTTTTCTGTGCATCGTATTTATTCTGGTCAAAACTATGTTCAATTGCAGTGAAAGCTGTGAACGAGCTGGTGAATCCACGACTCGAGGCCGGCTGCATTCAGCCCTTCGCAGCCACGACAACTGCAGCACCCACGACCACGACTACCGTCCGACCGACCACTCCTGCTGCACGACCGGAGAGTGAGTGCTGCAGCTGCTGCAGAGATGAATGAGATTGTTGCAGCCGGCACTGACAGTTGCTATCTCGAGTTGCCTCATTTCGTGTTGGAGGGAACAGCGCAGGCAGTGGAGACCGAGGTACGCACATGATTATTAACCAGAAAGGGGTCTGAAACGAGATACTGTGAGGACCTTAGAGATACTTTTACCAACTCCCTCGCTTCCCACCCCTTTCTGGTTTTGGCTGGGCGATGTAATGATCTGTATTGAGAGCCGCATCTAATTTATTATTCCCATCGGAAAACTAAACATGTCATGATAAATGAATAAACTAATAAAGTATTAATGCATAATTAATGAATTACAGGTATCGGTCGAAGAGTGCAAGTGTCGATGTGCCGATGCGGAGAGAAAGTAAGGAATATTTTAATATTTAAAAAATAACATTTTCCATTTATTCTTATCGTTATTCAGGTACGGCGAACCCTGTCAATCCGCCCAATATTTCCCCGAGGAGCGAATTTGTCTTCTCAACAAGAAGAACAGGTCTGTGAAGCAATACCTTTTAGTCTAATCGTATCAATTCGTTTGCTGGGTTTGGGATAATCGATTGCGAGATTTAAAAAAATGCATTTTCAGATTCTCGAATCCCGAATCGTTCAACTACGTTCCTCTCTCACCACAGAGCTACTTCGAGTCCAAGTGTGTAACTAAGGAGGAGGTAAGAATTCATTTCTTTTCATTTTATTTTTTAAATAAGACGATTTGGAAAGGCGATTTAGAAAATATTGTTTTTTTGTTGTTTTAATACTTTAATTTCATATAATTTAATTTAATTAACAGGATCGTCAGCATTACCTCGAGCATCGTTGCGCTGCTTATGTGAAGGTTGAAAGACGGAAATTAACTGCTGATGAATCACCTGAGAAATTAGACACTCCAGAAGAATTGAATGAAGCAAAGAAAGTGGAGAAGAAGGGAAGAAAGAGTCATAAGAGGTAGGAATGAACTCTGGTATTTCGTTTGGCTTGTTATCTCATTTATCCTCCCAATGGGAGGAACATCAACGGTTCCGACGGTTTCCCCCAGTTCCCCCAAAAAGTTTCCCCCAAAAAAGACCATTGGGTTCGCTGGGATACAGTGGGAGAAAAAAAACCATAGAATGACAACGTCCACTGAATGATGGGATGAAGAATACTATTAAAATAGAAAAAAAGGGAAAAAAATGTTTTCCTATGTAGAGATCACGTGAAAGAAGCTGAGGAGAAGAAGGTGAAGAAGGAAGGAAAGACAACTGCTGAGAAGGTTTGTAGTGGAAATTATTTATATATTTAAAATTTTAATAATTTTAATCAAAATTATTTAGGAGCACAAGCGAGTGGACAAGCAGGACGATGATCCCGTAGAGAAGACGAACAAATTGATTGATAGGGAATGTGAGTGGATCGTTTAATATATTATAGCGAATCATTTATGCGAATAAAAACTGGGTTTTAGCCGACCCCGCTCCTACCACTACTACCACCACCACAACAACTACTACTACGACCACTCAAGGTATTTTGGTGATCTTATCACTAACTAGATACGCGCTGTTTAACATTCACTTGGGCTGCGAGTAGATATGTGTTTGTTAAACAAAGGATTGTAGAAGCATCATCAATTTATTGCAGCGCCCACTACCACAACGACTGTTCCAACCACAACCACGGAGAAAACGACAACGCCCAAACCGACGAAGAAGGTAGATATCCTTAATCTTTCTTTGATTAGTATTCCTTGCCATCCGACGTATCTTATTCATTAATATTTAAATGGCTTTTTCACACGATACTTATTATTGATTGAATAATCTAGGTAACGAAGGCCAAGCGAACGACGACGACAATGTCCACAACGACAACTACTACGACGACTCGGAGACCAATCCCGACAACGACGAGATATCGAGATACGGTAAGGGAAGGGTTTGTTGGGACAGATCAATTATCAGAGTTCTTTCAAGCGAAACCACATTGCCATTTTGATTATTTGCAAATGGGAAAATGGGCATGGACGGTGTCGATGGTCTCAGAGAAGTAAGAATTACTGAATAGAGTAGATGTTACATATGTAAAATGACACGATCACACCAAAAAGCGAAAACACGAACTTCCGATATCTACCAAACTTTGAAAGTCTAAACGATTCACTCTCCTGCTCCTATTATACTATGAAATCGTCGCTAGCCAGCTTAGTCTTATGGAGTCGTCGACTTATTTCCCCTTATGAATTTTCCTCTCTAGGTGAAGATCAATCTCGCCATTCCGGAAGCAGAGGGATTCGATTCACGCGAATTGGAAGAATTCATGAGAAATGACAGTGAGGAGTTGATGAGCAAGGTAAATAAGATTTTTTTAAATGATTTTGAAAATGAAAATACTAATTAGAATAAGTTAACATGGACATCACAGGAGGTAATGGACGAGGCAATTGAAGAAGCGATGAAGAGCAGCAAGGAGGTGAGTGATCTTTGATCTTTCATTTGATCCTTGATCTCTCTTTTAAGCAGCTTCATTTGAGTGCATCAGCATCCAGCTTCAGTAACAATCTAAATACATAGTAGCAATAAGCAGAACACACATCATGTTCTTTAAAAGATGATATCGATCTGATCTTTGATCCCTGCAGGAGACAGTCGCCCCTGCTGAGAATTCACTATCGGACGACGAAAAGCCTCTTTCACGTGATTACATGCCCGAATCAGAGGAGGAAGATGAGGAGGGATCATCGGCTGGTTAGATTTATCGATTTTTTGTAAATTTTTATAAATTAATAGTTAATTGTTGATATTGTTATATTACATCATTTCAGAATTGACGAACACAATTATGGAAGATGAGGCTGCTATGTACGCGCCTCGACCGCTCCACGAACCCTCTACACGACCACCCTCGACTACTGTACCCCCCACGACTACTACCGCAACCACAACTACCGTACCATCTACGACTACCGTAGCCACCACCACGACTACCGTACCACCCACAACTACTACGGTAGCGACTACTACTACCACTGCTCCCACCACTACAGTACGCACGACGCCCTCAACTACTACGACTACTACTACCATGGCGGCTCC
The DNA here is from genome assembly GCA_036245785.1 of Pristionchus fissidentatus. NCBI lineage: Eukaryota > Metazoa > Nematoda > Chromadorea > Rhabditida > Neodiplogasteridae > Pristionchus > Pristionchus fissidentatus. The sequence continues at coordinate 10,557,991 of BTSY01000006.1, forward strand.
CACCACGACTACCGTACCCACGACGACTACGGTAGCCACTACCACGGAGAAGAGTACGGTGGGGTCCATTACTGTAATGGACGACGATGAGGAGGAGGAAGAAGCAGGAGCGGGAGTTAAAATGACTACTACTGAAGAACCGGAAACGACAACTACCGGATATCCGCCAGCTGGTAACTAATTTAATTAAATTAATAAATATAATTAGTTTGCTAACAAAAATTTACAGTGCTTCTTGGAGAAAATCGATGATGAGAAAGAGAAAAGAATGCTGTTAGTGTTACCTAGTGGTGACGCAACTCTCTTTCAGGTCCGTGCACCTATTCTGCCATCTACCAGACGACCTTCCACGGCAATAAACTGATCAAGACCGTCGGCGTCAAGAGGTAAACAATTACGGTATCACTATTCAGTATCGATCCGGTATTTAGTGGCTCAACAAAACCAGCGACATGTCTTGAACATTATTTGCAAAAAAATTTTTTTTTAATCTACATTTCATTTCTTTTAAAAGTAATTTTGTAAATGTTTTGTTTTCCAGTCCGGCCGAATGCTTCGCTGCCTGTTATGCTCTCGGATGTCGATCGGCCAATCTTTATTCAGCCGGCACGTGTGAACTATTCAAGGATGCACTTATCGATTATCGACGGTGAGAAATGTTTCGAAATTATACCAATGAAAAGATATTGAAATGTCTTAACACACTTTGCAACATTAATAATGGTTCTTTTTATAAATTTAATGATTATTGATTTATTAAATTTTAGACCGGACGTTGTTGGATACGAGCACGGCGCAGTCTACTTCGATGGAATTCAGTGCCAGGGACCTCCGAAGGTCCTTGACTCAGAGTAATCGATAGCTGTCCATACCGTATGCGACCCTCTTTCGCCAACTGACGTTCTTTCTTGATTTTCAATCGATAATCTGTTATCTTGCCATGCCTCTGAATATCCTCCTCTACGGGTCTAATCGTGTCAGTGATTATGTTGAGTGTGCAAGAACAATCCATATTAATTTGCAATAATTATGTTATTCAACGTGTATAATAAATAAAGTTGTGATTATGATCATGGTTCGTGAATCATTGGAACAATGAAAATCAGTGAAAGGAGAGAGGGAAAGAGCGATAATCTCGATTCGGTGAATGATAAACAACTCTTTTCTCTTCCCACATGTGAATGATGAAATGGAAATCGATCACGTTGTGGCGAGAAGTGAACCTGGTAGGGCTCCCTTATGAAAGTATTGGAGATCAAGTCGCTATCTTATCTCTCCATACCAGTCATTATCTTGCAGTTCTGCGTTCCTTTGTTCTCCACATTTCCTATGTACAGACCCCAGTATCCACCAATCTATTCTTTTCTTCCTTTCTTCTATTGTTAATGAGTTTCTAACAAAGAAAGCATTTTTCATTATCGCATTTGTCATTTTCTTAGTCACTTCGCGCCCATTTCATTGCATTCAGCGGTGGTTCTCCTTTCTCCACTCCCCCCCTCCATCGATGGGGTAGTTAGCACGCATTACGACTACTTTGCTAATTGTAAGTTGAGTACTATTTATTTTATTCATTTCATATATATGAGACCATGTCTTTCAAATTCGCTAATTCCTTGATAAGAAAAGTGTGTGTTCCTGTCCAAATTAATCTATTAATTAAGCTAATTCGCAGAAATTTGTCCAATCAAACGACGGTCTAAGCACCAACAATGAGCTGCTGCAACAAATTTCGCTTCGTCATTCTAAGTAGGCATTTTTCCTTATTTAATTACAAATTAAAAGAAAAAAATTAAAAGTTATAATTTGTCACTTTCAGGCGTAGGGTTTCTCTGTCTCTTCTCCGTGTGTGCCAACTACATGATCATCAATTTCACCTTCATTTGCATGACTGGCGACTCGGGAGACGTAGTGGGGGCTGAGAATGGAGTGAGTGCAAATAAAGGGTATCAAATACCAACATTTGAATTTGAAAATGAAAACTATTATTTATGGCATATATTGAAAGATTTTTAAAAAAATACTAATGTTTCCAAGACTGAATAAGTGTCTCATCTAACCACAACACTCTTCACGTTAGATTAATTATAACTTTTAAAAACAAGTTGTAGACATTCCGACAGCGTTATGACTACACTCCAGTCGAGAAGTCGTACATCCACTATGGAGTGGCGGCAGGATCGATTATTGGTAATTAAATTGCATTTAATTTGTAAAATAATGGAGTGCTTCAGGCACTTTCCCCTTCAACATCGCTTATGTGAAGTGGGGCGCGAAGTGAGTCCACAACTATGACAATTTTATCCTGTAATATCCTCAATTAGTATTTAAAATTTTATAAATAACTAATTACTTTACTAATTAACTAATTAAGGTATCCGTTCCTTGCCTCGGGAGTCATCTCCGCTCTCTCTACTGCTCTCACTCCTCTAGCAGCACAGACTGGAATGATTCCATTTGTTATCGTCAGGTTTCTACAGGTGAAAACGAACATTGTATTAATTTTAATTTTTTTTATATTTTCATTGCCAATTACAGTTTATGGCGCACTTTGACTAGGTAAAATGCGTGCAAACATGAACTTTACTCGTTCAAATCTACCTAATAAACGTAATTTTAAATGCAAATGTACAAAATTAAAGTTTTTACTTTTGAAATACACATAATAAACTAGTTTTTGGTGGAACTTTACAATATTTTCAATAAATTGGATAAAATTTTTTAGGGACTGGCGTTTGCCGCGGACTTTGCGTGTCTCGGAATGCTCACTGTGAGATGGGCGCCGCTTGCAGAGACTGGTCAGAAGCTTTCTGTTTTGCTAATTATTCTATTAATTAACTTAATTAATTATAAAATGTTGGCAGGAATCTTTCTCGGCTTTCTCACCTCGTTCACTCCTCTAGCAAACACAGTGTCGAATGCTGTTAGTGGGCTGGTAAAATATTTTGAATTCATAAATATCTCAAAACTTTATTGCGCAAATATTCCCATCGAATGGTTGTCATCGAATGGAAGAATGGTGTTCTGCTCTCCTCACTCCGCACACTCTTTCGTTTCGGTATGCCGACGACAGAGTGTATGGAATTAGAAGCGAGGAAAACCGTTTTCCTTAACTTCTATCCCTATTTTTCTCTCTTGAGTTCTGCACGACTCTCGGTTGGCGTTGGGCTTTCTACTTCCACGCCGCCTTCACTCTTCTCGTATTCACACTATGGCTAATTTTCTACTCGGACGACCCGCAAACTCACGGGGTAAGTTGATCTCTCTCTCTCTTTCGCTCAACATTAGAGTAACTGACACGAAATGTGATTGAGCCAATTATGCAACCTCGAGGTTTACATGAGTTACTTGGTCGGATTACGTCATCACTAGGTAATCCATAACCGAATTCCAGTGCGTGAAGGAGAAGGAGCTTGAGTGGATTCAAAAGGACAAGACAGAGGGGCACATCAATAGGGATCCATTTATTCCATATAAGGTAACCAGTCATGAATGCAAATTTCGAAACAAAATCGAACATGAACACTTGATCCGTGATTCTCTTCATGGTAATAGATTACTGATTTATGCTTTGTATGGTCAAGAAATCGTCTCATATATTGTCCATACAAAAAAGAAATCGAACAACCACTTAAGAAAAAATTCACTTATGTTTCACAGATAGATAATATGCAATAGTATACTGTATACTGCATAAACACAGTTTTATTCGACGAAAATCAATAATTGACCAGGCGATCTGCACCAATCGGACGATTCTCGTTGTGTGGTTCAACGCGTTGACTGAATTGGTCGCCATCGTGTCTTTGTTGACCTACGCGCCAATCTATCTGAAGAAGGTGAATCAATCATAACTTTTATCGATTCTCTATTTCCTAATTCGAAGTAAATTCGTGAATTATCGATCGAATATTCTTATTTACCGTCGATAATCAATAATCAAACAGAATATCGAATACCTTCTCATTTTATCGATTACCTTCTCATTTCGAAAAATACTATGCACTATAAATTAGTGACGGAAGGTAACAGTATCCTTTATCCCTGATAATCAATAATCCATCAGGTACTGGGTTTATCGATCGAGTCAACTGCTTTCTGGACTGCTCTCGGATCGGGATTGCATCTACCAGTGAAACTTGTGATGGCTTTCCTCTCGGATTATGTAAAGTGAGAGGCAATTGATGATTTCCATTTTGAAGAAAGTTTTAATCACTATAAAAGTTTTTAAAATAAATATAATTACTAAATAAAATGCTCATTTTGAATAAAAAAGATTCGTAGCCGTGAATAATCAATAGACATATCTCAATTTGTATCAAATATATAAACAAATATAGCAATAAATAGTTAAAAATGTCAGAGCCATCTCAGAAGTGAAGAAGATGGTCTTCTTCAACACACTGGCTGTTGGACTTGTTGGTTAGTTATTTGTAATGGCCATTAAGCAAATGATATTAGACGATTGTTAAATAATGGTGAAACACTACCTACGACGCACGATGAAATATAAAAAAATGGCGATTTGTAAAATAAATATATGTAGAAACTCTCTCTTTGTGCGGCTGTACATAGATGGGTATGACTGTTCGACGCTAAGGGATACAGTCAGACCTTAGCAGTTCGAACGACTATTGCGTCTTGTAGTGCACTTAGAGTTGATTTATTTTTTTTTTTAAATTTTTGATTGTACACTCATTCTTTCAGGTGTGTTTATGGGAATGATTCCCCTTATGCCTTCCGTTCCTCTCGCTCTTACTTTCTTCGTGCTAACTTATGCAATGGCCGGAGCTAATTCCAGTGGATTTTACAAGTGTGGAACATTACATTCACGGTCAGACTCAACTAATTAATTAAGCTAATTACACTAAAATTCAATAATAACTGTAGCAAATTGAGCTCCAACAGAAGTGTTTTACCCAGATTTGATCTACTTATTTCTGAATGATGATTTAAAAATAAATAAATGGTTGCAGACAGTACGCCCACTTTGTTCTCGCCACGATCCAATTCACAAAGTGCACGGCGCTCTTCATCGGACCCGGGCTGTACGCACTGCTGATGAGAAGTGGTGAGAGGCTGTGACAGTTGGGGAACTGCACAATGCATCGCGCACCTAAAATATTCACTGCACACCGTTGCAGACGACGACAAGCGCGGGTGGATGTGGCTGTTCATGATCAATGCAGCAGCAACGATTACGGTAGGTCACGGAGAGCAGCAATCGACCTCTGACTTTATTCCAGGCCAACTTCCTCTTCTACCCCGTGGTCACCGACCAGCCGGCGGATTTCACAAAGACAGAATTGACTGAGTCTAAAACCGTCAATGAGAACTCGTCGCCACAAAGCAAATCAAGCACGCAAACGACAGAAATCGAGTGATTTCCAGTGTAAAACGGGTACAAAACAATGGACAAATCACGTTTATCGACGAAAATATTCAGCAGATAGGAAACGATAAAATATTATCAAATTTGCGTGTAAGACTCACAGATCGCGGGTATTCATTGGCACATTGAGAGGAGGTTTGAGTAGAGGAAAGAGGAGAGTTTGAAATTCGGATTAATAGTTGGAGCAGCTCTCTTGATCTCACACAATTTCTGCGTCAGTAGACGAGAGAGTGTGTGAAATGAAGAGAGTTGAGCTAATAATTCACTCGAATTTCAAAATCTAATGAATAGAAGATCAATCGGGGAGGACCTCGGGGGTATTATTGCTCTAAATACTTAATAATATTCATCTTTCAATATTCGGAAGGGGCAAGAGAGACACGTTGAGAACACGGAAAACAGTGAGAGAATAGAACAACCAGAGGATTATCGATTTCAGTTATCGATCGATTGGGAGAGATCAGTATCGTATCAGTTGGGTGGTAGAGTGGAAGGACGCCGAATGGGGAGGGGTTACGGTAGGAGGAATTTCGTCGGCAGAACGGAAGAAAACGTCGGGAACCTGCAAAGTTCATTTTCGTAATTCCGAAATTTAAATTGAATTTAAATTTTCACACGTGAAAATGCGGGTTGCGAACTGGCGAAAGTAATAGGAACCGTTTGAGATCAAGTTTCACAAGCTTTGGCTTCACATTTCACGATGTGTAAGTCACGCGGCTCGCATGAGGCAAAGCGTCAGACATTATTTTCATTCACATGTTTCCGTTGTGTTAAATCTAGACGAAGAATTACGACATGCCTATGCAATTGTACCAATTGTGTTATCCTCGTGCAAGTTTCGTCATCCATATGCAATCGTCTGAATTTCATCATCCCTATGCCATCCTCACCTTTCTGTACACTCTCCTCTTCCATCTTCCCTCCATCACTTGCTTCCACTCAATTCTTCCCCACACAGCATAAACCACAAGGAAGAGCACGACCAGCACGAAGGCCCCCACCGCCAGACCCACGCCGATCGGGGGCGTGGGCACCAACCCGGGTCCGGCACTGGTACCCGGTGCTGTGGTAGTCGTTGTGGTAGTGGTAGTGGTACTGGGCACGATGGGTGCCAGTCGTCGGGTCATCTGCATCGACCGTAGATGTGCCCTGAGGGCGATGGCGAGAAGATGCTCGCGAGAGTGGAGAATGAGACCGAGTTGAGAGGCGGGAAGAAGGGAACCTGTAAGAATTTATGGTTGCATCATCATTAGGCAATTCGTGTCTTCAGTAAGAAGATTTTGATTCTTTGGCTAAAAAACAGAGATCCCTGCTCACGGAGAAATACTTCTACGAAACCATACGTCTACCCTGGCCAGCGACGACTTCTAAGTCTTATAGGCGGAGCGACTTGTTTAAACTTCGAAAATCGTCACTATGAAGCTCAGACGTCTGATTTCTTAGACTTATTTCCCTATAATAATAGTTTGACACATCCAGAATGCCCCTCGGACAAATCCGGACCTCCTCCGGGGGCCGAAAACACTCGACCCATCATTCATCAACCCTCTCTCACTCAAGACAGACAGTCCTCTTTTCATCCCCAAAGTGGTCGCTCAAAAAGTACCCCTGTCATCTCTCTCTCTCTCTCTCTCTCTCTCTCTCTCTCTCTAATAGCTCCTCGTCTTTGGATGACAAACTGCATCTCAATTCGATGCGGCCCATCGTTTTTTCCCTCCCCCAAGAACCCGGAACGGAAGAAGGGAAATCGACCATGTCCCTTTTCTAACAAAGAAACTCTCTCTCTCTCTCTCTCTCTCTCTCTCTCTCTTCCTCTTCCCCTCTCCTGTCAATCTGAATCGTCCCTCTGTCTGCTCACAAATTGGTTACAATCACTGTGGTTCTCTGACCCCGGCCTTCCGCTATTTCGACAACCCTTCTACTCAGAGAGAGAGAGAGAGAGAGAGAGAGAACCGACCAGACACGGCCCTTACTAATACAACCCCATTCTGGCAATAACAAGGCGGCCTTTTTGTGACACCGCTCTGAGTTTGCCGCACTTTGATGGGTGGTTTTTGCCAGTTTTTATGCTTTGTTACTCTTTTTGGTGCGGTTATGGTGGGAAACCGTGCGGTGCAGTGCAAAAAAAGTGATAAGAATAAACAAAAAGTAATTCGAAACGGGAGGCCTCTCTATTTGCCCGGTAGGTCATTGAACCACCCCTCCCCCTCACAAACGACTCCAAACCTGTGGAGATGGATAATGGTGAGTAAGCATGCGAAAGTAAGAGAGTACCTCTCGATTTTTTTCACCCCAAACCCCATTACTTTGGTTCAGAAATCATAGTGGAATCCTCCTCATTTGTAGTATTTCAGTTTAGAATCCTACCAGAAAAATGAATAGGTTTCCACTAGAATTTCTGAACCGGAGTTGCGTAAGGTTGAGCGGTCAATGCAATCACGTGCCCCCTCCCGAAACCTCGAACCTTTCGCCCCCGTCTCGACTCTCGAACGCATGATCATTTCGCATGCAAATAGTGTGTGGCCGATTCAGGAGGATGATGAATTGAGAGGAGAGAGAGAGAGAGAGAGAGAGAGAGAGAGAGATTGAAAGAGAAGGATGTTGAAAGGAGTTACTCAACCAGTTACATTGACACTGAGAAGGTTGCAGAAACCAAAATACACGAAATACATAGCGAAAATGCATATTTTGGGAAATTCGTAGCGTGTATTCATTTTCTATTGATAATGGCTCATATTGTTTCTAGACATCTCAGTTCTCGATAATTTTCGAAATATAAAACATTGTTGATTGTTTCCTCATTTGTCCCCACGATAGACGATCAACAGGAAGAAAGGGGGTATCGATGGGATATCATAGCCTAATTACCGACTCCCACTAAGCAATTATCTCAATCACTCAAGCATGCGATAATGTTTGCGCTGATTACGGTATCTCCTCGATCAAGTTTCCCCCTTTCCACCGTAATTTTGTCCGCCAAGGCCCTTAACAAAATGGAAAGAATTTATAAGAAAATCAATAATGGGAAGGGACTACCGTATACCTTGCTCAATCATTCCCTTCGTGGCGGGATCCCGCAGTAGTCCGACGGCGATGGCGCCGACCCGCGTCTTCGCGTCGCATGAGAGGCGGCCAAGGAGAATCTGCCAATTTCATCAAATTTCACCGTCTGACTCTCCTCGTTTCACACACTCTCTCGACCACTCTCCTCAATTCACACACTCTCTCGCTCCCACTCATGCGTGAAACGACAAAAAAGAGCATGTAGATCAAGTCTCCCGCCAGCCCGGAGCCCCGATTAGGTCTACTTGGTCGAACAGAGCACATTATACAAACATTAAAAAATAAATAAATGCAGTCGGCTACAGTACTGTATCACGCACCATCACTGAGCTCGTAAATATTGATTTTATTGTTTTTCTAGCAAGTACAACGAACTGAATTTATCGTTTTTTTCTCTTCTCATCATTCCACACTGAAACACAACCGCACACGACTATTCATTGACTCTCTTATTATTAAGCGCGCATCATTCCACAGACCTATTACACAAAAGGAGTGAGAAACTGTGCGCAATCGAGAAGGACTCTCTCATTTTTGCACACTATCCGCTTACCCCTTTTTGGAATTATGTGACAGGCGAAAACGGGAATGAATCCTGTCGAAAATGTGTGTTCTGCATCGCGAGTAATCAGTGAATCATGATGGGTAAATGTCACCAGAGGGCCTATAGAGTAGGGAATGTCAAATGATGGGCTGGGAAGTGAACGATAAACCCGAGCGCCCTTCTGGACCAAATTAGAGACCCATAAGCTGTATTTGCTTTGATCTTTGCTCTTTTATTCTGCGAAATTTTTATGGATGGATAGTATAAATTTGAATTCCCGCAATTTGCAAAACTGTTTAGGGCGTGAAAAACAGTACAACACACAAGGCAATACTTTTCAGACCACTAGCCTCACTGGGAACCAAGATACCGAATTGAGGGAATTTATGTTTGAACTTTGTGAAATTAGCGCAGCATCAATGAATGTATTTAATGAATGAATGCAATGAGTGTTTTTAAATGGAATAATCCTACGCACGAGTTACACAGGTCATTCGCGAATAGCAAAGCATTATTCGCGAATATTCTTTGTTATTCGCGAATAGAATTATTCGATCTAACAACACTAATGAATAGCGACCTACCTGCTCAGGAGAGATGGGCAGCTTGATCCCGCAATGTACACTGGACCCGCACTCTTCCGTCGACCAAGAAGCGAGTTTGGTCCTGCACGGAAACCGTGATTATCGAACGACTACAGTACCCCAACCTCAGGTTTCTTTCATCAATGACGTCACAGCCATCGGTATCGATCGTGATCCAATCGATAGGGCCGGAGATTGGTAGATCATCGCCCCAGCAGGACGAGCAGTTGCAAGTGAAGGTGGAATCCTGCAAAAATCGATATTGTATCCTTTTGTTTATTATCAAATTATGTCACACTTCAGGAGTATATATTATTATTATTATTATTATTATTATTATTATTTTGCATTTTTTTTCGAATTTCTGGAAAAGTTGTAGTCAGTAATCGGTCTGGAATCATGCGCAGTTTTCCACTTGACCATAGTCAGTAATCGTTTCGCACCATAACTTGCAGTAATCCTATTGAGGGAACACACTGAATGGCGAATTGGTGGCACAATTCGCACGTCGGTTTAACGAAAAGTTTGCAAATTGCCCTCTAAACACAGTAAAAACGGCCTCAAGAGTCACTGTTGGTTTACCCATGGGCTCTTGACTCAAATTGCAACAAATTGTGTGTGAGTGAACACATTACTCTGTTGACCCCCTACTCTCCTCGATTCACACACTCTCTCGTCAACTCTCTTTCTCTACTTCTCTCGTATTAACCCACTCTCTCACCATCGTCTCTCTTTTCTTCGCGCCTGTAACCCGATACGCCACTTGTTGAGTCACTTGAGGGGCAAGAGAGAGGGACTACCGACACTGGTAAACTGTTGCAGTGGAAAGTATCTGGTTCAAGTGGGGCCGGCAACAGCCTGGTTCCTGGTTCCTGGGTCACGATACCCGAAAAGTCAATCCTGGATCGGGTTGGTCACTGGTTCACTATTTTCAATCGACCAATTCCGTTCCTCTAATTTGGCTTAGTCGCATGGCGGATCAGCGCTCAAAGTGTTCTTTTTCTTCCCCTTCCGATCCCCTTTTTGCCCCCTTATCTCTTGATTAAAGGAAGGCAGTTCGATCACAGCCGCCATTGGAACCGGGATTGGACTATTAACCGGAGCCATATGCCATGGCGAAATTGGATATGGAATGCCAAACAACTACAGTATCCCTTATCCCTCAAAGGACTAGAGTATCCCAAAAGTTACAGTAACACTTCCGATGCCGATTGTAAACTAAGTAAATACATTGTCAAAGAATGGCTTGGACGTGTGTGCTATCAGCTCCCCGCTCTCTTTCTGTTTGCAAATCGCAGCCTGTTGAGAGTGTTGATATTTTGACTGTACGGAAAGGGAAGAAAAGAGGATTCTCATGAGAGAGGAAAGGGGATTATGAATAAGGGAAGGGAGCTTTGATCTACCGATAGCACTTACTCGTCATGAAGAGGTGCTCCCTATCGTTATCCAAATACATTGTTTACTAAGCATAGATCGGTATTTCTAACTAAACTACAAGCCAAATGCAGAGAAAAAGAAGATAAGATGGTTTCGTTCCCTAGTTTTCTGAAATTGATCTACCGTGATCTGAGCATTTCTAATTCGACTACAAGGCAATTGTTGAGAAAATGAAAATAAGTATGATCTTTCTGAGACTGATCAACATTGGGCTCAGTGACCTAAGAGTAGTTACCACTAGGCACGAGTACACTTTCTTCCCAGCTCAGCACCTAATCGAGCCTCCCTCTAATACACTGTAATTGCGATGCAATCTCTTGTGCGATCTGAATAATCCGTCAGAGATTACGGGGTTACTTGTTACATGCCCATTACTGACTACTTTAACCATACAGAATGGGGTCGGGCACTGCGTTCTGGGTACGATGCCAATATGGAATCCGAGGTGAAATCATTGCACCTTTACATGATATTTTTGCACTCTCTAACTGTCTGCTTCAACTTGCATTGACCTGGCAGAACGCGGTGGGAGAGAGAGTGTGGATATTGAGAGAGTCCAAGACCCCTTTCTGGAGGAATGACCGTCGATTGGATGCAGTTTCTTGACCCCAATAGTGCCAGGTGAAGCCCCCCCTTCATATTTGAACCAGGTCGACTCTCTCTCTCTCTCTCTCTCTCTCCCATATCTGGGCCCCATCAACGGATCATTATTAGCCATCATTATTATGTATGGGGAAGAAGATAGAGGCCGAAACCGAATTAGAGACAGTGTCAGGACAGGTGTGGGGTTTGTAGCAGGGACAAATAAAAAGAAAACAAAAAAATTACAATCACCGGTATGAAACCACAAGTTTATATCATACGAATCCTAACTTGCTGCCAAGTTTGATGTCAACATGCGGTTTTAGATACAAGTGTGAAGTAGAAAACTAAACAGCCCTAAGATCACCACGGAATCAGATCAACGATGTCATTTTGGCAGAAAACAAGGGTTTTGATCAAATAAGAGCTTGCATTTTACCTGGTTGCATTTCTCTGCAGCTGCAGCAGCGGGCGCAGCTGCTGCAAGAGTCGCAGAAGCAGTTAGCAGCAGCAGAATTCGCATTTTCTCCTCAGTGATCGTTGCCTAGTGATGATGAGCACATCTGAAAGAGTTGATTAGATTGGATTCTAGTGTTGTTAGATCGAATAATCCCATTCACGAATAGCAAAGATTATTTGCGAATATCACTGCACTATTCTAGAATATCCATTGTTATTCGCGAATAAAATTATTCGATCTAACAACACTAGTGGACTGAAAGGGGGCGGTCTAGCAGCAAGTTGTTCACTCGGGGGGAAGCACATGGGCGAAATATAGGAAGGGGCGGGGCTGGGAGAGAGAGAGAGAGAGAGAGAGAGAGAGGGAGAGAGAGACGCGTGAGACAGTGTGAGTGTACACGCAAATCAGTCAATTTGACGGAAGAGATGAAAGAAGGAGAGAGAGAGAGTAACGAACAACTATCGAGAGTTGAGTTGAGAGATGACCTACGGAGATATCGGAATTGGAGGGAGAGAGAGAAGAGAGAGAGAAGAGAGAGAGAGAGAGAGAGAGAGAGAGAGAGATGAACTTATCTCTCTCTCTCTCTCCTCCCGATCGACATAGGTGTTCCCGGGGGGTGCGCAGGCATGCAATTAGCGTGAAAAGACAGGCACTCTCCTCCTTCCGCACACTCTCTCATTTTGTTTAACTGCCTAGAGAACAGGTGAAATGGAGAGAGTGTGGCCATCCTTAGGTGTTCAGACACCGATTAGTGCGAGACTAAGTAAGGATTGGCCATGATTCAAGCCTTCCAGAAAGGAATCTAAACGAGAGAGTGTGTCAAAGTGAGAGAGCCCCTACCTCTCTTCCAACACCTTTATGTGGGGTCGACCGGTTTGTGGCATTATGCGCGCTTAAAATAATAAAGGGGAGTGAAAATATAGTGGTGTTGGGGTGTGTTTCAGTGTGGAGATGAGATGAGAAGGCATCGAGGCATTCATTTCACATTCTTTGCAGGCCAGAAAATACAATAAATGTTTACACATTGAGTGATGACTTGTTTCAATATAAATATTGTGCCTCGCGAAGAAAATGATTCAAAATGAGACACCAAAAACCCAAGGTGAGATGGGTATCTCGCGAAGTCAAGGTTATCATAACTTTGCCAAAGAGCAAGGGGGAATATTTTGTGAACTGAGAAAACTAATTTCCAGAAAGACTCTCTCACTTTCACACACTCTCTCGTGCCTGACTCCTTTCTGGAGGGAGTGTCTAAATATTCACGACGTTTCCTAATGGCAGGTGAGCGTCCCGGAGGCGCGAATTATCGAGATTGCCAATCGAGTTTGAGAGTATTAGAATGAGAAGTGGGAAGAGAGAGAGAGAGAGAGAGAGAGAGATGAGAAGGTGTGAAGGAGGAGAGGATGAAATGGGTCGGAAGACGGAATAACATCCGAATCCATGGAAAGAGAAGGTAGTAAAGTAGAAGGGAGGATGGGGGAAGTGAAGTGACTTTCAGTCAATAAGTGTAGATATCTTTAATTGTAATAATATGTATAATAATGAAGGTATGTGAAAACGATAGGTACCATGTCACAAGACGGTGATAAAGAGAGAGAGAGAGAGAAAAACAACTTTAATTATTAAACGATGAAGCGGTAATATGAATGGGAATATGAACATGGCACCTCTTCATTATATCGATATTTTTGCAAATTTGGAGGTTGCAAAAAATCGATAAATTGCGTAATTATCAAAGCCAAATTTAGGGAAAGAGCCCAGATTTCTTTCTAGATGAGTAAGCCGAGGACTGAATGGAAACAATTGACAGGAAGTCCATTGGAGTGAATGCAAAATGAGAGAGAGGGAAAGAGAGAGAGAGAGAGAGAGAGAGAGAGAGAGAGAGAGATTCCGCCTTTGAAATACAGTTGGGATGAGTAGCCAAGAAAAGTCAGATGAAAGCGTGATTCACAAAAGATGAGAAGAGACGAAGAAACAATGCAAGAAAAACTGAAGAAAAGAAGAGGAGCGGCGATTTTAGCCGAATACTCAGCATAGACACAAAGAAGGCGAATTTGAGATTATATTACAATTGCATTGTTGCAAAGATTGGCATATTAGAGAAATATAAGGGCCTGAGCCGAAGAATGCACCATACGGTAAAGATAAGTCCATATCCCGAGCAAAGTCGGGTGTTGGTGAATATATATCGTACGCCAATAAGATAATTTAAAGAGACAATATTTAAAAATTCTTATCGATTGAATGTTGAGTTATGCTTGGGGCACAGAAGGGTTGATTAGGGTGAAAAAGAAGAATCAGAGGCCGTAGTGGAAAGAGTGATAAGGGAAAGGGTCATTAAATTAGATAGAGAAGAGAGACGCTAATTTCTCTCGGATATTAATTATCGCGTATGCTTTATTATATTTTTTAGAATATGCTCACTGTACTCTGGTGCTTTATCTCTCTGTGATAAACCGAAAGAGCGGAGAGATGCTACAACAACCCACCAATTTTCTGTTTGCTTTACAACCGCAGGAAATTGGTAGATTGGCATTCTTACGACCTACACAGAATAAGCACTGAGGTAAAGGGGAATCTTCGCCAGAAAGGGGCCACGGGCGAGGGAGTGTGTGAAAGTGAGAGAGTTCCTATCACGGCATTATCTCGAATCTGTGCAAATTGAGACAGAAAGTGTGAAAATAATATTGGTCTAATCGCATTCAATTTTAGCATTGTGCATAGAACAGCGTGCCTCTCACCCCTTTCTGGAGGTCTGGGTGGACTGTGGAACGATCTGATAATAGAAGATACGTTTGGAGTGAGGTGGTGATAGTTCGGATAGGCCGAGAGAGAGGAGAGGGGGAGGAATGATTGAGTATCTCCAGTAATAGCCGTAAATCAACAGGGCACAGCGTTCGGAAGACGGGATGAAAGAACGAGGGAGAAAGGAAAGAGAGAGAGAGAGAGAGAGAGAGAGAGAGAGAAAATCCCTTCTCCCAATGCTCATTCAGCGATTTATCGCCACTCAAATGCAGAATAGTACATAGCAGAGAGAACACACGGAGGATTCCACAAGATGTCGTTAAAATTCAGAAGCCCCCTCCTTGTTTTAGTGGGGGCCGAAAAAACAAAGGGGATCGGACGAATTTGCAAAAATAATTATATTTAGCAATAATCAAACGCGAATTCATCAAGATTTCGTTAAATTTCGGAATTCATGAGCATCTTTCCAATGGAATTCAGTGGGATTCGAAAAATATCTACAGAAATATATAAAAATAAACAGTCATCCTCGTTTGCGTTGTATCTTCTTTCGATTTTTCTACATTCTGAATGCCGTAATGATTGAGTTAAAATTTTTTTAAAAAAGTAAAAAAAACATTAAAACGGAATTGCTTGGTGTATTGCTACGTTGCTGCTAGGCCTGTGTTATACCTACTCTCTCTAGAGAGAATTGTTTAGAGAGAATTCAAAGAGGGATCGAAGATACAATGGAGATCAGAGAAATCTGCACAAAAAAAGACAATTTGCAATAAACATAAAATATATAGTTCCTTGTGTTACGATCGCCCTGTATCATATTCATTTTCTCATAAAATAATAATAATAATAATAATAATGCTATATCGAGTTGTGTACTAATCCATAATAAGTGCAATGATGTTAGGCTAAACGTTTAGAGAAAAAAAATAGGAAAAAATAGAAGTGCCTGAAGGGAGGGTATCTCTACATATAACTCTAGATCCGTAGAGGTGTCATTTTTGGTGTTCATTGAATTCGTAAATATTGATTTTGTTCGACTCTTTAGAAAAGGATTGGAGGAGAGAGACCCTGCACAATTGAGAGAGACTCTCTCATTTTCGCACACTCTCTCACTCTGGCCCCTTTCTGGTGCAGTCTCATCGCCCCGTCAACTGCCTGTCACACAATTAATTTGCATTGACATGTCAGGTCGAGGTGTTGCCCTCATTTATCATGACATCACAATATACAATCGGGCGTTTTTATCAATCACCTCTGGGTAACAGGCGAGAGAGAGAGAGAGAGAGAAAGAGAGAGAGAGAGACGATGGCCTCAGATGGACGCCCGTAGTAAGAGATAAGGGACGATAGCCATTGATTGTGTAGTCGGGGATGGAACCCTTGTGGGTGTTGATTCTAACGGAAATGTCATCATTACTTGTACGACTAGACCACGACGAAATTTATCCATTTCACAATTCAGCTTAATTACTCCGCTCCTCCTATTCACAGATCATTTGTTTGCGCGCGTTCTTCTAGCGAAATACATAATTGTTTTGTTTCTAATCTTTCTTCGTAAAAATTTGCATCCTCTCACATCATTGCACAGTCCGGCAGAAAGAGAGGTCGTGTCAAATCGTATCTCTCACGGGTCTCTCACATTTGCACACTCCAAAAACTCTAATCTTGATATGCCCAGAGCGAGGGTTCTAATGTTAGAGAGTGCTCGAAAATGAGAGAGCGCGCCTCTTGACAATTGGAGTTTCAAACTCCTAGAGTTATTTTCTTCGTGATCACTCACTCGTACTGACCCCTTTTTGTAGTATTGGAATCATGTGCGAAGTGACGCGTCTATTCAAAATGGCATCTGACTCAGAATTCCTTCTGTTCGTTCAATCACGCTCTCTTTCTCTCTCCCACTCGCCTCAACGATTTCCGAATACAATCAAATGCGATCGACGTTTTCCTGCTTTCTTCCTTTTTTTGGTTTTTACCACTTCGTTCTTTACAAAATGCTAACGTCATCGCCCATTTACATACTTTTTTAGCACTTTCTAACTGTACACTTTAATTTAGACTCGCCAGAACACCGTGTTTACACCCGATTATCGATTCAATTTTGTGTACCCGCAATCTAATCAATCGCTCGAATCGTGTCCCTCTATCGTATCAATCGTGTGCCATTCATAAGAAACACACGCGTTTCTCATCGGTGCGTCCTTATTGTAGCACTATTTACTCATTCAGTCCATGCTTTTAAGTGAGTTCTCTCTAATATTTTTCAAAAAAATCAATTAGTTTTAATAATATCTTATTTCCCATAGTCTTGATCCTCATTGTCCACCTCTATTCATTCATTCAAAGTACGTTTTTATCTGAATAATTTATATTGCTTAAGGTCTAAGTAAGCTAAGTAAGTAACTTTTTTGGTTGATTTTCTCATATTTAAGTCCTCCGAATCTCACCTCTCTTCCCTCCTCGTTCCCTCTCTCTCTTTCTCTCTGTACATTGTGTTTCCATCCTCCCATTCATCCTTTCAACGACATTGGGTGAATACGTAGTGGAATTGATAGTAGCAGTGGATGAACGTGGCATCGTCTCCTGTTCTTTTCTATTTTCTCTCTTTTTTTCATTTCTCTACTCAGAGAAGTCAGCTTTCCTTACTCAGGGGTGTTCACATTTCCTAATGATGTGATGTCTCTACCTCTTAATTTGGCATGCACTCTCAGCCGGAGACAACATCTCCAGAGTAAGGAATGTTGAGCGCTCTGTGCATTCTTTTCCCGTTCTTCACAGTTTGTTCTCGTGATTCTCACGTATTCGTTGTTGTTTTGTATCATTAGAGCCGCTGTTTCGAACTGTGATCGACTGATTCGCATTTTTTTGACAGTCGGATTCAGTACATTCATAATATCGCGACATTCCTCTAGAATCTGCAAAGTATTCAAAAGAGAAATATGTCCGCATCATTGCATGAAAACCATTAGCTGCCAGCTGAATCGCGTCTTCATCCATAAAAGGATAATTCGTGTACATTCTGATTGATTTCAGAATGGAAGCTCGAGTTCACGACATTCGAAATGCTCCCTCCTCTCCATCAACGACAAAGAAGCAAACGTCGTACAAAATACTGGTCATCGGCGATCCCGGAACCGGTAAATATTATATAAATATTACAAAAAACATATTAAATAATTGTTTTTGTGATTCATTTGTTAAATGTTTGATTGCTTTGCTTGGGTTGCATAGTCCCACGTTACAGCTGGCTTAAGGGCAAGCCCACTGGTTGTTTGCTACTGTACAATCTCTTGACATGGAACACCTTTTGCCTTTTCCTTTCTGTGTGATGATAGCTATTGTCCAGGGATGAATTAGAAACCACGCTTGATCATTTTTTGTGTTTGCATAACTCACAATTAATTATAATTATTTAGTTTATTATATTAATATTGAAGGTAAATCGTCGATTATCCGTCGTTACGTGCACAACGTCTTTACTGCAAACTACAAAGCAACGGTAAACATTTTGTTTTTTTTGTTGTTTTTTGTTTTGATTTTTTTAACTGAGAAAGCAGATGCAACTGTCACTTCTAAAGTACATGAACAAATATTACACCAATGAAAAAAACATACTAGTTACATACAAGTTTAATTCGCTTCACGCACTAAAATATCACAGTTTTTTTTAGATCGGTGTCGATTTCGCGTTGAAAATCCTTCCTCTGGACACTGAGAGAGTCGTCCATCTACAGATGTGGGACATTTCCGGTAAGACTTTCCTTTAAAGTTCCCCTGGCACATAGAAAATCGATAATATATATTTTCAAAATCTATTTTTTTGCATTTCTGCGCTCTTCGCGCTTTTTCAATCTTCCAGTTACAAGTTATTACATTTATTCGAATCATTTCACTACGTACACATCAAGGGTCATGGGAACAATGGAGAATCTAAACGTCAGATTGGAGAGAGAAAGAATCAATATTTTGATGATGGGGTGGGAGAAAAACACGCTAGTCGTATATACAAATAAGTGAAGATTGGAGAGAGTGCACACGTTAAGTATCAGACAATTAAGACGGGCGAAAAAATGGCGAATGGGAGGAGAATTTGAGCGATTTCATAAGCAGTCTACGTAGGGAAAAGAGCACGCCGACACTCTAATGACGTAAACACACAGAGAAAAATATATAAATCCAGCCCCTTCTTACATCAACATGTATAACGAATGTATAACATGTAATTCATTTTTCATACATTTTCATGTATGAAGGGGCTGGATTTATGCATTTTCTCTGTGTGAAAAGAGGGAAGCAATTTGTGTGTGTGTTTGAATGGAGAGGCAAGAGTGAGATATCGGAAGCGGAAGTTTGGGGCAGAGATCAAAGATCAACGATCAGAGATCAGTCGAAGACGTGACCGAGCTGCGTCTGCGCGGCGCTAGACGCTAGCGGACGCGCCGCGTGCCGATGCGCGACCGACGCGGACGAGGGATATCCGTAGAATCTAGAATTATGACCAATATTAAAATCGAAAATTGATTATTGCAACTTCAAAATGACCCGTACACTAAATAGACCACTAATACTGATTTTTCGCATACAATATTACGTACACTAATACTGGTGTGTCTACTTTCTTTCTATACCTCGGTCTCTCTTGTTTTTACACACCCTCTCTCGTCTTCCGTACAGTATGTTATGAGCGGAAAGTTTAAATATTTCCGAGTTAGTGTTTTCAAATTTGTAATGCCGTTCCCGCAATATAATAAGAAAATCGATAATCGATTACCGTACCCGCTCTCGATCTGGTACGGTTGACCATAGTATCGCTTCGACGTGTGGTAGTAGAAGGGATTCTCATCAGCCGACCAGTAGACAGACTGCTCCTCCATCGGCATCTTTAATTAATTAAGTTATTAATTATCGATTTTTAATATAATTAATTAGTGTAATTACGGGTGGATTGAGGACGCCTCCCTGCTGCATGGTCGTCTGCATGCCGTGGTTGCTGTATGCAGCAGGTGCAGCAGCTCCGTAGTGCGAATAGTAGGCATGGCCTGCAGCAATCTCTATTTTTACTAGATTTGGCACCTCGTTCTGGGCAAAATGCCAAAAAAACAGATATATATATGCTATTTTCGCACTCTTTAACTGTCTGCCTTAATTTGCATAGGCTCGCGAGAATTTCTTGGGTTGACCAGTTGAAAAGTTTGTTTGTTCAAAAATGAGACCGGATAAGGGTTTTTTTTCCAGCTCGTTCCGTCGCATATGTTTCACGGCGAATATTTGAAACAGTGATTCTCCTTACGCGTTAATAACCTGGTAAAGTTTTTTAATTAAAAAAATGTTTAGAAATGTGTCTGACCCGCTGCATCAGTAGCAGCGACGGCACTTCCCATGGGCGATCCCCCTTGCATCGATCCAAAGTGTTCCTCGAGAGGAGCGACCGTTGATGAGTTAGAACCAGCGCCGTGATGGAGAAGGAACATCGAACTGAGAAGACGAACACACTTATTTCCACTTTGATCGATAAAATGAGATCATGATTCGAACGTGAAATTTTACGCAGCTTAAAGTTTTCACCTCCAGTACGAAACCACGCTACCTCCCAATGGGGCAAAGATGAACGGTTCCATGGGGACCTAACAATAATGCACCTGCGAATCTCTACTGATGGATTGGTAAGAGGCTTGGTGGCACGGGCGTTTCCCCGGTGCCACACGCTCCCTCGCTCCCGACCCCTTTCTGGCACTCACCGATGTGCCTGAATCACTGAGGATGTCGTAGCGATGACGCAAGCGAGAGTGGCGCCCGCTGCGAGAATGAGAGCTACCGTCCAGATGGCATCGACGTCTGTCGAGACGACGATTTGGTCCCGAGCGGAAATGAGATTCGCCTGGAAATATTGATTTTACTAATTACACTAATTAATGATTAATTAAATTGGGTTACTAACGAAAAAAATCTTTTGCGAACCCGGGAATGGTTTTTTTTAATGTAATCGATAACTACTTACGATATAGTAGACATTGGAGATGGCGGGAGAGATCGTGAACTGAGCGAGAGCGGCGAGTACGGTATGCAGGCAGGCCGAGACTGTTAGCAGTCGCCAGTCAGTCAGACAGTAGATCTGAGAGGGGTACGGTAGAGAAGAGGTTACTGTAGGGGATACGGTACCTGTACAATGAATACGCAGAGGGCGAAGGGTCCGTTGCCGAGACGGAAGAAGGGATTGTCGATTGGGACCTGCAGCGTTTCTCATTTTTATTTACACCTTTTTTATTTGCGCGTGTTTTTTCTCATTTAATTGGGTTTTGCATATTGTTGGAGGGTTTTTTTCCGTGCGTAAGTACATTACTAAATAAGCACTAAGAAAACAAGTACACCAAATAAGTACACTACCTGTTCGAATCTCCACTTGCCCAACTCGAACACTACATAGCATCCAGTGATGATCACTGCGTAGAAGAGAGTGCCGACCGAGAAGAAGAGATGGACTCCTGAGAGGATTGTTTGTCGTACTGTAGCTATTGATTTCTCAAAATCTTTGCGCGCGATAATTCTTCCCTAGTAAATTACAGTTCCCTAGAAAACATTCTTCCTCAATTTGCATAACTCGTCATTATGCCACGTAGAAACGTACCAGTGGAGTGCTTGAATGTGTGTTTTCTCACAGCAACTGTCTCTCTTCCATACATGATCGAACCCCAGAGGGAAGTGGCCAGAGCGGCGGCGTATACCTGAAAACATTCACTCAAATGAGAAAACATTGCGAATTTCATTAACGAAACGGTAATTCCAAGAGCAAAAACTAATCGATAAATCATGATAATTTTACCGGCGTAGAGAGTATGCGAAATGAAGAGTGATAATCCAATTATTTACCCAATTTTAAACTCTAATAACTAACCGCAGTAGTGATGCAGATGAGAACCAACTGGCCGATGTACGTCTCTTGTACCATGTTATCCCTGAATGATTCAGAATTATTGATTAATTAATTTACAAATACTTTAAAATCTGGTGATGATCAGCTTACCTGTAAGTGCGATAGGCGGCGTACTCGTAGATGAGATGGATGGACGCGCACATCTGTAATTTATTTCTGGTTAATTAGTGTTAATTATCGATTAATTAATCGGCTGGAGCCTGAATCAAATAACGGACCTTCTCCACAGCGATGCCCGCGCAGACGACGTTCATCACGAATTTGGCGCTTGAATGAGCTCTGTAATTAGTTGTAAAGATTACCGATAACTAATTATTGAACTATCACATCAATCAGTCAAGCAGTAATTTTTCTAAATGAGACAAGCACACATGCACGTTTTGTCGCTGAACCTTTTCATTGAAGTAATGAGTTAAGTTTTAAGAATTTTCAACCTTTTTTTAATTTATGATAAGAAAATAATAAAATAACTCACACATGATTGCCAGAGTAGATGATTGAAGTGGCTAGGAAGAGTGCCGACACCCACAGGAGGTCTCCCCCAAGGAACTCCCCTCGCCAGACGAGATCGAGATAACCTAAGCAATTAATTAATTAAGTAATATGTTAATATAAAAGATAACATTTTTTTTTTTAAATCTTCTTACATACCAATGATAGTCAGAGCGAGTAGACACGCTGACCAGAAGGCGTGAAGGAATGAGATCAATCTGAAAAAAAAACCCAGTTATCGATCAAAACTTAAAATGATCCTCGTAATTCTTACCGTCCATGGTACTTTCCTCCTCTCTGCTCGATCACTCGTTGATGCGCAGTCTCACTGTTGATGCAGAGAACGGCGGCCGTTGCCACTCCTATCAATTAATACAATTAGCAATATGTACATAATTTAGCATTATTTTAATTTACAATACAATTATTTCAATCTTGCAATTTCCCTAAATATTATATACGATTACCGACCCTTACAATCCGTCAGAAGTTCGCGAACTTTTCACGCATCTTTTCTTGCTCGTTTTAGGCTATTTTCCTTATAATTTATGTTAGGTCATTAGAGACGCTTAAAGGGACCTGGTACTGCAAATAAAGTGAATTTCAGATGAAAGAAAATTTTATTCCGATTCGAATGCAAAATACCGCATATTTTTACGATTTTTTTGAAATTAGTTATGAATTTTCAAAGATCCCGTTTCAGGCCAGAATGACCCAGCGCTACTGTGTTTAGCGGCTAAACACAGTAGTGCCGGGTCATTCCGGCCAAAAATGAGACCTTTGAAAATTCATAACTAATTTCAAAAAAATCGTAAAAATGTGCGGTTTTTTTGCATTCTAATCGGAAGAAAATTTTCTTTAATCTGAAATTCACTTCATTTGCCGTACCAGGTCCCTTTAAGAGAGCATCCACGAGAGGCCGGGACGCTGGTGGGATATTCACGGACGGCTTTTTAGCAACCTATTCCAATAACTTAGGGGTGAAGTCAGTATCACGAATGCTGATATTTGACCAAGTAACTAAGGTTCTGGGTCCCGCCCCGGAAAGTTACAGTAACCCGAGGTTCCGATATCGATTTTTTCACTATTTTAAAAAGTAGATTTTTATAAGTGTTCTAGGTGTATTTTGCGGAAAAAATGCGAATAAAACTATTTTGGAAGCGATCTGACAAAGATAAAGGGTCGAAAAAGTCATTTTTCATCGTTTTTTTCGCTCTCCTGAAAAAAAGTTGGTCGTGTCCCCTACTTCACATTACGATTTTCAGAATCTGCATTGAATTCTACGTCTTGTATTCTACACCGCAGGAAATTCAATGCGTATTGCCGAACAGGGTAAAGCGGCAAACTTCACACTTTTCGCATTTTCAGGTCGCATCAAAAGAGATTTTTTTTCGATTTCGAAATAGTTGGTCCCGATTTTCATCTTCATTATATTTTTATCGATTTTCCGTCATTTCTAGCCTATTTAGACACTGTTTCAGCGATATTTATTTCAATATTTTTTTCGACTATGACCATGGATTTTTCATGGATTTTTCGCGAAAACTTTTTTCTTCAAAAGTCGATTTACCCGTGTGAAATGTGTTCAATACATGAAATACAAAAAGTGTGATCAATATTTGACTGTGACTTTGAAACTATTGCACTTTACAGGTTCATCCTACGAATGAAACGCACAATGAAAGTTCAATAAAAAAAATAAATTCTGGTACAATCTTATAGTTTTGTCGTGAAATATTGAGTACACGTATTGTATTACATGTATTGGACACATTTCACACGGGTAAATCGACTTTTGGAGAAAAAAGTTTTCGCGAAAAATCCATGAACCCGGGGTCATGGTCGAAAAAAATATTGAAATAAATATCGCTGAAACAGTGTCTAAATAGGCTAGAAATGACGGAAAATCGATAAAAATATAATGAAGATGAGAATCGGGACCAACTATTTCGAAATCGAAAAAAAATCTCTTTTGATGCGACCTGAAAATGCGAAAAGTGTGAAGTTTGCCGCTTTACCCTGTTCGGCAATACGCATTGAATTTCCTGCGGTGTAGAATACAAAACGTAGAATTCAATGCAGATTCCGAAAATCGTAATGTGAAGTTGGGGACACGACCAACTTTTTTTCAGGAGAGCGAAAAAAACGATGAAAAATGACTTTTTCGACCCTTTATCTTTGTCAGATCGTTTCCAAAATAGTTTTATTCGCATTTTTTCCGCAAAATACACCTAGAACACTTATAAAAATCTACTTTTTAAAATAGTGAAAAAATCGATATCGGAACCTCGGGTTACTGTAACTTTCCGGGGCGGGACCCAGAACCTTAGTTACTTGGTCAAATATCAGCATTCGTGATACTGACTTCACCCCTAAGTTATTGGAATAGGTTGCTAAAAAGCCGTCCGTATGGTATGTCCGGCCTCTGGTGGATGCTCTCTTAAGAAACTACTAATGCCGAAGAAATTAACCAAAAATATAAACTAGGGAATTAGCCGCACCTCTTAGAAGGTCGCGGAATTCTGATAGTTGTTTTCACGCAGCTAGACAGTGACGAGAGAGCACGTAAACAGAGAGAGCGCAGAAATACAACAATAACATTTCTTACTTTTCCCTCTCCTCGTTCCGCGTGCTCTCTCGTCACTGTCTAGCTGCGTGAAAACAACTCGCAGAATTCCGCGACCTTCTAAGAGGTGCGGCTAATTCCCTAGTTTATATTTTAAGTTAAATTCTTCGGCATTAGTAGTTTCTTATGCGTCTCTAATGACCCAACGCAAATTATAAAGAAAATAGCCTAAAACGAGCAAGAAAAGATGCGTGAAAAGTTCGCGAACTTCTGACGGATTGTAAGGGTCGTACATTTCGATTATGAATCATATCGAAAAACGACTCCACGATTAGGGATGCGATTTTTTAACTAGTAAATTATAATATTTTACAAAACATACCAGTAAAGCAGCAGAGAATGAATAGGATGCAGAAGCATCCGAGCAGAACTCCGTGAGTGACGGTGACGATGAATCGAGGAGACGTGTTGGAGATGGCATTTAGATCTACGAGGATTATTTAATTTACAGCTTTAAAAGACGGATAATTTCACTAATTCTACTCAGCTCTCAGTAAAGTGTACAGGTGCTAGGACACGCAAGGCGGTCTCGGCCACCCCTATGCGTGATTAGCAACGAAAGCCTGTCCTGAAATGATCAGTGGTCTGATGAGAGGCTATCCTCGTGTTGTCTACACGTGAATTGGGGGCCGCGTTGAGTCTCTCACCATTATTATCCCTTGCGAGATAGAAATTCTTGAGATCATTCTTGTAGAAAGGCACGGCGTTGTTGTCCACTGTCTTTGCACACCAAGTCGCCGCGATTATCGACAGTGCTACGGCCACCTGAAAATATTTACAACAATAGAAGATTAACAAAATTCCAAGGAATTTGCGCTTAACACTTGATAAGCTAGACAAACAAAAAAACGTGTACCTTTCTTTAAGTGGGAAAACACGCACCCAAGGGTGTTTTCAGCGCTTTTCCGAAACTTCGCGACCTTCCCCAGTGGGGAACTAAGTGGACTTTGCTAGTAATACGGACTTCTAAAATGGTTTTCTAACATACCTTCAGATTGAGACTCTCGTGTCTCTTACTCCTCACTGCCAGCAAATCAACGACGGCCGAACACACGGCGAGCATTGCGGCCACGTGCTCGAGAGCGATTTGAATGTACTTATCCACCTCGACCTTTAATTAACGTTTATTTAAGTAGTTAATTTAACTAATTAATATGCTAATTAATCTTACCATCTCATGTTCGTATTCGAGAAAGGCGGAGAGACCGACGAGTCCGAGGGCGAGAGCCAATTTGAGAATGGCTAGAGATCCGACACTCTTGCGAGCCTTGTCGAGGTCACGCTCCTGATCACGCTGGAAGTGGATGGCTTATTGATGCAATCAAGCGGTACGAATAAGGACGTTATGAGGCAAAGACAACTGCCAGATATGGTATTGCGAAATAGTCCTCATCCCGCCCAGTGCTACCAAGAGTACAATGGGATATTGAAGCTGCTAGATCAAGGTTTATCCCAAATCAGCGGGCTTTCAACGGCATCCGTGAATTTGTACTACTCAGTGGAAAAGTTTGAGCACGGTACCAGGCAAACATGAAAAGATGCCCAGCTACCAGACCGTAGACACTTTTGGGTCCGGTACCAGGGACTACCACATCCACTCACAATGGGTATCGGGTAGAGTGGATAAGTGGACACGATGAGTCGATCGAGTACGAGCACTGCGATAGTCGCGACGAGAGCAGCGAGGGCAGAGATACCGATCATAGTGGCGGAGATGGCGATGCGACCTGAAATATATTTAATTAAAATAAATATTATTATTTATTCCGCCAGAGAGTTATTTCCATACTATGAGGTTAGAGACTACTATGTTTATCATCTGGCTTACGAAATTTCGACTAAACATTGTAACGCAGTAACTTTTAAAAAATATGAATAACGTTATCGTTTTATTGTATAGAAAATACCAGCGTAATTCGCATTCTCCTGTCCAAATTCCTGCTCGAATCCATTAGCACCTGAGAGTTGCTGCAGCTGTCGATTGGCTTCGACTACCTGAAAAGCAAAAATTAAAAAAAAACAATATTTATACTTTATTGAAGCACACTAACGCTATTTATTACTTTTATCGCTTTTACCACATGGAATAATGCAAATTGTCTCCTCGAGCATATGAAAGAGCATGTATCTCCAGTCCCGTAGTTAATGAATCGAAATCACTGGAAAAATATAAACGTACTCGATAAGTGGTGAATCCGTAGAAGATGGCCGATGCGATTCCCATCACAATGGACACGCAGTACAGCGTCTTGGTGACGATACTGCCATGGTTACGGTGGACGGAGATTAGACCTGAAATCAATCGGTAAAAATGTAAAGGTGTTCCATGTCAAGTGCCTTTGCAGTAGCAAGCTATCACTCTAGATGGGGCAAGTATCGAGCTCATGACCCTTCGAATGACTAGCGGTTGCTTGCACCACTCAGCGATCCCGCCAGTGAATTGATACGAACAATTATCGATCGATTACTAACCGATAAACCCCGTGAGGGCGTGTATCCAATTGAGAAGTCGCAGGTCGATATCACGAAAGTTGTCTATGCCGACTCGTGAGAATTGAGAACCCGCGAGAGCTGCCGCACCCAATCCGAGAATTATCAAGATGACATTGCATCCCTGCAAATTAGACATTAAAATAATTAACAATAATGATATTCCCAGAAATGGATCAATCAGAATCGGAGTGGGATGAATCATTTTTTCGCGTTGTAGATACCAATTTGAACTAGAAATTTGAGAAATATTATTTTATTTTACATGTAAGCACATTACGTGGTTAAATTACCCAATTTTGAGGGCAATCAAGTGACTGACTCGAAACGCGTCTGACCAAATGAATTTATCTAATTCCTTCATTACCATGACTCTGATTCAGCACTCACACTACAGTAAAGTTTTGCAATTTTACTGACAGTAAGTTGACTCATAGTTATCACACAGTGAGTATTTTGGCAGAAGGGAAAGAAATGCGAGGAATGTCAACTGGGGCGCTTTGTTTGAACGCTCTTGCAGTGAAGTGTTCTGCTATCTCGAGGATAATTCAGGGAAAGCCACACATTTTGAGATCCCTCTAGTTAGGCTGTAATTAACACTAATTTAATAATAATTAATTTTAAAAGGGGAAATTACCTGTATTTGACAGAGATACGCCCCGCGCGCACTCATGTTGTCTGGGCGACTTGACTACGTCGCCTTGTTGGTACAGAAAGACGCTTTCTGCAAAATTATAGAATATTAGTATTAATAAAATATATGCGAGAAGCGCAGTACATAAAAATAAACTAAAATATTAAAAAATAACTGCACTTCAAAAAAAATAGAATATCTAAACACAATGGTGGAAACGCGAGGGGTGGGGGAACTAAATCGACACGATCCCTGGTCAAATCGGCAGTAAATCGAGCAAAATAAACGGCGGGAAAATCGTTCGCCGATACAATACAAAAGAGTACAGAAGAGGGAGGGATCAAGAGGTCGATTGCGAATTGGAATTCATCAATTCACGTCAAAATCGGATAGGCACAGATACGGGGAGGATTTAGGGAGAGAGAGAGAGAGAGAGAGAGACGAGGGGCTGAGTAGTTTCCGCCCGTCCTATTCAAATGCTAGCGCGTATTGTTGTACGATTATTGGATGACCAGGGGAAAGTGGAGGGGATTGTTGAGGGTGTGAGGTTGGAGGGGCAAAAACATACAAACTTTGAACAAGCTTTGCCATCCTTAGCCCTATTCAAGTAGTTTCCTAGTATACATATCCATTTATATGTGTACTTCAGGGAAATGGCTGCCAAGCAGTTCTATAATAACAATCATGGAAAGTATTAATCAGTTAAAATATTAGAAGGTGGGTTTAGTTAGGTTCAAAATCATATCGTTTTTCATTAAAGTTTGCAATAACGAATTCCGGGTTAAATGCTTGAGATTTTGCGTTGAGCTAAGATCAGAAGACGAAAATCAAACAATGAAGGGGATGAATAATCTGGATTTCAGATGACAAATTGATAGAATCGAGCGTCGTGAGAGGGGCAAATTGTTGAGAGGAGAGGATCAGAAAATAGATGAAGAGTGAATGAATAGAAGAGGGAAGGAAGGAACAACAGAGGTCGATGGAGAGAGAGAGGGTAATAATAAGGATTAGCACTGGAGGAACGGGAGAGTTTATGTTGTGTTACGTGCTGTCACAGCACTGCTGTGTACGAGTTATTTTAGGATTTGGACCAGCCGATGAATATGATGCATCACAATATGCACAGGAAAGTAAAGTACACGGCAATTTTCTGATCAACAAGACCTATGAGACTCCTAGTGAAACCTAGGAGAGTGCTATTTATTGTCGTGGTGGAACTTTTAAGCCCAGGGGACAACATATTGTCTTCGGAACAGTGAATAAATGAATCATCTTCGCTATATACGATGAGAACATTTTGTCACTGCAACACTGTTAACATTACCTCGGCGATGAATGAAATCTGACAACTATGCCTATGAAGGCGTGCTTTCTAAAGATTACGCAACCCAGAATACGGTACAGCCTGCGTAAGCGAAGTGCGCCGTTATGGCACGAGAAGTGTATCGGATTTCGAACGAGAGAGAGAGAAAGAGAGAGAGACGCGTCGGTTCGCTTGAATATTCATGAGAGTGAGTAATAATGCCGCCGGAAACAGATGGAAATACACCGAAACGTATCATCGAAGAGGAACAGAAAGATAGCAGACTGTGCAGAGAGAGGAAGATTACTGTGGTGGAGATGGGAGGATACGGGCAACAGACAGATATGATGTGTGGCAGACAATTACGAATGGACTCATTGGTTACACCACTAGCAGCTATCAAAAACATGAAATGCTTCAGTATTCAGCAATTTCTACCGACCGCTGTACATGCAAAAAAATAATTATAACGCGGAAATAAAGAGTGTACTAAGCACAGAGAAGTCACAATAACAATCACTGAATGCGCACAATCGGATGATCACAGTGAACAGTGAACAGTGAATGCACTCTCGCCGTCTCGGAAAGGCTCGCTTCAGGAATCGTCGAGCGTCTCACGGCGCTTAGCGTGCGAGAGAGAGAGAGAGAGAGAGATAATCAGTGAGAGGAATGAACCGGATCGAGTTGCCATCGCTGACTTCTCTAGAGGAATTCTAGCAGAGAGATAAGGCAGACGAGAGGTGATAAGCAAATAATGATAGAGAGAGACGAGACGTTTTTGCCCCATCTCTATCTCTCTCTCTTCCTCAGCTTCTTCCGTGGGAGTGCCACCACGCAGAGACTGTAGGGGAGGGAGGAAGAAGAAGAAGAGGGGAAGAGGTGTGGTTTAAGGAGCAAAGTGCGTGGAATTTGGATCATTGGATTGTCTTTCATACGTGTTTCGGGTGGTAAGCACATCAGTAGTGACTAATTATCATTTAAACTAAAATCGAAATAAGCGCATGGAGATCGAGGAGAGTCATTATGGAAAGATCAAAGATCACCACACATGAAATAATCTATACCGATCACGCAACATGCATCATCATGCAATGAAAATCTTCTCGTGCGAAAATCAAGAAGACAAATGGGTCCGATCGCCTCACAAAACACTGCTTCCACTTGAGAGAAAAGAGAAGAAAGCATAAGGGGGGGGAGAGAGAGAGAGAAAGAGAGAGAGAGAGAATTGATACTCGATACTTGGGGGAAGGACACGCACGGGAGCATCCAGAGGTTACATGGACAAATAGAGAAAAACAATCTATCAACAACTAAAAAAATAACGAAACTACAAATTTCTCCTTATGCTACACCCTTGAAAAACAGTTTCATAGTTGATCGCTTTCCATGATCAATTCAATCGAAACAATCAATACATAGACAAGATGATTCACATATGAATTGGACAGTTTTGGGACGGTTCGTCACCTCTACTAAAAGTGCTCCAGATGCGCGGGACGAACAGAAGCACTCAATGCAAACAATTTGAGAGTGCACAAACAATGCCGATTCTCTTCCCGAGGACTGGGGTTACCGGTAAACTGGTTGAGGGGCAAGTTCGGGAAACAGAACGTTATGCCAAACTCATAGGAAACTAAAGTAGACTCGTGGATACGTTCCATGAAATAGGTGGAAATTGAGAACGCAACAAGAAGGATTTGAGGTTGATCGTCTATAACAATAAGCCGGGAAATATTGATCTTCTAATACTTAAAGGAAAGGAGGTAGAGAAAACGTCGCCTCTATCCAGCTGAGCCTTGCCCAATGTGAAGTCACATCTGCCAAAGATTCGGTTGACTCACAATCAAACAGTAAATTCAAGGAAGAAGAAGAGGATCAAATGGCATCAAGGGTGTGAAAGAGAGAGAGAGACTGATCAGAGCACACGTAAGAGAGAAAAGTAGAAGGGACACCAAAGGTGCGTCCCATCGAATCATTCTGAAGAGCACGACGGATTCAAATTGCAAAAAAATTTCCTTCCCTTTTCACCCCAAATAACCCACAATTTGCCCTTGTGTGATACATATCTGTTACATTTTATTCTTTGGATGAAGCCAATACCAAATTTATTTTCGAACCTACATTCAAAGATGTACATTTGGTGGTACTAGATGGAACATAATAGATTAGCAGGTAGCGATGCACTAGCACCAGAATGTAGGCGGTGGAAGAATTTCTGCTGAAAAGCACGACCGACACAAGTTGCAACAAACATCGTAGCACGGTGTAGCAACACAACCAAGGATTTTTTTCAATGCAGTAGGTTACTAACTCCACTATGTAGGAGGCGCCTCACTATCGTATGAGATCTATACCAGAATTGGATAATACAAGTTGTATTGCTACTATAGTAGGGAGCCATGGCTAACGCGGCGTGACGATCCCTCCTATTCTATATTGGGACCTTGACATGGCGGATTTGCCTTGGGAAACTCTCGAGTGAAACTATCCACAAGGGAAGAAGTTAGCGACTTCTACTTATTCAAATAGGGTTGATCAAGTCTCGAGATAATTCTACATACGTAGGATGCGTTCGAACCCAACCAGATTCTTGATATCACTAATATCTTCAATTCCAAGCTTCGATCAAACATTGGATGAGAGTTAACTGATAAACTGGCTGGCATTCTTTCTCCCCTCTTTGTTAGATATTGACTGTGTGGGCCCCCTTCACAAAAAGAAGAGACGACGCGCCGCAAACAATTTGCACCCCGACGTGAATCTGAGGGGAGAAATGAGAGAACGGGGGGGGAGAGAGAATGAGTACAGGGAGAGAGCAAAGGATGAGAGAAACCTAGGTAGCTTATTGAACTCACGCAGTACCTATGCGCAGGAAAACGTGCAAAATGTTAATTAATTTCGACAAAAGCGCAGACTGTATGTAAAATGACAGCAAATTGAAGATCAACGATAAAAAATCATAAAAAAGCGATTGTAAAGTGAGGGGTCAATTATATCGGTTTCGGTTAAGATCCAGAGACAGGCGAGGTATCTCTCTGATGTGGACGATAGGGGTCACGCCGCGAAACGCTATAAGGATTCGAAAGAAGGATCTCTCTCTCTCTATCCATCTCTCTCTCTCTCTCTCTCTCTCTCTCTTTCTCTCTCTCTCTCTCTCTCTCTCTCTCTCTTTCGCGGTCAGCAACCGTCTCCACCGAATGCGCGTTTGTGTCTCGCCTCACAAAGTGGATGTATTTGAACAAGAAGACGAAGGTGGGAGAGAGAGATCGGACACTCTTAACGCCTGTTGAGAAAGAGAGAGAGAGAGAGAGAGACGTCCCTATTCAGTAGACCAAGGAGGTCGATGAGAGGGCCCCACACTGATTTCACCCCGTGCAGTTGAAAGGGTGCAACGGATACGTGCGAAGAGGAACGCGATGAATCATACAAAATATGTTTGCAAAATTCACTAAATTGCACGGCAAGACTAACAATAACTAACAAGAACTGTTGATTATTGTTTCACAGTGAATACTGTCTTGAAATAGTATTTTTTGTGGCCAAGACAGAGGGGGAGATCAGCAATGTATTTGAGGCGTTTCGAGGGCAGTCGGTTTACACGTGACTAGGGTGTGCTAAACGAGAGCTCCTCTCGCGAAAAGGCCCTCTTTTGTTGTCGAGAGATCGCTCGATGAGAATCATTCTCGACGAGAGTTTGGCAGTGGACGTCCTCGAATTCTCGGCGAGCGCTTGCGAGAATTTGCGGTGAAGAATTAACCAGACAAGTGCAAAAAAATGTCAAAATATCGGATATTTATAGCTGAGGGCATTGTACCATTTCTGTCAGCGCCTTGTACCACTCGGCTATTCCGACGATTCTAAATTGAGTCAACAAGTCATTCTTATCCCAACCATTTCGTGTTCGAGGGAGCGGTCACCCACCGCTCTCCAAACAATCGATGATTCGAAAATGATCAGTTCTCGCGAGCGCTCGACGAGAAATGAGCTCTTGAATGAGAACCCTCATTCGAGACCGCTTCTCGTTTACCGAGAGGTTGGAGAATGAGTGGGCCCTCGTTTCTCGTCGAATGTTCATTTAGCACACCCTACACGTGACCATGAATGATTAATTATCTATCACGTAGTGCAAATACATCGTGAAACTTCACACAGACCTCCGTGCTTTCCTTTGCTAGAAGTGTTATACACATCAACTTGCCCTGTTTCCTCCAACTTGTTGTGCAAAGCAGCAAATAACAGTCAATCAGAGACGGAAGGCGGAATTCCCCTAAGATTAAACTTGATTCCCCCCTAGTGGAAGAACAAGGAGTAATGATCAGACTCTCTTCATTCTACATGATCTCTCATCGATCAGACGGCGCGAGAGAGCATGCAGAATTGGGAGGGTCAAACAATTACTTTGAACGAGTATGAGTGAGTGGGCAGAGTTGAACGATGAGACAGCGAGACTGAATGGGCACTAATGGACTCTACCGGATTGGTGTTGTACTGGATCAGGGAAGACAAATGAGGAGAGGAGTTTCAAGGTTGGAACGGAGACTTGGATCACCCAGTGTTCATTAATGATTTCATCAATAAACACAGCATTTGGAGCTATAAATTTTGAACATTTATAATAAGAATTAATAAATGAGTCATCTGTCTTTCAACCCGGTGAAGAAAGAGTGCGACAAGCTATTTCGATCCAATGATTTACCCGAATTGCAAATTCTGATTCAATTATGACTACGAACAAACAATATATAATGTACATTTTAAAGTTGCAGAAATTGGCTTGATATTTAAAGATTGGTGAAGACAGTGCGCAAAATAATGGAAAAATCATCCGAAATAACTCTAATAGAATGATGAGTACGAACAAACACAGACAACTCGGGACTTACTGCCATCGTCACTACCTGACTTACTTTCTCTCTCTCTCTCTCTCCCTCTCTCTTTCTCCCCCCCCCCTCTCTCTCTCCCTCTCTCTTTCTCCCCCCCCCCTCTCTCTCCCAGCTACCAGTCTCCCATACACACGAAAGCGCCCTAGGCAAATATGAGACTCTCTCGATTCCGCCTGTTCTCTCGCTGTCCCCTCTCAGTCTGCGCCCTCCACCCATCCCATTGTCTCTGCACGATCTCGCAGTTTTTTGCGCGTCGCGCAAAAATAGGTAGGGGAGGTAATCAGATACACGAGGGTTGAGAGGTAAAGCAGGAAGAAAGAAGAGAGAGAGAGAGAGGGTGAATGGATTCATGGAACTGAAATGTATGACCCCGGATCGAAAATCACATTTCACCTAATTCAAATCGTTTAAAGAAAAGCTCTTTGATAGGCTCAAATGAGTATCTAATGAACAGAGAGGAAAGTGTGCGAGTCTCGGTCTATTTGTCAACACGGTGCGATGCAATGCATTCGAGATGAACATGAAAGGAACTTTGAGGGTCACTGCGGGCTTTTCTGCGAATTGTTGGACAAATATAAGTTTTAGATCCACATTTTATGGTTTAAGAAAGAGTAAGAAACTCTACTGTAAACGGAATGAACTATGTATATTAAATATTTTTGAAACTTGTCCATTATAATTGGAAATTATAGTGAGGAAGAAAATTGCTCGTGATCTTGAAGAGGTGCCAAATGCCTAATTCCCTCTCTTCTCTTTGCCTTCTTTGCTGATGTGATCGAACGCCTCTTGAGCAATCCGAGAAAAGCTTTTCCCTCTCTCTTCTCTTTTTGGAGAAAAGAAAAGGGCGGGAAGAATCAATGCCTTTATCGGGAATTTGCACGGTTCTCAGTTAAAATTATAACAAAGCTAACTTTGAAACATTATTAAAGGACGTTTCAACCTCTAGATAAACTCAAAGTTACCAAGCCACATTTTTTATGACAATTGCTACGGCGGCAGGTCTGTTTTGAAAAAAATTTACCCTTGAAACTACGGTATTCTTGTCTTGAGAAAATCAATAATTTCTCTTTTGTAGGTCAGGATCGCTACGGAGTCATGACGAGAGTGTACTACAAAGACGCCCATGCTGCAGTGATTGTGATGGATGCGGCGAGGGAAAGGACCATTGAGGGGGCATTGAGGTGGCAGATTTTAAATTAGTTATTAATTAATGTATTATTAAATTATAAATTGTGATTTGTATTTCGATTCCTGATACATAAAAAAACTATACACAATCGCCAAGCGTAATGTTTAACTGGAATGGTTAAACACATTTATGTATTAATCATTCAGTAAAGTTAATAAATATTTGTATAAAGTATGATTTAATAATAAAACATTTGTAGGTGGAAAGCAGATCTCGATCAGAAGTTGACCTTGGCCGATGGAAGTTCCGTCCCTACTGTACTGTTGGCGAATAAGGTTAGTTTTGTATAGATTATTAACAGTAATAATCTAACTTTAATTTAATTTAGATTTCTATAAATCATATGTTAATTTGGAGTTAGACCATGTAAACATCTTTAAAAATAATTCATTTGATATTTTGCAGTCGGATCTCTCAAACGATCTCTCCGATAGTCGACTTTCTGAATTGGAAAGAGACAATGGATTCATTGCCTCATTCAGGTAAACGACATTGTAATAAGAGAGGAATCGGGAGAAATTCGAGGATGGCAGGTCACTAGGAAAATTTATGACTTTTGAATTTTCTGAAAAACTAATGAAAAGTACTACAACATCTCCTCTATCGAATAGCGTTTCTAGAATATTTTTAAAATTTTTAGTTTAGGCGTGAAACACAAATAAACCTGGTGACTTTGCAATTTTTTTCCAAAAAGTCAAAGTTTGAAAAATCATAACTCTCTTCAAAATAAAGAGACGGATTTGCGGTTTTGTTCATTAGATAGAGAAATACCTCGGCTACAAATAAAATGTGATTTCGTCATTCGCGGCTCATGCGGCGATGCGGAGCGGT
The DNA here is from genome assembly GCA_036245785.1 of Pristionchus fissidentatus. Lineage (NCBI taxonomy): Eukaryota > Metazoa > Nematoda > Chromadorea > Rhabditida > Neodiplogasteridae > Pristionchus > Pristionchus fissidentatus. The sequence goes on from BTSY01000006.1 coordinate 10,594,170, forward strand.
CGCTTTTGTAAATGTTGTTGTAATTTTCTTAAAAGTTAAAACTAAGAACCCCCTCCTAGCACATCATTGTGGTATGTATGGACACATATTCCAACCGGAATATGGGCTTTGGGATAGGCTGTATTGTAAAGAGGGCGAAAATAATGTGGTGTAGCGCTAAAACAACAAATCGAAAACTAGAGCCGGCCAGTCTCATTTCTTTGTTGAATCAATAAAAATAATTTATTAAAAATATATAAATGTAATTAGCGACATTCCATTAGCCATTTTTTTGATTAAAAATTTTTGAAAATTTTAAGACATGAATTTTTGTGAATTTTAAATTTCCCTTGTTCCACATTCAAATAAATTCGGATCATCTTCAAATTGTTGGAATATATTTATGAACACATTTTTTTACGTATATTATGATCTAGTCAACAGTTTTCGAATTTTACTTTCGGAAGGAGTTAAATTTTTCTATATCAATTCAAACCCCATAATCTTTGTCACGACTTCTTCAGCTGTTTCCTCAGCATGTATACAACATTTGCCTTTCTGAAAGTGAGTGGCTATCTATTCGCAGAAACGAGTTATAAGCTCAAGAAAGGCATGTGTCTGGCGAACGACGCACACTCTGCTTTCTCTAGCACTCTCTCTCAGTTCCGCCCGCTCTCTGGCCTGGTTCGAACCCCGAACCGGGCACGAGTCTTTTGCCAGTACTCAACAAAGACAGTTTAATCATATCCCTTGAATATTCAACTGCTTACGATTTCACAAAGCGCTGGCAAAAGACTCGTGCCCGGCTCGGGGTTCGAACCAGGCCAGAGAGCGGGCGGAACTGAGAGAGTGCCAGAGAAAGCAGAGCTTGCGCGGTCCGCCAGATACACGGTTTTCTGTAGCTTATAACTCGTTTCTACGAATAGATAGCCACTCACTTTCAAAAAGGCAAATGTTGTATACATGCTGAGGAAGCAGCTGATGAAGTATTGGCAATTAATATGGGGTTTGGATTGATGTAGAAAAATTTAACTCCTTCCGAATGTAAAATTCGAAAACTGTTGACTAGATCATAATATACGTAAAAAAATGTGTTCATAAATATATTCCAACAATTTGAAGATGATCCGAATTTATTTGAATGTGGAACAAGGGAAATTTAAAATTCACAAAAATTCATGTCTTAAAATTTTCAAAAATTTTTAATCAAAAAAATGGCTAATGGAATGTCGCTAATTACATTTATATATTTTTAATAAATTATTTTTATTGATTTAACAAAGAAATGAGACTGGCCGGCTCTAGTTTTCGATTTGTTGTTTTAGCGCTACACCACATTATTTTCGCCCTCTTTACAATACAGCCTATCCCAAAGCCCATATTCCGGTTGGAATATGTGTCCATACATACCACAATGATGTGCTAGGAGGGGGTTCTTAGTTTTAACTTTTAAGAAAATTACAACAACATTTACAAAAGCGACAGCCCCGCATCGTCGCATGAGCCGCGAATGACGAAATCACATTTTATTTGTAGCCGAGGTATTTCTCTATCTAATGAACAAAACCGCAAATCCGTCTCTTTATTTTGAAGAGAGTTATGATTTTTCAAACTTTGACTTTTTGGAAAAAAATTGCAAAGTCACCAGGTTTATTTGTGTTTCACGCCTAAACTAAAAATTTTAAAAATATTCTGGAAACGCTATTCGATAGAGGAGATGTTGTAGTACTTTGCATTAGTTTTTCAGGAAATTCAAAAATCATAAATTTTCCTAGTGACCTGCCATCCCAAAAATGCTCGATTCTCTCCCGATTCCTCTCATAAAATAATAATATAATATTTATATAATAATATAATATAATAGTAATAAAAATAATAATATAATATTTATATAATATTATAATATAATAGTAATAAAAATAATAATATAATATTTATATAATAATATAATATAATAGTAATCAAATAATACATGCTATCATGTTATTTTATTCACTAACAGTATATATTGAATATATTTATTAGAGGCTGTATATTTTAAATAATGACAGATAAAATGAATTATTGTTCTTGTTCAGAACTTCTGCGAAAGATGACGTGTGCATCAACGAGGCTTTCATGCGGCTTATTGAAAGTGTAAGTTCCATCTTTCACGTATTTTATCTAATCTTTACACAGAAGGGAATAATAAAAACTTGCATAAGCCGGTTGCTTCTATATGGAAAATACGACAATTTTTATATTTTCCTCTAAAGATAAAGGTGAAAAAGGCAATTATATATGCTTACTTTATCTTTAAAAAATATACTTTTAAAAACAAAAATAATATAAAGAGGCCTATTTTTATTGATTTATAATACAGGTGGTCTCGACGGAAGAGGGCGGGCAGTACGAGGTGCCGATCTACGGTAGGCAGGATTCGGTCAGATTATCGATCGACGCGCGGTCGATGAAGGAACACAAAGGAAGCAGTGAATGGAATTGTTGTGGATGAATCGAGAGATGAATTGACCAGAAAAGACACGATAAAGCAATTTTGATGAGATGTTCAACAAAGGAAATTGTCGCGCAACATCATTTCCCTCCATTCACAAGTGTTTATCTCCAAGTTCAAGTTAATATCAAGATGGTATCAAGCCTGGAGGCAATTTGAGAATGAGCATGCCAATTGAGAGAATCAGAAACTGAGAGCGAAATTCTCCATCAAGTTTACATTCCTCATCTCTACCCCGTTGTCTTTATCTCTCACCGTGCCATACTATTTCTAAGGTACATTTACATTTTTCACATTTAAAATGCAAATGCAAATTAGAAATAGTTTCTAATGAAAATCCCCTAGATGGCATCGAGCTTCAACATTAGCTTTTATGCCAACTTGGGTATTTACACCGGTAGCTCTATGATTTTCAAATATTTAAAATAGGCCTGGTGTGCGAGAAATGTACATACAATCGGTGCCGGAAGTTTCGAATAATTTCTTATCACGTCAGAAACTGACAAACGCGTTTGGCCTTTGTGTGCTGACTCTCTTTCATCATCATGAGATGAGCAAACGTTCAGGTGCCTCCTTCTCTACTCTTTGCACTTACTTGTACCTTACATCTGGCTCATGTATCACTGTCTTTCCATCGTCTCTCTCTCTTCTCCCTCCCTTCTCTCTATCTTCTCTTCCCTCTCTTTTATTGCCTTCACTCTACTATCGATAGCTCTCTATCGCCCTCCTCTCATTCCATAAGGGCCACTCTCAACCTTATGTATACGTTTTGTTGGTTTTTCGCCGTTTCTCTTCACTTTTATGACTATTACAGCTTGATTTTTATAAATCGATTTGATCGACAAATGCGATCTGGTAGAAGCGATCTCTATTTTTCCAGCTTGAAGGCGCTTCTCTCTTTTTTTTGCACCGCTTGCAGGAATCATGTAATTCTTTAGGTCAGTCGATCATCCTCTATACCTTTAACCATTTTATCGGTCATTGTTGTGCCAATTTGGTTATTATTATTTTAGAAATAATGCATGCGCATCATTACAAATGCGATGGCTATAGGTTCTACACGCGAGGGGCGCGCCTACTATCACTTGGTTTGACACGAGAGCAAATCGTGAGATTATATCTACACGATAGATAAGAATTAGTATCGTTCAACGATATGATGGTGAGAATGCTTGTGCGAGAATAGGTTGGCTCCGTGAAGAGATGCAGTGATCGACAACACGCATCATAGCACAACCCAGTCACATCCCAGAGGAAGCCATATTGTGTGCTAAAATGAGTGAAACTCTCTCACTTCCACACACTCTCTCGTCTCAGGCCCCTTTCCGGAGGTTTTAAATGATCCAGCCCGTTCACATTCCATTCTGCGCCGAACTCCACTCCCGCCCGAGAATACACCGTAAGAGGTGCGTGCAATATCAACCATTAGTAATGTATCTCGAAGGTAACTCTATCCGAGGCCCTCGAGACTCAATTGGCGAATAATTCATGCGCAGGCGTTAGCAGTATCTCCCACGTTAGTTCTCTCAGGAATTGTTGTCTTAAGTGGACGAATTTACCCTTTATATGGCACTGAATTGTTCCCACGCAATTAGCTACACTGAGAAAGAATACAATCAACATTGAGTGTATTCACCCGTCGAGAGAGCGTGCGAAAACGAGAGATTTGTAAGTGTGTCATAGACTAGATGTCATGTCTCAGTGTAGGATACGCTCAACAGTACGTGTATTCGTTCAGTGTTTAGAGGAACCTTAAAATTATTAATGACACCTTGCAATTCACACGATCCATGTTGAGTGCACTTAAATGTTATTTTAAAAATATCCAAAACTGTAACGGTTGCTTAGTATTATATGAAGAAGCGGGGTCGAATTTGTGACCATGGGGACAGTACTCAAGCGTACCACCCCCCCCCCCTGCAAACCACCAGGCACTCTAGCTAAAATGCCCTCTCCTCCCTCTCTTCCCCCCGTCTTCCTATTGATTCCCTCACTACTTCCTGGAGTAAAACGCGAGGGATGAGTGAAAGGAAGAGTTTTTTCTCCGGTAGGTTCGGTGCTCTCACCGTCCTTCATCCGGTTCGTATGAAATACACTCTAGGGTAGACTGTGCACGAAATCACTCCCTTTCACATGCTCTCGCACCTGTCTGGCCGGCGAGAGTGCGCAGAATGATCAGCTCATTTCTTGCGAAGCCATCCCAAATACACACCCTCTTCCCGTTCTGAGGCTTCGTCCACCCCACCCCCACCAAGTGCTTACTCGCGTTCCCTTGTCTAGCCTGCATGACCTCTATTCCTCGCCCGACCCCCAATTTCGATTAACCTTTATTATGCAGCGCTTAATTAATTGCCGCCGCGCCCTTCTCTCGTGTATCAACGAAACAAAACACATTATTATGCACCAGTGCTTGACCGCCGGCGCCCTTTCCTATTGTGCACTAAGGGGGATTACAAAAAGGAAAGGGACGCGTGGCGTCGGCTTAATCGTTACAATGATTCATATGACCGAGAAGAGTGTACCAACACTTCAAATGGGCAGCCGCCTGTTCACTGCTCTTCTTCCCGTTTTCTGCTTTATCGTTGATCTGTGTGCAATACTAATCCAATGTCATATGTAGCGCCGGTCACTATGCAATAACAACGAGGCTCTCTCGCATTGCATAAATTACACTGCCAGAAACAGTGGAGTTGGTTTCTTCCACTTCCTAGTATGCTCTGACTATAACAATGTCCATTGCAGAAAAATTCTCACTGTATTCGGTGAACCCGTTGTGCGCCTGTTTGAGGGTAGCGTAGATCAGACGATCGAAGCGAGAGTAGATCAGAGATGCGCGTTTGTCCCTGTAGGAGTCATTCCCTGCATTCTTTAGTCGCTCCTTATTAGAGTGAACGGGATGGTGACTGTTCTTCTTCCGCATCATGTCCTTTGCACAAAAACTCCCTGCACCTGTTTCTCTATTTCTTTCTTTCTTCACTCTCCGTTCTCACTTTCTCTCTCTCTCTCTCCGCACCCTGTCTTGATTCGTTTGACCCCTTCCCAACAGACGTTCCCTGTGGCTGTTGTTTATCTCTCCATTCCCCGATCTCTATCTCTTCCCGGAGTCAGAACCCTAATCTTCCTCTTGAGCATCGATCGGTTGGCTCACATCTTCTTTGTTCATTCACAATTTTGCTATGTATGTACATAATCTCTTTATATGAGCTGGCATCATATAACTAGGGACCACAACGTGGGTAGCCGATATTTCACTATGGGGTTGAAAATATATTCAAAATATCCGCTGAGCTCTCAATAACATCGCCCTTTTTGCCGTTTGTCGATATCTTGTCTCCGAGCTGCGCTAGAGCTCAAAACGTGCGCGCGCCTCCCCCTGTGTGAGAGGGAGCAAAAGCGAGCGAGAGAAAAAGTGGGCGGAGTCTATCTCCTCTCCCCTCTCCCATTCCCCCGTTCTCATTAGCACCTCTCGTCCGTCTATAACTTTACTTTTTCTTCTAGTGAAGTCGCTTTTTCGACATTATATGATTGTTTAGACTATCCACTCTCTTGTAATTATTGATTGCAAGCAAACTGAGTCTTTCATACACAGAAAACCGGTGTATTGGAGAAATACTGTTTTTCATGTGCTAAACAAACAGGAAACACATCAATGTGGAAGAAGTACCTGTGATATGATTCTACTGATAATGAGGACAAGAATGACAGTAAATGCGAACTGTATTTTCACAGATGGTCTCTTTCAGACTACTTACCGTATACGTATACGGTATACCGTATACGGTAAGTAGTCTGAAAAGACTAAAAAAAGGGGGAATGATTTGAATAAAGAAAAAGGGGAGCGCGAAACAGTTCGCCTGAGACGGGTAAAAGTGAATTCATAACTCTATGACAACATCAACAGTGATCTATCTCAAATTGATTACGGTATACAGGAATATCGATTGACCGACTCTGCTAACTCTACTCTGCTAGCTCTCTATGCCAACTCTGCTAGACTTGTAGGGGAGTGATCTCCTTTGTTTCTTTCTTGATCTCCAAAAGCCTGCGTACAGTCAGATCTTGGTCTACGGTTCCATCTCTGAAGCCGAGCTGAAATGTAGATCTTCAGGTGAAAATCGTGATGAAATCAAGATCATTACCAATAAAAAGAATGGGCAAGCGAATGGCGATCAACACTCTGACGAAAATCAAGTGTTAAAAGCCAAAGTAAAGGGAAACAATCGATATAATCAAACTCAAATTTGAATAAAATGTTCCGAGGCAATCATTTCGATGCCGACTTGGCTGTAACTGGCACATGTATCGCGCATTTGTACGGTCGTACTAGTTTATTCGATGCAAATTGAATATTATTTTTAAAATGAAATAACAATTCAGGAAATTGATTATTTCTTTATTTTTTTATCATAAAATGACCACATAGACCATATTTGCCAATTACTCCGTGCGCACGCTGCAATTCTCTCTGTAAATGCTCGAATCGCCTACTCTTGACCATTCTTGCCAAATTTTGACCTATTTAATGCGGACAGATCATGTTGCGCAAACCATATGTTGTGTAACTTTTCAATAGCTCCAAAATAGGCCGCTGAACGACCGATTTGATAGAGAATGAACGATGTTATTCGACATTCGCGCCTCTCCTCTCTCATACGCGACGCCCGGAGTGGGCGGAGCCGGTGGACCCTACATATAACGTTATTGCGCTATACTAACTAGTATCTCGTTAAATCTCAAGAGGCCGCGTTTCTTTCGACGCCTCTCATGTGATTACCTCATTAGATTCGATTCATAACTATTTTTCACGCGCAAGTTTCCTATCAACACTCCTTTTTCTGTTAGCAATTTTCTCTGAATCAACAAGAGTTGCAATGCCTCTCACGACGAATCCCTTCTTTTTCAAGTCCCTCTGCACTTTAACCGTCTTTCCATCCATTTTCCACTCTTTCTCATCCCTTCTCTTCCCGCGCCGCAATATGTCTAACCCCCATTCCCTCGAATTTCTCACAAGGGGGGGCACCAGAAATCGCAACGAGCTTTCTGGATGAGCCATACATCATTCGATAGCACTCCTTGAGACTAGATGAAAATTCAATTTTTAGGTGCTTCTGTCCATGGAGCACCGAGATATTGACCTCCAAAGTTGGAGCAGTTTATCATTACCCTCGGATAGGCGCGCTCATCTACCTATCCATGCGCTCTTCACTTCATCCCTCTGTGGTGTTGTGGTAACATTACTGTTTTTGGATCTCCTGGTGCTGTTTCAATTCCACCCTCGGGAAAACATTTTTGCTGCATTTTTTTCGGGTCAAATGTAACATTTTATTTCAACAGAGCAACATTAACAGATATGATATTTGGTCGCGAAACAGGTCCAGCACATTTTCTTGTTACAATGGGCACAACGAATGAAAGACATATCAGTACAGGGGAATTCACAAATGACGACGACATATTTCGGGAAGAGGGCCTGGACGGGAGTGGGGAAATCGGGAGGCAAGGTAACATCGATGAAATCAGCTTTTTCGAAGGACGGGACCTTCATCTGATGGTAAATGGGGGACAACATTTTGGAACCTTTTCCCGAAAGATTTCGTTGTCATTTGTGAATTCCCCTGAACTGATATTTATTTATTTGATACATCTGTGAAGGGTGTGACGGCAATTAAAAAAAAACGATGAAGAAAAAAGAAATATCTAAATTTGAATGAATACGGATGGGGAAGGTGAGGGGAGGGATGCAGGCTAGACAGGGATATGTATTTCATTCGTTGTGCCCATTGTAACAAGAAAATGTGCTGGACCTGTTTCGCGACCAAATATCATATCTGTTAATGTTGCTCTGTTGAAATAAAATGTTACATTTGACCCGAAAAAAATGCAGCAAAAATGTTTTCCCGAGGGTGGAATTGAAACAGCACCAGGAGATCCAAAAACAGTAATGTTACCACAACACCACGGAGGGATGAAGTGAAGAGCGCATGGATAGGTAGATGAGCGCGCCTATCCGAGGGTAATGATAAACTGCTCCAACTTTGGAGGTCAATATCTCGGTGCTCCATGGACAGAAGCACCTAAAAATTGAATTTTCATCTAGTCTCAAGGAGTGCTATCGAATGATGTATGGCTCATCCAGAAAGCTCGTTGCGATTTCTGGTGCCCCCCTTGTCAGTGACCCTGCCCATTTGAATGTTTACATCTTGACTTGTCTGCCCCGCCATTTCACTCGCTAGCGAGTTGTTGACGGGTCCGCTTATTCATATCTCGAACTATTATATATTTAAAACTGTGGTATTCGATTTAAATCACTACTTAAAGCAAAACTTTCAAAAATCATCCCATCTTATTTTCCCCCATCAACATGAATGCAAAACGATTTCGTAGTCGCCGTAGCATCAACTTGTGGTGTTTAAGGTCTACAATTTTTTTCTCGCTACCACGGGGGATTATTGAATTAGTCATGCTTCTCGAGGTATATCATATTTCATCCCCCACCTCCTCCTCCTCTTCTTCTTACTTCTATCATTTGACATCTCCATTTGTGCATCCAATATTGTTTCGAAGAAGGCTCCAAATGACTTTTTCCTGCTCTCTAAGTGTTCTTCTTTCTTCTCTCCCTCTTTGATTCATCATTCACCCGCTCTCCTCTTCTTTCCCTCTCGTTTTCTCATCTCTTTCTCTAATTTTACACTCGTTAATCTAGATTGCATCTCCGTACTACTTTTTTCTTCCACGTTATAAGCTCAATTAAACTGCGTATTTGTTTTATTGCGATTCCACGCATTGCTCACTTTTTTTGTGTATTACATCACTTCATTCTAATTTTGAAATGCCGTTTTCAGAGAAATGTCGTCGGTACCACTCAATAAAGCAGAAGCGATCGAAAAATGGAGGAGGAAGGTGACAGTTTATTATTTTAATGATCTTAAATCAATAAAGAGAAAGAAATCACAAAAGTAGTCAACGATGACTTTATCTCTCGCAAGTTACGGTGTAATAGCAACCTATCTAGTAGATGCAATTGCAGGCATTCGAGTACTCATATTCGGATCGAATGGGAAATCTTCTCACTCGAGTGTTCGAAGTTATGTTGGCTGTAGTGGAAAACGGAGATAGATCCGATGTAGGTTTAGTCCTTTAGATTATTAAAATTGCATTCGTTTCTTTTCTTTTCCATATTCAATATATTCAATGAGAGAACAAATGTTTCTCTTCTTTTTATTGGTATTTTGCATGTGTAACATTTGTCATTGCATTTAGGAAAAAAACGATGATTTGACATGTTTTTTTGTCTAGGAGAAAAATGATGATTTGAAATACTTGTCCAGAATATCGAGTACGCTGTTGAATCACTTACGAGGGAGAGAGAGCACGCAATGAGGAACGACAAAATGAAGTGAGACATACCAAGGAATACCAGAATACTTAATTATGGACGTGCGTTCAAATATCCACTTTCGTCAATCGTCATCTCAACCAATATTGCTACATTCAGGGACCAGCCGCTCAATGACTTCATCTACGGTATTTGTGAATGCCTCGGAGTCACAGCATCGTCGATAATCGAAAGGAAAGTTGAGGAGCCAGTAGCTGAAGAGACCGAGGCCAATGGAGTATGTGAAGAGGAGATTCAGGTATCTATTAGGAGACAAATCAATAATAAACGAATCCAAACTAACGTTAGAGCATATTTGCAAGTATAGATATTAGTTTAGAACTTTGAATTTCTAGAACGATTAAACATTTTCAGAATGAACTCCAGGAGCAGAACGATACGTCGTCCAACACGAATACAACTTCTTCTCCTGCCCCAACACGCACGGACACGAATGAACCCGCTGTGAGTGTAAAAAAAATTAAAATTAAAGGTTGGTCATATTAATCGTCGTCGGATGCACAATAAAGAATATAATCACTACATTAATCGTCGTCGGATGCACAATAAAGAATATAATCACTACATGTTTGTGCATAATTTTAAATCTTAAAAAAACGATAAATTCGTATTCGAAGAAAATTGAGTTGGCTTGTTGCAGCTTCAACTCCAAATCCAAGAGCAGCCAACTTCAAGTGATGCTGCAGAGACGGCATCAACAGTCTCTCCTACTGTAGTAGACAATGCCAACCAGATGATCATTCCCACAGCCCGCAGTGTATGTTTCACTCCACTCTACGATTTGATACGAGAAGAAATGGTGAGCCATGTGCTATCATTCATTACGTTGTCTTTCACCGGGCTATACATTATAATATTTTGATAATGTTGCAGCAATTACGAAAGCGTAAATCGGATGTCTTCTACGGCGAAGAGGACAATGCCGATAGAGAAGAGAGTGCTGCAGCAGTTGCTGCAGCTGCTGCGCCTGCTGCATCTTCTGCCCCTGCAGCAGCTGCAGCACCGGCACCTTCTGTACCTTCTGCACCTGCTGCACCTGCTGCAGCTGCTGCACGACCCGATCAGTTCGCCTGCGAAATTTGTGGCCGGTCTTTCGTTAATCCAGCAGCACTCGGAGTGCATCGAGCAAGTCACTCGGGTAAGCAAAAAAAAACTATACTTAATAAATTACTTTTTTCATCTTTTGTAAGTTTGCCATTTTCTTTTTTTATTAATTCATATCGAAATTTGCAGATTTCAAGTGCGAAGTCTGTGGGAAGAAGACATTGGATCAGGCCAGATTGGATAAGCACAAGGATTTCGCTCATCCTAATGGGAACAGATGGAACACGGTCCTCATGGTGCACCAAGTGAGATTTACACAGTATAACATCCTCACAATCAGCACTGTCGTGAAAATGTTTATCTATGTACGCGTAACTCCTAACAATATATTACTTCTTCAAATTACATCATCGGGGTATTACAAGACCTCGCACTGTGAAGGGCAGTTGCATTGTCACTGGCTACGTTTGATAATTGTCAAGAATACGTTACAGGATCAAGCGGAGACATCAACCAATAGATCATCTGAAACGACTCCTACTATCAAGGCTGAATCCATTGTGAGGAAAATACTGATTATTAAACCAAATATAATGTTTATCGTCCTCTACTATAATGAACAATCAGAAACGAGAAATATCAAACTAGATAGATATATGAAATGAGCAATGCAGGATCCGGAGTTTACTCCGAGCTCCTCGACCAACACTCCAATTACTCCCAAGTTGCATCATCTACAGCAGCTGCTAAAGACAGAAATGTCGCCTGGATATCTGCAACCAGTCAATGTGAGCAGCAATTATCCTTGTTTGAGTGTATTTTCCGCCACTGATGATGTTTTACTGATGATGTTGGCTCAGCACTCTCACGTTTTCATACAAATCCATCGATCTTTAGGGGGGTGACAATTCCGCAACCGACATTTCCGCAACGGCTTATAACTTTTCTCAAACTCGAGGAATGTGTATGAACTTTTTTCCCTTGTTAGTTATTTGCTCACCTCCATCGACTCGGCTTGTTGCTGTATTTGTCTGACCATTTTGAATTTTCTGCTAATTAGCCAAATTTTAATTAGCTAATTATTTAATTTGTGGATTTGAAAGCCCTCGTGATTCTGATCATGATAACACTTTGGTGGAGATATGCAGATAGGTTTAGAGTAGTTAAAAACCTCGTTGCGGAAATGTCGCGTTGCGGAATTGTCACCTCCCCGATATTTAGACCTGCAATTTGCAGCCGAATCGGAAGCGCAGTGCTGTTTTCTATGGTGAGCAGAGCGAAGATTGGGAAGTGGGCGTGGCTGCAGCAGCTGCAGCAGTTGCAGCAAGTGGGCAGTCGTCATTTGACTGCGAGATATGTGGCCGCTCCTTCACAACTCTTTCGTCACTCGGCATGCATCGAACTGTCCATTACAGTACGGTTTACAACTTTTGATCGATTGGGCAACAAGCAGTAAAAAAAAATTTGTATATAGAAAAAAATAGCGAACATGTTTGTTATACGGCACATATGCTTGTTATATTTAACAAACATCTATGAAAAAATTTACAAATATTTTTCACTGTGTGCGTAGACTATAAACGTGCTTATAATGGTTCGATCTATTTGCAGCCTTCAAATGTAATCTGTGCGGGAAGAAAGTAGCGGATAAAGAGCAGCTGGAGAGGCACATTCTGGCTTCGCATTCTGACGGAGATGAAGGGGGCGAATCGTCTGGATCACCAGCCGTGAGTTCTTCCAATGCTTGTTAAAAAAATCATAAAACTTCTCCTAAATAATAAAACGCTCCGCTGATAACGCAATGAACGCGAGAGAGCGTATTAAAACAAGAGAGTGACGAATTTTTTAAATTTGTAATTACACAATTTATCTTATTGAAGAAGCGACGTCGTAGTGATATCGATCCCGCTGAAGAGGGCAAGCGATACAAATGCGATCTGTGTGGAGGCAGTTTCCAGAGTAGAACGGCACTGAACACTCATCAACTGAGACACGAAGGTGAGACAAAACACAACACCGACTATACACAAAGAGACAATTTTTTGTGCCAGACAGACAGCATACACCGTATTGCATGTCATGCATGATGTATTGTATATTACACATTTCGTGAGTGATGGGGCTAAGGAAATACATTTTTGTAAATGGTTTTACCTCTGCCTATAGGAAGGGGAAAAAGAAAGTTTTTTCTAATTCTAATTTCGATCCACAAATTATGACGATGACGACACTCAATCAATCAATGACGTCATCAAAGCAGATTCAAACGTGCATCGGGAAAAGTCGAGAATTAGATGACTAATGTCTTTTTTATGGCAGGTCTCCGTCCATTTAAATGTCACCTCTGCTCATTCGACTTTCCCAACAAGTCATTGCTCAAGGTATACTGACGAGCAAATGCCGTCTCTTTCACACATTCCATCCACTCATAAAAGTTCATGGGATACAAATGACTCTTTCGGCTATTACTTCAATATGTAGAAACGGGGACTGCGTGTGACCAACCTATTCCCGCCGAAATTTCCCGGTATATCAAGAAAATGTCAATGACTTGTTGAAATTTGGCCTTTTTGGTTTTTCACTTTGGTGCATGAGTATTTCCCTTTTCCGCACGGTAATAATGTGTCAACTTTCATAAATCGACAAATAAGAAAATTATTCATCGATTGATTGCAGGGGCATTTCCGCACTGTTCACGGCATCAAGCCATATGATTGCATCAGCTGCGCTGCTGCATTCTACCGACACGAGGAGTTGATGCAGCACAGGAGGGCGGAACATGAAGCACCTGCAGCACCTGCAGCTGCTGCAGATCCGACCATGCTGCAGGATGCGAATGAATCGACGATAAGTGGAGCAGATTCGATGGAGGAGGAGCAGAATGTGAGCAATTCTCTTTGATTATCGTACGAGGAGCAGTACTTGTTCAAAACAAATGTCTGTTAACATATTTGGCTCCTGAACTGTGTTCGTAAGCCATATTTCATGTATTTAACACAATGAATAGCCATATATAACAGATATTTTATTCTGAATACGGGAATAACCAAAACATTTTCGTAACACAGATTTATTAATTCAGATTGTGCTGACTCCTATGGACGTTCTTCGAGCGGGGATGAATTCAAATCAAGTCCGAACTGCATTGGCAACTGCAGAAAAGGAGGCAAACAACAGTAAAGCACCTGATGCACCGTAATCAGTTATTAAGTGCCATTGTTCAAAGATATAGTCAATTGTTTTTTTTTAGTTTATGTAATAATTTTCAGTTGTATGTTTTGTGTCACTAAGCCCACGACAGTTATCTCGATTGATCTCGTTATCATTACTTTTTCAGTATATTGGATATTAACGACTTCCATTTTAATGAATAAAATGTTTATGCAAAGAATAATAGTATGTAATAAATATCGGAACAACATGAACTTCTAACCTCCTTCTCTGTTGATAAAATTGAACCTTTGGAGAAGCGTAACATTCGTTCGGTGCGCGGGTAAAGTCTGGTGTCGGCTCGACATAAGACAGCTCCCCTGCTATTTTAACTGCCCCATCCGCTATTTTGCCTCACTTCGCTTCTAATCCTCGCACAACACTACTCCACGCAATCTGTCAGCGAGTCTTCTTTTCTCCTACGAACAAAGGGCAAGAGGGTTTCAACATGTGTTTCACATATTTCCTCGACTCATCGACTCCTTCTTTGTCCCAACCACTGCCGGTCTTTACACTGTCTTCTGCCATCTCTCTCTCTCTCTCAATCTCTCTCCCTAATTGCCTCCTCTCACAGTCCTCCTCTTTCTTCTATTCGCAGTGACCCCGCCAGACAACCCGTGAATGTTTACACCAAGTGTCCACTGGCTCTGTTGTTCCACTCATGTGCCAACTGTTCACGGTGCTTTTGCTTGTTTATAAATACGATCGTGATCTGCCAGATAAGCACTCTCCGATCAACACGGGTTAAACACCAACCGCCTTGCACCCGGTTATGCCCGAGTCTTCGGCGAGACTCAGCAAATTTCAGGAAAAAAATGTGACCTTTCTGCTTTCCCGAAGTTCTCTTAACGGGAAGTCTTCTTCTCCCTGCATGTTTTCCCCTCTTTTTCCTTCCTTCACCATTATTCCCTCTTCTCGTCCATCTCCCTCTCTTTCATTGCCATCTGCCCGTTTCTTACCCCCAAATCCTCAAATTATGAGTATTCACTTCATCGATTTTTTTACGCGAGTTGTTTTACTTTTTAGAGATGTGCGTTGTTCATTATTCGTTGATTTTTGTTGGTATTACCCACTTAAATGTATCATGTCAATAATCTCACGACATGATACGTTTAACACGTGATTCCAAACGTACAGAGTGGAGCAATGGTGAGGCAGCGTGCAATAGTGAGAGAGCCCCTCTCGTTTTTTCTCGTTTTTTTTTAAATTAAAAATCAATAATTGGCCCGTAGTAAATTCTAGAAAGCGCGGGCATGATGACCTGATCCCGGTATACTGTAACTGATATCGATTTTTTCACACCATGAACCCCTGTTCATGGTCCAAAATGGGGTTGGAAATATGTCGACAAAACATCAAGTGACCTACAGTAGCAATAGCACTGTACTTTGAGTACTGTAGAAAAGTTACCGTAACCAGGCTACCGTAATCCGGATATCTGATATTGATCAAATTACGCCATTTTTAGTTGCATGAGGTAAATTGCGAGTAGTCATTGACTGAAAGCCATACCGTTTGCCATCTACCGTACTCCCGGCTAGAGTAACTCTACAGTAATCCGAAAATTGGAAATTAATCAAATTTACCAGTTTTTGTTGTATCTATGAGCTAGGTATTGAGTAGACAATGTCTGAGGGGTTTACCGTTTCTCGGTCACGGTATCCTGGTTTACAGTGATCGCGTTACAATATGTCTTAAACAAATTGCGAAAATTGAGCCGAAATAGGTTGCATTACTGTAGCCCAGGATACTGTGACCGAGAAACGGTAAACCCCTCAGACATTGTCTACTCAAGACCTAGCTCATACAACAAAAACGGGTAAATTTGATCAATTTCCAATTTTCGGATTACTGTAGGGTTACTGTAGCCGGGATCAGGGCATCAGGCCCGCGCTTTCTCGAATTTACTACGGGCAAATTATTGATTTTTATTTTTTTCTTAAAAATTCCAGTATCTTAGAATTTTTTTCTATATTGATAAAAAATATAAAAAGAGGAGGTCAGTTTTTGGTTCACCACTAACTTTAATTACAGATGGATTCGGATGTCGTGAATAAAGTGGAAGCGATCGATAAGTGGAAGAGGAAGGTAAGAATATAATTTGCACTTAAGTTTGAGTTTTTCATTCCAAGTTATCTAAACGTTTAATTAAATCGTCCCAGAAATATCATTGTTTTCTGTATTTTTTCTAAAGCGATGGTATTAAAATTTCAGGCATTCGAGTATTCGTACACAGACAAAATGGGCAATTTGTTCACTCGAGTATTCGAAGTCATGCTGACTTTAGTGGAGAATGGAAATGGATCAGATGTGGGTATTTTATTTTTAATGGTCGTACATAAGAGAAAAAAATCCAATCATGTTACTTCAAAATCTCGACAGAAATTTGAAATTGTCAAAATGAAAAAAAATAATTATAGAAGACAAACACCACCCCAAAATTGCCATTTTTTAGAACTTGGAGTATGCCGTTGAGTCTCTGACGAGGGCGCGAGAGCACGTCATGAAGAATGACAAGATGAAGTGAGCTTTTATTTTTTTTGCAACTATACAATAAAGAGGAACAATGGAACAAACTAGAAAAGGCGGGGAAAGGGAAATACAGAAACTCACGAACATGACAGGAACATGGAAGAAAGTTTGAAAATATTCAGGGACATGCCTCTCAATGACTTTATCTACGGTATTTCGGAATCACTTGGTATTACGGCATCGTTGATCATCGAGAAAATGAAGGAAAAACTTCTAACTGAAGAAATCGAAGAAGTCAATCAGGTGAAATAATCAATAGAAATATTAAACAACATAAATTTGCATTAATGCAAACACTATTCTACATTTACTAAATCTCTTTGTCAACTTTTATAGTACAGGATCATTCCAACATAATCGCCCCTCACTCACCCACTGTTTCTACTCCTTCCGACAAGGGAGAAATCTCGGTGAGCACGTTAAACTAGCTAAATTAAGTACAAAATAACTCGCAAGAGCATGATATTTAAACTTTCTTCCCCGCTGGAAACAAAATGAATCATTTTTAATCGATTTCGTTGCAGCAGTCTCAGATGGAAGCGGAGGTTGGCCAACTGAATGTTTCCGTATCAGCAGGGATCGCATCTGATAACGCAGATATTATCAAGAATGAAATCGACTCTTCTCATACTGACGTAGTGCGTTTATTTTCACACTGCACGATCATTTTCAGATACATTTACAAAAAAAAGTTAGTTAAACTTTTTTCTGATGTTCCAGTGTTGTATTGTAGAGCTAAAGTTACTTGTCAAATCTGCAGAAAATCATAGTGAGTAAGTCTCAAAGTTGCAGCAGCTGCACGAGTCCGGTCTCTACTGCGGCGAGGACAGTGGCGAGCAAGAAGAGGGCGGGGCTGAAGCTGCTGCTGCAGATGCTGCAGTCACTGCACGCAGTGCTGCATCAAGGGTCGCACGTCCAATTTGTGAGATATGCGGCCGAGTCTTCACCAGTCGTTCGGCACTAGGAGTTCATCGAGCAAGCCATTCTGGTAAGCAAAAAAAAACACTTTATTCAGATTTGTAATTTGTCATATTTTTTTTTAATTTGCAGATTTCAAGTGTGAAATCTGTGGAAAGAAGACATTGGATCAGGAGAGATTGGATAAACACAGAGATATCTCTCATCCTAATGGAAACAGATGGAACAGAGTAATTTCATTAACGATTGCGATTTAGTTTCTTTATTGCATAATAAAACCTATAAATTACTGTGAAAAGATATGTTTTGATTGAGCGGTAGCAAAAATCAGTCACTCAAGTGAGTGCTAACTTTCCTAAATACTAACGTTGCTCAATACAGGTGCAGGGAGAAACTTCCAACGACGTTGGCGTTGTTACTCACTCCACTCCTATTTCCAGTAATGACAATGTGAGTGAACCTCACATTTTTATAGATCCGTCAATATAAAGACGGCATATTTTAAAAAAAAAATTCTTGCAGCGTTCGCGAAAGCGCTCTAACGTCTTCTACGGGGAGGAGAGCGATGAGGGAGAGGGAAGCGGGGCTACTGCTGCAGTTGCAGCACTTGCAGCCGAAGCTGCAACAGGTACTGCTGAAGCTGCTTCTGCTGAAGGTGCTGCAGAGATTGGGCATCCGTCGTTCAATTGCGATACCTGTAGTCGCTCGTTCGACAATGCAGCAGGGCTTCGAGCACATCGAAACATCCATTCCGGTTCGATTTATATATTTAAATTTGTTTTGAAAGCATAAAAGCGACTAATGAATTTTTAATTGATTTATTTTTTTTGCAGCATTCAAGTGTGTGATCTGTGGAAAGAGAACAATCGATGCGATAAGAATGAAGAGACACATGCAAGTCGTGCATCACAACGGGCTCGAAACGGTGAGGGTGTGGGTAAATAGTGAATACTCCAATTGTAATAGTTAATGGCTTGAAAAGAAATGGTTTATCGTTAATTTGGAACAAAAATATTCGCACATCCTGAAAATCGCATAAATCATATACCGAGATGTCAGAATCAGGTTCATTTACGTAGATAAAGCATAATCTTATTTTATATAATTTTAAAATATCCCCAATTTCAGGAGAATGTTCGCCGTACCAACGATGATTATAAATATGATGAGAACAGCAAGCGATTCAAGTGTAAATTGTGCGGACAGTTCTTCACTGCCAAGGCTTCATTGAAAGTTCATCGAATGAGACACGAAGGTGCGTCAAATGAAGGAATGGAAAGGAGTTAACCATTGATTCCTGTGCTACAACTATCTAGTAGAAATAATTTTTCGCGGCTGCCCAAAAATACTCTATGAGTGAGAATTTCTATGAGTGAGAAGCTAATTGTCTCGAATCGCAGGTCTCCGCCCCTTCAAATGCCAACTTTGCCCCTCCGACTTCGCCGCGAGAGCACTGCTCAAGGTCAAATTGATTCTGCCATTAGCATATATCGATTGATTTCAGGGACATCTCCGCAGCGCTCATGGCATCAAGCCGTTCGACTGTCGCATCTGCGGCGTCGAATTCTTTCGACGCGCGCAGCTCACGCAGCACAAGAGGGACGGGTGTGGGGATGCAGCTGCAGCTCCTGCAGCAACTGCAGCTGCAGCAGAGGAGATGAATAATGACGATGAGGATATGGAGAAGGACGAGAAGGTGAGAGAAATATTACATTATTTTGGATATTATTAGTCCATTCCTAAACGGATTTTTTTAAATTTAACGAATATTTATCCGGTTGGTTCAGGTTGTTCCCTCGTCCGGCGCTCAGCATAATGATACCAACATTGAAGACAACGTAGCCCCGTCAATTGATGAGAAAGACGAACTCATCATTATATTCTAGATTTCATTTCTTGTGCCTATTCTTTTGGCTAATCAATTTGTCATTTGATTTTCTAATTCGTTTGTCGAGAATTTATGTTTTGAATCACTGTTTGTTAATTGTCTATCGCCACTCAATCCACGACCTTTCCATAATATCACATTTGATCTCCATTTTTTACATATATCATTTCGCATAGTATCTCCCTGTTCACACGTATCTCTCTCCTTTTTAAAAGGGGCAGCAATAAGAACATCGCAGCTGTTCCGAATGTTTCTAGAAAAAAACTTCTCATCGAGACCAGCAGATGTGGTTTCATAATACTCAAATCGACTTTTCTTTTACCAGTTGTTTCTTCAACTTCAGTTGTTTCGTTTTCATTTCGCATTATTTGCATGAAGTTTGATCCAGCATAATCGTGGTTGACAGTTACAATGAGGTAGAAATACCAAAGAAACACAGCAGCACATATATAACCTGTGAGAGGGCTTCTTCCTTTCCTTCACCCCTCTCTCGCTTCTCTCATAACACAGGGCCCCTCTATCCACTCGAACTCACCATTTCTTTTGAATATAACCACAAGATATGTGGCTGTCCTCTCACCATATCCACTCACATATTCATATATACCCCCCTAGTCACTGTGCCCTCTAATAACCCTGTTATTGCAACTTCTCATTCTCCCCTCCTGTTCCACTCGCTCGCTTGATTAATAGGAGAGATAATATCGATCCAGATGTGATTCAGAGAGATCCTTTGCCCCTCATCTCGATTCCATCTTCTCAACTGTGACAGGCAGATCAGACACCAGCTGTTTATATCGATGAAAGAAATTGACAGAACTCATATTAACACCAAACATCATCCCTTCCTTCTCTTTGGTCGCCATTCTTTTACTCGTCGCGATATTATCTACGTGTGAATTCTCCCCAGGGTCGACTCCCAATAACCGCTATTGCATACTCTCGAGAAGTGGAGCTTACTAAATGATGGGCCCTTTTTTAACTCCCACTATTCATGATAAATGGAGAACACTTTTTCCTTATCAGAACACGAGACGACAAGATAAGATACGGTGAACTCGCGCCGTTTCTCCCATGAAAAGATTAGACAAACCAGCTGGCCCGTTCCCGCAGTGCCTCAAGAATGTTCCTGCTCTTTTTCCTCCATCTCTCTAATTCCTCCCCCACGACTCCACTTTCTACCCAATCTCTCACCTGTTCTCTCTCGCCCCTTGTCATCTCCCTCTTCCACCCTCTCTCATGTTTTCTTTCCGCCTTCCACCGAGCGAGCCTGTCCAGTTTGTTTTCGCGCTTGTTGCTGCTCTTTATTCGAGTCCACTTGCGGGAAAAGATTTCCGACTTTCGCGAAATAGCGCATATTGTCTTCCACTGCCCGTCGCGATTGAGCATAAGTCTTTAGGAGCTGATAATTCAGGATTATAGTCGTATTCTAACCGAGTAATTTTTCTCTTTTTCTTTTTTTTCTAACCGAGTTTTTTCTCATTTGTTTCGTCAGTTCGGTCTGTTCCATTCTCGTTCACTCTTGGTGCGACGAAATAGGCAGAGTAGGTCCGTATACTCGTGTATGCAGACTTACTATGCAAATATTCCCATTATCATCATCTCTCTTCGTTTCCTCCTCAATATAAGCACGTGATCGTACACAATAAAGCCACTCGCATTTCGGACCCGTATTAAACCCCTTCGTTCTCTTCTTTCTAGCATGAGCTTTATCTCCCTTCCAAGATCAATTCTCTCTAGCTACGTGGTATCTAAGGTAGCTCCTTTTTTCGCCCTCGTGCTTCAGACAGCTTTTCAACTCACTGTAGATGGCTTCTGCACAACTGATCAAAATTGCTAATGTTTGTTCTGCTTAAGCCGCCCAAACGAATGTTTCTATCAGTGTCGCCCTATCATCTGTATACGTCTATCAATTCCCTCAAGTCGTAAACTAACTCATGATTGTATTATCACCATGCAGTGTCCGCGATGGAAGACGAGCCGCCCAACCTCGACACGGAAATGATCAAGAATTGGAAGCGAAAGGTGACGAATTAAGAAAAATTGAAATATTACTGAAATTAGTACTTGTTCTTCATAATGTATGATTTTCTCGTAGAAAACATTGTTCACGCCCTCAGCCAATTTTCTTATTTACATTACATTTACATTTAATCAACTTTATCAGCTGGGTGAGAGTGTTAATTCAGCTGGGTTGCCATGATAGTTCTCCATTGCGTGTGATCGTGTCTTGCGAGTTGCATGAACTGAGGACCGGCAGCGTTGACGAAGTCGTCTCTCCATCTCTTAGCGGGTCTTCCTCTCTTTCGCTTCCCTCTTGGTGTTCACTCAACGTACACCAAGTTTCTGCAGTCACTTACAGTACAGAGCAAAAGTTCAATCATCGTCAATGGGAAAGCAGTGGAGGTTTCTATCGGAAGAGGGGTGCGTCAGGGGGATGGTCTGAGTCCGCGTCTATTTGTCTCGGTGATGGATACTGTATTCAACAAGGTCCAATGGCGTAGAAAAGGAATATGCATAGACGGCGAATATCTCTCCCATATTCTCTACGCAGATGATTGCGTACTTATTTCCCACGACTCACGCCAAATCCAAAATATGGTAACGGAACTAGAAAGGGAACTACTTGCGGTGAGCTTGCAACTTAATGGCTCAAAAACTGTCGCTTTGACGACTAATCCAATGGGCAGATCGGTCGTGGTAGGAGGTCGAGTAGTTAAGACGGTGGATAAGGTGGTGTATCTTGGGCAAGAAGTAACTCTTGGTCCGGATAGGTTTAGAGGAGAAATGCATAGGCGGGTCAGAAGCGCGAATTGGGCATTTTCTAAATACTCGGAATTCTTCCGAAAGCGAGGATGTCCCATGCCGCTCAAAAAGCGCTTATTCGACGGTGTAGTTCTCCCCGCACTCTTGTACGGAGCTGAAGCCTGGTACCTTTGTAAACGCGAAAAACAAACACTCTCTGTCGCCCAGCGCAAACTTGAACGCAAAATGATAGGAATCACCTTATTCGATCATGTTACCAATGACCGGATCCGTGGCATCACAAAACTGAAGGATGTTGTTAGAGAGGCGGAAAAGCGGAAATGGATATGGGTAGAGAGAATCTCGAAATTGTCCCACGATCGGTGGAATCGGAAGATGGTCGATTGGACACCAAGAGGGAAGCGAATTTTCTTATATCGCGATTAATTATTAAAATTCAGGCTTTCAATTATTCTTCGGAGGAGAAGATTGGGAACCTCTTGCTGAGAGCCTTCGATGTGATGGAGACGGTGGTGACCATGGGGGAATCAGACGTCAGCCAAATTCAACCTCATTATTTGGATATATTTAATGTATTTATAATTACAAAAATCAAATTTTACATAGTAAATTAGAGTGATTTATCTTCTTGCAGAAATTGGAATATGCGGTGACATCTCTCGAAAGCGAGATGGGGCATTCCCTCAGATACAAAGACTACAGGTGGGCTGGCTTTATTTACCGCATCACTCATCTTTTTTCCTGAGATAACAATGCACAACAGCAATCAATCAAATTTATCATGCCAAAAGTTTTATAAAATACATAAGCATACATAAGTATGTGAAAACACAATTTTGTGATGTAATCGGCCTGCGGCTGATAAGAAGTGTTGTTGTCATACTTGATTCTGCGAGCTATGGCAATGTCGAATATCCAGGGACTCGCCACTCAAAGATTTCATCTTTGGTCTAGCGGAATGCATTGCGGTTATGGTGAAACCGATGATCAACGTGACCCAAGAACAATTGGATCGAGAGGAAGAACAGGTTCCTATTCTCATATTTCTATATATGACGCCGTTTGCGTTAGGATCAACAAGGGTCAGGAACAGGCCAAAAATAGAATTCGCTGAAAACATGCTCCTAGGGGTAACTTCCGATGCTGAACACGCTGGCGTCATCGATTTCGCAATAGGACGCCGTTGGACGCCGGTATGGCGCCGCGCCCTTTGGGCGGAAAACTTGTTTTTCGATAATAACTTCTCAGAAACTCGTCAGAATGGCGGGAAAACTAAATGTTTAAATCAGAATTTCGCGCTCTATCAAATGGCGCTAATGTCACATCATGAAGATTTTTCGTTACGGAGAAAACGTCGATTTTTGACTCAAGCCCTATCGCGGCCGATCCGGGTACGAGTTTATAGAGTACATTTTTCTGATCATTTTGGTAATAAAAAGTTGACCCCGTGGAAAGTTGTTTTATTAGCATTAACAAGATTTTCACGCGCGCGGAACGCGTGTACACACGCGGCACCCGCATGGTCGACGCGGTAGTGGTCTAGAACTTCAATCCGAAGATCACTGGTTCGATTCCCATCGGTTGCCAAAGTTTTTTGTCGAATTTTTTTTCATTGAAAAATCACTTTTTTGAGGTTTCTGAAAATGCGCCAATAGGTGAAAATTCGATGGAAAAAAAATTCGGCAAAAAACTTTGGCAACCGATGGGAATCGAACCAGTGACCTTCGGATTGAAGTTCTAGACCACTACCGCATCGACCATGCGGATGCCGCGTGTGTACACGCGTTCCGCGCGCGTGGAATTTTTGTTAATGCTTGTAAAACAACTTTCCACGGGGTCAACTACCTCATGCCATACACCAAAATGATCAGAAAAATGTGCTCTATATACTCGTACCCGGATCGGCCGCGATAGGGCTTGAGTCAAAAATCGACTTTTTCTCCGTAACGAAAAATCTTCATGATGTGGCATTAGCGCCATTTGATAGAGCGCGAAATTCTGATCTAAACATTTAGTTTTCCTGCCATTCTGACGAGTTTCTGAGAAGTTATTATCGAAAAACGCGTTTTCCGCCCAAAGGGCGCGGCGCCATACCGGCGTCCAACGGCGTCCTATTGCGAAATCGATGACGCCAGCATGTTCAGCATCGGAAGTTACCCCTAGGAGCATGTTTTCAGCGAATTCTATTTTTGGCCTGTTCCAGACCTCTGTTGAGCCCTTGTTGATCCTAACGCAAACAGCGTCATATTCATGCGATGATCAAAAAACATAAGAAGATAACTTATGTGAATCCTTTCCTCTGGTTCTATAAATGAATGAATGAATATCACAAACTGCACATGTCATGCAAACTACAGGATCTTCCATACGATGCGAACGGCCCTTCTTCTGTCCATTCAAACTTCCAATACTCGCCGTCCAAATTCGAGATCGATGTAAGTACTGATTAGGGTTCTCTTATTGGAACTGATTCCGGAATTCCAATAAGGGGAATAAAGGAGAAGGGAAAATGAGCGGGCAATTGAATTCCAATGGATTTATAATGGAATTCTTTTCCAATAAGAGAACCCTAGTACTGATACTCACTATTCGCGTGCTTCCAAACATTGTTTGCTATTTATAGGACATGGTGCTGCAGAATATGAACAATCGAACGAGATCGACACACTCGGATGAACCAATGCAGCAAGATAATGGAATGGAGGCTACTGCCGCTGCAAATCAGGATCTCTCCATTCCTGAAAGCAGTGTACGCTGTTTTTCATTTGGATGTACAAATTAGAGTTTTGAAAGTGAGACAATCCGACACTTTCCAAACCCGCGTCTCAGAATGAGAGAGAGGCGAAATCCGACATCTCATTGTTTCCCACACCCACTATCCGATATCTCAGAGACCAATAAGTGATTTACATAACCCTGATTGAGAAGAACTAACATTTTAGCCTATGAATCTCATGAGGTTTGGTTGGTGAATGGTCTCAAATGATTTCTGGAACTGTAAGTTATTGTTTCTGTTATTTCTGTGGAGCTAAATAGCTTGAATCCCTTCGACAATCTGCGCTAAAAGATATCGGATAGTGAATCATTTCCGACTCTGGATATCGGATTTGTCTCATTCCGCGCTAATTGGCAAAAGAACCGGTCTCTACCCGAATACCCGGACCGAATTAAAACCTCTAGTACAAATATGAGGATAACTCACGTGTCTTTATCTTGGATACATATAATTTTTCCTCAATTTTCTACATCTCAATTTTGCAGCCGAAGCGCAAGCGTACGGCAGTGTTCAATTATTGTGAAGAGAGCGACGGCGGAGAAGTGGGCGGAGCTGCGGCTGCTGCAGAGGTCGTACAGTCTTCACTTGAATGTGAAACGCTCATTCGGTAGCAATTCAGCAATCGCCGTTCACAGAGCAGTTCACTCAGGTCTGTTGACGCGCCACAATTTATTGACAAGGGGTCTGCATAACCTCACGGAATGGTTTCTGTAAATTTCACTAAAATATGGAAATAAGATCTAAGGAGCAACTCAAAACAAGTTTCAAAAATTGCCCTAATCGATTCCTAAGGAATATTAACCAGGCAAAAGTAAGTCGCAAGCCCATCCACTCATTTGCATACATCTTGCAGTGACCTCCGAGAGTGTGATCCAATGGCTCAGGCGGTAGAGTGCCAGGGCTACCGATTTTGTCACGCGGGTTCAACCCCGCCCGGCAGTGAACCTTTTTGCTTCATTTTTGGAATATTTATTATAATATTAGTGAGAACATACTTTTTTAGCATCGATTTCGCGAAGAAAATATCCATTGCCTTTTATGGAAGAGAACTTTTAATCATTCCGAAGTGCGAGAATGTTTGGAATAACGACAGACCAAATATTGTGCTTATTTGCGACTCATCTGTTACGAATATCAGTCGACTGTCAACCTTTCTTTTCATAGAACACACTATAGACGGCGAGGCAAAACACAACATTCAACACTTCGTTGGACATCCCTTGTAGTGAATAGGTGAACCTATAGGTGAAGGTTGAATAGGAAATGTCTAACTTGGGAAAATAAACGTCAGCGGACGTCATTCAATAAATTTTTGTAGGGATGGTAGCTGATGAATCCGTTCAATCTATCCAATTCAAGAGTCAAATGCGGTTGGGCGCATTTTTACAAATTAATCATGCACAGGCTGGTATGAATTAGCAAATGTGGGTGTCTACCGTTGAAAAAAAGTATGTTCTACACTAATATTATATTCCAAAAATGAAGCAAAAAGGTTCACTGCCGGGCGGGGTTGAACCCCCGTGACAAAATCGGTAGCCCTGGCACACTACCGCCTGAGCCATTGGATCACATTTTCGTAGGTCACTCAAAGAAGTATGCAAAGGAGTGGATGGGCTTGCGACTTACTTTTGCCAGGTTAATATTCCTTAGGAATCGATTAGGGCAATTTTTGAAACATTTTTTGAGTTGCTCCTTAGGACTTATTTCCATATTTTAGTGAAATTTACGGAAACCTTTCCGTGAGGTTATGCAGACCCTTGTGAGAAATCGCTAGTTTCGCCCTGGTACGTGTGGCAGAATGCCAACACGTTTGTTCACCGAAACGAGAGAACATGTAGGAGGAGGTTTAACAACAAATCTTAGAAAAGAAACATTGGCGCGCTTTCCTGATACTTGATATGATTGTTGATTTTTCAACATATATTCTGCAGCATTCAAATGCGATATCTGCGGCAAAAATACGAAGGATGAGGAGCGGTTGGAGAGGCACATGGCTTTGATTCACCCGTCTCGAAAGCGGCCGAATAAAGCCGGTGCCCTTCCGAACAAGGTAATTTCACATTTTCGAATTTAAAAGTATCTTTTGTTCGAACAAGACTACTTTGGCTTGGAGAAACGATATTTTTACATTACATTTGAACAACTTTATCAGCTGATTTGGATGTTAGGTCAACTGGGTCGTCATTAGAGTTCTCCATTGAGTTTGATTGTTCCTTGCGATTTGCATGAAGAGAGGTCCAGCTGCCTTTACAAATCGTCCCTCCATCTCTTAGCCGGTCTTCCACGCTTCCTCTTGCCTCTTGGGGTCCTGAGAATGACTTTCAGATATTCTCAGGAAGATACATGGTTCTCCCATGTATCTTCCTGAGAAACGATATGGGAGCGTAGAAGTAATATTCTTGCAGGAGCGGCCTGGAACGTCAGCCAGCTCCGCTCCCACCAACAGCAAACAACCTCAAATTCGAAGGAGGAAAAGGAAGGCGAGTCGATGAAATTTTACATTCAACAACTTTATCACCTGATTTGAGGGTTAGGTCGCCGTTAAAGTTCGCCATTGACATTTCTCAATAATATCTAGCAGCAAATTCGATATGTAAAACAATGCGTTGCCATGAAGCATCTTCGCTTAGTATCCAAAGAACTTATGTATTTAATCTCAATATGGGAGCACGAGACAATGTACGAATTGCAGCAGAACGACAACTTTGATAAGAAACCAAAGAAATCTTTCAAATGTCATGCTTGTGTGAAGGCATTCACCAATAAACACGCCTTGAACATTCACGCACTGACACATGGAGGTGAGCATTCACTAATTGTCCAGCAACATCGTATTTTACCGTATGAGTGCAATCAGGCGCTAACGGGGGAATATATGTTACAACAATAATTGCCATTTATCAGGTAGTCGTGATTTCAAGTGCAACCACTGTTTATTCAAGTGCTATACTGATTCCTATCTCAAGGTATTTTGTTTGCATTATTTACCCGTCTGAAAACATATTTATCGATCTATTTCAGATGCACTTGCGAATCGCACACGAGATACGACCGTACACGTGCGAGAAATGCGTCGCGAAGTTTTTCAAGTACAAGGAGTTGAAGGAGCACAAATTGGTGTGTGCTGCAGCTGCTGTGGCTGCTGCAAAGGCTGCTGCAGCACTCTCTGAGGACGACGAGGAGGTGAGCGACATGAGAAATTCAATTGTACATAGTAAAAAAAGGTTATAGTGACCATCGGGGATAAAAATAACACTTTTAAAATGATACTCCGGAGCTTTCTTTCTTTGCCATTCTTATCTCGTGCGGAACGCTTTATTATTTTTGAAGAGTGTTTCTGAATTTGTAATAATGGTGATCCACATGCGTAATTCAGATTGCCCCAGTGCCGTTGAACGTGGGAGTAGGAGAAAGAGGAGGAGGAAGAGAGAGCGAAACTGATCAGAAGGAAGGAGGACCTCCTTCGACAGATTCCAGTGATAGCGACGTCGTTATTATCGATCCATAGAATAATCACTTAGAAATGTTATTGGAGCTAGCTCTCCTCCCAATGAGTACAATCATTCTTGCCATCGTTGTATCTTCATTAGATGATCTACTATTCCGACTACCTCAGATATTCTTTTCCCACTTATTCCTTTGTTTCTGTTTTCATGATCATACGCTTTAATTTTCGTAATTGCGATACACGTTTTTTTCCAAAGATACTTTCACAGTTCAATCTTTTCTTTCTGATTGAACACGAAAAGCCTGTCCCTCGTCTCTTCGTATTTTTCTTTCCAAGCCGTCGTGTTCCTTCTTATGTCCGATTTCTGATTTTGGTCCATCATCAACTCAATAAAACTAGCAGTCTATGTTTTCATGATGATACGCTTTAATTTTCGTAAAAAAAGGTATAAAAGGTAAAGGTAAAGGTGTTAGGTCTTCTACACGCAAGGCGGTTTCGACCACCCCTATGCCTGAGGGGCAACGAGAGCCTGTCCTGAGATGATCAGCGGCCTGTTGCGAGGCTATTCTCGTGTTGTGTGCACGTGAATCGGGGATCCCTTTCGAGGCATGTTTGGATCGTGATTTACCAATCACTACCAACATTTCTTAACCCCCTTGGTTGGGTGGATCTGCAGGCACGGGGGGTCGAACTTGTGACCATTCGATTCGCATTCTAGCACACAACCACTGCGCTACCCGGCCGGCGTATGGTGGAAAAAAAAGAAGAAATTCCCGAAATGAATCGCAAAAAAAAAAATTTTTTTTTTGAATTCCCGTAATTCGCGAAAATTTGTTTTGCATTCACGTCCTGATAAGGGTAGTGAGAACACTTTCCTTATCAGAACGCGAAAAGATAAGATAAGATAACGTGAATTTTTCTATTCAAAAGGTTATTCAAACTAGCGCTATGCCGCAGTGCCTCTAGAATGTTCCTTTCCTTCCTCCATCTCTCTCTCGCTCTAACTCTTTCCTCCCTTCGCATATCTACCCTCCACTATCTCCCCACTCTCTCACTTCGGCCATCTCTTTCTACCTCCCTCCGATTTTCCCTCGCCTGCAGTGCTGTCCAGTTCGCGCTTCTTGTTGCTCATTATTCGAGTCCGCCTGCGGCAAAAATTCCGACTTATGCGAAATAGCCCGCCTTGTTTACCACCTTCCGTCGCTGTTGAGAGTATTTATTAGTTAATTATTCAGGATTATATTCGTATTATAACTGATTAATTACCGCCACTTAACCCTCGATGTTGCGAAATAAGCGTATTAGGTAGAATTGTTAGGCCACCATTTTCTCTTTGAAGATTAATCGCCTCTTTTCTCTCTCCTCCCTTCCTTTTCTCTTCAATGTTATCACTTCGACGGTGGCAATGCCTTTTAGAGAGTGATGAGGAACATATTTTTCACTTTCTTTAATCCGTTCTCTTCATATTTCCTCTCGCTCCCTTCTCTTCTTTCTTGCGTGTTCTCATTTCCAAGTTCACATGAGAGTGAGGATTTTGCTCTTGTTTCAAACGCCGCGATTCTACGATCTTATCTGCATCTCGTTTGAACATTGAAAATCGGGCAACTTTATAACTCAATAAGGATGTGTAATTACTCAGAAATGGTTATATTTGTCCCGATCCTTAGTAATGCTTGCCGATGTTTCATCTTCTATTGGTGACAGCTAGCCCATTCGTATATTTCTTATCAATTTGCGTAGTTATATACTCAAATTATCGTCATCATCTAGTGCCCGAGATGGATGACGAGCCGCCCAACATTGATACCGGAATTATCAAGAAATGGAAAAGGAAGGTGATAATAAATGTCCCCAAATTTTTTGTGCACATTCAAATTTTTTTTTCTTAAAGCGTAGCTTACTCGTAGAAAACGTTGTTCACGCCTTCTGCCAATTTCGTTATAAAGAGATCAATTAGCAATTAAATTGCAGGCTTGTAATTATTCTTCGGAGGAGAAAATTGGGAATCTCCTACTTCGCGCCTTCGACGTGATGGAGAATGTTGTCGCGCCCGGACGAGAATCAGACGTCAGCTAAACTCAAATATATTATTTTAATATGAGTTATTCGTCCAAAATAGAGCGTTTTTCCCACTGCAGAAATTGGAATATTCCGTAAATTCTATGAAGACGGAGATGGAACATTCTGCCAAATATAAAGACTACAGGTGGGTTCGTTTTATATGAACCGCAATCATCTTTGCTTCCTGATAGTATGCGATAGTTGCTCCTTCATCTTTCGCAGCGGGGGTAACGGAGGAGGCTCAGACGTATTAGGTCTGCTAGGGTCTCTCCATAGATGAATACGAAATGTCTTCAATGGGTGATTCCTGAAACCAGTACGTTAATCCGATAAGATTGATCAACGTTATTCGCGTTAGGCTCTGTGCAAAACTCACCCTGTCGCGGGGTGTGATAGATAAGGGGAAATGAGGAGACAGCGATCGCGCCTTTGAAAAATAGGAGGAGGAATCAAGTGTGAGGAGGGGAGACTCCTGGTACTCCTCCTTTAACAGATGGTGCAATAATGAATTACGTTATTTGTGCCAATATCAACTATTCAGAGACTCTCCACTCAAGGACTTCATCTATGGATTGTGCGAATGCATCTCATTCATGGTCAAACCGACGATCAATTCTACCCACGAGCACAACTCAGAAATTGGAGAGAATAATCAGGTTATTTTGCGATTTTATGCGACATGCGAAATAGATAAACTGCAGGATCTGCCATATGATACGATCGGCCCTTCTTCTGTCTATTCAAACTTCCAGTATTTTCCCTCCAAATTCGAGATCGAGGTCAGTCTTAAAGCGCATTCGATTGGTTTACTCAAAACGCGACCGTGATTGCGAAAGTTACGGTGTCCCAGAAACTTGGATAGCAGTGGATATGTAGTCCTCGCTAGCAACTGGCCTTGCCGGTGGCCCCGGTTAAGTAGTCTCATGTCGATGTACAGTCCTCTCGATTTCGGTTCAACGTTAGTTATTTGTAGGACATGGTTATGCAGAACGTGAATAATCGACTGGGACAAGGACATTCGAATGGACCGGTTGAGCACGGAAATCATATGGAGACTGCGGCTGCTGCAGATGAGGACCTCACCATCCACTACAGCAGCGTACGCATTTTTTGTGCTTCAAA
This sequence comes from Pristionchus fissidentatus, assembly GCA_036245785.1. Classification (NCBI taxonomy): domain Eukaryota; kingdom Metazoa; phylum Nematoda; class Chromadorea; order Rhabditida; family Neodiplogasteridae; genus Pristionchus; species Pristionchus fissidentatus. Next base: position 10,625,804 of record BTSY01000006.1, read on the forward strand.
TATTGAAAATTATAGCGAACAGCCTAAATGGCCAACTAAATAACGAAACGTTATAGGTTAAACCATTGCAGACGAACATCGTCCACGGCAAGGAGGGCGAGGTTACAGCTTCTAAAGCTACTGCCGATGTCCCATCTCCAGTAGCCGTCCCGCAGTATTCACCATTCGTGTGTGAGACGTGCGGACGCGCGTTCGGCAGTGAAATTGCCCTCCGTGCTCATCGACCATACCATTCAGGTCCATTTCTACTAAGAAAAAAGTCACTAGGATCAGGACACCAAGTGAAAAAGCTCACTTACCTAAGTGGAAATAAGAGACATTTCACTTGGTGTCCCGATCCTAGTGACTTTTTGCTGAGTGTGTATATGTCGAGCACAAAAGAACAGTCGTTACAGCACACAAGTGTGATCTATGTGGAAAAGGGATGTCGAGCAAAGATCGATTGGATAAGCACAAGGCGTCCTTCCATCCAGGAGGAATACGACGGATCAAGATTCCCGAGCCTACAAAAGTATACTTTTTAAAAATAAACATTTTTTTCTGCGGTGGTACAGTTAAAATTTGCTAGATTAAAGGGACCAGGCAGTGAAAAAACAAGTTATTTTTTAAATAAAAGAAAATTCTGTTCCCGGAAGAATGCTATAAACAGCATATTTTTGCGATTTTTTTGAAATTAGTTATGAATTTTCAAAGTTTCGCCTTTTTTCACAGACAAGTTACGGTAGCAACTACACCACAATTCATTCCTCTAAAATCAGACATCTTCATGTACCTTGTTTGTGCGCAATGATTCCGAGAGTGGACAAAAACCCTGCGTTCCTCTTTTTGTTGCATTATCTAATCATCCGACCAATTTAAATAGCTTTCTGTCTTTTCGGAAATTGGCGACGCACCGTTCCTGACGCTTATTTCAAATTAAAATAACTAATTTTAAAAAATGCTAAAAATTTGGTTTTTTTTCTTCATTTTTCATTAGATCATGGTGAGTAAAGTTCATTTAAAAATTACGACAATTAAAAATCTGTTTTTGCACGTTGCCTGGTCCCTTTAAGCGATTGTATTGATATTGAAAGATAGTTTCGCAATATTGTTAAAACTTCTTGTAAAAATTTTAATATGTGTAAAACTGGATCGCAGGAGAAAGCAGCGACGTCTTCCAATTCCGCAACAGCAGTCAACGACGAATCTAATGGGAACCAACCGAGCACTTCTTGTACCGCAAAGGGAAGGAATCGTCTCAAGAAGAGGAAGAGGAAGGTGAGAAAGGGCTTAGGATGTATATACTGTCTCGGTGTTGTTTTTTTGCGGAGCTTTCATAATTGGGTTATAGTTTGCGTATGCATATATGATTTATTATTCCTCGATACATTCCAGCAAAACGACAACTTCGATAAAAAGCCGAAGAAAGGGCTCAAGTGTATGAAATGCGGGAAAGCATTCGCACAATCGCAATCGTTGGAGGTTCACATGCTGAGACATGAAGGTGACTCTTCTCATAGTGTGCCCCGAATATCACACCAGACTACCAGACTAAGCCAAGGCTAAGCTGAGGGAAGACTTTTCATATCAGACAAGTAATCATAATTATAAAAATGCTAGAAAACAACACTAAACTGTTGAAAATTGCTCCGAAATAAAGAAATAAAAATATAATGTTTCCAAGGATTACTATTATCAGGCATTCGCCCTTTTGTGTGCAACGCTGGAGATTGTCGAGTCGACTTTTATTGTGATGCAGATTTGAAGGTATATTTTCCGCTATCACTCATATTTACTTAAAATAGTTATTCGATAATCGATATTTGTTAGTTAGTTATTATAAATTTACAAAGAACGGTCCAAAATAATAAAACGTTCCGCTCCTAAACAAGAGATATGGCTGCGAGAGAACATGCCAAAGCGAGAGACACGCCGAGGTATAGAAAGAGAGTACATGCGCCAGTAGTCCAGTCCATGAACATAGCATTTTAAAATTATATGATTTATTACAGAAGCATCAACGGATCGTTCACAATCTACTGCCTTATTCCTGCGCGAGTTGCGAGATGAAATTTGCGATACGGAAAGAGCTCACGCAGCACAACCTTATTTGTGCTGCGGCTGCTGCAGCTGCTGCAAAGGCCGCAGCAGCACTCTCTGAGGAGGATGAGGAGGTAATAAACCTAAGTATCTAAAGAAACCTCTATTATGATAAGTATGATGAAAGCCCTTGGTAAATTCTTAGTGATTGGCAAGCGAAATTCAGATGGAGCCGTCGCCAATGGGCGCTGTTGGAAATGAAGGAGGAGAAGGTCAACTTGATCTGATAGAAGGAGGACCGCTTTCTGCCGATTCTAGCAACAGTGACGTCGTTATTATCGATCCGTAGTTTGATAACTTAGAAGATTGGTTGAAATTAGCCTTCATGTCAATGAGTACAATGTTACTTGCCCTATTTGTGATCTACATTTCAAATTTCCTCACTATAGATGTTGTTTCTTTACTCATTTCCTTGTCTCAGTTTTCATTGTGTTAAGCTTTAATATTGGTAGTAGTGATAAACTGTCGTTTCCGCAGATGCATTCCACGGTTGTTTCAGTGTTTCCCTACTTACTGTGTTTATCCACATTATACGAATTAACTTGTTTTCTTAGATAAGATCTGATTGAGTAGTGATGATGCAATATTGGGGAGTTCAGAGTCCGTAGTATCTCTTGAACAGCGATCGGAGATAATCCTGCTCCCCTTGAATGTAGAAACGGGGGAAATACTCCGAGAGCTCTCTCTTTTGTTGGATCACTGGGGATCCATTTATCAAAAGGACTTGATATCGGAACTGGGGCTGATAACAGGGACTCTTTATCATTGTCTCGTGATCTACATATTCTCTCTTAATTCTACTCCTCTTCTCTATCCAAAAAGCTTTCTACCTCTTTTCCTCCCGATTCATTCCGTAGCCATCAATTGTACTTCGTCACGAGCGATTACAGTCGAGGTAGGTCAGACTTTAACATTTAAGTTGACTACCTAGTGATGATGCAATTTCTGCTGTACCTCCAAACCAATCGAACAACACGACACACGTCGCTTCCGACTGCTGGACACCCTTTTCGAATAAGCAAATAAGTTTCGTACTTCTGGAATTGCTTCAATTTCCTCGGAGATTGGATATTCGAGTTCACGAAGGGCCTTCTGAAAGAGATAATAGATGCTCATTGTGAAACACAGGTAGGGCTGGCCTCGTGAGAGCCGTAAACACAGTAGACCAAGGATCTTTCTGACAACCCCATCTCAAAACCATTTGTATTTTTTTCATAGGAAAAGCTGGTAAGTTAGTCATGAAAAGCGGGAAGGGCAATTGATTCATTTCTGGGATCAAAATTCCGATAAAGTATGACTGGCTAAAATATTGGACTTTCCGTTGGAACAACGAAAATATCATTGTTGTTTACTTGGAGAATGTTGGGAGGCTCGGGTTTTGTTGGTTAGACAGTCATTTCCATCACAGATATAATCTTGCTCTTTTTGCTTTTTCTACTCCATTCTTGAGTAGCCGCTTCCTTCATAGAATTATCACTCTTGCCGCCTTTCGACGCCTGAAATAAAATTATGATTTGGTAATTTACGCAAATGATGTTTTACGGACACTGTGTATTATGTAAGAGCTACATTACGGATACGCTACAGTACGGATATTGTGTATTAGGGCATTTAGAGTATACCGTACGCGTAATACGCCATATCCGTAATTTCAACGAAAGTGTCCATAAGACAAAGAAAAAAGTTCAAATGACCATCGCGATGGAAAGAAAAAAAGTCGAAATTTATGTAATTGATTATTCACATTCATTTATTTTTTTGAAGGGGAAATTAGCTAATTTGATTGAATTTCATTGATCGGTCAAATTAATTAATTTCCTTCAGTTTGCAAGAAGGAAATTAGCGAATTTGACTACTCGATTACAGGGAGAATCCTGGGAGACCACAATTATCCCTTCATTTCTGGTCTTTTCACTCGCGATGAGTGGTTCGTCCCCACTCTTCTCTCTCGTCTTCCTTTTTATCCAAATCAATCTTGCAAGCTCTCGCTGCCAGTTTCCAGCTCTTTTGCCACCACCAAAAACACCACTCGGTCAGTTTAATAGACGTAAAGCAATTTCGCGATATGTCTAAGAATAACACGAATGTTATGGATATATTTTATTTTAATCGAAAGAAATTGCAGAAGGGAAAGTTGAATGCAAGGCAACAGAGACGCCCATCTGCGAATTCACGTAATATTTTGTATTCAATTTTAATTTGGCTAGCAAGAATTCGATCGATCGCGTTTTTTTATTGTAATTGTTGTATTTTAGGTACAAACACATTGCGATGGGCGGGAACGAGGATCCATACGTGATCATAGCCTACTCGCCATGCGCCCAACGGAAATTTACGAACGATTATGTGAGTTCACGCAACCTGTGACGTCATTTATGCTCGGTTTGAAATTAACAAGAAAAGAATTTGTTTAAAACGCGTTCTCTGTAAGAGCGCAGAGAAATCTGAGGTATACGGCACAACTCCTTCAATGTTACCTATTCGGACTCAAACTTTTTTCACGAACAGTCTTAGGTGTAAATTAAATTTTAAACGTGAGAAATACTGAAAATGTCAACTTTTGAAAAATAGATATTTTGTTTATCTCCCATGCATGTCATTTGAAAGAGCATCAAAAGTTATGAATACATTTTTACATTTTGTTTTTTGAATAAATTACACTTAATTTGTGACCCTAAACTTTCCATCCCCATTATCAAAAATCATTTATTGCTAATTGCGGACCTCCCATCATCACTAGGTATTCCTGTTCCCAATCTATAGATCCCCTCCCCAACTCCGAACACTTCCCCGATTTGGGCACCACACGGAGATCCAATAAGACATACATTGGATAAGCGGCTCCTCCACCGCTTTTGAGGCTCCTCCCCTCACTCCTAATTCCCGTGCGGTGGCCCCGATCACTCCCTTCCCGCTCCCCACTCCTTGAATGACCCATTATTAAATATCATTTTTAACTCGTTCATTTTTGTACATGTTGTCGCACCCTTGTGGTGTACGATAAAAAAATTTAGACCTGGTCGATCACTTTGAATGAAAATATGGCCGAAAATCAAACTTTACTAAAAATATCAATTTCTGCGGATGTGAATATCGATTTTCGCTTATAGTGGTTCAATCGTCCTGAAATTTTAAATGTATGCATAACTTTTGGTGCTCTTTCATATGGCATGCATGGGGTTTAGTTTTTAAGTGTGGAAAAACTTTTCTGGTCACTTTTTGAATGAAAATGTTACCCGAGTGATCAGGGTATAGTGAATATAGGAGTACTTTCACTCCCTAAATACCTAAAGTGTAGTAGCAAATTGGATTCTACGATGAAAAATACATAATATAAGTCGGAACCACGACTTAGAAATCGCGGGAACAATTTTTCCGGGATTAAAATTTCACCCGAACTATAAATTTCTGCGAACGCAAGCACCGATCTTTGCTCCCTGCTGCTCAAAATCCAAAAAAAAATATAGAATTATACATAACTTTTGATGCTCTTTCGAATGATATAACACTATAACACTATAGGAAAATAAAAAAAATTGGAAAAAAAAGTTGTTTTTTTTTCGTTCTTACGGAGAACGCGTTTTAATATGAATAAAACGTATTACATTCAGAGATCTGGGGAACACTGCAAAATGTACACATGCCCATCGGACAACTGGAATTCAACGGACGAGATCTTGCATTGCGTTAAGTGCCGGTATATTTCAACATCTATAAAATGAAAACTAACAACTGCGCATTATGTCTACGATTCGGTGCCTTCTCTACTCCAACAAATATTCTTCAGGTGCGAGGGCAACAGGTGTACCAGCGGGCAGGCGATGATGTACACTGCAGCCGTGCTGCATGGGTCGGTGCTGCAGAAGAAAGAGGTCGGACACTTGCTGCAGCTGCTGCAGCTGCTGCAAAATCAGATATTGCAGCACGTCGCGCTCTATCGCTACTCGATTTACGACAACTTCAGCGATGATTTGAGTCCCGAGAAATTTGCGGTATAATTCGATTTTGGAAAACAAAATGATTAATCTTCATTTCAGGAAACAAGAGCGGAGGTCCGCTCGGACGATTTCAATCCAAGGGTCGGAAGGATTACTGTATCTCAAGAGTAATATCGATTTGTAGATTCGAGTGAAACGGGAATTGTTCAACCATCTCCGACAGATGATTCTTGCAATCACTTGCATCACAATTGCGACATCGGCACTATATCGACAGACAAATCAATGGATTGATGTAATTAATTATCGATTAATTAGTCGATTTAATAAAAAAATGAAAATATTCCAGGCTCGTAACCGCAAGAAGAAAAAATCATTGAAGAAATCGGTAGCCCGACCATCTAGAGAATTCGTAGCTGGATCAGTTGAAGAGGACCGAGTAGAGGAATATCTCAGAGTTAGTCCCTTATCTCCTCATTTCGTCATCACTACGCAATTCAGAGTGAACATCTACTCTTCAATTGGAATCGTCCACACCAATTATTGACTCCCCTTGCATGTTTCCACAAGGGATTCAATGTCGAACCGGTGCAGATCAACATTTTCGAGGAGAAACCGGTCGGTTTCTTTGATTTATGTGGAAGACCGGCACATTCGTGTTTCATCCAAAATTCGTATTCTTCTGCTAATCGCTTCTAATCGAAATTCCAATAACTGTCCAAATTCCAGCTTCGCTGCAATCAATCGAAAGAATTCATTGTGCTCACGGCGTAAATTCGATCCCAACTTATAATAAGAAACCCAAAACTTTACAGAAGAAACACGATAAAGATGATTCTTACAAAACTGTTTTTGAATTTCTCGCATAGATATTTGTGTTTAATCTGCGTGAGGTCAAACATGATTACAGTTTTATTACAGTAGCCATCGCTCATCGCGTTTCTCCTCTTTGACTTTCTTAGTTGCTTAGCACATTGGTTAATCTTCAGCGGGTAGGACCGCGTGGAACACGGTTCCTCCAGTATTCGCGGTCTCGATCTCTCCAATGGAGGCAGGGCTGCCGGAGTAACGCACCCGGGTGTCCTCGATCGAATCATTCCATCTTGATGAGGTCTGCCGCTAGTCGTTTGGAATCTAGCGGCAGGAACCGGCGTCGTCATAAAGTATACGAAATTCAATTGTTTTTGTTCAGCTAGAAATCAAAGAAAGATTGAAAACGGCGAAGCAAATATATTTCGGTCTATCTGTCCCGTAGGGTCGGGTTCAACAACAACGAATTGCGATCAAAAACGTGAACACGGGAGAAAAAATGGAATAGGCGATATCTACTCGAGTCAATCTTCGTCTTCCTTGGTTGCTGTGTCAATTGGGTGATTGTTCATCTGCAGCTGAGACTGAACGTGCTCCACAATCTTCCTTGTTGTGCTGATTCAACTGCGCCTGCAGGTAGAATTCCGCCCCGCAGTTGCCGCATTGATATGGTCTGATGTCGTGCACTTCACGCAAGTGTCTCTGCCATGTATCCATTAACCATTACATGCACATATGTACCATGAGCGCTGCCTTTGCTCTGAAGTCCGAGGGGCAGCGGTCACATTTGTGCGGGTGGATGCCTGCAGTTTTTTTATTAGAAACATACCAGAAACATATTAGAAAAGTAACACGTGAGAAAGCCGTGGATGGATCACGCTAGGAAGAGATTGCATTCTGTTCATAACAGCAAGCAGAAGTCTGATAATGATATTCGAATTCAATCACCTTCATGTCTCAGCATATGCGACGATAGTGAGGTGCGGCTTGTGAAACTCGATCCACATTTGTCACAATCGAATTTCTTGACAACATTAAAACGTGAATCATTGGAAGACTCCTTCTGGAATCAACGTTTCATGAAGGAAGAAAAGCTGTGCACTAGACGAAGCAGTACTCTACTCTCACTTCGAATTTGCTAGAGCATCTTTCTAGAAAACGGGTCTGTGGAAACTTCTTGCTTACATTTAAGCAAGTTCGTTTGCTTACGGCAAATGGAGAGAGAGATGGTGAAAACGAGCAAAATTCTGCATCGAGAGGGTGCGAACCCAGTATCATCGGATTACTGGTTGGACACACTACCTACTGCGCCATTCTCTGGATGCTGAGAGAGTGCTTAGAAGAGTTCACGACAGACACTTCGCTCAGTGAGCCCCTCGAAAATAAGCACGTAACTTGCTAAGCAAATGAGTTAGCAAGCGCTTTTCTTAGCAAATTCGCTGTGAGAGTATATCAGCTACTTGAACACAAACTACTGAACTCCTCAATTGTACAGTATCTCTCTCGTTTAGATAGCGGGCATATTCATACACATAAAATAAAATTGTTACCTTCACGCCGGTAGTGTTTTTGGAGAAGGGTCCTGAAATTAACAAATATACAATAAATTCTGCTGCTTTAATCGATTAAGAATAACTAACCACCATGGTAGGAGCGATGCGCCAGCATTGCATGGCGATTCTTGAATGTTCTTCGGCATAGATCGCAGGTGTGGCCTTGAGTGGCCGGCGCGGTAGCACCAAGAGACTCGTCTGTCTCTTCTTCATTGCCTTCTCGATAGCTGAAGGTCGTGTTGCGCTTCCGCAGGTGCTGTAAAGTGAAGAAAGAATCTGCGCTAACAGAGGTAAAGTAGCACGATACAGCCCTTTTTGAACACGGCCCGTTCTAGCCGGCTAGAGCCGGCCCTTAGCGCACCCTGTCACCATTAGCGCTCCCTGGTCATCGATAAATGTCGATTGGATTTTACGTTATTAATTATACTCTTTTTAATTTTGTTAGAAAAATTCGTTTAAAGAAAATTCGAATTAAAAGAGTTTGACGAAAAAGCTTACAATACCTGTGTAATTTTTCTCTTTGATTTGAACTGAAGATATTTCAAAAAAATATTTCGTAACGGGAATCAACAAACAATGCATATAAAATTTTATTAACGCAAAACGGTAACAAATGGCCTGAATCTTATGACTGAAAAAAGTTCGTCTCGTATTTCTCTCTTCGATCCACAAATTTCCAGGGGCCTCTTAGGACCGGCCCAGGCCCGGTGTTTAGAGCGGAAACAACCAGGACTAAACAGTACAGATACCTCGATTCACCAGTTGACTAAATTATGCCAACGAATAGAAACTTGTGATGAACTAGAAACCTACGTCAATGTACCAGCCTCCTTCGACAGAGGGACGAGATCGCTTCTTGACGCTTTTGCCATTGCCTCTCTGCTGCTAAACGACTGTTATCACACCTTATTGAGTCATATCGCCAAATTGTCTTCCAATCAAGTATCCCAAGTTTCAAACTAAACGAAAAAAGTACTGTCAATTGAACATACACTGCGACCGGCATCAGTGTTCTTGTGGATTATGCGGTTTGAAGTCCCAGTGTATACGACCGCTGCTGCACGGTCGATCGGCTGCAGAGAAGGGGCCGTTTTCTGCAGCGGCTGTGGTTGCTGCATGGAAAGGGGCTGCACATCCAGATCATCGTGCTGCAGCTGCTGCTCCTCCTGTACTTGCTGCAGCCCAGTCAGCTGCAAATGATCATCGATGGGAGACGAACGATATGTGATAAATTGGAACGGTTGATTCTGAACTATCTAACTTAACCAACATCCTGAATACGAATATTATCAGGTGTCCCAAGTTCCGAAGGATTTAGAGAAATTATGAACACTTCTACACAGACCTTTTCTTTCCACAACGTTGATTTGGTAGTGTCTGAAGATTCGACCTCTTCCTGAAGAAGTAGAAGTATCATGAATCCCATCAAATATACGAGACATTTTATTCGGTTTTCACTGTTTTCCGGGAATCAATGAGTTTAAAAGTAATTTGTTTAATTCCTAACTCTTTTGACATTGATAATTCTTAGATCCTCCTCTTTGCTTCTTTCAATCATGGATTCCAATGTGTATACGAGGCTCTCCACAACGCCGTAGACGAGGGATTGCAGGGGCATATCACTGTATTAAAGAAGGAGTAACACGAATCTCCTGCTCCGTCATTCATCATCTCATATGTTTCAACGACGCGGTCGCTTTCTCCTCCTCTACCCTTATCCCTCCCTCTCATTTTTGAATCCCTGCATTCAGGATCAGTTTGGCACAGAGCCAAACGCGAATAACTTTGTTCAAACTTATCGGCTGAACATGCGATTTGTGGGGCTCTTATCTGGAAACCGATTACCATAGCATGACAGTGAGAACTCAGTTGACCAAAAGTTCGTGGGACACCACCTTTAAACAACGATTAGTGTTTCTTACTGTTTATGGTGGGTTATTGTACTAACTAAACAACTACTAAAGTAAGTTACTAAAGTGAGCAACTAATGGAGTGAACAGTACACAATGTAAATATAGCATAAGTAAATGAAATCGACCACTTAGCTAGAGCGGAAATGATTGCAATTGAATTGGATAAATATGAAGAAATCAAACATTAAAAAATATCGGAGAATTAAGTACTGCGAACAAACTTACCTCCTTGAATCTTTGCTCATGATTCGATTCCTTTCCGTCTCAAGCCCTTCTACCGCATCTTCGAAGTTCTAAAAACAGTATAATTATTCCTTCATATATGAGCCTGGAGTATATATATGATTTCTCTGCTTTATCCCCGCTTTCTTAGACGATTTGCAGGTGATTTTTCCCTTTACCACTGACCCTTGACTTTGGTCCGTGCTGCACTGCCATGTACATCACATCAAAAGCTGTCTTGAGTACTGATCCGATCTTTTTATTTGCCGCGTAGTCGAGAGCCTGTGAATCGATTGGCCATTCATTAAGAAGTGCGTATAATGTATAATTCCCATAGATCCTCAGAGTTCACCTTGGCCCTCAGTTCATCGATACGATTAGCCTTGTTTACTCGATCGGAGGACATCGATGATCACTTAACTAATTGTACTTACATATCTGCGAGAGTGGTTACATAATTTAGTTCCGATTCCGGATGTGAGAGTTCGCGCGATGTACAAGAAATGGAATTGGACAAGACCGCTCGCACTACTAGAAGACGATAAATGGGCCATTCGAGTCACTAATTGAACTCCATGGGATAAGCAGAGACCAGTCGAAAGACGTAAAACACGACGGCGCGATTAAATTTGATTTGATCTGCGAGAAGGAGATAAGTGAGGACAGGATATCCATGGAGAAAACATGACAAGAAAAATTTAAAATGGGCATCTTACATGAGCTACAGAGTTGCAATGATAGAATAGACGTTGAGTGGCGCGTTATATGCCAGAAGTGTCAAATTGTAGCAGCTAATAAAAGTACAGGACCGACTATAATGCAAGAGGTGGTAGGAAAGGAAGAAAGAAGGATGAAAAGTGATGAGAAAACAATGAGAGACGAGGAGAGGAGGCATCCATATGGGAAGGAGGAAAAGTAAGATGGGAGAGGAAGGAGGTAGACCAAGTGGCAAACATGAAACTTGATCATATACAGTCCTGGTTGTTTCCCCAATGAAAACTTCCCGGCCTGGCCGGGCCCGGATGGGCCCAAGTGGACCCATGCGATTTGTGGCTCGAATAGAAAGAAATTTGAGACAAACTCTGTGCAGTCAAAGAATTCAGGTCATTCGTCATCGGTAAGTGTCAACAGAAATTTAAATAACTATTTTTTAGTAATTTTAAATTCATTAGAAAATTTCGTTCTATGAAAAATCAGTTCGTGGTAAATGCAAAAGTCCAATAGATACTGTAATATTTTGCGTCAATCTCTATCGAAAGTCCTTTCCTTGCAATCATTTCTTTCAACGAAATGAAACGTAATAAAGCGAATAATTTAATTTTCAATCAATAACATTCGATGACTTGAGCTCGTTCACTGCACAGAGTTTGTCTCAAATTTCTTTCTATTCGAGCCACAAATCGCATGGGTCCACTTGGGCCCATCCGGGCCCGGCCGGGCCGGGAAGTTTTCATTGGGGAAACAACCAGGACTGTATGATGGCCAACTGCACGTTTATTGAAGGACGGGGAGTCATAGTTGGTTTCGCCCTCCTAATCTGGAGACAGAGAAAGGGGAGACAGATTCTGGCCCTAGCAACAAGGATTCCCCGCAGAATAGCATTATGGACGTGGCATAAAAAGAAGAGGACTTAATGGAGAAGGAAGAACGGCTGAATTAGAGAAATGGAGATGTCGTGGGGTTAGAGCAACTGAATGGGCATGCTTACAGAGTGAGTGAGATCGAAGTAGATAATACGCAAAGATTCCTAAAGACTATTATTTCAGAACGTCTGTCTGTCTGTCTGTCTGTCTGTGTGTCTGTCTGTCTGTGTGTCCGTCCGTCACGCTAAATATCTCGCGAACGGACACAGCTATCGACTCAGTTCCTTCGCTATCACATGCATCTCCACGAGAGTAACTTGCTCAATAAAAAAAAATTAAACAAAATCCATGGCCAAGTGGGTTACGCGCTTGACTAGCGATCTGAGCGACGCAGGTTCGACCCCCGCCGCGGGCAAATCTTTTGCCGCATTTTTCGCAAGTGCCAGAAACTGTTCTAACACGGTTTTGAGTACCGTGAAACACGTTTTCACCTGTTTTGCCGAGTTTTAACATGAAAAATAGAAATTTTCGAACTTTCTCCAAACGCACCGGTGAGTGTCGGGGATCACAGGAAATGTGTTTTGCGATGTCAGAAACGTGTCTGAACGTGTTCTAACACGTTTTAACGTGAAAAATCGAAAATTTCGAAATGTTCCAAAATGATTCAGAGAGCGTAGGGGATCACAGGAAAAGTGTTTTGCGATGTCAGAAACGTGTCAGAACGTATTCGAACACGTTTTAACGTGGAAAATCGAATTTTCGAAAAGTTCCAAAATGATTCAGAGAGCGTAGGGGATTACAGGAAAAGCGTTTTGTGATGTCGGGAACGTTCTGAACGCACTGTATCTTGCGTTTCCGTTGTGAAAGGCTCGTGAGGCTGAGAGCGATCGAAAAAAGTTGCCACGGAGCCACGAAGTGGCGTAGTGGCAACTTTTTTTCGATCGCTCTCAGCCTCACGAGCCTTTTGCAACGGAATAAGCCAGTACTCCTTGTAGCGATTAACACTCTCCAACATAATGTAACATGGAGCGGACTCCCGAGCTCCCCCTGGTCCGAACTTTGAGCCGGCTGCAAAGTTCCCCCTGGGCCGAAATGTGCCCGGCAACTGAATGCCCCCTTTCAAAACGTAGTGCGCACCCTACCATAACGTAGTTTAACCTCAACACACCCTTCTAGTTTTGAATAAATTATTGAACTGTGGACAATGTTCAACCCGAATATCTAAGGTAAAACATTATTTGCCATTAGAAGAGTCATTATTTTAGGATTCTGTATAACCAGCGCGCACATCTACGACCCGTAATGGTGTTTGTCATTACACTTCTCTTTCTGAGATATAATGTGGGGAAGCGGGCAGGATAGTTGTGAGTAGGATTCGATTCGCAAGGAATGAGTAAGGGGGGAGGGACCTTACTAATGGGGACCACATTGTTTTTTCCTTGCCAAGGAATTTCATTATATGTAATGATTTACTCGCCGGTAGGTGTTATTTCGAAAAATGAGTAGCAAACTCGATACCTCCTCAACCTTTCGAAACGTATTATGGTTCTAAAGTGACTGTAGACATGAAATTCGAGTTCTCGTGATTCCTTGATAAGGAAAATTCTTTGCCAGGCCAACCCTTGTTGTAAGTGTGAATACCCCCATAGGGGTACGACAATGGGAAGAACAAGTATCTAGAATGATTACAAAATGAGAGAAGAGACAAGCAATGACTACTGAAATAAACGTTATATCGGATACAATAAAGTTTATCCTTACGCTGATCAAACCAATGCAAGTTGTGCGAGACATTCAAATACATTTGTGTAAGAATCATCTTTATCATGTTTCTTCTGTAAAGTTTTGGGTTTCTGATTACGAGTTGAGATCGAATTTATGCCGTGAGTACAATGAATTCTTTTGATTGGTTACAGCGAAGCTGAAATCAAGAAAATTAATCATGTCGATTAGAAGGTATTGAACACAAGGAATATGAACTGCGAATGAAGCACAAATGTGCCGGTCTTCCATATTAAATTACTGAAACCAACCGGTTTATCCTCGAAAATGTTGATCTGCACCGGTTCGACATTGAATCCCTTGTGGAAACATGCAAGGGGAGTCAATAATTGCTGTGGACGATTCCAATTGAAAAGTAGATGTTCACTCTGAATTGCGTAGTGATGACGAAATGAGGAGATAAGGGACAAACTCTGAGATATTCCTCTACTCGGTCCTCTTCAACTAATCCAGCTACGAATTCTCTAGATGGTCGGGCTACCGATTTCTTCAATGATTTTTTCTTCTTGCGGTTACGAGCCTGGAATATTTTCATTTTTTTATTAAATCGACTAATTAATCGATAATTAATTACATCAATCCATCGATTTGTCTGTCGATAAAGTGCCGACGTCGCAATTGTGATGCAAGTGATAGCAAGAATCATCTGTCGGAGATGGTTGAACAATTCCCGTTTCACTCGAATCTACAAATCGATATTTATCTTGAGATACAGTAATCCTTCCGACCCTTGGATTGAAATCGTCCGAGCGGACCTCCGCTCTTGTTTCCTGAAATGAAGATTAATCATTTTGTTTTCCAAAATCGAATTATACCGCAAATTTCTCGGGACTCAAATCATCGCTGAAGTTGTCGTAGATTGAATAGCGATAGAGCGCAACGTGCTGCAATATCTGATTTTGCAGCAGCTGCAGCAGCTGCAGCAAGTGTCCGACCTCTTTCTTCTGCAGCACCGACCCGTGCAGCACGGCTGCTGTGTACATCATCGCCTGCTCACTGGTACACTGATTGCCCTCGCACCTGGAGAAAATTCATAGGATGGGAGAAGATATTGAATCGTATACAAAATATATATTAGTTAGTGTTGATGTCATTGACATTGAAGCTTACCGGCACTTAACACAATGCAAGCTTTCCGGTGAATTCAAGAACTCCAATGGACAATCATACTTTTTGCACTGATTCCCAGATATCTGAATGTAATGTGATTCATTTTCATCCACATTAAAAACATTCATTCCTGTTTAATTTCAAAAATCACATAGATGACGTCACGTGGCGCGCACTCACATAAATGGAAGACTTCACTGCATCCCATTTGGTACAACCCCCGTCGTATTTCGCCCTTTCCACGTATGGATCTTTGATCCCATCGGTGACAGAGTGTCTGTACCTGAAATATTACAAATACACGTTAAAAAACGATCAATCGAATGTTTGTTATCCAAACTGAAACTGGACAGAAAATATTACTTGAATTCGCAAACGGGATTTTCGGCCAGACAAGCATTGTTCACTGCAATGCTTTTTTCACAAAAGAAAAAGATAAATGTATTTGTCCATCCATCCATTCATTTAAAAGAACATATTTCATTAAATAAATATGGAATATTCGCATTTCCTTTTGAAATATAATGATATTACTGTACGCTTATCAAACTCACCGGGTTGTATATCTGATCGTGGCAGAAGTGTTAGGTACTGGCAGCCAGAGATTGCACGTTTGATATGGATAAAGAGGAAGAGGAGAGAGAATATTGGGGAGAAACCACTCATCGCAAGTGAAAAGACCCGAAATGAAGCGATAATTGAGATCTCCCATCTATTATACGTGTAATCGAGTAGTCAAATTCGTTAATTTCCTTCTTGCAAATTGAAAGAAATTAATTAATTTGACTGATCAATAAAATACAGTCAAATTAGCAAATTTCCCTGCAAATTAGCAAAATTAACGAATTTGAGTGATCAATTACAGTCATTTCGACGTCTCTCCATCGCAATGGTCGGTTGCTCTCTACTTTTTTGTCTTATAGATAACATTATACTCTATATACCGTATCCGTAATCCACCATTTCCGCAATAAACCGTATCCTAATTAAATTTCAGGCGTCGAAAGGTGTCAAGAGTGATAATTCTTTCAAAGAAGCGGCTACTCAAGAATCGAGTAGAAAAAGTAAGAAGAGCAAGATTTCTGTGATGGGAAAGACTGTCCAACCAACAAAACCCGAGCCTCCCAAGATTCTCCAAGTGAACAGCAACGATATTTTTGTTGTTCCTACGGTGAGCCCAATATTTTCCCTGTCATACGGTATCTGACAATTGATCCCAGAAATGAATCAATTTTCATTTTCGCTTTACATGACCATCTTATTCCTATCTGCGAAGAAAATGGTTTGTTTTTGCGGGGTGTGAGAAAGATGACTTCATCGCTTTTCTCTTTCAGACGACCCTTCGCGAACTCGAATATCCCATTTCCGAAGATTCGTCGGATGACGAAATCGAAGCAATTCCAGAAGTACGAAACTTATTTATTTCAGAAAATAATTATGAAATTACAGTTCACTCCCATCCAAGAGGAAATCGAAGTCGTCCTCAAGAAGTAATACCATTGTTTCATAAAATAACACAATTTATAATAATAATTTCAGATTTGGTCTCCAACGTGACGGAACTCTCGCAAAGAACGACCAAATCTTCGACAAGCCGGATGAGGTTTCACTATTCCGGCTTGATTACCTAATGATGACGTAATAAACACAGGCTGCCAACTTCACTCTGATTGAAAAGGGCGTTCAGCAGTCGGAAGTGACGTGTGTCGTGCTGTTCGACTGGTTTGGAGGTACGGAGGTGATGACGTCATTATTAGGTTATTAACTCTAAAAATCTAGGTCTGACCTACCTCGACTGTAACGTGATCGCTCGTGACGAAGTACAATTGATGGCTACGGAACATGAGTTAGTTATCTAATGGAACATAGTGATAGATGAATGCTAATTGACAGGATCTTCGCAGTTCCTGTGGACAATCGCACTAAGATTTCATTCGGACAGACTAGCAAGGTTTTGTAATTAGTTAATTAAACAAATTACTAATTACATATTTCCAGAGCTTCTGGCCGTTCAAGAAAAAGCAGGAACAGGAGGCGACTGCAGTCGAACTGGTACAGTATCCCATCAATTATCGATTGACTAAATACCTGACTACGGTATACTCAGACGTGTCAATATCTTCGGGACGCTCGTGAATGGTCATTGGTTCGTGTGGATACTCGAAGGGCAGGGAGAGAACAGATTGGAATCATTCCATCTGCATATATCGTACCCAAGAGTCTCTATCTTGGTGAGACTACTTATCTAGTGATAGATCGATTATCGATTGATTTTTTGTAGCACACATCAAACTCTTCGACGACCCTGGCTGGTTCGTGGGTGACCAAAGCTACAAGGTTGACTTCAGTAAATTAATTTAAAATATTTTCATTTATTTTTAGTCCTCTTCCGAGTATCTCTACCATCCAATGCAGCCGAAACCGGCGAGAGAAGGTGATTTCAAATCGATATTCCGAGACCGGGAATGACGTGTTCAGGAACCTTTGTCATCTTCTCTCCTCCCGCTCTCAATATCGACCCATTGGATCATAAGTATTATCTTAGTTACGTCATCATTAGGCTATCGATCTACTTTGAGATGCTTCCTCATGCTGATTCTGCTGAGAAAATCGAGTGAGGAACTGTGGAAGATTCTGGGAGCGGAGGTGGGAGCGCAGCATGGTGGGTACTGTAGTAAAGATAATGTTATTAATAACATGATTGCGTAGTACTGACGTAATACTTGCAGACAGTGCACGTGACTACGCCTTCCAGTCTGATCGGGCAATTCTCGATGACCATATCGCTTTTGGATTACGGTATCTCCGGTGTCCATTGATTGAGAAGGTGGGAAATTAAGATTCGATTTGTCATGCAATCAATTATTAGGTTCTTCCCATCACTCGCGATCCCTCTGGCGCCTACATTTTCCTAGAAAATAGGTAAATAAGTGTCCAAATGTTACATTTGTTTACTCGTTTTGGGAATTGATCTTTTCTTCTCATTATAAATTAAATATTAAAGATATGAGACTCTCTTCGATCTCGTTTGGGACGGTGCGACGAATCCAAAGGCGGACATTAAACTCGTCTACGATGCACTTGACCCTGTAGACTCCGTCCCCTATTATTCCTCAAGCTCCGCCCCATTTCAGAAGCTCCGCCCCTCTCAAATCTGCGCTGCAGTCGAGGCCCCGCCCATTTCGAAGAGAGATGAAAGAAGACTTCCAATGAGAATGGAACAAATGAGTGTCGTGTACAACCATAGGGTTTGTTTCTCACGAATTTCCTTATTTTACAGGGGCGGTGGCAAAAAAAGAACAAGTTCCACACTGAAGTTCCTTGTTGGCTGATTATACTTCAATATCGATTTTTTTATTTCAGTGCCTACCTGGCGACGTGCTCGGATACACGACCAAATCGAGATTCGACCCAAAATCGGGAGGTTTGAAGATTCAGAATTGCATCATGACTATGTAATTCCTCTTGCAGCCTGTCAAGCACTGATGAAACCGACTGGTGGACTGGCCGAGGGTGCAATGATGAGTGAGAAGCGATTGCATAGTGATGACGTAATCGTATATTTCAGAGCTGAAGAACCACAAGTTCAAGGAAAAGAAGGAGGATAACGAGGAGGACAAAAAGAAGAAAAAGGTAGAATTGCATAGTGATGATGCAATCGGTCGAATATTGCCTAGTAAGGTTGAAATCTCTTCAGGACAACATAGATGTGCAGTTGAAGATGCACAGGAATCTATTTATCGATGATCGTAATCTGGTGAGTGATCTGGAGATTGCGTCATCACTATGCAATTCATTCTTCAGAGAGTCGACAAGGACAAGCCACTGGGCAAGGGAGAGTTCGGAGTCGTGTATGCAGGTTCGTATAAGGATTATAAATAATCGATAAATTAATGTTCATTTCAGGTAAGTTATCGATTCAAATGAGTGCTGAATTGGTTGAAATCGGAGGAGAAAAAGTGAGAAAGAATCGATCGGCGGATCGAATGAAATCAATGGAGAGAATGAAAGGGTACGGTTTATCGATTTTATGCCATTATTATGAATGTTATCACCTTGGAAAAAAATAAGCTAATGGAGCTAGTCCAGTGGCATGTCAGATTAGTTTCATTGGATGTCAGATTAGTTTCATTGGATTTATTATATTTTTCAAATTAGTTTTTTTCGATCTTAATTTTTCTTAATTCAGAGGAACGGAGAACCCGATGGCAGAACCTGGAACGCCCAAGAAAGAAGTGAGAAAGGAAAGCAAAGAAAACTCATGCTATTGCCCTCTATTCAGGAGAAACGTCCCGAGACTCACGTTCTATTGAAGAACTCATTCAAAGAAATGTGCGATGCATCCGAAGTCGATGTAATTTAACGCTTTATTAAAAGTTAATTTAGTTTGTTCATTAAGGTAGCAGTGAAGTGCATTCCGTGCAAGATTCAGAACCGTGCCGCTTGGATGAATGAAGTCGCAGCCCTTCAGGCAATATTAATATATATTTTAATAATTTTTTTATTTATTTTAAAAAAATAAATAAAACTTCAGGATTCTCTGCACCCGAACGTCGTTCGATTCTATGGTTGCTCCATCAATGTAACCACTGTTTCAAGTCCCTGGATTACAGAAATCGAGCGCCAATTTTAAATTTTAAATATCCTTTTTTTCAGTTCGAACCTCAGAAAGTCGCTCTCATCACTGAACTTGTCAAGGGCGGATCACTCGACAAGATTCTACAGGTTTTTTTCTGTTGTATTTTATTCAAAATAATTTAATTAAATTAAGAAAATCACTCCCGAAAACTGTCTGACGTCGAACGACTGTGCTGATCTGCTGGGACAGATTGCACGAGGTTTAATGACGTCATTTCTATTACCTAATGATGACGCAATCTCAGGAATGGCGTATCTCCACTCCCTCGAACCTTCGGTTGTACACGGTGATCTTGCTGCCAGGAACATTCTCCTCACACCACATCCAATCGATCAATCGAAGTGAGAAAATTGCGTCATTCTTAGGCAATCTCAATTCTCCAGACTAATCGCCAAAGTGACCGACTTTGGTTTGTCCAAGATGATGTGGCCCTCCGAGTGTGCGACTTACGACGATCAGAAGAAACTACCGTATGAAGACACCCCTACCGTATTTTCACATCTACCGTACCCCAAACAATCGTTGCAGGATCGCGTGGGAGCCTCCTGAGGTTCATCGAGGTCGCGAGCTCTCGGTGCACACCGATGTGTGGATGTTCGGTACGGTACCTATTGCGTAGTGATGACGCCGTTCACCTTGTTTTTGCCTATGGATGACGTAATTCTCAGGTGTACTGGGCATTGAATTCTTCGTTTCTGCCAATGGCGGAACTCCGTTCGGTCCCAACGCCGTCAAGGTTCCTTACATGTACAAGGGTACGGATTTCAGGATTGCGTAGTAATGACGCAATCATCGTTCTTCTCTTCAGAAGGCTATCGTCATGAACGTCCACGTAACCTTCGAGTGCCCGAATTTGTGTGGTCGGCGATTGTGAAGTGTTGGGAGTATGAACCAACTATGAGAATCACATTCAGGTTACTTTTATTATAATTTTTTCATTACAAAAAGTAAAATATTGTTAGAATCTCACAGATTAATAGTTTTCGATTACATAAAACTTAATTGCAGAGAGCTCTCGGAGTATTTTCCTCGTTTCTACATTGAAGGGGAGCAGGATTATCTCCGATCGCTGTTCAAGAGATACTACAGACTCTGAGCTGCTTCCGTATTGCATCATCACTACTCAATCAGATCTTTTCTAAGAAAACAAGTAAATTCGAATAATGTGAATAAACTGTTTACAAATAAATCGAATAATTTGTTTGGCAGACAGCTGTAAAAGCGGCGAAATTATTGGCGTATTCGTTGAATGTCATGGACTTTTCTCAATTTCATATCCCCCCTTAGGCAGAATAATATTAAATGAACTCGCGCATTATTCTGGGCAAAGGATATTTTCTATGCTACGCTTATATTTTCCTCGATCTATTTTGCATTGAGTGCAGCACTGATTCATTTATCGGACAGAATAATTGCTTCCCATATGGAAGCGCCTTTAACAGTGACAGGAAGAGAAGTTGTCTCAGTTTCAGATACAAAGGACTGTCACACTTCCCATTAGTGTCAACAACTTCTCCTCCCTCATTTGTCTCTACCATTCACACTTCCCATTACGAGGCTGTTCCGTTTCCTCTCATTTGAGCGCTCTTTCACTCTCATCTCCTCTCGTTCACTTACTTTTCCTCCGAGTGTCTCTAAGAAATCAATCATTTTTCCAATCATTCGTTGATCATAATTTGCCAACAATACATTTCTATAGATGCCACCGCCTAATCTACTCAATGAGCAAGCAGGAGACGCAATCGATCATTTGAGAAGGGAGGTAAGCCATTTATTCAGATCAAACACCTTAAGAATAGGTTAATTTTAAAGAAGCTGTTTGCAATAATATAAAGATCTGTTTCGACTCCTCAATCTCACATCTCTCTGACCTCTCGTAAACCCTAATGTTTATCAGGCCTTCGAGTTTTCGGACTCCGACAAACTGGGAAATGCAATTGCAAGGACGTTCGAGATCATCGCGACAGTCGTGAAACACGGACCGGCAGCCAATGCGAGTTTTCCCGCTCCCTTTCTCTAAATTCATTATAAATAATGTTTCTTTCTCAAGCTTTAGCCCTAAAAATAAACAAAACTATTGAAGGATATTTCCTCATAGTGCACATTGCAGAATCTGAATTATCTCACGGAGTCACTTGAAATGGAAACGACGCTCGCAATGAGGCACGATCCCCACAAGTAAGTTCAATTGTTCACTTTCCCACCTATTTGCAGGTAAGAATAAACCAAAAAAAGTATGAATGATTCCTATTTAGTAGGGTTTCTTGTTTCAGGCTATTCGACCTGAAATCTCTCCCCTTCATTTCTCCCCACACCGAGTCCACCTATAGGTCGACGTGAAAATGGGGGGAATACGTTTTGTGTCACCTGAAACCTCCGCTTTCCCTGAAACCCTCATTTTTGCGTTGTTCCTTGGCTATGAGCGGTGCATATCAACCGCTCGGAATCAGCAAAATGAGAGCGACTGAGGGAATATAATGAGGTTTCAGGTGACACAATACCTCTTTCCAAAATACCGTTCACCTGATCATATGAGAAATTGCACAAAACCAGGAACCCTATTATTTAGGGTTCTCTTATTGAAATTGATTCCGGAATTCCAACATGGAGTACAAAGGAACTCCGACCGCGAGGGTGGTGAGAGATAACGGAGAATGAGAGGGCAATGGAATTTCATTGGATTTCTAATGGAATACTCTTCCAACAAGCGAACCCTATTCTTATTAGCACAGTACTGACACAAATTCGCCTCTCTACTAGAATTACGGTGCTAATCGCTCTACGCCTGCTTACTCTGGTATCTATGCCGCTCTTGCAGCACGCTCCAACCCAAACCATTGCGAACACGGAATAGCTTTCATAAATTGCATTTTACGATTTTTTTGTTATTTTCTTACATTATCACGTTTACAGAAATGACTCCCTTCGCCATCTCGTATATGGACTCTGCCAGGCGGTGGGAACTATGGCCGAGTCGATAGTGCAGAGAGAACAGGAGAACGAAGATGACGTCATGTGTGTCTATGAGGTGAGCACAATACGATAAATACATTCGGTGTTAGTACTGCGATTTTGAACGTTAGCCTGCAGTCTTTTTATTTATTTATTTATTTATTTGATGCACCCGCGATGGGTGTGACGGCAATTAAAGAAACTATGAAGAAAATAGAAATATATAAATATGAATGAATAAGAATGAGGAAGGTGAGGGAAGGGATCAGGCTAGACAGGGAGACACAATTGGCCTTTTGTCTGTCCCCATCACTCGCAATTATCGTCGAACTAAACTTATTTCAGGGCCCCGCTTTGCCGCATACCGTCGAACCTGCTGTGAGTGTCCATTTTCAAGGCTTTTCTTTTAGCAGATGTGAATTTGCAGATGTGAATTTTTCTCATCGCTATCAATTTCAGAATATGAATGTGAGCATGGATTTTTCTACCGCAGAAAAAAATCGGATCATGGCGCGGCTAGCTGAGCTGAGAGTGAGTAGAGATACCTGCCCTAATTACCACTCTACTTCACAAGTTTTTGAATTGTCAATTTATCTGTTTCAGGATGGCAAGCAGAGCCCAATCGAGAGCGGCGCGTTGAATGAGAAAGCCGCA
The DNA here is from genome assembly GCA_036245785.1 of Pristionchus fissidentatus. Classification (NCBI taxonomy): domain Eukaryota; kingdom Metazoa; phylum Nematoda; class Chromadorea; order Rhabditida; family Neodiplogasteridae; genus Pristionchus; species Pristionchus fissidentatus. The sequence continues at coordinate 10,649,039 of BTSY01000006.1, forward strand.
GTTTCTACAGCAGCCACAACCCCTGCAGCAGCTAATTTTGTCGTTACGTCTGCAGCTCCTCTTTCTTCAGCCCTTGCTGCTGTAACTCAAGCAGCTGCAGCTCCTACGGTTCAAGACCCAACAGCTGGTACACCCATCACAGTAGCTGCGACAGATGACACTGCAGCGGGAACAACGGCATCTCCGCCTTCAGTAGTATCTGTTGCTGCCGCGACTATTCATCGATCTCCCTCTCCTTCAGCCGATTCCTCATTTGCATGCGACAGCTGTGGCCGATCATTTGAGAGCGCGAGGGGATTGGGCATCCACAGAGCAGCTCACGCAGGTACGAGTAGTTGTGATATGCACAAACAGTGATTGTAATAGGCATCATACATACATGCATACATACATATTTATTCGAGATTAAAGGTCTGTGCCCGTTGAATGATGCAGTTTTTCCATGCGTGGGGGGTCTATTCTGCATGTGTTACCCCAATTGACTTCGAGATTATTAGCTATTTCGTCTCGCCATCTCATTTTTGGTCGTCTGACATGGCGGGTTCGCGATAGGGGAGACCACTCCATTATTAGTTTAGCCCATCGATCGTCCTTAAAGTTACCGGGAATCCACGGAATAATTCTGAATTCGCGGTATTCCCTGATGAATGGCGAGCGTCGCGTGTCGCGTCGCGGTCTTTTTTGAAAGCTCTTTTTCTCATTCGATGTTTTCGTTATATAAATTCTAATACTACAATAAATTTCAATAAATTATGAGGCATTGAAGTATGCAAAAAAAGAAGCGAAAAAAGGCTGGAGCGCAATAAGACAACATGATGAAATATTCACATTTGAATTTGCGCGAACTTTCATGATGTTCAGTGCTCTATTTTCGGACATTTGGAGCTGTGTCACGGCCTAATTATCGATTTTTGACATTTTTGCTTCGACAGCCTTTCTTTTACTGCAATTGTCTATTCGATTCCGTCGTAAGATCAGACACCAAAAATGTGGATTCCCGGTAACTTTAAGCATAGCGAGCCTCAACACTTTCATAGGTTGACATATGCAACTGAAAATTTCGTAATTCATGATTGAATTATTTACAGGGTTTGACTGCGAAATCTGCGGAATTGTCACGCAGAGCCAAGAGAGACTCGGCTGGCATAACAACTTTTTCCATAAACAAGGAGCTAAGGAAGATGGAAAGAAGAAAAAGGAAAATAGCTCTTCCAAGGTAATCCAAACCAGAGTGTACTCGGAAATTATCGTTAACTAGTCATCATTTTGCCCTATATATCAATATAAAGTTGGATCTTAATGGTTCCTATTGATCATGGAGTGTTTTAAAGGAGGACCCGACATATCATCCTTCGACCAAAGTGAAACGAGGCAATAAGAAGTTCGTTTGCGACCTCTGTGGCGCCATTCTCAAGACCACTTCTAGCCTGCAAGCACACAGACTCCGTCATGCTGGTATGTATGAATAAGACACAGAAGTGCATTTGCACCTCCAAATATGCAATTTATTCTTGCAGGCATTCGTCCCTTCCACTGTCATCTCTGTTCTTTCCGCTTCTTCGGTAGTGGAGAGCGCAAGAACCATCTACGAGCAGCTCACGGAATCAAGCCTCATGTGTGCGGGGATTGCGGGGAGAGATTCGAGCGTTTTGCTCTGCTGTCTGTCCACAAGAAGACTCCGTGTGAACCGAAAGAGAAGAAGCAGGAAATAAGAGAGAGAAGTGGCAGCGAGGAACTCTAGTTGAATCGACTACCCATTGTTGGGTATTACGTTTGACCTCAGATTCCCTTGTGTTTGTGCTGATTTGCAAATACGACATTAGGAAATCAGTAATTGTTGTTGAAGTACCACCTCGAATACCATTCTCATTTTACTTCGTGCTTCTAAATGAAGAGATCTTTCCGTTATGTAGAACCAATTTGTTATTGATCAGGAAAGTAATTATGCATTCACTCCTTCAAAACATTGCGAAACCGAAAATTCCGATGATTTCATGATACAAACACGTTATTACTCTATCTAGCCATTATTCACAAAGCAGGATAATTATGCAACAGTTCCTTAGTATTTTATTTAAAAAATTTCAGCACCTGCAAAATAAGTGACTCATTTGTATCCTGTATACCATCACTGCAATCGCAGCTGCCTCGATTGTTTATGTTATTGAGAGCCGCTCTTTGTTCCTTTCAACTGCAACATCAACAACCGTCAACGCATCGGTGTCCCACAAATCTTCGTTCTCTAGATAATTAACAGATATTCAGTTTCGCCTCTCGTAATGTTACTTTTATTTCTCTCATTTGTCGCTGCGGCCGCAGAATGTATTATTGGGATCGGTTTCAGGTGATGAAGAGAGTTACAGTACTAATTCTCACTATCACTGGTATCGCGCATGCTCAGAGCAAATCCGAATGGAATGTGAGCATGACTATTATAGCAAAACGTTTAAAATCTCAGAAAGAACATTAAACACTACATTCATGTGCAGTTTCGGATCGATTGCTGGCCCGAATCCAATGCAAACAAGAACGATTGCGAGAATAGAGGTTGCGTCTACGATAAACTCCCATCCGATGTGAGCTTGGAAATCATTACAATAGTATGAAATTTGAAAACTATTCTATATAGAAAAGTAAATGTTGATAAGAATTTATTTGTCTCATTTTTGCCAAAACTTCACTTACTTTAGACGGGCCCTGCTGCGACTCCATCGTGTTTTATGCCGAAAGATACGATGGGATACACAGCGACTGAGCAGGGAAAGGGGCAGTGGAGTCTAATGAAGAATAAAGGTTATCTCGAAAACATTGACAAGAGATATTCGCTAAAATATAATCGATAATCCACCGTACCAACGGAAAAACGCGCGTACAAAAGTAGAATGCACTCGTAATCTCCTTCAGGTTTGACCAACCCCTTCGGCGGAGGGGATCGTTCCAACCTCAAATTTTCGTTCAACGACATCGGCAATAGCGTCATAAACATCAGAATTGAGGACACTGTCAAGAGGTTTTTTCGATTGTACATGCGCGCTACTTTTCAAAAAATTCATTTATATTTAGTTAGTTAAGAAAATTAATGGATTCAGATTCGAGCCTGCGGATCTTCTTCAGTTGCCTCGCGGCACTCAGGCGACAACAGAGAAAATTACTGTCGGCGTGCGAAACAATACCGATCCCTTCTCTTTCTTCGTCCAACGAGCAAATCAGCAAGACAATATGAACAATATCCTCTTCGACACTAGTCCAGGTAAACGTGAGAATGCGCAATTGAAAAATGAACCAATTATTTAAGCAAAATTAACTAATTCTGCTGTTATTTCCGTTGAGGTGTCGGAAATGGTTTCGTCATTTCGTTCATCCCTGACCCGTTGATCAGTAGAATGGAGAATGACGAGACAATTTCTGACCCCTCAGCGACAATAAACACACCATAATTGAACGTTCCAATATCCATAGAAACGTTTAGGTGGTGTCATCTTCTCCGATAAGTTCATCCAAATCGCCGTACGCATTCCGACTACCAACATGTTTGGATGGGGAGAGAACGTGCATCCGGAACTTAAGGTTGTTTCCGCTTCTTTACTTTGTGTTTTTTCGATTTGCTTTGGTAGTAATCATGAATGGAATTCAGCACAACTTCACTCGCTACACCAAGTGGGGAATGTTCGCGCGCGACGAGGGGCCGAACTCGCAGGGACTGGATACCAAGAATCTATACGGTATAGTGTGTTCCTTATTCAACATTATCGTACCGTTATGGTATTCTTCAATGCCTTCAGGTGTTCATCCTTTCTACTTGGTCGTCGAGGACAATGGAAAGACGCATGGAGTGCTCTTCCTCAACTCAAACGCACAGGACGCGAGTTCTATAAAAAATCTGACAAATCAGTCGTGAGCAGAAGTAGGCAAGAGAATGAAGCTCATCACAGCATCTTCCCTCTTTCACATATTAAAAAAAATTATTCATTTTGAGCTTTTTGCCCCCCCCCCCCTTACTAGACGGAGGTGTCGTACTATAATCCCTCTTTTCCAGTTGATTACCGTGCCCGATTCCGGCTATGTCTACCGTACCATCGGAGGAATTCTTGACATTTACATCTTCCCCGGTCCGACTGCTGCAGAAGTCGTACAGCAGTACACTGCATTCGTCGGCCGCCCCACTCTCCCGCCCTATTGGGCACTCGGATTCCAGGTACCTGCAATTGTAATCAAAATAATGACAATGATTTAGATTTGGTTAAACAACTTCAGCGAAACTCCTTATATTACCTAGACTCCTGAAAATGGATCTCTGAGACCATTGCAGTTGTGCCGGTATGGGTACAAGTCTCTGGAAGATTTGAAGACTCGCATCGCCGCAGTCAGAAAGTACCAAATTCCCATTGATGTTGTCTACGCGGACATCGATTACATGGAGAGGAACAAGGACTTTACTATTGGGGTCAGTTTCTTGAAATATGAAATAGTATAATTTTGAAAGATATTACATAATGAAATAAAATGTGTTTATACGAAAATATTTTGTAGAGTGATAAGTGGGCGGGCTTTTCTGACTACGTCAACGAACTCCATGGATGGGACATGCACAACATCCTCATCTTCGACCCCGCTATTCAAGTTGACTACGACACTTTCCAGAGGGCAGTCCAGAAGGTAAATCTGCTTATTTCCTTCGGCGCATTGAGATCATGGAATACGCAACAAAACAACCGGTAATTTTTCTTGACAAGAATCACTTGCCCACTGTGTATTTTCCTCTTCAGAATGCCTCATTCATAGAGTGGGAACGACAGGATGAAGTTCCCCGAGACATCCAGGACCTCTACCCGCTAGTCAAGGTTCAGAACTTTCGCAGTATCTATGAACTATCTTCTCGCATTCACATATTATTGAAAAAATCACATAGATCGGATATACCTCCACTGAAAGTTGTTTCCAAATTTCAGATGCTTGAGAAGCATTATTGCAGAACACGAAGATTATTTTGTCTGTAGTCTGGCCAGACAAGCACGTCGCGTTCCCCGACTTTCTCGACCCGAAGAGCAACACAACAAAATGGTGGATTGACGAGTTCAAGCTATTCCATAACAAGGTGATCCTCATTGGTACAACCATCTATTCAGTATGGTGAACTGCATGAATATGAGGCTGTTTGCGAGAGGATCAATAACTTTTGTGAAGGACCTCGTACATCGATTTTCTGAAATTCCCGTAGTTGAGGTTATCGAGTGCGCTGATCACGATGGTGATAATCATTTTGCATTTCACTCATCGGTTCGGGAGTACTGTAACTACCGTTTTTGATGCGGAAATGCCGTATCTCGAGATCCTGTGAACCGTTTTAGATGAAAAATTTTTTGGGAGGTTAGTTTGAGTTGCTAATAACTAATTGATACTCTATTTTCACATTGCTATTTTTACTCAGCATTCAAAAAAATGTTCTCGAACACCCCTCATAACTATTGTTAATGACACATACCACAAAATGCGCCGTTTCCTCAGCTTTCATATTCGTATGCTACATGCATACTTCAGAGGTACCAGTAATGTAGATCATGCCCTTTATATTCACAATTTTCACAATTTTGAGCCTCATTGACCGCGCAGGATAGCGCGAAATGAGAATGAACAAAATTAAAATAAATGCTGCGATAATGACCATTTTCCTTATGAAATTGTGAATAAAAAGGGCAAGATCTACATTACTGGTACCTCTGAAGTATGCATGTAGCATACGAATATGAAAGCTGAGGAAACGGCGCATTTTGTGGTATGTGTCATTAACATTAGTTATGAGGGGTGTTCGAGAACATTTTTTTGAATGCTGAGTAAAAATAGCAATGTTAAAATAGAGTATCAAATAGTTATTTGCAACTCAAACTAACCTCCCAAAATTATTTTCATGGAAAACGGTTCACAGGATCTCGAGATACGGCATTTCCGCATCAAAAACGGTAGTTACAGTACTCCCGAACCGATGAGTGAAATGCAAAATTATTGTTACCATGATGATCAGCGCACTCGATAACATATGTGTTCACATTTTGGAAGTACTTTTCAATTTCAGTGTACGTCCATTTCATTGATCCTTTCGCGAACAGCCTCATATGAAAAGAACACTCATTGAAGAAAAAAAATGGACGTTTCATATCGGTTTTGACGGTGCATGGATTGATATGAACGAGCCTGCTGCTTTCGGCACCAACGAGGCTCATCCCTTCTACTTCAACAGAACTGATCATCCGAATCTCAAACCGCTCTCCTGTCCATCTATTGGTTCGTAAGAACAAACAGTAACGTAAAATATAAACCACTCAACCATTACGAGCGAACATACAGGCGTATCCAAATAAATGTTAGATCAAAACACGCAATCGTTCTTCCGCTTCAGGACCAGATTCCGAGTGGGACGCGCCTCCGTACAAGACTCAGGCTGTGTACAACTTTGGCGATGTGAGATTGTTGTAGCTCCATTTTGACGTGATTCTACAATCCCGGACACTGAATCATCTTCAGAAAGCCTTCCTCGCCGTGAAGACTGTATGCATGAGAGCGATGAGCGGGCGAGGAACTGTACGACAATACGACGTTCACTCACTGTAAGATTGAAATCAAATATACTCTATTTTCAATAGTATACTATACATTGCTAAACTTTAAGTACATTTAAACATGCAATTCTCTTTTTACAATCAGATATGGCTGGAGTGAATCTCGAGCAACTGCGGAGGCAGTTCGACAGTCAACGGGGAAGAGAGGCGTCGTCATTTCGAGGTGAGTGAACGTGGACGCATTCGAGCACGATGACATTTGTCAGGTCGACCTTCCCTTCATCGGGTCGCTTCGGAGGTCACTGGCTAGGGGACAACACCGCGACGTGGGAGGATTTGAGAAGCGCAGTGATTGGAGTGCAGGTTCAGCAATACATTGTCTCACTCAATCAATTCATGAAAACGGGAATGTCTTAGAACAATTTTCTCATTGAAATCAGTGAGGTAGCCGTGTACTTTTTATACAGGAGTTCAATCTCTTCGGGATCCCATACGTCGGATCGGATGTATGCGGTTTCAACGGAGCGTCGAACGAGGAATTGTGTCTACGATGGCAGCAACTTGGAGCGTTCCACTCTTTCTATCGGTACCTCGGAAAGCTTTACTACTGATCATGTATTTTTAATTTGTAAAATAACTGTTGTATCTAAATAGTTGGTGTCTCTAAAAGACTCTTTTGCAGTAATCACAACTCGGACGGCGAGCCGTACCAGGACCCGGCAGTGTGGGAGTCTGTTGCCAATGCAACGAAGAAGGCCAACGAATTCCGATACGCATACCTCCCATATCTCTACTCGTAAGTTTCGTTCAATCAAATACTATTTTCCCGCTAAGAACTTGAAGACACCTTGCTCTGCAGACTTCACTACCAATCGTCCCTTGTGGGCAACACAGTAGTCTCACCCATGTTCTTCGAATTCGGACAGGATAACATGACGTTGTCCATTTCTGATCAATTCATGTGGGGACCGGCAATACTGGTTATTCCAGTGCTCCAGAAGGTGACGATTACTTTTGAAAACTTGTATTTTTGTGTGAAATGTCTTGCTTCCAATAGAGATCTTTCAGGGAGCAACCGCCGTTCGTGGATACATTCCTGCTGTCGATGGTACAAGCTTCTATTCGTTGTACGATCAGGACTACGGGCAGAAGGCAATTCCTTCCATTATATTGCTAACTGTTAATTATGATGGTCTACGTCAAAACAATTTTTCTGCGACGAAGCCATTGAAAAATAATTGACACTTGGAACAAAAAAAAGCTTTACCATAAAATTACCTTTAAAATTGCTTTATCTATGTGCTAAATTGTAGATACCGACTGGATATTCCGTTTTACCCGCTCCCACCACCTTCAATTCGCCAACCTTCGTGCGAAGTCAGCTATCATGATGCAGCTTTTGAGCAGAAAATAATCAATAATTCAGGTGGTCACATCATTCCTCGTCAGCCGTCCGCACTCACTGCAGTTGCCGTACACAAGGGCAATCTCAACCTGCTCATCGTACCTGGAGAAGGACAGGGTTTGTTTATATTCAAACTTTGGGCTGTTCTCGTCCATGAAATTTGTATTGTTATTTATGTGTGGAACAATTACAACGATATAATTTCGCAAACAATGAGCGCATTCAGGCCGCACGAGCACCGGATCACTGTTCTGGGACGATGGAGACAGTGTAGTACATATTTCGAGTTAGTTTTTTATTCCTTGCTTTTTCAATTTTAGTTTTTTTGCAGAGGGTGAATTCACTCAAATAATGTACTCATTCAATATCTCGGATCATGGAGCTACTCTGTCAGCTATGTTGCGAAAGGTAAAAATCACCGTTACTACGTGTCTCAGGGTGCGCAACACAAGTTGTAAACAAATGAGATTACAAGGTCAAAACAACGTTGTTTACAAATTGTAATTTTCTCTTCATTTCGCCGATTTACAAGCTGTAAACAAATGAGGGGGCGGGGCGCCAAATTCTTTGCTTCGTCAGAAATACATTATAATCGAATTGTACCATGAACAATGGGTACATAGAAATGGGTAAAATGGGATCTACTGTCAGCAAACAATATACGGCATCGAATCAGTGGTGTTCACAACTATTTCACAAATATCTTGAGGGAATTTCCTTCTTGAAGTCAATATTGACTGTATTGATCTCCTTTTCTTGTCTGGATACGGATAATTTACGCCTTCTTTTCCTTCTTCTCCTCCTCTTCTTCCTTTCGACCAATCATAAGACGGCGTCGTTCGCTGCAGATATAATCATTCGTAATATTATACATTTTGATTCCGATATTTTGGTGTGGAAATTGTTATTCCTTTTTGGCATCTATTCTCGGAGATTGTTGTGGCATCTACTCTCAGATCGCAAATTTCACACAACTTTTTGTTTCGCAATTTTTGCAATCAATAGTACACACATTATCATGTGGAATACTATAGTGGTGATAAGCAGCCCCCATCGGAATGCGCTGGCTCCGATTCACGATCAGATAACGTAACGAAAACAGGGATACCGTAATCTCTTAAAGTACCTAGGAGTGCGCTGGGTCAGACTCATGACTAATAACTGTTTCGTATTTTTTGACGTTCCGGTATCTTTTTTTCACCTTTTCCCTTTTTTGCTTCAAAATAACGCAATCTTCGCCAATATAAAATCACTCAAAACATCTTTAGCTATATTAATTATACTAGGATTCCGAAATCTCCATAGACCAAAAATGTGCCCAATATGCAAAAAGCACAGTGCATTTTCATCTCAGTACATTACTACACCCCGGCTAGTTATAAAGAGAAAATGAACGGCTTTCAAAGAATGTTTTTACCTGCCCTGTCCATCATTGGTCTTCTTCTCTGTTTGTGCGTCTCTTAGAGAAGGCATCTTCGCACTTCGAATTATTTCATCGCTGTAACGAGTTTTGTTCATTTTTCTTTCGAAAGAATTGAATTCTCACAAATATCGAATTGCCCGAGTATCTCGTCCTTCGTCTTGTCCTGTCAGACGATGGATATGTCAAAATCATCGCACAACTAAAATAGAGAGTTATGAAAGTTTGTGGTTTACAGGGAATGAACCTAATGCATCGCTCCTTGATCGGTCATGCAAAGTGAGGCTTGATAGATATTGAGGCTGGGACCGAATGTTGATTTACGGGTTCGCGGGGACCGAAAATAGTCTATCAAATGCAACTCTGTGTATGGTTTACCTGGCGTCCATTATTCCGTCTATTCCTCATGGAAGAGATACCTTCCTCACTGTACCAAGCTACAAATGTCTATATCCTTAAATTTGAGTTTGTCGATGTAGATCTGTTGTGTGTTCAATACTGTATCGTACTCTGCATCCTCATGAAAGAAGGAAAGGGAGGAATGAAAGAGAGGAATACAGAAAACGTGTGTAAATGTGTCTGTCAAGAGTGTGCGAGTGGGAAGAACGATAGATCTAATAGTTGAGTGTCTAGAAGAGAGACAATGAAAGAAAATGCGTGAGAGAGTCTGTATCTGTTGAGAATTTGTGTGAAAGTGAGAGAGGTCGTCTGTTAAGAGATTGAGAATGTGAAAGTGTTTGGGAAAAAAGAGAATGTCTGTCAAGCGTAGGTAAATTAATTATTATTTTAACCTATGCAAAGCAAAACACTCGTAAAATGAGTGATGAAGTATTTAATGGCATGTACAAAATATTGAAACAAATTCACTAAATTTTAAAATTAAACTGCTCCGTTTGAAAAATATTAGCAATAAATAAAGCAGTTCTCGATAAAAATGCTATTTTGTATACGGTATAACTACAGTAGGATCGATTGATTTTTTGAAAGCGACGAAAAGCGTTTTCCCTGCATTTTGCATTTTCCGAATTTTTTCTTTGTTTTCTAGCGCAATATCCTCTCCTTTCTAATAAGGACTCACTTCTAGCCTCGGTGTCGTCCGTATCATCGAAGAAAACGATAGTGACGGTGGTAGAGAAATGGCCGGTGTCTGCATGCAATAACCAAGCTACACAATATCGCCCCCATGAGAGCACAGTCGAAGGGAACACAAAAGAAACAAAAACTCACAATATCAAAGAAAAAATTAGTGAAATAGCTGCTCCGTAACGGGAGCTTCGGCGACGTCAGCACTTCGAGCGCGCTAACGCCAAAAGAGCCAACAATTTGTTTACAACTTGTAAATTCATATTTGTTTACAACTTGTAAAGTGGTTTGTTTACAACTTGTAATCGCAATTTCGGCTGTTTACATTTGTTTACAACTTGTGTTGCGCACCCTGAGGTTGTAAACAAAGTTTTTATTAAATCAAAAAAGTGAATTCATTCAAATAATTCGTGTGATATCAGAGCGGAGCGGGTCTTCCTCCTCCTCTTGAGTACATCGAGATCTTCGACTATCCGGCACCCGTCACGTACACTTCGTTTAAGCTAAACCATACGAGGATTCCCGTCGATATTAAGGTCACTATTCAATTTGAGAATTGTATACACTGTTATGATAACCATACTCCACGTTAAATGATGCAAGTAAGGAGAGACGAAGAATGGTCACCTATCTATTAGTTAGCACAAATTGCAGAAATCATCGTACTCTCCGATTGCTAAGATTCTCAAGGTTTACTTCACGACTCCCATCGCACTGGTGAAAGATGGTGACTTTATGTGGATTACTCTTTTTTTCAATTTTTTTCCATTACCATAACAGTAGTCTTCTCCCACATATCCCTAACCATGATTAATTTATGATCATTATCTCGATTGAGTTATTTAATTTCAGACATCCAGAAACTCACTTGGACCCATGGAATATCTCCTCTCGCGACTAATCGAGTGCCTCACTGATTCGAAGTAGAAATCGACAATAATAAAATTGATAAACTTAATTTTACCAATCCAATTGCTGGCCATTACAGTGATGAGATGAGCAAGTGAGGAATTTAGAGATAATTTTCATTTGTAAATTGAAAATGTATATCTTTGAAGAGTCTAGAAGTAAATTGAATCAAGAGAGTGTGCGAAACCTTGGGAACCTTTACTCACACAACGAATTACTTACTCGCATGCATGAAGTTTAAATTACTTACGTACAAATAAGTAATTACTTCCAAATATTTGAAGTAACTATTTACTTCTATGGAAGTAATTATATCTTGATGCATGAGAGTTGGTAATTAATTACTTACCTGGATGTGATCATTTTTGTGCGTTTTGTGGCTGACTCGGTGTCAGCCTGACACATAGATAGGACGCGACGGCAAGGTCAGTCATACAGGTCGATGATAAGGCCATGGGAGCCTTGAGCAAACAAACTCAATCAACGGGTAGATGCATAAACATGGACAGTATCATGCTGTCCAGGCAAATGCACATACAGAGAGAGAGGAGAGACTCCTTTCTGCAGATTTGATCTGTCTGTGGATAGATACGTAGCCTCTATATATCTATTTTTGTTCAAATTTCCCGGTAATAATTAAAGATAATGAATTATGTACAGTATAAATAGCCCCCACAGTCTCCGCCCAAATCCACCGGCCCTCAATCGCGAATCGTCGAGCGGGGTGATGCACAAGCTGAATTCTAAACGCTATGAGACGTGCTCGAGCTTATCTTGTAGCTTTTGAGAAGCTCTATCGTTCGAGCCCAGGCCCATGGTGGTGGGACGTCTTGAAGACGTTCAAAAAGAGGGAAAACAGTTTCGAATACCCCTAATCATGTAGTTATAGCTATCGTAGCATGCTCGGCCGACTGTATTTATAGTGTTATCGTCCTAAAAACACAACGGTGGGAGCGCGCGCAGTTTTGGAGGTCAAACTCGGCTCAGAAATGAGATATCGACCCAAATCCAAAAGATTGGTCTTATTCACACCTCTACGGACACTTAGGACACAAATTTGACCCCTCTAAGAGAATTCCTCTGATCACGTTGTGGGCCCTAAGTATACAGTCTCACTTTTATGAATGCGTAGTTATATGAAGGAAGCAAAATGCGAATGTTCAAAGTTCATTTCCAAAATCGTCAAAGACTTATGCAACAGCTTTAAGTCGTGGTCCGAGTTCACATTGCACATTCGTGAACTTTGTTTACAACTGTGAACACATTCTTTCACAGTGGACTTGCTCCAAACTAATCCATTTAGGCTATTTTTTTCTTATTTTTATTGTTTTTCTCGTGTGTTTGCGAAGCCGTTGGAAAAATAGGGTATCCGAAATGTCGATTTTGACAAAATTGGCTGCTGGGAAGACCTGACGACCGGACGACGGCAAGCCGGCAAGCCGATTTTCCGGGGAATAGAGTGAGAGTACGGTGGATGAAACGAAAAGAGGGTGGAGACGAAGAAGGGAAGAGATTTTACCCCGGGTGAAACGAGTAACCCCTCTGTGCAAACATCATATTCTCCGATCAATTTTCTATTTTCACTTAAATTTTAGGCCAGATCGCGCTCATGGTTCAAAGTTACGCTAAAAATAAATGTGAAACTTTATACTGTCATTATTCATTATCTTATTTATGATTCACAATTCTCGTAATTCGTATATGAGAGCAATCGCGATAGAATCGACCAACTAAGGGAGTAGATGGAAATAGAAAATTTTTGTCTCCGATTTGGCTTAAACGTAAAACAAAGGTACTTTCGGGTCTGCCCTATTCAAATCTGGACACTAGAGCTCATGAAAATCATTCGCTGTCGCGAGCAGCTGCCTCGAAACTGAGGTGTTTGGAATTTTTGCTCTAAAAAATTTCACGTAAATAAGTGTAACTTTGTTCAAACTTGAGATATCTTCTCATTCTTGGGATTACATGAAAGGGTAAACCTTCAGCTACGATTTGAGCACCACCACATCATTCCTAGCCTATACCGTGCTGCGCAGTGGTCGCTTTCTCAAAAGTTTCCATAACTCTCCTAATCGGAAAAACCAATGCCCCGTTCTCAGGCACTTTATAGGGCCATGTATGAAGTTACTTCGGCCAACTTTTCAGCCGGATCTGGACATGCGAAAAAATGACGCTCGCCGAAGTAGGAGCTGCCAAACGTTTCATGCCAAAGACGAAGTTTAATATGTGATCGAAATGGTTCATAACATTCACCTCACCATTCTGAACAACTTCTTTTTTGAAATTGAAAAGCTATCTTTTTCGAGAACAGAGTTACACTGCTTAGAAGTTGCGACGCGCGCCTGCCACCGTCTCCTCTGCTTGTCTCGCGCTCTCTCACTTTCGCACACTCTCTCACCATGATTTTCATTTTTGTCCTGAGAAAACTCGTATTAGTTAAAAATAGAGCGATATATATTCGAAATTCATGCTTACTAAATTTTCAAAGTATATTGGACCAGGAAGTGCTCGAAACCTTTGAGAGAGTGTGCGAAAGTGAGAGAGCGCGAGACAAGCAGAGGGGAAGGTGTGTGAGCGCGCGTCGCAACTTCTAAGCAGTGTAACTCTGTTCTCGAAAAAGATAGCTGTTCACTTTCAAAAGAGAAGTTGTTCAGAATGGTGAGATGAATGTTACGAACCATTTCGATCATATATTAAACTTCGTTTATTGCATGAAACGTTAGGCAGCTCCTACTTCGGCGAGAGCGTCATTTTTTCGCATGTCCCGATCCGGCTGAAAAGTTGGCCGAAGTAACTTCATACATGGCCCTATAAAGTGCCCGAGAACGGGGCATTGGTTTTTCCGATTAGGAGAATTATGGAAATTTTTGCGAAAGCGACCACTGCGCAGCACGGCATAGGCCAGGAATGGTGTGGTGGTGCTCAAATCGTAGCTGAAGGTTTACCCTTTCATATAATCCCAAGAATGAGAAGATATCTCAAGTTTGAACAAAGTTACACTTATTTACGTGAAATTTTTTAGAGCAAAAATTCCAAACACCTCAGTTTCGAGGTAACCGCTCGCGACAGCGAATGATTTTCATGAGCTCTAGTGTCCAGATTTGAATAGAGCAGACCCGAAAGTACCTTTGTTTTACGTTTAAGCCAAATCGGAGACCAAAATTTTCTATTTCCACAGGCCGGTCGATTCTATCGCGATTGCTCTCATATCATATCAGGTCGAACAATACATTATATCTTTATATTAGTACGGCAGAATAATTGTATTGTATTGAATAATATGGATTGATTTTTTTTTTATTGGCTTCACAAATGGAAGATTTCCTAGCTACGGGACGTCGGAAATGGAACGAAGTATTCAGTGATGATATGCTGGAAAAAATCCTAGTCTGAATGAAATACTAGGAATATCACTTTTCTACAGGATTTTTTTGTGTATGGTATCCGTAGCTGTCTTGCAAGCTGCAGCAGGCTGCTGCAAAGTTTTGATCATAATATTTTGGCTAGGTGAAAACTACATTCAAAATTATCCGAATTGGATGAAACTTGATTTTTAGGAATCTAAGAGTATGATATATCGTAGTCCGAAGTAATTTAATGATTGGCCTTATTTCTGTGCAGTTTTTCAATAATATCTTTCGTATATTGACGATGTAGCATACCAAATTAGCTCAGGATGTGTAGAATGTGCGTACGAATCGAATAAATATCACGCGTATCACATAGGGATCGAGACAAACTAAGGGAGTAGACGTAAAATTTGTGATCATCACATTGCTATACATTTTTGGAGAGCTGTCATAGTGTTCTAAAAGATAGCGTTTTGCTAATTTGCATAAAATCAATTTTGAAGTCCTTATACGGCGTTTTCTGTCGAAATCGGGACATTGACACCCTCTTTGAGGCTGAATATCTCGCTTCAGAGTGAAATTGAGAAGTAATTGACTATGACATCAATTATAAAGAACCTTCTGGAGAATATAATGAGCACAATAAGAGGTCATGAAATTACTTACTAGTCGATTTGATAGGCGGAAAGCTGTAGTTTGTACCACATACCGAATCCACATGTTTTATTGGCACAGTTTGTAGATATTAAATAGAGCGGATACTTATTCGATCCGTATTCACATTCTATCGTACGTGATTCTCATTACCGCACGAATTTACGAAAAGTACATTTTGTACTTTTTTTTTACTTTTTCTGAATACTGAACGTATAGAGCTGGCAACCAGCTCATTAGATTCAGAAAAATTGGTTTAGTAGTGGTTTAGTAGGTTTAGATTGGCACGGCATTTCACAGTGAAAAATCGCTAGAAATCGATAATGTATACTGTAGTACCCAACTGGAGCGCGTTCATAATTCGGCGAGCCTATGTAAATTGGAGCAGACACTCAAATTAGCGAAGGGGATGAACTTTCGCGTTCGTCCTCAATTTGCATGGACTCGTTGTGACTTCGCGGCGAATAATGAGCGCGCTCCAGTTGAATACTAGTATACTTTATCGATTTCTAGCACCGTGACATGCCGTGCCAATTATTACTAAACCGATTTTTCTGAATCTAATGAGCTGGTTGCCAGCTCTATACGTTCATTATTCAGAAAACGTAAAAAAGTACAAAATTTACTTTTCGTAAATTCGTGTGGTAATGAGAATCACGTACGATACACATTTTGAGCGAATCCGATGATTGCGAATTTTATTGCATCGTCTATATAAGAAAGTTATTATAGAAAAACAGCACCGTAATCGAAATAAAGCCAATCATTAAATTACTTCGGACTACGATATAGTTAGGTGTGGGGCACCAGAGCACATATTTGCCTCTCAAACTACACTTTCCTAATCTACATACACCGATCTTCATCTTCGCCAATGATCACGTAACTCTAGCCTATTATCATACTCTACCCTATTATCTTACATGTCGTTTTCAATTGTCCTTTTCTCAGTCATATTAGGTAACACTAGTCTTAGTCGTCTCTGATAAAGCTGAGCGGTCGACTCCGCGGGACGCGTCATCGATCGCCACCCGTGAATTGTATGTTTAGGGTAGTAGATCAGCTGGTAAATAAAATCTTAGTAGTTTTAACCGTTTCATCCTTGCTTACTTTTCCATTCGCACCTATAAGAAAAGAAAAAAGAAAAAGAGTACCTTCGGTACCATCTATGTCTAATTATATAACATGCTCTTAGATTCCTAAAAAATCAAGTTTCATCCAATTTGGGTAATTTTGAATGTAGTTTTCACCTAGCCAAAAAATTATAATCAAAACTTTGCAGAAGTCTGATGCAGCTTGGAAGACAGGATACCATACACAAAAAAATACTGTAGAAAAGTGATATTCCGTTTTTTCACGGTGTATCAGGCTTGCCCTAAGCCTTTGCACATCATTCCACAGGCCGGTCAACCTTCCAGAAAGGCCTTTGGAGTGAGAGAGTATGTGAAATCGAGAGGGACTCTCTCACTTTTGCATACTCTCTCGCCCTAACCCTGGTCTGTAGGTTTGGAATCATGTGTTTGGTGATAAGCATGATATCAGTGCGTTCGTGTAAGAACCCCATAAATTGTCCTAAAATCCGTACAGCAAAAGAGACTCAAAGTTTGGATGTATTCATAGATTATCGAGCGCAGCTCTTCAGGGAGTTGAGTTACGACTTTAGTCAAAGAACAAAGAATGGCCGCCAAAATCTGGCGAATCTTTCTGTTTCATTTATTTATTCAAATTTATTTTTAATTATTTCCGGAAAATATAAAACAAAATTTCTCGAAAACAAGGCCGAGTCCAGTTACAAATTGTTGATACGTTGTACTTCTGAACATGGTCTATCTGATGATCGCAACCAACATGATGTATCGAGGGCCGCTTACGGAAGCAATTTTCATTACAAAATTATCTGAAATACACGAAAATCCCCCTTATTCCGCCATCATTCCTCTCATTCGACGCGAACTGTGCGGTGTAGAACGAGAATTGTACGAATTTTAGATCGCTCTCTTCGCGTCGAACAAGTGAAATAAGGGCGAAATGAGGGATTTTCGTGTATTTCAGATAATTTTGTAATGAAAATTGCTTCCGTAAGCGGCCCTCGATACATCATGTTGGTTGCGATCATCAGATAGACCATGTACAGAAGTACAACGTATCAACAATTTGTAACTGGACTCGGCCTTGTTTTCGAGAAATTTTGTTTTATATTTTCCGGAAATAATTAAAAATAAATTTGAATAAATAAATGACACAGAAAGATTCGCCAGATTTTGGCGGCCATTCTTTGTTCTTTGACTAAAGTCGTAACTCAACTCCCTGAAGAGCTGCGCTCGATAATCTATGAATACATCCAAACTTTGAGTCTCTTTTGCTGTACGGATTTTAGGACAATTTATGGGGTTCTTACACGAACGCACTGATATCATGCTTAAGTAATTATGCAAATTAGACATGTCAAGTCATGATGCAAACGGAAATTGATTGAGTACACCAATTGAATATGTGGAATACTCATCTAGTCACTTTTTACTGTACGACGAGTGTTGCTACTCTTGCGCGAACGCACTGATAGATATATTGATAAAATAGATAAGAAAGCGACAGATAATTTAATTCCGTATTTCCATTTTTCTCTTCGTACGCTTGAACGATCTTTTGTTCTCATTTCTTGAATTTCGATGAACACTCATTGCGAGGTTTCGTTACTACTTTAAATTAAAATGTATCTCACGCTAATCAATCCGAGATGAAAGAAAGGGAAAATGCAGAATCCGGCCCTCCAAAATATTCCAGAGAACGAAATGGGATCCTCTGCTGAAGAAATAGAAGAGTTTCATTTGTATAATCGTGTTATATCATTGATACCTCACGGTCCCGTGTGAGCAGACATTGTTAAAAGCGTCATCACGAAAAAAAGAAAAATGGAAAAATTTCAGTTGATTCCACTTGTAGTCCTACACCGGGAAAAGATTGTTGACAATTAGGGAAAGACAGCAAACGGGGAAACGAATACTAAAAATATAAATCAGAGAAGACAGATCGCAAAACGAGACTAATCTGATAATTAATGATGGGTAATACCTACTATTCAAATTAACTTAACAGACCAAAGACTCAGGTTAATTTTCAATAAAAATCCGAAATACCCGGAATGAAGTTATAAATTGTCATTATGCGCTCCCAAGAGACCATATCTATGAAAATAAATTAAAAGTATGTTTAAAAATAAACTTACAATGCGTATTGAAAGCAACCGTCACGATTAGATATATCGAGATAATGACGATGGAAAAGCTAAAATGGATTGCAATTTACGTTTTTTTTATTATTTTTAAAATATTTGCAATTTGTGAATTTCAAAAGATTTCGAAATATCCCAACATGAAAACATTACATTGAAAACAGGAGGGCGCGTGTACCATTTTCACATTCAGAATATTCCATTTGAGCTGCGGTGTACTGCCTCTGAAAGAGAGACTTGAGGTGTTAAAATTGAACTGAATATGTCTACATAACTGCTGGAGAGTCTATCTTTTTACCTTTTTTATCTTTTTGCTGGACAGTCAACTCACTTTTGGTGTGTAGAAGAAAGAGCCGATAATGAGAAGGTACGTTGCAATTCCCATTATTTTTCCAGAAAGAATGAGGAACTCTGTATAAATTTTATAAATATAAAATAAACCGATAAGGAAAAAAGTTCATGTGTTAACACAGCACGCAGAGCGGAAAAGTAAAGAATTAAAAAAAGTATTTTCTCATTTTGATTTGATATAATAATTTTATAAACGTAAGTAATATTTTATTATTCTATAATACGTATTAAATAAATAATTCTCTCACCGTTGCCGATCCACCCAAAGCTGAGCGAATATGAAAGTGCTACGGCAAAGATTACGCTCAGAAGGAGAGTTCTGCGATTGCATCTTATATTTTAATTGAAATAAATTTTTCTGAGGGCACAAAGCACATTTTCTTTTTTTCATACAAGCTGCGGGGATTCTGAATTTAGGGATAATATTTCGCTGATAAGGTTAAAGATGTTCGATTATGAACAACAAAATGATGTTTTAATTGACATTTGTTATTCGTGTCAAATGAGACCCACGTTAGGGACCAAACCAGGATCACTGTATTGAAAATATTGCGTGGCGTCGAGCGCTCCTTTGTTTCCTGAAAATGCTGCTCTGTTTCAAATAGCTGAGATTGCTGAGAGTAAATTGTCATACCCTCTCTTTGATATCGCATACGATGTTCGTGCAAGCATGACCCGCCATCGCCTTCTCTGCTCCCAAAGTCCTGAATTTATTTAAATTATTAAAATATGGAAGAATGCACACGAGAAGTACATAGTAATAAAATGAATAAATAAGTACATTTAAAAAATTAATAAAGGCGACAAAACGTGAAGACCTTAGGAGAGGGCGAACGAAGGGGATAAAAGGTCGAACTTTATAGAGGCTACGTATCTATCCACAGACAGATCAAATCTGCAGAAAGGAGTCTCTCCTCTCTCTCTGTATGTGCATTTGCCTGGACTGCATGATACTGTCCATGTTTATGCATCTACCCGTTGATTGAGTTTGTTTGCTCAAGGCTCCCATGGCCTTATCATCGACCTGTATGACTGACCTTGCCGTCGCGTCCTATCTATGTGTCAGCCACTAGAGGTTGAACACTCTCTCGACTTAATTTGATAATATACTATTAAAGAAGGCCTCCCACGAATATTTGGTCACATAGACTGCCAACGTACAGTCAAAATGACATATTGTGAACAAAATGTTAAAAGATATAACTAGCAGGGTGTGTTGAGGTTAAACTACGTTATGGTAAGGTGCGCACTACGTTTTCAAAGTATAGTTCTTACAGTATTTCACCTTCCTTCCTCAGGGTAATCGCGCCAAGATATTTAGCTGACACTCCTTCTTTAAAGAAGGCCTCCCACGAATATTTGGTCACATAGACTGCCAACGTAGTGTTGTTGGGGGCGCTCACCCGAGCACATTGCAACGCATCCGAAATTCTACCGTAATCTATAAATCGATATATTGGCGCTCAAATGGCCGAAAAGGTACCAAGAATCGACAGGCAACGCGTATTAGGGCCAGAAGATAGAAAAATGAGAGTACTCATGTTCAGAGTTTAATAACTTTTTAGTTCCGCAAGGTTCTTCTTAGCTTCTTTTTGCATATTGTAGAGTGATCATTGCTGGTATTTCTGACAAACGTCTGCGTTTGTCAGAAATACCAAACTTCGCAGCATTGATTTTTGTATGCGTAAAAATTCTTTTTCTTCTTTTTCATAATTTTCAAGAAATAGATGAGTATTATCATTCTTACATTTTTATTTAGGTGTATGTGTCTCGACACTAAAGTTTACTTCAAAATAATCATTGCTTATTAAGTTGAAGGGTGCTAAAACATTTTTTTGAAAAGGCGCATGTCTTCACAATAACGTAAGTATACGAAATATTGTTGATGCCTGTAACGTATCTAATGACATATTTAGGAAGACTAGTAGACTGTACAGTGAAAGAAAGAAAAATAAGTGCCACGAAACTGCAGAAATCTGATCGAAAAGCGCGTTTCTTCTCCAATTAAAATTGTTTAGCAGCTTTTGCATTACATTAAAATAGCATACTTATATCGGCAAGGCATAGCTGAAGGTTACCTGAGTGAATTAGAAAACACCGACGAGAAACCCCCACGAAAACTGTAAAAATTTGACGCGCACTCGAAAACAGTTTGCTGTGTTGTTGTACAGCTATTATTTCCAACCTCATTCGTCGAGCGTACTGCAACACTAGAGAGTATTCAAATGATACATAAAATAAAGAAAACTAAAATTCATTTAGTAGAAAAAATACGAAAAGTTAATTTTGAGTCATGAATTTGACACAAATCTGACACGCGGAACTCGCCAAAACCCCGCGCATTTGCTCTATTTTTGGAACTCATTTTCGAAGATGTTTTGCTACTTTAGTTTATAAATTTAAATTATTTTAACTTGGTTTAGTCAGCACACTCAAAAGTCTCATTCACGAGAAAGCCAAATCTTAATTTCAACTTCGTTGTATGCGCTGCGGTCCCTAACTGTATTTTGCTTATCGAAAAAAATATGGAGCGCGCACGCTATCATTAGGGGCAATTTCTAAGCATTCCCTTGCGAAAACTATTATATTTTAAATGAAAACCGATATTATCCATAGCGGGGAACATTATTATATCGTTGGCAGCTCCATTTTCCTCCGTTCATTTTTCTATCTTTCGATTTATAGATTACGGTAGAATTTCGGATACGTTGCAATGTGCTCGGGTGAGCGCCCCCAACAACACTACGTTGGCAGTCTATGTGACCAAATATTCGTGGGAGGCCTTCTTTAAAACGTGTTAGAACACGTTCAAACACGTTTCTGACATCGCAAAATACTTTTCCTGTGATCCCCGACACTCACCGATGCCACATCATTCCACAGGCCGTTCAACCTTCCAGAAAGGCCTTTGGAGTGAGAGAGCGTGTGAAATCGAGAGGGACTCTCTCACTTTTGTACACTCTCTCGCTCCAACCCTGGTCTGTAGGTTTGGAATCATGTGATGCGTTTGGAGAAAGTTCGAAAATTTCCATTTTTCAAGTTAAAACTCGGCAAAACAGGTGAAAACATGTTTCACGGTACTCAAAAACGGGTTAGGACAGCTTCTGACACTTGCGAAAAAATGCGGCAAAAGATTTGCCCGCGGCGTGGGTCGAACCTGCGTCGGTCGGATTTGAATGTCGCCCGCTTTAGCCACTTGGCCATGGATTTTGTTTAAATATTTTTTATTAAAAAGTTTTCTTTTGTGGATATGCATATGCTAGTGAAGAGCGTGTGTCGAAATCTTTCTTTGTTCCCGAGTTATTCAGCAATAAAGTTTGAACACACAGACACACAGACAGACACAACGTTTGGACACATTAGAACGCGGTGTCATATGCTATAACACGTCTATGACTACGCAGCATGTCGTACGCGCGACACTTCACATTCTATGCCTATTCCCGAAAAATTTTGACAATTCTGTCAAAAAATGATCTGAAATAATAGTCTTTAGGAATAAGTTATAGCATTTTATTATAAGATATATTTGAGTGGGTTCCCGTGAAGTGAAACGCCTGAATTTGAGGGAGCATGGTCCGGTCGGTATTCAAATAACTTCTGTCCAAGCGATTATCAAAATTTAAATTCTAAATGCCGTTTTGTTCGGCTTGAAAATAACTTTTTAGACGATCCGTAAGCTCAGAACCGTCAAATAGCACAGCAAGACTGCAGAATCTTACTGTAGCCGTGTAGCATCGAATACTGAGTTATTAGTCATTCATTTTAGTACCACCAATTAAAATGCCTATTGCATCCTAAAAATGATAAATAGCTCTCTTTGGAGTTACCAAGGGTGCAGATAAGGGCTATTGTCATAAAACATTTGGAAACTTTCGATTTCGGGCAGTATTTCGCGGTTTTCATTTGTCCCTCCTCCAGGAAAGTTTTGCCACACGCATACAAAACTGCATTTAAAATTTGAATTTTGATAATCGCTTGGACAGAAGTTATTTGAATACCGACCGGACCATGCTCACTCAAATTCAGGCGTTTCACTTCACGGGAACCCACTCAACTAAATCTTATAATAAAATGTTATAACTTATTAGATATATCTTATAACATTTTGTTCACAATATGTCATTTTGACTGTAGTGTTGTTGGGGGCGTTCACCCGAGCACGTTGCAACGCATACAGAAGATAGAAAAATGAACGGAGGAAAATGGAGCTGCCAACGATATAATAATGTTCCCCCTATGGATAATATCGGTTTTCATTTAAAATATAATATTTTTCGCAAGGGAATGCTTAGAAATTGCCCTAACGATAGTGTGCGCGCTCCATAGTTTTTTTCGATGACCCAAATACAGTACACCTGAAAAATGCGACCAAAAATGGAGCGCGCACACTATCATTAGGGGCAATTTCTAAGCATTCCATTGCAAAAACTATTATATTTTAAATGAAAACCGATATTATCCATAGGGGGAAACATTATTATATCGTTGGCAGCTTCATTTTCCTCCGTTCATTTTCCTATCTTCTGGCCCTAGCACGCGTTGCCTGTCGATTCTTGGTACCTTTTCGGCCATTTGAGCGCCAATATATCGATTTATAGATTACGGTAGAATTTCGGATACGTTGCAACGTGCTCGGGTGAGCGCCCCCAACAACACTACGTTGGCAGTCTATGTGACCAAATATTCGTGGGAGGCCTTCTTTAACAGTGTTACACCCAGAATGAATACACTTACAAATCTCTCGTTTATATATCTTTATCGCAACAAAGTAAATTGTGCGAACATAAAAACCAGTAGCTAGGAACTGGTAGGCGACGACAATATAAAACGGCGAAATGTCGAAGGGTGAGTTTCGCACGCTCTCTCGACGCACACGCAACACGAATTGGTTTCAAGCAAATAAGTTTATCAATTTTATTATTGTCGATTTCTACTTCGAATCAGTGAGGCACTCGATTAGTCGCGAGAGGAGATATTCCATGGGTCCAAGTGAGTTTCTGGATGTCTGACATTAAATAACTCAATCGAGATAATGTTCATAAATTAATCATGGTTAGTTATATGAGGGAGAAGGCTACTGTTATGGTATTTGGGGAAAAAATAAAAGGAGTATTTACACATAAAATCATCATCTTTCACCAGTGCGATGGGAGTCGTAAAATAAACCTTGAGAAATCTTTTAGCAATCGGAGAGTACGAGGACTTCTGAAGTTATGCAGACAATTACGTCGTCATTGTCCGTTTCTCGTTCCCAACTTTAAGGTGAGTACGGGTTATCCTAATAGTTCATACAATTCTCAAATCGGATATCGACCTTAATATCGACGGAGATTTTCATATGATTTTTTTTCGTATGCCGGATAGATCTCGATGTGCTCAAGAGGAGATTTGAGTAAATTCATTCTCTGCAAAAAAAATTAAAATTGAAAATAAGCAAAGAATAAAAACCAACCTGAAATATGTATCTACTATACTGTCTTCGTCCCGGAGCTCGCGATCCGGAGCTCGTGCGGCGGCCCGAATGCGCTTATTATTCGAGAAACTCTATCGTTGTAATTGTTCTACACATAAATAGCAAACAAATCTCATGGGGGCTGTGCACGCAAAATATTTTAATTCGATATTATCGGATGCTCAGAGATATTTCTTCACTGTTGTTCATATATTTAGATAGATCTTATAAATACGAATCGAATGATATCCCTGACATACTACATTAACGCTACTGAAGCAAAGTTATTCAACTTTTTTAACGAATTTTACGACTCGTAAAATTTTTACGAAAATTTCGTAAAAAATCGAAATATCTCTTCAGCAATATGCAAATCAGAAACAAATCAGGTATCATTCAATTTGTCTACAGTATTTCTATAAACATATACGGAAATATTTTAATAAATTCTTCATCGTAAAAAGATATATTGGATTTTACAAATTTTACGATGCACAGCCCAGATAAGAACGACCCAAAGCTTGAATCTAAACAAACAGGGCCACTCTCCGGGAACGATGGGGAGGTTCAGATTGCCCTTTTGTGCGGCAACTGCAGTGAGTGCGGACGGCTGACGAGGAATGATGTGACCACCTGGGTTATTGATTAATTTTGTGATCAAAGGTAGATTTTTATAGCTAACTTCGTACGGATGTTGTCGAATTGAAGATTTTAGGAGTGGGTAAAACTGAATATCCAGTCGGTATTTACAATTTAGCCATTGGATATGGATTTAAAAGATTTTATTATAAATTCACTGCATTGTTTCCCATCGTATCTACTGTTTCCCAATATATAAGTAGTTGCCTTCTGTCCGTAGTCTTGATCGTACAACGCATAGAAGCTGGTGCCATCGACTTCAGGAATGTATCCTCGAACGGCAGTTGCTCCCTTAAGACAGGTATCACGAGAGATTGCATGAAAATAGACCCCCTGAGGAACAACTTTCAAAAACATATTTTTGATTTCGATCAAACTTTTATGTGGAAGTATACTAGGGATGAGAATTCCATCAATCCGGGTCCCAGGTCGCAGAACCGGCTTTTAGGGATTTTCCGGCTCTAAAACCGGAATTTACGTAACTTCTTTCAAAATGTTCTAATGAAAAACCTAAAAATAAATCAAACAAAAAAAATTATAATTTTTATATCAAAAATAGCACAAAATTTAAGAGTGGAATATGAAAGAGCAGGCCAACATTGGTTATACAAAAAAATAAAAATGGCAAAAAAGGAGCGTACGAATACCCGAAAAATCGCATCGAAACAAGGAAAACTGAGATTTTTCGATACAAAACTATCGTCTGAAGTCATTTTCGGCTTTAAACACATTCAATTCGCCTCTATATTAAATAAAACGACAATACGTGACAGTCTGGCTTATTTCATCGAGATATTTACCCATATGCGTAACTTTCCAAAAAATCGATTTTTTTGAGAAAAAAATTTTTCAAAATTTTTATGACTCCAATTTTTGCAAGCTATCATTCACAAAATATGTAGTTATTATTGAAAGAGTTGTTTGATTTAAGGTGGTCCATCAAAACGAAGAACAATGGTAAAAATTAGGAAAAAAATATAAATTATTTCGAGAACTGTGTGATGTGTTTGTGTGAAGATTGAAATTGAAAAGTATCTTCGAAATTGAATAATCCATATCAAAATGAGCGATCTGGCCTATTTACACATTCTCCAAATGATAGCTTGCAAAAATTTGATTCATAAAAATTTGAAAATTTTTTTTCTTCAAAAAATCGATTTTTTGGAAAGTTTCGCATATGGGTAAATATTTCGATGAAATAAGCCAGACTGTCACGTATTGTCGTTTTATTTAATATAGAGGCGAATTGAATGTGTTTAAAGCCGAAAATAACCTCAGACGATAGTTTTGTATCGAAAAATCTCAGTTTTCCTTGTTTCGATGCGATTTTTCGGGTATTCGTACGCTCCTTTTTTGCCATTTTTATTTTTTTGTATAACCAATGTTGACCTGCTCTTTCATATTCCACTCTTAAATTTTGTGCTATTTTTGATATAAAAATTATAATTTTTTTGTTTGATTTATTTTTAGGTTTTTTCATCAGAACTTTTTTTGTGCCCCATTACGACTTTTGTGTGCAACAGATAAATTGTAGAGAATATTTTTCCGATTTTTTTGAGCACCAGAACGACTTCCTAGCTACATTTTGAAGGAAGTTACGTAAATTCCGGTTTTAGAGCCGGAAAATCCCTAAAAGCCGGTTCTGCGACCTGGGACCCGGATTGATGGAATTCTCATCCCTAGTATACTTCCACATAAAAGTTTGATCGAAATCAAAAATATGTTTTTGAAAGTTGTTCCCGGCTTCATGCAATCTCTCATGATACCTGTCTTAAAGAACCCTATTGGAAGCGAAACATTTCACACAAAAGTACAAGTTTTCACAAATATTAATCACCTTCTGGAGCACTGGAATAACCAGTATTGCCGGTCCCCACATGAATTGTTCAGAAATGGTCAAGGTGGTGTTATCCTTCCCGAACTCGAAGAACATAGGTGAGATTACTGTGCTGCCGAAGAGAGTAGATTGATAGTGAAGTCTGCAAAATAGTGTATCACTCAGTTCTCGTAATGTGAAATTGATTTTTAATAGAATGAAACATACGAATAGAGGTATGAAAGGTATGCATATCGGAACTCGTTGGCCTTCTTCGTTGCATTGGCAACAGACGCCCACTCTTAAGGGTCCTGGTACGATTCGCCATCCAAGTTTTGATTACTGGGGTTTTGATTACTCTTTCAAAACTTCACCAAAAATTTGGCCAAGTGTTCACTCACGAATGTGTCAGTCGTCGTGAGCGGTCCTTCTCCATTTTGCTCTGATGGAGAGGGCACTTCCCTAGTTCCCTGGACCCCTCGTCTCTCTACCAACCACTCGACAAGATCGGAATCCCCGTCCTAGCCGGCCTGGTCACCGTGGATGGGTATGACCGTTTGATGTTGGCTACTCAGATACCAGTTTCGCTAATTCTCATTTTGATTGATGACTGGAGCTTGGTGGACTCAAGTGCAAGAAAGATGCGCCATCCGTTCGTCAGGACTGCCTTCAGCCTCACGTTACCTTCCCTTTCTTCCTACGTCCATGGTCCTAAGAACGATCTCGTCTATTCCTCCAGCAACTTCAAAGAAGATGGTCTGTGAATGGGAAGAAGACCGATCCTCTACCCCGACCCCAGCCGAAATGATCCATCTATACTGAGAACAATGGTCCTGTCCCCTGAAACCACATCCTCACCAGATAGCGTTACCGCCTGATGTGATAAATAATTGTAATTGTAATTGTTCACTCACATCGTTCAAAACTTGACCAAGTTTTCTTTAGAAATCGGCCCGGAAAATCAAAACGGACCACCACCACTCAACAATGCTAAAATTGGAATTCTAACGTTCACTTTATTGCGCCTTGATTTCCTCCTAAAAAAGGCTTTTCCCTCTCCTCGATTGCGTGCTTTTTCTCTGTCTCTAACCAAACTTGGCCAAGTTCCGTTTAGAACTTCGCCAAGTTTTATCGCACATTTCCGATTGAAATTTGGTTAGAGTGAAGAAATAGCATGCTATATCGAGAGAATTAGAGAAAAATCTGCAATATTTGGGCGATGTTTTTTGCCATATTTTTCTCGTACATTTCTGAAAGATTATACAGCCCCTTGCAATAGATTCGGCTAGAAACATAAATAAATAACTGAGCTGCAAGTATTTCCGAGTCACCGATAGAAAGAGTGGAACGCTCCAAGTTGCTGCCATCGTAGACACAATTCCTCGTTCGACGCTCCGGTGAAACCGCACACATCCGATCCGACGTACGGAATTCCGAAGAGATTGAACTCCTGAAGTTTCGAACTGCTTGGAAGCTAAGAATCCTATTACGCGCCCAGACGAAGGGAAGATCGACCTGACGAATATTGTAACGCTCTCAGTTATCCACGTTCACTCACCTCGAAATGACGACGCCTCTCTTCTCCGTTGACTATCGAACTGCCTCCGCTGTAGCTCGCGACGCACTCCAGCCGTATCTGAAAAAAAAGAATTGAATTTTCTGTTATCTCTTTTAGCTCAGAACACAGTCAAAAACCCCGATGTATGTATATCTGTTCCCTCACATGTAATAAGTAAAAGCGTAAATGCGATAAATTGGATTGAAAATTGAAGTTAAACACTACTATGAAAAGTAATTTATCTGAATCTCACAGTGAGTGGACGTCGTATTGCCGCACAGTTCCTCGCACGCTCATCGCTCGAATGCAAACAATCTTCACGGCAAGGAAGGCTTTCTGAAGATGATTCAGTGTCCGGGATTGTAGAGTCACGTCAAAATGGAGCTACAACAATC
Organism: Pristionchus fissidentatus; assembly: GCA_036245785.1. Classification (NCBI taxonomy): domain Eukaryota; kingdom Metazoa; phylum Nematoda; class Chromadorea; order Rhabditida; family Neodiplogasteridae; genus Pristionchus; species Pristionchus fissidentatus. The sequence continues at coordinate 10,677,860 of BTSY01000006.1, forward strand.
TCACATCGCCAAGGTTGTACACAGCCTGCGTTTTGTACGGAGGCGCGTCCCACTCGGAATCTGGCGCTAAAGCGGACGAAATATTTCATGCTTATTTCATGATAGAAAACTCAAACTCAATATTTGATCATGTGCCAAATCTAGCCCGACCCTTAGGTGAGAGCCCTTAGTGATATGCCCTTGTTTTGTGCTCATTTACAAATACGGCGCTAGTAAACCATCATTTGTTGTTGAAGTACATATTTCGAATCATTTCACCGCATGTTTCCTCCCGTGGGAGAAGATCCTTACAATAAACAGATTCAATAGGTTATTGAGCAGGATGACAATTATGCACTTAAAAACATTGCAAAACCACAGATTCCGATGGTTCCATGATATAACCACGTAATTTTTGCTATCTGACTATTATTAACAAAGCCAGATATGCAAGATTTTTTTAAAATTAGCTCACCTGCAAAATAGTGATTCATATGTCTCTTTCTCTTTGTTTTCCATCGCTGCAATCACAGCTCCTTGATTGTTTATGTTATTGCGAGACGCTCTTTGCTCCTTTCAACTGCAACATCAACAACCCTCAACGCATCGGTGTCCCATTTATTTTGGCGCACATCTAACGTTTTGCTGAATAGAACTAATAAGTACCAATTAATTAGTTTAGCCTCTCAAAAGCGACAGTCTCTACCTTCACAAAACACAATTGAGATCGATTGCAGGTACAGGCATGAAAAGAGTTACAGTATTCCTATTCATTATAGCTCAACTCGTGTACGCTCAGAGGGAATCCGAATGGAATTATACAATACAATATTTATCACGTCAGACGATAATGTCAGGTGAGGATGTTTTTTTCAGGTGTCAGGATCTTTCTTCTCATAATAGACGGATCATTTCGGCTGGGGCCGGGATAGAGGATCGGTCTTCTTCCCATTCACAGACCATCTTCTTTGAAGTTGCTGGAGGAATAGACGATATCTCTCTTAGGACTATGGACGTAGGAGGAAAGGGGAGGTAACGTGAGCCTGAAGGCAGTCCTGACGAACTGGTGACGCATCTTTCTTCCACTTGATTCCACCAAGCTCGAAACATCAATCAAATTGAGAATTAGCGAAACTGGTATCTGAGTAGCCAACATCAAACGGTCATACCCATCCACGGTGACCAGGCCGGCTAGGACGGGGATTCCAATCTTGTCGAGTCGTTGGTAGAAAGACGAGGGAGTCCATGGAACTAGGGAAGTCCCCTCTCCATCAGAGCAAAATGGAGAGGGACCGCTCACGACGACTGACAGAAACGAGAATGAACTTTTTTTTCGGTACCAATGAGGGTCGTCCCTTCTATCTACTTCGACCGTCCTAACTATCCAAATCGCATTCGGTACCAATGAGGATCGTCCCTTCTACTTCGACCGTCCTAACTATCCGAATCTCAAGCCGCTCTCCTGTCTATCCACTGGTTCGTATTATTATTATTATTATTATTATTATTATTATTATTATTAACTGAACATGAAAAATACACATTATGAAAAATAGAACACCTAAACATTTCAGATTGGTTTCGACGGTGCATGGATTGATATGAACGAGCTTCGGATAGCCAAGGGTCCAACTAAGATCCCTGAGAGTTACTATATATTAGAAAATGCTAACGTCTGTCTGTCTGTCTGTCTGTCTGTTTGTTTGTTTGTCTGTTTTTTTTGTCCAGGTGTCCGTCCATATTTTTCTCATTTTCCTTGTATTTCGCTTCAAAATAGCGCTATCTTCTCAGAACCTTTTGCATATGATAATAGACCAGAATTGCTTTAAAATTTTACAAAATTTAAATCACTAAATCCATGGCCAAGTGGGTTACGCGCTCGACTAGCAATCCGACCGACGCAGGTTCGACCCCTGCCGCGGGCAAACCTTTTGCCGCATTTTTCGCGAGTGTCAGAAACCGTTCTAACACGTTTTTAAGTTCCGTGAAACACGTTTTCACCTGTTTTGCCGAGTTTTAACTTGAAAAATCGAAAAATTCGAAAAGTTCCAAAATGATTCAGAAAGCGTAGGGGATCACTAGAAAAAATTTTTGCGATGTCGGAAACGTGTCTGAACGTTTTCTAACGCGTTTTAAAGAAGGCCTCCCACCAATATTTGGTCACATAGACTGCCAACGCAGTGCTGTGGGGGACGCTCACCCGATCACATTGCAACGCATCCGAAAATCTACCGTAATCTCTAAATAGATATATTGACGTTCAAATGGCTACAAAAGGGCCAATAATCGACAGGCAACGCGTGTTAGGACCACAAATACATGCAATCGACGTAAGATGAACTTTTCATTAATATAATATTGTTCCCCCCTGTGGATAATATGTGATAAATAATTGTAAAAAAAAATGTGATAAATAATTGTAAAAATGTGATAAATAATTGTAAAAAAAAAATTGGATAATATCGGTTTTCATCAAAAATATAATAGTTTTCATAACGGAAATCATATTAATTGCCCCTAACACGAGTGTGCGCGCTCCATTTTCGTGTCCGGTATACTGTAGTGGCTTATTGAAAATCAGGCAACGGTGATTCGTGGGAGGCCTTCTTTAACGTGAAAAATCGAAAATTTCGAAAAGTTCCAAAATGATTCAGAAAGCGTATGGAATCATAGGAAACATCTCTGAAAGTGTTCTAAAAGTTCTGAACGCACTGTATCCTGCGTCTCCGTTGTGAAAGGCTCGTGAGGCAGAGAGCGATCGAAAAAGTTGCCGCGGTAGTGCATACTGCGAGCTTTAATGCATACTGCGAGCTTTAATGCATACTGCGAGCTTTAATGTAGCCCGGAGCCGGCTTCCGAGCTCCCCCTGGACCTAATCTGGAGGCGGCTACAGGGCGCCCCATGGACCGTACCTGAAGCCACCTATCGAGCTCCCCCTGGACCAAACCCGCACCCAGAACTATGCATAGAGCGTAATGTACGCATAGAGCGTAGTACATTTAACCTCAATACAACCCCGCTAGTTATCATATTACTGTATAGGTAGGGTCCATAACGTCCGCCCACTTCTCGGACACCCGGATTACAAAATGAGAATTGGAGAGCACAAGAGTAATTCGAAACGATATGAGTCATGTTATGGGTTGTTTTGGAGTTCTCGGAGAGCGCAGTCGATTGCGCCTATATCAGAGTTCATCAGAGAACGTTGAGGTATCATAAAAGCGAAAATTAATTTCGAAATTGGGCTTAACATTGAACTCACAACTTCTGATAGACCCGTATTCGATTCTCTTGATTTTTCAGTAAAGAAGGCCTCCCACGAATCACCGTTGCCTGATTTCCAATAAGCCACTACAGTATACCGGACACGAAAATGGAGCGCGCACACTCGTGTTAGGGGCAATTAATATGATTTCCGTTATGAAAACTATTATATTTTTGATGAAAACCGATATTATCCACAGGGGGGAACAATATTATATTAATGAAAACTTCATCTTAAGTCGATTGCATGTATTTGTGGTCCTAACACGCGTTGCCTGTCGATTATTGGCCCTTTTGTAGCCATTTTAACGTCAATATATCGATTTAGAGATTACGGTAGATTTTCGGATGCGTTGCAATGTGATCGGGTGAGTGTCCCCCACAGCACTGCTTTGGCAGTCTATGTGACCAAATATTCGTGGGAGGCCTTCTTTAAAGGCGAAAATGAAAACAAAATTGGCGAACCCGAATTGTGCTCTCGTTTGCAAAAATAGTGGGGGTTTTAAGAGTACGAGAGTATCAACATTCCGTTTTACTGTAAATAACAATGGTTTTCTCAAAAGGGGATTTGAACTTGCAACGTGCTGTTCGTGAGGCGTGCACTCAACCACTGCGCCATGGGCCCGATCTCCCTCTTCACTCTCCCACACTCTAAGTTCTTGCTCTATCACCGCGCGTAGATAATCGCAATCGTCAGAATTCGGACACCGTTGCACTCTCCACATCTTCATAAACTGCTTTTGTTCTGACATAGCTTAGAAACGCCCCCTATCAGCTGCGCTGTCCCTAGAAAGACTGATTTATAGGCTCCGCCCACCTCCCCTCCCCTCTCGCATTCTCCCCTCTCACAACAGTCGAAGTGCGCGTGGTTTTGGAGCTGTAGTTTGGATCAGAGAGGAGATATCGACCCAAATCCAAAAGAATGTTCTTATTCAGACATCTAGCAATATGCTACCACTAAATTTGATCTCTCCCCCACGTTGTGGCCCTATATATATATATAGGATTGGACGGTCTATGGTTCGTCAGGACTGCCTTCAGCCTCACGTGACCTTCCCTTTCTTCCTACGTACATGGTCCTAAGAGAGGTCTGGTCTATTCCTCCAGCAACTTCAAAGAAGATGGTCTGTGAATGGGAAGAAGACCGATCCTCTATCCCGGCCCCAGCCGAAATGATCCGTCTATTATGAGAAGAAAGATCCTGACACCTGAAAAAAACATCCTCACCTGACGTTATCGTCTGACGTGATAAATATTGTATCGTATTGTATTGGACGATCTGTGGAATGATGTGCATACATACTCCTACCATACAACAGTTTTTTTAAAATCCCATATTGTTATGTGTTCGTTATCAGCGACCTCCCACATCATCGATGCTTGCAAGATTCCACTATAAGGATGTTACAAAAACTGAGTTGAAATGTAGAGCTTTGGAAGTGAGACAATCCGACGCTTTCCAAATCCGCGCTCTCACAATCAGAATGAGAGGGTGTACAATCCGACATCTCATTGTTTCCCTCGCCCAATATCCGACATCTCAGAGATCAATTAGCGATTTACATAACCCCAACTGAGAATAACTAACATTTTCGCTTATATCTCTAACGAGGATCGGTCGTGCACCCTCTCATTCTTTCGATTTCAACGGTGAGTTCTTTTTTTCTGATATCTCTGAACATCTAAATCTCTCTCTCTCTCTCAGTTTTTATTTTTAAATCTCAGTTCTAATTGACATTTACTATGATAGATGTATTTGTTAATTAGGAAGATGTTTCTGAACTTTCTGAACAATTATTAATATCATTAAAGGATTCGGCATGGTCTTCAGCTGCTTCTTCGCCCCAATCACCAAGCAGGTCGCCCCTACTTGGTATGCTCTTTACACTTTGCACTCCAGAACTTTAAAAGGGAGAAAATACTCAAAACGAGCGACTAAAATACTTGTATTATATTCAGATCCCATTCTTTGATTTAAAAAGTCGCACACGGATCTATCCCTCTCCAGCTCACTGTGAAGGCAAAGTACTGTGCATCGATTGACTTTTTGACAGCGTGCCAAATATGCTGGGTTTCGTGCTGGCTCTGAATTTCTTATTTTTACTCGTGCATTTAGCTGATTTGTACATGTTTTGTAATGTGTATTGGTGGCGGTACATCTCTCGATGGACTAAAAGGCGGCCGCGGACCGTTTGCTGACTAAAAGCTGTGACTAAAAGGCGGCCGCGGCCCATTTGCTGACTAATAGCTGTGACTAAAAGGCGGCCCGTTTCGGCGGCCCGCGGCTAGCGGCCCAAAAGTGAACAAAATGAAGTATTATTAGTCAACTCTGGGATATATGTAGGGGCCACAACTTGGATAGCCGATATTCGACGTGAGGTTGGAAATCATATAGAATAGATGCCACATGGTCCCATTAAGACAATACTTTTTGCCGTTTGTCAATATCTTGCCTCTGAGCCGAGATACACCTCGAAATCTGCACGCGAATCGCTAGTGGGAGAAGCATCAAACCGGGGAGAGGAGAGAAAGGGGCGGAGTCTTCATTCACGTCTCTGGTCAGGCCCTCTCCATTCCCCGCGCTCTCTCATCGGTCAGACGGTGAACGAGAGAGTATATGAAATGGAGAGAGCGCTCCCCTCTCCTCTCCCTCGATAGGGAGGGATTTGCATGAGTTCAAACGTTCATGTCTGCACTCTCAAAACTGCATGCTCTCTCGCCTCTCTCTAGCCTCTCTCGCCCGCGCGTCCGAGACGGCGCTGTCTCTCCGGTGCCGCTAACCAGCATAAGTCGTCATTCCACAGTCATTTCCGTACTGAATTATTTCAAAAGAGTAGCACAATTCAGGATTGTATAATTACGTCTTAATTTCTGTTTAGATGTCACTTATAACATCATGAGAATCAAAATCTTCTTGGGCAAAACATGGATCATCACTGGAAGCATAAAAACAAGCACTTTTATTGTTTGTAACTGCATTTTAGACACATTGCCGTGGACGGACTAACTTTGCCCAGGGCGCATTCGATAGAGCAAACCACTAGCTACAAGACAAGACCTAACTCAATTCAAACGGTTTAGAACTATGCTTGTGCTACTCCATGGCGTTTCTTGCTTTCTCTTTTCAAGGAAAAGTGGGCGGAGACTGCGGATGCTAACTATAGTTCAAGCCCCATATTGGTCAGATTTCAAACTGATTATTACTAATCTCATGCTTGCGCCCGTGTAAATCTGAAAAAAAAATCATTGAATATTTTGTTGATTACACCGGGAAGTTTATGTGATCGCACCTTCTTCTTCACCAATCCTTCCCTTCCCATTGTTTCACAAGGCAAATAGCGTACTATCTGAGGTATCGTAATAATGACAGTACTTACAGAAAGCGAAGTAGGAGGACGACGACGACGAAGTGAAGGAAGACTAGAGGAAAGAGGAGCAGAAAGGAGAGATGAGAAGGAGGAGAGCAAATGAAGAGTAGGGAAAATTTTATACGGTAGTACTAGGAGGGACTGTAGATAGGTTACGGTATAGCTAGAAGGTAATGTGGATTGGGAAATTACGGTAGGACCTATGGATGCGGTAGACGGATCGATTATGCTGGGGTTGAGACAAACCGTAGATGAGCTGATTACTGTAACTGTAACTAGTAAGTTAATTGGGTTCGATACTTTTAGACGTAAGCAGCAGTTTTTATTCGTTATTGTAATTTATGTTTCTTTTTTTTTTTATTCTGAGAAGTGCGATTGGAGTTTCAAAAGAAGCAACGATTGTACGATAGGTCATTATTGTATGTTGATTAACTACATATTGTGATAAAATTACAAAGAAACACTCACTTGCATATTTACAGGAAGATTGACGAGAATATGGGCCTTGAAAATGATGAAGGTCTTGATGTCATTTCGAGGTTACGGCAGACATAGTCATGTACAGTTTAATCAATACGTTAAAAGAAAACACCCCGTTCCAGCGTAGATCGCTAAATCGTATAATATTGACTTGCGAGTTTCTCACAATTCATGCATTTCCGATGTTGTGTTCGCGCCATCTGAGAAAGATCGATCAAAGATTTTTTTTAAAAACATTGTGAAGGCATGACGTAAATCAGTGGAATATCGAGCGAAATAGTGATAAAATAACGACACGCTAAGCTAAAGCTCACGCTGAAAGATTATTAGTGTCAATAGTAATCCCATCCTAATTAGATATTACAAAAATCACGCTTGTCTCCTTCTACCATGCTGTTTACCCTCAGCCACTAGTATCACGTTTGCCACCCCCCCTATCTGTTCTCGTGGCTCAGTGGCAAGTCTCTCCATACCTCACCCTGCCGCTCGCATCACTCGATAGTTTGAATCCTGTGCCCATCCCTTAAGAGAGGTATCACGAGAGATTGTAGGAAAAATTCCTCTTTCGGAACAATTTTCAAAAATTATTTTTGATTTTGATGAAACTTTTATGTGAGAGTACCTAGGAGACAAGAATTCAAATAACCCTGGTCCCAGGTCTCAGAGCCGGCTTTTAGGAATTTGCCGGTTCTGTCGCCGGAATCGTCATAACTTTCTTCATTTTTGAGCTAGAAAGTCGTTGAAGAGCTCAAAAAATGCAGAAAAATATGGCGCATAATACCTCTGTTGAGAGTGAAGTCCTATATGACAAAGCCATGGATTTAATTAGAAAAATATGTTTTGAGATATCTTTAAAAAATCAAAAAAAATCATGCATCTAACATTTTCGAAAGACAATAGTTTTATTGCATATTATGAAAGAGCTCGTTAAGTACTGCTAGATAAAAATATAAGAAAAAATAAAAATGGGATCACATAGTCCCGAAAAATGGCGACGAATGTGAAACATCGGAAAATTTCGAAAAATCAGTTATTTCAAAATCATGTGTAATCCATTTTTCTATGGTTATTTAACCTTCATGAGTTCGACAAAAATGATAACAGCTCATATGGCATGTATATAACCCTGCCAAAATTGAAAAATTTCGGACTCCTTTTGATAGGCCAGATATGGACGAAATTTTCAAATTTAACTGGTTCAAATGCATGCCATATGAGCTGTTCTCATTTTTGTCGAACTCATGAAGGTTAAGTAACCATAGAAAAATGGATTACTCATGATTTTGAAATAAATGATTTTTCGAAATTTTCCGATTTTTCTCATTCGTCGCCATTTTTCGGGACTATGTGATCCCATTTTTATTTTTTCTTAAATTTTTATCTAGCAGTACTTGACGAGCTCTTTCATAATATGCAATAAAACTATTGTCTTTCGAAAATATTAGATGCTTTATGATTTTTTAGAGATATCTCAAAACATATTTTTCTAATTAAATCCATGGCTTTGTCATATAGGACTTCACTCTCAACAGAGATATTATGCGCCATATTTTTCTGCATTTTTTGAGCTCTTCAACGACTTTCTAGCTCAAAAATGAAGAAAGTTATGACGATTCCGGCGACAGAACCGGCAAATTCCTAAAAGCCGGCTCTGAGACCTGGGACCAGGATTATTTGAATTCTTGTCTCCTAGGTACTCTCACATAAAAGTTTCATCAAAATCAAAAATAATTTTTGAAAATTGTTCCGAGCCACCTGCAATCTCTGGTGAGACCTCTCTTAAAGGGACAGTAAACACACAAATTCTTGTTCATTTGATCCAATTTCCACGAGCGACGTAGGGATAGAGATAGTGTGCGCCCTATCGGATATCAGCCCAGGTGGAGCAGCGGTAAAACGTTAGCCTAGCCTAGCAATCGTGAGGTCGCGGGTTCGATACCCACCCTATGCTTTTGTTTCTTCCAGCGGGCCGAAAGTCGTGGCGAGACCTTGAAATTTGCGGGAATTCAACTGCGCTCTTACAGAGAACGTGTTTTAATGGATACTCGAGTTTCGGCTTTGGTCAACTAGAATACGCTGTTTCGTAATCGGAAAAAAATATTTCCACAATTCCAATGCAGGGAACGAATGGTGCAGAAGATACCTGGCTGTGCCTGGATCCTCATCCTCGTCCTCACCCTGTTCTGCTCTTGTTCCCTCGCCTTCGCAAGCTGCTATTTAAAGACGATTGCCGGCCACGGTTAGTCACTTTAGACCCGTGAGAATATATAACGCCAATTTGGATTTTTAACCTGTTCCAGCGATTTTTTGATCCTAACGTAAACAACATCATATCTGAATATGAGTGAATCAACATTTTTCTTCAAAATTCTAAAAGAAAATTACATATCATCGATTTAAAAATATCAACAATATTAAAATTTTGAAAAAAAGAAGTTCATAAAAAAATCCAAATTATATTATGATGCATACCTAAAGTTACATAGGAATCGTTGACAAAAAAATTGCTGCAACGGTTCCTACTCCTTAAAGGGAGTTTGAGCCAAAAAAAAATCATAATTTTATATTCATTTAATTTTATTTTTATTCAAAAGAGCTGAAAAATCCAAGAATAACTGTGAAAACCGCATATTTTTACGATTTTTTAAAAATTTATTATGAATTTTCAAAAATCTTGTTTCAAAGGTACTGTAGCCCCTGCATCCACAAAACTTCCGCTGTTTAGCGGCTGCAAAAGTTTAAAAACGCCTTAACAAAGTGAAAATAAGTGTTTTTGCAATTGATTAGACAATGACGAGTATCTGTGAGGACGAATAAGTAGAAAGAAACGCAAAAATATTATGGAATCATTTCTTTTGAGATTCTACAGCCGCTAAACAGCGTAAGTCCGCGGATGCGAGAGCTACCGTATACCTAAATTTTGCCATCTTTGAAAATTCATAATTAATTTATAAAAAATCGTAAAAATATGCGGTTTTCACAGTTATTCTTAGAATTTTCTGAATTTAAAATAAAAAAATAACTTATTTTTCGATGCCGGATCCCTTTAAAAGAAGGATTGTGTACATATAGTATATACTACTTGATAATTAATTAACCGATTTTGAATTGTTAGGAACGCTATGCTCGGATATCAAGGAATTGCTCGTTCTCGTAATTGTTGCCATTACATTCGTCTTTTTCACACTCTTCTTTGTAATTGTGAGATTTTGGATTTTTCTAGATGAGAAGCATGTATTTGATAGAAAAATATTGATCTTGCATATTAGAAGAACATGCATTACTGTTGTAACTGAATGGTAGGAGTAACGTGAAGTGATTTCATCTATCGCAGTTTCTTATCTACGAGTGCCTTGTGGAAAGATGCAAAAAGAATAATGGCGAGAACGCGGCGGTGATCGATGAGGATACTGTAGCTGCTGGACAGAGTGCGGGTGGCGCTCACGCCAATCCGATGGTCGTCCTGCCGTAATCCCCCCACCCGTCATTTAAATTTGCATAAATGTCACTAATTTAGTACAATGTGCACCTACAACCATCTTTCGTCACTTGTTGTCATTATTTATTTAGTTCGGGTTGTTATCATAAATAATCATTTTTGTACACACTTATTCTCGCCAAGTATTATAGTGAAATGCATACGGTCAAGAGCAATTGATTTACATTTGTCGGACGAGTTTACTTATAAATGAGCATGAAAATGTGCGGAGTTTGATGAACAGGATCTGTCAGAGGTGCGCTGGGTTTACACAGTCAACAATGAAGAAATTTTATATTTATTATTCCAATATGCGATGCAAAACTTATGATGGCGGAGAATGTTTTATTTTAAATAAAGTTCATCAAAATTCATTTATACAAAAATTCGATAGAAACTGGATTACTGTACGATTTTTATGTTCCGTGACATTCTCTCGGCCAATTTTTCATAATGAAATTCGAAAATCCCAAAATTGTATTACTCTTTTTTTGCTTGTTTTTGTTGTTTTCCATTATAGTATTTCGTGCATTTCTTTATTCCAGTGATGGTCGAATCTACAGGCCTCTCCAAATGGTGGTTGGGAGGCATCGCGGGCGCTGTGATCGTGCCCTCATCAGCGTTTCTCCTTTGGAAGACGCTCAGCAGTAAAACTGTCGCCGAGAGCGCGCCCAAGATCCCGCTGTATGGAGAAGGCCGTGCGTTGTTTATCAATTACTAATATTTCAATTGCTAAATGACATTGATTCGCGAATTTGAAGCCTTCGTAAGCTCGTATAACCCTATTTTGAGCGCTGCTTTATCAGCTTTTTATTGATTTTCTGCAGGAGCCCGACTGGAGAAGTTCATCTTCATAGATTCTGACTACGTTGGCGTCGTTCTCGGTCGTCATCTAAGGAATATTCGCAAGATTGAGTACGAAACGAGGGTGAGTGCACACATTCTTCATATTTGCATGTAAAAGAGCATTTCGCCTTTAAAAGTACCTTTCCCGCACGATTGGGCGATTTTCTCGTCAACCCATGTCGTATTTCCGTCTTAACGTTATGGAATTTCTTTAATTCCTTTCATACACAAGCACGGCAATGCCGCGCCGCTCGTTATCACTAAATTGCGCCTTGCCCTCGTCACCAGCCATAGCTCAGTTGGTAGAGCGGAGGACTGTAGATCCTTAGGTCACTGGTTCGAATCCGATTGGCTGGAATTCCTTTTACCCCTCTCAATAACAATCTCTCGCAGACTTTCATCAATCTCATCTCTTATGGACCGAATGAGATGGCTCACAACATCGACGCCCTTCGCGCTTACGAATACGCAGCCAGTAATTGTGAGAGATCCTTCTTTCTCGTGGATGGTGTGCATGTGGTGTGGCAAGTCCGACTGTTCTAGTCGACGTTTGATAAGTGTACACTTACCGTCTCTTTGCAGGGGACAACGAGGAAGAAGTGCCCGTAGCTAAGGATGAACGATCGCACTTCCTGCGCGTCCACGCCCAGACGAAGGAACAGGTAAAGAGATGGAAACTTCTTTCAACTAAATCAGCCCGTTGAGTTGTGAACTTATATTTTCGTCCGACCAGTAATATAGTTTTTTTTTCTCCAGTTTCTGAGCAAAACTGGTAAAAAATGGTCAGATATATATCACAAGTCGATGGAAACTTGTCAGTTTGGGATTCTTACTAATCTTAATCTGGTCCTCCTTCACATTTCTAGATCGATTTCGAGTCTTAATTTTTTTGGTTAGAAAAATCGCCCACCGGACTTTCCGACCAACGAAAATGGATGAAAGGATCTGCTATGCGTCACGATAGAGATAGACACGATAGACACGATAGAGATGCCTCACGATAGAGATAGCGTAGTAATTCTCCGGTTACTATGATTATTTATTTAACGGGTGTTTGACTTTTTTTTTGGCATGAATTATCATGAAATCGTTCATAATATTCCGGGTAGAATCCTCGCTTGTTCCCTCTTTTTTCTCCATGAGACCATTTCTACTCCAGATAACGCTCACCCATCAAAGTAAAGTGGCATGATAAATATTATTATTATTATTATTATTATTATTATTATTGTAGATCACACTGGTCGAGCTGGCGATCGAGGCGCTAATCGCAGACTCGAAGAGGAGAAAGAACAGAGAGGAGATCAAGATCCCCGCAGGAGCTGTCGGATTCGTCATTGGTACGGTAGTCATGAAAATATTGATTTGTCGTGCATAATATTGTTTAATTTGACGAGAACAGTGTACTAGGTGCAAGAATAGCTCGAATAGCTTATATCTGTTATCTCACCATATTCCTGCTCACAAAAAATAGACGATGTTATAATGGAATCCGTGCAACATTCATTCCATTGAAATTTTATTATAAATGCTTCCTCTTATCTTCCCATTATTTCTTGTCAAAAATTACTATTGTATGTTCTTTATTAGGATACGGTAGCATAGAATAATCTATATAAAAATTCTCAGGCAAGAACGGCGACCGCATCAAGAAGCTGAGCAGGCAGTACCGTGTGCGTGCCATCATTACCCAGGTAATTTTCGATTTCTCCCCTCCTCGACTACAGTATACCACAGACAATCGTTGCAGGAGGGCGGCGAGTACGAGATGGTGCAGCTGGAGGGAACGCCTGAGGGCATTGAGGGAGCCAAGGTTCTGTATTACAATTACAAAATAATATGATCGAACGGCTTGCCAAAATGCTTCTTCCTGTGTTTATGAAGGTGAACAAGCACACAAAAAGAGAGACAGTCGCGAATGTGCCTGTTTGGTAAACAAAGGAAATTCGTGTTTTGGCTTTTTGGTATGATCGTATCATTTTATAAATATAATGATCTACTACGGTACCTGGATATATCGATTGATCGTTGAGACGCGCATTCTCGAGATGGTTGACTGGTCAGTGAAGCCGAGCTACGATGAGAATGTGGAGTTGAGTGTGGAGGAGGTACGGTAGATCACATTGTGGGATACGGTACACTGGGGATTCGGTATTGGGCATATCCTTTGGCAGTATATTTTTATCTTATCTGCCGCAATACCGATCTCTCGCGCAAAAGTCCGTAATACGAATACCGAACGTGCATCCCTACGGACTATGATAAGGTTACGGAATATTGATTGATTTTATTTCTTTTCAGCAAATCAAGCAGATGGTCGAACTCAAGGAGCAGCTAGAAGCGGCAACTGAAATGTGGTAGATCAATAAGATGTTGCAATACAGTATGACTGTTATTTTTCAATCGTGTACCCTCTTTTTACTCCTTTTGTTGCGTGCCGAAATTTGTGTTTTCTATCACCACCGTAATTTAACCTTTTGCTAACTTATATTTACCCGTATGTTTGTGCCTACAAGGTAACGTCCAACGATAAGCTTATCCGGTGCTAATATTTATTGATTGTCGTTTGTGCTAAATCCGTTTGAGATAAAAATATTTTGTTGTGTTTATCCATTTGGTCCATGGTCCCTTAAGAGTTTGCGAGCTCTTTTCAATATCTCATCTTTGCGGTGATTTTATGTTATGTGATCGTTCCGTTTTCTTTTTTTCCCATTCCCTTGACCGAGTGTGGTATTTTCGCAGCTTCAGATGTCTGAAGATAACAACTAGAGGGAGAGGGAGGGAGGGAGGGAGAGAGAGAGAGAGAGAGAGAGAGAGAGAGAGAGAGAGAGAGAGAGAGAAAGAGAGGGATCAAAATCTCTCGGCGGCAAAAAAAAGTAATGCGGACGTTGCCGTGACAACTCGTTACACGATGGGGCAAGGGGAGGAGAGGGGGGGGTGAGATTAAAACTCGGCCCACGGACTTTACGGACACTGCAAGGGGCGTTGTTATTCATCTACCGGCACTTATTCACCGATATTTGTGAGGACTCTCTTTTTCTTTTTCATATTGTAATTTTGAGTTGGTTTCACATAGCTTCGCATGAAGTGCCCTCATAATTCTTCACACTGTCTCGTCGGTCAGACCGGTGATAGAGTGTGCGAAATTGAGAGAGTGACTTCTTTCGACACAAAGTTTCTGTCACTTTCTCAACTAGACTGCGGGATCTCTGATTCTCTGCGTGATTCCTCTCTCCTACTCATTGAGTCTTCTCTTCCCATAGACAACTGTGGTTCTTCCGGGATGGCAGATGCCCCCCTCGTCCCTCCTCTAGAAGATGTTTTGAAGGAAGGGGCAGAAGAAACTTATCCCCCCCTGGGTGCCACTCCGTGACCGAGTTGTGCGTCTTCTCTGGACACTCTCAAAGTTGTGCAATCTCTCTTTCTCTCTCTCTCGCTGATTTGTGGAGAGAGGCTCGAGTTGAGTGAGAGATATCAGACTAGAGAGAGGGACGTAATTGATGGAAGCGTCTAGAAATTTAAGATGAGATAAAGTGGGAAAGATATTAATAATTTGGACGTAGTAGTTCCTGGTCAAGAATAATCGTTCATGAAAAATTGGAATTGATGAAAAAAGTGATTAAACATGACTTCCTGGTTGTTCCTTTGATCGAAAATGCTATTCGAAAGTTTAAAATGATTCCGAATTGAACCCAGATTCCACCGAGTTTGCACAAGGTGTCGTGGGATTCTCACATTGCTTTTTGGAGATCCTGGGAGAGTTTACCGTACCAATAAAGGTGGTAGACCACGGGTTCATTTCATTTCGCACCGAATTTAGGGGATCCTGGGAAAGGGTAATGCAGCGGCTCGTTGAAAACTGATATATCACTGGTGAATTTAGAAAGTGGGTGTGTGGATTGAATCAGATGGATCGAGAGATTCGATGGAATCTCTGTGTGTGTGTGTCTGTCTCAGATGGTGCAGTAAACACGTTGGAGAGGGTAGTCGGATCTGGGAAGTATTTGTAGTCCCCCGCATCGTTGCTAACCTCCAGAACGGGTCGCTCTGTCATATATTTCCAGACTAGATCCCAGTGCATTCCCAGACTGGAAATAAATGCCAGGGTCAAGGAGCGAGATAGTGTTAAAGTAGAGAGGGTCATACTCCATTCTTAATGGCTGGAACCGTGCGGAATACTAGTGTTGTTGAGTCCAAAGAAGGGCAAGCAGCGTGCGAGTTGGAAATTGAATATTTCATGAACCGTGGGGGACGCTATTGATACGATGAACGTGATAGTTGCCTTCTTTCCCATGGCATCTCATATTTCGTGAAGAGGCTTGCGCGGAATCAGAGTTCATACGTGAATAGTGAACGGATACACGCACAAGTATGTTTGACCTTGCTCAATTCTTTGCGCAGTTCGAACACTCTTTCTCCCCCATCTCTCTCTCTCACTCCCTTCTCCCTGAATGTTTCTACCTGCAAAGCAGTGTCAACAGATGCGGCAGATAGCCATCAGTGATGCGAAGTGAGAACGATCGATTACGGAGAGGGAAATCCTTCGTTAAACTTTCCCTTATCTCGAGTTCTCTAGATCATCGATTTTGCTGGCTTCACTGTTCATCAATGAGCATCGATGTGCTCTTAAATTCACACACTTTCTCGCCTACCGGTCGGCCGAGTTATGTGTGAAACGGAGAGTGTGTCGATGTATTACAATTTTAAAATGATACGTTCATGAAATGGACTACTGGTGGTGTACTCTCTTTCTATACCTCGACCTGTCTCTCACTTTGCCATGCTCTCTCGCAGCCGTATCTGTTGTTTAGCACGGATTATCAACGGAACGTTTTATTATTTCGGACGAGTCCTCGTAAATTTGTAATACCATTGATGAGCACTGAAGGGTCCATTTGAGTGACGGTCGAAGATGGCGGCCGGTCGGGATACTCTCAATATGCGTTCGTTCTAATAGCCAGATGTGGAGTAATTTCACGATGCGTTCTCACAGGATGAGATGCATTTATGAGGGTGGTTCCACGGCATTCTGGCAAGTATGTGAATTGTCGCAGACAGTCAGGTAGTCAGACATGTAAATGGGCGATGGTCCCACCAAGAATTCATTTTTGGAATTTCGCCCATAACACCGTGGTCACTTCTTCCCTTTACCGGACCAAGCAGCCCTCAGCCATCATGTCACTGTGTTAATTTAGCTGTCGTCTCGCATTCACTCTGTGATAGGTTGTTTGGCCCGGCAACGGGAAGAGGTGCGAACACCGTGTATCTCAGTGGAGATCCATTGTGGGAGATTGATTTGAGTTGTTATTCCTACTCCTCCACTCTCTGATACACGTTGTGAGAGTGGACGAGTGGGGATTCCCCGCCGGCCAGCACAACAAGTTGATGTTTTCGTGTCCGATTCTCGGAGCGTTGAGAGGGGGATCAGAGGGGCGATCTATCACTGAGAGAGAGAGAGACTCGGTGTAACTTGGAGAAGACCCGGCTCACTTCCCCTTTTCTTCTTCTACTTCTTCGTTCTTGAAGAGAGATAGAAGACGAGAGAACGGGAGAAGAGGAGAGAGTGCAGACAGTGAGAGGGGAAGGAAGAGGAGGGAAAGAAGTTTGAAGTTCTCGACGACGGCTTATGGCCAACTATCCATTAATATTGATGATGGCGAGAAAGGAGGTGAGAATGAGGAGAGAAGTTCGTGGTGGGACCCAATTTGGGGTTATGGTGGGACTGTAGAGCGATTTATGCGCAATGCTCGTGGGGGTATAGCTCGAAGACAGAAATCAGCTAGGAAGTAGCTATAGAGCAACGCTACTTCCAAGCTGTATGGAGCTTAAGTAGCGCTGCTTTTTAGATGCTTTATAGACGATTTTCGTCTTTTAGCTGAAGTAGCCACGAGCACTGAATGGTGTACGATAGTCGGATTACGGTAGAGCAGCTGGATTCCTTGTGATCCGTAAATTCCTGGAAAAAGTGTGGGCCTCTCGAGTGGGTGTCGGGTTACGCTTACTGAAGTTGTAAGGTTGAGAGAGGAGGAGAGGGAGAAGGTCCCTTCCGCTCATTAGTCGGTTTGTATAGAATCGACATGCCGAAAAGTTTCGGAAAAGAGCGCAAACACAAAAAGCCAGGCGGCGAAAGGAAAAGAATGAATGTAGTAGTGCTCTTTGGTTTTCCGTTGTGTTGGAGATGAGAGAGTGCGGCAATCGAGGAGAGGCGCAGAGAAAGAGGGGAAGAGAGAGAAGAGAAAGAGGGAGAGAGGACGCAGAGAAGGAGAGAAATCTCTAATTCTCGCATCATAGATGGACACAGATTTGTAGGGATGTTTGCAAGTATAGCAGAACTGTTGTGAAATACCAAAGAAAGGGGGAGAAGAGAAGGGATTAAATCAAAGTGATGCTAATTTAGTGCGTCCGAGAGATCACCGAATGGCTATTTAACCGGCGCTACTGCAGTGTTTGGGAACAGCCACTCATTCTGTAGAGTCACTCATTTCCCATCCATCTCATTTCTGGTAAACTCAAGGTTGGCTGGTCCCAAACACTGCAGTAGTGCCATTTCACCGACTGCCGCTCTCTCAAATCGCCACATTCTCTGGCCCGTTCTCCAACGTTGCCCAATGACGTAGAAAAGGTGATTGACGGAAGATTCTAGAGAGACTCCCATGATTCATGCATTTGCAATCGCGCGTTTTCCGTGGTTTCCGAGAATTTCGTCAATTGTCGATTGTACTACCTCCCTATACCGTATTCGTAACGATCTACTGCAGGGATCTACCAATCGATCAAGAGGGGGTAGATCAGTTCTCCCTCTCCTTCTTCCTCTTCCTCTCCCTCTCTTCTCGTCTCTCTCCCCACTCTCCACTCTCTCCCTAAGTGGGCGGAGTCAGAGGGGGGAGCAATGCTCCGTTCAGCCTACCCTCCTCACTCGCTGCATTGCACACGGCCGGAGGAGGCGGAGGAGGAGAACCAGGAGCCAAGGTCCCTTCCCCTCCCCTACCCCTTTCCCCATCACTCACTGCTCACAGGTAAATAAGTCTACAAGTTCATAAGTCTAAGCTGGCCAGTGACGGCTCCAAAGTCTAATAGGCGCAGGAGAGCGAGGTGTTTAGACTTTGAAGGTCGTAGCTCTCCAGCTTAGACTTATGCTTTCGTAGACTTATTTCCCCGTGAACACTTCTCCTCCACTCTGTGTTCCTATCTCTCCGTTTCCCATGATTTATCACCACGTTTTCGGTCTCCTTTTCTATCATTTCCTATGTGTTGTTCTCCATTGGTTGCCCGATAGTTCTTTGCTGTAGCCCGGCAGTCCATGAAGTGGCAACATTGACAACATCAAAGGTTATCGGGCGCACCTCCCCCCCCCTCTTCCCATCTTTATCTTTCCACCCTCATCCCTCTTTGATAACGTGATATTCGCACTGTTTCGTGTTCGAGATTCACCGTCGTGTCGTGGCTTTTCCCCTCCTTGCTTTCTCTGTCCCACTCCCCGTTTCCCCTGCTCTCTCGTCGACGCCGAGGGAGTGTATGATCGGAGAGAGGGAGAGAAAGAGAGTCGTACAGTTCAATCAATTTCTGCATTGCAGTGGTTCGAGTCCGCTTGAGCACCAGGAACTGACAACCATGTCCGTCGACGCCGCGACCATCAAGAAGATTGAGGATGGCTATGCCAAGCTCCAGGTCAGACAGACTAATTGCAGGCGCTGGGAGGGGGAGGGGGAATTTCCGGCTCTAGTGTTCGCCCCAGCTTCGTTCCTTTCTTTGCGGCAGTGTGTATAGACACAGTTGTTTACGCACTGGGTGATGGAACGGGACGAAAATGGAGAGAGGGGAAGAGGAAGGACGAAAAGAGGGGAGGAGAGAGAGGGACGGAAAATAGAGAGAGAGAGAGAGAGAGAGAGAGAGAGAGAGAGAGAGAGAGAGAGAGAGAGAGAGAGAGAGAGAGAGAGAGAGAGAGAGAGAGAGAGAGAGAGAGAGAGAGAGAGAGAGAGAGAGAGAGAGAGAGAGAGTGGAAGCGGTGAAGTGAATCAGCCCGACGGGTGTCCCTCTGATGTAGACTGAGACGGTTCCATTGAGGAGTCTCTAGGGGCTTTGATTCCATGCTCTCTAGATCCCCTTGACATAGTATTTGGTGGGGAGAAAATGAGTGTAGCATACGACCAATACGACCATCGGAAGTTGTAGACACCGATTAGAAAATGCTGTGAATGTCGTGATGAGTATGCCAGCCATGCTCTGTAGAGCTAAACCCTCGACGTAGGCTCATTGATGATCGAGTAAGTTGAGTAGAGAGCAAACACCGGAAGTTGTATAGACACAGATTAGAGATTGAAATGGAGGGGAGGAAATGCGTCGGATGGGAAGTGAGGGCTCCAGAAACCTTGAAGAAGGCTCAATTATGAGCCGATTCGAAGGACGTTTCTCTCTCCCTCTCTTTTTCCTTTTCCGATTCGGAGTTTTGAGAGAAAATAGTGATGATGCGAAACGAGGCCACTTGAGACTGGAGATCAGAGAGGAGGGGAGAGTGGGAGGAATAGAGAGAGAGAGTGCAGAGAAGCCGAACGATGAGATAGTGGGTGGAATGGAGAGAGTGCAGAGAAAGAGAGGATGACAGGTCTCAAAAAGATTGGACGGTTTGGACGACGACGGACGATCCTGCATGGTACGTGCGGAAGAGGGGGTGATTGGGAGGAGGGATGACGAAAGGAGAGAGAGTGGGGAGATGGGAGGGAGGGTAGAGAAAGAGAGGGAAAAGGGATAGGGAGAGAGTGCGAAGATGTAGGAGAGGGCAGAGAAAGAGAGATAGGAGGGGAAAGGGAAGGACAGGCAAAAAATGGCACGCTTTTCAAAGTGGGGGTGAAGGGAGAGATGGAGAGTAAAGAGGAACTGAGGGGTCAAACCACGTCACGTGAGATATCTAATTTGTTTCTCTTTCTCCACCTACAGTTCCGATCTCTGCATCGGTTCTACTGGTAATGGACAGGGGTTGCAAAAAGTGGCCGTTCTATGATGTGGTCTCTCTCTCTCCTCTCGAATCTCTGGTTGATCTCTGCTAGAGAGGGAAGGGGATGGAGATAATGTGACAATGTTGTTGACAAGCCGCGAAATTGCAGCTTTGGGGGGGAGGCAATTTTTCTGCTGTTTCCGGGGATGCAATTGAGCATCGTTCTCTCTCTACTGCAGTCATTTCACAACGAGTGAGTGGGAGGGGGACGTTGTTCTCTCTCTCTCTCTCTCTCCGCTCTCCTCTCTCTTGCCTTGCCTTGGATGAAAGAAGAGAGATGGAGATCAGAGGCCAAGAGAAGAGAGAGGAACAGAAGGCATTGGAATGGGGAGAGATGGATGCAAGTGGCAGCTATTTGGAAGAAGGGAGTTGACCGATTACAAGTGGATTTTGGTCTCTCTCTCTCTCTCTCTCTCTCTCTCTCTTCTGGATGCCAAGTCATTGTACGAGCATTAATGCATTCATGGGGGAGCTGTGCAGAGGGAGAGAGAGAGAAAGGAGGGAACAGCGAGCCGCCGTTGCTACTAGATTATGATAAACAGGATTACACACTAGTGGCAATGACCCGGGACGGAGAGCAGATTACTGTAGTGGCGGAGAGGGATTAAGAATGTGACCCGACGAACTGCAGCTGAGATTACGGTAGTCGAATTGCAGGCTTCGTCTGAGTGCCACTCGCTCCTGAAGAAGTACCTGACCAAGCCGGTCATGGACCAGCTCAAGGACAAGCGCACCAAGCTGGGAGCCAACCTTCTGGACGTCATCCAGTCTGGTGAGTTGGGAGGATGGCGCAGAATCTGACCCGCGTGGATTGGAAGGGGCACTTATTCACTTTACCGGACCAAGCAACATATTATACGGTGAATCAGAGGTGACCGCTAGATTCACACAATGAGATGACGAGTGAGGGTCCAATTCCGGGTTGCTTGGTCATGTAAAGGAGAGAAGTGCCTGGAATGGGTACTCTAGTTCAATATCAGCATCTGGTATCATTGATGTAGTTTAGTATAAGTATGCCCCACATCTTGTTTGGTACTCCCTAGAGAGCATGTAGTAGCATCTTCTGCATCTTTGGCCCTTTTTTTGCTGCACAACTCGGTTTCTTTTCTCTTTTCGGGGCGGATATTGGTAAATAGATAAGACGGGGAGGGGAGGGATGAAGGGAGAGAAGAGAAGAGAGAAGATGACGAGAACTTCTAGAAGATGCAAGAAGGCCGTTTAGAAAAGAAAGGATACGGGACAGAAAGAAAGAAGGGGGAGATCGAATTTCAACCCTCTGTTTCTCTCGGGTTTCTGTTGCCATTTTGACTGCGTAGGGGGAATTTCTGATATGGGGAAAAGGAAGTTAAAAACGAAGAGAGATGAAATTGAAGATAACTGTTGTGTGCTCGCTGAAGGTTGAAACCAAATGAAACTGACCAATCAATAACTACTACATACCGTAACCACGGTGATCGTTGCAGGAGTGGCCAACCTTGACTCGGGAGTCGGAGTCTACGCCCCTGACGCCGAGGCGTACACCCTCTTCAAGCCCCTCTTCGACCCCCTGATCCAGGTATACTACTGTAGTTGATTATTGATTGATGCACTGTGTAGTTTGATTTTTGTAGTCTGTAGTCTGATTTCTAATTTCATCTTTGCAGGACTACCACAATGGATTCAGACCCGACCAGAAGCAGCCCGCCACCGACCTCGGAGAGGGCAAGACCCACCTCCTCCCGGACCTTGACCCTGAGGGTATGGTAAATATTGATTGATGCGTATTTATTGATTGATTTTTTAGGCAAGTTCATCAACTCTACTCGCATCCGTTGCGGACGCTCGCTCGAGGGATACCCCTTCAACCCCTGCCTCACCGAGGCCAACTACCTCGAGATGGAGGGTACGGTAGCATGAGCATTATTGATCGACGACTGACTGTACTGTAGAAATTACGATATCTCTTTGCAGGCAAGGTGAAGACCATCTTCAACAACATCAAGGACGGAGAGCTCCAGGTACGGTAGCGCTGGGGGAATATCGATTGGAAGTCTTACCTGTTTCAGGGAACCTACTTCCCCCTCGATGGCATGACCAAGGAAATCCAGTCGCAGCTCATCGCTGACCACTTCCTGTTCAAGGAGGGAGATCGGTGAGAGAGATCAAAGATCAAGCAATGCACGGCATTCTTGGCAAAGTGCCAAATATGAATTCACATGCTATTTTCACTCGCCAGTATGCCATGCATTGATGGAATTATGTTATGACGAATAGAACGGTTTGCTGCTACTGCAGTAGAAATAGTAGTGGTATGACTAATGCTATTACCTACGCCATGTCGCCACAACATGTTTTTGCTCCCCCCTTTTCCATTGCTTTTTCATCGTTGGCGCTTATCGAAAACAGGAGAGAGTGTTGGATTATCTCTAGGGAGGGGGAAGAATTGCGGTATTTACAATAATAATAATATAAACGGGTTATTTGTGTACGAGCCACTGTCACTGTGCATATCCCATATTTCCATCAACAAGAGTCGGTATAATGATTGCGAAAACAGCAGGGATCTGTGCGATTCTGTGGGATGAGAGAATTGTGTGTGTATATACGGAAAGGATTGTTGTTGATTCGAGCCGGGGTTGTTATCGGCGCTACTCGAACGCTGCTAGAGACTGGTAACATGTTGTGGCGACGAGTGGTGGTTACTGCATGAATAGTGTTTCTACAAACACAAATGAAGCAATATATGAGTGTTGTCTCTTGCAGTTTCCTCCAGACCGCCAACGCCTGCCGCTACTGGCCCAAGGTACGGTAGCCTTGATTGTTATCGATTGAGAACTGCCTTTGAATTGTACTTTGGCGCCTGAATTAACCCTGATTGTTCAGGGCCGTGGAATCTTCCACAACAAGGACAAGACCTTCCTCGTGTGGTGCAATGAGGAGGACCACCTCCGCATCATCTCCATGCAGAACGGCGGAAACGTCGGACAGGTACGGTAGCACGGTCAATGTGTATCGACAACTGAACACGCCCAGTTAAACGGTTTTGTCTGCAGGTTCTCGAGCGCCTCATCAAGGGAGTCAAGACCATCCAGGCCCAGGCTCCCTTCTCCAGGTGGGTATAAGCAAAGCACCGCAAGTGCGCCAACAAATTGTCATGCATGATCATGATGATAGCGCAATGCGTTGTACGCGTTCTCGCTAATCCGCGACGAGAATGGAGTGCGTCAGCACGATACCCGATTGACGTCCAGCATGTGTCTTCATTGACTTCATTCAGAGACGAGCGTCTCGGCTGGCTGACGTTCTGCCCCTCCAACCTGGGAACGACCGTCCGTGCCTCCGTCCACATCCGTCTGCCCAAGATCTCCGCCAAGCCCGACTTCAAGAAGATCTGCGATGGACTCAAGCTCCAGGTATACTGTAGGATGGATCAATCGATAACTGAATTAGGTTGGAGTAGATATGTTATAGTTATAGCAAGGTATAATGTAGGAAGGAAGAATAGGGTGGATGGATGAATCGATGTTAGGGTTACGGTAGATGATGCGCTATGGTAACGTGTATTCGTTGCAGATCCGTGGAATCCACGGTGAGCACTCCGACTCTGAGGGAGGCGTCTACGATATCTCCAACAAGGTACGGTATTCGATCAATACTGACCTACAGTAACCCTTCCCCCTAATTGCAGGCTCGTCTTGGTCTGACCGAGTTCGAGGCCGTCAAGCAGATGTACGACGGTATCAAGCACCTCATCGAGCTCGAGAAGAAGGCCTAAGCAGTGGCTACGGCTCTCGCTCTCCGGACGCGGTTGTGGTTACGGTAGCCGATTTGCCGGCCCTCCGCATTCCCCGGCTCTCTTGCTATGTACCCTCTACTTGGTAATACGCTAGTAATAATGATCTTGATCGATCCCATGTAACAAAAATACCTCCCCGTCCCCCTCTTTTTTGTCAGAAGTAGATTGTAAACAGTTTGTTTGATAAATTATCTTTTTTCTCACTCTGGATTTGTTACTCACTACAGAGCATTGGATCACAGAGCAACGATTAGTAGATCTAATTTGAGATTGTTTACTTCGTTGACGTCTAAGTTGTAAGGAAGAAGGATGGATTCCTTATGTTCTGTGAAGAAGCCGATGTAAGAGAGTGTGGAGAAGTGAGAGACGACAGAGATAGAGAGGAATGAGAGAATGTGGAGAATGGATAGAGCAGAAGAGTGAAAAAGAATGGCCAACTGCTCTGAACGAAGCCGCTACGTGAAGGCGAGTTTGTTTGTTGTAAAATGGAAGGGATGAGAGAGTACGGCGATTGGAGAGAGAGTGTAGAGAAAGAGAGAGAAGAGATGAAGAGGAGAGTGACGGGGGTCAGGAAGATAGAGAAGGGATCCTTCATGATGCCGGCAGTTTTAAGTTTCAGAATGAACGGGGAGACTCTTCTCAATGTCGTTTTTCTCCAATTAAGTCATCGATTACATACCCTAGACATACCGTATTTCGAAGAATATGTGAATTCACATAATGAAATCTATGACGTCATGAAATACGGTACTGATGAATAGACCTTACCCGAACGATAGCACTTTCTCTGAATATTTTATCAAGAGTGTATACAAGAAGAAATCAGAGATAGTGGTAGATAAAAACGGCATTGAATACATGATCCTCTTCAAGATAACACGGAATGAACGAGAATTCCAAAACAATAAAAAAACCAATTACTGATCCACAACTGTGTATAATTACCGTACTCCATCCAGACCAGCTTGGAATGACTCAGATTGCAAATTCAACGATGAAGAAAACAATGCGGAAGATAAATACAACCGTTGCACGTCAACAACTCCTAATGACTATTATTATTTTGTATTCAAATTATTACTTACAGTACTGTAATCGTGGATACCGTACCTACTGTGGATTCTTACTGTGGACACCGTATCTACTTCTTACTTCCTTGACTGAGTCTCTTGGACCGTCTGGGTGGTTGGATCTTCTTTATTCTATCCGATCTTCTCCTCTCTTCCTCCTCCTTCTTCTCCTTCTTCACAATTTCCTTCCTCTCCTTCTTCTTCTTCTTCTTCCTCTCACTTCTCACAACTTTCTTCAACGATCCGAACCACTTGAACTCGTCAGGAAGTTCCACGTTCACCTTAATTAAATTTATTTCCTATTGCATTTTTTTTTAAATTCAGTAACTATAGACATTTCTAGCAGTACTACATAGTTAATGTGGTATAAAAGCTATAGGTATGACTGTTTCGCTCCATAACGCCAAATTCCGCAGAAAACTCGATGCAATCGATAAATGCAATCAGCCATTGAGTCAATTGCATGGAAACCATTTTTGCCAAAACTTGGCAGACCACGGGGGCTCAAAGGTGGAAAGAAAAGTGGCGGCGATAATCAAATGGAGATACTACGGTGGAGCCACGAGATTGACAGCAATATAGTAGTAAGTGAGTGGAAATAACGCATTGCTGTCCCGACCATCCTCAGTTCATTTCTCTTGTCGGGAATTGGGATTGTTGTGCCCCGTGCACGCATAAAGATAATCAAAATGTGATCAAGTAGTGTAAACTAACAGTGAGATTGGCCATCTTCACTCCGGGCATTCCAATTCGATTAAGGGAGTCATACGAGTGCGAGCGAATCTCCATCTCCCTCATTCCTCTCGGATACTCATCCAGATCCATCACTGCCTTGATCCATGGATTCGCATCTAAACGAATATTACAATAACAAAAATAATAATAATATTAATAAAAGTAATAATATAGTATACTGGTCCAGATTATTAATAATATAGTATACTGGTCCAGATTATTAGTTTTCTGGCATTTGGTATTCTCAAAGAACGAAAGGATAATAATAACAACAATAATAATAATTTACTTGGATTAGGGTGGAAGTCGTATCCATTCGAGTGGTACTTTCCGACTCCTCCGTGATCAGGGCACAATACGACAAACATCTGCATTTTAATAATAATAATTATAACAACAATAATTTAATTGACAATTTTCGAGTTTATTTAATAAACTCATTAAAAACACTACTATGCTATCTACGTAGCCCGGCTAACTTTAGCGATTATTCATAAATACGGGTCCCCTAGATTTTGGAAGGGTTCAAGGTAAAAAAACCAAGACATAAAAAGACAAGTAGACTCATTTTCCCGATATTTCGAGGGAAAGATAGAAAATGACACGTCCCAACTAGCAAAAAGGCGAGGAAGAATACAACAACATTATAGTGCTTACTCTGTAGTAGCAATGTGCCCCTGCACCTGTTGCTATCCATTCGTATACGGTAATTCGAGGACGAATATGGTCGAGCAGCCAACCCTGAATCGTCGGATACTGTAGAAATACGGTGCATATTCATTTTACGTGTTTTCTTTGTCACCCTGCTATACAGTGTTGTCAATCGTGTTCACATACATGTATGCCATAATTTCAATGAGACTTTTGACATGATAAACTGAATAGCTGATTAGACACTTATTGAATAATTGAATAGAAACTTATTTTCCTTCTCTTGTAATAAGACGTTTGACTCACAGGAATACCGTAGTCTGTGAGCTTGAATCGGAGAATCTTCGAGCAACAATTGCCATTGGGATCGGGATAGAGACACTCTTCGATGTCCGGGAACTGCACGGGCATATGGGGCGGACTCTCCACTTTCATGTACGTGATCTGCCAGCCACAACCGCCTTTGAGGGTAGTGATGAGGGGATTCGGACGAGCGAGAGCAATGTTACTGCTGAAATGAAGTAATTAGGAATCATATTACTGATAGATCCATTGCCTTTCATTGCCTACACTACACTATTCGCTTTTTTTCAAAGTACATTCGTAACGTAAACTCGGAAATGAACAAGTATTTGTAAGCAACTGATTACGTCACTTATGATGTGTTGAATACCCGAAACGCATCTGACCAATAAAGTGATGACCCAACCCTTCATTCTCCCTTCATTCTCATGGATTCAGCGCACTCACTAAACGTTTCCCAAAAACAAGAAAATTACCAAATTTTCCCTCTTCCAACAAGTAGTACTCACCCGAAGGGATCGAACACGAAGAGTCTCTCGTAGTCGAAGTCGAATGATCTCTGCAAACATTCGAATTGATATTGCATAGTTAGTAACACGTAGACAGCACGTAGAAATAGCACGACTTCAGCTTTACAGAGCAACTTTCTAGCTGAAGTATTTATGCCTTCCACCAGAAGGAGCTGTACCCCACGAGCACTGAGAATACCAAAGGGGAAAAAGAAAACTGACATCCAACTGGCTCTTGACACGGTCGAGCGACGCGAGGAACGATGGGGAGGGAATCGTCCGCCCTCTCACCTTGCACAGCTCCCGCCAGAAGTTCTGACTGGAGTAGACACCGTACCAACGACGATTTACCTTCAACGAATAGTTGTAATTACTTAATTACCTAGCTAATTAGAACATCCATCATCGACGGTCACTGCCGTGTTGCAAGATGCATTCCCACTATTGGCCAATGATTGAGCTCCATGTAAACTCAACTGAGCCAAGGAATAGGCTAATTGTAAGTTAGAACACTTAACAGAGAGCCACGCAAATCGTTAGCTCAGTCAGTCCTTGGCTAAAACTATTAAAGAAAGTGACAGGGAAAGGTACCAGTTTGAGTTCCTTGATGTGCTTGTAATCGAGGTACGACGCGATTTTGTTCAGCAATGGGCCGTCCAATTTGTGGATGCCCGTACTCTCGTCCATCTAGATGATATAATTAACATAATTAACAATACAAATACCAAATTAGAACACAATTAAGCGAGAAAACGACTTAGAAAAACAAGAAACAAAGGCGCGCCTGCGGTGTGCCGAAACGTCAATATCATGGAACAGTTTGACACCCCCACTTACAGTATGCAAATATGTATTGACTTTTATTGTGACAATTATATTAATTTCAGTTATTTTATTTTCTTATTATTTTTTTTTGTTTTCAATTTGCTATTACTGTCTTTTTAAGATGGTAATTTGAAATTGAAATTGTCAACTCCTGGATGATTGATGTGCGGCATATTTTAAGTAACTTAATAATGACGTGTTTGCTGCCCTTCTCTCCCATTCCGGTATGTATACCGTATATTGCATTATTCCACGTATCGGTCAACACTATAGGAGGAGTGAGCGAGAGTACAGAATCGTGAGGAGCTCTCACTTTTTCTTCATGTCCCATATTCAGCAGGCTTGGAATCATGCAATACGATTTACGGTATGTAGCCTCAATGCAAGACGCAATCTGGCTTTACGATCAATGGTTGGATCCTGAGAATAAAACTGCTTAGACTGCCAGAGGGTACACATCCTTACTACAAGAAACCCCATCCTTTGCTTATTCTTTACTCATCCTTTCATATCTCTTCCGAATCGGATAAATGTCACTTATGGTTTATTGTCGCTGAGGAGTCATAAATGGTCAAGTCATTCTCCACATTCTCTCGACCAGTTCGCAGGTGAGAGAGTGTCTGGAATACTTAATACTTAATACTTAATACTTAATACTTTGTTCTCCATCGGACCATCCATCCATCCATCCATGACGACACCATTTCTGACCCCTCAGCGACAATAAACGCAGCATTAATCTAACTGTGCCACAGGGAACAGCATCCAATCCGCCCTATTATAAAAGCATTTTTTTTTAAAACCCTATTAACGCCCTATTATAAAACCTATTATAAACTATTATAATACCACTCCTCACTCACTCGCTCCTTCAATTCTCGTTGGTTTTCCCAACTACTATTTTTGAATAAATTTCAAATTATTCATTTTATTTTTTATGCCTGTGAAAACAATTTATATTTTCAGATATGACTTGTTGCAATGCTTCAAGAGTTGAAAGAATCGAGAACTGGAGAAGAAAAGTGAGATTAATTTTTGAATTATTTTTAAATATGTAAATTACAAACCAAAAATTGCAATGTGGAGAATACCTGTCCATCTCTTCAATTACCAGGCCTTTGATTTCTCTTCCTCTGATCGACTGGGAAACGTGCTCATCAGAGCATTCGAACTTCTCAAGGATCTCACCAAGAATGGAATCGATAAACAGGTAATTAATAGTTAATGTTAATTTATTTACACCCGAGGCGTAACAGGATTTAAAATTTGACAATAAATAAGGGGAAGAAGGGAAGGGAGGGGAGAATTTTTCATTTTCTTTTCCTTCTCCAATAATACATAATTAAATTTCAGAATCTGAAATTCGCCATCGAATCACTCGAAATTGATCGGAAACGTGTGAGGAAGTACGACGATCAGAGGTAAAATTGATTTATTGGAAATCAAATCATTCATTTTCGACCAACCAGAAATAACGTTTGACCTGGTCAGAACGTCAACAAAGTCGGTCAGATCTATACCGCAAGTTGAAATAACATGATTTTTTTTCCAGCGAAAGCGAGCTTCGAGACTTCGTTTATGGACTGTCAGAGAGTATTGAAGACGCAATGGAATCTCTACTCGATTTCAACGAAGAAATGATTCAGTCAATTATAGTAAAGGTGAGTTAAAACATTAGATCATTTCTGTATACTTTCGTGAGCCAGCAACTTAAAATGAAAGAGAGTCCGGGATCTCTTTAAATAATTTCAATCGGTTAGTGAAATATGGCTTTTCCCGATTTTTAAAAATATCTTCTTGTTTGCAGAAGCCAGAAACGATGGAGACAGCCATCCAGACCGATGGGAACTCCATCGAACAAACGGAGCATCGACTCAACGACGATTTGCCCTCGTTGAAATTAAAAGTTGAGGTGAGTAGAGTAACAAATAGTCTCTCATTGTCTGTCGAAGTGCTAAGAAATAGATCACAGAAACGATAATTGCAGCCAATGGACAAGTGCTCGGGCAATATTCACGATGACTCATGGAATCCACACAACGACACAGATCTGGTAGGTCATTAATTCATACACAGAGCAACAACGAAAAATAATCTCTAGAGTAAGAGTATAGAGTATAGAGCTGCGCAAATTTCATGGGTTGAAAGTGGAAACCCGTTTTATCCGCCTTTGTATAACTTTTTTCGTTGTCAGGCTACAGTTCCCAGATTTGACACAGGGATGGTAAAACACGTTTGGAACATTTTCCTTTTTGATTGGAGGAATTTCGTTCAGATTGAGCTGAGTTACGAGAGTTTTCCACCTTTTGATTGGGAAATTTCCCCTATGAAATTTGCGCAACATAAGAGGAGTAGAAGACTTCCCACGTAGGCATACCCTAAATGTCTGTTTTGTATCTCATTGTTCTCGCACCTGACCCCATTCTGGAGGCTCAGAATCGTGCTAACTCTTGACGATTGTTTGTTTAGGCTATGGACACGAGCGTCCATGAAGGAATGTTCAATAACACTGAACTAAATGACGTCATCGATCGATTGACAACTGAAAGGGATTCGATGGCCGCTCAAATCGAAGAACTCAAACATCAATGTGAAACAGCTCGTCTAGCTGAAATTGAGAGAATTTCTACTGGGGAATCGACACTCAAGATTCGAATGGCTCATTTTGATGCTGAAAGAGTTTCTCTCAATGGGCAGATAATGGAGATGAAAAGAGAAATGAGTGAAATGAAGGTGAGACATCGCATGATTCCTGAATTCGAGTTTGAGAGTAGCCCTCTTGTTTTCCCACACTATCTCAATCATGACCCATTTCTGGAGATCTGGTATGATGTGATAGTGGGGATGGCTGGGGAATGTTTCTTCCCTGTTTCTTTTGGGCTTCATCATAATCCAATTAGGAAAACGTGATTGGGAGTAAATAGGTGCAATTCGGAGAGAGAGAGTGAGAGAGAGAGTAATCTTTGATCTTTGAGGCTCGCTACGATGCTGAGTTGAATGCCGCCCGAGGACTTACTCCAACTACACAGAAGGTACGATAATTCCACATGATTTCAATCCGACAGACAAAGTCCACGGCGAGAGAGTGTGCAAAAGTGAGAGAGCCCTGTTGTGTAGAATTGACCGGCGTGCGGAATGATGGGATTCATCACACCAATTCGATATTGAATTTAGAATATTTTTTTTGAAATGTTATTTAAATTTGCGGACCGATCTGGTTATGCCAATGCTTCGTTGATTGCCCCCACGTTATTCCAAATCCCCAGAAAGGGGTCAGGGGAGAGAGCGTGTGCACGTGCGATAGTAGTCCTCACTATTGTGCACTCTTTCGCAGCTGACCCCTCTCGGGAGATTTAACTGGACTCACACAATGACAAATGAGAGATGAAAAAGAAGAAAAAAACGAGAATTTTTAAAAAGAAATTAAATAAAAAAATTTCAGCTCATCGATGAAGCCCTCGAAAAAGCTGCTGCTGAGAAACGAAAGATATTAGCAGGGAGGAAGCGAGAATCGAGACACTTAGCAAAGGCACAAAAGGAGAATGGGGTACGGCAACACGGTCTTTTTGTTTGAACAATTTTGAAGGACTCTCGTAAATTCCCTTCGAGATCGACTGGGGAATTCCCTGTTTGGCAGAATGCCAACACACAGTAGTGTTGTTATATCGAATAATCCTATTCGCGAATAACCATTTGTTCTCGTGAATAGAATTATTCGACCTAACAACACTAGTACGCAGTCTCTCCCTCATTTTCCCCCCATCGCTGACTGCTTCCCATAGCGAGACAAGCACTCTTTCGATCGATTTCTCTCATATACCCCCTGTAAAATGCTGTAGGTAACTGAGAACGGGATACGGTAACTGAGAATGAGAAGTACTCTACCGGCTATTCATGCACACATTACAGACTTTCTGCGAGCCGAGTGCGAAGCGAGCGCGTAAATCAACTCCCAATGACGTATGTTGCCATCGCATCAATTGACAATACAGCAGAACCAACAACTTTTTTTCATTGCATAGTTGAAATTTAAAAAAAAATCGAGTTCGTTTAATTCAAACATGTTTTCAGATTCTGGCGAGTTCCCAATAGAATCTACTTTGATCTTCGTACGATTCCGCCAATAATAATGATTATTTTTAATATTGAACGTACGCCGATAAATTGCTCTGAATGAACAAACGCAAATCTAAATTGTTATGCATTTTACAAACGTGAATTTGGGTAACATCGTATCCCTCAATTCTTGTAATTTGAGCTTTTACACACTCTTTCTGACTGTTTGAAATCATAATGGCGGAGAAGTGTGAATGCCGCATCAATGTCATTTCCTTTGCTAGCTTATCCCGTCTGTCCAGTGAATTGGGGGAATTCGGAAAAAGTTATTGACTGGCCGGCGAATTGTTATCATCCGTCTAGAAAATAGTTTCCATTGGTGTTCAACTTTCTCAAATTGAAGTGTTTATTCTGAGTTTGGAGTGGAAATTACACCGGAAATGGAAAGTAGAGATCGATAATTGGGGGTAGGTCAAGAGCTGAGTTAGTTGACGGTGATGGGAGTGTAGAACTTGACACGAGCGTTGAGGTACATGTTCTTGTAGACCTGAGAAGGACAATTATCGATTAGTTACTGAGGTCGATTACAGTACCTCGTTGGCGATCGCCTTCCACTGTCCTCTCGTGGCGAGAGGCGCGTTGCCCACCCTGACTGATCCCTTCTGCAATCGATCGATTATCAAATGAGAGAAAATGTGTCTCGACCCCTTATTGGAGGTTGGGAATATTTTTTGCGTGGCTCAATACAATTTTTTGAAGAAGTTGTGAAAGTAGTCTACAGAGTAAAAGGTAAAATCGATTCTTTCAAAATGAACATACGAATCTGTAAGGAGTGCCTGCATTCGAGTCCTGCACCGTTCTAATGGCGACGACGGCTCCAGTCTCAGGCACATAGGTTCCAACGAGATTCGTTCCCACTGCTCCGTCTCTGATTTCGGGTAGTTTTACAGCTTACCGGAAGCCCCGCCCATTTAAGCCACGCCCTCGCCGTATGCTATGTCTTGCTTTGCAGCTACAATGTTAGAATAAAGTTGTTCACTGCCTTAAGATTCTGTATGTCAATGGCTTTTGGCTAACTTTTAAAGTACCTGATCACGATATCCTCGGGAGTGTAGCCGGACAGCGCATACTGCACACCGAATGCCTGCACTCGCAGCGTGTTCAGCGCCTTCAGGATCTGCAATGAGACAGTTACGGTAGATCACAGGTACTGTAGGTCATAAAGGGTACGGTGAGTGAAGAGAAGGGCATGTACAGTAGGTAAATGGGTATGGGTATTGTAGGTCGAAGAAATGATTTAGGTAGGTCAGGAAATCGCACCGCATTGTCGAGGTCGTTCTGAATCTGCTGTCTCGCCTCGTTGACATTCGTCTTCTGGCCGGCGAAGATGACCGAGTTGGCGAGCGCGCCCGTGTGCGCCTGAGGATTACGGTAGAGTACGGTAGAGATACAGTAACCCAATCGGGGGATACGGTAGGAATACGGTACTTACAGCGACAGTGAAGAATGTCCATGCGGCGGGCGGACTGAACTCGAAGGTGAAAGTCGGATTCTGGATCAGAGTCGCGTCCGATCCTGCAATTGGCTACCGTAATCCGCAGGCCTACCGTACTTCAAGTAGTACCGTAATCCACTTACCAGAGCCGGAGGGGCCGCTAGACCTACCGTAGTCAGTGTCTTATCCGCTGATCTACCGTACTCTGCGTGATACCGTAATTCACATACCTGTACCAGCGGGGCCGCAAGCGAAGGCGACCGAGACGAGGAGAGGAAGGAGGTAGATCATTGCTGGGGGAGAGAGAGGGAGAATTGTGGGTTGAGAGGGGCAGTTGAGGACCATTTATAGGAGAAGGTATGAATACGCAGCATCCGAAAGAGTAAGCGCGAGATCAAGTTAGAGAAAGAGAGCATAAACGAGAGAGTGCGCGAAACGAGAAAGGCAGACAGCCATAGACCTTCTTGGTATGGTGCCAGCTATGCTGTATGAATAGGCGACTGGGGATTTACGATTGAAGGAACATTGAATCAAGCATAGAATCGAACGCCATTTGAATCACGCTATTTGGAATCGGCGAAAGGTCGAGGGCGTTTACGATTGAGGAACGTCATCTCGTGATTCCAAGGATACGGAGAGGGGTCAGGGCGAGAGAGTGTGTAAAAGTGAGAGAGTCCCTCTCGATTTTGCACACTCATCACTCAGCTCTTTCTGTAGGCCTGTGGGATGACGCGGGCATCCCACGTTCCAGCACACTTTCACATTATCGAATGGCTGGACAAGAATTTCAAATCTCATTGATCTCTTGTTTTCTACGTAATTAGCATGGATCCTCTTGATTACCATGGACAAATCGATTATCCTATTCTCGATCGATCTCCAATGCCCCTCACTTCTCCCCCTCCTCTCCGTGAGAGGCGGTCTCTTCTATGGGAGAGTCATCATCACTAAACTACCTCGTCTTCCCTTGTATCGCTGTTATTCTCGCTCTAGTAGTCGATGCCGTCAAGAAAAAGACGAATCTGCCCCTGCCCGAGTCCGTCCTGCTCTTTCTCACCGCTGTTACTGGCAGGTACGGTAACCCTGATACCTTTACTCGGTTACGGTATCATCGATCGATTGCAGTTTCTTCCTCCACGCCTTCCTCAATGCGCAAGAGCGTGAGAAGATTCGAGAAGAGTTTCTCTGGCTGGATATGGCACCCGACGCCATTCTCGGAGTGAGTTTCTATGAGTTATTGTAACGGGCTCGATCGATACCGTACTCCTCTCGTGGATACATTGACTGATACCGTACTCCTCTCATTTCTAGGATGCTGTAACTATATCGTACTCCACTTATCTCATACTGTACCCCTACCGTACCCCTCTCTCAGATCCTGCTGCCTCCTCTCCTCTTCGAATCCGCCTACAAGACCAACATGTCGTTCTTCCTCTTCCGTCTCAAGATGATCGTCACTCTGTGCGGTAAGTCAAGAAGGCGATTATCGATTGATTATCGTGATTATCGATTGATTATCTCACCTCTTCAGCCTCTGTCTACATTCTCACGGCAATTCTCGTCACGGCCGTGTACATTCCGATATTCACCATCATCTCGGGATGGCACCACTTTGTCGTCAGTTTGACCAACTGTTCTCCTACCGTATCCTATGACTACCGTAATCCCACCTTACTCCTTTGGCTACCATACCCTTTACCGTAATCTCAGGCCGCAATCCTCGCCTGTATTCTGGTCGCGACGGATCCGGTGGCGGTCGTTGCCATACTCGAATCGATGGGCGCCCCGCTACGGTAGGTCAGGGAAGTGATTATAGATTGATTATCTTGTCCCTGCAGACTCAAGATTCTCATAGAGGGCGAGAGTTTGCTCAACGACGGACTCGCCATTTTCGGATTCAAGTTCTTCCTGCGGTTATTTATTCAAGTGAGTCTCGTCTATGGATACTGCAGCTGATACCGTAATCCTCTCATCTCTAGAATGTTGTAGCTCTACCGTACTGCTCGCAGATCCTTTGACCTACCGCACTCCTTTCAGATCATTTGACCTACCGCATTCCTTTCTGATCCTTTGACCTACCGCACTCCTTTCAGATCCTTTGACCTACCGTACTTCTCTCATATCTTTTAACCTACCGTACTCCTTCAGATCGATTGGCTACAGTAACCTTTGACCTATCGATCTCCTTTCAGGAACTCGGCTTAGAAGAGGCGGAGAACGAGGGAAGTCTGCTGGACACGATGACCTACCTCACTCGATGTATTGTAATCTCCCCAGTGGTCGGAATTCTACTGGGACACGTCTCATTGTGGATTATGAGTCATGTGGAAGAGACTAAGAGGAAGCAGGTAGGAGTGATCTTTGATATCTGTTTTAATTGATCTTTGATCTACGACTCGATTGATCTTTGACCTTTGTCACTATTATTTTTTAATCTCTGTCTAAATCGATCTTTCATGTCTGTGCATGCTTTTTTTGACTTTTTTTCAAATCATCCGAACTTTGATCTTCCCTCATCTGATCTTTGATCTCTCCAGTGTACCCTCCTCCTCTGTGTCTACATATCGTACCAGTTGTGTGAAGGAGTGGGATCGGGCGCACTCGGCCTCGTCTGCATGGGACTCGCAATTTCTCATCTCAAGTAGGTCAAACCCATCAATTATCGATCAATCTTTTCTAATTATCGATTGATCCTCTCTATTTATCATTCCAGGGAGCAATTGAGTGCGGAGACGGAGCACATCGCTCACGAGTTCTGGTCCATTCTCGGATACATTGCAAATGCGGTCATCTTCGTCTTTGCTGGTGATCTACCTAGAGAATAGAACTATCGATCTATGAATTATCGATTGCTTCAGGCGTCGCGGTCGCGTCCGAGCTCTTCTCCAACGACTCTATTCAAGCCGGCAAGCATCGCAGCATCGATCCGGGCGGCGGCGGACTACGGTAGATCTACCGTACCCTTCTAATTATCGATTGCTTTCTCTGCTCAGGATGGAAGACAGTTTGGAGGAGACGAGCTTGCAAGACAACATTCTCGCGTGTCTCTGCGGCTTTTGTCTGGCGCCGATTACGATGCTCGCTCGATCGATTGGAGTCTACTTGATATTCGTGGTGAGACACTCCCCACTCTCTCCATTTGACGCACTCTCTCGTCGATCGATAATCTCAATTATCGATTTGCAGACGATGGCAAAAGTGCAGCAGACTCATCGGAAACCTCTCGCGTCTGACTACGCGCTGCTGTCTTTTGGAGGATTGAGAGGAGCACTCGGACTCATTCTCGCAATGGAGTTTAGAAATGAAATGAGAGAGGTACGGTAGATTATCGATCGAGAACTGAATGGGATAAGGCAGAAAATCGATTGAGAACTCAATGGGATACGGTGGATAGTCGATTGAGAGCTGATTGAGAATAGGGTAGATTATCGATTGAAAACTGGGAGGGATAGGTAGATTATCGATTGATCTTGCAGCGAGAGGACAGCGAGTTAGTTGCATTCGGGCGGCAGATGCTCATCGTGACGTGTCTTTCCACCTTCTTCTCACTCGTTTTGCAGGTGAGATTGCGTCATCACTAGGCAATCGCCTTATTGCGCCATCATTAGGTTCCTATCACAACTTTCTGATATGTATCTGACTTTCGTCTCTCCCTCACTCTCTGTGCGGCGGAGGGGGGAAGTGGTCGACGGGGGATGGGTGCCCCGACGGCCAGTGTTGTCACAAATCGCTTGATTACGTCATCACTAGGCAATCTAGTTATGCTCTTCGAGGGTTCGCTATTCGGTCCATTCGCATTGGCAGAGGAGCAAACGAAGCGATCGGCTTATGCTGATGAGTCGAAGAAGACCATTTATGCATACATGAAGAGGAAGGCGAGAGAATTGGTAGAGGTGAGGGAGTGACGTCATCACAGCATCCGAACAGCTAGATCAAGTTAGAGAAAGAGGGAATCATCGAGAGAGTGCGCGAAACGAGAGTGCCAGACAATGAGAAAGTTCTTGGCATGGTGCCAACTCGATGCCGTGATCAGAGATCAAAGGTCAAAGATAATTTTAGAGTCGAATGGAGAAAACGGACTACCTTGTCGGAACCAGCTGGAATACCGTACTCAGCCAGACGAATGTCGTGTTCAGAGACAAATCGGTGAGTTTTCTGGAAGAGAGAGAAAGTAGATCAATATACTGTTTAGGTGTACTCGAGTTCAGTGGAAAAGTGCACGGGAGACGCGCCTGCGATGCCTGATGAAGACGAGGTACTGTAATCGTGACTGATTACTGTAACCTCAATTATCGATTAATTATTCCCTTCAGAAACCGTATGAGAAGGACCAAGTGCTGGACGTGCGGAGTTGCTTCTACCACTGTCTGCTCGCGAGGGTAGGATAATCTACCGTAGCCAGCGGGTTTTACCGTGTCCTACCGTCTCACGTCGCATCATACAGTATCCCAGCATATTATTACATTTTGCCCTACAATATCCTATCGTATCTTACCGTATCCCCATCGTGTTCTACCATATCCTCAGGTTCACGGTGCATGGGAGCAGGGTGCGATCTCGGCCCCAACAGCGCATGTGATCATTCGAATAATCGAGCACGGTTTGGATGAGGGAGGACTGGAAATGGGCGATTTCACTGAGCATCTCAGCTCTATCGATGCCAGTTCCAAGATGGTCCGTGACCTACCAATTCTATTGATATTACGTTTTTAAAATTATCATTCCAAAAAAAGTCAAAGCACGGTCTTTCGTTGGTTACCAAAGTTGTCGACCTTCTCACTGTTGAGTGATCTATCGCTTTTGGTAAACATAGGAAGTTTTGTTTGATCATTTTGTAAATGTAATATTCATTTATCGATTAAAGATCTGGTTCTCGTCGATTCTCCATCGGTTCCATCTCTATCTCTCCTCCTTTCCCTTCTTCAAATGTTTCCTCCTTCCAAGCACGAGAAAGAGTCCTTCCGACAGTGCGAAGAAAGCTGTGGAAATCCAAATCGATCGATCACAAGAGAAGTAAGCATACCGTGCCCGGCTACCGTACTCTACCGTACCCTTCAGATGGTTTCTCTTCGTGGCCGTCCTCTCCATCTTCCACACGTATATGGTCGTCATCATGTTCCTCGTGAGTCTACAGTAACCTCTACAGTACTACAGTATCTCTACTGTTCAATTATTTATCACATCAGGCGGTAACGCTATCTGGTGAGGATGTGGTTTCAGGGGTCAGGATCATTCTTCTCAGTGTAGACTGATCATTTCGGCTGGGGTCGAGGTAGAGGATCGGTTTTCTTCCCTTTCACAGATCATCTTCTTTGAAGTTGCTGGAGGAATAGACTAGATCTGTCTCAGGACCATGGACGTAGGAAGAAAGGGGAGGATACGTGAGGCTGAAGGCAGTCCTGACAAAGGGGTGGCACTTCTTTCTTGCACTTGAGTCCACCAAGCTCGAATCATCAATCAAATTGAGAATTAGCGAAACTGGTATCTGAGTAGCCAACATCAAATGGTCATACCCATCCACGGTGACCAGGCCGGCTAGGACGGGGATTCCAATCTTGTCGAGTCGTTGGTAGAAAGACGAGGGGGTCCATGGAACTAGGGAAGTCCCCTCTCCATCAGAGCAAAATGGAGAGGGACAGCTCGCGACGACTGACAGAAACGAGAATGAATCTCTACAGTATCTCTACCGTATCCTACCCTCATAATTCCAGGCGGGAGGCACTCACGATTCCCAACTCCGCTTCCTCTTTCTCGCTCTTCTCATGGCATTCTTCGTCATCTTCGAGAAGCTTCTCTACATCTACCATCTCTCCGCCCACTCACCCACAATGGTTAGTGATTTGATCCCTGGCACTTTGCCAATAATGTACCCCTGTATACTCAAAGCATTCACAAGAGGAAAAGATGTTGTGTCTGGCCTAAATGAAGTCTGGTAGGCAACTCCCTGGAACAGTGCCAATAATTTATACCCTGGCACAGTGCCAATAATTTATACCCTGGCACAGTGCCAATAATTTATACCCTGGCACAGTGCCAATAACAATATCACCGCAAACGGGATTAACGGTTTCAGAAATCATGGAAGATTTTCGGCTATTTTCCAAGTCGGTTCGTAGTAAATAAGAAATTGTTGGAGTCAATCAGACAATGCTTCGTTTCGGAACCTGTAATTGATCCTTGATCTTTGTCAGCCAACTCAGAAGAAGGCGAGCGAGGGTCAATCGGCGTACAATCGACGCGTGGATATGGTTAAAGAGCAGCGGAGGAAGGTGATCTTTGATCTCTACTCGTCTCGACGTTTATCTTTCATCTTTGCAGTTTGCATGTGAACGATACATCGCTTTTTGTTTTCTTCCATTATACCTAGCAATGATCACATGTACCGTACTCCTTCTCAAGGACCGAAAGTGCACAGCACAAAGGTCACATCCATCCGAGATTCCCAGTGAGTTGTCTGACCTACCGAGCTACCCCCTTCTAAACCTTCTTTCTGCATTTGGTTCTGGGAAAAATTCTAAAATTGAATTCGTTGTGTGGTCGTCGCCCATTTACATCCATTTTTCGCACAGTCTGCCACACTTTTCATAGACTCGCCAGAATGTCATGCCTGACCCGTCGAACTACCGTATATTCAGGCAACTGTTTCACTCCTCTTCTCATCCTCGTTCTCATTTGTATCCTTTCGACTGCCTATCGATTCTTCCGTGGTTTCTTCATCGGCATTCTCGTCCTTTCAGAGTCAATGGACCAGTATGTGGTTAGTCAATCGATAAATCCATCGAATACCGTAATCTTTCCTCACCTACAGTACATTTTCCTTGCAGGAGTCGCGTGAGCGAATTCGCCTTTCGGTACTGCACTATCTACTGCAAATGAGTAGCTCGTGCAAGATCTCTCGCGAGCTCTACCCCGCACAGGTAGGTCAAGGAAGGGGGATATCGATTAATTACGGTATTTGATTATCGATTGATTGCTCAGGCGTACATCACGATGCGACAGGAGCAGAAGCGATTCGGGACGATTGTAGATGCGTTGATGAGGTAGAGATCAAAGATCAATGGGGTTGCATAGGAATGACGCAATTCAGATGTGAGATGAAGAAGGACGTTGGATTCGCTAAATACATTCCGGCTATCAAGACAAGACAGGCGATTCGAATGATTGCGACGGATCTCATCAAGGATCTCAATCGATTGAAGGAGTGAGAATGATGATCTTTGATCTTTGAATTATCGACTTTTCACCACTGACCTCAGGGAGGGTGTTCTAAACGAGGACTCGCCATGGCCCCATCTAATGCGAATGATGAGAGGGCGGGCGGAGGTGGTCATTCGAGTCCCGCCACTTGCGATACGGTAAGTAGATCGATCGATACTACCGTACTACTACAGTACTTCTTCAGTGACTGGCTGTACACTATTCCTTGGATCAAGCAAATCTGCAATTCGGAGAATCGGAAGAAACTTGTGAAAATGCTGGAGAAAGTGATGGAAGACGGAAATGCCAATGTCATGACTTACAATGTGGGTTACGGTAGATTATCGATTGCTTAAGTACGGTAGGTCGTGAATCGATGAAGATTACGGTACTCTACAGGCCCATGATCTCATCTTCACTCACGGCCGAGGAATGTTCTTCGTCTGTGAGGGAATCTGCAAGTAATAATTGACTTTATTTTTTTCTCTGGAAGATCAAAGATCAATTTTTAAATTTGACAATTTACAGAGTGCGTGAATGGGTGATCGGAAGGAACGTGAACGACCCGAATCCGACTGGATGGAGGCACCATTCGTGAGCGACTTTGACCTACTTCGGAAATATCGATTGATCTGATCTCATCTACCGTAATATTGATTGCCTCAGGTACGTGCAACAGGGACAGTTTATTGGCGAGCGCAATCTGCTGTTGATGGAGAGGAATCGGGAGGACAAGTTCCATGTCAAGTGGCCACGAATACGGTAGGGGGGTACTGTAGCACAGCAGTACAGGGCACTGTACAACGAATACGTTACTGTAGGAGGATACTGTAAGTGTACGGTATCTTTCAGATACGAGGCGGTCACTCGACTGCAAGGCATTTGGGTGCCTGAGGATTGCATGAGGAAAGTGATTGGAATGAAGGAACACGCGAGCATTCGACCGTATCTCGCCGATCGATTGCAGACACTGTGGATGAAGACAGAGATCAAGCATCTCGAGAGGTACGGTAGGATTACGGTTTGTATCTAACGGGATTAGGGTTGGTTACGGTAGTATCGATTCGGATTACGGTATTTTCGATCTGGATTACGGTAGTATCGATCGGGATTACGGTATTTTCGATCTGGATTACGGTAGTATCGATATTTTCGATCTGGATTACGGTAGTATCGATCGGGATTACATCATTGATTGCAGTCAATTCGACGTAATGGACTACGACTCGTTTCACGTTTACTTCCAAACGCACGGACGAGTAATCACGGAAGAGGAGACGATTCATGTGGACGAGAATCGAGTCGCCATCGTTGGGTACGGTAGCGTTTTTGGAGTACATTAGTCTCGTGGTGTACGGTAGCCTGATTATTGATTGACAGATGCTGGACTCGAATCGTGCGAGTGAACAAGGAGTCGGCGCTGTTCACGCGCAACTTCCACATTCTCGGTCCCGCAGTGGTCGTGGTGAAACCGGTCGACGAATATACGGTAGGGGAGGAGTACGGTAGATGATGATATTGATTGATTGCAGACTGGAAAGGTCGTGTTGCGACGATACCTTCCATCGACGAAGAAGAAGGAGCAAATGGAGTCTGAGAAGAGTGTGATATCGATTAGTATTGCCACTCACGAAGACAAGAAATAGATGAAAGAAGTTGATGACGTCATCCCTAACAAATTACATTCAAAAACCTTATCAAATCTCGGCCTGACATTGAATCGCCCTGATTATAAATAATTAAAACTCGAATTAGTGTGGTTCCACTTTTCCAAAAAATCTCACTATTCATTCGACAGTGGATAAATTGACGAGATAATATTTTTACTTCCGACTACGATGATTACATAAAGATTGGTATACTGAAAGGATATGTGAATGCAGTGATGCATTCATATGAGACACTCGATCGATTGGGGATGCGAGTTTTACACACAGTTACAAATCAATTATCGATATTGCGATGAATATTTCAAAACATTGGCTCAATACAATGCATACGCGAACGCGTCACAATCCCATTTTCCATTTCCATTTTCCATTTTCCTTCTCCATTTTGTCTCCTTTCTTCATCTCAAAATCGCCTTCTATTCCCCAGTCCGTTCCGAAGGAATTGCGCAGAATCCATACATCTCTGAAAAAAAACTCTTCGATCATTTTTTCGCACAATACGAAATGGATTGGAGAAATAAGAGCGCATAAGATTTCACCAAAAAAAATTAAAAAGCTGACACCCCATCTCTTTTGTCATATCCGACGACAATTGCTGGTTGATATCCAATGATCTGAGAGCAATCGGGAGAGTAGAGACCGCTTTTATAGAAGAAGAAACTACGATCGACGGGCACTTCTGCAACAGCGGAAAATTATATCTTCAACTGAGCGGCTTTAGATCTCTTCTAAACTACGGTAGAAATATTGTCCTGAAAACAATTGGCAACACTCAACAACAAATGAATAATTTAACAATAATTAACAATAATTTTTAATTAATAATTTACAATAATTCATCGGCTCACCCACGATTGCAGGTACCCACATGGAGATGACAAATTGAATGTAAGCTTCAGTGGTTATCTGGATCTGAAAATAATCAGGATTTTTTTTAAAATTAAAGGCGTGTGTGAGAAGGAATATTTAATTACAATTTTATCGTTGTCCTCGGAATGAAAGTAATCAGTGGCGAAACATGGTACCCATCCCTGAAAATGGCCAGATATTGTCGTTTGCTGAATATTTGAGTATTCATTTGAGTATATTTGAGTATTTATTTGAGTATTTGAGTTACCTTGTATTCGGAATCTACAGAGTCACACCATTTCTGGCTTTCGGAGAAGGGCAAATCCGTCTCGTTTGCTAGACCACTTTTGTTTGCAGTTCTGCAAGGGTGTACTTTGAGAG
Organism: Pristionchus fissidentatus; assembly: GCA_036245785.1. Lineage (NCBI taxonomy): Eukaryota > Metazoa > Nematoda > Chromadorea > Rhabditida > Neodiplogasteridae > Pristionchus > Pristionchus fissidentatus. Next base: position 10,721,783 of record BTSY01000006.1, read on the forward strand.
GGCACAACACTGAAAGAAAATTTTATAGGGGAACGGTTCTCCAAGGTTTTGTTTGTTAGAGAACGGTTTTCCACCCTCCTCGTTTAGCACACTATCGTGTCGGCGAGCAAACGAGAGAGTGTGCGTAATGAGGAGGGATTTCTCTAACAATTCTCTAACAAATGAAACCTTGGAGAACCGTTCCCCTAACAATTTTGCGGTCTGTGAATTATGGAGCCGCTCAGTATGTTCTAATTCCCCCATGATTCTTAATAGAGGAATTTTTGTGAAATCAGAGGGGCATCAGAGACTATCCCTTCACTTATGAATCTCCGTTGGCTACTTCTGAGCCAATTTCATGGATGGAATTTTTCAAGGACAACTCGCATAGCTCAGCACATAAATTGCTGCCCACTACGAAAGTAGTTCTGCATCGAAGGCAGCAACCCATGAAATTTGCGCGACATCATCTCCCCGCCCTGACAATGGAAGTTGTGCTTATCGCAGAGTAGAGATTGGGCCGACAGAAATTTGCTTGATGCGTACGATTTGGCCGACGCGACAGCAAACGCATATCCACCATTGCAGGTAGTCCCTGAGAAGCATTCACAGGAGTTTACTTATTTCACACAAAGAAAACATAGCAATAGTGAGCACATTGATATTAATATTTTACTATCACGTGCCCACCATGACTATCATCATAGTTAAAAACTACTATCATCCTTTTGAGTGTTGAGATTGTCATCTACGCACTTCCCTCAATGTGTATGACTAACAAACCTTGGTTTTTAACGGCAGGCATTCTGAGCGATGATCGTAAATCAGATCTTGATGGTACGCGCGCTCCTTCATGTAAGGTTGCGACTTTTCTCATCTGATTAGAAATAACAATAATGTATTTATTTCCTATCAAGTAGTATGCCAGAAACTATCGCTTTGTGTGATTGAAGGTACGCATCCAATATTTTTGCCGTTTTTTGTTTTGTTTTGACAGTGTTTAAAATATGTTCATTTCACGCAATATTTTTTCTCTAGTGGTTTGTTTCTACTGGGAAATAAAAATGAAGAATAAATGTCTGAACTAGGTTTTTATAAAGTAAATCATAAATTACCCCTTCAGTCGAATTGCGCACTTGATTGCAATTAAAAATTGTGTTAGCTCTATTCGGATCACGTACTCCATTCACAAGCTGAAAGAGGTTTTTTTTTCAAATTTTCGTTATTGAAATTAGAAAATTAAAGTAATGACCTTTTTGAGATCAGCAAGAGAGAGGTCAGAGAACTGAGTTTCTGCCACGCTTCCGCCCTCTCTGGCTGTGAAATACTTGTAGTTCTCTATGAAGTTCAGCAAATCCTGGTCGGTTTTGGGACGATCGAATCTGTAATGATTTCATCTCGTTCTCTAAATGGAAGTGCTGACCTCCGAGTGAAGTAGCCGTACTCTCGAGTTAGAGTCTCCTTCGAAATTTCAGGAACACCAGTAGATGAAATTGTTGGTCTCTGAAGATGCGAATCTAGAGAATTCATCGCGTTAAAAAATCAGCAAACCTCGGTTGTTGTGAAGGTCTGTAGTCGTTAATGCCTCTTCAATTACAGTTTCAAATGCAACTTCCGATGGGACAGGCCTGAATTCATAATTATTTTAGATTCTTTTCTATTGGAGTTTTGTACTGTTCTGTGGCGTTAGAAACATTGAGGGAAGCCGAGTCGGAAGTCCAGAGAAAAATGAGAATAATGTTGAGAAGGAAGAGGACAGCAATTAAACAGAGAAGAGAGAGCAGAAGTAATCTGGAAAAAATCGATGATTTCGCGAACCAAAATCCGATGAAACTTTATCTTTTGAGGATCGGCGGGGATTCCCTTGGTGACTGGGCCGAGTTCCAATTCGACTTTTGCACAATTGGGCTCTACCATCTGAAGTAAGAAATCGTATTTATTTACCATAATAATTATGGTCAATCATTTCATGATCAATAAGTGAAGTTTTCTATTTTCTGACAAGTCGACTCACAGGATCGGATGTCGTGCTACTGATGATGGTACTCGAGTAGGATGGATTCATTAGAGTCGTTGTATCCTCTGGTTGCGAATTCGGTGGAGGGACGGACACATAGCGGACCCGGTCGCACATGCTGCACGGATTGAGGTCGCCGCTGCAGCAAGGTCGTTGCAGCAACCAACGTGCTGCAAAGTGGCACAAGAAGGATGCAGAAGTAGTAAAGTGCAAATTGCGAGGCCACTGTTTCTTCATTTGTACAATCTCATTTCCACCGACTGGTGAATAGAGTGTGCGAAATGAAGATACTGTGGCCCACATTTTCACTCTAATAAATAGTTGTGAAGTAATGAGTGATAGTAGAAAGGATCAAGAGGATCTGAAATTTTCTATTGGAATGAGTCAGTGATTGGGGATGAGAGAGGAGAGGAACCATCGTTATATATCTTCACACTTCTAGTGAAGACAACTGACACTGATTGCAGAAGGGCAGAGTTCATTGGATGAACGGAAGAGGGAAAAGAGAAGACTTATCGACAAAAACAAAATGATTATCAATCGATATTCTACAAAAGTCCTCATCAATCTATATTATACAATATTTCACATATATTTCTTCATATTCGTCGTGGTCACTATGAGTACTCCAGAAACAGAAGTTTCGTGATTGTAGTTGCTTCTCGGAAAGGGAACCAAAGGAGGGAGTACAGTATACAGTTAATCGATCCGCGAATCTGACAACCACATCTTTGCCGCCGCGTCTTGTGGAGGTGAAAAGATCCGTATGACCGGCTCTAATAATCTAGGTTAGTTCCGGATCGATATTTGCCTGAGAAAGTGAAACATGATTACGGTATCGGCGAGGTACGATGCCTATTTTTCTTGCCCCTCTTGGTATCGCCCCTCTTCTAAAGGAATGTGACAATGGCACCAGGGGAGACAAGGGAAAATAAAAGTAGGGAATTAATTGTAAATGTACAAAGAAACTACGGCAGTGACGGGAAAATAATCAGTTTGCAGTTAGAGCCAGAGCCAGCAATAATGCCAACAAATGAAAAGTCGACCTAGCTACACTACGTAAGGCATTTCTGAATAAACTTAATTTTTATCGATTTTTCGTTATTTTATTTACAAATTTACGTTTTCATGTGTTCAGGATGCTGGCGACCTCTCGGACGGTCGCTTGTCGGTTACTCTCCACCTCGCGCGTTGTCTGCTGCGAGGGGAAATCGAAGGAAGTTCCGACACCCGAAGAAGTACTCTTTACACATATTTTAATGGCTACGAACACTTCTTTATTGAGTATTGATCACGCATCTTCCAGGCTGGATTAGCTTTCAACAATGTCGAGCGCAAAATGGGCATGTACAAGCCGAAACACTCGATTGAAGAGCAGGTCGCGTACATGCAAAGCCGAGGTTTGTTCTTAGTTCTTCTATACACCCTTACTGCTTGGCCAGTCAGGTTTTGGTTATATAAAAAATAACTATAATACGTTCAGCCTACCACGACTCGTACAAGGGTCTGCCCATCTACCGGTGGTACAAGAGAAACTTCAAGGTTCGCAAGTTATCTTTGTTTTTTTCGTTTCTAGTCCCTTCGTGGTAACTATCACTTTCAACGGATTCTTACGACCGTTAAGTTGTTAATTCCAAGTTATAAAAGTTTTAGGGTCAATCGATTCTCCAACCGCCTCCTCGTCTCTTCTGCATCGATAAGCACGGTCGATTCAACGTGAACAATGCTTGTCCCGTCTGCAGGTGCGTTTCTAAATACATTTTAATTATTAATTGATTACTGTTATTCATCTCTTGTTCTATCATATTAGCTATCGAAAGCAAGGTGTTGAAACGTCAATGTAGTATATTTTTGTGTTCGAATAATGCGAATGCCCATGCTGAACGTGTTGTTAGCATACGTGGGCACGGGGCGAAAAAAAATTGGACTTTACTGGTTCAGGGGCACTCAGTGATGCTCACGAGTCCCGAAATTCGGCAGCGCGGGGGGGTCCGCGGCGGGTCGACCCCCCCCCCCCCCCGCAACCCCCACTCCTGCGGGGGATACATAGTACATGCACCGGGGACATCAGCCATCACATTATTTTGGATCAAATCTATCGAGACCAGTATTATTTTCACCTTTTTACCCTGCTCGGACCTCCCCCCTTTAGGGACTATGAGCATCACTGGGGGCACTGCGCAAATGGCTTGGATAAGTGCTGCCAATGCGTGGGCACCGTCACCAGGGGGCACTCTATATTTTGGGGAAACATGATGGCTATGCAAAAAATTCAAAATGTGAACAATATGGGATGTTGACCAATGCTTGGGGCATTTTGTAATCGAGTGAAACCGCGATGGGAGTACTATGCAACAGCTATCTGCAATTTGCCGGTCACTGTTGAACGTGTTATTATTTGAGAGACGAGTATCTCTTCTTCGACTACCGCAATCCGTCTCTTCTGGAGCAGTTCCTGTCGACGGGCACGTACCAGCCCATTGAGATCCTCAAGTCGGGACTCTGTCGAGAGCAGTACGCGATGCTGCAGGCGCAGCTGTTGAAGGCCAAGGAGCATGGTGAGTATAGATAGGCCTGAGTTGCTTTATTTATCTTAGAATAGTCTTCAAGTTGCAATACTATGAAAAAGTAGCTACTCATCTTGTTCTATCATACGTAGTTGTGTCTCCCTAAATATTGTGCATTCGAGAGAACTGAACCAATTTATTGACATAGATACGCTTGTTTCCTCGGAAACAATGTGAAAATAAACTACCTTTACCATGAATAATCTACTCAAAAATGCGGAGATCCTTTAAATAATCCATTTTAAAAATAGAACGGAGATACGCAAATTTTTATATTTTTTTGTCAATTGGCTAACATGAGCTTGGGCAAACATTATTGAATCTTGTAGGAACAAAAAAACTAAAATGTACATGACTCCACACTTCGAGAAATGACTCAGGAGCCTACGTATGTAAGACACTTTTACACACTCCTTTTTCGTCCTCGTTCTGGAGGTTTGACTAGAATGTGAAACGCAGTAGCAAATATATGCGGCATTGGGACTCATCTGAAACAATGATATGAGAGGTTATCTGAGTAGATCGACATATTTCTTCAGGATGCCTGGCACTAGGCACTTTTTTCCTTATGAGATTAGCAACGCTATATTGTAGTACATTGGGTGAGGGCTGAGATTTTAGCGTTCCCGAATCTTGGAAACGCTTCCTCGCCTCAGGGCATAATTAATTGTGTTTGTGACGTCACCAATAATTTTCGATAATTCGAAACAAATCGCTTTCTACTATATATTAATCGATTCCTTATCGAAATACAAATGTTTCTTACTCTCGGAACGTTTTCGATTGGAGCTCATGCAGCCGAGTTATTCGACGAAATACGTTTCACATTCAATTTTCACCATGAAGTTTCTCAACAGCGGTACTTTTCTATTTCTTTTTCTGAACCGCTGTATGGTTGTGCACATTCTATTTTAATATTGAAATTTAAAATTTTCTGAAAGGAAGCTAAATTCGGCTATTTGTGAATAAAATCAATTCGTGATTGCAATTTTTTGCTAAGCTACGGTAAGTACTCGCATCATACGATTTAGCATGGAAGAAAACCTTGTATATTTCTTCATTTTTCGCTTGTGTCTCACTCTGTTAAAACCACTCACGTTGGAAATAGGCCCAAAATCAAAAACTAGTGGAATTAAAACGGTTAGAACGGATCGAGAACAAGCGCATACCGTAATTTCAGCAAATAAATAGCTATCACGAATTGATTTTATTTACAAATAGCCGAATTTAGCTTCCTTTCAGAAAATTTTAAATTTCAATATTAAAATAAAATGTGCACAACCATACAGCGGTTCAGAAAATTAAATAAAAAAGTACCGCTGTTGAGAAACTTCATGGTGAAAATTGAACGTGAAACGTATTTCGTCGAATAACTCTGATGCATGAGCTCCAATCAAAAACGTTCCGAGAGTAAGAAACATTTGTATTTCGATAAGGAATCGATTAATATATAGTAGGAAGCGATTTGTTTCGAATTATCGAAAATTATTGGTGACGTCACAAACACAATTAATTATGCCCTGAGGCGAGGAAGAGTTTCCAAGATTCGGGAACACTAAAATCTCAGCCCTCACCCAATGTACTACAATATAGCGTTTCTAGTCTTTTATCGAAAAAGGTGCCTAGTGCCAAATGCATGTTGACCCTCTCGGATAAGCTCTCATATGCTAATTTGCGAGTTTGACAGGCACGATCACATTCGGTGTCGACTTCCGCAACTACGACTTCCGTATGTACTACCCATGGTGGAAGGCCGAAGCATCTGAGCCCGTATGTTTATTTTGATTAACTACTTTCTAGTTTATACAATAATTAGTATTCTTACTCTCTACGGGTACCAGCTGAAATTGATTGTTGTAATGAATGTTCGTTGAGCGAACTTCACTCAATGATCTCACGGGAAAATAAGTCATAAGTCTAAGCTGGCCAACGACGACTTCAAAGTCTAATAGGCGCTGAGAATCGTTGCGTTTAGACTTTGAAAGTCGTTCCTGTCCAGTTTTCTCCGTGTGATCGACCCATCGTTAGGTTGAGCGAGCCGGTCTCCGCCTGGAAGATATCCATCCCGATCCTCTCGTTTCTTTCCCTGCTCACAAGCGAGACACGGGCAATGACTGGGATCAGTGGTGGCTCAGACACGACAAATTCGCCAGAAAGGCCAAATAATCAATTGTCAATTAATGTTGTTAGATTGAATAATTATATTCACGAATGACAAAGGGTTATTCGTGAATAATGCATTGCTATTCGCGAATAGGATTATTCCATCTAACAACATTACTGTCGATCAATGTAGATCTCGCATCGGCCTATTATCGATCGATTACTCTGATTGTTCCAGTAGATTCACGCTGTTTTCTTCATGATCTTGATTCTTTTTTCATTAGGATGAATAGCAGTTGTTATGGAATTTATAGAATGTTTGTTGTACAGAATTGTTTCTGTTGTGATTGATAAAGGAACTAATCTAAACGTTGACCAGTGAGACTTTGCACGAGGTTCTGTCCTAGATGCACTACCCAAAACAAAATCCAAAGAAACATCGATGAGATCCATCTACAGTATGCGCCCGATCACATTGATCGGGTTGACTGTGCTGGTGACTACCGTAATCTGCTTGAGCAAGTCTGATGGCGAGGCGAAGATACGGTAAGAGGAGAAGAGAGAAAACTAGGTTATCTATCCGAAACGTTGTGTGAAAGTGCGGAATCAGAGCAATGGAAATGAAGGGTTGACCGAATAAACTAATGTTCGAACCCTTCATTCTCTTGACCCTGATTCAGTACTTTTACTAAACGTAAGAGGAGAATTTGAATAATCAATAAGTTCATTTGATTTGAGAGAGGAACAAGCGGAGTTGAAGAAATTGGCGAAGGAGAAGAAGCAGAAGGAACGAGATGAAGCAGTTACTATTGGACGGGCGATGAGAAATGCTGGACCCGAGGTACGGTAGAGCTACTGTAGATGCACTATCGCACGGTATTCTAAAGGGGCGAGAGGTAGATCAGCGAGAATGTCTTTGGTATGATGTAATCGATATAGCGAGACACTAGAAAAAATAACAATTCACGCATAGGTCAAAAGGTGTGGGTTGGATTTTTCAAAAAATTGGCTTTGAAATGTCAAAATATGGGTTGGCTTTGTCGTTTTTTACGTACCTTTTGACCTATGAATTCACGTGTTGATGTTCTTCCACACGCAACAGGGTGGCCCGTGGGTCCCATGCGAAAATATTCAAAATTAATGGCGCCAAAACGCCGTGTACCGTGGGTCGCTAGCTTGATGGCTTGATGCTTGATGACTGTATATTACGGTAATTTCAGCCACTCGAATTCCGTCCGCGTGCTCTGACGAAGGATTCGATTCTGGATGATCACGAGGAGACGTGGGACGGAGATAAGAAGTGACACCTTTATTGATTTTAAAGACTTATTTAAAAATTATTTATTATTCATTTCACGAAATATTGATTACAGGTACGCGGACATGCCCACGATGGCCTACATCACGCCGGTATGATTTTACAGTAATAAATAGTAATATATTTATCGAGTTGTGTATTACCCGCTTATAAGTACAACGGTGTTAGACGAAAAGCAATTATTACAAACACGAAATACGATGTCGTATGGAGCGACAGCGAGCTTGCACAAGTGGTTGATTAATAAGGAAAAAGTGCTAATTATCGATAGCAATGCCGTAGTCTGAATACTGTATTAAGTGGAACAACGCTGGATACGATCGTGCGGTGCGGGTGGCCACTCGACTTACTCACGTCGCCCCCGTGTGGCTGCAGCTCAAACCGGCTGCAGATGGAGGGAAGAGCTGCAGCATAACGGGAATGCATGATATCGACCAGGGTGAGGAGGAGGGAAGCGTTACTTATACAATAAAATAAGCAACCGAAGTACACTAGCATTTGAAAAGAAGATATATTTTGTTGAGTGGGTACATTCTGTTTTTTTTGCATGATTGAAAGCACAGATAATGAGTGATCTTTGTGTGCGATAGTTATGGTTGGATTCTTTTTGAGGAGTACTGTACCTTTACCGTATCTCTCTCAGGTTGGATGGATCGTCTTCGTGCGGCGAATCCGAAGCTGAAGATCGTCCCGCGAATCATCATTGAGGAGTTCAGTCCCGAGCAGTTGAAAGAGTGAGCGAGATACAACAGAATAATACTACTAATTGCCCGTGTTCGGCGTTCCTATACGCTCAACGTAAAACTTACGAAGACTACCCACAATTTGGCGTTTTCAAAGCCAATTTTTGATAATCCTCTACCCATTTTTTTGTGATTTTGAGAAAAAAATTGAAAAACTAACCCACATTTTCAGTTTTCATGCTCTTTTTTTGAATAAAAAACCCAAACCATATTTTTGACTTTCCCCAACACACCCTTTTGACCTATGAACACAGTTGACGCGGATACACAATGATTTAAAAAAATGGAATTATTATAGTTTCGAAGTTTAATTTCAATTTTTTTAAATCATTTTTTTACAATTAATTTCGAGGTTTGAATCTCTCGCTTTATTTATAAATGACGTTCTAATGATTACTTATTCCAGTTTCTTCACAAGCGAGTCGTGGTCTGCCAACTGCATCCGTCAGACCGTCGATCTCGTCGAGGTATTTATTATTTTATCATTATTTATTTATTATATATTCAATTTCGATATTAATGGTGTTGTTTTATCGATCGTTACTATCGAAAAGTGGTCGTAGGAGACGGAAGTCTAGTATGATTGGAGGATAGAGGAACGACCATTTGTCTGTCTATTCCACTGCAACTGGCAGATCTCTCTTGTCGCTTCGTCGATATCTTCTTTTCCGTCGAATGGAGGCGAAGGAATACAAGTAGATTCCTCCGAACGAGCGCATTGCTCACGACCATCGCCCATGGTCGCACGCAGCACAGCGACTCGGTCGTGTGGTACCTGCATACGGTAGTTCACTCAACTGTGGAGTTGACGCGCACTTGTGATTAGCTTGCTATCTTTATGTAAAACAAATCTTCGCCCACTAATCAAAAGCACTTGAATACCGTAAATTGACTCAGGCAAACGAAATTGAAGCAAGCTACGGGGTATATCGAATTACGGGGTATCCAGCAGCGAATTTAAACTGAGTATTATATTCAAAATTACCGTGTTCTCACCAGTATGGAAATACGTCTGCGTAGAGCACCGCGTCAATCGGGTGTTGGAACTGAAAAAGAGAGGTCTTTAGACATCAACGCCAATTTAGTCATGAAATGGACATAATCTCGTCTGTGACATGGTTGAGAAAGGAGTGTAGTAGGGAATACGCATGCAGCGTATAAGGATTTGATGACGTAAATGGTAAATTCCATTTCTCTCTCGCCTAGTCAAGACTCTCGAGATATTTTCGGGCTCACACTCACAGTTGCGATTATTAGAAGAGAAGCGCGAATTGAGTCGAGAATAATAGCCCCGAAGGAAAGAAGAGAACATAAGAGATGAATGCGGTCCTGCCTCTGAAGCACTTGTCATAGAACGAATTGAAATGGATATTTTTAAAACGCAGTGATGCGTTTTTTTTACAGTCCGGGTAGGACACTGTGAGTAAGTGGGGGGGGGGGGGGGGTGACATTTGAGCAACGGGTAATAACTCAGCTAGGAGTGACCCTAGAGCTATGGGAGTGGTACCATTGTGATCAGCATAATGTTTTTTTAGTTAATTGAGATTTCATAATTAATTAATTAATATCTCATTAATTATGCTAATTAATTAATTATGAAATTAATTTTTTTCTGATGCTGATCACAATGGTTTCCATAGCGCTAGGCTCACTCCTTGGTGAGTTATGGCCCGTTGCTCAAATGTCGGTTGCTCAAATGTCACCACCCCCCCCCGAGTAAGTCGATTTCGTGAAAAAAAATTAGAATTCTCATTCCATGTATCGCTTTTAGCTTAAGCGATTCGCTTACCTACAATTTGCTTCGACTAATATTTAGTAGAGGTTTTAATTCGGTCCGGGTATTCGGGTAGAGACCGGTTCTTTTGCCAATTTGCGCGGAATGAGACAAATCCGATATCCAGGGTCGGAAATGATTTACTATCCGATATCTTTTAGCGCAGATTGTCGAAGGGAGTCAAGCTATTTAGCTCTACGAAAATACCAGAAACAAGGACTTACAGTTCCAGAAATCATTGGAAACCATTCACCAACCAATCCTTATGAGATTCATAGGCGAAAATGTTATTTGTTCTCAATCAGGGTTATGTAAATCACCAATTGATCTCTGAGATATCGGATAGTGGGCTTGGGAAACAATGAGATGTCGGATTTGGCCTCTCTCTCATTCTGAGAGGCGGGTTTGGAAAGTGTCGGATTGTCTCACTTTCAAAACTCTAATATTTAGTGTTCGAAGCTAACAGAATACTCACAGCAGTGTGTCTGCTCACTGTGTGCCGATGATATTCAGTTCGCTTTCTTGCGTAGTATGATGCAATCACGTAGAGTGGGAGGCAGATTGTGATGGTGATGATGGAACATGACTGAGCGGCGATCGATAGAATCTGATCGACGGATTACGGTAGTCTGGACGATAGATGAGTACGGTAATTGCTCAACTGACCGCTATGAGTTGAGAGGGCGCCCTCAGATTTATCCTGTCTTCGGTGGAGACGAAAGAGACGTTGAAGTGAAGGGGAATAAAGGCAAATGCTGAATTAATTATAATGGTTTTTTAGTTTGAGGTGCAGTTATGAGCGATGAGTTTGCTCCCTCGAAATCTTGACACATTCTGATGATTTGAATTTTTTTTAAAACTTCGTTTTTAAAAAGAAATTTAATGATGCTGTCACCTAGTGGAAGCAGCAGTGGCGCACCGATTGAGGCAACAAGGACCCATTTGGTCCAGAACTGAAACGAATGGTATCATAGCTATGCGTGTTCCTTGATTGTTGTCGCCAATCGATATAGATGTACAATACCTTACGATGAAAGACTACGGTAACGAAAGCGGTGAATCGATTGAGAGCGATCGAAATGTGGAAGAAGATGACCTGCGACTTCTGAGCGGTTTGCAGACCGAGTAGGATACTGTAGGGAGCAATAATTGATCAGGTCTTTACCATTCCAAAATGGAATTTCCATTAATTGCGAAAAGTGTTTAGGAGTAAATTCGCCTATGGAATTCGCCTTATAATTATCGTACGCTGCACAAATCGAATTCGTTTGCACTCGAAATATCTGGAATAATCCATATTCACGAGGTCGAACGAGAAGTTCGATATGGAGAAGAAGGAGAATGGAGGGAATCGACTGAAAGAATTGTTCTCCCCGGCATATTACATGTAGTCTCATCCAATCAACCGATGTTCTACCCTTCTCTTCCTCATAAGCGGTCATACAAAGAAGGTACTGCGTGTTGTATTCTTCTAAAGAATACTCGAATACAACAAAAAAACTGTGATTTTCCTATTCGGCTTCTCAGCTATCCTTATCTTCGATTGTTGCGCCTCGGCCGTAGATAAGTTATTATTATTATTATTATTATTATTATTATTATTATTATGACCTGAGCTAAAGCGAGGGTGAAGAAGGGGTTCTTGAATGCGGGAACGATTCGACGGTGGCGAACGATGACAATGGAGATGAGGAGATAGACAAGGATGGAGAGCCAAGTGAAGATGATGAGAGGGAAGTGAGAAGAAGGGAGAGAGGAGATGGACATGGGGGATCAATCAAGTTCTCAAATCAGGAGATGTTCACTCAGATGAGGAAGGGTCGACAGTCTTCACAAGTTGCTTCCCATATGGAGGATAGAGTGTATGAGAAGAGAAGAGAAGATGGGGAGATGTTGGAGGATGATTGAGATGTCGAGAAGGTCGGAATATCGGTACTGGAGATCAGCAATGACTATGGGAAAGAGATTGGAGTCGAGGAATGAGGAGCTTTTTATAGGATAGAAGAAAGATCTTGAAGAGAACTAGGGGAGAAGCGGAGTTGATATCGGAGATTTTGTGGAGTGAAGGGAGTAGAAGTGCGATGATGGTTTGATCGCGATGTGCGAGAAGATGTTTCGCAGTGTGTTGCGTGTGTGTGATCTTCGAAGATTCATCCATCTATTGCGTGATATGATGTCTGCCCACGTAAATGTCGGATGATCACAGTCCTCTCTCTTGCACCAGAATTTGTCCGATACTTGCATCCCCCACAATTGTTCTTCTGTTAACTCTGTTTTCCTTCTTCTCGATCAGTTGTGATCTCTATTCAAAGGGGATGATTACTGTTCTTCATAATTTCATTTTGTCCGATGCTTGCATCCCTCATAGTTCTTCTTCTTATGTTCCCCTCATGTTTTCTTCCTTCTCCCTTCATTCCTTCTTCTCGATCAGCTGTGATCTTTCTCCTCCTCTCCGTTCGTCCATAGCCAGTTCTCCTCTCCATTCTCATTCATTGTTGTTCGTCTCTCCACCCAAAGGGCCATTCGAGAGCGGCCGAAGAAGGTAAAGGAAGAGGAAGAAGCAGTAATGAGAGGAGAGAGCGAGCGAGCGAGCGAGCGAGAGAGACCCTCCTCGTCCCGCACACTCTCTGGCTAAGAGAGTAGAGAGATGACTAAGACCCCCTCTCCTTCCTCCCTCATCAGAGGCAGCGCTTGGAAGGCGGACTATCCCTCTCGTTGTCTGCACTCTCCTCGATGATCACAGTCTTTCATCGACGGGTAACCCGTTCCAGAATAAGCATCCATTGACTACTCTCCCAACTACAGCAGCAGGAGCAGCTGATTCTCGAACTTGTTCTGTCCCTTCTCTCCTCTCTCTCTCTCTCTCTCCTCTGGTCGTCACTCCATTCTATAGCTGAGAGTAATCGGCCGAAGGGAAGGAGGAAGAGAGGAGAGAGGAGATTGTTTTGGAGTGAAGGTAAGACTCCCACTAAGAAGAGGAGAGAGATGGACGATGATGCACTGGGAGGAGAGGAATAGTAGTCGGGCTGGAGGGGGAAGAGTGCTGGTGATGATCCCAGGGCACTATGCCTTCCCGCATGAGGGCCGATAATATTTCGGGAGAAATAAAACAAGTACTTTCTATAAGAACGTTGCATTACAGATGGCAATTTGTTACCGAAACCACTTTTGACTATCATAGATTTTGATCGAGTGTGGTGCCGATCCTACGTGCGCGCAGAATGATGAAGATGAGATGAGAGAAATGACGAAGATGATTGAATGATGCACTACATTCGAAGGTGTGCAACGCAAGCTTCTAGCATCGGATCTACACCGAAAGTGACGTCACTGCAAGCACGGGCGTACACAACGCTGAACATGCGTACGATCCGTTTTGATTCGATTGTCTTTACTGTCTGCGTAACAATCTTGGCTTTGAAAGATATGAGCAGCATGTGATGTAATCACTACGAAGGGTAGTGGGCGAATAAGGCGAGACGAGAACGAGAATAGATGAATGAGACACCTGACTAGAGGGATCCCCTGATGATCACATGATTCCAACCCCAGGATCAGAGCTAGAGAGTGTGCAAAAATGAGAGAGTCCCTATTGATTTTACACGCTCTCTCGCTAGAGAGCCCACGAGCTGTAGGATTGACCTGCTCGTGGAATGATGTGGGATGTTTATGAGATTGGATGACTCAATCTCCCCAGTTTAAACCCCTCGCTTCCCTCATTTGGTGCCTATTCGAGAGAGAGATACAATGAGTGACTCTCCTAGTATGGAACACTCTCTCGTAGAGAGATGAGACAGTGTGAGAGTAGTGTGAGATGATGCATCTCCTCACTTACGATCCCCCTCTCACAATGGCATCCCTTCCCCCCCCTCTATCTCTCTCTCTCTCTCTCTCTCTCTCTCTCTCTCTCCTCTCGTCTCAGCTGGGAGCTCTACCGTGTAATTTGGTTGCTGTTCGAGACCGACCGACCAGTTTTGCCGCCCCTCGCCTCCTTCCCCTCTGACCTCTGCCCCTCTCCACCACCTCCCTCTATCCCACCTCCCCTCTCTCCTCCCTCTCATCTTGCTTTTTGTATTGTGCAGCTCCTCTCAACACAGTCTCATCTCATCTGTTCTCTCTCTCTCTCTCGAGTATAATAATAAGAAGGGAGGAGAAGAAGAAGAAGAATGGGAGATGAAAGGTCGAGGAAGAAGCGATCGGGGCGGATGAATGGAGGAAGAGAGAGAGAGAGAGAGAGAGAAGAAAAAGAGAGAGAGACACTCCCTCGGGAGCGAGATACTGTACGATGAATGGGAGACGAACGGAGGAATGGGATGAGTGAATCAGGAAAAATGAGGAATGTAGTCACCGATAAAAAACTGTTAACGAAACTTTCGAAATGTCCTAATTAGTGCTTTCGGGAAATATGTTACCATTTTTTGGCGAAATAATAGTCAAAAATAGCCTATCAGGTAGTTTTTATTTACTCTTACTATGGGAAACATATTCGCGGTAGGTGTTCAATCTATGAATGTCGTCCCTGATCTGAGAATTGAACAGTTTCGACAAGGTTGATATCGATATGCTTCAATCCGATCCGATATTCGGTTCAAACCTCTCAATCACATGGGGTCGCACTCGATATCTCGAGATGATCTCAATTGTGTTCTTAGCCGCCCCTCAGGGGCGAGAGAGTGTGTAAAAGTGAGAAAGTCGCCACCCCAATCATCCGTTGATCTTGAACCAAGTCGTGAACTGTTTAGGGATAGACGAGATAGTGTGTGAGTCGAGGAGAGTCAGAGAGAGAAAGAGAGGGATGGGAGTAGAGTAAGACAAGACTCAAGCACCCCGACCTTGTTCAGATTAGCGCCAAGATGAGGCAAATGAGAGAGAGAGAGTGAGAGAGATGAGGAAGAAGGAAGAAGGGAGGATTGGATGGGGTCTGGAATGAACGGATATGAGGGGGAAGTGAAAGATAGAATAGTAATCAAAGCACGAAATCTGGAAGATGTCGTCATCACTATGCAATAAGTTATGGGCTTCGAACTTATATTTTTTTTCGAATTGCGGACCGCCGGCACCTTTTCAGGAATTTAAAAAAAACGCGGATCTTCGAATTTTATGCGAAAATTTTATACTAAATTTGGTTGAAAAGTGGGCCGCCGCTGTGGTATTTTCTCGTACGATTGCGGACTCCGATCGATATCGAGTATCTAGCACAACATTGTATTTATATCTCTCTTCAGAGTGGCGGAATGGACGGTCTGGTGGTGGAGGGATGGCTGCCGATGCTGCGAGCTGCGCAAGAGGGCAAGTTCGATCCCAGGTGAGTAAGGAGGATACGGTAGAAGTAGGGTACGGTATATTTGTAGCAGCATTTTTTTACTGTGCTATGCATTGTACGCGAACCGTTTTTTTTCTCGAATTTTTAAAATGAATTTAAAATTTGATACTAAAATATTATGTGATTGATTGCATTGCAGTGATGCAATCGAGACGTTCGCCGCTTGGGGAAAGGCCCTTCACAAGAAGGAAAAACAGATCATCCTTCCCATCGCACCACCCGTCGATGCAAGCATGTGAGAAGAGAGAGAGAGTTGATCTTTGATCTTGTACATCATAGATACGCATTCAAGCGATTTTATAATATGTCCCCTTGCCTAGGATAGTCTATTGCACGGTGCTACTACAACCCATTTTGCAGAAACTAATACCGAAAACGTGTAATTTTTTTGTAAATTTTAACTTTCCGAATTATGCCCCGGCGTGCCACTCAGTATACAAATGTACCCGTGGAACTTGATGCCCACCTATGCTTTACATTTCTCCCCCCGGCCCTACCCGATCAGACTGCTGCGCCAAAGCAGAAATCGAGGGGGATTGAAATCGAAAGGAAGGAATTGAAAGTGAAATGAGAGAAAGCGAAAGTGAGACATGCACGAACGTTTCGCTTATTAGTCATTACAAAAAGTCCTGGATACGATCGACAATCCGTTGAGTTGTAGATATCCTCGGAGATATTGATCTTTAAGCACATTGCACTCATTAATGACTAATTTACACTACCTTATAAAACGATCTCACACAATGTTTGATCTTTCTCGCAGGAAGCTCATGCCCGTGGTGTGGAGTGACGAATACTGGACGCTGCTCGGAGACTCGATCGATTATATTCAGGCACCGTAGTCCTCCTTTCCTAGATTCTATTGATTATTAAGTATTGATAAATACTTTTCCATTCAGATCATGACTCACGACTTCTACCCGGCCGACCGACAGACTACCGTATTCCCGCAGGCGCCAGTCAGATGGGTACGGTAGTAGCTGATTATTGATTGGATTAATGGTATTCGATTTCAGGTGGAGCAGAATCTGCGAGCAGTCATCGGGCAGTACGGAGAGCACTCGAATCGGTGAGTGTGCGTCTGTGTATTCGGAATCGTCGGCCTTCTAGTGTGCATTGAGCGCACCACGATGCACACCACGAACCATTGCAGGGTGCTGCTGGGCCTGTACCACTACGGATTCAAGACGGACTTTGGCCGGCAGCAGCAGGGCGCGGTCATGGCCAAGGAGTGAGTGATAGTGGTGTAGAGGGTGGTGCGCCGGGTGCATCGGTGCGTGCGACTTTTCCGAATCGTCGATCCCTGTGGTGCACCACCAATTCGTTTTCTCATCATCCAAAGGGCAGCCGATCAAAGTGCTCGAGGGGGGGGAGCGGATTTACGAGGGTGAGAGAGAGAGATGCGTGTTGTACAATCTCTGCTGCTACTACCGCTTTTTGTCCTTCAATACTCATTTGTACTCGGAGATCCTCTGAGAGAGAAGAGAGATGAAGGAGACAAGATTAAGAAGGGGGATGCCCTTGAGCTACGCGCGCTTTCGCTCGCTCTCTTTCTCTCTCTCTCTCTCTCTCTCTCTCTCTCTCTCTCCTTCGAACGATGCTCGATGAAGCTTGAGAGTGAGAGGATTACGCAACGAGGGGGAGAAAGGGAAAGGAGGAACGGGTTCGATCAGATCAGCATATGCATAGCATGCGAAAGTGAGAGTGAGAAGGGTGAAAGGGAAAGGAGAGAGAGAGAGAGAATATTGATTGAATCACGTGGATACGGTAGTCACAGATTAACCGGTACGGTAAATGTACGGTCCATTATCTCCTACCTTGTGTTTTTTTGGTAAAATTATCGACGAAAGTAGCCTGCGGCATGGTTTTTAGTCGCATTTATCATTCTATGATGGGTTTCTGACTGTAGCGAGTCCCGAAGAGAAGAGAAGAGTACGGTAGTAGTATCGATTGATTGCAGATTCATCGAGACGCTGAGCAATGAAGAGGCGGAGTTGGAGTGGGACCCCGAGACGCAGGAGCATTTCGTCCGATTGGGGTACGGTATGATTACGGTAGAACACGGTATGAATACGGTAGACGGCTGACTATGGTGGATCAGAAAATCGATAAATTCTTTCAGAAAGATGCAAATGTTCTTCCCGACGTTGGCCTCACTGGAGATTCGCACTCGGATGGCTCACGAGTACGGTAGCGGCGTTTCCATCTGGGACCTCGGTCAGGGACTCGAGCACTTCTCGAGAGTACTGTAAATATCGATTATCGATTGAATCAAATATTGTTTTATTGTTGCGCTAATATTCATGGGTATACCGTATTTAGCTTCTGTGATAAATAAATAAATAATAATAAATAGATCCATCGACCGCGGCTGAAACTTGTATGAAACCCATTTTCGAGTAAATAATATGATTAGATCTCTTCATCTCACACACTCTCTATGCCAGTTGATAGATGAGAGATTGTACGAAATAAAGATATTCAATCCAAATATTACCCGTATATCAAACTCTAATAAATATTAACCGAAACAGTTTCCCTTACATCTTACTTTCCTTTTTCTCTTCATTTCACTTTCTCTTTCGTCTTCCTTTCGATTTCAATCCCCCCCCCGATCTCTACTTTGGTGCAACAATCTCATTGTGTGAGTGCCACCTTCACTACTTTTCTTCCTCCCCTGATCTACCCGTCTCTCTCTCTCTCTCTCCTCCCATCCATTCACCTCCCCTCCTCCCACCTCCCCTCGATATCTCTGCCTTCCTATCTAATCCCATTACCTTTCCCCCCTCCTTCTGCCATTGATTTCCATTCCTTACCTTGAGAGTTCCCGATTTCAATCCGAGTTAATTTCAAATTTCCCGCTCAATCTTGAAAAATCGATATTCCCCGACCTACCGTTCCCCATCATTCCACCGGCCGGTCAACCCTACGGAAAAGGGGTTTGGAGTGAGAAAGCGCGTGTAAAATGGACAGGGACTCTCACTTTTGCACACTCTCTCACTCTGACCCCTTTTTGGCATCATGTGGTACTCTCGATATGATCTGGTCATCGTCCTACTGTAGTCGATAATCTGCATGAGATTACCGTAGTAAACTACTGCGTGGTGGGAGTTCTCATTCTTCGGGAGGGGGGAACGAGTTATTAGTAGTAAGTAGTGGGTAGTTGTAGTACACTCTCGAGAGGAGGAAGAGAGAGAGAGAGAACCGGATGATCTGAGAGAGAGAGAGAGAGTAGGAAGAAGTTAGACCGAATCTTTTGTGTCCAGGGCGAAAACGCTGATTTTCCCGTGTGCCCTTCCCGCCCAATCTCTTGAACGACCATGCCCGCAAGGCAATTCGGTCACACTAATCCACCGTAATCCTACCGTATCCCCGGGGTACGGTAATACACGGCTTTGTTATTTATTACTCACCGTAATCCTACCGTATCCGGGGGAAGATAGGGAACGGTAGCATCCATATTTGTTGTTATTTTTCTGCACCGCAGCCCTACCCTCAAGTACGGTAAGGTACGGTAGCACCCGGATCTGCTTGTTTTTGCCCATCACGTGTGTTTGTTCCTCATTACAAGTATGCTTCTTTCCTACTCGAGGTCGGCCGATCTTCCCCTCCTTTCCCTTTCACTTGCCATGGATCAATCCTCTCACACTTTCACTTTCATGCTCGAGTAACTTTCTCTTTCCTTTCTTCCCTCAGGGCGATCTACCCTGTTATTGATCCTATTGATCCAGCCGGTCATTGATCTCTCTATTTCACACTTTTGATTTGATTTTGAAACTCGGTTACTTAACAATATCTGATTTCGTCATTTCGTGCTGTGTGAAATGGAAAGATTTGATGAAGATATAAATTATTTACCCAAATTTTAAATTCTACTTTTGGCGTTGCCCGCATGCATTATCTATTTTTTTCTTCAAAAATCATTATCCATTTTTGTCAAATATTTCTATTTTTCCCATTTGTATATTGTTTTCTGTTCAATTGCTTCTTGGATACGGTAGTTACAACTGTGCAGATACGGTATTCTCTCAATTACTGTAGTCCGCTGGATCAGATTGTTGTCTTCTTTCCCGAATCTTTTCTTCTCTTTCGATGATCGATCCCCGTCTCTCATATCGTTGACATTAGAGATGAGAAGAGAGAGGGGAAGGGGGGATTCATTCCATCCAAGTAGATGATAACTGTATGGTTGATACTGGAGAAGAGAGAGAGAGAGAGAGAGAGAGAAGAGGGAGAAAAGACTGACCGATTGACCCCAGAGACAGACAAGATAAGATACAGGATGGGCACCAAGTTAGGGTCCACCCTTCAGGTCAGCGGTACCGTATCTAGCAGGAACGCATTTGCTAGTAGATAACAATTACGAAATGGTTTTCTAATATCTATTCGGGAGATATTTTCCCGCGATCTTTCGAAATCATACATATTTGTACAGGGTTGTGAATCTGCAAGGCTACCTTTACAAGTCGAGGAAATCTCGAATGTTTTTCTTACGGCCAAATTTGCTAGGATAATATAACAAATGCGCAGAGTATGACGTAGTGATGACGCAATATCCTCTCTCTCTCTCTCTCTCTCTCTCTCTCTCTCTCTCGGAAGATCCGCTCTCCGGTCGTAACCAATCGGAGCCCTTATCTGCATGATTAGCCACATTTGGGGTGTGGAGGGAGACTAGAGGAATCTGGCAAAATAGGGATGATGAGAGGAAGAGAGAGAGAGAGAAGGGATTGATATGGAGATAAGCCTAGAGAGAGGCAAAATAGACACTGATCAACCACGTCGGCCAGATGGACTATGGATTCCACAGGATGTACTGTAGTGCGATCATCGATCGATCGATACTGTAGGAATACTGTAGACTTCGATCGGTTTATTGATTACTCTGCATGGATACGATATCCAATGATAGGCGATTCAACGTTTTCTGTCTTTTTTACCCGACAAAAAAACTCAGGATTTGTTTGGATACGTTTCAGAACATTCGCAAAAACATTTCTTTTCTGTTTTGCCCAATGAAAGCGAAGAAATAATTTATTCAAATAATTCAAATAATAATTTATTCGATGAAAACCTCAAAATTGGGTAATGAAACATTTTTGTTAGGAACTTTGTTACACAAGCTTAGTTCAGGAAGGTTCAGTAACCGATGTGTGGGATATTTCCAAAGTATCGTAAACTGAAGTCTGCATGTGAAGTCCCTTTCTTTCCCTTTCTATGTGGTGGAAACTTAGTTTCGTTATTCAACTTTCAGTAGTCGATAGATATTTCCCGAGATCGTGAACTGAAGTCTGGGGGTACTGTACTTGTTATACTGTATCACCATCGTATCGATACGATTCGTACCTCTCCTCTCAGCTTATCATTGTGTATCCCCTTCCTTTTCTCCCTTCGATCCATCTTCGGATTGTTGTCATTCCGATACATAAAAGGGGAAGGGACGGCGCCATCTCTCTGACTAAGAGAGAGAGAGAGAGAGAGAGAGAGAGAGAGAGAGATAGAGAGAGATGATAGATCAAAGTAAGAGAAGAAGGATGACCAATCCTCCCATCCTCCCCACCACCACACTACCAATCAATGCGCTTCTGTGATCCGTGTCTCTTGCGTGCGCGGATCGGGAAACGTCGCCTGTCTCATTTTCAACAGGGTGGGATATTTGGGAAAAATCGCCTACCGTATCCATTAATCCCTCGTACACACCAGATCTGCCATAGCTTCTGCCAGTTTGTGCAGAAGATACAAATCCAGTCAAGGTCATCGATCTAAGCCGCCCTTCTTTGCCTCGTGGTGTGCCCCCGGGGGGCGACATTTACCTATATCCGCCTTCTCGTTGAGAAATGTGACTGGCGACGTTTCCCAATCCCCTACACACAACGACGTCAAAGGGGATCAATTCGTTGAAAGAGCGACGAGATCTGTTGAAGATAGGAGGGAGAGAATAGTTTGCACGATTGCTTAGGCTTTCCTTGTGCCTTTCTCCCTTTCTCTATCTCTCTAACCTCATCCAAATCTCCTTTCTTTCATCATCGCTACGCAATCTCTTTACTCAATTTGCTAATATTTACCGCTCAAGCCTACTGCAAGGGGTGATAGAGCGTGCAACACGCTGGTATTTTTCTCAGAACTTGATTTGCTGGAAATGCAGAAAATACAGGGGTCAAGCCTGGAAAAAATATCAGAATACTCTCTCGATTACGCACACTCTCTCGCTCCTGACCCCTTTGTGGAGGGTGGAAATTGTGAGGGCTCAATATCCCCCAATCTCAAATGCGGTAATCCCTCTTTCCGTCTGTCTCCATCGTATCCCGCTGATTCTCTCTTCTTTCTTCTAATCTCCCTTTGATCTCTCTCTCTCTCTCTCTCTCTCCTCATATCCCCCTACACCCCCCCCCCTTCCGTCTCGGCCTATCACCACTGTTTGGATATCTTCTTATCAGGATTACTGTAGTCTCTCTCTCTCGGCCTGATATGATGAGGATAGATGAGAATGTGTGTGTGTTTGGACAGCGATTAGTATGTACAGGAACGCGACAAGATAGCGAATGATAAGAAGAGATAAGGAAGATACGGTAGAGATCGGGTCAGGACCCAAGACTACCGTATCCCCCGGTTATTGATTATCCACTGAATCTCTCCCTGATCCAGTCATCACTATAGATGACTGATCCAAGTCGCTTCTCTCTCTTTTCTCTCTCTCCTCCCTCCCCTCCCATCTTCCCAATATCAACAAATCGTGCGGATAGATTGGCGCATAAATTGATCACCTCTACTTTTCTCTCTCTCTTTCGATCTCTCTCTCTCTTTTCATCCTCCCCATATCATTGGCCTATCTCTCTCTATTATCAATCCCGACACAGTGTTTGGCAAGGAAGGCAGGCAAAGCCCCGCACCGGCACATCTTCCAACTATTACCGTCTAACGGGCGCTTTGATCCTTATTTGCCTTCTCTCTCTCTCTCTCTCTCTCTTTCTCTCTCTCCCCTCCTTTCATCCCCGGAATCCAGGAATCTCCCCGCTCTCCTCCTTTAATGGAAATGCCTTCTGATTCAGCCCCCCACTCTCCTCAATCCGCACACTCTCTCGTCTCCCCCTCTCGTCGTCTCGTCGACTCTCTCAAATCTCCGCACTCTCTCCCCCTATCTCTCAATCCACCCTTATCAACAACATTCGAGAGATGAATCCTTCCTTCCTTCCCTCTCATCCTCCCAATCGATATCCCCCGGTGACTACAGTATCCCCTCGAAATTGGAATACTTACAGTATCCCAATTTCTCCCGTAAATGGCTTCCGATATTTTTCTCTCCTTTCTCCATATCACATTACTAATCTATCGATCCGGGAACGGAAGGGAGGGAGAGAGAGAGGGAGATTACTGTTGTATGTATACATTGATTGTGCCTGATTACTCAATCTCAACAATCACGGGATTACTGTAGATTACTGTAGTGGGCTATAATAGTGGGAGTACGGCAGGGAGGGTACGGTAGTAAGTAGTAATTCGATCTCGTATCCTCTTCCTATTCTCACTTTCCCTCTTTCCATTTATGCAATAGGGGGTCTACTCCTAAGAGCAGAGGAGGGTGCAAAAACTGTACGGCATGCCGAGAGAGAGAGAGAGAAGTAACCGGTTAGGAGGAGGGAGGAGGAGGGAGGCGAGATCAGAGGGGAGGTGGGAGAGAGAGGGAAAGAGGTTCAAGAGGCTATAGAACATCATCTCCCGCCTTCCAAAACGTTTCTCGATATGATTCACTTGGCCGATTCCGTCTCTCTCTCTCTCTCTCTCTCTCTCTCTCTCTCTCTCTCTCTTCTTTCCCAAATCCAATTTCATTTTCTTGTGACGAGTTGCCAATTTTCTCGATCTCGTCGCGCGCTCCTAGGTTCAGGGGTTACGGTACGATTACCAGGGTTACGGTAAGAGTTTCTGGGTTACTGTAGTAGGATCACCTTCCCCTCCTTGGAGGATACCCTTCATCTAGAGAGATCCGCCTTGAGCAGAGAAAGATCACCGCGCTTTTAGCAAAAGCGTGCGAGCGTGCGCGACCTTTTCGCCTCCGCCGCTCTCTCTCTCTCTCTATCTCTCTCTCTCTCCTCCCCTCCCCTCCTCCCTTTGCCCTTCCCCTCGAATCCCCCACCCCCAGGGCTCAATCGGCGCGCTCTTACTCTATACAGCTTTCAATGGCACGAGTCATAGCTTGGATCATCTCGCCTCCCCTCCTTCCTCCTTCCTCCCCTCTATCCCACCTCCCCTTCCTCCTTTCTCCCCTCCCCCTCTCACCTCCCCTCTATCCCCTCCCTCCTCCTCTCCTCCCCTTTCTCGCCTATCTCGCCGATATCAATCCATATCATCCTCACACACATACATACACACTCGAATAATGTGATATCGAGTATTAGCGAGAGAGAGAGAGAGAGAGAGAGAGAGAGAGAGAGACCAGACCATATCATCCCTCTTCTATCACCTCCCCCCTCTGTACTTCATTCCATCCCACCTCTCGTCTCCCTGTAATCATATCACTCTCGTGATTATCTCTCAGCATTATCCGATTGTGATTCCAAACCTGACCAGAAAGGGATCAGGATGAGAGAGTGCGTAGAAATGAGAGAGTCCCTCTTAATTTTACACGCTCTCTCACTCCAAACCCCTTTTTGGTTGACCGGGATTCCCCTCTGTTCCACCGTAATCCCGAAATCGCCGTTGCTTCACTACGGGGATTACGGTAGCTCTCCCATATCGCCTCCCCCTCTCTCGATATCCCCTTTCCCCTCTCGTCTTTCTCTCTCTCTCTGGGCGGAGTCTCCTCAACTCGGGATGCGAACTGGTGGGCGGAGTCGCAGGGAGGGAGCGAATCTCTCTCTCGATCCCTCTCCCTCCCCTTACCTCTCACCCCTCTTTTCCCTCCTTTCACTTTCGCTCATCCCGAGAGAAGCCTTTGCTACTGTGTTCCGCCTTATTTTTGTGGCGATTTAAACGAATTTAATTAATTTTAATTATGTTAATTTCTTAATTACGCAGATTTTCGTCCGTGAAAATTCGTGCGAACGCCGTCGCTTGTTAGTAGCCGCCCGCCCCGCCCGCCGGGACGACAACCCCTTAGTGTTCAAGTTGGTCTTTACACTTTGTAGTTTGTTCTTTGGTCTTTGATATCCTCCAAGGGCGGTCAGATTCTAGACCAATGGCCTAAACACCGTTCTTTCTCAGGCATTTTGTAACATCTTTTCGCAATTGCTTAGACTAGTACCCATATACTTCATCAACAGTTCCACATAACTAAAGCTGATCTGTGTAGTCTGTAATTTGCTCTTTCTAGTCTGATCCTTGATCTTTGCAGGATGTTTCCAGTGCGTGTCTCGGTGGAATCAGTCCGTCCTGCCCACTGTCTCACTTGCTCTCACGATGGGCAACCAATGATGGACACTTATGCTATTGTATCCGGCCATACTTTGCTCAGCCAACTCGTGAGTCTGACCCACCGATCACCCGCATTGAACTACCGTACCAAGCGATCCACATGGCCCGCCGAACGACCCAACTGTAACCTACCGTATTCAGGTGGACACGGTACTCTCCACATTGGGCATGCCGCATCTGGCAGTGAACTCGAGAGGTAATCTTTGATCTTTTGCAATTTCTCTTGCCGCTCTCTCTCTTCCCATTCGATCTCAAGGCTCTTTTTGTGCATCTCTTCGGGGCGAGATTAGTATTAGATCTCTCTCGTGCCCTGGGGGCATAACCTTGCCGCGCCCGCTCTTGCCTCAATGCGTTCTTGCAAGAAAAGCGATTGGGAGAGAGACTGTAGATCAAGGATGAATCGAGGATTGACTTATTTGCATAAATAATTGATTCCAATCACTTTTCGGCTATTTCAACGCGTGTTTTGAAATATCCCAATGTGATTCATTCCTCCGTTTATCTCCGTCTTTACTCACAAGATGTTCTCACTGCTCCAAATCTCTTATTGACTCTCTCTCTCTCTCTCTCTTTTCTTACTTTCTCTCTCTCTCTCTCTCCTTCCTGGGATGTTTTCTCCACAAGTTGAGTCGAGAGATGTCACTAGATTGTTGTGTGGAGGATTTGCGTGGGAACTCTTGAGTGACTAGGGGGGGAAGGGAACCCTTTCCCACCTTCCTTCGGTCCTGGGACTGTCGTATCGCTACACAGCATCGAGTTGGCACCGTGCCAAGAAAGTCTTTCGTTATCTGACTCTCTCGTTTCACACACTCTCTCAATGTTTCTCCCTCTCTCTCCCTTCGGTCCTGGGACTGTAACTTCAAAGCTCTTTCCCCACCCAAATAATCATGAATATGCTCTACACTCCGGGGCGAAAATGTTACACACAGTAAGAGCGAGTAAAGAAGCGAAAGCATTAGAGCTGGTGCTGACTTGATACGATCTAATTGTTACAATCGAGAATAGTTGAGCAAGAGATGAATAACAACCCGACACTTTCAGGTTTCGTCCAGATCAATAACTGGAAGGCGCTTCCCTTCGAGAGCATCACCGACAACTGCGAGGTATACGGTAGCGAGAGAATATCGGTTATCTTCAGTTTGCGATTGCAGGATACGGTGGAGACGCTGTTCAAGGATATTTCAAGCCATCTTACACTGCGGATACTGACCAAGCCGTGGGTTACTGTATCCATTTATGAGAGTACTCTATCTATAAACCTACTCTATCTCATACACTACTGTATCTCTACGACTACTACTGTATCTTTGAACCTACTGTATATCTATCGTATATCTCATCTATCATTGGGCATCATCTCACTCATCTCCAGAATAGGATTAGAGGAAGGATTCAGTGGGGGGAGAGAGAGAGAGAGAGAGAGAGAGAGACGGAGAAAGGGGGATTCAGAAATGGCCAGGATTCTCCCACTAATCCATCGTCTTCTTCCCTCAATCTCAGTCAGAGATGGATTACTCGAAGACTGAGGGGAAAAGAATAGAGAGAGAGAGAGAAAGAGAGAGAGAGAGAGAGAGAGAGAGAGAGACCGCGCCATAATGGGGTAACTTCGAGACTACTCCACACACAATGGGGGATATCAGATTCCCCTCACTCTCTCCGATCCGCCTTATCTCTCCCTCTTCTCTGACTTCTCTGTCCTCTCCTCCATCTCCATTGTCTCTCCTCTTCAGTAGTCAGTTTGTCGTCTAAAGAGGAGTCCCAATGTGTGAAATCGTCTCGTGCGCGCGCGCCTCCGAGTGTGTTTGCCAACTCGAGATTTGAGAGAGAGAGAGAGAGCAGGGATCAGTCGATTATCGATTGGAGGGATACGGTAAGGTACAGTAGTCCCGGATGGAGGGACGGATGTTATGGGTGAGATGGGTAGATCAATTAGATCACGAGATTAGGGGAGTAAGGAGGAAAGAGAGAGAGAGAGAGAGAGAGAGAGAGAGTTGTTTTGCCAGTCTGGTCGCTCAATATCTTTGTCTTCTCTATAGCGAGGAGTTGACTACATCTTCCCTTCCCTCCCTTATCCTCCCCTTCTATCTCCTACTCACGGGAAAACACTAATTTCGTCAAAATCCAGGGTTATACAGACCAATGATGTTATTCACGCACAAACACTCGTCCAAAATAAAAATAATAATTTTAAAATTGTTTCAAAGAGCGCGTGAATGTGAGAGAGTCTCGTTTTAGCATGCTTTCTCAATGTTCGTGTTGATATCCCAGGATTTTGCGCACTCTAAAACTCTAATTTTTTATTTTTTATTTTTTTATTTTTTGTGAGTACGGTAGTTCCTCCCGATCGATCTCCTACCGTAACCCTCATTATCCAGTTGGGATCGGGCGTCTATTTGAGGATGACATGGCTCTTCTTTCCCGAGCACACAACAGATTCCCTCACTCTCTTTTGTTAGCGAGGCACGGGAGAGAGAGATTCCCCCCTACTGTAGGGGATCGAGATAGAGAGAGAGAGAGAGAGAGAGAGAGAGTGATAATCGAATGATAACACGGCGGTTGATCATCCTCTCATTATCATATACCCCTTCCACTCTCGGGGGTTATCAATCCACATCCCTATGACCACCACTTCCAGAAAGGGGCCGGGAGTTATAGAAAATGCGAAATTGAAAGGGTATCTCTCACTTTCACGCACTCTCTCGCGCGTGATCCCTTTATGGAGGTCGATGGAGGGGGGGTTATCATAGAAGGGGGATAGAAGGGAGGATGAGGGGGCCGATATCAATCGTCCCGGCCCAGTCATAATAGAACGGTGGATTGATAAGAAGATCAAATAGAGAGGATCGAGAAATATGAGGCGAATCATCCCATCGATTGGGCAAAAAAGGGGTCGAAATGACTAATTAGCAGGAGTAATGAACTAAAATTCATTAAGTAATCGATATTTCAGGGAGGCCGACAACCAATCGACTCAGTGCTTATCCGACTTGAAATCAAAGCTGCTCAAAACAGCGATAGCCAAGCAGCCCGATCTCCTATCTACTGTAGACAACAAGGCTATCAAGGTATCTATCAATCGATACAGTATGGCTACCGTAATCGTCGTTGCAGGATATCATCAGACAAGTTATTGATGGGAACGATCCGACGACGTTGTCTCTTGAACAGATCAGCACGATCAATGAGTGGCTGGACTCGATCGATAGTGGATCCAGCGATAGAAGGAGGTACGGTAGAATCTGATTACGGTAGTGCCTGATTACGGTGTTACATTTATAAAATAATACGTTCATACCAACAATATGCGGACTTGTTGTTTACTAAATAGGCACGTTGTCGACCCTCTCACTTTTATGTTCTCTCTCGCATTAGGTAAAGACAGGAAGTAACGTTTCGAAATTGAGTTGATCGTATAATTTTATAAATAGTCCCACCTCAAATTACCGTATCCCCTCTCTCGGCTTCCACTTATCCCCTATCCCATCTCTCTTCTCTAACACTCTGCGCTCTCTCACTTTCTCTCGCTCTCTATCCCGCCTCGTTGATATCTCGAGAGCTACCGTAGGATTAGGGGGAGATGTGTGCTACTGCTTTGCGAGAGAAAGTTAGTTTGTTTCATGTTCCTCTCTCTCTCTCTCTCTCTCTCTCTCTCTCTCTCTCGTCGATTCTTTCATCCCTCCTCCTCTTGCTAGATCGACTCTGTATACAGATTTCGTCTCTCTCCTCTCTTTCTCTTCTCCATTTAATCCCATGTCGAGGGATCGAGAGGCACCGAGTGAGACACGATCGATAGTGGCTCTCGACTGGAAGAAGGGGGATTACGGTAGATTACGGTATCGATAGAGGAGATCCACCTCCAATCTCGACTACCGTATGCCTCCCCTCGAACGATAATGGATAGTATAGCTCCCGACTGGAAAATGGAGGGATTACGGTAGTCTCCTAATCTCTCTCTGCCTCTCTCTCTCTTCTATTGCTTTGGCTGTGTGTTGCTTTTCGCCGCGTCTCTTGGTCTTCTTCTCATTTCCTCTATAGGAATCTCATCTCGACTGGGGCTTAGGGAGAGGAGGGAAGAGAGAGAGAGAGAGAGAAAGAGAGAGAGAGAGAGAGAGAGAGAGAGAGCGGGGGGAAATGACACTTTGAAAGAGTCGCTCTATCGTCTGCTGGGATCAAATCCCCCCTCGCACAATGATAGCAACCAATCAGGCGACTAGAGGAGGAGGAAATTGGAATGGGGATTAGATACCCTTCCTTCTCTCTCTCTCTCTCTCTCTCTCTCTCTCTCTCCCCCCTTCTAAGACCCCAGAAGACCCCGAGGGGATACATACATGGCTACGGTATTGACAGGGTTCTTCCATGAAAGGCTCTCCTCCCTCCCCGCACTCTCTCGTCGGTTAGACAGAGTGAGAGAGTGGGCGGATTGGAGAGATTCAAACACAGGTGTAAACATCCCTTCCTTCTGTAAGCGCATCGCAATGAAATTTGACCGCGGCATTCAATTTCAGACTAAAGAGCGAGAGAGACAAGCTTTGCTTAGCTCCTCTCCATTAGAAAGTTGACACTGGGAGAGAGAGAGAGAGAGAGAGAGAGGTAAATCTGGTCTCTCTCTCCCTCTCTCTCTCTCACACTTTAACACACTCTCTCACCCATCTCTGCGTCTCTCCTCCACCCATGCTCTCTCGCCGCTCTCTAACCACAGTCCCTGTAATCCTCTAATCTAATTAATTTCTCGTGCGAAATCATCGCGCTAATCTTCCGAGAGAGGGGTTAACAGGCAATCAAAAGAGTGGTGTGAGATGAGGCAAGATTGAGACATCAATTCCACCGACCAACCTCCGGAAAGGGTCGGGACGAGGGAGTGTGTGAAAACGAGAGGGTTTCATATCTTTCTCTAGTCTGCTATCTCGCTTTCTCACGATCTTTAGCAGCTGACCCCATTCTGGAGAATTAGTTTAGAGATGAGAGGAGGAAGGACTATGGCTCTTTTAGCGGCTGTCGGCCTGTATCTCTAACCGTTGGATGACATGTGAATAGTGGCGAAACCTATTAGAGGCCTTCCAGAGTTGAGTGATGAGCTCTTTGTGCGCAGAAATCATCAAGAAACATGTGTGAAAGCGACAAGGAACATACAATTTGACGGATACGATTGCCTAATGATGATACAACTTTAAAAACACTTAAATGTGTCTTAATTAACGTAATACTTAATTATTTCAGTCCGACGGGTCTCGTCCGTTTTAATCAGCTATCGGAAGTGACCAAACTGGAGAAATGGTTCAAGATCGACCCCTCTCCCAACAGACAGAAACTGCTGCACTACATGAACAATCTGAATCTGGGCACGTACAGACAGAGTCATCCCAAGATTAGCTATCAGCAGGTGAGAGAGGCGTGATATTTCGTCATGTTTTTAGTATTTTTGACTCTGACTTTTTTATTTACCCGTAATCTGCACCCAGGGTGCTCTATTCTTACTACAATATTATGGAGTATCAAAGTGATATTTAAAACCTCCAAATTCTTGAACATTTTATGTATGCTATTCTTTAATTATTTTAATATTTTCATTAAATAGTATATATCTCCAGCTCTGCAACTGGTTCGCCAATGCCCGTTCCTCCACTCGTCTCTCTTCCACTTCCTCATCGGGATCTGTGAATGGAGGAGCACGACCAGCCACTCCCCTATCCAACACTGCCACTTCTACGATTTCGTCCCTCCCGAAGGTACAGTAGACTGGTTACGGTATCGTGCTCACCTACAGAACTCACAGGAAAATAAGTCTACGACTCCATAAGTCTAATCTGGTCAACGATGACTTCAAAGTCTATTGGGCGTAGGGGGAGCGAATCGTAAAGAACGGTAGCCTAGAGTCAAAGACTTATTTCCCTATGAGAATCCGTAGTACGGTACCCTAGATTACGATACCCAAAAGACCTAAGACCGGAAATAAATCGATATTGAATTCAGACGGATCTGCCGATGTCGATGATCGCCGATTATCGACCGAAATTCGATCTGAGCTCACTGATCGAAAGCGCGCTTCTCAACAAGAGGATTCAGAGTGACAATGTACGTTTAATTACCAAAATTATTGATTTTTGTTTATTAAAACCATCGTAGATTGCCACATGATGACGTTACCCTGTTGTGGCCTAGTGATGACGAAATTTCAGGACATTCGAATGGAAGGCGGTTCAGATTCTCCAGTTCCCGCTGACGATCAATCCATTCACTCACCCGATAATTCCACGCCCTACAATGGATTTGACATGCTGAAACAGGTTGGAAATACATGGTGATCGATCACTTGGGAATCATAGGATCGACACCGGCCATTGTGGAACCATTTTTTGCTCACTAATATTTCATCACTTTTTGTCTGAAACGGGCGGTTTACGCACCTTTCTATGGGTCGAAATGGTCTGGTCACTTTCAACAAAGAAAGTTCTTTATGTAAACGATTGTCCACAACCGATAATCTCGTACCCAAAATTAGTCCACCGAGAATCAATCACATTCGAATGAGAATGGACGAAACAACAACTCTTATTTCCCTCATTATCGCTCTATGCAAAATGGGTTTGGAACGTGAGAATTGGACACGACGATTTGTAACCAACGATTTGTAACCGGCATCCTGGAACCAGCGAGTTCATACGAATGTTTAATGAATAAATAGTCAAATTCTGACGATCTTTACATTTACAACAATCACAATAGTTGAAGGATACATTTTCTTGACATTTCATTTGGTATTTGAAGTTCATCATTTCACACATCGATCATTGCCAGTTGATAAATCAATGAGCAAAAACAGATTCCACATAGTTGGTTATCGCAGGGCTGGTTCCAGAGCAGTGGTTCCAATAGATCGGTTTCAAACCGCTGGTTCCAGGATGCCGGTTACAAATCGTTGGTTACAAATCGTCGTGTCCAATTCTCACGTTCCAAACCCATTTTGCATAGAGCGATAATGAGGGAAATGAGAGTTGTTGTTTCGTCCATTCTCATTCAAATGTGATTGATTCTCGGTGGACTAATTTTGGGTACGAGATTATGGGTTATGGACAATCGTTTACATAAAGAACTTTCTTTGTTGAAAGTGACCAGGCCATTTCGACTGAAATGACGGTGTCGATCCTATGATTCCCAAGTGATCGATCACCAAATACATTTATTATAATTATTTTATTTATTTTCAAATCCAATATGCCCCCATATTCATTATGCAATTTTTCCATCGCGCTTTATGACTGCGAACTTCTACCAGAATAAGTATCACAAAGTAACCTTGTCTCTTTCTTCCTTCTCGTTTATCCTCTCTCTTCTCCTTTTTTCACCCAAGATTCCCCCCTAATCCGGCCTTGAATGGCTCCTCGAACACACAGTGGAAAGATTTCGAAAATTTAGCGGATGAGAGAGGCAGCACAGATTTGTGTTCCCCCTAGATTCCTATCTATCCTTTCTCAATCTGTTCGTTGTTGACCTTGCGCCACCCATCTGTTACCTCACACGCTAATCCCCGGATCGATAACTACCGTAATTCTATCGCCTACAGTAATCTTGCGTTCAGGAGTCGTCCGCGTCCTCGCCCGACATCCTGATGAACATGGCTGCTCAAGTCGCCGCCTCGCCCCGACTCGACCTCAATGCAGCTGTAAGTTTGAAGCAACGAGAGATCAAAGATCAAAGTACAAAGTATAAAGATCAACGATCACTTTCCAGAATGGATCTCGATCTCGTCTGATGTTTGACCCACTGACCGAATTGCCGGTTCTGGAGAAGTGGTTTGAGGAGAATCCCCATCCCACGTGGATTCAGATCGAAGAGGTGAGCAGTTCAACTCTCCAGAAAGGGGTGTGGAGTGAGAGAGCGTGTGGAATCGAGAGCGCAATATAGCTAATTTGATGCTGAGAAACGAGAAGTAGGTACCAATTGCCTAATAATGATGTAATTTTGAATATTGGCTAACAATGATGCAACTTGCAGTACACGCGCATGCTCAACTCACGCGAGTACCGTGAGAACTACCCGCCGATCTCGACGCACAACGTCAAGATTTGGTAAGAGTTGATCTTTGACAATTGATATTTCAAATGAGATCGTTGATATTGCCTAATAATGATGTAATTTCTTGTATTGGATAATAATGACGAAATGTTGCAGGTTCAAGAATCGTCGTGCCAAGTGCAAGCGACTGCAAACCGGCATTAACGAGAAGTTGCTGCAACTCGGCGCTGCAGCAGCTGCAGCTGTCGGACAAGCGAATATCAAACAGGAGGTTCGTGATTTTTCATCTCCGACTCTCTCACTTTTGCACACTCTCTCACCCTGACCCCTGTCTGGCGGTGTGGAATTATGTAGTCCATCTCATTTCCTCTCATCTACCGCATCTTTCGTACATCTTGTAAGAAGAAAAATGACCTAAATTGATCTTTGATCTTTGCAGATCTCACAATTCTTGATGGCGACCTAATCTTCCATCTCTCCTACCTTCATTCCTTCTCTTCTCATTCACTTAATCTAGCCAAGAGTATTCCACTCTCCCGATCAACTCATAATCTCACACACCCTCAATCAATCAATAGTACCCACACACACAAGCAGACGCGGTTTATCCCCCATTTTGTTATTCCTCGCCCAGACGCACCACGTACCGTATCCCCATAATCGACCATGTACACCACCTCGACCCGATAGTGAAAAGCTTTCATGTGTTGTAGTTTTACGCCTCTTCCGCTTACTTTACTACTTTCCTTCTTCTCATTCCTTCTACGGATACTGTATTCCTTCTTAGCTTTCGCTTCTTATCCAACTACCTTCCATTCCGTCCCTTCTCTCACTTCCTCTCATCTAGTAGAGTTTTCAATTCGGGTAAACAAATGGATCAGATCTATTCATTTCGCACAGTCTCTACGCCGGTCTACTGGTGAGAGAGTATGTGAAATGAAGAGGACTGAATCATTTTAATCATTCACCCGAATTTCAAACTCTATGATATACCACATCTTTCGTACTTCGTACGTCCCTAGTCTCTCCCTCAAACCGGCGCGCTCTTACTTACCTACTGCTATAGAGTATCACGTTACTGTACATATAGTCAATCTCCGTTAGTGCCGTTGCTTAGTTCTCCCCCCCGTCCCAATGCTTTTACCGTACCCTCATTCTACCGTAGCTGACGCGTGCCTTGACCTACCCTGGACCCAATCGATAATTAAGAGTGTAGTGAGCCCGTCACTTGCCCTCGTATGAATCCCATTCACACTTTTCGCTTAGACGAAAGAGCAGTCCTAAATATTATCGTGTCTAATAAAAGAGATCAATGAAAGGAAAGAAGCCGATTTGTTTACTCGTTCATTACCTGAGGGGAGAAAGGGAGGGAAGGGTACCTTAAAGGGCCTTAAAGGGAGGGTACCCTCCAAACACAGTCCTAGGGGCGCCATCACGCACCTTTACGAGTTTTCGGTCTCCCTTTCCATTCCTCTGTCAATAGAAAGGCAATCTGTGTGGATTAGGGGGAGAAGAGAAGGAGAGGGAAGAGAGGGAAGGGGATAGTTTACGTTGAGGATATATGAGGCAAGAAGAGAGGATACAACGGTCTCGCATAAACTATCCACGACGACTAAATCCACATGAGCCAAACGACGAAAACACGCGTTTATTGACGGAACCCGGCGGGACTATGGTACAAGGAATGAGGGGTACTGTAGTACGGGATACTGTAGCAAGGAAGCCAGATCGATATGTATGATATTCACAGCTTCGAGTTGCGGTCGCGCTTCATAAACTTCATCGCTCCTGCAAAGGTGTTACGGAAGGTCATTGTGGTAAGATTATTGTAGGCCATTCGGGTACATTAGGGCACTGTGACACGGTAGGTGTACGGTAGGTCAAACCTTGGATTGATTCTGAGAGGACGGAAATTCCCTCGCGATATTCATAATCGAGAGCTTCCTTGAGAGTAGGCGCCGAGAGGGAGTTGTACAATGAAGCTCTGAGTACCGTAATCAATCAATAATATAAATTATACAGTAATCAATCGATAATCATTTATCTACCGTACCTGTCGACGAGCATGCACTGATTGGGATGGGCGGCGATGAGTTTGGCCAGTTTGACGGCTTCTTCCAGTGCTGAGAAGGGAATGATCTTTGATCTTTGTCTAATCCATCCTTTTTTCTCGTCTCATGCACAAGATAGTTTATTGCGAAAACTACTAATTGGTCAGAACTATAGTACAAGTCCCATAAAACTGGATAGATTTTTCCTCTCGCGTGTTTCGAGACATGTTTTGATGGCCAACATTACCTCCTTTAAAAAGTTTGTTCACGCGCATAAGTTCGTGATTTAAAATGTATTGTCCTCTCTGATCTTTGATCTCTCCTCACCTTTTCCATCGTCGACGACTCGATTGACCAATCCCATCTTCTCTCCCTCAGTTGCACTCACTTCCCTTCCAGTCAGAATGAGGTCGAGTGCACGGCCAACACCGACGACCTGAGAAGTACCGTATCTTGCGATCTACCGTATCACTATTATCCGAACTACAGTAATCAACCGCATACAGTCTTACAATCGAACTGAGAGATAAAACTACCGCATCTTATGGCCTACCGTATCCCTATGATCTTTGCACTCCCCCTAATCCGCACTAATCCTACCGTATACCTTGGGCAGTCGTACGGTGCCTCCATCGAGGAGAGGAACGCCGACGCGTCGACAGAAGACGCCGAATTTGGCCGACTGAGCTGCGACTCGGAGATCGGCTGAAAGAGACTACCGTAACCCAAGGACGCATTTTCCTACTGCAAGACACACGACTACCGTACTCACCTAGTAGGGACATCTCGAGACCGCCAGCCACTGCGTATCCCTCGACGGCAGCGATCAGCGGCTTCGACAGTTGCATCGCCGTGGGACCCTGCAAGAGAGTACGGTAGGTGATTTATCGATTAATGGAATAGGGTAGGAAGGATACGGTATCACTGACCATGTATCGATACTTGCTGAGGAAGTCAGCGTCAGCATGCTCGAATCCTCCCTCGGACACTTCTTTTAGATCGTAGCCGCAGCAGAAATTGGATCCTGAGAAGAGCAGAGATCAAAGATCAAATTATTCCGTTCGAAATATTTAGTGAAAGCGCTTGGCAGGTTACAATTACTGGTCAACAATTGAGTTCAAAATTCAAAGAGAAAATTTCAAAGATCAACCCAAGAAGATCGCGATCATTGTTTCAGCCCTTGGTCTAGGTACTGGCCGCCACCCTCTAAAGATCAAAGCTACACTATACCTTCTCCGTGCAGGACTGCCACCTTCGCACTCTCATCTGCCTCAAATCGTTCGAAGGCTTCGACGAGCGCCTGAAATAATTATCGATCCGCCCGAGGCCTACCGTATCAATAGGTATCGTACCTTAGCTGTCGGATGTCCCACGCAGTTGTTCCGCCGCGGATTGTTGATGGTGATGACGAAGACGCCCTCGTCGAGTCGCGATTTCACTGAAATTAGATGGATTTTGCATGAATTTTGAGATAAAACCGTCTACAAATGAAGAAAAACGTTGAAAAGTCAATGAAATCTGACCCAATTGCCGTGTTTCCTTTGCCATCTTTGAGAGACTTCGTGAGACGGCGCGTGAAAACATCGCAGATATCAGCAGGAAACTCTCTTATAGTTGACCCCCCACTAGTGTAGTTTGTAACTTTGTTGTGAGAGGACGCGACGCGTTTGTTGACGCGTTCAAACGGAGCGAACATCTGACTGGGTGAAAAAAGGGGGAAAAGTAATTATGTTAAATTAAGAATGTCTGCATGCAAATAGTGAGATCAAAGGGGAATTTTCGAGATAAATTCTCCGATGAATGAGAAAGCGGGGGAAAGTGAAATTCGCTCATGATTTTTTTAAATGATAATGCTCCGATTGTGCCCGGGAACAACAAGAACATGAAAAGAACACACTGGGAATAGTACAATGAACGCAAAAAAAATGAGTGTTATCACTGTGCAACACGGACAGAAAGTTACGGAGATTGGGAGAAATGCATTCTTCCGTTGCACAACTTTGAGAGTGTGACACTTCAAAATATAAATGTGTATGAATTTCGCGAACACCATGGAAGAAATCGAAAACGGTGAGTAATCCGAGGGCGAACCACATGCTCAATGCAAACAATGAATCGATCACTATTCGCTCCCTCTTTCCTTCGAACTTTTGAAGAGTAGGATGCGAAATGTGAGACCATTGTCTCATCATTTCGCCCACTCTCTTCACCGGTAGGTGGATGAGAGAGTGTGCGAAATAAAGAGACAGTGGTCTCGCATTTCGCACTCTAGAGAGTTACTCTTCCATTAAAATCGACCACTTGCAAAGTTACCTAAGTACCTGTCAAACTCTATTCTCCTCTTACTATTTTTAATCCTATCAGCGAATTCTTGGCTCTGAACCCGGCGTACTCAAAATGTGTAGACTACTTCATGTTGAATGTGCGCCGAATATATTACTTGTGAATTTTGTTGATTGTGCTGGTGCGAAATTCGGATAGTCATCTTTTTATTCTCTATTTCAAAGATTACCAGAGCAACATTTTAATCCTTTTCCCTGTCAATGCAGTATTGAGAATAAGCGAGAACTTCCTGCTGTCCAAACATGGCACATTTACGTAGGTTTTTGAAAGGCAAAATCGCTAGTGAGTTAGACGAGACGAGAGAGTTTGTGTATTTGAGAGAAACATTTCAGTCTACTCCCTACTAAAATATCGTCCATGTCAGACGACTGAACAAGCAGTGATTGGCATTCATACAAAAGTGAGAGATGAAAAGTCAAAATGACGATTTCTCTTTTTTCACAGTTACATTCAAAATTGCACTGTTCAAGGCTCTTCTCGAACTCGGGATCAAATATGAGGACGATCTCGTTTCTCATTGCTTCTGTGGCACTCGCCGCCTCTCAGAGCGTCCCGCGTGTGTTTTTATTAAATTTAGTTAATTTAATTTATTGAAAAAATAAAAATATATTTTAAAAATATTCAGTGCTGTCTGCGTCCAATGACGAGATTCTGAAGGTGGCCGACGAGATGAGAAATGGAGATGAGAATAAGGTTGGAACACAATTTAAAAAAATTTATGTTTGTTTATATCCCAACCGAGAAACACATAAAGCAGTGTGAAACGTATGAGTTTTTGTAATTACTTATCGAATGAAACAAATGATTAAAAAAGAAATATACTTCGTTTTCAGGCATCGAAAGGCCAAATTATCGTCGACTTTGGAGGTCACGTCAATTTCAACGGAAAAGCCGACGCTTCTCCCAATAAGTTAGTTCATTCCAGGAAATTCTAATTAATTTGTTATGGATTTTTATCCTTTTCCACGTTTACATCCTGTGCTAAAAATCCGTTCTTACAAAGACGACATAAATGAAATAACATCTGATGCCAGACTCTTCACCGCAGTCGATTCTTCTCTTCTCTCCAAACCAACTTTCGCCGCCTTCATCAAACTCTTCAATAATTACAATTCCGAAGCGGGGATCAAGGAGCCAAAAGTGTCATCAACTGAGGTAAGTGAACACTCAAATACTATTAGATGAGATTCTCACGGTTTCCTAAATTTTTATATTTCGAAAGGGGGGGGGCGAATAGGGCGTTCCCGAATTTAGGGAACGCAAGAAACAGCGAAACAATTCATTTTTATCCCACCAAACCAGAAAATTTCAAACGATTTGTCCGCAATAAATGTTTTTTTTCGAATCGATTTCTCCCCAATTATCTACCATACCCTATTTCCACTCAGGATAACGCCGAGACGAAGGTTTTTCTGGACGCCATCGAGACCACAAAACCGTATCAGATCCTTCTCAAGTTCCTCCAGGCAAGAAGTAAGTGAACTAATATAAAAAGGGAAATAAAAATTAATAAA
Source organism: Pristionchus fissidentatus (assembly GCA_036245785.1). Classification (NCBI taxonomy): domain Eukaryota; kingdom Metazoa; phylum Nematoda; class Chromadorea; order Rhabditida; family Neodiplogasteridae; genus Pristionchus; species Pristionchus fissidentatus. Next base: position 10,760,933 of record BTSY01000006.1, read on the forward strand.
ATCGATAAATCAATCATCGTTTGCAGATCATCCGTACGGGAAGTCATCAGCGACTTTGAAGGAGGCAATCTCGAGGTGTGTCAAAGGGAAGTAGGGAACAAGCGAAAACGCGAATGCCTGGTAGATAGTTAGAGCATCTTTGAAATGGACTCCTAAAATAATCGATAATTTCTAAACTTCTGAGATAATCAATAATTCCAGACTCTGGTTCGATCGATATTCTCGTGCCAGAGGAGTCCTCGATACGAGCGGATTCGAACACGTTTTCATCGGAGAGGTATGTGAAAAATACTGGAATATTGCTTTCAAAATGGCTTTGACATTTCGGTATTTTTCACGGCATTCTGGGCAGAATCAATGCCGAAGTTAAATTCGCGGTGAGACGATCGCTCATTTACATACTATTTCGCACTCTCAGACTGTTTGCCTAAATTTGTGTAGAGTTTGAAATTTGGGAAAGAATTGAATTAGGTCCATTCATTCCCCTTTCATCTATATGAAGAGATCTGATCAAATTACCTACTCTCATTTCAAAGTCTAAACATTGATTTGAAAGCATTGAAAATAAACATTGAAAAAAAATTTCGAAATCGGACACCTTTTCAGCTGAAGAATGGAGAAGTGTCCGGTCTCCACAATTGGGTGAGAATCAACGACATCGAGACTGATCCCAAGCAGAATTTCGATTACAAAGGATTCATCGTCAAGAGAGGAGTCAGTGATTATTTATTTTCTCATTTTCTTAATTAAAAAAAATTATTTCATAATTTATTTTGAGAATTTTTTTTTAAATATTTGAACTCTATTTCGACTAAATGTTTTGATTTTTTGCAATAATTAGTTTTCAGACCAATTTGGCAACAATTCAATTCTCGTGGGGAAAGGAGTGGAAGAAGGGAGGATCTACTCTCATTGGAACTTCGCCCGAATATGATTTGAGTGTGCTCACTCTTTGTTTCCTCGCGAGAAGAGACAATGAAATATGTCGTGTGAGTTGTGAATCATAAACCGATTATTTTTAGAGTTTAAAATTAATTTCTTCAATTTCCCACGCTATCTTATCTATTGTAGACAATTGAAACAACAAGATCAAAGATCATTCCTCATTTCAGATAAAAGTCGACGGATGCCCGGTTGAGGTGCAAAGTTACGAGTTGAAACAGAACGGAAAGGTGGGTATTCCGGTGAAAACAGGAAGAATTTCAGAATTAGATGTCTAGAAGAGAAAGTGAGAAGGTGAAAACAATAATTTAAAGAATTTCAAACGTGAAAGTGTAGAAGGTAACCAAAGTGAATTCTTCTAATTAATGAGAACTAATTAGCACTAATCAATCTAATTACAGAGTTTCATCGGCACTGCGTTTCCCAAGATAGCCGGTCAATGTTGGTGAATATCGAAACCTTTCTCGTTGTCTGCCTCTCTCCTTTCTCGCACACTCTCGCTGATTGCCTCTTTCTCTAATTTGTTTTCATCTCAACTCTGGTCGACACAATAGTCCTTTATCCTCTGGATCCTCGGTTTCCTATTGATAAGAGCCCTCTCTGCTCACTCTTTCTTCTCTTCCTTGTCATGAGAATCTTGTTGAGTTCTCTCCTCGTGAGTGTCCTCCTTCGAACCTCAAATAAACACAAATAAAAATATTTTTTAAAAAATCAATTTAAAATTAGGTGGGGATTGTCACAATTTTCAGGAAACAACAACATCTCACAAAACGTTATCCCACACATTTATTGCATCAGGGGTTGTACTCAATGGGGAGGTTCTTCCTGCGGACGTCGCCGTCGCCCTTGAACCACTCTAGCTTGAACTGCTTGCTAGTTTCATCAGGAGCATTGACCCATTCGATAGTCACTCTATCTTCCTTAGTGTCCTCCTTCTCGTAGGTGAAGGCATCGGTAGAGACGGCTAGAAGGGCGGTCGCCTTAGGTTCGAGGACTCCTGATCCCGGGCTGACTCCAATTCTCTTGACGTTAGTAGTCTTGAAGGCCCATGCGATACGGCGGCTCGAAGTGTTGGTCACCTTCATGTGGTATGTCTGCTTTACATCATAGGGACCGTTGAAGACAATCTTGGTGGAGGGGAGAGTGGTGATGTCACCAGGAGGCCGACTTAGGCAAGATTGGTAGTGTTAGTGGTGTTCCTTTGTTAGTAAGGTTCGGAGATGCGCTGTTCCCTGAAAAGGAAATAAGTCAACGAATCCAAAAGTCTAGGCTACAGAGCAACGACGGGAGAAGTTTAATCGACTTGATCAGGGGCACAGCATCTTTAGACTTAGAAAAGTCGCTCTGTAGCCCTTGTGGATTCATAGACATATTTCCCTCTGAGTTGTGACAATCCCCCGCCAAAAAAATAATTCCTCACCTCCTTTGCTATCATCCTTATGATCCTCCTTGTGATCTTCCTTCTCATCCTTCTTTTCCTCTTCTTTCTTTCCCTCATTCTTATGCTCCTCCTCCTTCTTCTCTTCAACCTTCGGTGCTTCGACCTTTTCTTCCTTCTTTTCTTCAACTTTTTCCTCTTTCTTCTCAATCTTTGGCTCTTCTTTCTTTTCTTCAATCTTTGGCTCATCCTTCTTCTCTTCTACCTTCTCAACCTTTGGAGGTTCTTCCTTCTTCTCCTCTTTCTTCTCCTCCCTTTCTTCTCTCTTCTCCTCCTTCTTCTCTTCTTCCTTCTTCTCCTCCTTTTCTTCCTTCTTCTCCTTCTTCTCTTCTTCCTTCTTCTCCTCCTTCTTCTCTTCTTCCTTCTCTTCTTCCTCCTTTTCTTCCTTCTTCTCCTCCTTTATCGGTTCCTTCGACCTCGATTGTTCTGCACTCATTTCCCCCTTCTTTTCTCCCAGAGATTCCTTCACATTTCCCCTCTTCGTCTCGAGAAACTCCACAATGATCTTGTGTTCCGCCTCGTACAACTGAAATCAATCAATCACTACCAAAGATCAAAGATCATCCGATACCAACAATCAATAAATACTGACCGGCATCGACTTGTACTTCTTAATGGCTTCTCTCGTCTCACTCTTCCATCCCTTTCCATCGTATTCAATGCACGTCTCCCAGTCGACATCTTTCAGACCCTGCAATCGACAATTTATTACCGTATTCCCTACCCCTAAAGAAGCTACCATACCCTTCCAATCTACTGTTGCCTACATTACCCATTCCAATCTACAGTAATCTACCGTGTCCATTCAATCTACAGTAATCTACAGTACCTCCAAATTGACACTTGCGGGCACGACAGTTCCGAGAGTGAATGGCTTCCCGACTGCAGATTCCTTGCCCAGAGTTCGTCCATGAATCCAAGCCAGCAGTCGAATATTGTCCCCGAAACCCGGCCATACCGTAGTGAAGTCCCTGAAAGAGAACTGTATGCGAGTACTGTAAGGGAGTACAGTATCGATCGATAAATCTCACTTCGGGGCGACTTTGTTCTCCATGGTGGGAGAGATTGGCCGGTCGAAGATGGACGATTTGTCGGACTGCAGAGACCAAAGATCAAATTTGGGTCCAAGATCAAAGATCAACCTTGGCATCGATCGAAGTGTTGGATGTAGAGACTGAAGCTGCTGGGGAGAGAGTGGGAGTGGAGGAGCCAGAAGAAGGGCGACGGAAGAGATTGAGATGGAAGATCTTCGGCATCTTAATTGAATACGGTAGATCAGAAGGCAATCGACAACCAATGGGATACTGTATCGACAACTGAATGGATACTGTACCTTCCTGCTCTCCTTCTCCATATCGAACCACTGCTTGACGTAGTCGTTGAGACCGAAGGGATAGTAGGTGCTCATTCCCAGTGGATTGAAGATCAATTGTTCTGAATTATCGATTGATGATCATTCCGGATACAGTATCCTCTAACCATGATCGATGCCCGTTCCTCTGATCGTTCTCATACCCAGTGCAAGTGACAGACCGTCCTGAAGTCAATCGATACTATGACAATTGATTGATCTACCGTATACCTTCCAATTCGGCGACTCTTGCAGCACGGGAATCGTCGTGGGGCGATTGGTGAGGAAGATGTACCTGAGAGATGAAAGATAAGAGAGAGTCAGAGATCAAAGATCAAAGATCAAATACTGACGCTGATATGGGCACTCCCATGGGCGAGTCCCATGCTGGATGGAGAGATTCTATATCGGAGGCGCTTATGACAGCACACGATTTGGCACGAGGGAAATGGGGAGAGGAGGGAGAAGAGGGGGAACTGAAAGAAGAGGAGAGATCAAAGATCAAATATTAAACATACCTGGGTTCATCAAAGTGAGGTAGATCATCTCTGCCCACCCAATGGAGTTCGCCCGAGGCATTCTCAGAGACATTGAGGAGAAGAGATCGTTTGCGAATGGCCTGTAGAGATCAAAGATCAAAGATCAAAGGTCAGAGATCACAAACCGCCGCTTCGATTGGTTGCTTGTCCTTCATATTCTCTCGATAGCTCCACTGCAGACAGAATCCATTCTCGGGAGACATCGCGTATCTATAGAAAACGTCGATTACCGTACTCCCTTACGACGGTACGGTAGTCATCGGTAGGCCACACTCACAACTTGCCATCGGTGTGCCAGCGAAGCCACGCGAACGTCGACGAGATGGGACGAACCTGCAATGTCGATTGACGAGGAGGATTACTGTAATCAGTTATCGATAGAGTATTGATCGGTGACTACCGTAGTACCTTCCATCCGGGAAGCGTCGATTGCAGCATCGCCAGTGTGTTCTTGCCCGATCCCAGTGAGCCTTGCACGCATGCGAACATTTCCTCGCCAGAAGGATCTGGAGAGTTCAAAGATCAAACTAGAGATCAAATTTAAACTTCGAACCGGAAATGGCTATGATTGCAGCAGATTCAGCGTGCCATCCCATCTCACGACCGACGACCGAACCGACACGGAGACACATCGACTGAGGAAATCAAAGATCAATTGAAAGATCAAAGATCAATTGAGAGATCAAAGATTAAACTTACACTTCTACAGATTGCATTGGCAAAGTGGGCGGAGCCGTAACTGAAGATCTTCTTGTTCTTCATGTTGAGAAGGACGAAGGCTTGAGCACAGTTGGATGGCCACTGCAATCACGGTTGTGACCCGCCGTACTGACGCGGATGCGGTATCAATGAATACGGTAGGTACAGTGCCATGTAGAGGGAGGAGCTGAGGACGGGTCGAGGCGCGCCGACCGTGTGAACACATCGAATGAAGTCGCCAGAACCGATGGCGTCCCAGACGGCAGAGGAGACACTGTAGTTATCGATTGATCTCTTCCCAGTCTACAGTATCCCTCACCGAGAGAGCATTCTCGTAGTGAGTACGGTGTAGGGACAGTCGGTGAGTTGCACGGCATTGACAGAGTATCTACAAGGAACAACGATCAATAGGGATACCGTAGTCATTGAGATGGGTTACTGTGGCTCACTTACCGTCCTCCAATTGGTCCCGCAGAGTAGGGAATGACGAACATCGTGCGACCTCTCATCGAGTTGGTCAAAGTCGAGTAAAGTTCGTCACGAGCTCTCTTGCGAACCGACGGAATTCCGAGGTTTTCGTGACTTTAATTATCGATTGATTACAGTATTCAGAGACGAAAACCGCACATAACATCACACTCCTTAGCCACTCCTTCCGTGTGACAATCGACAAAGATGCGGCCTGAAAGTCAGTTGCCGATTGTCATAATCTACCATAGTCCATCTACAGTATACCTTCGAGTGTCACATGATCGGCAGCGACTGCGTGCGCAGTATACACATTCTCGAACTTCTGAAGGCGCTGTAGTCGACCTGAGAGGAGTACGATAAGACGATGGATCGACAACTGACTACCGTACCTTCCTTGGCCAGCAGTTCCTTGATATGCTCCTCCTCGAATACAGTACCCGTGCAAATGACGACAGACGCCGGTCGGAGTACCGTAATCTCCTCGACGATGAAATCCTGAGAATATCGATTGGTTCTCTGGATACTGTGGGCAACACACCTTCACTTTCTGCGGTAGCAGATTGTGATCACCGCGAAGGATTGGCACCTTGCCAATTGAGGCAATGTCGAAACACGTGTCCACCTGAGCGATACGGTATTTGGAGTAGGTGATTACAGTACCTAGAGGGTGTTACGGTATCGACGATTTGTTCTAATCGATCGATAAACTGAAATTACTGTAGATACCGTACCCTGTAGAGTGGAGTGGGCGCATTCTTGAGGTCGGAGTCTCGTTTGCACGATGAAATCGATTGCTTTCCCTCACACGCCGACTTGCATGTCCTCGGGTAGTCTGGAATATCGATTGATTGATTCAGGACGGATACAGTAACTCTCCAGAGTACGGTAGACTCACTGCAGTAGGAACAGTCCGTTTCGTCTCCTTTCATTGTGGAAGGGTGACGACCGTGTAGGAGGAGAGAAAGCGTATGAAATGGAGAGGAGGAGAGAAGGGTGGAAGCGGGAAGAGGGAAGAGAATGAAAGACTCTCCTCGCTCCCAACGGTCCCTCGTTTCTCTTGTTCTCCTAATTTATATGCAGAAATGAGTTTGTGATAATTTGCTTCTTAATAGTATTCGAATTAATCAGATTATGCATATTTGGCAAACTTTTGCTGTTCCCTATCTGAAAAGCAAAACGTCACCAGTTCATTTGTATTAATGCATTTGGGCCTTATTATTTTAACGAAGCCGAACTTTGATCTCTCCATACGTCACCGCGAATATAGGAAAAATAAGCAGATATGGAAAGCGAAAATTTTATTCTGGGATCTAGTAATGTTGACCTATTTTAGAGTTTCGATATAACACATGTTCAACTAAAATATTCACCAATTTGATGAAAACTTTTGCCCATTTTGTAGCGTATTATGGTAAGTGTATCCCCTTTTCTCTGTCTTGTCTGAAACACAAGGAAATGGATGCATGGCAAACAGTATAAATAACTTTATCTATACGAGAACTATTCAGTACATCAATCACATCATATTAATCAGCGAGTAACAGGGAATGAATCAGATTAGTATCCGACCCACACCTTACACCGGTCAGCGTCATTGGGGTACATCGGAGAAACACCGCGTCTGGAAATAATATCGATTGGAAAATAGGCCATTTGAATAAACTTTTTATTTACATATATCAATTTTATAGAATTTAAATAAAAGTAATGCTTACTTGCACTTGAAATCCTGTCCGAACTGAGGAATGTCCTGCATCACTTGGTTGACACGGCAAGATGAGGGAGCGTGAGGATCAGTCATCAACTGCAATTTGATCTTTGATATTTGATCTCTGATCTCGTGGAATTACCTGTCTGACAAGACGGTCGTCTGTGATCTTCATGCACCACGACACTCCGTAGGTCATCCAGAAGATCTGCGATATCGATTTATAATTATCCTTCCCATGAAGAAAATGAAAGCAAGTCTTTTAAATTTTGCATATACCTACATTCGCCTTCACTTTCTGGCGCTATTCCCAACTAAATCGCAATTAATCGCAATTGATAGATCACTGTATTCTGTCTAACCTGCTGGGGAGTGTACTGCTCAAGACCGGGCAGTCTCAATTCAGTCTTTCTCTGGTCAGCCATGTATTGGTTGTATGCACGGTACGCAGCCTGCTGCCCTGAATGCAATCTTATTAAATAACACATTCAAGATTGGATCCACTTTTATTAAAACCGTTTTACTAATAATTAAGCGTTTTTTTTAAATATCGATGCTTTCCTAATCAACATTTCATCTGTTTATTCAATCTCCTCACCTCCAATATCAGCGATATTCTCTCCCTGAGTCGTATCTCCATTGGTGCATCTCACATTTCCCTTCTTCAGGGGACAGCACCCAGAGTTGTACTGCTGAACGACGCATCTGAAAGAGGTATCGATTAGTCATCGATTGATTGAAACCATTACTTGATTGTTTAATCAATAAATCAAAATGGGTAGATGAATAAACGAACTGAGCCATATCGACGAATCCAGATCGCGACTTGTCATCGAGAATGGAGCAATGAGTAAATTCACATTCGGCCAGTCTTCCAACCTCATCGAATTGAGTTCCTGCATAGAGAGATATTATGTAGTAATGATCGTTACATTGAATAAACTGAATCGTGCCATAAACCGGCCATGGCGAAAATTTTTGTACCGGAGAATAAATGGCCAGAGAGGAGGAGGACAATATGGACGTCTTGTGTGTGCCTGTCCAACACAAACCTCCAGAAAGGAGTTAGGGTCGAGGGATGGTCAGCAAGTGAGAGAGACACACTATCTAACCATTAACTCCTTTCTGGAGGTTAACTTTGATGTATCATACCTTCATCATCATATCCGTGAGTGAGCTCGTGACCTGCGGTTCCTCCCTGACCAGCGTAGCTGTATGCTTGAGGATAGCTCAGACTGCAATGTTATCGATTGATTTTATATGACCGAATCTTTGATATTTCTACCAAAGTCAATATAGAAAAGCGAATTTAAAAACTATTTCATACTCGTAGTATGGCGGGTTGAGAATTCCGAATGGGAAGGTAATCGAGTTGCGCTCTGGTTGATACCATGCATTCACTGTAGCAGGAGACTGAAGGAAGTTCGATCTGAAATCGATATCGATGAGCACTTGGCACGGTGCCAATGGTTGGCATCTTGCCAACTCCTACCTCACCTGTCTCCTCCAGCCTTGACGATGTCGAATTGCTCAGTGGTCTGGAGTGCGAATTTGGCGTTCTTCAGAGCAGTCCAATAGTTCTTGTCGAAGTTAGCGGGGAATTTGTATCTCTGCAAATTTTCGCATTGTTCATAGCCATTTTCACATCCACAGACAAAAAGGGATCAGGTATTTTTGCTCACTGCATGGTCCCTTTATCTATAACTAAATTTATATAACTAATTTTTAAAAATTTCTAAAAAATTAGTTTATTGTTCATTTTCATTAGATCATAGTGAGTAAAGCTCACTAAAAAATTATGAAATCTGAAAATCTGTTTTTGCCCACTGCATGGTCCCTTTATCATAGTAAATATTAATTGCTGACAGCGTTGTGTGCATCGACGTCCTTGGTGCTCTTGAAATCACCGAAGAATTCGGGCCAGAGATAGTTCTTTTGGAGAGAAGTCGCTGCAATACAATACCGTAATCGCTGCTAGAAGGAAAAAAGAAAATGAAAGATATCAAATCTTTCCATTACTCACACTTTGCATGCGCGCGGGTGAGCGAGTCTGGATCGATCCAATCGAGAGAGTTGAGCATCTCCTGAAAATATCAAATACATCAGGCTCAAACAATTTTTGCTCCGCCAATATCTATGACACGCTTGCCTTCTATAGCTCTGAGAGGAAACATCAAAAGTGGATGATTTTTTAATCAATAAAATCCTCGTTTTGTCGAACAAAACGCGTGATTTTTGATATATACTTCTCGTAAATAATGACTATACTCACGCTAAACTGGGTGATGATATTCTCAGTCATTATCTTCACGTCTGCCTTCACGTCCTCTCTGTCATCGCGGTTTTTGACGTAAGTGTAGCCTGCAGAGATCAAATATTGGGTCGATATTTAGTCAATAAAGTCAATATTTCCTAGTCGAGAGAAGAGCAAAACTAAATGAAAAAGGCATATATAATGGCAGCCAGTGATTCGGCCCTGTGACACTGACTAAAGATCAACCGATCAATGAATAAATGAACGAAATGATCAGCCTAAGAAGATCAGTCGAAGATCAAAGATCACATCTCACCGGGGCCGAAAGGCATGTAATCAATGAGCGTATCGATGCAATCCGTGCGAATCGCGTCGTTTTCGTTGACTGCGATTCCTCTGAAAAAAATAGTTTCCGGTTTCCGAAATTGATATTTTCAGGGGAAGAACTCACTTCGAGTTGAGGGGCTTTCTGCTGATTCTTCTGGCTCCATAACCTCGGCGAGTTACGTAACGATGGAATCTGGAAAGAAAAAAAATGAAACTACGCTTTTCTGTCTTCGCCACATTACTTTACTTCAATAATGTGAGTGAATGATTGTGAACTCTTCCTCACTTGGGCTCAGTATCTCTTCTCTTGCCGTTTCTGTTCTTGTTCTTGGCGGGGTTTACGACGGACGGGATTTTGATACCGTACTCGCCAGCATTGTCCTGACACGATCCTTATTGATTTTCTAGCCAACGAAGCACAAATATTCTTAAGTTTAGAGGGACTCTAAGCCGATAATGTTGACAAATGCACTATCTTCAACATTTCGTCACTTTATATGGCGCCTACCAGTTCCAAGCTCCTGGTTTTATGTTCGCACAACTTAATTTGTTGGAATAAAAATATATATCAAATTCGTACCATGAGGAAGTGGAGTGCGAGATAGTCGACGTAGTCGTCCTCTGAGATGTGATTAGCATCGAATTGACCATCCAGAGCAGAGAAATACGTTGGTTGAGATAGAACAACCTCATTATTTAGTTCCATTATACTTTTTTTTTTAAATATTCCCTTCACCTTGCTGGATTTATGGCATCTATTGCCCCCCCCCCCAAAAACCATCGCAGATTTTGCCTGCGAAATTATTAGTATATATTTTTAAATCATAGAACATATTCTAATGCTCCATAACTCACATTGAATCCACTGATTTCCTCATCAGGTCCCATGTCCATCAATCCTCTCACGTAGTTGCCAAGGTACAACTGCTGGAAGAAGAAGTCCACGCCGCTCAGCTGTAATTGATTATCGATTAATACTGTAACTACCGTAATCGTCTCCTATCGACAACTGACCGCATCGAATGGATTGTACTGCTGCTTGTAGTTTCTCAACTCAGTGTCGGGCCAGGATGCCATGGCAATCGATCGCTCCATGTTGACCGCCCATTGGGCCACCTGAACAATCAATGATTGAGGGATACGGTACTGACATTGAAAGAGATACGGTAGTTATCTTGAAATACGGTAGTTAGCTTACCATCTGGGCGCATTCCAGCTCGCTCTTCTCAGCTGCTCCGTTGAAGACAGGGCAGAACTGGTGGTCCATCTTGTTGACGTCCGTGTTCTTCTGGTACGCGAGAATCAGCTAAAAGTTTGATATTGTTTTTTTGTAATTCTACGATGCTCACAAGGATACCCCTTTTTCATTCGAGTTTTCATTTCTATTATTTATTTATTTATCGTACACCACAAGGGTGCGACAACATTTACATAAATGTGCGAGTAAAAGAGAAAATTAATAAGAAGGGGGTTCAAAATTTCTATTCTATAGGGTTGAGTCATAAGTAATGTCCGATTTCAAATTTGAAATTTGCGCTTTTGTTTCTCATGAAGTTTGAATCCCCATATCTTGTGCTCATGGCATATCTTGGAGGGGCTCTCTGAAAACAAGTTCCAATATTAGTATCGGTCGGCGCTACTTTGATACTCCCGAGATTATCAAAAGTTTGATACCAAAATTTTGATCAAAATTTCCAAATAATTTTTTGAGGTAGTTTTCAATGAAGGATTTATTTGCAACTGATAATATCAGATTATGTGATAGTACTTGAAGTGACCTTTCACATAATGTTGAGAACAATGAGCTACTACTTCTGCTTTAGAAGATGTCGGTCATCAAAATAGAGCAACCCCAAGAAAGTAGTGCTATGAATATTTAAATTTTCTTAGTCTGGTGATAAGTGAGGGGAGCCTAATAAGGTGCGTTACACTTATTGTTACTTTTACTGCCAGAGATGAGGGTTAGTTAGAATGGTGCGCATTCAGGATTATAATGATACCACAAAAAGTAAATAAACTTTCGCCAGTTAAAGGTTTTTCAAGAAAATGATGACCTTGGGTGTCTTCTTTGATGAAGTGCCCTATCGGAATCGAGAGGAAAGCAGGAGTAGCCCAATTTATCAGCCCTACTAGGGTACATTTTCTACCGAATAGACTAATTAGTAAAACGATTTGCGGCGCTCCAAGTTTTTGGCGTGTGGTGAAGTCTCATTTTCGAGTACAAATATCGGGCGTCAAATGCGGTTTGATCCAACACAGCAATGAAACGACCGGGTTCGAAGTGAGTAATACTTTTGCATCAATGATAGGTCACATCATAAACTAACGGAGAATGGGAGATTAATTCATGCGAGTAGCCATTCTGACTCTATTATTCGACATGGTAAGATTTGCAGCTCGCCACCTTAATTTTTGGAAGGACGGTTCTGACTAGCCCGATCAGGTAGAAAGTTTCCCACGCCTTTTCTACATTTACTACATATCACCCTTGTCATTGCTTCTTTGGATGGTATATCATTTCGTACCATCACAAAACTACATGCCATAGAAATGGTCTTGTCGATTCCGACCTTGCCAACTTCCATCCCTTCCTTCTCTAACAAATATGAACTGGTAGTCACAAACTGGTGATCAACAGAAAGAGGAAGGCTAATTACTTATAGCGTATATCAAAAAATATAGGTTGATTGCTTGTAGAAGAAACACGAACGAATTTTCAAAATTATTAAAATCGGACATTACTTATGACTCAACCTGATAATCAACGGTTGCGAATTTGAGACGATTATGTCGTTTGCATATCTCTCTTTTTTCCAGTAGATGAGTCCATTTTTGACGTTGTTATAATTTTGTCTGTATGTGCATATTATTAAACAAAGTTCTTACATCAGTGATATTATCTGCGTAATCCTGCAGTTTGGAGATGAATTGAGGCTTGACGAAGTAGTCACGAGCAAAGTGAAGAGCGGGCTGAATTAGGGGGGTGAGGTATTTACAGTACACCACAACATTGGCTACTGTATTACTTAGTTTTCGGCTTTCTCAAGTTAAACACCTAAATAGAAATCATGACGTCACCCTTAGGGTAAGTCTAGTCTTAGGGCATACCTGATTGAGATAGAGTGCGTTCGTGTTGTTGTCAGCGAAGTCAGCAGTGACGAAAGAAGTGATGAAGGGACCTCCAGTGTACTGAACACATACACCCTATTTATCATCTCATATATCGCTTCTTCCAATTATACATATAATGAGCTAGTGTTGCTATTCAAACGTAAAATTTTTTCGAGATCGGAATACTTTTGTTTGTATTTCTAACATTCCAGAGGGGAAAAGTTGTTGGACAGTGCTTATCTAGCATCCTTGAGAGTGTAGGAAAGGCATTGTTCGTGCGAAATGCGATCGGATTACGGCACAAAGTGGCATGAATCACTTATCGGTGTGTGCCTCTTTCTAGTTATTTTCAACGTGTACACGATTTACACGGAGTAAGAGAAGAATTCTTCAATTCTTCCAACTTTAAAGATATCTTTTCATTATACGACTCACAAGTCTCTCCATCTTTCCCATCGTAGTGAAGATTTCTGCTCTGCTCTGAGGCACTTTTTTTACGCCCATAAGGGGGAATCCCAGGCTGCAAACGAAATTAATTAGTAGTCTGCTAATTAGACATTTTCCCTCTCGTACAAGATGCATTCTTCTTCGTCCAGTGAATATTGGCGGCTGTTTCGAGCGATCGAGAGATATATGGCACGCATCGTATAGCGGTAGTATCGGAGTAAAAATATGAGGAAGACCTACTGCGTGTTGAGATCCTTCGTGAGATCGGCCCACTTTTGTTTCGTCACTTCTTCACTGTCGCCATTGAGAGCATCTGCGACACATGAGTCGTAGAACTGAAAATACGAATATAAATAAAGAAAATCAATAGGGATTTTCAAAAATTCGATAATAATCGGACCGTCTTCTCGTATTTCTCCGTCTCTCCCTTCAATTTCGTGTCTTTGTCGTCGAAGTAGTTAGCCAGTGCGAGGTTGATCTCGTACTGAGCCTCGTCGTACGTTCCTGAAAGAGAATTTATACTTTTATTTCTTTTTCTAAATTATTCTAAAAATTGATTTTTTTCTGGAATTGTTTTGATTGGCAACTTTAGTAGGTTTCGAGTAAATACGAACAACCAATCGTGCAGATACTCCTATCCAAGTATCTTTCATGATCCCATTCCGTTTTCCCTCACCCTTTCTGCTCTGTCCCTGGAGATCCGTGTCTTGCAGGTACTTTCCACATGTGAACTGGTAGAAATCCTCGCAGGGGTCGACTGAGAGATCTACGGTGTCAAGAAGTCGATTGGCTGCTTCCTGCAACGATTTTGATTATCGATCGATAATTGAGCACATCATCCTTACATCAGCAGTTTTGTGGACTTTGTAATACTCTTTTGAGACGAATGTAGCTGTGGTCGGTGAATACGGTGATTCCTCACAGAGACATTCGGCCCCCGTTCCACTAGATTGAATATTCAAGTATCAAACCTTCCACCCGGCTTCATCGGAAACTTTATCGAGAGTGGGGCATCCTGCAGGGTCAACATTGGGATCGACGGGGTCGACGGCGGGATCGGAGACGTTGATCTGCAATAGAATTCCTATCGATTGATAGGCACAATAAATAGTCTAGACGCTCTTGAAATGAGCATTTCAAATGACATTGTTCGATTCATACAAGGAGAGATGTTTTGAAAATATTAGTAATATCTCGTGAATCATTCTTTCAAAATCCTCTTCGGAATTCACACACGTCTTTGTGTCTCGAAAACTTGCGAAAGAAAGAAAAGAGGCGGGTGACTACAAAGTTCGCTTCCATCTCTACATAGTCTTATCGCAGAATGACTAGGCGAGAAAAGTCGTCGCTTCAAGTCAACCACTGACTGAGAGACACAGAAAGAGCGACGAAAGATAAGGAATCGATCTCTCGTCCTTGGTGAGAATACAGTCAGTAGAACGTTGATGCACTTTAGTTTAATCAGTTGATGACAGGATGACAATCAAAGAACCAGATGACAACAAAATCAAAGATCAAAGATCAAACCTGGTTGAAGATGAGAATGTTGAACACGAGCGATGCGATGGCGACACCCAGTGCCGCTAGCACCAGGACTGAAACAAAATCAAATTTCGAAAATCAATCGATAAATGGCGGGCACACTTTCAGTGCAGCTATCATTGACGCGTCGTCCCCTGTTGAGAAGTGGTTGGTATTCCTCATCGGAATAGGCAGTCATTCTGGCCGACTACCATCATACTATTATGACGAGCCCCCTATCTGACTACTCTACTCCGTTCTTATGCAAGAAGGGTAAACATGCGCATTTCATCCTTGATCGGGGGCAAGTTCACAGTCTAAATTACAAGTCAGTATCTCAAAGTGACGTATCGAGTACAGCAGTACTATGCAATGTACATTTATATTGATCCCCATCTACAGTTATCTGACTCCAGCTTCCAAAGGAACGCGCAGATCAGATCAAGCACCGTACGGTTGAGACGATACGGAAAGAGCAAAAAAAACGATAGATGAACATACCAACGGTGAATCCGACGAGCTTCGACATGGTCGGATGGGAGAGTCCGACTCGAAGTGACTATCACTGCTTCTCCCTTCTCTTCCCTCTCTCTCTAATCTCTCCACTGTCTCACTCATCATAATCACTCGTCTTATCACCTTTTCTCATGCAACAGAAATTATTCAGGGCCATTTGAGCAGCCGAGGATCTTTACTGCTTTGACGACGCATTCCATCACTCGCGGAGATCAAAATGAAGAGAATTCAAGCCTCGAAGTTCCTGGAAATACTGTAACTTGCATTGTCCTTCGCCTTGCATGATTATTCATTGGATGCCTACGCCCTTCGCGTAATCCGTCATCATTCCCTTAATCGCTGACTAAGTACTTGTCCACAAATCAAGAATCCTTCATTTTCGGCACAATTGATGATGATCGGAGGAGGAAAGAACAATCTTGAACTGAGACCAAGAAAATGATGACTAAATGATTAAAGTCTATTCAGTTAAAAGTATACTCATTTTTATTGAATCGATGAGGAGCGGTTGCTTGCGTTCAAAGAGGAGACAAGAAAACACATGAAAACGATACAAATTACTTTATTCATTTAAAAGTTTATATAAAAGTATTATATCGGAACAATCAATAAATCAATGGATCACTCAATAATCACTCCTCACACAATGTCAGTTAAGAAGCGCATTCCCCTTTCATATACTTACTTTCTTTGAAGTCATCAACGGCCTTATCGTGTAGATCACAATTCCTCCATTCTTCTCTACCGCGAGCGTAGTGCAGCGTGTGACGGCTGTTGTTGCGCGGCCGATCAGGTCGTCGGTCCTCGAGGAGCACTGCAGGATATCGTAGCGTGTTCTTCGGTCGATCTCGCTTGTGGTCTTCCGTATGGTCAACGGAGAACGGGATGGTCAAACATTGTCACTCTGGTTGGCCATCTGTCGACATCCCGTCGAAGTGCATGTCCGGCTGAACGATGTTCGGTCCCTCTGATGTACCGTATTGGCTTTGTTCGGTGAACAGATATACTAAATACTTAATACTTAATACTTTATTCTCCATCGGTGATTTGGGTGATAGGGATTATCTTGACATGATAGTGGATTCTTCGGCTCAGGATTGAGCAGTTTTTTTCATGGTGAATCAGGCAGTGTTCGTGTCACAATCACAACTTACGGATTCGGGAGGTTGTCGTAACTAATTTGGGGTTTTTTCGGAGCCCTACTGAGAAGGGGTTTTTGGGGGCAGTTACTAGGCGGGAGGGGAGGTTATTCCAGAGCGTTATGGATCGACTTGCACAAGTTGAAATCGAGACTGGTAGCCTGCAAGGGATCGAAATGCGCAAGCTATGAGCGAACCGGAGAGAACGTGCTAAGGGAGCTAGTGAGTATAGGTTAGTGGTGTCCAACAGTGCGTGCCCATGAATGGAATCATAAACAAACTGCATATCACGTAAAGCCCTGCGATATTCGAGGGTCTCTATATTTAGTAATTTTAGGCGGTCTAGGTAGGACAGAGGGGGCTGGCGACTACGCTTGAGAACTCTTCTAGTGAATTCTCGTTGAACATTCTCTAAACGATTAACTAGGCCGATAGCAGTAGGATTCCAAATTACCGTACTCGATTCAAGGAGCGGGCGTATGTAAATTTTATATGCTTTCATGAGAATATCTGGGGAGTTAGTGTGAAATGATCTCAACATTAGAGTAATTTGTGTGATGTGATACCCAAAGTTCAAATTCTTAGAGAAATGAATACCTAGATCACTGACAGTATCAGAGGGGGAGATGGCAAGACCATTCAAGGTATATTTTGACCTTGTCTTTAGGCGCCCTAAATGAAGTACAGAGCACTTAGGTGTACTCAAAAAAATTCCACTGGGAGGTCCAGTTTGCAATGCTATTTATAGCGTTTTGCAGGTCATTGGAGTGATCAGGGACAGTTGCGTATATTTTTAGATCATCAGCAAAGATGTTGTATTCAACGTCTTTTGGGATGCAATTACCAAGGTCATTGATGTACAGGATAAAGAGCAGCGGGCCAATTGCGGAACCCTGAGGGACCCCAGATTTGATTGGTGAAGGGGGTGTGAGAGTGTTTCCAATAGAAACACGCTATGATCTACCAATCAGATAAGATTCTAACCATTTGATGATATGCGCAGAGAAACCAAGATTGGCTAGTTTGTGCAATAGAAGTCTGATATCTATGGAGTCGAAAGCTTTCTGGTAATCAAAGAAAAATCAAATGCAGTCCAAAAGACACATCAACACATGAGAACTGTACAAATTACTTTATCTATCCGAGAACTATACATAATAGCAATTAACATGTTATCAGTAATCAGCGAGTAGCGGGGAGTGTGGCAGATTAGAATCCGACCCAGACCTTACACCGGTCATCGTCGTTGGGATACATCGGAGAAACACCCCGTCTGGAAGATTATCGATTGGAAAGATTAGACCATTTGAATTAAATTTTAAATTTAAAAAAAATATAAGTAAAATAATACTTACTTGCACTTGAAATCCTGTCCGAACTGAGGAATATCTTGCATGACTTGGTTGACACGGCAAGATGAGGGAGCGTGAGGATCAGTCATCAACTGCAATTTGATCTTTGATATTTGATCTCTGCTCTCGTGGAATTACCTGTCTGACAAGACGATCGTCGGTAATCTTCATACACCACGACACACCGTAGGTCATCCAGAAGATCTGCAATGTCGATTAGTTGGATATCTTTCCATATTAACAAAGTGCGAGCGAAATTCCCGTCGAAATTGTATGCAATCGATAAGGTAGATCATTATTGTCTCTAACCTGCTGAGGACTGTGCTTCTCGAGACCGGGCAGTCTCAACTCGGTCTTATTCTGGTCAGCCATATATCTGTTGTAAGCACGGTACGCCGCTTGCTGGCCTGAATGAAGAAGAAACGTCAGACTTGATAAACGTCACATTCAATGTTCGAGATCATCTTCATTCAATCTCCTCACCTCCAATATCTGCGATATTCTCTCCCTGCGTCGTATCTCCATTGGTGCACCTCACATTGCCCTTCTTGAGCGGACAGCACTGAGAGTTGAACTGCTGGACGACGCATCTCAAAAAATTTATCGATTAATTTTTAAGTATCTCATTTCTAATAAAGGTGTTCCATGTCAAGCGAATTTACAGTAGCATGCTACCACGCTAGATGGTGCAAGCCGGTAAGTCAGCTAAAACGTGGGATTGCGTAACCCAAGCTTTCGCAAGGCATCTAAGGCAAGTTACCTATCGCAATCAAAGTTGCTACCAATTTACCGCCCCGGGGTGGATGGAAGGCTTGGTTGGCCTAGGCGGGGATCGAACTCGCGACCCTTCGAATGACTAGCACTTGCTTACACCACTCGGCCATTCCGCCTCTAATAAACGTAAGGAAAAAGGTAGATCAATAAACGAACTGAGCCATATCGACGAATCCAGAGCGCGAGTCATCATCGAGAATGGAGCAATGAGTAAATTCGCAGTGGGCCAGTCTTCCAAACTCATCGAATTGAGTTCCTGCATAGATATTCATAATTATTTTAGATTGAATAAAGCCAATCATATAATAGTGTTACTAAATCACATTCGCGTTATTTTCGTATCTGAAGCAATGTCTAACCTTCATCATCATATCCGTGAGTGAGCTCGTGACCGGCGGTTCCTCCCTGGCCAGCGTAGCTGTATGCTTGAGGGTACTTCAGACTGGAATATTGCCAATTAATTGTATTTTAACGTTCTCCAATCTTTGCGGAATTTCGAGAGAAAAATGAATCGTACTTGTAGTAAGGTGGGTTGAGAATTCCGAATGGGAAGGTAATCGAGTTTCGCTCTGGTTGATACCAGGCATTCACTGTAGCAGGAGACTGCAGGAAGTTCGATCTGGAATCGATCGATAAATAGTTGTGCCAATGTCATCTCCTGCCCCCACCTGTCTCCGAAAGCCTTGACTATGTCGAATTGCTCAGTGGTCTGGAGGGCGAATTTGGCGTTCTTCAAGACTGTCCACATGTTTTCAGGCTTAACGTCGAATTTGTATCTCTGCAAATTGTGTTACATTGATAATTTTATATGCATTTAATCGCAGTGACTTTATAAGCTATGTATCATTCAACTCAATCAATAGTGGAAGGCCACGACCTCTTAATTTCGTCCCTTCACTCAATGAAGAAAGCATAAATGAAGAAATGAAGATTGCGGTCTCCATTTCTCATTAGATTTAGTATCTATTCCAAAAATGAATATATATTACATCTAAGAAATTTTTAAAGTAACTGACAGCGTTGTGCGCATCGATTTCCGTCGTCTGGTCAAAATCACCGAAGAATTTGGGCCAGAGATAATTACGGACGAGAGCAGTCGCTGTAATACAAATTCGTAATTGAGAGAAGGGGAGTATTTGGTTGTCTTCATGTGGAATTAATTAGAATGAGTGCAGATTTATGCCATCTCTTCTCTCCAAATTGCACTGTTTGGCGTGTTATCAGTTTTCTGGTTTTAACTTCACTGATGTCGTTCATTAAAACTCACACTTTGCATGTGCTCGCGTGAGCGAAACATCGTCGATCCAATCGAGAGAATTGAGCATCTCCTGTAACCGAATGTCGTTTTCACCCCTTCTTTTTGTTTCTCTGAACATATCAAAGAAATTATTAGGAAATCAAATTCTAAAATGCACTTCCTTTTCAAAGCTTTCCGTAGTAATTGTATCGATATTTATGTGAAATCGTTCACAACATTTATTCTTCCTAGTCTAGAGACCTGTTCCCTTATCTGGAACCCCATTAATTCCGTTGAAACTACCAAAAATATTGAACGTGTCCAACGCGACTTCACTAGGAAGCTCTATTTCCGTTGTTCTCTGCCTTCTGTAAGCTACTGTAATCGTTTACGCTCCCTAAATCTAACAACTTTAGAACGCCGTAGATTTGTCACCGATATTGTCTTTCTCCATTCCATTCTTCATAGGAATTATGAACTTGATCACTCTTCCCTCCTCACTCGTTCCCCTCTTACTAGATTTGTCCGTAATTCACATCACTTCCGTATCTCTCTGCCTTTCTTCCCTCCCAATTCCCACCCTTGCCTCCAGAACCATATCAATTGGGAATTCCCTCCCTTTCCCCTCGGTTGATTTATCCCGAGATTCCTTCCGGAAATTCATCCACTCCCAGCCCAACTCCTTTTTCCCTGAATAAATTGTGAAGAATTGGCTCTAACCCTTCTTCCCCATACCCTTGCTGCCATGCACAAAACCGATTCGACTACGTCGACGGACATCCCTTTCTTGCCCCCATTCACAGTTATTTTTCTTGTATGCGATACTCTGACGGAATAAATAAATAATGAATGAATGAATGTTGTGCCGTTCAGATCACTTTTGATCCACCACTATTCATGCCCTAATTGACTATTATCGCTCAGAAGGAAACATCAAGATAAATAATGTCTGGCGAATGAGGATCTCATTTTCCTTTTTAATCACGGCGTGTATAAAGTGATATTTGATCTGAACATTCATGATTCGAGCAGTCGCACAACATATTGCCCCCTGCTGGCTATATTGTAATGGCTTACGCTGAACTGGGCGATGATATTCTCAGTCATTGTCTTCACGTCATCTCGCACATCGTATCTGTCCGCGCGGTTTCTGACGTACGTGTAACCTGCAGATATTAAAGATCAAACGAAGAACGTTTATACGAATACGCAGTCTAAGGGGGTCTTTGAATCAAAGTTAATAGATCAAAGAATTCATCTCACCGGGGCCGAAGGGCATGTAATCAATGAGCGCATCGATGCAACCCGTGCGAATGGCATCGTTTTCGTTGGCTGCGATTCCTCTGAAAACAAGAATTTCCGATTTTGGTTTCGTAATTTTAAAATTGAACGGGACGACTCACTTTGAGTTGAGGGGCTTTCTGCTGATTCTCCTGGCTCCATAACCTCTACGGGTCACGTAGCGATGGAACCTAAAGAGACTATGTGAATCGACGTTTTTAATCTTTAATCTTTATTCTCCAAGGGGCAATTTTGGGAGGGATTTGGATTTATCTTGACGTTATTATGGATTCTTCGGCTCTGGATCGAACACTTTTTGTGGTGGCGGAATCAGGCAGTTTTCGTGTCATCTATCTTGCGTTTTTTGTATACCTTTTCCATTTTATTTTAGCTACTCTCTTTCTCACTTGGGCTCAGTAGCTCTTTTCTTGCTATTTCCGTTTTTGTTCTCAGCGGGGACGGCTGAAGGAATGTCGATACCGTACTCGGCAGCGTTGTCCTGAAACGGTAACAATTGAGATTCAAAGGATTCGCTGGGGAAACGCACCATGAGGAAGTGGAGTGCGAGGTAGTTGATGTAGTTGTCTACTGTGTCTTCGTGATGTGCATCGAATTGACCATCCAGAGCAGAGAAATACGTCGGTTGAGAGAGAACAACCTGTAATTAGGCTCGCTTTTAAATTATCTATCTTGCGTTTACAAAAAAAAAAAAAAAAAAAAAAAAAAAAAAAAAAAAAAAATCAATCACATTTTGTGTAAACACCCAAAAAAATGTTTTTGTTTTAGAATATCTGTTCGTTATTAACGAAAAAATATAAAATATCTGATGACTCACATTAAATCCATCGATTTCATCATCCGCTTTCATATCCATCAATCCTCTCACGTAGTTACCAAGATGCAATTCCTTGAATGAGCCATCCACACCGTCATCGCCGTTCAACTGTAATAGAATATCGATCAGTAATACAACCATGATCGAAAAACAATTACTATTACATTAACAACAATATATGGAGTCACTGACAATACTGAATGGATTGTACTGCTGCTTGTAGTTTCTCAGTTCAGTGTCGGGCCATGATGCCATTGCAATCGATCGCTCCAGGTTGACTGCCCATTGGGCAACCTGAAAAATCAATGATTGAGGAGCACGGTAGATACGTCGAAAGGTAGTAGCTTCAGATATTGATTACCCTCTGAGCGCACTCCACGTCGTTATTCTCTGCAGCTCCAGGGCAGAACTTGCGGTCGATCGTTGTGTTCATGTTCGCCGCGTATGCAACAATCAGCTGAAATTGCAATATATCTTTATAAAGCAATTAATAGTAGGAAGATTTTTTCATGACTAATAAGTGTCTCTTGCGAATTTATGTTTTTTTGCATATCTCAATCTTATCTCATCAATTCATCAAAGATTCCATTTTTGAGATCTCTGCGTTGTATAAATCATAAAATAGTGAATCTCACATCAGTGATGTCATCTGCGTAATCCTGCAGTTTGGAGATGAATTGAGGCTTGACGAAGTAGTCACGAGCGAAGTGAAGAGCGGGCTGAATGAGGAGGGATGATACAGTACCCCCAAGTCTTTATTTCACTGATATCCTAAGTGCCGAGCCTTGAGGGCTAGTCTAACTTATTGTGACATCATTCTTCGGGTAGATCATTATACCTGGTTGAGATAGAGAGCGTTCTTGCTACTATCAGCAAAGTCAGAAGTGACGAAAGAAGTGACGTAGGGACCTCCGGTGTACTGAAATATATCATCAACGATGCCTTGCCTAACCCAATTACCGAGAATGTGGTTATTCGTAACGTTATCTATCAACAAGTTGGGTGTTTGTACGTCTACATTTCCAACATTCAAGAGAGAAGCCACGTTGTTAGATAAAGGGTATCTCGCATTTTTTGAGAGCGTAGCACAGACAATATTAGCCCGAAAGTCGCTCTGATGAGCATACTAAGAAGCGTGTGACCTGGTATACTACTTGTCCCAATCCAACTGATTATTCTTATTATACATTGACTGTACTCACAAGTCTCTCCATCTTTCCCATCGTAGTGAAGATTGCTGCTGTGTCCGCGGGCACGCTGGGCACTCCCATAAGAGGGAAACCAAGACTGCAAAGGGCAATATTCGTCCAGTCTTGCTCTCTTATCAAATATGTTCTTTCCGTATATAGTAATATTTTACAGCTACCGGAAGTGAAATAGGGAATGCACACAGAGATACAAGTCTTATTTACAGCACGTAAAACATGCGGGAGTTTTAACAAAATGTCTTATATATAAGGTCTTTTGTAAGATCCCCGAGGTTTTACGGGGCCGTATATACAACTTTTTTCCTCTACAAAAACCATACTGCTCGTTGAGATCGGCAGTGAGATCAGTCCACTTTGCCGTAGTCACTTCATCGTTGACCTCCTGGAGACCATCGGCGACACATGTGTCGTAGAACTGGAAAAGATAGTTAATCATTATATTTAAAAAAATAAATATCGATTGATCATGGAATGAATAATACGACCATCTTCTCGTATTTCTCCGTCTCTCCCTTCAGTCTCGTATCTTCGTCGTCGAAGTAATTAGCCAGCGCGAGATTGATCTCGTACTGAGCCTCGTCGTACGTTCCTGGAAGTGAAATCAAATGATTCTAAACAAAAGAAAAGAATCATGTCAAGAGAGTGTTTGAAAGTGATATAATCCCTCTTGTATATTAATTTGACTGGCCTGTGGAATGATGTGAAATTAATAAAAGATCATGCTTGTAAGTATGCATTCTCCTTTTCTGACTGCTTTCCAACAAAAAATGTGAATTTTCCTTTCAGAAATTAACATCTATCTCCCTTTCCTGATGCTTGAAATCCTTAGCTCTTTTAGTGTTTAGTCCCGAGTGACTTCAACATATTCCCTCACCCTTTCTGCTCTGTCCATCGAGATCGGTGTTCTGCAGGTACTTTCCACATGCAAACTGGTAGAAATCCTCGCAGGGATCAGCTGATAGATCAACTGTGTCAAGAAGTCGATTGGCTGCTTCCTGCAGCGATTATTGATCCTCGATCGGAGGTCGCAACACTATGACTAGTACTAACAGCACAACTACTAACTACTAAGAACAGCATCATTTGTGTAGACATTGTAATACGTGTTTTCCTCATTGTCATCCCGATTTCGTACCTTCCAATCGGCTTTATCGGACACTTTGTCGAATGTCGGGCATTCTACAGGGTTGACAATGGGATCGACAGGTTCGACGGGGTCGACGGAGGGATCGGAGTCGTTGATCTACAAGAGGGAATATTATCGATTGATTATCGTATCTATCAGCAGCATAGGGCAAATGAGTTTCTCGCAAGTTCGCGATTAGCATAAGGCAGAGCATGTAAATAGAGGCCTTCATGTGTCTGCCCTGCACTCTCTCGCTATGTTAGTCGTATGATCAGCAGCTTTGTCAGGAGGTACCTTTGTTCTAATGACAATGTTTGAATTTTGAGGCGTTTCAAAAATATTAGTAATATTTGATGAATCATTCTTTCAAAATCCCGGTATCATGAACTTGCGAAAGAGAGGAAGATAAAGAGGGAATGATTTCAGAGATAATTCTCCATAGTCACACAGTGACTAGGCAAAGGAAAGAATGCGTGGCTACAAATCATCCACAGAAAAAGCGATGAAAGATAAGAAAAATATGAAGTTTTCTATTTTTAAAAAAAAAAGATTTTTTTCTTCAAAAAAATCGAGTTTGGATGGAATAATACTATGTACTGTGTTTAGCGGTACAACACAGTAGCGCTGGGTAATCCCAGCCGAGATCTTTCAAATTCATTCATAACTATTTTTAATCTGAAAAATGTTCGTGTTTGGATTCATTTCGTTAAAAAAATTCTTTAATCTGAAAGTAACTTTAACATAATGCATCGAAGACACTCGGAAATCAAAGTTCATTGTACCATCTAAAAAATGGGAACATCAAAGATCAAACCTTGTTCAAGATGATAATGTTGAATACGAGAGATGCGATGGCGACTCCCAGTACGGCCAGCACCAGGACTGAAACAAATTTAACTTATTAACAAATTTAAAAATCTATCGATAAATCACATACCCCGCCAAATATCATCTCACTGTTACAGATTTCCCCTATCTGACAAACCTACTCTTCTTCTTTTTGATCGCAATTTGCAAGAGGGTAAACATTGTTCCATCTTTGGTATGGAGCCGTTCAATGTCAGAATCTAAAGTCAGCATCTCAAAGTCTCCTTTGAGCTTCTGTACCCAAGGTGCGATTGTCAAACAGAGAGAAGCGCAGAAATTATAGAACACGAATACTGTACTAATTAAATAAGATAACATACCCAGGTTGAATCCGACCAGCTTCGACATGGTCGACGGGACGAAGTGACTATCGTATTCTCTTGACTGCTTCTCAATCCTTCCTCTCTCTCTTCTCTCTAATCCCAACAATGACGCATCCCTCATACTCCTCTTATCGCCAGCAGTGCGCATCCCCAAGTATCAAGCATAATGTCGGATTCCATGATGGTATCAAGCTTGGGGGCAATTTCAGAAATTTCGTTAAAAATAGTGTGTCGGAGTGATAGATTCCAATTTGGGGAACGGAAACTTGATGCCAAGTTAGGGAATTTCTATTTCGTTGCCTAATTGTCTCATTTGAGACACTCCCTCATTATTTCTACCAACTTGGGGAAGCACACCGGTGAGCCCCTTTTCATGCAACATTCGGACACTCGAAAAGCAGGGGACCCAACTGCTTTATCGAAGTCGATTCGGATCCAATAAATTGTGTGAAAAAAGCGCAATGCATATGCCAATCTCCAATGGATACCATAACTTCCATTTCTCATACCATTGTATGACTCTTCATTGAATGTCCGCCTCGTAACATCATTTCAAGTCCGGCACCAGAATTCTTCTAGAAGCGAGAGGGCATACCACTTAAGAGTAAACGAGGTAATGACTGCGACGCCCGCGCGTCTCACCTTTGCCCCTCGTGGCACATCACAAAAATTCAAACGCAAATGTCCGTTTTCGTAGTCTTTGAAATGCTGTGCGTAATCCGTCATTCTTTCTTTCTTTCCATAATCGCTAAGTAAACACTTGTGCGCAAATCCGTCATTTATCACACAATTGATGATGATCAGGGATTAAGAACAAACTTGAACAATACGATTTGAAACTGCGACAATCTGAGATTTGTTTTCGGTTTTATAAATAGATATCGATGAAGAATCAATAAATCATCCTGCCTTAATCAATAATCACTCCTCGTCTCTCCTTCGGACACTTTTGGGTGCAGATTTCTTCTTGAATTCGACCACTCCTGCATTCTTCTTCTTCGTCAGAATCGGCGCGACTTTCTCAGTGAACTCAATCTTCGCCTCCACTTTCTTCGGTGCAGCAGCCTGCAATTAATTAGCAATTTAATTAATTAGTAATTACTAATGAAATGGCAAATCTATAAAAAGAAAACGTCTCTCAATACTCTCAAACATTTTCAGAATTTACATGGCCCTTTTCGGTTCCACACCTTTAACATCTCTATCGTACGTCAAATGACGATTGTATGTGGCCTGGTCAGAGTTCTGATACAATAACATAATTGACTTTATGCATTCAACTTCATGCTTCACAAATGACCCTATGAATCGTGCTTCGTTGCCTTGTCTACCTGTCTATCCTCCTCCTTCCCCGAGCCCCATGTTTATTCCTTTTCATTCGCCATTGGTTCTACATTTGCTTTAAAATCTTCGAAAAAATTTAATATAAACTTTAAAATAATAAAATAAATATTTGTAAAACCTACAGCAGCTTCTTCCTCTTGTCTCCATAATCTCGCCCTCTCATCTGCCTTCTTCTGCTCCTCACTCACGGGCTTCACGTAGGGAACCGATCTGCAGATAAAGATATTGATCCTTGATATTTCTCTACTTACAGTTACTTCTCATGTTAGCCAATAGTGCTCAGATGAGGATGGGTCGGTATTCTTCACTATTTCTCTTTATTGAACCCAGTCTAGTACGACGCAAAGTAGCTAGACTATTTCATTGCAAATTTGCCAATTGATCTTTATGCTATTTGCGCTCCAGCAAATAAAGAGATCCGATCAAAAGGACTGGAAGCGTTCTTCAAATAATTGCTCTTCCGGTAAACAAAGGAGCGACGAAAGGGCAACTTTCAACTGGCAATCGGTAGCCCCGTAGATTAGGGTTTCATAGGGTTTGTCGGATTCTGACACATCTCTAACCCGAATGAACTTCCGGCCTATTTTCGTGATTAGTTTGGAACATTTAGAAACGTGTTTTTTCCGCTATTTCCACAAACAATATTTGTGAATAACGAGGAATTTCACTGTGTGATTTACTCCAAAACTGCACGACCGAGATCATAAAGTGACGTTACAACTATGGAAATCCTCTATTCTGCACTCACCCAGTCTCACTCTTCTTCACTCTCGACCATGCTCCGAATGGAGTCGCCGTAGCCGCCAGTTTGAGCACTTCCGATCCAACGTTCTCAAGGAGAAAACACTTTTTATAAGATTTGTTTTTAAAAAGCGTTGTGAATAGGAGAGAATGTAAATTATTTGATTAAAACTGCTAAACTTACTTGACTTTCCGCATAATTGTAGCTATCGAGTGCGAAATGTTAGACCATCGTCTCTTCATTTCACACGCTCTCTTCACCGGTCGATGAATGAGAGAGTATGTGAAATGAAGAGATCGTGGTCTCACATTTCGCACTCTCCTATCGACCACCACTCACCTCTTCCTCTTCCTCCTCCTCTTCTGCCTTGAATTCCTTCTCTTCCTCCATTTTGAAAGGAGCGGGCACCAGACTGCCGTCGCCCTGCTATAATAATCAATTATTACTTTTACAGTGCATCGATCAGGAAGCCCGGTTAATTTCTCTATCACTGTTACACCGTTGGAATCCCCAATCTCCCTAGACCAACAGATTAAAAGGTACCTCCAACTAACGGTCTAAATTATCCTACCAAGCGTTGTGTAGAAGGAAAAAAGAGGTCTACCAATGGTAGACCTCTTTTTTCCTTCTACAGACTACCATGTGCATTGGTCTAATAATTGACAAAGCGTAGCCCGCCACATGGTTTTCAATCGAAATTATCTCCCTATCTTCGTCTTTTAGCACCTCTTAGAGATAGGTATTTAATGTGTGCCTAGTTGTCTCACCTCCTCCTCTTGTTCCTCCTGCTTCACTCCCGTCTGTGGCTGGACGGGAATGGCGGGTCCCGTCGTGTATCCCGCGCCAGTCGACGATGAGAATCCTCCTCCCGATGGGGGCTGAGGGGGCAGAGGAATGCCTGGAAGGGAGAGGGGTGCGGGAGGATACAGTAAGACTACAGAGATCGATAAGTTGTAATCAATAAGACTAGTGGCACTACAATAGAGACTTCTGTAGCACTCTAACCTCGCAACACAGTCAAATATATTTGCTCTCACACATGTAGTAATTGAAAAGTGTAAATGACATAAATTTAATTAAATACTAAAGTTGTAAATACCCCCACGTACCCATTGGCATTGGAATGGAAGCGAAGTCCATGGGGTCGTTCGTCGACGCCAATTCTCCATTGTCGCGCATCTCTGTAATAGAGAGGAGCAGTGATCTTTGATCTCCGGCATCACGAAACATTTTACCAATTTTCAACATGTGGTGTGTGAACAAGTCGAACAATCGACAAGCATTCGAACAAATAATAATGTAAACAGGTAAGTCTATCTTACAGCCCAGTTAGTCAAACATCTCTCACCCATCTCCAACGTCGTCATTCGATTCCCAGTGAACCCGAATAGCCTCTTGATAATCGACTTTAAAGCTAAACTAGACTAAAACTATCCTTCACCAACCTTTTCTCCTCTCCTTTCTCGTCGCAAACACAGAGGGGCCGGATCGTTCAGGCATCGAGGTGAAGCGAGCCTCTGATAACGAGAAAATATCAATCGATAACCGATAACTACCGTATCCCAATCCAACTCACTCTTCTCGACGGGACCAGTCTCGCCTCCACTCGGCATCGCTGCGTAACTAGGCGCTGCAAGTACAGTATTCTCGATTTTGATCAACTTCGATACCGTATACCTGGTGCACCGTAGGCTGCGGGTGGGGGTGCAGTCGCAGCGGGACCTCCGCTACCGTATCCCTCCTGTTTACCGTATTCCTCTGCCTTGACACGAGATCGGGCGACGTCAGCTTCGATCTCCGCCTGGTCGCGCGCCTTCTTCCGCTTTGCGACTGGAGAAGAACGGAGAATTATATGAGATCTCAGAGATCAAAGATCAAGAAAACTTATCATAGTAGCGAGATAAAGAAAGTTAAAGTTTAAATTCTGATTTTCAAAGTTCGAATAACGACAATCTACAACGAATTCAAACGAAACCACTACCTCGGAAAAAATATATATATATGAAATTATAATTTCAATGTCTTGCTGTGATGTTTCGACGTGTACTGGTTTATTTTTTAAGCGAAAATATAAATATTAACCTTGTATTTCAGGTGCGGTGCTGATTTCTTCTCCTCTAGAGTTCATCATCGTCATCTGTGTGGGATCGGCCGGAAGTCCCTGGGAAATACAATTTCATTATGTATTATTCATTTATTTGTTTAGATCTCCCTACCCTTTCTGAAAACTCTCACCGTGTGGAATAAGGAGATGAGAATGGTTCTCAAAATCAATCAATATTTCTCTAACAAAACACAGTACCTTCTTTGCTCTATCGATTGTTCTCTGTTCGATCTCCGCCAGTCTTCTATCGTATTCCTTCTGGGTGAAGAAACGATCGGGCACCTCCCATGCCGTCGCTGCAAAAAGCCACTGTTTAGAAAAATTTGTTTAACCCCTAAGCAACGTCTCAACTGTCATGAAGAAACAGAGATATGTTATTGAAATATCTACAAACGTTATCTCATTCATTCGCATAATCAATAATTTCACCTCCACTGAACATGTGGTAGTAGTACTTCCTGCCGTCCTCCGAATCGGCCTCCACCCACATGATAGAAGAGATATCATCCTGCAATTAAGCCGGGGGATTAGATTTTAAACAAAGAACACTTTCTACGTTAGAATACATTGAAACTTCGAACTAATTAACGATGAACTTACTAATTTCGATTTGTTACCGAAAAAAATATACAGGACCACTGAAACTTTAAATGTCCTAGTCCATGAATCTAATCTTTTTTCGTGTTAATCTCCAAACAATTATTGGTCTACCGTGCCTTTGGGAGCGGTGTCGCGTCTTCTGGTTCGTCTTCTCTCCACAACGACGATTTCATCGACAGCGCCAACTGGAATTACGTCATTACTAGGCAATCTTTAATATCCCTCGCAGCTATTAAAAGCATTTCTCATTGCTATCACGCCCTTTCACAATCGAGATTACGTCCTACTATTACAAAACTCACAAAAAAATAATCAAACATTTCGCGGTTACTCTAACAACGAGAGCACGGCAAAACAAAAGACACGCCGAGATATACAAAGAGATTGCGTACACCCGTAGTCCATTTTATCAACGTATCAATCGATAAATCCCTCTCTACCGTACCTGTGCCTTCTTCCTTTCCTCCTCCTCCTTCTTTCTCCTTCCCATCTCCTCTGCCATACTCTGCATGCTCATCTGTCGTGGGTCGAGATACTTCGTCCCTCCCACGGGCACTTTCGGACCGATGCCCAGACCTCGCTCTCAACAATAATCAATAAATATAATCATTGCATTATCACTACGCAATCACGGTATTTCTTCAAAATAAACTACACTACTCTTTATTTTACCTTTACTTTTCAACGTAAAAAAAGTGTCTAGAGATCCATATTATATAAAATGTGAAGTATCTTGCCCCTAGTCCTCTCCTACAGTGTCCCCTTCTACTGTACCCCCTACAGTATCCCACTACCGTATACCTGGCAGTGCGGGTCCATTGAGTACTCCCTCATTGTTGGCTGCCATCGATGCCGCTGCTCCACTCTCCATCATCGCCAGTGTCGCCGCCAGATCAGCAGCCTGCCATGATCAATCGATAAACCATTTCTACCGTCCTCCTTTGATACCGTACCATTGAGGCACTCTTGCACATGAACTATTCAACGATTACACAATGGTTTTGGGCTGATGAGATATATTTCCCCTTTTAATCAATGTATAATCGATTTCAATCGTCCTCCCCTGATACAGCACTATTAAAATACTCATGCACATGATACAACGATTAAATAAACAGTCTGTGTGTATCAGTTAATTGTTTCCCCACTCTCTATCAATCAATAATTCTGCAGTTACCGTACCGCTCTGGCCTTCTTCTCATTGTCCTTTCCGAGATTCCTTAGTTTCGACTTGACTGCCTCCTGATGCTTCTGTCCCCTCTCGTGGTGTTCGATGGACGCTCGATTGTCGCCAAACCACACCTGAAGGAACCAATCGATAAGTGGAGGACACGGTAATCAATTTAAAATCGATCGGAACGAAAAAAATATTTCAATTCCCGCACTTACAGATTTTTCGACACTGACGCTAGGGACCACCATCCGCAGAACCAAATTGACAACTAGGATATGAAAACTATGACAACATATCAATGTGGTATGCAGAATCACTTCTCACACAAGAGAAAAAGTCATATAAACGTTAAGTTTTTTTTATGTAAATTACGAATTTTGAAAATCTCGCTCTTTCAAAAAGTGAAGCTACCTCATTAGATGCGCTCTAGTAACCGTTCTAGAAGAGGGCCGCAACTTTTAAAAGTTATAACTGATAGAGTAGGTATCCCCTCATAACATATCCAAAAATTACGCGATTCCGTTTGTGCCCCCGCATTCTACAGTAGATCAAAGATTAAATGTTACGGTGAAATTTGATCTACTATAAAAACCGGGGGCACAAACAGAATTGTCTGATTTTCGGATATGCTATAGAGGGATGGCTACTTTATCACTAAAAACTTTCAAAAGTAGCGGCCCTCTTCTAGAACGGATTTCAGAGCGCTTTAAATGTGAAATTACCATTATACGTACGCACTTTTGAACTTCAACGCGCTATAGCGTGTGAGGGCACAAGCAGATTTCTCTAATTTTTAGATATGAGTTAGTCGTGATGTTCCAATAGATGACTGTGAAAACAGAACATGCGGCCCTCTCTCTTCCCGTGAGGTACAGGCTTTCGAATCGGACAAATACTGTTTCCATGGGATGGTGGTCCCTACACTGACGCTGACGTCAAAGGCTTAAAATTGCGTTTACCGAGCGACAATCCCATTTCTAACCAATGTTAACAATTTTGTAACACACCATCACATTTATATTGATAAGTCAACAAACAAGCAGATGCAATCGCTATTGACTCCACTAGTTGTCTTACAAGCACATCGAGAAACGCTGACTCACCTTGCACAACTCGCAGAACTTGCGACCCTGCGACTTCCACACTTCTGTCATCTTTTATCACTAAAATAATCGTAATTTAACTAATTACTTTGCAAAAACGAAAATAGAAGATAAATAACGCATGGATACACAACCACACTCTCTTCTTACGCCAACTTCGAAACATTTCGAAAATACTTTTTATCAAGGAATACAAACTATAAAATGCACAACCTGTTAGTTCTCCGGAACCACTGCTTCTACTCTAGAATACAGGTCTAATAAGTTAGTGATAAAGTGTTAGTCCATGCAGTAAGATCAAGCACAATACTATGAATAATAATTTAAAATCTACAATTTACAGGAACATATACAAAATAAAGTGAGGCAGTCTAGGCAAGGCATTTGTTCTGATTGTGAGTATTCTCGTTTTGATGTAAGTAAGTTATTAGGGCGTCTCAAATTATCTGGTCTCATATTCGATGTGCTGTAACATCAATCGATAATGGGGAGTAGATCACAGTTCATCGTAAGTGTCGGGATGGATTTCGTCCCCGTCCAGGAACGCATCCAGAGCACTTTTCTTCGGTTTTGTTGATGTCGCAACTGAAATTTATGAATTGTAAATAATGAGTGCGCAGTTCGATATCGCATGCCATGATGTCGCATGTAGAGTCACGAAAATAAATGACTTTTTTCTCGAAAATAAATGACTTCATTTCATTTCCTATTGACGCGTCGCTAGTGACCAGTCAACAAGATTCAACTTTTTGACAAGGAATTAAATTGAAAAGTTGACAAGAGATTAACAAGTTGATATCATCTTCCTTTACGCCGAGATTCGAGATCAGTGAACGAAATGAGATGGAATACGTTTCACTTCCTCTTATTTGGCCCCATATTCCCCCCCCGTTGTTAAATTTTTGACCCCTTATTGAAAAGTAGACTTGTTGAAAATGAGTAGTCGACCGTTGAATTGAAATCAACGGGTTGAAATGATTCCTTGTCAACTTTTTGATTTCGATTAGTCAGTCATTTTCGAAACTCTAGTCGCATGTCAATGGCATTTATTGAAAACCAAACTCAGCAAGACCTTCTCGTTTTTTTTCTGTGTGGTTGGAAATTTTTTTTTTTAAATAACAGAAGTGATCGTATCCCCTAATCAATATTTGGTCCCTTTGATATCTTACCTTTCTTCTTCTTCTTTCCCTTCTCTTCTGTCTCCTCGATCGTCTTTTTGCTCTTCTTCTTCGCTCCCTCCTCTCCCTTCACTTTCTTCTTCTTTTCCTGAGCAAATATATTTTTTTATGTATCTCGAAGCATTTCTCTCTAATGTATTCGAAATTTACGTCTATCTCGCTAATATAATAGAAATGTACGTCTATCTCCCTAATGTTATAAAAAATGTACGTCTATCGATCTAAAGTAATACAAAAATTGAGCAAACTTTTCTGCCAACTAACAGAACCATGACAACACAAACCTTCTTAGGAGTGACCTCCTCTTCTTCCTCTTCTTCCACCTCCAATCGATCGGCGGGTGGATCAGAGAGGGCGGGCGATACACTTCTCGCTACCGTACTTTTCAATACCGTATTCTTCGTCTTCTTCGTGGGAGCAAACACCGGCTTCGAGTAGACACTGGGAGGCGCAACTTTTGATTTTTTTTCCTTTGTGAGTAACAGTGCTGGGCTATGAATTTCGAAAATGTTCGAATTGAGGACCGACGACACCGCATCAGAGCTTTTCGAAACGCGGAGCCACGATTTTCATTCTACATTCTCGAAATTTTACCGGAAAAAAGTCGCTGTAAAATGTTGGCCGATATCGAATATCTAACACAACAAGGGTTTACAAGGATTGAATGTTGCAATGTAAACTAATCTAGAGAAATACATAGTTTGCCTCACCTCTCCTCTTCACTTTCTTCCTCTTCCTTCCTTCCTCCAATCGACATTCCAATCTCCTCGTCTGATGAATCGACCACTCTCGTGTGTATTTTCTGAAATTAGTTTACATTCTTCTTTTTGCGGATCACTAAATGCCAGACTAGAGAAAATCTACCAATTCTGAATGTATTTTCTGCAATTAGTATTCTTCCTTCTACCCAGGACTAGAGCAAATCGATAACTATCGACTTACCGTATCACTATTGGGCGTGGTGGGGCCGCCCAGCCAGTCGTCCAGATCGTCGTGCGTCATGGATACGGCGTGAGAGGGCGGAGGAAGGGGAACGACGGGAGAGGGAGAGTGCAGCTGAGATGGATAAGGGATTGGACGTCATGTACTACTCACAAAGAAAAAACTCTTAGAGTTTGAAACTCTCCGTCTCGACATATCAGGATTAGTGTTTTTTTCTTTGAGAGTATACGGGCTAGCAGACAGTTATATCGACTGAAGTGTGTATACTTTCGACCTATGCACACTTTAGTCGAGAGGTACGTCAAAACGAAGCCTACCAAGGTTTTACCCTTTTCCTATCTAATTTCGAAAACCCCATCCAAGCATTTCCCATATCATTTCAAAACCCTACCAAGATTTTGTTGTTTTTTTCTAACTGTCGTATTATGTAAGCGTAACTCACCACCTCCTGATCCTCTTCATCATCAGTGTCTTCTTCCTCCTCCTCTTCATTTCTATCCGGAGTGTGATATTCACTCGTCGAGTCGTCACTGTTCAGCTTCACTCGGAACGCTCAAATTTTATAAATGTTTAAGTTTATTAGATTTATTAGTCATGGACAAACTGCCTGTCCAGCAAACCCCTATGAAATATGGTAGGCGCGAAACTCGAAACCACCATCCATCTATTTCGTCGAGAATAATAGAAAGAGTTAAAATTCAGAATATTAATATGATCTATACTGACCAGTGGGTGTTCTATCTCCCGTAGTCTTCTCTCCTCCTCTCTCATTCTTTCTCATGGGTAGATCAACGGGTCGAGAGGGAGTGAGGGG
The DNA here is from genome assembly GCA_036245785.1 of Pristionchus fissidentatus. Taxonomy (NCBI): domain Eukaryota; kingdom Metazoa; phylum Nematoda; class Chromadorea; order Rhabditida; family Neodiplogasteridae; genus Pristionchus; species Pristionchus fissidentatus. The sequence continues at coordinate 10,796,400 of BTSY01000006.1, forward strand.
CGCAGTCCGCTGTGGCTGTCGCTCCAGTGCTTTCTCCATCTACAACAAAAAAGGGTAAAGTTGTTCCGTGTCAAGCGATTTTACAGTAGCAAGCTACCACGCTAGAAGGAGCAAACCGGTAATCCAACTACATTTACAATACTCATCAGTATTTTTTCTCCCACACTGACTTACGGTAACTTCCCTTCCGATGATAGCATACCCAACAATGAAAATCAGTCAACAAATTTTCCCTATTGATCTACCTGCTTTGCCAGTTGTTCATCAGTCGTGAAATCCTCTTCAAAGGTGCGAACCATCGTGTTGGAGCTCTTCTTACCGCCACGTCCCGAGGGAAGATCGCTGTAAAGAAATCGTGTTAAACGCTACCGTATCCCTCATTTACAGTGTCCTCCATCTTCGTGGATCAATCAATAAATCAATAATCGTCCACTCACTCATCACTGGTGCTTCCCCTGGCTACCCGAGGCGCCGACGTTGATGCAAGTGTTTGCGCGTTACCTGCAATTGAAGAATTTCGTGCGAGCACCTTGCGAATCACCGTTTCAGCGCCAGGTCATACTCCCGACGAGGTCATTGTGTATCAATATGGACAAGAAAATGAATAGATTTTTAAACAAAGAAAACAAAATAAAATTACATAGAAAACGAACCGAGGAAGTTCTCGACCTCCTCATCATCCTCCTCGTCCTCTCCCCTCAGTGCATCTTCACCCTCATCAATCGTCCCTCCATTGACAATCTCGAATGAGGAACGACGAGTTCCCGTCGTGTTGGAGGAAGCTGCAAGATGGGAATGAGAGTTAGCACGGGGGATAGGCGTTTCATCCTGTACACTTCATTAATTCGTCTCTATGATATCAGTTCTTTCCAGACATATTAAATGAGATGAAAAGGTAATACACTGCAATGCTCAAGTCAACCTAAAATAGGGAACTACACGTTGCCCCTTCGTGACACGCGAGATGGTCACAAAGATTATTTTTTAACAGAAAATTTGTAAAGCGTTGTATATCACCAGTCCCTCTCGCTATGAGTATAGTGTACTAACCAGGTGAGTGTGCCCCTCCCCCTCCTCCTCCTCCAGTAGTCGTTGTCTCTCCACAATTCACACCCGGCAGTCGCACTCCGGGTGGAAGCTGCCCTCCTCCCATTGGTCCTCGTGCAGCGGGCGATCGAGGAATGACTGAGGAGGGAGTGGTGGCAGAGGAAGATGAGGGAGTCGAACCTGCCAATGATGTTAGTTTACGATTGGGGACTAGTGATCACAGGTGTTTGGTGTGGCTACGAAGAAAATTGGGAAAGTACACCATGATCTGCATTCAACAGTAACCAAACAATATTTGTGTTTCGCGGTTTCAATTTGTTTTGAAATAATAGCATGATTCTGAAAACTGCATCTATTGGTTACAGGTGCAGTTTTCAGAATACAGGTATTAATGTTGGCTCTTATTTCGTGCATTTTGGTGGGAAGCAAATAAATGTTCGCCGTAATGTGGAGTCCGATATTTTTCGGGAAATACCGTCTACACCGTCGAAAAAACAGTCTACCGTACACCCCTTTCCCTACCGTACTCCTCACCATTGAGAACTCCGGGTGGCGGGGCGACTCTCTGTGGTGGGGGCGCCACTCTCTCAGCTGCAGCTCTTCTCGAGTTGGCGACATTCTCCGAGAAGAGATCGTAGTCCGCCTCGCCCGTCTCCGAGTAGCAGTCAAGCTCAGCGAACGAGCCAGCTATCTCGATCTGACAAAGTATACCGGATAGAGAACACAGAATTAACAAGTACCCATTTTTTAATAACAACTTCTTCTTTGTCTACTACTTCTTCTTTGGTAAAGCATTGAAATGGGCAAAAAAACGTTTCCAAAAACTAGGTGATTTTTTTCTCGCGAACTATGCTCATCAATGTTTCAAGGATCACAGATAATTTGCAGAAGATGGATAAAAGTGATGTCCTTGGGAAAAATTGAGAAAAATGACAAATTTATACTACACCTTATTCGTCTCAATCTGTCTCCTGAGTGTCTCCCTCTGCAGAGTGAGGAAGGGGATATTGAAGAAGAGATGGACGAAGCGAAGGCCAAAGTTGTTCCTGAGGAGAGACGTGAGATCAATGAGAAGATGTTCATATTTATCAGATGCACTATGAGATGCGGAACTAGAAAGAGGCTATAAATAATGGATAAGCCATATATGGGCAAGGGCTGTTCCTGGTAGGTCAAAAGCGGGAGGGTCAGTAAAAAAAACTAGTGATATTTAGCAAACAAACGGCAGTGTCTGCCCCAAAATCGTGGGTCGAGGTAGAATATGCAAATGACGTCATCCTCTCCTTTCTTCCTTCACCTACCTCATCGATGCGCACGTCCATCTTGCACGAGTGAATCCATCGGGAGAAGGATAATCACTGCAAATACGTCATTTAATATTTAGTGCCACACACAGTTTGCTGTAATTCTCAGAGGCTCCTCTTTTATCTTGTAATTCTTGTAGTCTCGATTTTTAGTATAAAGATGTTCTTTTCTTTCAAATACGTAATTTCGTTGTTGATATGCAAATAACAATAATTTCCACACCATGTCTGTACAGGCCATGTATTTCGGGGAAAATAGTTTCATTGTTTCGGAAAATCATTATTTCATACTCTTTCATCGTAAATTTTTTTCTCACATCGATGCGTGCTTAATCACATCATATAGTATCATGAAATTTTATTTAGCATTTGCCATGCTATTCAGATAGCAATAGCAAATCCGAATCGATATGATGAGATAGACGTGGAATGTTGGTCACAACCCGAGATTACAGAAATAAACCTGGACAATATCACGTTACAAGACTAGTATGAAAGCGCAACAATCTACAAACATTACAAATAATCCATTCACAATCAAATGCCCATTGCTGGGACTACTTCGGGAATCGATAAAAGTACTGCGGATGCTCCGTCTCTCTCATGAGAGTCTCCTGATTCTCTTCGTCGATTATCGATTGTTTCAGACTGCTCTTCACTTGTGTTCTCCTCATCCTTGCATCCACAGTCACCACAATGAATCAGAGGTACCGTAGTCTTCTCGGGTTCGATAATCAACCTTCTCGCGTTGAAAACCTGCCAATCAGAGTTTGAGTCAACCATCACTCAGTCAATCGATAATACCTCCATTCGACAGAAGGGACATGTCACACACGACTTGCTCCTTGAGATCTGAGAAATGCAGCAGCAACAGATGGTGTGACCACATCTGGAGATGACATTATCGATCGATTATTACATTTATAAAATAATACGATCAAACAAAATGCCAAAATGGTATTTCCTGTGTTTACCGAGGCGAGTGAGCACGCAAAAGTGAAAGGGTTACTAATGTTCCAGTTTGGTAAACAACGGAAGTTCGTGTATTGGTTTTTTAGCATGATTGTATCATTTTATAAATGTAATATGTAGACTGATCTACCTCAGCTGTCTATTCGCTGCTTTTACAGTGCAGATGGCGCACTCTTGAGGTCCATCCGACACAGTCGGCCATCCCTCAGCACTCACAGAAATCACTACGTCCCTCTTCTTCTCCTCACTACGATTCTTCAAATAATTCCTGAATACCATAATTAATTTTTGCATCCAATCATCCTTTCCCTACTTTCTCTCGTTCAGAATCTTGGGGTCGTAGATGATTCGGAAAATACTGTATGATGTCATCAGAATACAAAACACTGCATGAACCTGAATCAATCTCTTGTCAAACAGTCAGCCAATTATGAATTGCAAACCTTGAGAAAGAAAGACTTGTACAGAACATCGTGATTAAAGCTGGTCGAGCTGATAAACTTCCTGAGCAATCCTACTGTTTTCTTCGCATTTGCACTCCTATTACTGACCTCATCAAGAAATCAAGGAGCAGGCATTGAAATGCAGCCAAGCACGAAGAGAGAAGAGCGAAGAATGACACCATCTTGTGAGTTCGAGGAGAGAGAATCATGCAAAATCCAGAAGCACGCAGCTCCCATCTAGTTGGAGACGCAAACTGACCATGTATTTCAAGTGAATGACGGATGAATGAGTGAACCAACAAACCTTGATCCGGCCACCGGTCACGAAATAGTGGAACGAAAATACGGTCCAGATGAGCAGTGTCCACAATAGCCATGAGAGGATTGACGAGATATCCTGATCGAAGTTGATGCATCACTCAAGAAACCTCTATGATAGAGAAGCATTCAACGACTTATTTATGGCTACGATATACGCACAATATAAAATTCGTGCACACCTTGTACTGCTCATCGACATGCTTGGCCAGTCCGAAGTTCGGGAAGTGAAGGGAACAAGTTAGGTAGAGAAAGATCGCCAGGGAGTGGACACACACCGCCCTCACTGTCTCCTCTTATTTGACCCGAGTATTATTTAAAATTGCCTTTGGTAAACGACTTACTGACTCCGAAATATTTGACAATGTTTCCGACGTCGCACATGTTCGTGTAACTGGGTACGTAAACCATTCCTAGGGGCGGGCGGCGCTAAGTCTGAATGTGCCATGAACGTAATCCGATTAGCTGTGAGAACATCACGAGTATAGTCGATCAATTAAGCCAAACTTCGAGCGATCAGGTGGTGAAATGGCGAGTGAAAGAGGAAAGAGAGTGAGAGGGGGGGGGGGGAGATTCAGATACAACTGATAAGGATGCTTCTCGTCTCTCTCCTCTCAACCACTCTCTTTCCCCATCACTTGTTAATATCAAGCACTGCATAGACTAAAAGGGGAAGTGCAAGAAGCGGGGCTCAATATACAGTGAGAGTAGAGAGGAGGGACAGAATATCGATATCGATATCGACGTTGATGATTGATAAGGGGACGAATCTGCACTCCCAACGACGCAATGATTAGATATGGGAGGACTCGATTCCGATTGGGCGACGAAATGCACATTCAAAATGGGCTACAATCTCGAATGTCCGGGTAGAAAGTGTCCATCACATCTACTGTACAACATGTGCCCCTATTCCCTCTAGAACATACCCAATATAGGCTAAGTTCGCGCCCTCCAAGTAAGAACAACATGGAATGGAGATGGTAAAGGAGCAATAGGACAGACAACAGTAAACATGAGTGAATTACCTTTGCCCCATCTTTGACACTCAAAAATATTGTTGTGACCCTCTACCCGCTTCGCTCGCCCTCTCTTCTCTGCCATCGCCTTTCCTCTCCTCTCTTCCGATTATCTCTACTACCCACAAACAATCGAGTCTCTAGAAGGTCAGAAGACACAGTGGAAGGGATCGGGAATTGATAGGGATATGCGAGATGGAGGGATGGCAAACTGAGAAGGATATCAACGGAAAATCTCTCTCTCTCTCTCGACTACTCAGCACACTTGTTTCAATGAAGATCGGTGGTAATCAGATTAGTGAGATTGCCACACACTTTGACACAGTTTCTACGAGTAACTCATGACAAATTAGGAGTGCGCAAGGAAGTACAGTTCATTTTTTTAACTAATCGCGCGGTTTGAACATCACTCTAAAAATAGGAGGCAATTCGGTACGACCAGAACGAGAAACATGAACGTAGGTAAGAGAAGCAGAGAAAACACTTTAAAGAGCATGACAAATCGAAAAGGCATGAGAGAATTGAGGGAAAACACGGAAGGTTATCGAAATCAGATGGGCAAAAAAACAACACTATTTGTGTTTTGCTCTGATCAAAAGTATCGAAAGCTGACATGCAAATACTTATATTTTGCTTCATCGTTCCACTGATTGAGAACGGGAGAACTTTTTAACAAAAAAAGATGGAATGAATAGTAACATACACCAAAAGGGAATGTTCAAAGGCACATACACTGTCATCATTATGACTTTCTGCGGGGAGTGACATTTCGAAAACTCAGATATATCTTAGAATCTCAATCAAGGCCAGAAAAAAAATTGAAAAAATCAACCCACATATTCGAGTTTTCACGTAGGTAAGAGAAGCAGAGAAAACACTTTAAAGAGCATGACAAATCGAAAAGGCATGAGAGAATTGAGGGAAAACACGGAAGGTTATCGAAATCAGATGGGCAAAAAAACAACACTATTTGTGTTTTGCTCTGATCAAAAGTATCGAAAGCTGACATGCAAATACTTTGGAATCGCCTTCAATGAAGGTATATTTTGCTTCATCGTTCCACTGATTGAGAACGGGAGAACTTTTTAACAAAAAAAGATGGAATGAATAGTAACATACACCAAAAGGGAATGTTCAAAGGCACATACACTGTCATCATTATGACTTTCTGCGGGGAGTGACATTTCGAAAACTCAGATATATCTTAGAATCTCAATCAAGGCCAGAAAAAAAATTGAAAAAATCAACCCACATATTCGAGTTTTCAGCCAAAAAATCGGAAAAAAGACAAAATATTCGACTTTGTGTTAAAACCTTACCGATTGAATCCATCGACCCAATGAGCGATTTGATCGTCAGTCATCTGCCTGTGGTGGCCCATGTCACGACGATTCGCCAGGATCAGAACCTACAATGACGATTTAGTCATCACTATGGAATCAATTGCACAACAAGTTCTAATTCATCGTATTGAATCCCGTACACTTTTTGCCTTTACTTTTATGCATACACGCCATACATGGGCTAGGGTGTAGCCAGCAACAGTACCCTCCCGCTTTTTTTCTCAAAATCACCAGGTTTATCTCCGACCCTCCCGCTTTCGACGGTCCAACAACAACCCTTGCCCATCTATGATGCACGCCAAAACTGTTTCACTAAGGATCTTTTTGTCATCCTGTTTCCTAAGCACACGTTAGGGACACTTGATGATATTAGAACTCACTACTGTCAATCAATCTGTTCAGTGTTTCCAATGGCACTAGGGAGCGAAACAGTCATAACTTTTTTGCCACATTAACTTTGCAGTACTGTTAGAAATAACAGTTGCGTGTAAATCAATTACCGATACACAGTGTTACACATGTAGTTTCAACTCACAGGTAGATTGGTGGGCACTTTGATTGCTTCCTTCTGCACGTACTCCCACGTCCACTGCTTGGTGATGTCGAAGATGAGAATGACCTGCGGGATTAATCGATAAATACATTGATACGATAGATCAAGCTACAACTATCAATAATTCCGCAGAGCTTGCAACCTATTATATCCTAGGTGATTCAAAATATTTTTTTTAATAATAAAATTATACGTACCCCATGTGCTCCCTTGTACACATCGACGAAGCGAGCATCGCAGGCAGCGTCTTCCAACTGGAAATATTGCTTCAATTTGTTTTCGAACAGGGCCTGCTTAACAAGTGTGCAAGACATATTCGAGAGCTTAAGAATTTAACTAAACATAGCTTCTATACAATTTAACATGTCCCAAACATGTATACACATCTATCTATCTATGTAGCTCAAAACTTCGAACGCTTTGATATTTCGACAAATGTCGTCATCTCTACTCAATCTCCTCACTTCTTCTCCCGTCGACGCCTTCGTGTTCGTCAGTTTGAGCACATTCGACTGCACTTTCCGCTTGCGACTGTGATCCACCACGTCCCACACATCAACCTAAAATTTTGTTTGTATCATAGGTGGGCACAGGGTACCTTGAGTACCTCCTGCAGGGGGTACGACTACGGTCTGCAAGCAAAATCCGAAAGAAAAACGTTTTCTCTGGTAAACACATGAAAAAGGGTCCTTTGGGAGTCATATGACGACCATCTGCAGGGCGAAATTGTAATCAGATGACCGCTTGCAAAAAAAGTTGGATTTTAGCTGCCCATCTATGGTTTGTATTTATTTTTTTATCTAATTTACTATTAATGTTTAATTTTGTTTTTGTTTTTATAGTAATTTTGTTTTATTCCCCAAAGAAAAAAAACTATAATATTTATACACCCTGTGCGAGGGTTTTAAACACTAATGGAGCTTCAAACCTTTCAAACTCCTATTTTTCCTTTGTGACTTAATTGGTAATCAAATGAAAATCAATATCGTATACACAATGCCATCGGAAAAATATGCAATATTTTGGACAACAGTAAATACACGCCATTTACGATACCTTGACGACATCGTCGGTCGCGCGGTAGTTCCAGTGGATGTTTGCTACCTGAACCAATTCGATCGATATTAGATCAACATGATACGGTAGTTCAAATGAACTGTTCAATATGTCACATACCTGGATCTCCTCCGTCGCAACGTATTCCTCCTCGAATGCCTGTCCCTGCAGTCTCTTGAGCAGACACGACTTTCCCGTGCTGCGATCTCCTCTGATGACGATTCGCACTGAACGAATTTCCATTTTTCAATGGAGATGGAAAAAAAATCGTGCGACTAAAAGCTTATTTTCCTCCATTTTTCTTGAGCTTCCTTCACAGTTCAGTATCACGATTTCATAGTAGCAAAACGACTATTTCTTATGCAAGAAAAATCGATACAACCACGCCACAAGCGCTTGGAAATAAGTATTAAAAAAAGAAGAATCCATGCTTTAAAACAAGAATTTGAATACTATTTAGTGTACTCACTATTGTACTGCACTCCTCGTGCGTACTTCTTCTGCAGGGCGGCATCGATGGGACGGACGCCAGAGGGCATCGAGGGAGGAGCGGAGCCTGCTATTATTAATCATTCTGAATATTTTTTACCAATATCTTTATTATCACAAATATCAGCCACTTCAAAATAATAATGTAGGTGGTCTACAAATCCGTGGAATACAGATCTATTGAAAATTCAATCTTGGTGGTTGTAACCATTTTTACTCACTCCCTTGGAATTTCGTTTCGTGAAAAACGTTTTAAAAATCTGATTTGAAAAAAACAATTAGCAGATCTACTCACCATTTGTCTCCGTTTGCCCTCCACCCAACTTTTTCTTCAAGGCACTGATCATTATGATCTGCCTGAAATCGATAAACCATAGATTATTAATTGAAATTTGATTGCAGAGATAATTGATTGTACTCAGATAACCACGAGGGCTGGACACGAACAGTGTGATGAATTCAACAACAAAAACTTGAATAGCCGAAATCATTTATACAACGAACAAATCAACTTTAGAAATCTTGAGAAAGAGGGACTGGACAAAAACGTAACAATAACGAATGGAATATTAACAAATACGATGAGCAAAGTTAGGAATTAGAAATGAGAGATCGTAAATTTAGATCATAGTAGGTTGGTTGGTTTTCTGTGAAGGCTTCAACGATCTCTTCGGCTTCATCGCAAACATAGTGACCTCAAGAATTTAGATTACTTATCATTTAGCATACAAATATCACATTTGTAATTATGTGTTTCATTCGCATCATGCGTTGTTCTCTACTCTACCTCAGAATCCCCTCCATAAATTTTCGACCGACCAGATATTTTTATTTATTTTGTTTTTGTAAAATCAATCTCCACCGCAAGGTGATCTATACCGCAAGTTGATGAAAACAGGTCCGATAGGGGATTATTCATACTAATCAAGACCTCTTGCACGAACGAGTTCGAGATTTACCACTTCTTGGTTAAAAACTTCGGGCCATCGAAAATATAAAATCTGCTCTAATCGGAGTTGTCAATGAATTCAAACCAACCTTGTACATTCCCTTGGGGAAGTTGCGTTGCACTTCACGGGCGACGATGTTAAGACCGGCATCTTCCATCAGTTTATCGATCATAGCTGCAAGGAACGGGATATTCCTTGAAGCGAATGTTACATAAGAAACTTGCGCCGTAATATTGCGCAGAAGTAAATTTATAAAATGATTAGTAAGAAATAATTGATTTGTAAAAAAATAACCAACCATCGGGACGGGTCCACGAGTGATCCTCATCGTCGAAGAGTGCTTCAGAGGAACTCGAGATATTATCCTTCAGACAGATCAAACCGTTCTCCCTCAGTCCTTCCTGAAAACAAACAAATTATGCATAAAAATGTCAATCCAGAACTAATCAATAATCCGATATCACAGCAGCACTGCTGAAAGGTAAGCCACGCAACCACAAATGCGAATTAGAAAGGAGCTTTTTTTCGCAATAATTTCCTCCATCGTTCTAATAGATAAACGACATAGTATTGGCAGCCCCGAAATCCTTCTGCAAGTTAGACAAGAGTCAGAGAATCCAGACTGGCTATTGTCACATCGCATTTAGATCAAATTTCCTCACAACTAACCTGGCATCTCTTGAAGAAAGCGACGAAGTCGGAATTAGTCAGATGTCCAGAGACCCACTGGATCCAGATGAGATCGTATCTGACGATTAATTAGTATATTTTAATTAATTATTTGTATATAAATAAATGTATGTTGTTCACACACAGGATTAAAATAAGAAACTCACTTTGCCTGTTCCGGAACGAAATCTTGCAGTCCAGAAACAAATTTCTCTGCCATCGAAGGGTGCGGGCCAATGTACGAATCCGACTTCTCAACGAGGTCCTTCACTAACTCCACCATGTCCACCTGATTATGAGACCGGATTTTGAGAAAATGGAAAAACCTCGTACCTTTTTGAATGCGGGCAGCAGCAGATGCTTCGTGACTCGGCCGATTCCTGCCCCGCAATCGATTGCATACTCGTTGCTGGTGAGAAAACCCTGCAGTTATTATCAGTACATCAAATATATACCCAGATCCACAACAACATCGATAAAATGGATATTCCCTTTAAAGGACCAAGCAACTCACGGTGGACCCCTCATGCATTATCTCACTGCGTTAATCTAGCGGACACCTCTCATTCACCCCCAGATAGGTTGATTGATCCCGTAAAGTTAAGAATTGCCGATAAAAGAATCGGAGAATCACTCACTTTCTTGTGCAGACCCGACAGGAACGTTCGCGATTGGTTGATGTCCGGTTGATGGAGATGAGCGAAGCCACCCAGCATTCCATCGTCGTCTCGAGAGGCATTCGACCAGTACTCCTCAGCCTTCTCGTACAACTCCTGTAAAACACAATTCACAGAAGAACAACAGACCTCACTCCGAAAAACATTCAAGTTGACTCGTTCATCAGACGAAAGTTAACTGAAGATACTGAGACCTCATCGTAAGAGCTCCCATTCAATTCCCATTTAACCCGAAAAGCTTCTTGATAAACGACTTTTAACATAAACAAAAACATAGAATAATAATCAAAACAGCTCACCTTAGGATTCTCGTTGTTGATATCGCTTGAAACGCCGGCGCCTGACATTTTTAACGAGGTTCGACCGCGCAGAAAGACTTGCCCGAGCAACCTGGTCGAGCACAGCGCCGCCAGACTGATAGAAATATATTAAAATCGATAAAAATAAAATTTGAACATAATCGAAAACGTTTGGCAACGTGCCAAGAATTTATAAATTCATGTGCTACGAGGTCTTGTGACGATTTGCTCCGGAGATATTGTTCTTATACTGTATGCTTTCTCTGCACTCTCTTATTTTGCACACTCTCTCATCCACGTTAGTTTTGATGACAATTTCGCACAATTTGCGTAAACTTCACGCAACTCTAATTAATTCATTTCTAATAAGCTTGTGTCTAGCTATTGTCCGCATGCACTAACCTTCGTCAATTGACGAAATATTATCAATCAATCATGTATTCAACTAAACCATATGTCGTAAGTTAGTTTTATATACATCTATTTAAATATATTTGAATGTTGTGCTCGTGAACTGACCATAATGTTGTTTCACAACGACCAGAATTGTTTAGGCTCCTGAGGCCCTCATGATGATGGCTCCAACAGCCGAAGGGGAAACGTTTTACGAAGATGACGCCTACGATACCAGTATTCCCGACCTCCAGGTAATAATTTGTATTGTTAAGCTTATATTTTAATGCTATTTTAGAAAGTCACTAAGAAAAACAACATTCTTCCGCTCTGGGGAAACCAGAAGACAATGAATTTGAACGGACTCGTGCTGGAGAACGTCTTACAGGTGGGTTCTCCATCTATTTGTTTTCATCACTGATTATGCCACACATGTAAACATTTTTTTAAAAAAAACACTGACATATTTCAGTGCACCTACTACAAGCAAGTCCTTGCTGAGGCTAACACTTACCAGCAAATTGTTGATGAAATCTACATGCACGTGAGTGTTCTTCTGCAAACCTTTGTTTGCATTTTCCTGTACTTCATAAATATAGGTGCGCCACCTCGAGCCATGGGAGAAGGGAACGCGAAAGGTGCAGGGAATGACCGGAATGTGTGGAGGAGTAAGTGTTTTCGCCATTTTTCTCTGTTTTTCTTAGCTTTAAAAAAGTATTCGATAAAACATACCTCGTTTAGGTTCGTGGAGTGGGTGCTGGAGGTGTAATCTCGTCCGCCTTCTGCCTCCTCTTCAAACTCTTCAACATCCGCATCACCAGGTACGGAGCGAGCTGTGAGTCGTCTTTCCCTCCTATTTCTCCCTCTTATCTTATCACAACTTATCATTCATGCAGACTTCCGCGTACTAGTGTTGAGCACTCGAAATCATCTGTTTTCGAGAACAAAGGAAAATTAGCAACGAAACTGAAAACGGAGACGAAGCGCTTTGTTCTTTTTAGTTTCATCTTTTCGAGTGGTCAACACTAGCGTGTACTATCGTTTATTCGTGACTAATTGTAGAATTTAAACTGTAACATGCAGGAAGCAATTAGTGTCGATGCTCAATTCGAATCAGTCTGCTTATCTCCGTGGGCTGGGCTTCATGTACATCCGATTCTGCCAGCCACCGTCGGATCTCTGGGCTTGGCTCGAACCCTATCTCGTGAGTTACCTTTTTTAAGAGTGCAAATATATGTAGGCCCATCTTCTACCGGGGGCAGAGTGTAATGCTTATCAGCAAAATAAATTTCTTCATTAAAGGAGTATTGGCTAGTCCGGACTAACATGTAATTCATTATAGTCTTGGCGGTGACTGATTTGAAAAAAATATTTACTGCCCCACCTATGGTGCGAATTATAGCTGCTCTAGTGTCAAGAGATTTGTAGTTTCCATTTTTTTAAAAATAAATGTTCTCAGGATGACGAGGACTCTGTGGACCCGCGGTCTGGAGGAGGCGACGAGCTCACTTTCGGACAGGTACGGTAGTCGACACATGTTGATCGAAATATATCGATCCATTCAGATTTGCCGTATGATGCTGACGAAGCTGGACTGGTACGGTACTCTCTTCCCGCGAATTCCTGTCCCGATACAGGTAAATTTACCGTAACAATCTAGATAGATATAAAGATATTTATACATGCTGAACATGTGGTTATAATTGAAAGGGGGATTAGAATTGAAGAATCTGATCAATCGATATTTCAGAAAGATATCGACGAGAAGTTCCGTGAGAGAAATCGACTGATGCTCGAGGAGCAACAAGGATATGAGGGAGAGAGAACGGGATACAATGCACAGAGGTTGGAAGGGAGTGCTGGGAGATAATTTGCTGCCCACGTGTGATTTTGACTGAATTCTATTGTAGACACGCGATTCGTGAGATGGAGCGAGAACACGACAGAAAGAGGAAGGGATCGCCCACGAGGGAAGGAGAGAAAAAGAAGAAGGTGGGAAGGGAGTCGAGCTCATTCTTTTTAATGGGATAGGTGAAAATAGACTCATTGTAATTTTTTTTAAAAAATACGTCAATAACATAATGTATCAAGTCATGTAACCAAATTCAATATGTCGAAAGGTACGTCTACAACGACAACACATGCTCATATTGTGTCGCTTTAATAACTCAGGAGTTGATGGGTAATATTACTGCAAGTATCGGGTAATATTACTGCAAGTATCGGGTAATATTACTGCAAGTAAGAACACGTTAGTAATATCCCTGTAACTTACTTTTTGCTTGCTAAAAAGGCAAATTTGAAGTAAGCAAAAAATAACATTGTAGCAATATTGAAATAATATTACTTTTTTCGTAAGCAGTAACAAAGTAAGTTTCTAGTCAGTTACCAATGCGAAGTAAGTAAAAAGTAATATTGCTGCAAGCACCGAGGTTTATTACTTGAGTACTTCTGGTAACTTACCGCACTAATTGCAGTAATATTAGCCTGCGAAACCAGAGAATGAAAGCACATCTACCGGCTTCTTTGTGTGTTTTTTCATATTTTGCATTTTCAATCTACTCTTTATGTATTTCCTCATTCAGCAAATCCGTTGTGACCACCACCTCCGTCACCACCATTGCAGAAAGCATCGCAAGGAGTGTCCCAAGAGGGCCAAGGCGTACGTTTATTTTTTTATTTTTGTTATTACGTCATCAGAACAGAAAAAACCTGTATGATTGTTGCTTATTTCTTAATTTACATATGGTCTTGATTTTTTCACATAGTTTATTTCGTGTTTGCAGTGCTCGTGCTGCAGCGAAGGAGGCTGAGGAGAAGGAGAAAGAGGCTAATGGAGAGGAGAAGAAGAAGGAGAGCGGAAATGGAAATAATGATAACTGATGAAGTATTCTTAATGAATATCTGTTATCTCAACTAATATTATACTGTTAGACGAACTCTAGCTGTAATCTGTTATGCCACGGGGTTCGGTGACGCGTCTTAATTGATTGATTTGAATATGTACGCGAACCTCGTGGCACAAATCGTCGTATATCCAGTTGGCGTCGACGCCCATTATTACCTTGCAATCTCTCGTTAACACTCATTCGAATGTGATCTCTCGTTCTGATTGGTTGTTTGTATAAACTGTTACAAAATATCATTAATTCGTTTCCGTTTATATACGATCAGTTGTCCCAAACTGTGATCGATACCTCAAATTATTCATGAGATTTAATGCTGCGCTTATGTGTTTTAAATTTGTTCTCCATTTCGCGCTTCCCCTTGGATCAGAGTACGAAATGTGAGACCAAGATCTCTTCATTTCCCACACCACTCAACTTCCGACTGGTGAAGAGAGTTTGTGAAATTAAGAGACCGTGGCATCGCATTTCGCATTCTATTCTGAATTGCTGTAATTCTCTGTTCACAGATGGCCGAAGCTGGTAACTGGTGCTTGATTGAGTCTGACCCCGGAGTCTTCACGGAGATGATCCGTGGATTCGGAGTCAAGGGAATCGAGGTACTGCAACTACAATATCTCGGTGCCTGAAGGGTTGTGGGGAAATCGATTACTTTGTGCCTTCACCCAATTGGGAAAACACACTATGTGGCCGATTTCCTGGCAATCCTCACATTGTAGTGACCAATAACCAAAATAGTACTGGAAGATGCTGTATCGTAGTCCAGTTCAATCGATATTTATGTTAATCGTTTTAATAATTGTAAAATGCTTTATTTGAAGGTGGAGGAGCTTATCGCCCTCGAGCCGGAGTTCTACAAGGAGATTGAGTGAGTGGCAAACTTTTAATTCGAATAGAACATTTATAAAATTCATATTAGATTAGTTTTTTTAAAAATCTTTCATCATCGATTTTCAAACTGCGTGACAATTGAATTACATTCCGCTCATTCAGGCCCATCCACGGCCTCATCTTCCTGTTCAAGTGGAGACAGGGAGACTCGCCCTCGGGCAGCCCCGTCCCCGAGGCGCCCTGCTTCTTTGCCCAGCAGGTACGGTAGAAGGACACGGTAGTGAATGATACATCGGTGGGACAGTATATGCATTTATCCTTTTGTTTTTGAAAAAAAAAGAATATTTTATGTATTAGGGTGGCGGGACGTTTTGGAACCCGGAAAATTTTCCCAGAACTTTTGGGTTACGTTTTTGAACATTTAGAAATACATTTTTGGCAGTTCCAAAACGTGCCATCATTACGTATCCCGGTTGTGTGGTTCAATAGAATCATTTTTTTCTCTGTACTATTCACTTGCAATTATTATTATATTCATTATTATTGCATCAGGTGATTTCGAATGCGTGCGCCACTCAAGCACTCGTCAATCTCATTCTCAACATTGACGATGGAGAGAAGAAGCACATCGAGCTGGGAGAGACCCTCACTGACTTCAAGTCATTCTGTGGAGAATTCGATCCCGCTGTAAGTTTTATTATTCGTTCTGCAGTTTCTCGAAAAAAAGTTTAAAGTTTGATTGCGATTTTTGCAGTGGTCATCAGAGTTGAGAATTGCTCGATACTTTGTTACTGGTTAAAGGGACCAGGCACTGCAAAATAAGTTATCTTTATTTTAAAGAAAATTCTTTTCTGATTAGAATGCAACAAACCGCATATTTTTACGATTTTTTAAAAGGAGTTATGATTTTTTAAAGGTACTCGCGTACCGGGCATTACTGTGTTTAGCGCGGTAAACACCGTAGCGCCCGGTACATCAACACATCTTCAGAACTTTGAAAAATCATAACTCCTTTCAAAAAAATCGTAAAAATGTGCGGTTTTTTGCATTCTAATCAGAAAAGAATTTTCTTTAAAATAAAAATAACTTATTTTGCAGTGCCAGATCCCTTTAATTGTTTTGGAGTATTCATTGCCTGTGTGTTCAGGTGCACAAGAGTGTCAATAGTGTAAAATGCCAATTGCAGTCGCGCGGTCTGTGTCTCTCCAACTCTGACCCCATCCGCACCGTCCACAACTCGTTCTCCCGTCAGCAGCTATTCGAGTTGGACATCAAGGGAGGCAAGGAGGAGGAGAACTACCACTTTGTCTGCTACGTACCCAGACACGGAAAGGTACGGTACCATTAGGTTACGGTATTCTCATAATTTCTTGTTTCGAATATTGACGATTTTACTGTCGATACAATGATTATTGTACAGATTTTGAGTAGTCCAGGCAACATAAATCTTACAACAAAATTAGCCGTAATATTGTACTGCCTGTTGATGATGCAATCTCTCCTCCATCAGGTGTACGAGCTGGACGGTCTGCAGGAGTTCCCCTACCAGGTGGGAGAGTTTGAGGCAGGCACCAACTGGATGGACGTCGTCACGCCCGTGATACAGCAGAGAATCCAGAGGTGGGTTACGAACAAATAAGAAAAAATGACATGATGGAAAACGGGTGGTTATGGTTTGCATGACTTGTACCTAAATTGCATGCTGATGGGCTGTAGATTTGATGGTGAAATGGTGTTCATGGAATAGTTTGATTATTTTAAAATTCTAGACAGAGAGTGTTGATGGTATCATGAAACATGAAATAGGGGGGACTATTAGTTCTCGTTGATTTTTGGACTATTACTGACGGAGTGCTGATTGCAGATACAGCGAGGGCGAGATCCACTTCAATCTCATGGCTGTGGTGGGAGACAGGAAGGACAAGTATGTGAGAAGACTTGAGGAGATCGCCAATGTGAGGATATACACTTTTTTCAATTACAATTTAAAAAAGAGACTTTCTACTAGAAGTTTTATAGACTTTTCATTCTTTCTTTCACTTTTCATTGTCAATTTACCAACGAAAATAAGCAGAATATTTTGGATAGAATAACAGCATAATATTCTTACAATATTTTTTTTATTTCTTTTTCACTGTGTTATGATAATATTATTAATAGTGTTGCATTTATTTTTAATATTTAAATTATTCTAATTCCAGTCGGGTATGGAGACGGAGGACGTGGCTGCGGAGATCTGTGATCTGCAGCAGGCGATCGCCGACCAGGAGGAGAAGACCAAGAGACATAAGACGGAGAATGCAAGGAGGTACGGTAGCATAGGGGATACGGTAGTGATCGTGAAGTGAGTGATTTGATATCACAAAGTATATGGACAACATACATTTTCGCCCGGCCCAGATCTCTCATTTTCACACACTCTCTCGCCTAGCATAAACACGTCAGATATTTCATAAACACGTAAGATTTCTATCGGAAGTTCGATAAAACAGGTCAGATAGGGGACAATTCTTACTAAACTCGACATTCTGCGTATTCCTAGATGGGTCTCGAGTCTCTAAACTGCCTGGTTCAAAAAAGTGTAAACCCAGAATCTGGGCCAACGAAAATGTATGATGGACAAGATATCGAATTGTGCATTTCGCTGTAGATTTATGTTATTTTATTTTTTTCCAACTTGTTGTATACTTTTTCTTCACGACTAACTGTTGGGCTAGTTGATGAGTATGCTGAGAAAGTGTGTAACGCCGATTGATTTTCGTTTCTCTCTCTAGATGTATGTCCGACCTATAACACCAAAGTGCCCGGCGCAATGTAATTGTCCAAAAATATAATTATGTCATCCGATCGCATATTTATTCCTCAGACGCCACAACTACATCCCGCTGATCGTGGAGATTCTGCGCACGCTCGCGAGAGAAGACAAGCTTGTGCCCCTCGTTGAACAGGTACGGTAATTATCGATTACAATGATAGAACTGCGCTTGCTATTATATTTCTTGAATACATCGAGTACTGTAAATGTCTGATGAATAGGTAAGGAGGGACTCTTTCTGAGAGTACGTTGCGTACGGCTATTACTGATGTATATCTTAAAATAATTTATCTATGACCTAGTCACAAAATTTTACAAAATTTAAGAAAAATACGAAGTGTTTTTAAATGAAAAAAAACATTATGATTCACAGGCGATGGAGAAGCAGGATCTGAAGCGGAAGGCGCGTGAGGAACGCGAGGATAAGCTGAAGGCAAAGGCCTGAACACTGCCTAGAACACGGTGGCAATTTGAGATGTACACTGTTCCCCAGCTATCATTTGGTGATTAGTGCACTTTCCCATTTGCCTGTTCTACCCCCTTTGATTCACTTGGACCCAAACATAGATGCAATTGCATTTGTGAGGCATTTCGCGTGTGTGCGCCCGTCTCTCTGTCACTACTGTAGTGGTGAGCGGTGTACCTTTCGATTTGTCTCGTTCCGTTACTTTCCCTGTTTCGCGTTAGTTTCAAACCTTCTTCTTCTTCTTTGAGCAACATGTAGCACTTCATTTCAATCCGAGGTTCAACGGTATACTCATCATTTTTCTTGTGCGTCGCATATGGATCCAGATTATTTGCCCCCAAGCGTTGATCTTTGATCTTTACCCACATTGTGTCTCTATTACCTCATTCTTTTTTGCAACATAGCTCCCTAAATTATTTCCCATGCTAATTATAACCATTGTAATAAGGTAATGATGGTGTAATAAAGTATTTTTTGAATGATTGAGAGAGGATGAGAGTTTGTCTATGCAGTATTGATCTACTGTAAGCTTGCATGGCCATACTGTGAATCGTGAGCGCTTTTTCGTCGTTTTCTGTATTCAATCGTTGACTACTGGCCGTTGTATACTCGTTGGCTGCTACTGTTGACCTACCGTTGTCGGTTAGATGCTGCGCAAAAAATGCTTACGGGCGGAAAGTCGAAGTGCGAATTGTGGTGCAATGAAACATATTAATTCTCGCTATCATCGATTTTTGATTATATTTTGACTCCCAGTATTTTTTTTGCGCAGTACTCGTCTGCATTCTCATGTAGTCCCATATCCATATCTCCCTCTTTTCATCGTCTCTCGTTCCTCTACTGTCATATCCATACAGTGGATTATCTGTTGATGGGTTCAATGGGCCGATGGCAGGACTCTCCTCTCATCTCTCTCTCTCTCTCGACCCTCTCCCCACCCACTCGACCATGAGACGGAGGCGGGGAATGATCGTTGATCTCGCCCTAGTTCCGCCCTTGTAAGTCTACCGGAACGGGTCTGGGAGTACTTGTGCTCATTAGCAAGCGGGACAAAGGTAGAGAGAGGTCGTGTAGGCTAATTTTTTCGTTCGAAGACGGGGGGATACTGTGAGCATTATTGATCGATTGTTTCTTGTTTGAGTACGGTATCAATATCGCTGCTTATTATGGTAGAGGGGGGTCGAGAAGGGCGTAGTAACCTGCCGTCCGTCGTCCCTCTGTGTGATTACTACACCCCGCCCAGTGTTTCTTCGCCTTCTCTACTCACTTCTCTCGACAATGTCGATTCGTGTCATCACTCATTTCATCGTCTCTCTCTCTCTCTCTCCCCCTCTCTCTCCCTCTCCACTCTTGCAGACCTGATCACACTGATTCATTGAAGTTGCAAGTCCCCCCCCATTTTCTCAATGCGAAAAGTGTCAAGAGAGGAGAGTGTTGTGATCTACGTTTATCTCCCCCTTCTACTCCATTCACAGAGTCAAATTGTCCTTGAGCAGGGGGTAATAGTAAAGAGAGAGAGAGAAAGAGAGAGAGAGAGAGTGAGCGGAGGTGGGAGGTTACCTCCTTATCTGCCTGCCTTCCCCGCCTTTGACTCCTATACAGTCGGCATTGTTGCCCCCCCCCCGTGTTACTAGAATCTGTAATCTGTTGGGATAAAATTGGTAGATTTTTCGGCACCATCATACATAGATGGGCCTGCCTTTTTACATGGCTACCCTAAACGAGGATAGTAAATTGCTGTGAGCTACCGCATTTTAAAATGCAGACACCATCTCGATTTGGTCCATATTGATTTGTTCGCTCCCCACAATGCTAGATTGATCGCTGATTATAGATTGGTCTGATCAAGCAGTGTATTATTCCTCGCCCGTCGGAGTTGCATCGCTAAAGTCTCCCTCTCTCTTCTCTTTCTCTCATTGCACTGACCACCACTTGAATCTCGACTCGATCTCCATTCAATTCAAGGGTCGGGAGAGGGGTCTCTTCATCTCACGACGCCAATCTCAATTACTCCCACCCTTGCGCCTCTCTCTCTCTCTCTCTCTCTCTCTCTCTCTCTCTCCTTCCCTCCCTATCAGTCAACACAGTTATCAGCGAGTGTTGTTGTGGCTGTAGCAGTAGTGAAAGTTATCACTTGGCACGATGCCAGCATTTGAATAGGATTCAAACCGCGTGTCTCCAGTGCCCAAATGGCGACTGTTATCAGTAGTAGAGAGATAAGAGGAGAGTGTCTCCCACTCTCACGTAGCAGTTTGCATTCTAGTGACGTATCATTTTTACGCGAGCTGAAAGATTTCTGTGGTAAAATAGAAACCTACCTGATTTTAGCAGAATTTCGTAAGGATTTACGGCTTCAATACGTTGTGCGTGGTTGGTTATAGGGCAGAATCTTGTACCCGAACGTGTGGAATGCTATACAATTTTCTAGACTTATTATTAAGGTTATTCTGGTTCGGTAACCGGGATTCTCAGATAATTGCCTCGATCACATTCCATTGCGTATCGCGTTTTTATGACTGTATGGCCTCTCCTTCTCTCTCTCTCTCTCTCGTTTCCCATCAGAACCAACCGTGACCGATCTCTCTTCTTATTTACGCCATTATCTGTCATCATCTCTACACACACCGGTTTCATTCCCTCAACTGATCTCTCTCGGTGCATTGGTGTTGCAGCTATACTATTTGGTTTTGTTAGCCGGCGGTGCAGTATTGTAGAACCTGATTCGCTTCGAATATTCATCTTGTAGTTTCCTGCAGTCTGATGCTTGTTTCACTGACCTACCCTTGTTCTGGATCAGTGTCCTTCAACTTTTTCTTGTCCTCACCCTTGCTCCTCTGATTTGTCTCTCTCATCTTTTTTCCTGAGTTGACGGAGACATTTCGGAGAGAAAGGCAGCTTCCATCGGGAGATTATCGATAGAGAGAGAGAGAGAAAGAGAGAGAAAGAGGAGGGAGGTGGTCAGAGGGGAGGTGATCGGAGGGGCAGAGAGAGGGAGAGGGGAGGTGAGATGATGAGAGTCGCCGCTCTCTCTCTCTCTCACGGGAGTATATTTGTGTGTAGATGCGTGTGTAATCACGGATCGGAGAGAGAGAAAAGGAAGAAGAATTGAAGTGAAATGAAAGAAGAAGAAGGAGAATACTACAGGTGAACCATGAAGGGGAGGTTGAAGATTAGGGATTCTGAATTAACGTTGTGCACGTTAACTGAACTGATCGCGATAATATGTTGGATGAGTACTATTTTTCCCGAAAAAAAACTTCTTAAAAAGTTATCGTTCAACCACAATAGTCTTTGAGATGATATTCTTTTTAAGAAAAAAAGTAGTTCTCATCCGGCGGTGATTATCCGACATAGTATTTACTATGATCTGGTTTCATCTCTCCGATTCGTGGTTACGCACGCATCTACACGAAAATATGCTCATTGCTTATCTTCAATCTAGTGAGTTATGCCGCCCACTCAATATTCCTACAGTTCTGTGTGTTGATCTACCACAGTCTGAATCCTTCCGATACTTCTTCTCGTCGTACAGTGAGAGATTGCAATTCATGCACAGACGAATAATACCTGTGGTGCATTCATATTCACGCTTTTCCACTCTGTTGCCCTCCTTTCTCCTCCCAAAGAGTCTGTCTTCTTCCCTCTCGTATGAGCCCCCTCTCTTCTTCCTCTTTTTGTCACTGACCATTCAAGGTTCGCAAAGAGAGAGAGAGACGATAGGAATAGAAGAGTCTCTCTCTCTCTCTCTCTCTCTCGGGCTATATTGGGAGTGTGGGAAACCATAGTTTTAGAAGAGAGGATTTAGATTGCGAACGGTGATGAGAATTTGGAGGAGTCGCATCATAGGGAACAGTCGGGGAAGTTGAAGCCTTAAAGCGACTAGAATGGATGACCCGAATTTTGGGATCCAGAGGCATAGGTCAAAAGGGTGCGTTGGGAAAAGTCGAAAATGTGGGTTGGGTTTTTCAAAAAATGGGCATGAAACACCGAAAATGTGGGTTGGCTTTTGAATTTTTTTCTCAAAATCGAAAAATGTGGGTTGGATTTTTCGATAATTGTCTTTGAAAATGCCAAAATGTGGGTTGGCTTCGTCGTTTTTCACGTTCCTTTTGACCTATGTCTGGAGGACCACTAAGCCAGACTTTTTGAATAGCTAAACAAATTGTTATCTTATCAGCGTTCTGCAGAAATATTCCTACAGTAGGTGTAAAACGAAATATTGCGCCCGCTGTGATAATGTATGTTCTAAGCATTACTGTGAAGTCTCTGAAGACATCACTCTGTGTGAAATGTAATTGCTCCTGCAGAGATGGCTGTGTTGATAGAAGGGGAGACGGACGATGTCCCATTTCTCACCTTCGATCCCTTCTCATTCTCACACCCAATCTCTCTCTCTCTCTCTCTCACTATCACAACTTGCCATCTCTCTCATCCACTCCTAGCATCGGCCGGATGCCAAATTGATGTGTTTCTTCTAACGTGTGATTCGGGGTTTCAAATTCACTGCTTCATGGGCTGATTATTTATTCGCAGTTGCCATTACTATCGATGCTGAACTATTTAATATATTCTTGGCAGATGCATAACCACTGCATTGACATCTATTTCTTTACTCTATTCTTCTTCACTATTTGTCCATCCATCCATCCATCTAAACTCGCGCCGGTCCTCATCTAAACTCTGTGTCGGTCTTCAAGGAGGTGGAGGTAGTATCACCCCCCCCCCTCCTCCTATCAGAGTGCGGGGGGGGGGTATCGGTTACCCCCTGAGGGGGTTCACGAATGTGCCCCCCCAGACTTCAGACACCAATTAGGCACACTACCAAACAAGTCCCTGCAATGCTTTCTATTTGGAGCCGCAATTCGTATTATACGGCCCTTTTTCAATTTCTGCGAGTCGCCTTTCTATATCGAGTATCCAGCCCACCACTGTTCGTATCTCTCAGAAGAACAATTGTGAGATTTTACGGTAGAAACCTGAAGGTTTAGCTGATAATCTGTGCCCCTCGTTCATTTTTCCTTCCAGCTTTGCCCTCTAATCGTCACATTTGATACTGTTCTTTTTGCACATGCCGCTTCTCCTCATCTCCCCCCCTCCTCCCACCTCTACCTCTCTGCCCCTCTCCTCCCGCCTCCCCTCCATCTCACCTCCTCCTCTCTCTCCTCTCCCCCTCTCTTCCCATCCGTTATCTGTGGCCGGTCGACTGACCTCCATGTTGACATAAACGGTATTTGTCTTCTTCTTCCCCTCTTTCCTCTCCATCTCTCTCTCTCTCTCTCTCACTTTGTCTCTTGCTTCAAGAGACTTTACTTCTCTCTCTACCTCTCATCTAGCCTCTCTCACCCCCCGTAGTAGTAGTACTACTACGTACGAGATGGCCTACCGCTGCGATATTGATTACCGATCATTATGGGTGGTATCTTTAGATGACCTTCTGACGATATCCGTTATTGGAGGGCACGGAAGGACAGGCCAGGGTCAGGTATTTGTGCTATCTCTCTCTCTCTCTCTCTCTCTCTCTCTCTCTCTCTCCGTGAGACAGAGACCAAATCCCCATACCTCGTCTACCTCCTCCCAACAACCCCTGCCCCTCTAGAGGCTGAGAGTAGGAGGTAGAGTTACTCTGCTTACTCCATAGCTGGACAGGGGAATGAATACTGGTTGAATATCTATTCATACCTCCCCCCCTTCTATTTTTATGCGTGTGTGAGGTGGTCAGCTGACAAAAATTTATTTCGAAATCTGCGTTCTCGGTTTCATTTTGACGAATCTCCGTGATTTATTAAGAAATTCGAGGTAAAAGGATGTGAGCAGTAGCATTTTCCAGGTATTATCGATAAAAATACATGCCAACCATGCGACGCATTTGGTATGCCCTTATTCCCAACCTGATATTGACTCTGAGTCATTGTAACGGTGTGTGCATCAATAAGATGCAATCAAACTTTCGTCCTCCTCCTCTTCTTCTCTTTTTCTCTCTCTCTCTCTCTCTCTCTCTCTCACCCCTCTCTTCACTTCATTCTCGATATTGTGCATGGGACTGTGAGGAGGGTGGTGACTCACCTTCTCCCGATTTCACCTTTTTCCCCTTCTCTATTCTCTCCTCCCCTTCCTCGTTCTCTCTCTCTCTCTCTCTCTCTCTCTCCTCTCCATTCTTCTCTCCTTCCTTCCTCCACTTATTTCTATCGTGGGTCTCCATAGCTACTGTCCGTGTTGAGTTGATCAACGCGAGAGTTGAGAGTGGGTGCATGGATATTTCGAAAAGGCGCCTTTTGATAAGCTGAAAAGGTGGTGGTGATATAGCGGAAGTACGACATTCTGTCAGATCCTATTCGACAGAATGCCGAGTTTCTGTACAGTTAGAGAGTGCGAGAATGGCTTGTATATGGGCAATGGTCTCACCACGAATTTACTTTTGGCACTTTGCCAAGACCTTCATGAGAAGCACCAGACTCATCGTTATTTCTTGAACTTTTGTCTGAAGTTTGTCGCGAACTGCTAAAGCCCAGTTCCAACCCCATTCATCTCCCATTTAATAGGTGGTAGAAGGGTGCTTTTAACTGCTGCTTCGTTTGTTGCTCTTCTTTACTCTCTGAATGACTAACTGATTCTTCTTCGTTCTTCTTTCTCTCACTGTCTCTCTGTGTGTCTGTCGATGAGTCGTTTCCCACTGTTGACCGCACTGTTCTGAGAGGAGAGTGAGCGTGATTATCGGTACTACGCCGGATGAGAACCAAAATAGTATTCGGGAGAAAATTTCAAATAGAATGCTATCTTTCAGAGAGATAGTACATTAAAGATGGCTACTTTTTTCCGAAAACTATTATGGTTGTCATCCGTAGGTGAACTTCCGGTGTACTGTTATCTTAGATTATGGAGTGGGGGCATGTTTTCAACCACCACCAAACATTTTGTCACGCGGAGAATTCGGCTTATTTCAAAATCATATTTTCGGAGATCTGATTATAGCCAAGTCCCATAAACTATCCGGATGCCAATCAATTCTTAATACCATCTTCATCTTTTTCCTAGATAGATTTTGTGTCTTAGTATTGCCCGTTCAATAATTAGTGCGCAAACATTATCTATTTATAACATGTATGGGCAATAAACGTTTTCTCTGCAGTTTACAAAAGAGATAATCAGAGATTTCCTTTATCTGAACTTAGCCTTTTAACTGATTTTAGCTAATTCAACCTGCTCCAATTCGTATTATCGCATTGGCGCATTCACTTTGTCGTCCTTCTTTTCTTCTCCCTATTTCCAATCGCCCCAGGCGGCATTTCTTTGCGATTCGAAATCCAGATTGAATACTCTACTTTCTCTCTGATCTCTCTCTCTCTCTCTCATCCTCCCTCGATTGAGTAACGTGCCGGTCAAGGTTTGTGTCTCGAGAGATGCGAAGTCTTGACAAGAATCGCCCGTCCTACCTCTCTCTCTTTCTCTCGCCGTCTCTCCGTCTTACACACTCTCTAACCACCAGATCAGCACACGCGAAATTTCGAAGTAGCCGATAGGGATCTAGGAGGCGCAGCATGACTTTGCATCTCTCTCACTCTCCCTCTCTCTCTCTTTCTCTCTCCCTCTAGCTACCCCTCTAGCTCGCCTAATGAGAATGATTTGGAAGGTGGAAGGAGGGAGACCTGGCTGGGAGAGAGACCTTTCATGACCTTGTATCTCCCTCTCCCTCCTCCTCTCTGTTTTCTCTCTCTCTCTCTCTCTACCGTTCCCTCTCCTTCCCTCCAACCGTTGTTCATAGGTGGCAGATCACTCAGTCAGTGGCAAGCAATCGACCGATCCCGGTGGTTTGATGTTTCACTCCATTGGTATTAGACCAATGCAGGGTTAGATATTCGATATTGACTGGTGGTCTGTAATAGTGCGAGAAAATTCTACAATGACGGTTCGCGTTTCTAATAAAATTTCGAGAATTTAGCATAAAAGTCGGAGGCCCTCAGCTCAAAATCTTCGAATTTCCCAGCACATCACTGTATCAGAGACCCCTCTTGAGGCGCCCGATGGCTCGCTTGTGTTGTGTATGCAGACATCCCCACACTCGCATACCATTGATAGTTCAATCAATGGGTCTCTCTCTCTCTCTCTCTCTCTCTCTCTCTCCACCACCTCCCCTTATCTCTCCTCCCACCTTCTCCCCCTCTCCATCTCGTCTCTCGCCCATCTCTACCATAAACGTACAGTCACCGATGCTCTCTTTCTCTCTTGCAACATCTTCTGATCACAGTCAATCGATAGTCGTGCCAGGACCCTACCCGAGTCTCCCCCTATCGATCGATCGGGCACACCTTTCTTCCTTTCCTGTCTCTCTCCCCCTCCCCCTCCACCTCTCAATCTCCCTCGTGCTACCTTTATCCACCTTCCTCCTCCCCCATAGACCCCGATCTCTCTCTCTCTCTCTCTCTCTCTCTCTCTCTCTCCCAATCTCTGCCCTCTCATTAACCGTATTCTCACTGCTAGACTAGTCATCATTCGTTCATGCTATTCAATGGCGGGGGTTTATTGGTGGTCCGTACAGATTCATTCACATTTCTCTCCCTTGATCCAGTATTACGCAGTTATCTTCGATATACTATAGTTCTCTTTTTCTCTTGCATTTTCGCGATGTTTTCTTTAGTCCTTTCAACATTTTTTTACATTTCTTTTTTTCCTTTTCTAATATCTTCCCAACATTCCGTTCATTCCTCTTGACCTACTCATAGCCAAACTTCCAGAGAGGATCAGGGTGAGAGAGTGTGCAAAAGTGAGAGAGACCCTCTTGATTTTGCGCACTCTCTTACCGATATTAGTTAAAATCGGTTGGAATTATGTTAAAGGGACCTGGTACTGCAATTGAAGTGAATTTCAGATTAAAGAGAATTTTCTTCCGATTCGAATGTGAAAACCGCATATCTTTACGATTTTTTTGAAATTAGTTATGAATTTTCAAAGATCCCGTTTCAGGCCAGAATGACCCGGCGCTACTGTGTTTAGCGGCTAAACACAGTAGTGCCGGGTCATTTCAGCCAAAAATGAGACCTTTGAAAATTCATAACTAATTTTTAAAAATCGTAAAAATATGCGTTTTTTTGCATTTTAATCGGAAGAAAATTCTCTTTAATCTGAAATTCACTTCATTTGCAGTACCAGGTCCCTCTAATGCTCACACTCCCGCGCATCAAGTTTGAACTCTCCGCGACCTCAATTTTTTGTTGTAAATCGCCACTCTTTTCCCTCAATGTTCTATGCAACTTTTTTTTGCGCTATGTACTAGCATGCACTTCCCCACTGTTTTCCCTACCTTGCTCAGTAATTGATCGATAATTGCAGCTGGCAAGCGGATCGAACTGAGTACGGTAGAGTAGACCACACCGATCGACGACTGACTACAATGGCGAGAGCCAGAAGCGAAGGTGGGTGCAGTGATTGATTTTACAGTAATCTATGGGAATCGGAAACAGGGTCATTTACCAGTATCATGTGGGTTATTTTGCATTAAAAATGTTGATTCCGATTATAACGGGAGGAAAGGACCACTTGTCGGTATAAAATATGGTGTAGTGGTATAGTATCTGTGAAGCACGGATTGGGAGGGGCTGGTATTGGTATATTAGCGAGCCTATATGTATTGAGTCTTATGTGTATTGTGAATCTCTGACCAGTTTCTTCCATACTAGATCTTAGGATCTGATCAACTCTCTCTCTCTCTCTCTCTCTCTCTCTCTCTCTCTCTCTCCCTTTCTCACATTCGCTCATGATGACTGGCTGAACCATCGAAGCGAGCCGAAGGAATGAGAATGAGTGAGGAGAGGGAGAGAGAGAGAGAGAGAGAGAGAGAGAGAGAGAGAGAATGAGAATGGGTTTGTAAGCGGATACGGGGCCACCCCTGAGGGGGGGGGGTGGCTGAGATAGGAGGTAGAGATGTGGAAGAATGGTAGGCAGGTAGGGGACAGAAAATATTACTCCGAAATGAAGAAGGAAGTAAATCCTCGAAAAAAATATTTTGGTGGCTCCTAAATTCACTCCTCGTGCAAAGCCTGAGAGGAAGATCCTCTTTCTAAGTGTGTTTCGCACCGGTCACATCGCTGAGTCACCCGAGGGGGGGAATCCCACCAGGGGTCAGAGCTATTCGAGAGGAGGAGAGTGAGAGGAGATCTGGTTGTGCTCCTGCTCAGAAGCGTTGATGTCATTGGTCAAACGGGGCTCCCGAAGCGGGCGTAGCATTAATTTCGATTAATTTGCACGAAAATGGCAATAGACATGCATTTTGTATGCTCTGTATGATCTTGTGCTGTTCATAACTGCATGTCCTACTTGCTGTACATCTGATTGATGCGTATTCTCGAGTGGTCTAGGCTACTTCGCCTGCTCAAATGAGTCACTGTGTGGCGCCGGTGAAAGAAGTAATTGGAATATAATGGAAGGAGGGGAGAGAGAGAGAGAGAGAGACGGTGGAATCGTATCGCTGATGAGTCAGTCGCTGGCTGGCAGGAAGACGAGAGGAGAGACCTTTTGAGAAGGAAGAGATGATCGAGCGATGATGATGAGCAATTCCCGCTCGCTTTCATCATTCGGCCGACGTTCCGAGAGTGAGAAAGAGAGAAGGAGAGAGAGAGAGAGAGAGAGAGAGAGAGAAGCAGAGAGGGTATTTATCATACCTTCTCTGCTTGACTGGCGCTGATATAACTAACAGAAGCCTATACAATACAGCTCTTTTTTGTAAAGGAGTCTGTGCTTGCTTCCTCGGAATCAGAAACGTTCGAAAGCTAATCGGCATCGCTGCAGCCACGGTGGTATATCATCACTGGAAGGAGTTGCTCATTATCTGGGTCATTGAGTGTATCTACACGTTGTACGGGAGAGTGAGGTCTACTGCATGTGTCCACACTTTCAATTGCATCGCCTTGCAAGGAGAGATACCGGGGAGCTCAGTCTCTATTTACAGTGATGAGTCACTCTGGGAGGAGAGAGAGAGAGCTTCTCTCTCTCCCCCTTAAGGCAGAGCAGATCAGAGAAAGAGTGTGAGAAGAATGGAAAGAAGAAGAAGAATGTGTCTTCTTCACCTCCATGATTTGACTCGTCTCTCTCTCTCTCTCTCTCTCTCTCCGATCACAGAGGGAGACCGACCGCGCAGTGTGTGCGTGTTTGTGGAATGGAATGGAGGGAATCCCCAATCATTGGGCTGATTGTGTCTATAACTCTCCCTCCTTTCCTCCCTTCCCTTCCCTTATAAGGGAATTACCTGAGAGAGAGGAAACTGGGCGACATGAGAGGTGATGATTGGTTGACAATCAGTGGTGGATATAGATGGAGTGTGACGAATGGAATGGAAAGTGATCTACAGGAGAGATGAGAGTGAGGGGCTGTGATGGGAAATTTGTGTCCACTATTCTCTTTTTCCCAACCGAGAAGTTGTATGACTCGAAAAAGTCTAGAAATGTGCAGGAGGATCAGATTAGGAAGAATATCTTCCTATTCGATCAGTTTCCAGCAACTTGCGATATTGGTCTGACCAGTTTAAAAAATATATATATTTTCCTGATCATATTGACAAAAATGTCAGAAATAACGATACTGGACGAAAATTTGCGGATGCGGAGAGAATAGAGGGAGAGAGGTGGCATGATGACAAGTGCATCTACATAAATGACCAGTGTTTTATTGTTGTATTGGATCTGCATGTGAATGGGGTGGGGATCTGTCTACACGTGTAGTGATAGAGGGACATGAGTCACGGGATATGTGATACATGTGACAGATTGGATGGGGGGGGGAGTAAACACTGTAAGCCCCGAGGAAGATCGGATCAGAGACGGGCTTCGAGTATTGCTTCGCATCTCACAAGGAAATAATTCTACTACTCCATAAGTCTAAACTGGTTAGCGACGACTTCAAAGCCTTATAGGCGCAGGGGAGCGAGCCGTTTAAACTTTGAAAGTCGTCGCACGACAGCCCAGAAGTCTAGTCGTAGACTTATTTAACTCTGAGATTCTCCAGCGTTCACTTGCCATTATCTCTCTGATTTATCAGCGGAACGTTTTATGATTTCGAACGAGTGTTCGTGAATTAGTAATAGCAGTCGGATGCACACAAACGGACTACTACACGAAGATGAGATTGAGGAGTGGGGTAATAAGAGAGGGGATTGATTGATGGATATCGAATGGACGAGAGTACTTCTGCCTCTTCCGCCCCGATCTCTCTCTCTCTCTCTCTCAGTGGTTGTTCGACTGATGGCAGCAAGGGAAAAGAGAGAGAGAGAGATGAAGAAGACAGCAGCAGTTCTTCTCTCTCCCTCCCTCACTCAGTCCCTCAATATTCATCGAGTCTGCAGTCTGTCGTCTTGTTCTTCTACTACAACCACTTGATCGTCTATTCCGGGATCAGATTGGAGAATGACTCGGTGATCTACCCATTTATCGATCGATGGATACGAGTCTGCCAGAGTACGTGATAGAGGAGGGCGAGGGGACTTTCGTGCTGAGACGAGCGGGCAAACCACCGCGACCACTCCGACCACCCGTCCCAGAGAGGAATGAGGAGGAGAAGAGGAGAGGAGAGAAGGAGGAGAAGAGGAAAGGAACGAGTGATGGAGAGAAGAGAGAAGAGAGGAGAAGAAAGGAGGGAAGAAGAGAGAAGGAGGGAACGATGGTGATACCGATGATTATGGAACCACCAGAGGAGAAGCGGAGGAGGAAGAGGGCAAAGGAGTGGAGGAGAGTGAGGAGGAAGATTGATGGTGAGGATGGGGGGAGAGGAGTACTGTATGCTGAATATTTTATCTGAAAATATGTTTTATGCTATTACAATTTTAAAATTATACGTTCATGGAAAGGACTGTTTGTCCGTGTACTCCCCTTCATACCTTGGCGTGATCTTGCTTTATCATGCTCTCTCGCCTGTGGAACGTTTCATTGTTTGTGGACGGTTGCATAGTATGTTTTTTGGGATTGATGGGATTGGAAGAGAAATTAAAAAAAGAATGATAGGAGTTGGCTGGGACGAGAATATTCTGCAACTTGTTTTTGATTTCGTTCTTCCGAACGAAACGTGATGTTCATCTGAACACAGCAGATGACAGGTATTTCTGACTCTGCTGTTGTAGTTGTGAGAAGAGAGCGGCGGTGGCGGGCAAATTATGAGTGGCGCTCTCTCGAGGAGAGGGGGGGGGTGACACAAGGGATGATAGATGGATGGAGTTGTCTTGAGACGGAAGAGAGAGGGAGAGAGAGAGGGAATAGGAGGAGAAGGTGGGCTGAGGAAGGACGGGTCAACTGGGTGAAATGGTGGACATTTTTGCCAGTTTAATGGAGAAAAAAAGAGTGCGAAAATATTTTTAAAATTGAGCAACTAACATGACAAATGAGAAATAAGTTTCGAGAATAATCGAAAAAACGGTGAAAGTTTACCAATTGAATGGGAAGACGGTGTGAAGATGGACAATGGGGATGGATTTTGAAATTTAAATTGAGTATTTTGCAGAAGCGCATCAGGCGCTCGAGCAGATCGAGGACTTCCATGAGCAGCTGAGCAGAGATCCACGTGAGTTTAGTTATTATTTTATTTTAATTAGTCTATTTCCCTTAATTAATTATATTAAAAACTTAGAAGACCCAACTAATTACTCGTCAAATGGAGTTATAATCAATCGATAATCTTCAAAAGATCAATCGATAATCTCTCTCAGGTGACGACGAGTTTCGCCGTGTGATCGAGGCGCTCATCAAGTGCTTCAAGGACAATCTATTCAGCGCACTCTTGGGTAATTTTATTTACTTTATTTCTTTTTATTTATAAAAAAATGCATTTTAATAAAAAAATTTGTCCATTATTTCTACAGTTCTTCGGTATTTCTACAGTATCTTATTTTATTTTGTTTTGCATTTATAAAAAAAATATTGTTTTATTTGGTCTATGAGTTCTACAGTTACTTTGAGTTACTGCAATGGTGCGAGTAGTCTGTACCGGAACATTGGATTTTTATCTGGTTTTTTCCCTTGAAACTCGGCAGAGTAAAAAATATAATTGCGATGAATTGCAGAGTTGCAAGACCTGTATGACCACACATTGCTCAATGGAGGCAAGAGCCACACTGACAAGATCAGAGAGGTACGGTTGTTTTTGTTTGTTTTTGATATCGCACTGATCGGTACAATCAAGAAATAGCATGATCTGATCAATGTAAGACTGGTATGGAGCAGTAATGTCGCTGGTCCAGAATCTCGCTCGCGATAGTATGAACAAAAAAAAAATAATGGAAGGCATGCATCTTTAGTAGCACTAATTTTATATTTATATTGTTTTAAGGTGCGTCGTCTTGTCGACCTGTGGCAGCAGCGGCCTCCCATTGGCAGTGGAGCCAATCTGCATATGGGAGGAGGAATTGGAGGAGCGACGAGTGGAGGAAGGAGATCCGCACTTGATGTGACCAACTTTTTCTGTTTTAGCCACCTATGCTTTCTCAAATTCCCGCACTCTCGCTTCCCACCCTATAGGTGAGCAACTGGTGGAGAGTGAGAGAGTGTGTAGTTTTGAGAGAGAGCTAAAACTAGAGAAGAGAGAGATTGTATAGTGATGATGCAATTGGGAGCATAGGTCAAATTGGTTCTCGCTAGCGAGGATAGGCACTTCTGCATGGCGTCCAGGCCATGTCGGCAAACGAACATTTTGAGTGTTACATGTACTTCTGACCACTTTTTTGGCACATTTATTGAGAATTGGGCAACATGCACTTCGGCACGCGATTTTTTTTTTTGCATTTTTGCACGAGATATCTGCGAAAACCCTATTTGACCTATGATTGGGAGAGATTGTAAATAGTTGTACGCCAATATCACCATGTGATTGATTCACGAAATATTTTTAGTTTCTTTGGCATGTTGGTGAAACGGTGATGTGATGGGTTATGTACCTCTAACGCGGTGAAGGGGCACGTGCTCGTAAACTATTCAATCAATAATCAAGAAGGTAAACAGGAGTGATTACTGTAATTGCAGGATCGAATCGGGTTCATCGATTCGTACGGGAGTGGGGCGACGTCGGGCATCGGAGGCACGCCCTCTGCTGGATTGAATGGAAACTCGTCACAGCATCAGGTGAGGAGGGGGTGGGGGGGTGACTGGGTTGTAAACAGGAAATAAGTAACATCTTCACAGCCGAATTTATTCAATGACTTTGTAATGATTGTGATTAATTGTTTGAGCAATCAGTGAAAATATTCAAGTCGGGTTTGCGCTTTGCACGCTACGTACAGGTACGAGTGTAGTGGGAGGTCTCAGTGTTAGGTAGCCCTGTGTAGGATTAACGCTAATACAACTATGCAGATGGAATTATCATTTTGTTCCTCTTCGAATATCTCTGTTTCTAATAAAAAAATAATAACTGCAATGCTGTGGAGATGGGCAGGCGGGGTTTGCGATTTATCTACTGAGTATAGGCACAATTGTGATGGGAGTGTCATTGTAACACATATTTCTGTGATTAAAAACATTAATACTAATACAACTATTGATATGGAAAATAATAATTTTTATATTTATTTGTTAAAATGTATCTATTTTTCTAATAAACAAATTAGCGCA
Source organism: Pristionchus fissidentatus (assembly GCA_036245785.1). Lineage (NCBI taxonomy): Eukaryota > Metazoa > Nematoda > Chromadorea > Rhabditida > Neodiplogasteridae > Pristionchus > Pristionchus fissidentatus. The sequence continues at coordinate 10,830,525 of BTSY01000006.1, forward strand.
ATGTAACTATGGAGATAGCCAAGCGGGGTTCGAGCTTCATCTACTGAGTATAGCTACAATTGTGATGGGATGTTTCAGTGCCAGGTAGCCCTTCAGTACTATAAATAAAATAATTACAGCTAATCGAATTATGGAGATGGAATTTTTTTTAATTCTTCGAATTTATCTCTGTATCAAATAAAAAATGCCCGCAATGAAACTGTGAAGATGGTCAAGCGGGGTTTGCGCTTCACCTACTGCTTATAGGCACAAGTGTAGTCAGAGGTATCAGTACGATGAGGTACAGTTTGTTATACTAAAATTAATTATAGTTGTGAAACTAAATCGTCTAATTGCAGTCCTCCTACTCCTCGTCTCACGTCGTCCGCGAGACGTCTCGTCATCTGACGAGCGACGGATGGAATACGCACGAGACGGTGTCGAGGACACTCGAGACACCCACGGGAGTGCACACTGAGACCACCCAGGTATGGTAGAGTGGGGGGGGAATACGGTGGAAGGATCTCACGGGTCGGGTATAGTGGGGATTACGGTAGAATGACCACCCTGGTAGGTAGGATGGGGGATGATGCGGTAGTGTTGGGACCACCCAGGCAGGGTATGGGAGGTGATGTAGTAGTCACTCTGCTATACGGCAGGGAAGAGATACGGTAGAAGAAGATTACAATTAGTATGTGATTTGCAGCGCAACGGCATGATCGACGAGTTTGGCCGCCATTGGGAGGTGGAGGATATCGTGCTGGAGAAGGTGAGTGGATTGAGTGGTTTGACAATTGGAGGAACTTTTGTTTCCCTTCCTGACGAAGGTCCACTAAGAAATAAAGAAGAGTATTGTTAATATTTCTGAGAGTGGTGTTAGTAATATACAAAGACCTTGTGTGATGCTAGAGCGAGAAGGACATGTGCTAATCTCCTCTCACTCTGATATCTCCTCAGGGTCGAACGGGTCTCGGCTTCTCGATCACTGGCGGCAACGATCAGCCCGATCAGCATGGAGATACCGCTGTGTGAGTCGAGAATTATGATCTTTGATCTTTGAATGTAGATAGTTAGTTGCATTATTGAACTCCTGCACGAATACTTAATGCATTACCCTCTTGAATTTGACGTAATAATATATTTTAAAATGGATTAAGAAAACACATTTGATCTTTGATCTCTTCTTTCAGCTACGTCACAAACATCATCGACGGAGGCGCCGCCGCGGCTGACGGACGCATGCAGTAAGAAATTGTTTTATTATTATTATATTAAGTCTTTATTTTTTTAAATAGTCGGCATTCCCTGGCGCTTTGCCGCTGCACGACTGGGTTATGTTGCCAGATGAATTGGATGCTACAGTGATCAACGATCTTCCGCTTTACTAAACTGAGTTCATTTGTCAACGACTGAACAAAGGAATGCTAGAGAATTTGAACGCCATTGCATAGCAAATGCGCTTATTTTCGTACCAGTGCTGATGGTCTTTATTTCAAAAATATTTCGAAATAGTCAGCATTCCCCGGCGCTTTGCCGCTGCACGACTTGGTGTTGTAGCCAGATAAGTTATATGCTGCAGTGGATTACCTACAATTCCCCTTAAAATATAATTGTTCAATAATCACCTAATCTCTAAATCATCTTCTCTGCAGACGCAACGACCAGATTCTCGGAGTGAACAGCACAGACACGGCGAATGTCCCCCACGCGGTGGTCGTCAATGCACTCAAACTGGCTGGAAACATTGTCAAACTGGTGAGAGAGACAGACGTGATCTTTGATCTTTCCCCCATTCACTCCTTATAGAGATGTTATCAATAAATTGAGTACTGAACGATTTAAATGCGGTCAGAGCTCCCGTTTGATTTGCCATCGAATTCAAAAGCTAAGAAAATAAAAAGAAAGGTATAAAGACGGTTATTGGTAGCGTCTTCGTCGTCCCCGTCGTGAGTTGGTGGGAGACACGACGTCCGCCTCTCTCCTCCCCCCACTCGGAGGGCGGTCGTCCCTCCATGGATCGACCTCTGCCCTCTTCACTTCACCGCAAACTGGTGAGTTGACTGTTTTATCTCCATTTAAAAGTGTAACCCGCAATGATAATGACAATCTCGAAATATTTCAAAGTTATAGAGCGGCTGAAACATGAAAGTGCGTAGGATGGGATCTAAAGAGAATTGGGGGAAGTAAATGAAGGTTTTGAATGCCAATTCTACTCCCTGTTCTTCGTTCCAGGTGTTCCCTCCTACCCTCCCCCTCCTCCTCCTCCCGCCCATCACTCCTCCTTCACATCCATCCCCGTGCAGAGGAGTACGGCGGAGATTGAGAGATTGGCCAGACAACCCGGAGTGAACAAGATTGATTTGTATAAGGTGAGTGGAGAGAGAGAGGAGAAGAATTGATTTGATCTAAAAAATTATTGGATACTTACAACACGACGATGTTTTTTTTGCGAAACGAAAAGATATGAAAGAACCCAACCATTAATTTGGAATTTTCCTACCTGCCTTTCCAACTATGGAAGGGCGATTGGTGTTTCATGGGGAGGATGTGCACGATACAATATGTGATAGATGCTGATGGTGTTGTGTACTTTTCCCCTACTTGTACATGTTTAATTTATCCCATCGTCAGTCCTCTGGCGGTCTCGGTTTCTCCATCGCTGGCGGCGTGGGAAACGAGCACGTGCCGGGCGACACGGGCATCTACGTCACCAAGATCATCGATGGATCGGCAGCCGCCCATGATGGAAGACTCAGAGTGGGCGATAGAATTGTCGCCGTGAGTCACTTAGCGATTGATAGGAGAGGGGGTTACGGTAGGAGAACTTGAATTTTAGTCTCAGGCAATTAATTATGATGAATTGATTTATTGTAGGAGATACTGTTTTACGAATTGAATACCGGGGGATTATGGTTTGCAAGTTTGATTTGTAATCGATATTTACTGTAGGTGGACGAGACGTCACTCGACAACGTCTCGCACGAGTACGCCGTCAACGTTCTCAAGAACACTGGAACGAGGGTGAGTGTAGTTTGATCTTTGATCTTTGGACATAATTCCAGCGTTGACCTACCTAGTATGTATCCCATCTTGACAATGTCTTATATGCCTCCCCCCCCCTTCAGGTTCAACTGCTCTACGTGAAGAACCCCCACCCCGAGCACAACTTCAACGAGAGCAACTCGTTCAGCGGAGGAATGAACTCGACACCAGTTAGACGTCAGTGCCATTGGTCTTTGATCTCTGATCGCCATCTCCTTTGGCCGATCTTTTGCACTCCTCTCAGTTATTAACTAGAAATTGTAGCCTGCCAAAAGACTTTCACTAAATATCTGATCTCTCTGGACTGAGTATATTGTATCATGATTACCGTACTTTTCAGCCGGCTCCGTCCATGGGTACGGCGACCGTTCCTTCGAGTCGTCCTCTCATCTACAGCCAATCCAGCAGGAGACGCCCGTCTACCCGCCCGCCCACCACGAGATTCCACTCCATCCGAGGAAGACACATCTACAGAAGGGAACCCAGGTGAGAGGAGAGATAGAGACTGTGGATATTGACTTAGGAGATCGATAACGAACGATTAGGTTCGAAGCGGGGATGGTAGGTAGAGGGGATGAAACGCGGAACTGGCGGTGGCCAGTTTTCAAGAATGATGTCGCTTGTTTTCTCCCTTGGTTGCAGCATTGTTGATAGGTGTTGCTAAAGCACTAGAGTAAATTCTGCGTATCGTTCGCTCTTCTGATTTTTCTCTTTTAAATTCCTCCCCCCCTACCGTCCTCTGCAGGGTCTGGGCTTCAACATCGTGGGAGGCGAGGATCACGAGCCCATCTACATCTCGTATGTGCTGCCGGGCGGAGTCGCCGATCTGTCGGGACAAGTGAGGAAGGTGAGCACAATTGTGTTATTTATTTTATTTTATTGAATAACTTTGGCCTATCGACCACCATTTGCTACTAGTCCGTCCACCATTTGTTACTAGTCCGTCCACCATTTGCTACTAGTCCGACCACCAAAAATATGAAAATTTGGATTGGCTACTAGTCCGACCACCACTTGCTACTAGTCCGACCACCACTTGCTACTAGTCCGACCACCACTTGCTACTAGTCCGACCACCACTTGCTACTAGTCCGTCCACCATTTGCTACTAGTCCGTCCACCATTTGCTACTAGTCCGTCCACCATTTGCTACTAGTCCGTCCACCATTTGCTACTAGTCCGTCCACCATTTGCTACTAGTCCGTCCACCATTTGCTACTAGTCCGTCCACCATTTGCTACTAGTCCACCATTTGCTACTAGTCCGTCCACCATTTGCTACTAGTCCGTCCACCATTTGCTACTAGTCCGTCCACCATTTGCTACTAGTCCGTCCACCATTTGCTACTAGTCCGTCCACCATTTGCTACTAGTCCGTCCACCATTTGCTACTAGTACGTCCACCATTTGCTACTAGTCCGTCCACCATTTGCTACTAGTCCATCCACCATTTGCTACTAGTCCGTCCACCATTTGCTACTAGTCCGTCCACCATTTGCTACTAGTCCGTCCACCATTTGCTACTAGTCCGTCAACCATTTGCTACTAGTCCGTCCACCATTTGCTACTAGTCCGTCCACCATTTGCTACTAGTCCGTCCACCATTTGCTACTAGTCCGTCCACCATTTGCTACTAGTCCGTCCACCATTTGCTACTAGTCCGTCCACCAAAAATATGAAATTTTGGATTGGCTACTAGTCCGACCACCACTTGCTACTAGTCCGTCCACCATTTGCTACTAGTCCGTCCACCATTTGCTACTAGTCCGTCCACCATTTGCTACTGGTCCGTTCACCATTTGCTACTAGTCCGACCACCAAAAATATGAAATTTTGGATTGGCTACTAGTCCGTCCACCATTTGCTACTAGTCCGGTCACCAAATGCTACTAGTCCGATCATTCGTCTACTAGTCCGGCAATCGGCGATTCTAGAGCATTATTCAAGGAAGGAAGCTCCATACAAACGCAGTCCTTCCATATTGTTGTAGTGTGTGTCAACTTGTAGTGAGGGTGTTGCGCCGTTTCACCGGGTGTGTAAAATTGTGAAACACCGAAGCTAAATGAGTCACAATAATAGTTTACTTAGTAGGCAATGTTGAATAGCCACCACTACCCAGTATATTTGATCTTTGATCTTTCCCAATACTTCTATTGAATCTATTTCATTCAGGGCGACGTTCTGCTGGAGGTGAACGGAGTCTCTCTCCATCACGCGACTCACGGACAAGCGGCGGAGACACTCAAGAACGCCACCAATCCCGTCACGCTCGGACTACACTATCGACCACAGGGTACGGTGGACAGATATTGATTTATTGCGAATGAGGGATACGGTAACTATAGAGACCACAGGGTACCGTAGCCGAAAAATTGATTCAGAATTATGAGAAATCAAATTTATCTGAGTAAATTATATTCATTGCCGAGTTTGCTCAAAGAACATTATCACTGCAATCGTTATTCAATAATTAATATTGTTTCTGTCTTGTGAATGATGAGGAATACGGTAGCTATAGGGAACTTGGGATACTGTAGAACGAGAATATTGATTGGAGTATTGCAGAGTACCAGGAGTTTGAGGAGAAGATCGAGCGACTGCGGGCGGATCTCATCAGAAATCAGACACCCGCTGTGAGCGCCCCGAGGACGTTGTATGTCAAGTGAGTACGGTATACACTACTAATCTATCGATAATTAGTTTATTTGGGCAAGGGACTACAGTGTCAAGTGAGTACGGTAGAAATACAGTATCACTTGTTCGACATTCCTTTATTTTAAAGAGAGCGAAATATGAATTGACATCTATATTTGTCCGCCAACATTTGTTGGGCAAGGAGATAGGCGCATCACTGTTTCATGGTCATCATTAATGGTATTTTGCTATTGAATGCGGTTGATAGATGGTCCCCTGTGCGATAGTTTTAAATAAGTAATTATATTTAAATAGTAATTTCTCTGCAGGGCTCTCTTCGACAACGAGCCTTCCCGCGAGGACGGCGCGCCCCATCGAGCGATGGCATTCGCATACGGAGACATACTCCATGTCACCAACGACTCCGACCCTGATTGGTGGACGGCCAGAAAGGTACGGTAGACGGTAGAGAAAGGAGTACTGTTACTGAGGTCACTGTAGTAGATTCATAAATGGGCAAGGATTGTTGCAGGTAGGTGAAAAGCGGGAGGGTCAGTGACAAAACCTGGATAATTTGAGCAAAAAGCGGGAGGGTCTGATCCAAAATCGTGACGAGTTGAACCGACGTCTGGTGGATTATTGGGGGGGGGACGGGAGGGTTCTGTTGCTGGCTACGCTCCAGCTAATGTATGGTAGTAGGCAATAATGGATGCCCATGTGCAGGTGGCCGACAATGGCGACGAGGGGCCGGAGGGAGTCATTCCATCGAAGAGAAGAGTCGAGAAGAGAGAGAAGCAGAGAAGGAAACAGGTATTCATTTTTAGTCCCTTCGCGCTTTATCCATCGATACCGTATGACAGTTACTCACTATTACAGGTCAACTTCAACGCCGGAAGCCAGTCGCTGGGCAGAGGCGCCACTATGGGTACGGTATTAAAATTGCATTGGTATTGATTGACTAGATGGGAGATGATCTAACATTTTTATAATTTTATTTATCTTTTTTGTATTACATCATTGCTAGCTAATTTTTTGTCTGTTCTTTCTTTTCCTATTTCCTCTTCTTTCTCAGGTGGAAGTTCGAGTGGATTGGGCGGAGGAATGGAGGGGCGACGGGGATCCAAGTCGCAGCTCTCTTTCTCACGACGATTCCCCTTCGTTAAGAGCACAGATCGACTCAATGAACTTACCGACCAAGAGCGTGAGTATCGATTAGATTGAGGAGAGATTGAGGATCTAGAATAGGTAGAGAAACTGTAACTACTACATTTATAAGATAATACGATGAAAGTGAACAACATAGGTTTGGTACACAACGGAAGTTTGACTTTTTGGCATTATCGTATCATTTTATAAATGTAGTATCGAGTAGATTTATTACGGTAGAGTAAGGGTACGGTAGCTGCAATGATATTGATTAGGCGGCGCGACGACGCTGACAGCCACGACGTACACTAGCGAGAGCGAGTTTGGTGAGGTTGACTGAGAGTGCGATGGACTAAGAATGACGAAATACTAATCAATAATCAGCCCCTCTGTGGGTGTACTGTACTGTCTCGATGTTGATGCAAGCCGTGTGATTATCGTTTATTGACTTTTTTATTATTCATACTGAATATTGTTGATTGCATAAGAAATATTTGAAAATATAATCAATAATCTTACTTACAGTATCCAACACGGACGAGCCCGTCTACTCGTACGTGGTCGTGGATCAGCAGCAGAGTAAGTAGTGCGAATCGATTGGTTACGGTAGTTGTCCATTCGACCGATATCCTATGCTAACCCACCGTATCCTCTTCAGGGACGTACGTGCGACCGGTGATCGTGTTGGGAGCCCTCAAGGACAAGATCAACGATGAGCTGGTGACGAGACATCCGGAGCGATTCGGCAGCTGTGTACCCCGTAAGTGTCGATCAATAAATTGAAAGCATACTTTATCCGAGTGTGATATTCATCTCATCCATCCATCTTGCAGACACGTCTCGTGCGCCGCGCGACAGTGAGGTTCACGGCAGAGATTACCACTTTGTGTCCAAGGTACGGCGTCTTTCTAGTGTGCTCAGAGGAAAATAAGTCTACAAGTCCACAACTCAAAGGAAACAAACTCGGTTCCCCGCGCCTCTTAGACTTTGAAGTCCTCGCCCCCTTAGACTTTTGAATTTGTTGAATTATTTCCCTGTGAGTGTGATACCGTAGTGGGATGAAATCGATTGATTCATGCGAACACAGTAGCCCATTGCTTCTTCAGGCGCAAATGGAGGAGGATGTCCGCAACAATCTGTTCATCGAGGCCGGCCAGTTCCAGAACAATCTGTACGGCACGAGCATCGCGAGTGTGAAGGAGGTCGCCCAGCAGGTAACGTTATTGATTGATTGACGGTTACAGTAGGCCAGGGTTTACTGTAATGTGGATTAAGATAATTAGTCAATTATAAATCGATTGATTTAGCAAACATGGTAGGCCATTGATTACGATAATCCGTCGGTCATCAGTCTATTGATTGAGTATTACGATAGATTAGGGGTTACTGTAATACGGGCAACGGTAATCGGTCATTATCAATCGGTATTCAGGGTCGTCACTGCATCCTCGACGTGTCGGGCAACGCGATTCGTCGCCTGCAGTCGATCGCCAACATTCATCCGATCGCAATCTTCGTCAAGCCCTCGAGTCCCGCCCAGATTATGTGAGTACGGTAGGGTATACGGTAGATGAGCGGGATTGATTTGTTTTTATCGCATTTTATGAAGTAAGAATCGTTCATCGTGTGTTGTGCGTTATATCAGGGATTACTGTAGTGCGGATTACGGTAGAAGACTAATCAATAATTGCAGGGAATGGGAGCGTAACATGATGACAGAGGACGAGGCGCACGCGCAATTCCAGCGATGCCAGAGAATCGAACAGTCGTTCGGAGATCTATTCACTCGTGAGTTATTGATTGATTGATTTCACTGTTTGCAAAGCATAATGACGTCTATGTGTTCGTTTTTTTTGTCGATCATAGTGAATCTATACTTGTAAATTGAACGGATTGGAAGGGAATTGTGCAGGGGGTGACGAAATTTGGGATATTTTCAGAACGTTTATTTTCGGTGTAGTATTGGGCCTATGTGCATTAACTAGCGCGTTCCGCGCCGCAGAGGTTACTCTTATTAGATTTCTGGAATCTTATACTGCTTCTGTGCGCTCATTTTGAGCCTTTTTGCACATTAATAATGTCACATTTTTCAGAAGTGATCTCTCATTCTCACTCCTTCGAAGAGATCGTTCAGCGAGTGCTCAACACGATCTCCGTTGAATCTCGACCAACCATCTGGACTCCCAATCCCGCTCGTCCCCTCTAAGAAACCAATAGATTATCCCTTCCCCCCACCCTCTCTATACCGTAATATTTTAAATGTCTACGGTAGTTTGCAATCTCTCACACTCCCCCCAATGTACTGTAATTAAGACTTCTGTAGGCGATCCGAAATTCACTTTTTTAGTACCGTAAGCTGTTGCACCGGAGGCTACGGTAGTGGATCTACACTAGTCGATAGTATCGTAATTCGTTTTAGAATCGTGTCGATTTGCTCATTTTTCTGATGAATATTGACATACATCCTTTCTCAATTTAAATCATTTGTATAATCACTTACTGTCAGATGTTTATTAGTTCAAAAATATGATAGAGTTTTACGATATTCAAACAATCGATATCAGGAATCGCCTCATTAGGTTCTCATCTAGATGTTGATTGTTCGTACCCTGTCTCCCAATGATCTACCGTAACCTGCTTTTCGATACATCTCTAGGAGGCAGACATTAATCGATTGTGATATTCGGATGGAGTTTTAGCGTACTGTATCTTCCCTCCTCTAATAATTGATCCATTCTTGGTTCTTCTCTTCACTTATCGTATCTCCCCTCGAGCCCTTTCCTTTCTGTTATCATATCACCTGAATGGAGTAATGGTTCTGACCCTCTCAATTCTGCATGCTCTCTCACGCTATCTGAACGATGAGAGAGCATGTAGAATGAGGAGAGTTTGATCATTACTTCATCTGAATGACTCAGTCTCGTAATCAGTTCATAGTCCATTTTTATTGCCCCTCTTTTTTGGTTGTGATTCTCCCACTTTCTACGCCTTTTCCTCTACTTATCGCCGCTCTTTTTCAGTGCTACTTTTATTTTGTAATCGAATCCTATTTGACTATTCATTGCGTATATGTCAATAAACTATAACAACAAATATGAATGAAGTCAAATATGAATTTTCATAAAGAATGCGGTAGATAAGAACCGAATGTAAACATATCTTATACGCGAGACACAATGAAATAAGGGCGGAAAGCGTGTATTACGACTCCTCGAGGCTCTCTCTATCGCAAACTGGTTCAACGCTACTACCGTACCCAGTTCGCGTGCTTTCTTTCCCACGCTCTTCATCCCACACATTGTTTGTTTTTCCATAGTTTCTCGATTCAAAAGCTCGAGAGGAGAAAGAGAGTTTAAGTCAATGCCAAACATGGTTATACCTTCTCATTCTTTCTATTTCGCAATAGTTCTCTCCATATTTGTCATATTTATTCGCGTTGTCGTGCTTCACTTCTCGCACAGCGAACTTACTAAGAAAAGCGCTTGCTTATTCATTTACCGCCAGTCGCTTGCTTATTTACGATTGGCTCACTGGGCGCCTCACTAGGGTCGGTCCTTTATGGTGCTACTTATTTGTTGATTTGTTTACGTTCATTTTTTGAAATTCGAATACTTTTTTCAAGGTGATTTGACCACATTTTCCTCGAATCGCGATGAGTCTAAAGCAGATTACACAGCAAAGTGAGTTGATCAAATTGAGTTTTGCCTTTAATTGTGAAATTATTTTTTCTAATATAAATTTATAATTTCTTTTGTTAAAAATAACGAATTTCTAAGGAGCAGAAAGTTATGAAAAGGAAGGAATAGTGAAGGAGTACGCAAATAAATTTTATCACCCTTTGTATTAATAAATAAAGAGTTTTAAAAAGCAAATATATTAAATAATAAATAAATCCCCTTTCAGAGCTCTTCAATGACGTCATTCGTCCCCTCAAGAGACCGGGCAAGGTGAATGCACTCATTGTCGATCGACTCGCAATGAAAATGATCGGTTAGTCTCTATAAAAAAACTTTTATCATCGGAACTTTTGTATCTCTGTTTTCAATATAGAATTGGTTAGTTATGTGTGTGGATTGCTTTTCTCGTGTATGCAGCTCGAGACACATTCCTTAACTCCTTTTCACTGTTTCGTTGCGTTTCCAGGTATCGATAAAATATATACGCTTTGCCTCATGCTAAGTAAGGTGGATATTTTACCTCTGTCATACTATACTCTAGTTTTGTTTGCAATCAGGTGCTTGCTGTAAGATGCACGACATCCTCGAAGAGGGCATCACAATCATCGAGGATCTCACAAAGAGAAGAGAACCTCTGCCCAAATTGGAAGGAATTTACATACTCCAACCCACTAAGGAATCGGTCAGTGTTTTTTTTAAAAAAATATTTTTTAATAAGTATTTATATCGATAATATTAATGATAGCACTCATTGAAAGATTGCGGAAAACCGAAATAGAAAGAAGTATTGCAGATCCAACGTCTCGTCGACGATTTTGCTGACCAGAAGCAGTACAAGGTGCTTTTTAAAAAAATTAAATCGTATTACGATAGGTTACTGTAGTTGATGTTTTGCTGGTAGCCCGTTAGCAGTCCGTCGACACCGTACTTTCATCACAAGCGTCTCATTCCAGCGTGCTCACATATTCTTCACGGAGGCGTGTCCTGACACGCTCTTCGCCATGCTCGGTGGTATCGGGAAGTACATCAAGACATGCAAGGAAATCAATATGTCCTACATCCCCTATGAGAACCAGGTACGGTAGACGAGAGTTGCCGTAACCAGAAGAGTACAGTAGTAGATGAAAATAGCGTCCGATTGCAGGTGTACACTCTCGATTCGCCTGATACATTCTTCCTCTACAACAAGGCAGCAAAAACGGACGGTACGGTAATTTCACTCGATTTATTGATTATGTATGGTAGAATTGACCTTGGTGGAGGGCAATTTATGAAGGTCGATGCTCATCTGAGCACTATTGTCTGACATGATAAATAATCGAATTGAATTGGAATTAAATTAATCGTTTAGATGTGAACTCTGACCTCGAGAGGACTGCGGAGCAGATCGCCACGTTGTGTGCGACTCTCGGAGAATATCCTGCCCTGAGGTGAGTGGGTTACAGTAGGAAGAAAAGTACTGTAGGTCAGAAGTATAATCTGACCAAATTTGCTGCCCTTATTAAATTGCCTTTGACGATACTGAGCTCCTCATAATTTCAGATTCCGTAATGACTGTGAACGGAATCTGGACCTGCTGAAATTGGTGTGCCAGCGACTTGATGCGTACAAGGCGAGTATCGTTAATCGATTGAATAAGCCGTGGACAAGATTCATTCAAAAATAGATAAAGATGAACTTGCAAGTTAATGTATCTCGCTGCTGTCTTTTATTATATATAATAATGGATGTTCGAAATAGGTAAGTGGTTAATTTAATTATTATCAGAAAGACGACGGGACTATGGGAGAGGGAGCGGAGAAGGCTCGATCACAGCTGATTGTTATCGGTGAGGGAAAATGACATTAGATCTCATTGAGTATGCATTTGTTTGCCCTTCACTTATCTGGAGTATCTCTAATTCTTCATACTTTCGGCTATCGCCGTTCACAGGGGTATCAACGTTGAAATAGAAAAAGGAATATGCACAATGTTTTTTTTACAGATCGAGGCTTCGATGGCATCACCCCCCTGCTGCACGAGTTGACCCAGCAGGTACGGTAGTCTCTTGATCGATTGAAAATACTTGTAATATTTTTTCTAAACTATCTATATTTTAACCAGTACTAAATATGAGTAATACTGATCTACACTTTTATTGGTTTGACTGTTTCGCTTCAATTTCGATGTTTTGGTGTTTTCGAAAAACTTTTTAGAATGGAAATGGTCGGCTGTTAATCTTAGGAGGGGATCTCATAATTATCTGTATAGCTTAATAATTTGGCCTTAATTAATACTTTCGACAGGCGATGTGCCACGATCTTCTGTCGATGGATGGTGATGTGTATCGATACGAGGCGGAGGGAGCGGATAATGCCGAGAAAGAGGTAGGGCACGCACAGCGAAAAGACACTCTTGGAGTTTGAAACACCACATGTTGAGACGGAGAGTTTGGAACGCTAATGTTAGAGAGAGAGCGCATGAAAACGAGAGACGCACCCTCTAACATTTATGTATCAAATTCACCGTCTCTAAATATCAATATTAGAGTTATTCCTCTGAGAGTAGAAAGAGATTGACAGTCATTTATCGATTGTTGACTACCGTAATCAGCCCGGGTTGATGTGCAGGTTCTGCTGGACGAGAACGATGAATTGTGGGTGGAGAACAGACACAAACACATCGCCGTCGTGTCGAAGGATGTGAGTGAAGCAATCGATTGTACACACGTGGATACTTTATTTGCATAGTGTCCTTCAAATACAATACAGTATAGGGTTCTGAAACCTATTCTTCAAAGGAAGAAGGGAAATTGAAATGGATAAAAAAATCTTGAATGCCCCTTCGAATTGCAGGTGAAGGAGGGTCTCAAGAAGTTTTCTGATAGCAAAGCGGGCATGAAAACGGGCAGTGGCGCCTCGAGCATCAAGGTACGGTAGGAGCAGAATATTGATTAGTGATTATTAATTGGCTATTTTCGAATTCAGAAGGTTACTGTGATGATGGTGAGTATTGATTTGTCTTCGTTGCAGGACCTATCGATGATGATTAAGAGGATGCCCCAGTTTCAGAAAGAACTCAACAAGTTCAGGTAAGGTAGCATCCCACAGTGTGGCATATACAGTATCCACTTACAGTACTCACTTGCGTCTGGCTGAGGAGTGCATGAAGAAGTACACGCAGGGAATCGATAAGCTGTGCAAGGTGGAGCAGGTACGGCAGATTTGTAGTGCTACCGTAATCCCCGTTCTTCCGTTCAGGACCTGGCGATGGGAGAGGATGCACAGGGAGAAAAGGTGAAAGACCCAGCTCATTTGATCCTGCCACTTCTCGCCGATTTGAACGTGAAGAAAGACGATAGAATTCGACTCATTCTGTTGTACATCCTCATCAACGATGGTACGGTGAAGTGTGCTTACAGCAACTGTGAAATGACTTTCTACCGATTTGATTTTCCAAACCTTTCTTTCGCTCAACCGGTCATCAAGTGACCCTGTATCTCTGTTAGTGATGTAACAAAGCTACCGTAATCCTTCTTCTTCCACTCAGGAATCTTGGACAGCAATCTGGACAAGTTGCTGCAGCACGCGAGTATTCCAGTGGAGGAGAAGGAGACGATCACGAATGCAGCCGGGATGGGACTCAATATTATCATCGACGTGAGTACAGTAGACCGGTGTGTCAGCGGTGTGCCTCGGAACGAGAAATTTTATTTATTTCAGCCCGCTCGCAACAAGAAGACGTGGGCGCCGAAGAGGAAGGAGCGAGCAAATGAGGAGGTGCGGCGACTTGATCTTTGATCTGGTACACCCTCTACTTTTCAGGTGTACCAGACGTCTCGTTGGGTCCCAGTGATCAAGGATATTATCGAGGACGCGTGTGACGACAAACTAGACACTAAGCAGTTCCCGTTCTTGACCGGAAAACCCGCAAGTCAGGCGTACAGGTACGGTAGAAGCTGAAGAAAGGTTAAGGTAGTTGAGGTGGCTGATACGGTAATTTCAGTGGGGCGTCCTCTGCTCGCTACGGTCAATGGAGCAAGGAGAAGGGACAACAGCAGGCGTTCAGGTGTGAATTTATTTCTATTTCAATCTAATCCCCGTCTCAACGTCTAAATAAGTTCACCTACACTTTTTTAGAATCATACATTCCATCATACTAAGGAACTGTAATTGCAGAAGGGAACGGTTTACACTAGTCTTTCGCGTGTCTACCGTAGTCTGTTCATCTTTTCTTCTTCTTCTTTGCATATTAAATAAATTACATTCAGCCAACTCAGTCAAACACCCCGATGTCTATTTCTTACCTCAAATATATAAGAAAAGTAAAAGCTAAAGATAGTCCCGTCTTCAGCATGTTTTCATGCGCGGAACATTGCGCTTTCAGTGTGCACGTAATCTAGGCATATACGGCATATTCAGTCACTCAGTTGCCAGTCGGCGACCGCCGCCCCTTACGTCTGGTTTCGACATCAGTATTCAGTATACATCAGACATCACACACAGAAAAATATGTATTACTTTTAATACATGCCATGGACGAGGAGAGGAACCTAGTCCATAAAAATGTATTAGATTGAATACATTTTCATGGACTAGGTTCCTCTCCTCGTCCATGGCATGTATTAAAAGTAATACATATTTTTCTGTGTGCAGGATAGACAGTAAACATCAGTATCAGTATTCGACAGACATCAGTAGACATCAATAGTTTCGAGACCAGGCTTGGTAGATCTCTCAAATATGCTAATTGAAAAATGTAAATAAGATAAATTGACCTTAATTGCAGATCCGGTCCTCGTCTCATCATCTTCATCGTGGGAGGAGTGACCTACTCTGAGATGCGCGCCGCCTACGAAGTCACCAAGGCCAAGAAATCTTGGGAGATTATCATCGGTTAGTACGGTAGAGTCTTTGGTAGGTCAAGAAGATGATTCGCGAAGGATTACGGTATTTACTTGATATCGATTGGAGGTTCCGACCATATCCTCACTCCGACTCGATTCCTCTCCAATCTTCGTTCACTCAACAAACCTTGCGATGCGAGTGGATGCAGTGTGTCTCTAGTAGATGAGACTGCGCATTTCGTGCGCATTTGAGAGATACCGTATCCCTCCCGTACTCTCGTCCATCTTCCCCTACCGTACCCCCTTTACTTCCACCATGCCTACTGTACATAAGAGTACGGTAGTCTGACCACTGCCTCCGTGATAACGCCATGGTTGTGTAGATATTGATTGTACTTTCATCTTCATAGTGAGTCAGTATATCGACGAACTCGAAATGCTAAAAAAAACATATTTTATGATGCCAAAACAATCATAATACTATTTATTTCAGATGTATTGTAGTATTCAGAGCCCTGTCATGTAAATAGTAGTGTAGTAGTATATTACGAGCCAACCAAGTAGTTTCATTTCAAATCAAAGTTTGTTCATGTAAATATTCTAAAAAAATTTTCTCATGTTCTAATCTAATTCTGGATTGTCTCGTATTCCTATTCTCCAATATTCACTCACTGCCCTGATTTTCTCACTTTGAAAATACGTCTACCGATATTATTCATGAATTGATAAATTATTCGAATAACCAATTTCATTTTCATTCGTTCGAAGAGATCGTTCAGCGAGTGCTCAACACGATCTCCGTTGAATCTCGACCAACCATCTGGACTCCCAACCCCGCTCGTGTAAGGCTCTCAAAGGTGAAATTTTTTAAAAAACTTTTTAACGTTGAAAGCTAGAAACAAAATTCCATCAATATTGTGTTAATGGCTCTCCCAAAGTGCCAAATAATCACACATGAAAAATTCTGCTCGTTTATGAAACCTAGTTTTCAACATTTTTTTCGGCTTTTTGAAAATATTTTTCTTTTTTTTCATAGATTGAAATACGAGGCTAGTCTAGTAATGTAGATCAGGATATTGTGCATCAACTCTACTAATATTTGATTTTTAGAAATATGCATTTTTTGAGAATTTTTTGAATTTTCAAAAAAAATTTCATAACTCCAAAATTATTCGTTATACTAATAACACAATAATAGATCTCCTTTCTCAAGAATCAAACTTGCCTACCACAATTTTAAAATAAATCCGATATTCCTGAAACGATAAAAAACTATCATTAAAATATCTTTGTTTTCCGATGAGGTACAGGTTGGAATGTGGGTTTAAATTTTTCAAAGTACAATTGTAAACATTTTTGTTGTTGAGTAACTTCGAATCCATCAACGATAAATAGCCGAAAAATTGAAAAGGCAAAACTGGATGCAAAAAAGTGCAATTTTCAGACTAAAAATGTATTTTCTCAAATGTCTTTGACTCTTTCAGGGAAATATTAAAGGAAGTCTCTGAACTCATGGTAGCACATCTACTGTAGAAATATGAAATTGATCCTTGAATTTTGAAAACAAAATTCCATGGTCAAAAATCGAGAAAAAAATTTTCATTTTTGTCACTTCATATTTTTTTAAAAACTCAAATGTATTATCTAAAACAGGTGTTTAGAGATGAAAGAGTATATCACACCCAAAATATTGTGAAATGGTCAATGCGTAGCGATATTCCCATCACATGCACTATTGAATTGGTACATTTCGAATTGTCTGTGTCACGGTGCCGGCCATCACTACATCTCTGATGATGCTAGATGTGCGGACTAGGTGCTTTTTTGATAACGCAAACATCCAACAGAGACGGTGTGCACAGGTAGTACGCATTTACGTCATTGCAGTTTTTTAAACTTCCTCAGAGTAGTTGAAAGTTCCAATCTCGTGCGTCAATGCTTTTTATGAGCGACAGTTTCAACGGGTATATAATAGTTGCAGAATTAACGATAAATACGCCAAGTCATGCGAGTTCTTATCTACTGGCTGTTTCTCTTCGGTTTCCATGTCACCTCCGGGGATAAAGTAATCGAATTATGCATCGTCATTTCAATAATTCAAAATCACTGTAGTGCATCTAACATCATTTATTCATATTCAGTATTCCTCTCCGTATTAAAAAAAACTGTAAGCGAACAACAATTCGGCCAACTATTTTGATAAGTGTACATCTACTACAATGGATTATTTGAAGCGACGTTCATCGTTCACATCGTGTTGGCCATCTTCTTTCTTGTTCTCCTTTCCGTTTTCTCATCACTGGCTTGGTGAGAAAGGTTCTTTTTCTTATCCTCGGGACCTTTTTTCGTCGGCGAGAGTCTCGAAGTGGGCCGTGATTCCGTCTCTCAGAATCTCGTGACCAGTGGTTCCGTCTGATTATTCAGCTCCTCGTCTCCTTCGTTGAAGAGCTCATTGACCTCATCGAACTCCTCCTCCACCTCCTCAGCAGTCTCTTTCTCCTTGGAAGTCTTCTTGCTTGCCTTCTTCTTCCTCTTCTCAATTGCAGTACTCTTGAACCCTGAGAATACGCCCGCAATTTGTCGACTGGTAAGAAGGTGTTCAGTTGAGAAGAGCATAGATCCGTCCTTGCTGTTCTTTGCTGAGTGCATCTGCGATTCCGCGGAGCGAGGATCAGCCTTCACTCCTGTCTTTGCTCCCTCGTCGTAGATCTTTTCGAGAAAATCGTTCACAGCCTTCGGGAATCGCACTGATCTCCTCTTCCGAGGCAATGGCCAGCCCATCTCTAGCATTTTGCCGTTCTCGTTCTGGTTCATCAACTCATCCATTGCCTCGTCGACAACAGGGGGAACTTTATGAGCGTGCTTAACTTCGAGAAAACTGGAGAATCTGCGGAGAACCTAATCCTGGACATTCAGTCTCTCCGGACTGCTACGAATGACTGTTGAGGTCAATGCCAATCATGAATATATCTTCGCTTTCTTTCTATTTCACAATAGTCATCTCCATATTAGTCATATTTATTCACGTTGATGTGGTTCCTCTCCCACCGAATTTACTAAGAAAAGCGCTTACTCATTTTCTTAGCAAGTCGCTTGCTTATTTCGACCACTTGTTCCAGTTCTACATATATTCGATATTGTGTTTTTCGAAGGGCTCACTGTCCAAAGTGCTTATCGTCGAATACTGCTGATTATTTGTTGATTTATTTACTTTTCTTTTGTGAAATTCAAATCCTTCTTTTCAAGGTGATTTGACCAAATCTTTGGTTGACCTCGAAAGGCCATGAGTCTGAAGCAGATTACAAAGCAAAGTGAGTCGATCGGTATGCGTTTTACCTTTAATTGCAAAATATTATCTCTTTTCTAATATAAATCTATAATTTTGCTGTTAAAAATAACGAATGCATTCTTTCAAAGAAGCAGAAAGTTATGAAAAAAAGATGGAAATAGGGAAGGAATGTGTAAATAGATTACATTACTGTTTGTAACTCTAAACTTACACTTTTAAACCATAAATCATAATATTTTACTTATTTCTTTATTTCCGATAATAAATAAATCCCCTTTCAGAGCTCTTCAATGACGTCATTCGTCCCCTCAAGAGACCGGGCAAGGTGAATGCACTCATTGTCGATCGACTCGCAATGAAAATGATCGGTTAGTCCTCGAAATTTTGGATTTTTATTAATCGGTACTTTTGTATCTCTGCATATTCAATGTTAAAATCAAAATGTGCTTAATTATGTATATTACTGCTTCAGTATTAAACTGCAGATCAGGCAATTTCTAACTATTTAATCCTTAAAGCATGATTTGCTTCATTTTACCGGGGATATATCATCTCTGTGAGACTATACTCTAGTCTCGTATCTCCTCAGGTGCCTGCTGCAAGATGCACGACATCTTCGAGGAGGGCATCACAATCATCGAGGATCTCACGAAGAGAAGAGAACCTCTACCCATGCTCGAAGCAATTTATATACTCGTACCCACCAAGGAATCGGCAAGTGGCATCCATATGTTTTTAAAAAAATGTGTATCCATAGTATTGCTGATTGCCTATTAAAGGATGACGGAAATCGAATTATAAATAAGAAATACCTCGATCAATTACAGATCCAACGTCTCGTCGACGATTTTTCCGACCAGAAGCAGTACAAGGTAATGATTGTCTTTATGTATTTAAATCGTGTTTCGGTAGATTACTGCATTTCGTCTTGTGATTGGAGTACGGTAGAAAGCGAGAGAATCTCTCTCGATTTTGCACGCTCTTTCGCTTTAAACCCCTTTCTGTATCGCTGACCTTCCTGTGCCTCATTCCAGCGTGCCCACATATTCTTCACGGAGGCGTGTCCTGACACGCTCTTCGCCATGCTCGGTGGTATCGGGAAGTACATCAAGACATGCAAGGAAATAAATATGTCCTACATCCCCTATGAGAGCCAGGTACGGTAGACAAGAGTTTCCGTAACCAGAAGAGTACAGTAGTAGATGAAGATAGCGTCCGATTGCAGGTGTACACTCTCGATTCGCCTGATACATTCTTCCTCTACAACAAGGCAGCAAAAACGGACGGTACGGTAGTTTCACTCGATTTATTGATTACGGGCGGTAAAATTAATCGTTTAGATGTGAACGCTGACCTCGCGAGGGTAGCTGAGCATATTGCAACGCTGTGTGTGACTCTCGGAGAATATCCTGCCCTGAGGTGAGTGGATTACGGTAGGAAGAAGAGTACGGTAGGTCAGAAGTATAATCTGACCAAATTTACTGCCCTTATTGAATTACGCTTGACTATACTGAGCTCATCATATTTTCAGATTCCGTAATGACGGTGAAAGGAATCTAGACCTGCTGAAATTGGTGTGCCAGCGGCTCGATGCGTACAAGGTGAGTACTGCTATTTATCTCACTAATCGATTTAATAAATCGTGGACGAGATTCATTCAAAAATTGATAAAGATGGACTTGTAATTTGATGCTTGATGCCTTCAATTTTCTTGCTAGATTTTTCTATAAATTTTGTTGAATATTCGAATTTTAATTAATTAATGTGTACTATCAGAAAGATAAAGAAAACGCAACGATGGGAGAGGGGGCAGAGAAGGCTCGATCTCAGCTGATCATTGTCGGTGGGGGGAAATCGCATTAGATCCCATCAGTTCGTGGATTTTTACCTTTCCTCTTTCTTCATTTGGAATGTTTTTAATTCTTAAAGACAGTCCAAATGGAGGAAGATTACGGTTGTTTCAAAAATTTATATTTATATGTAAAATATACAAATTAATTTTATAATATAGATCGAGGCTTTGATGCCGTCACTCCTCTACTGCACGAGCTGACCCAGCAGGTACGGTAGTCGGCGATTATTGATCGATTGAGAATAAGTATATATTTTGGCGTTTTGGAACCTTTTCGAATGGAATGATCTGCGATTACTATTAGAAGGGGGGAAATCTGAGAATTGTTTTGTATTTATGGATATTTTCTACAGGCAATGTGCCACGATCTTCTGTCGATGGATGGCGATGTGTATCGATACGAGACGGAAGGAGCGGAAAATGTCGAGAAAGAGGTACGGTAGGATACGATAGAAATTCAGTTCTTGATTACTGATCACCGTAGTCAACCCGTGTTGATGTGCAGGTTCTGCTGGACGAGGACGATGAATTGTGGGTGGAGAACAGACACAAACACATTGCAGTCGTATCGAAGGATGTGAGTGGAATAATTGGTTCTACGGTTGCAAGTTCGGCATTCTTGTGGCGCCCTTTTGGACGAGAGATCGGTATTCCGGCTGATAAGGCAAAGAGAGTCAGAAAAAAGACTGTCAGGAGGTATTTCAGATATCTAACCGGCACCCCAGGTACACGCGTGGATACTGTATGTGCTTAGCACAGTACTCCTTAAAGGAAGAACCGCAATTTTAATGAACAAAAAATCGATATTTAAAGTCTTCGAATTACAGGTCGAGGAGGGTCGCAAGAAGTTTTCTGACCGCAAAGCGGGCATGAAAACGGGCAGTGGCACCTCGAGCATCAAGGTACGGTAGGAGCAGATTATTGATTGGCTATTTAGGTTTCTAGAGTGTGGGTTACTGTTAGAGTTTGAAATTCTGGTAAATAATTGGATTAGGTCTCTTAATTTCGCATACTCTCTCACCAATTTACCGGTGTAGTTAGTGCGCAGAGATGAGATATATTCAAATTATTTACCCGAATTTCAAACTCTAGTTATTATGATGGTCGGTAGTGTGGGTTACTGTGATGATGTATTTGGTGGATGACATCCAAAAACGTACAATCTTTGTTGCAGGATCTATCGATGATCATGAAGAGGATACCCCAGTATCAGAAGGATCTCAAAAAGTTCAGGTACGGTAGTAGTCGATAGTGTGGATGTACAGTATCCACTTATAGTACTCACTGGCATCTGGCTCAGGAGTGCATGAAGAAGTACAGTCAGGGAATCGATAAGCTGTGCAAGGTGGAGCAGGTACGATTATCGATTAGTAGGGCTACCGTAATCCCTGCGCTTCCGTTCAGGATCTCGCGATGGGAGAGGATGCACAGCGAAAGAAGGTTAAAGACGCAGCTCATCTGATCCTACCACTTCTCGCCGACGCAACTGTAAAGAAGGAAGATAGAATTCGACTCATTCTACTCTACATCCTCACCCAAGATGGTTCGGTATAGTTAGCCCCCACAGTCTCCGCCCAAATCCACCGGGCCCTCAATCGCGAATAGTCGAGCGGGGTGAAGCACAAGCTGAATTCTAAACGCTATGAGACGTGCTCGGGCTTGTTTTGTAGCTCTTGAGAAGCTATATCGATCGCGCCCAGGCCCATGGTGGTGGGACGTCTTGAAGACGTTCAGAAAGAGGGAAAACTGTTTCAAATACCCCTAATAATGTAATTATAGCTATCGTAGCATGCTCGGCCGACTGCCATTCTATTGTTATCATCCTAAAAATAAAATCTAGTAAGAAAAAACAAAGATAACGTCTAAATTCGAATTGTGCTTTTGTTTGCAAAAAAAGTGGTGAAAACGAGGGTTTTATGAGTACGAGAGTATCAAAATTCCGCTTTACTGTAAATAGCAATGGTTTTGGCAAAAGGGGAATTGAACTCGCAATGTGCTGTGCCTGAGGCGCGCGCTTAACCACTGCACCATGGGTGTGATCTCTCGTTCTACTCTCCCACGCGCTAAGTTCTTGCCCTCTCACCGCGAGTCGACTATCGCAATCGTCACAATTCAGATGCCGTTGCACTCTCCACATCTGCATAAACTATTTTTGTTCTGGCATACCTTCGAAATATCTCCTATCACCTGAGTTATGCCCCTAGAAAGATGGACGATTTGGCTCCGCCCACCTCCCCTCCCCTCTCATCTTTCCCCCCTCTCACAACAGTCGACGCGCGCGTGGTTTTGGAGCTGTAACTCGGCTCAGAGATGAGATATCGACCCAAATTCAAAAGAATGTTCTTATTCAGACATGTAGCAACATGGTAACACTAAATTTCACCCCTCTCAATGAATTCTGCTGACCACGTTGTGGCCCCTAGGTATAGTGAATAGCAATTGTGAAATGACTTTTTGTCGATTTTATTTTTCAAACTTTTTGGCTTTTTTGCTCAATTGGTCATCAGGTTGCCTTGTATATCTACTAATGATGTAGCAATGTTACCGTAATCATAGACTAATTTTTCTGCTTATTCTTTTGTTCTTCAATCTTTCAGTCAAACAATATTCCATTCTTCCACTCAGGAATCTCGGACAGCAATCTGGACAAGTTGCTGCAGCACGCGAGTATTCCAGTGGAGGAGAAGGAGACGATCACGAATGCAGCCTCTCTAGGACTCAATATTATCATCGACGTGGGTATTATATGAGTTTGAAATTCGGGTAAATAATTAGATTAGCTCTCTTCATTTCTCACACTCTCTCATCAATAGACCGGCGTAGAGACTGTGTGAAATAAAGAGATCTAACCCAATTATTTACTAGGGATGGCTTGGCAGGCAGGATAGCAGGATCCTATTGATCATTTACATCTTTTCCCAGGAACTTTGCCGGTGTGGCAAGATTCCCATTTCCCATCAGGAATCTTGCCGCCCTGTTATTTCCCTTCCTTGTGAAGAGTTGGGCGGTTGCACAATGATCTCGGAGAATATTGTGCATTAGAAATGATGGGGGTGCAATGAGAGCTATTCGCCATCTGTCTGATTAGTGTATTGGTTGTGTTTCTGCATTTCATTCGCATAGCGGTGGTTCGAATTCTTCCTATACTTTTTGTTTTGCAATTTTTTAAACGATTCTCCGTCTAACATTCTATAACATTCTGTAAGGGTGTCCCGAAAGTTTTTGCACTTTCAGTTTTTCGAAAATTTTAGAAAAAATACACTTCCTGGCCACGAATTGTCACATGTCTTATCAATACAAAAAATTAACGAAATTAATTATGCTATCGGCTTGTTGGAATGTTACCTAGTAGTGATGCAATATGCAATTAAATGATTTCCGAAACATACCTTTCAGACTCTAAATCTTTATGAATATTGAAGCTAATCAAATACGACCTTACGTGTGTAATTAGAGTGAATTTAACTTGCATTTCCAGGTCTAACTCTTGATAATTTCTTCGTCATTAATGAAAACTCGAAAATCGTCAGAAATATTTTTTCGACATTTTCAAATTTCCTACTTCTTCAGCCCCAATTCCCCCAAAAAAAGGCTAATACACACTTATAGGCGAATAGGAATTCATAGCCACCGATTTTGCGTAGAAAATTTCAGCGGTTCAAAAAACACGTTGAAATTTCATTATTACGTAGTGATGATGAAATTATTCAGAAATTGTCGGCAATCACCCGTTGACTCATTTGGCACTTTGTACTAACTTTTTCCACTCCTACTCGAGATAAAATTTCAAAACTAGTGAAGTTCAGGTCTGTGTATGGTAAGTTTGCAGTTCTACAGAAGGCACCGTGTGCCTCACATCTCCCTAGTCAACACTCGAAAAGTAGTGAGAGCTGGTCCTCATACTAACATACTACAACAATGTCCCATACGGGTGAGGCGAAACGAGAGAGAAGCAAAAACGTTAAAAAGTGCAAAGACTTTCGGGACACCCTTATAAGTCTAACATGCAGTGTAAAATAATTGATACATGGATTTGAGGAAAAAAAGTTGTTCTGAAGCGGAATTCCGAGAATTTCACTATTAAGACTATTAATCTATGTTTGTGTTGGCTCAGTGATAAAAATACACCGAAATTATAGAAATCCCATGTCAGGAATCCTGTGCTAAGCAGGATTCCTGCCAGTTTCAGGAATCCTGCTTCCCAAGAATGATCCCATCTCATTTCTCCCTCTATCCAGGAAATAATGGGAATCATTTTCCACTTTTTCAGGACCTGAATCGGTCATTTTTCCCACGAAGCCATCCCTATTATTTACCCGAATTTCAAAGTCTATTATAAGTTTACAAAAAAATTGTCTAACAACCACGAGATTAGCGTTATTTCATAAAAGGCGTGATTAATTATTTATCATTTTCCTATTATATTTTTGCTTTTCATGCTCATTTGTTCTATCAGCGTGTCCCACAATTTCTGTCCTTTAGTCATATAAAACGGGTAAAACTATTATTTCCAAGAGGTTCGGCCTGTTTGGGCAAACTGATTGTTATTTATTTTCCTTTTCGCATTTTCCCCTATTTTTGTTAATTTTTTTAACGTCACCTAAAGCAAGTAATTTTAATGATCTTATGGTTGTAAAAATTCGAATAATTGTTTTCTCATGATTTATGTGTAATTTATAGAACAATGCTTTCAAACGACAATTTATTAGTCAGCAGTATTACAAGTACAGAGTTTAATGATCGTATATTTTCCTTTTCCTAGACTTCTTCGTTTTCTCAACAAATTGGTTGAGAGCTTCCTTGTCGGCCTTTTTCAGAGTCTCTTCGTCAGCAACCCTCTCCGAACTCCTAGAAACCAGAGATTCCAGAACATCGGACCAGCGGACTGTAAATTGAGAAATTACACTGCGGAGAAAATGAGTAAAATATTAACCTGGCGGTGGTGCTTTGCGTATTCGTTCTTTAATTTTCTTCCAGTCATTGATCACAGAATCCGGAAGTTCTCCTTCAGCACACTCAATCAGGTCATCAATTGGCTCAAAATTCGTCGATCTGCAATGAATATTGTATAATTTATATTTTCTCACAATATACCGCTTGCTCCACTCTGGTTCTCCTGTGAAAGATGGCATATTTTTCGTGTGCTGTCCTGCTGAACTACTTCCCAAGGGTCGATAAGTAACAACGTTCTTGTCTGCAACGATTATGCTTCCAACAAAGCCTAGGTATTATAAAATGCGCACCATTCTCGATTTGGAATTCGAAGTACATGTTTTTGAAAATTCCATCTAAACTTCTTCCAATCTGTGGTTCAATCCAACTTTTCAGATCAAAATTCAATCTTTCATGACGAATTGATCTAACTCCATTGATCTCCGAAATCGAGGATGCCAATTCTCAAATATCCGAATTACGCGTTTTGTGACTCGCAAAATGCGCAGTCCTCTTCATTTCGCACAACTGGACCTAATGGGAGCGGTTGGAATTACGCCGACCCTTATAATCCGTCAGAAGTTCGCGAACTTTTCACGCATCTTTTCTTGCTCGTTTTAGGCTATTTTCCTTATAATTTATGTTAGGTCATTAGAGACGCATAAGAAACCACTAATGCCGAAGAAATTAACCAAAAATATAAACTAGGGAATTAGCCGCACCTCTTAGAAGGTCGCGGAATTCTGCGAGTTGTTTTCACGCAGCTAGACAGTGACGAGAGAGCACGCGGAACGAGGAGAGGGAAAAGTAAGCAATGTTGTTGTTGTATTTCTGCGCTCTCTCTGTTTACGTGCTCTCTCGTCACTGTCTAGCTGCGTGAAAACAACTCGCAGAATTCCGCGACCTTCTAAGAGGTGCGGCTAATTCACTAGTTTATATTTTTGGTTAATTTCTTCGGCATTAGTAGTTTCTTATGCGTCTCTAATGACCTAACGCAAATTATAAAGAAAATAGCCTAAAACGAGCAAGAAAAGATGCGTGAAAAGTTCGCGAACTTCTGACGGATTATAAGGGTCGCGCGTTTTGTGACTCGCGAAATGCGCAGTTCTCTTCATTTCGCACAATTAGACCTAATGGGAGCGGTTGGAATTACGCGTTTTGTGACTCGCGAAATGCGCAGTTCTCTTCATTTCGCGCATTGAGGGCAATGAGAGCGGTTGGAATTACGCGTTTTGTGAGTCGCAGAATGCGTATTCTTCAGAAGTTAGAGAAAAACGTTTGCCACTTCATTTTTGAAACAACATTATGGATAGAACTGTGTACCTGATGGAGTGAATTGATCCGATTCATTGAGCTTTCGACGAACAACACCGAAAAATCGATCGGCAAATGCGTGCGAATGCCCGACAGGCAAAAACATAACAGAAATCTGAATTTGCACAAATTGAAAAAGGATTGTAAAAATTTCGAAAAGAACCTTTCTGAATACTCGCTTCTCAATAAGATAGGAAAGGAACGAAAAGAACACTCGGTTTTTATTGCATTTTGAGCCGTCTACCTGAATTAAAAGAATTATGCAATTAAAGTTTAGAAAGAATACGTGCAGTGTGAGTAAGAATATGTGCAATTTTGAATTTTATTTATGTGCTCAGATTCAAGCAGTAATAGCACTTGCAAAACTACCTCTTGATCTCTATCTTATCGTGCACCAAATCGCAGAAAAGTTCAATGAGGGTCGAATCAAGGTTTTTCCTTTTTTGGTTTCGAAAACGGCAATTTATGTTGCAGGTGGACTCGCAGAAGCAGAATGATTCTCTACATTCTGCTTACTATCGAAACGGGTGTCGCGATTTCCATAACGTTACGTAAGTTAATTCTATTACTTCATGTTCCAGCAATTGTGATTCCAGCTTCCTACGGTATGTACGGGCAAGTTGGTTGAGAACTCCGATTTTGACGCAGCGAATTCTCGAAGAATTGCTCACTGAAAAACGCTCAGTTACCAATGCATTCAAGGTATCGTTTTGATCTTTTTCATAACTATGAATTATTTACAGTCATTCTGCAAAACCGAGAAGCCAATATTCGATCAGTGTAGACGACACAAGAACGAGAGACGTTTGTCTAATAAGGAGATTGCCGAACTTGCTTACCCAGGGGACGTTAACGCGGAGCAGAAAATGATGAGAATCATCGAGTGAGTTGTGTATTAAGTCGCAAACAGCTTCAATTGGCCCCAATTGTGCGAAATGAAAAGAACTGCGCATTTTGCGAGTCACAAAACGCGTAATTCCAACCGCTCTCATTGCCCTCAATGCGCGAAATGAAGAGAACTGCGCATTTCGCGAGTCACAAAACGCGTAATTCCAACCGCTCCTATTAGGTCCAATTGTGCGAAATGAAGAGAACTGCGCATTTTGCGAGTCACAAAACGCGTAATTCCTACAGCGTTATAGATTGAGTAAGAAAGTTTGGTTTTGCAGAAGGCTAAAAGAAGATAACTACTCTATGCGAAATCACACAGTCTCAGCATTTGTAAAGAAGATGAAGCTAATGGGATCGGATGTCGACCAAGTCGAAATATCGTCTATTGACGAACTTCCAGATATTCCAGATCTCACGGTCATCGAAACGGGACAGGTAGGTACTTGTTTATTGGCAAAATGATGAATCTTTTTTTTAGAATGTGGAGGCCTTGATGAAGAAATCGGCCGAAATCGGAGGCCACGGAGTTTCGCTTGTCTTATTGTTCAATTCCACTTCTCCTCCCAAGAATACTATTCAGATTCACACAATGGATGGATCAATAGGTTCGTACTTTTCTCGATTTTCACTGAAAATATGCCTTACTTTAGAAAATTTCAACAATGGATTCACCCATGCCATCGGAGGGATCACTCGAGGAGAGAGCGAATGGATGGTGGAAGAAGGAGTTTGGGAAGAGATTACCAAGAGAGAGATTGTCCTGCAGAAGATCATGCCCCACACTTCCGATACTTGCAAAATGCTGGCTAGAGGAAGTTCATCTGTAGGAATCATCGGTGTAAACGACGATAGATTCAAGGAGATCACGTCTGATGTAAAGTACATCATCAATTGATCACATTCGCTGCATTAATATTGTTAAATAATGTTTCGATAAAGTAGATATTTGTTAATATCAGAGGAGAACGCAGTTAAAAAGTGAGCAAAACAACGAACATAAACGAACAAAGTCATTACAAAAGAAAATATCTGAGCAATTGCAAAAGAAAATATCCATTATAGATTAAATGACAAA
Source organism: Pristionchus fissidentatus (assembly GCA_036245785.1). Classification (NCBI taxonomy): domain Eukaryota; kingdom Metazoa; phylum Nematoda; class Chromadorea; order Rhabditida; family Neodiplogasteridae; genus Pristionchus; species Pristionchus fissidentatus. Next base: position 10,859,180 of record BTSY01000006.1, read on the forward strand.
TTGCGTAAAATAAATGCAGCCGAGAGAAATAAACGTTCAATTGACCGCTTTTCATCAAAATTGATGTAATGTTCAAGAGAAAAAATGATCAGTTTGCCCAAACAGGCCGAACCTCTTGGAAATAATAGTTTTACCCGTTTTATATTCATAGTTCAATCTTAGAACTATCAATCTTAGAATGACGCCTAGGCTCAGCCCGTCTGAATGTGAGCAAGGATAGATAGCATGGCTCTGCGCAATCGATGGAAGGAATTCTTTATTAGGAACTACTATCACTGACCGATCACTGACCGTTTGCACATGCTCAAGTTATGTCTAAAAATATCGTAGTCGAGATTTCGGGACAACAATTATGGGACACCCGATTAGCTTAATCGTTTGTTTTTTTTAACGGTAGACACTGAGTACGGTAGGTAGACCGATGTGCCGACGGTTTGACTCGGGACGAGGGAAATTTATTTGATTTCAGCCCGATCGCAACAAGAAGTCAGTGCTAAAGAGGAAAGAGCGAAATGAGGAGGTACGGCGACTTGATCTTTTTGATCTCTGAGCACTAGGGCTGGCTAAACGATTGCGGCTATTCGAGGCCGCAATAAGCTCCGCCCACAATTGCATTCCACAATTCTGAGAGAATTCTATTCGAATAAATAATAGAATAATAGAATTTCTCCGCCGGCAAAAACCACTATTATTAAAGGGATACGGCATCGAAAAATAAGTTATTTTCATTATAAAAATCTGAAAATTCTAAGAACAACTGTGAAAACAGCATATTTTTATGATTTAAAAAAATTAATTATGAATTTTCAAAGATAGCAAAATTTAGGTATACGGTAGCTCTCGCATCCGCGGACTTACGCTGTTTAGCGGCTGTAGAATCTCAAAAGGGATGATGCCGTAATATTTTCGTCCTTTCGGATGCTCGCCATAGTCGAATCAATTGCAAAAACCTTATTTTCACTTTGTTAAGGCCTTTTTAAAATTTTTGCAGCCGTCTAATCAGCGTAAGTTTTGAGGAAGCAGGAGCTACAGTTTTTATGCAGGAGCTTTGGAAAACGATTTTTTGAAAATTCATAGTCAATTTCAGAAAAATTGTAAAAATATGTTGTTTTTACAGTTTTTTTTTAGAATTTTCAGCTCTTTTGAATAAAAATATACCAATTGTTGTAACTTATTATTCAAGAATTTCACGAAAAGCTTGCATTTTAGATCAAACTAGTGATCAATGAAAATTGCGGAATGCAATTGGGGGCGGGGATTATTGCGGCCTCGAATAGGAGAGGGAAGAATTGCATAGGCCGAATAGCCAACACTACTGAGCACCAATCTCTATTATCAGGTGTACCAGACGTCTCGTTGGGTCCCAGTGATCAAGGATATCGTCGAAAACGCGTGCGACGACAAACTAGATATCAAGCAATTCCCCGTTCTTGACCGGAAAACCCGCCAGTCAGGCGTACAGGTACGGTTGGATACGGTAGCAGCTGAAGAGAGACTACGGTAGTTGAGGTAACTGATACAGTAATTGCAGTGGGGTGTCGTCTGCCCGCCCCGGTCAATGGAGCAAGGAGAAGGGACACCAACAGGCGTTCAGGTGTGAATTTAATTGTATTACGCTCACCTTTTTCACATCTCACTCCTCCCACAACGTCTAAATGCGTTCGCTTACACTTTCTGAGTAGGATGCATTCCATGCAAATGGTGAGCTGTTTATCGAACAACTGAGCGGAACAGAACGGTTTACAGTAGTTTTTCGCGTGTCAGATCTATCGTAGAATGCATTTTACAATAGTCAACGTTGTACAGTAGTATTTCGCGCATCATAACCATCTACAGTAGTCATAACCATCTATCTACCGTAGATATTTAATTCTACTTTGCAGATCCGGTCCTCGTCTCATCATTTTCATCGTGGGAGGAGTGACCTACTCTGAGATGCGCGCCGCCTACGAAGTCACCAAGGCCAAGAAACCCTGGGAGGTTATCGTCGGTGAGTACGGTAGAGTGTTTGGTAGGGCAAGAAGATGATTTGCGAGGGTAGTATTTCCTTCTTCGCAATGCTCGTGGAGTATAAGTCCTTCTGGCGAACTACTTCAGCTAGAAGACAGAAGTCAAGCTAGAAAGTAGCTCTGCAGAGCTGAAGCAGCGCTACTTTCTAGCTGTTCTCTGTCTTCTGGCTGAAGTAGCAATACCGTACGAGCACTGAATTGCATGATATCGATTGCAGGTTCCGACCATATCCTCACTCCGACTCGATTCCTCTCCAATCTTCGTTCACTCAACAAACCTCGTGATGCGGGTGGATGCAGTGTGTCTCTAGTAGATGAAACGGCACATTTCATTCGCGTTTGAGAGATACCGTAACCCTACCGTACCCCCTCCCACCTTCCCCTACCGTAGCCCTTCCACTTCCCCATTCCCGTGATGAGGCCATGGCTGGGTAGATATCGATTGTACATTTATCTTCACAGCGAATGAATAAGTCGGTAGGTCGTCGAACTAGAGACGCTAAAAAAACAACTTTTATGATGCCAAAACAATCATAATACTGTTTATTCTAGATGATAAACTATTCGAATAACCAATTTTGGTAGTCTATAAGCAAGTGAAGCAACTTAGGTATTCAAATACAGTTTATTGGTTCGAGATAAATAAGTTACGGTGTGGTAGAACATGCTGGGGAGAGAAGTCGCGTACCCACTGGTAGTGTAATTAGAAATGGGGGATTGGGAGACGGGACTCGTTGAGGGGAAGATCACAATTGACCTGAGATGGGCATGGATGGATGGAAGTAATACAAGAGAAAGACAGGGATGCAATTTAAAACATGAGTGGATCACAAGATGGATCGGACCTGATACAATAAAGTGATAGTATGTCAATTATTAGAGTGGAAAGTATAGAAGAGAGAATACATGCAATACAATCGTACCATATCACTTGATACGGTGACTCAATTAATGTATAATCATACAATCGTTTTCCACACAAAAAAATCAAAAAGTAAAAAGCTAAACGGAAGCTACAAAGCTAAAATGTCTAAACGTGGCTAAAATCGTATTATGTAAATGGTCGTGTTCTTTGGTAGGTCAAATGTTGAAAGTAAAACGGGGGAGAAGAGAAGAAAAGATCTCCAGATTAGTGATGGCACTTAGACATCAGTGGGAGTTGAATTGCGGACCATCGAATTGTCGGGCTGATCCATTCCGGGAGCCTATAAATATCAATCGATAAAATTATAATCGCCATGGGGAAATATAAGTTTTGTACGCCTTAAATCAATAACTAGTTACCGTACCGTTCTGGGAGAGGGACGGGGCAGCATCGATCGATCGTCCATGCGCATCGTAGTGTAGCTACAAAGAAAGGATTATTACAGTAGTCGATAATCTTCAGACTACCGTAATCACGGATGATTACGGTATTCGGAAGAATTGGTATTTAACTCACCGATCGAACTCGTCAACGGGAGGGGCCGATTCCATGGTGCGATTGGGAGAGAGATGGGGATACTTGGGGGCAGCAAGTTGATGGGCCTGCAAGACAAGACTAAATATGGACTAAATATGATTACAGTAGCTGACCAATGAATCAATCAATAACCTTGGGAGGAGGATCGTATCTGTCGAAGTGATTGATGGGCATGGTGCTGATGAACGGCTTCTTCTCCAGTGAGTCCATGTTGGAGTGCTCTCCCTCAGACGAACGGGATGAGACCGACTAAAAGAATGAAATTATAACTAATCATCAACTTGATTAGATGCAGTATGAGTCGACTACCGTACCCCATTGGCGTAGTGCTGGATGAGTTTGTGAGTGAGTTCGGCTGCGACTCGTCCTCCCACGTGTTCACGAATGAAGAGTAGGAGCAGAACTCCATCGGGATGGAGACAGTCGAAGATGAATCGATCCGTGTCACGACGAGACATGCGGACACGCTGCAACTCAGTCATCAATCAATGTCCACTCGATACTGTATCAGTCCATCGATAGATCATGAACTAACCTTTCTGTCAATGTTCCAGAGGATGAGTCTGGCTCTGAGGGAGGGAATGGCCAGAGTGACGAGGTAGTAGAAGAAGTTTCCAATGGTGAGGGCCATCAGGAACAGGAACCAGATGTAGATGAACAGGTACAGCCTGCAATCATCAGATTACGGTATGATAATCGAGTACAGACGGGAAGGTTAATCGGTAGGTCAAACTGCTCACTTCTCGTTGATCATGTTCATCATGATGACACACTGCACCGTGTAGGTGTGCATCTGGGCGAGCACTCGAACCTGCAGGGAAAAGATGATTATCGATTAGATAAAGGGGTACGGTAGGAGGTAAAACGATAATGACCGTACCTTGAAGTCGCAGAGGATCACACGGGGGAAGACTTCGGCCTCCTGCCATTCACGACCAGACACAATGTCTCCGAGGGTCTGCAAAAAATATCAGATTATTTCACTTTATTTCAGATTTACAAATCGAAATAATGACTATATCAACGTACATCAGCTCCCCAGCTCCAGTATGTTCCTCCGAGGAAAGAGTTGAGAATGATCATCTGTCCAATCACATTGACAACGTAGAATGCCTTCGTCAACAGATAGAGATACGTGCAATTCCAGCCAGAACGAGCGAGAAGACGACGGTTCTGAAGAGGGAACCATCACATAATTCTAACAAGAAAGTTGCTAATAGAAGTTAAATGCTAGAAGGACACGGATTGAAAAAAACGATGTGATTCATTTCATGTTTAATTGTTTTGTCGAAACTCAGATCTGGTTACATAGTCGAAGTGAGTTAATTACTTTCGACCCTTATTAATCGTAGCCGAGATTCATAAATCTCAACACCACTTCCACACTCTATTTATCATAATCCCCTCGGTAGTCAACTAATTTGACACTAGTACTCACTCCGAATCCATCTCCAAACACAGCGACTCCCTCAAAGAACTGCTCCGACAGATTGTCAATCTCCTTCTCCCTCTCTGCTCCACTCAACGCCTTGATCTTCGTCGCCTCCTCCACGTAGTGACGGGGGTTGAAGGCGCAGTTGTTGGACATCAGTCCCCACAGATAGTTGGGAAGGAAGAAGAAGACTGCTTGCAGGGCAAGCATGATCGGCACCCAACGGTAGTACGACAGATGGTCGCCACGGTGATGACTGCAATAGAGGGATACGATAGGAATAGGTCGATCGATAACTGATAGTATCGACTCACTCCTGGATGTGCTGCTCTTCGAAAGGAACATGGTACGAGTTGGAGATGAAGCAGTAGTCCTCCGCGTACTTCTCCCAACCACCTTCAACATGTAATAATCAACCATTTTGTCTCCACTAAATCGTCATCATTTATCGATCAACTGTTCTACCGTACCTCTGAACTCGTTGGGCACCCAGCACTGAATGGGCGTGCCAAAGTACTGCTTGCACGAGATGGCAAACGCGAAGAATGCGAGAAGGAGAGACGTCACATAGTAGTTGAGAGTGTCCACATTGTCCGCCAACTGAAAGTAAGCAAGTATTTATCTTATTTATGTAGTAAGGCTTTTCAGTTAATATAGTAAGTGCTTTTTACTGAAAACATCCTACTTATCCCCACATCATGCTGTGATTCACTACTGTTTTTATATTCCACCAATGGAATAGCTTGCTTACCACTACCCCTCAACTGTCCACATCCCGCCCCCTCTAGAAAGGTTGTGCACTCACTTATCTTATCAGCAATCGCCCAACCACCATCTAAATACTATGTGTGGGAGGGCAGATAAGATAATGAAAGTGTGAGAACACTGAGAGGGAGTGAAGAGAGAGAGAGAGAGAGGAACCCCCTAATGGACTCTTTATCCTCTTGTTCCAGAGAGGTCAACAGTCAACACTATCAATCATTCACTCTCTTTGCGATAGTCATTCAGAATGCACCGGATAGATCAACCAACTGATTTATGCTCCCTATCAACAGTGAGAATCTATCTATTCAGAGAAACAATGGATGAAAAGGCCCCGGAAGTGAGCTTTACAACGCATGAATGCAGTTCGGATGGATCACAGAGAAATAGAATCTACTGATCTCAATCTGAATCTGCAGATTATAAGCACACCCGAGCCGAAAGACCAACCTACCCACACATATTTCTAAATCCCGTGAATACGTTGTCGATAAAGTATAAAAGTAAATATAGAATCAAAGGGCCGCTCACCAGCTGCTTTGTGACGATCTTCTCGATATAATTGGATAAGAATGGTATCGAAAGCATCGCGGACGACGCTTAGAGGATACCTTTCGCGCGTCGAGACCTGAGGGGGAGAATTGAGTTGCACAGTACTGGTGGGGTATAGCTACTTCAGCTAGAAGAAAGAAAGCAGCGCTAGTTCAGCTCTATACAGCTCAGTGCTTTCTGGCTGAAGTAGCTATGCTCCACGAGCACTGAGTGGGGGGACGACAAAGCGCGATTGCATCAGATTATCGATTGAATGGACGCGTCGGACGAGAAAAGAAAGCGATGGAGCAACGGGGAGATGGGTAATTAATGTTCGCGTGTGTGCCTTGACCACGCGCGATTACAGGCCCTCCCCTCCTCATATTTGCATAAATTTATGGCTCGGATGGTGTGCGAACAGGCGTTATGAGAAAACGGACAATGGTGGCACAATGGTAGGTCATGGACAATGGAGGATGCAGCTAGACAAACCGGAAGAGATAAAAGATGGATCAACAAGAAACCATTTGATGGAGGGAGGGATTCACCGGGATCGGATAGCCATTTCCCGTCTCGGCGGAACTGGACAGAAGAAGAAGGAAGGGGGAAGAGAGAGAGTGTGAGCGTGATATTGATCACGGACGATGATAAACACGCCGCTAGATGGTGCTTGAACGGAAGAGGCGGGTGATCTACCGAGAGAGAGAGAGAGAGAGAGAGAGAGAGAGAGAGAGAGGGAGGGAGGGAGGGAGGGAGAGGGAGAGGGAGAGGGAGGCATGGTAAATAGAGAGGGTGAGGGGAGGATGGCAGAGAGAGAGAGAGAGTAGAGTGACCCTTCGATGCCCAGGCTGAATGGAACTGTCTCCCTCTATGTAGGGGGCGGAGCCACCAAGGGTCACTCTCTGTGGCATATTTCATCAGGAAAGAACAGATTGCGCGTCTCAGAGAACGTGCAAAGAGCGAGGGTAATTCCCGCGGCCTAACCAAGGTCAGGATCGACAATTCCGAGACTCACTGGATGATGATGGTAAAGAGGAGTGACAAGCAGAGAGGAACGAACGGTTCACCAAGATGAATGATAGAACGGATGAATGGTACAGTGGGATAGGCGAAGACAGTTGTCGGGATAGAGATGGAACGGCTAGATAAAGCGGAGATGAAAAATGAGCTCAAAGGCGGCCAGATCAAAGGTTGCAAAGCTAAAGACAAACATAGGGAGGTTCATTAAGGTTCCGAGCACACCATACTTGCAATCGAAATCACTTTGAAAGGATTTACAGCACAAAAAACCCCAAAAAAAGTAAAACAAAAACGTGGATATTCAAAACGTCTAAGGCAGTTTGTCACTCCGGTATTTCAACGCACGATGCGCGCGCGATTTCCACTACTAGTTTCGCGTCGTGTGAAACGAGTAGCGGAAATCGCGCGCGCGTCATGTGGAAATCGTGTGCTCTGTTGAAGGTCTTGAACGGAAATTGCGGTTTCAGGATCAGGCCCGCGCGCGACGTGTGGAAATCTCGCGCGCATCAGGTGAAAATCGCGCGCACACGATGTTTTGCTGGAATCGCGCGCACATCGTGCGTTGAAACTCCGGAGCATCTCCGGTTTTTCAGCGCAGCTTGTGCGCGCGATTCCAATTGCACAAGCTGCGCGCGGGATTGTACAAGACGCGCGCCGGACTTTTTGCCGGACCTGGCTTGTTCCGTTCGAGACCTTCAAAGGGAACGCGCGATTTGTGTAAGGTGCGGCGCATGCCGCGTCTTACCCTACACAAATCGCGCGCGCAAGCTGCGCTGAAAAACCGGAGATGTGCACTGTGCACCGTTAGAAGGAAACATCGCTGCATACTGTATCCTTAAACAACACAAGTGATTGATAAATGATTTTATTTTAATGAAGAATGTTATTGTTACACTGTGGATCTCTTCTCTACTCTTCAAAGGGCGCGAGATCTGGGGAGAAGGAACGTGAGACCTTACAGGATTCTCTCTCTATCTCTCTGACTGTTCTCTGTGCATCTGACCCCAAGCTCTTCTTTCGACTCTTTCAATCCACACGTTCCACGCGGGTTACTGTAATCTCTCCATGAGGCCGCTCTTATCTCACGAGAGGTAACTGAAGTGAGAAGAGTACTAGAGAATGGGAACATCAGAGAGCGATACCCATCTAGTGGGTGTAATTAGGAACACTTTACAAAATTCGTAATTATTTTTATTTAAAGCAAAAAAAGATACAAGTAACCGAGGAATCCGTTTGATGGAAATGCTTACGAAATAAAATGAAAGGGCTTCGACATGTCTTCCTAAGGATACAATTGAGATATGGAATGAAATTAGCAACTAATCTCATGAGAGCTCTTCCGAGGCCATCGATTATAGAGGAATCGAGTATGGGAATGAAATGTATGGCAAATGATGAGAAGTAAGAAGGTGGAGGGGGGGGGGAAGAGGAAAGGGGGGAAGGGAATCAGACAGTATAACATCTGGAGGGTAAGGGGGATCAAACAGTAAAGTGCAAAATGTAATACCACGGTTTCTAAATTTCGCACATGGTAGATGGACGAGTGTGCGAAATGAAGAAACCGTGATCTCACATTTCGCACTCTTTCAAAGAGGGAAAAAGTGAGAGATGACGGATCAAAACTGTAAAGAATATTATGAATTCTACGAGATTTAACAGGATGAGACATATTTCAGCATCACAAACACACATTACTTCTCAATCTTACACAAAGGAAATTGGAATTAGTATAAAATATTCCCTGAGGGGCGGGGGCGAAACAACGTCTTCCAGTGAGCATTAAATGTTGAATATTTAATGGGGAGAAGGGAGAGGGGGTCTCAGACATCTGTCACCGAGTTCTGATGCGAGTTGAGACGAGAACGATGCGCCTGATCCGGAGTATCCATCACAGGGGCCTGCAATCGATACCACTACCGTAGTCTCTTATGATCGGCTACCGTATCCTGTGAATAGCTACCGTAACCCACTCCACTCACCAGAGGCATCGACGATCTGTGCGAGTTGCGGGGCAGCATCGATCGTTCCTCCATTCGCATCGTACTGTAGCTACAGTAGGGTGGATATTGAGACTCTCGAGAACGGTAAGAAACTACACAATCAACCGGTCATAGGACGTTTTGTAACTGCCGTTTAGGAACCCTCATATTTTCAGGGATTTTCAGAACAGAATCTTTCATATTTTAAGGGTCCTAAACGGCAGTTCTTCAAAATGTACCATCACCAATCAATCGATAATATGACCAATCAATATGATATACAATGAAATATGATAAATCGATATATTACCGATCGAGATCATCGACGGGCGGGATTGAATCAATGGTGAGATTGGGTGAGGCATTAGGATACTGCGGAGCCGAGAGAAGATGCGGCTGAAATAGATTACGCTATTTTCGGAAGAATTATTGCAAAATGACCTTCTAATATTTTACATAATGTAAATTGTAAATTACATTAGTTGTCTAAAGTACTATGTACTGCCTCACCTTGGGCGGGGCATCATATCGATCGTAGTGGTGAGCCAAGGAAGCAAAAGGCTTCTTTCCCATTGTCGCTCCGTGTTCATCGTCGAGGGAACCAGAGCCGGACAGCGACTGAGAGATACGATATTCACAACCAAATCACAGAAATGGCTTTCAGTTCTCGATAACAATCTCCCCCACCGTACCCCGTTGGCGTAGTGCTGTATGAGCTTGTGAGTGATGTCAGAAGCTAATCTGGATCCACAGTTTTCACGAATGAATATGAGTAGAAGAACTCCATCGGGATGGAGACAGTCGAAGACGAATCGATCAGAGTCACGACGAGACATGCGGACACGCTGCACAAATTAAGTTATGTTTACTATTAGTTAACGACTACTCTATCATTTCTTACAAGATCACAAGTTGCATCTAATAGGATCAATAATATAATTATATCAAGCTCACTTTTCTGTCGACACTTATAAGGGCAAGTCGTGCTCTCAGAGTGGGCACACACAGAGTCACCACATAGTAGAAGAAATTGGCCAATGTGAGTGATATGAGGATGAGGAACCAAACGTAGAGGAACAGATAGAGTCTTAAGAGGGATCAATGATTACGGTACATAAATTACTGTAGTCTCACTTCTCGTTGATCATATTGATCATGAGTACACATTGAACTGTATAATTATGCACGTCTCCTCCCATCACAAAGACCTGCAGAATTTATTGATTAAATGAGATTTATCGATATTAATCGTACCCTGAAGTCGCAGAGGATGACACGGGGAAAGACCTCGGCTTCCTGCCATTCACGACCAGACACAATGTCGCCGACGGTCTGCAAAAAAAAAATCAGATTATTATACCACATTTCAGATGTACAAAAATATTTTCGAAATTATGAATACGAGCTACGTACATCATCTCCCCAGCTACAATCGGGCACCGTTCACTCACCATCAAACACTTTGGTACCAACTCATTTCACGCATTTCCTTACCTAGTATTTATTGTTATATCTCTAATGTTACACTTACAATTAGATATCTAACACATCTGCCCCTACGTCCTTCGTTCCTTCCCCTTTCCATGAGCTCTAACTATGTGCCACAGCGAACAATGAATTCCTTTGCGTTTCACCGCGACTTCTGGCACTGACCGAAGTCCAATTATTTTTCAGATATTTCGTCACCTAATCGATGGCCTGTTATTCTCTACCATTCAGATCCGTCACTTAATCTTTTCCCCGATCTTATCAATCACAAGCGTCAAATCTGAGAACTGCAAAAGATAAAATTAAGAACAACAGAGCACAATCATTGCTTTTGCTCTGTTCATTTTCCTTTTATCTTTCGCAGATTTGAGATGCGCTAAGAAAGAGGCTACACGATTTTTAGGGACTTTTTAGGGACATTATTGAAACATATCGATGTTTCTCTGTTCGTCTCTCACTCACTCTCCCCCCCCCCCTCACTCTATGTGTGTGGCTGGGGGTTGTGCGGTCGGGGCTGGGAATGGGTGCCCGGCTGTGAGTGTGGGATATCTACTCAGGCACCACTCCAAAGAGACTTGATCAATGCATCCAATTGATACAAGATACCATTAACACAAGTGGTGCTGAATACGCCGAACTATGGAGTGCAGTCAATCTGCTCCAATCGAAGGAGAGAGCGAATACAACTGAGATTGCAAGGCTCAAAGCTGTGTCTATGCTTGTGAGTGAGGAGAACAAATATCTCAAGGATACTGTAAGTAAATTGTCCATGGAGCTAAACCAGCTCAAGTCCATGAATAGTAATGGTACATCCATTGCTGTTTCCCCACCTACTGTCCTAGAACCCAATCTCAACCCCCTTTCTTCCTCTTCCTCTCCCACTTCGACTCTATTCCCTCCTCCTCGCCCCATTCCCACGAATCAACCACCTCTCACTGCCATTCACCCTCAAAGTGAGATGACAGAGAAGCGAGTACTCGAGTTGGTAGAGTTTGTAGAGAGAAAGAGATCTATCGTCGTATATGGTGTTCCCGAGTTTCCTCATCTGAGTGCTACTCAACGTGACTACAGCGATTGGTCTGCTGTCGCATCCATAATGAACTACCTAGGAATATCAGGAAAGCCGACACACGTGTTCAGAATGGGAACTGGCCCGACAGCCGGTGCTCGCAATGGAAGGATGCTGAAGGTAATTATGCCGAACAGCTCAATTCAGAGACTCATAATGGAGAGAAGGCACCAGTTGGAAAAATTCAAATGTGGTCCTGGTGTACGTGTGTGGATCCGAGCGTCGATGACTCGAGAAGAAAGAAATGTGAGCACGGAACGACCATTCACGTATGGACAACCGTTGCCTCGCCCGTATCGTAAGTTGAATCGTCCTCCTGCCCGTCACTCGAATACTGTACATGGTAATGGTAACTACAGAGCTAACTCGGTAGATACCACCCAGCAGTCCTTCACCACTCCGCCTCAGTACGGCCGGCCAATTTCTCACTCTTCTCCTCATCTCCACACTGCAGTGCAGAATAGTCCCGCCGGCAACAGCCGTGCTGGATATTCTCCTCGCAATAGCCCCTCCCGCCATTTTTGATACGGGATGAATCTCTGGAGAGGAAATCCCCTCAAATACACGTCCTTTATATTAATATTCGATCTATTTTAAATGTTACAAATCATAATCATATTAAACTGTTACTCGATAGTCAAAAATATTCTATCCTCGCTTTCTCAGAAACATGGTTAAAACAGAGTATTCCCGATGGGCTCGTCTTAGGGGAAAATGCTAAAACGTATAATCTAATTCGATGTGATCGTAAACGAAAAAAAGGTGGAGGTGTTTGCGCGCTCATACATTGTAGTATTGATCATAAAGTAGTTTTCGATGAGACTGTTTCGGATGCGTACGAAATACTGATTTTCGATGCGAATATAAGCTCAGTAATTGTTCGCTTTTGTATAGTTTATCGAGTACCAGCTCTGTCGCAAAAAGAAAGTGATGAAATTTGGAAAAGAGTAACCGATCATTCAATATGTCAACATCCTATTATCGTCATTGGCGATTTCAATATTCCCAATTTAAAGTGGCCACTCGATGATGACTTAGATTATAAAGGAATTGATGGAGATTTCAAAGATTTCATTGAGATTGCTAATATAAAACAGCTTCTTGAAACACCAACTCGAGATGAAAACTTTTTGGATCTTCTCTTGACAAATGATGATGAACTCGTGCAAAATGTAGAAGTCCATCCCGAAAGATCCCGAGATTGGAAACTCTGATCATCGCACAGTTAAATTTGAGCTTTCTATATCTCACAAACCACCCCAATGCATAAGCAGGCGAAATTTTTCAAAAGGAAATTATCAAATAATCAATGCAAAAAAAAAAATAAAAATAAAAAAAAAAAAAAAAATCTATCCAAAATAAATTGGAATCATGTGTTCAGATGTGATGACTCTGTGAACGTAATGTATGAGAAACTTCTTAGCATTTTAGAAATTGTAATTGAATTCCATATTCCCTTAATTAGAGTAAACATGTCAGGAATACCTACCCCAGCTTTCATTGAAAAGCAAATGAAATTTAGATTTCTGCATTGGCAAAAGTGGATATTGTCAAACGACCCCCTGTATAAAATTGAGTTCGAACGCGCGCACAAAATTTGTATGAAGAGCATTAAAAACATGCGAAAAATCGTGAAAAATCCATAATTGCATCTTCTGATAGCAAGGGATTTTATCGATACATAAAATCTAAATTAAAAGATAGTAATGGATCAAAAATTGAACCTCTAATGGATTTGAATGGATTCATTTCCGAGACTGATTTAGAAAAAGCAAATTGCCTAGCACAAGCCTTTGCCGAAGTATTTACAGTTGATGATGGATTAACACCGCATTTTACTCATATCAGAGAGTCGATGATCAGTCCTGATTATCATGATATGTTCAGTAGACATGAAATATGCCACATGATTGAGAAATGGAAAAATTCTAGCTGTAGAACACCTGATAATATCAGTTTATTTTTCATCAAAAATATAGCAGTCCCTTTGTCTATTCCTCTCGAAATGATTTTTCAAAAATCATACGAAAAATCAGAAGTACCTCTACGTTGGAAGCATTCTATTATAACACCACTTAGGAAAAAAGCTCCATTTAATGATCCTTTGAACTATCGGCCCGTCTCCATTACTAGTTTCTTCTGTAGAGTGTTCGAAAAATGCATTTCAAAAGGAATTATCGAGGACTGCGAAAAGTTTAGTATATTTCCAAAATCACAATATGGATTCAGACGAGCGAGAAGTGTTGAAACCCAAATGCTGGAAGTATTGAATCATTGGTCGAAATGCATAGATGATGGCGGTAAAGTCGATGTGGTTTACTTTGATTACGCTAAGGCTTTCGATACTGTAAGCCACCCAAAATTGATAATGAAAATTGCAAAAATGGGATTTCCCGAAAAAGTTGTGAAATGGATTGAGGAATATCTAAGAAATAGAGTGTTCCAAGTTCGCGTTGGTGAAAAATTATCAACAATGCATGATGTAACTAGTGGTGTTCCACAGGGTTCAGTCTTGGGACCACTGCTCTTCAATCTTTACATTGCTGAGTTGCCAGAAATTCTCGATGATAATTATTGCCATAGTTACTCATTTGCTAACGACCTTAAAATTTTCAAAAAAATCCAAAATGATGAGGATACATCCGCTTTACAAGCTAGTATTGATAAAATTTTAGAATGGAGTACTAAATGGCAATTAAAAATTGCTAACGCAAAATGTGCTGCATATCGGTTCTAAAAATATAAAAACAGAATACCGAGTCGGTGATAAAAAAATAGAGAGTAAAGACTTTGTCCGCGACCTTGGAATAATAATTGATAACAAATTGAGTATGAAAAATCATGCCAGAGATATATGTGTTAAAGCTGAATCAAAGGCAAATATGATTTTCCGTGCTTTATTGGCAGATGACACTCAAACGCTGTTGAACGCATATTGTGTATATGTCAGACCCACGTTAGAGTTTAGTTCGAGTGTTGCGCGTCCTATAAACTCAACCGATAGAGAGAAAATTGAAAAAGTACAAAACTCAGTTACACGCCGAATATTCTATAGAGCCCTGAATTATAATTATTCGACTCGTCTAATTATACCTCTAGGAATGCAATTCTTAATATTCCCACTCTTGAACACAGAGGGAGTGTAAACGATATTAAACTTGCATATCAGATGATATTTGGAAAGGGAATATTATCTGAGTCTATGCTAAACTTTTTCTCACTTGTGAGAACAAGAACCCGTGGAGCTGGATACAAGATCACCATCGACATGGCTAAGTCAAAGCAACGCGAAAATAGCTTTGCTCATAGGATTACTAGACTATTAATATCCTTATTACAGAAAAGGAAATTACCAACCGAATACTCAGAGTTCTCAAAGCAAATGATTTCCGAAATCAAATAATGAAGATCCTATCGTCATCTCTTATACTTCAATCCAAATCCCCCTTTAATTATAACCACATGTCCAGCATGTATAAATATCTATCTATCTATCTAACCATCCAGAAACCCAGTATGCATTGTACCACATAAATACTCATTCCGAGAAACCGTAATACAACGAAAGCTGGTCCGAAGCAGTGGTTCTTACTTACCTAAATCTACCTCTTATTTATAGATAAGTTTCGAGTATAACATCCTTCCAAAGAAACCTAGACAACCAGCAATATTAATATTATATTATTGCAAGTTTTTGTGAACGAAAAAATATTTTCAATAAGGGCAATAAAAGTGCCTGTCAATTGTCTCAGATGCGTTGATAGGCTAAAAACTCACGTTAGCGCCCCATTTCCAGTATGTTCCTCCGAGGAAAGAGTTGAGAATGAACATCTGACCGAGCAAATTCATCACATACATCGCCTTCGTGAACAGATAGAGATACGTGCAATTCCAGCCAGAACGAGCGAGAAAACGACGGCCCTGTCCATGAGAATTTAATGATTTACAAGGACTTGACAAGCATCGTTTCATCATCACGGCGTTCTGGGCAAAATGCCAATTCGTGGTTAACTGATCAGTCATTTACATGCTATTTTCGCAATATTTATGTCTTGCATACACCAGTCAGAACATCGTGAATACGAGATGAATGTTTTACAAGTGCTTTATAAGCATCAATGCTTCCATACGTGGGCTAGGGTGTAGCCAACAACAAGACCCTCCCGTTTTTGCCGAAACCCCTCCCGATTTCGACTCAAGCCGTTACGATTTTGGAACAGACCCTACCGCATTTTTCTCAAAATCACCAGGTTTTGTCACTGAGCCTCCCGATTTTGACCTACTAGGAGCATTCCTTGCCTATATATCAATGCTTCAAATATGAATAAACTGACTGAGTATCCATCTCCGAACACGGCGACTCCTCCCATGAACTGCTCCACCAGTCCATCCACTCCCTTCTCCCTCTCCGGTCCATTCATCGTCTTCACCTTCAATTCAATTCAATTTATCTGATTTACACTTTTCACGTATTACATGTGAGAAATCAGATAGACATCGGGGTGTTTGACTGTCGTGTTAGCTAAGAGAGCTAAACAAGTAGCTTAATGTAAGGGGAAAATAATATTATATTACAAACTTTGTTGGCCTCTTCCACAAATTGACGAGGGTTGACGACACAATTGTTGGCCATTACTCCCCACAGATAATTAGGAAGGAAGAAGAAGACTGCTTGGAGGGCTAGCACCATCGGAACCCATCGGTAGTACGAGACATGGTCGCCACGATGCTCCCTCAACGCATTCAATAATAATAATAATAATAACCTATATTCAAACTACACAAATCATACATGGGGATATGCTTCGATTCGAAGGGCACGTGGTACGCGCTGGCAACGAAGCAGTAGTCCTCCGCATATTTCTCCCAGCCACCTTACATTTGTAGACTATTAATGACAGATGCTTTAAAAGAGCGTTACTCGAGCAGATTCAGAGAATAAAAATGCGCAAGAAGCACACACCTTTGAACTCGTTGGGCACCCAGCATTGAATGGGAGCGCCGAAGTACTGCTTGCAAGATATGAGGAGTGCGAATATCCCGAGAATTATTGAGGTCACGTAGTAGTTGAGAGTGTCGATAGAATCAGCCAACTAGGATTATAATGTTTATTTCGTATAATTTAAGAACAGTTAATTTTTAAAATAAAACAAGCTGGAGGAAAAAATGCTGTCAGCAACAGACAAATGAAAATTCAAAGACGAACCAGCTGCTTGGCAAGAACCTTCTCGATGTATTCGGATAAAAGGGGGATCGCAAGCATCGTGGAAGATGCCTCTCGGATTCCCACCTATCGATGGGATCTGCAATCAGAACGTGAGAGGCATATTTAATGAAATCGGTGATTGCATCAGATTAGCAGCGCAATATCGACGGGAAAATGCGATATGGAACATGTGTGCGCGCATCTAATTCGTCAAGCCTAGAGACCGGCAATATACATTGCTTTCCTATCGATAAAACATACGATAATTTACATAATTAAACCGGAAACGAGAAAAGGAGATAATGAAAATCGAATTTCATGAAAGTGCAATTGCACTCCGCACCCAAACGAGGAATCTGTTGGGTACGGTATTACACGAACTAAAATTACACGGACATTTGCAAATTGATTTTTAAAAATAATTTTTCTTTGTTTATTAAACTCCTCCACTTATATTCTAAGAGATATATATTGTTTGGAAAGAAGAAGAGGATACTTCAGATCAATCAACATTGTGATTTTGGTCTTTGCTGATTTTCAGCATTATTCTGCTTGGTTACTGTAACTGTACGAATGACGAAAATATATCACAATGTTCGGATTGTCATGGAAGCGGTCACAAAGTGTGTTTCCCTAATTGGGAAAAGGCGCCGAACAGCGCTTCTTGGGCGCCTTTTCCCAATTGGGAAAAGACACTCGTTGCTCGTTTGCCTTACATTCTCTGAGGCACCAGAACATTGTGATATACGAATCTGGAGACTATGAAAAAAAGTGAAGAAAGAGCATCACTTTTCTAATCGACGACGATTCACAGAAATCAGAAACCCTCATCATTTTCACCTCAGTCATCTCCACTGATCGGTCAACGGAAGTTTAGTGAATGGTATAAAAGTAAGATATTAGTTGAAAATATAGACGATGTTGATTTCAGCTCTCAATATGGTAATGACTTCACTGGATGGTTTCCTGCTATCAATTTCACTTGGTACTCTATCTCATTGAATCTTGTTCATTCAGTCGTTAGTTCTAAACCACACATTAAGTTCTCCCAACTGCTCTTCTCTTGTTTCTCTGTGGCAAGAAGCTACCTCCAAAGGATGCTATTGTTGATATGAAGAAGCCGGAGGATCCACCCAAGCTCAGCTTACCGTAATCTACCGTATCTATTTATGACACACCTTCAACCTACCGTAATCTACCGTATTTATGACAACTGTTTACAGAGCTACCAGCTCCAAAGACTCGAAGGATGGCAGGGAAAGGGATCCGACCAATTTAATTGATAAGATGAAGGACGTCAGTTTCAATTATCGATCGATATTTCAATCGCTTATCGATCGAAATTTCAATCTCTTTACAATTCTTATACAGAAGCAAGAGGAGGAATCTAAGAAGAAAGAGAAAAAGGAGGAGAAATCGTGTGAGAAATCGGAAGAAAAGAAAGAAGAAAAAGAGGACGAGAAAAAGTCTAAGAAAGAAGAGAAGAGTACTGCAGATAAGAAGGTACTGTAGAATACCCCCCCCCCTTTCCTTTATCGATTATATTTCAGGAGGAATCGAAAAGAGAAAAGTCTGAGAAGAAGAAAAGTGAGAAGAAAGATGATAAAAGCGGAGAAAAGAAGGTGAAACAATGTTTGAATCGAGCTCCTCTCCTCTTATTTTCTCGTTATTTCAGGAGAAATCCGAAAAGGGCTCTAAATCGAAGGGAGATGAGGGCGATAAAAAGAAGGAGGAGAGATCGAATGGTGAAGGAGCGAAGAAAGTATATAAAATATACTATGACCTACTCGTATCGATTGATTCCAGGATGGCTCCAAGGGAAAGAAGTCGGACAAGAAGGAAAAAGAAAAGGAGGAGAAGAGTGGTCCTGAGGAGAAAAAGGTTGGATACGATAGAAGAAATATGATATCGATCGATTCCAGGATGGTTCTAAGGTAGACAAGTCGGAAAAGAAAGAGAAAGAAAATGATGACAAGAGTGGTCCGGAGGGGAAGATGGTTGGATACGGTAGTTAACATGCGCAATCGATTGATTTCAGGATGGATCTAAGGGAGACAAGAAGAAGGACAAGGAGGAGAAGAGTGGCCCCGAGGAGAAGAAGGTTGAATACGGTAGATGAAAAGCCCTATTGATTGATTTCAGGATGGCTCAAAGGGAGGCAAGTCAGTGAATAAGAATAAAGAAAAAGAGGAAACAAGTGGTCCTGAGGGGAAGAAGGTCGGATACGGTAGTTGAAATGCCCAATCGATCGATTACAGAAAAGCGATGATAAAAAAGAAGAGAAGAAAGAAAAGAAAAGTGGTTCTGAAAAGAAAGAGGACAAGAAAAGTGGATCTGAGCAGAAAAAAGAGAAGAAAAGCGGATCTGACAAGAAAAAGGATGAGAGTGAAGTTGGTCTTTGATCTCTAACAAAATGAGTAATAATTAGTTTCAGAACAAAGTTAGTGAGAAGAAGGAGACTAAGAAGGAACCAGCACCGAATTCTGATGATGTGACGCAATTCTGACAACTTTAATGATTATCGATTTCAGAATAAGTCAAACGTTTCTAAGAGGCAATCTTCGAAGAAAGACAAGGACAAATCTGAAAAGGTTCGATTTTTTTTATTTTCTGAAATAAACATTAATCATGAAATTAACATCTTTTGCAGAAAGAGAAAAGTGAGCATAAGAAGTCCGATAAGGATGGGAAGGATAAATCAGAGGTTTGGGAGCTGTCTAATTATCGATTGATAATTCCGTGATTTAGAAGAAAAGTGAAAAGTCGAATCGGAAATCGAAAGGGAAGAATGATAATTCATCCGTGCGCAGTCGCAAATCGAGCAAGAAATCCGAAGTGAGGTTTCTAATTGTGTTTCACATCTCCAAATTTTGCAAGATGCGTGCAATAGTGCACGATGATTCAATTTGGAATGTTCACTTTATTGATTTATTGTTCCTCCCCTCATTCCACTCACTCCTCTCTTTGCCCCCTTGACCGAGTGGTCGATTCCTAAATAAATGGACACCAAAACGGCCTACGCCAAGATCGAGCCTAAAACCGAAGGGAAGTCGAAAATGGGTAAAGTCACGTCTCAGAAGGAGAAGAAGAAGGAAGCCAGCGAGAGGAAGAAGAAAAGCGGAACTGTGGAAAAGACTGTCAGTTTACGATCGCCAACTGCTCTTACAGTAATCCGTCTCACTACAATACCTATTCCATTGCAGCAAATGGATGGCTCGTCAAAGAGTAAGATGGGAAAGGTCGATAAGACGGAGGGAGGAGGCAAGAGTGTTATGAGGAGTGTCATGAAGGAGGTCAGGAATCCCTCAATTATCGATTGATCATCTCAATTATCGATTGATTGCAGCCACAGCCCAAGTCGGATGGCAAAAACACGAAGACCAATTACGACCTAGAAGAGTGAGTTGTCGATTGATTGGACTGGGGGGAGTACTGTAGGTATCTGATTATCGATCTACAGGAAGCGTCGCAAGCTGGCAGCTGATCGAGGATCAGTGAGAGTGCTCGTCAAGAAGAATCTCTTCGTGTCGCCGTAAGATAATAATTAAACTTTAAATATTCACTATCCATCTGCTGCTATTGTAAAGACAGGTTACTGTAACGAGATGGATTACTGTAAGATCAGTTGGCGATTCGGATAGAACTAATTTTTCTTTTTTTTCTCAGAAAGAAGCGAGCGGAGATGGACCATCGTGTCTGCGAGTGAGTTTTCAATTTTTTGTGTGTATTTAACATAATAATAATGTAAAATTGAGAAAACACGGTAAAGTCGATAAGCAGCGTCACATCGGAAGGGTTCTCAAGCTGAATCTGTTCAAATCTGCGTGAGTCGACGTCACTTCCGGTTCATCACCGGTTTAATTATCGATTGATTTCATTCAGAAATGCTCGTGAAGCGACACTCGAAAAGGAAGCCAACGAACTGTGTGAATGTCTGTGAGTGCAGCTTTTTCCGTGTTTGAACATGTGACGAAACATAAAACCACCTTTTTCCAGTCTCAGAGCCAACGAAGATGCGAACCAGAGTAAGAAAGAGAAGAAGAAGAAAGATGAGGTGAAATGAAAAAAAAACGTCTCGTCTCTGTTTTCACAACTTCTAATTTCAGTCCAAACGGACCAAGAAATCCAACTGAAAGTCGGATCAAACATCGGAGAATCAACGAAAAACTTCCTCTTTTCTGGTAAATGTGCATCAATATCTCGTTTCTCGAGGTCTCTAAAGTGATTGATATTTGAACCAATTCAATATAACTCATGCAAAATATTTCCCATTTGCTAGGCCTTTGGAAAGAATTGGCATGCGATAAAGTGGCCATTCACACCTCTTCTCTCTTTCTGCATCTCTTTATTTGTCTCTCCTCTCTAAACCTTCTCATATCTCCAGTCGACCGTTCAGGTCAGACAAACAGCCGTATGCCAAATGTTCCGAATACTGAGGCTCCCAATTCTTAGGGACGTTCCACGAATTTCCGAGCAGAAACAAAAAAACACACGCACACTTTGCATTTTGATACTTATATATATTGCGATTTAAAAGTTTCACATTTATATTTTTCTGGAAAAAAAGTGTGCTTGGAGATACCACGACTACGTTCTATCAACAAATTGCTGGGGAATGACATTTATCGATTTATTTCTAAGGGCAATTAATCGATACACACTTAACTTTCACCCTGCATTTCAACATGGAGTAAACAACTTCAACAACAAAAATCACTCCGGACACTACCAAAGCTCCGGCGAAAAGATAGAAAATGAGTGAAAATCGAAATAGGTTCATCGATTTGTATCCAACATTCGAAGCGGGAGCAAGGGAGGGAAGCTTCCTCAGAGACTTGAGATGACGCTTGGTCCAGAAGTTCTCGAACTGAAAATAGTGAGACGATTGCACAGTATCGACCCAACCATACAATCAATAAAGAATCTGAAACTTTTAGAACAAGTTAGAAGTGAAAAAAATCAAGCAGCTCGCAAAAGGATAAGTGTAAACAACGACTAACATTTTCCTGCTGGAACAGTCTGAGAACCACTCGATTCACGAGTCGAATCATTCTTCGATTCGATTGTTTCGAATAGAGGAAATAGCCGGGAGTCGAAGTTCCGAGTGTATAAGCAGAGTTGTTGAATTGAGCGATTTCTTTCATCACTTCACTGCTCACTTTCACACTGAAATTTCATTTTTTCATATGTTTCACTCCTCCAGAAACGGCTCAGGAGAGCGTGAACAAGTAAGAGAAATCCCTCTGACCCCTTTCTGGAGGTTTGATTTTACGTAAAATGCTTTTTGATCGGAAACAACTGCAAACTGACGTTGAGAGTTCACAGGGATGATCGATTTGGCCAATTTCCAGTATCTGATTGGTGTACAAAAGAGCAGTATTTGCACTATTTGTGCACAGCATTTCGAGAATCCTTCGATAGTCTGGTTCATGTACGATCGCATCCTTCTTCCGAGCGGTGAACAGAGCAACCTAAATGAATTAAAAAAATAAAATATAATTCGATATTACCTGTTCTGGCGGGAATTGGTCCTTTACTTGCTCGATAGCCGTTCTTTTCCCACCCTCAAACTCGGATCGAAGCTCTTCGAATGTCCTGAGAGCAAATGATTTCAAACGTCCAGAAAAGCGTCAGGGGTGAGATAGTGTGCAAAAGAGGGAGAATCTCGTTGCTTTTACTCTTCCCCCTGACCTCTTTCTGGAGAACCACACTGTTAAATTGTGTGTGAGGTGTAGAGACGACCACTCGAACAGTCGAAAATAAAAATAACAAAGCGTATCGACTCAGTTTCGGAACAGTTCTCAGTTTCGATGACGATTTTCCTTTGTTTTCGAACAAAGGAAGTTTCGAGTGGTCAACACTAGTGAGATGTTCACAAGTAGTACTGACTAACGATAAACTCACGTCTCCTTGCCCTTTTTGACAATGAAAGTATTCCCTTGAAATCCGGCTGCGTGATGAAAAACAACGAGAGTGAGAGAAATGAGGAAAATGGCCGTGATTACTCTCTCCACGAATTGATGGACTACTGAATCAAATGGGATGAAGGATGATTTGATTTACAAATCGGTGCGCTAAATGTGAATTTCTGGCTCACGGCAAATTTTCGTCCTCTAAATCTATAAACTGGTTCGCACTATAGTGTAAGTTCCAAAAAACTTGTCAGATCTCAATTGATTTCTTTTGCTACAGTCAACGAATATTTCTAGACAGGATTAGAAGTTCGCAACTGCCTCTTTCAATAGTTTGTTCACGCACATTGTTCATGTTTTAAAATATATTATTGTCATAGCATAATCACCTGATATTCCTGGTCTCCGTGAGTTTCTACTCAGTAGATACGAGCAAATCGATGTGACGACATAAGCGGCGACTAGAAGAAGAAGAGTACTCCATCGAAAGACTGAGAAGAAATAGAGTTCTGTTGTCTCCGAATCTGCACTCCTCGTGGACTCGTAGAAGTTTGCCTCAAAGACACTTCTTTTTCTCATGTTTTTTCTCTCCCACTTTTATCCCAATGAACCTCCCACTGGGAGAAACACTGGACTACGAGAGGATAAAAATAACAGAGCTTCGTCATTGAATCTGTTTCATTTTCTGACCTCATAATATCCGAAGGGAACACTTGTGAGGAACATTCGATGTCTTTCTACATTAAGAGACATGCTGTCAAGAAGGGCGAATGTTTGATTAGCAAAGATATTCTGCATTGTGGAAACCCGACCTTCAATGGCAACATAATAGCAATATTTAAAATATTACGAACCTTCGCTTTTGGCAATAGTCAACTCAGTTTTGGCCAACTCCGCAACAATCTTCCACATTTCGACGAATGCTCCACTCACATTTCCATCTTCATTTGCATAGGAATATGGGTAGTATCCGCCCTCGAATTCCAGGTGAAGTCCCATCACGAAAGGGATGACCTACCGACTTCTGAAAGTTGGATGACCTACCGACTTTCAAAGGGAGGAAAAGGGAAATGGTGAAACTACTCACTCTCCATTCATGCCTCGAGGCATCCTTCGACATTCACATGGGAAGCTTCAGTGTGTGACTTCTCCCACGAATGTTTTGTGAAGTAGTCGCGTGAGGTGTCGCGTCTCCCACTCACAAACTAACACAAACGACACCTTTGTTTGTGCGGAACTTACTTGGGGTCACCTGGGAGCACTCTGCATTTTGCAGAATCCTGGTCGAGGGGCACGATGCAAAAGTTCAAAATGTGATAAAATCCGCAAATCTTTAACATATTATGTTAAAGATTTGCGGAGTTGCTCAATGCTTGGGTCACTATGCTTCCCATTGAACCCAGGGTGGGAGTGTTCTGGAAAAAAATATAATTGTCGGCCCACGTGTGCTGTGGGAAACCAAGTTCAGAAGCGCGAAACGACACTAAGAAAACTTATGCGAAGGAAATGTGCGAATCGGAAAGAGAAAGAGAGAAAGAAAATTTTTTTTTATACAACCAGCGGTTCCCTTTTCCTTCCCCCATTCATGATTTTTCGTCGAATTACGACGTCTTTAAACCAATTGGTATATAAACTGATCTCCACTTCTGATCACATTCATTCTTTTTGCAGAATAGCCGCAGATTGATGTTTCGATGGATTCCACGCTCATCGACAGTAATCGATAATTTTCAGCGCAGCTAATCGATATTATGTTCAGATTACTGTATTCGTTGCAGGAATTTCATCTTCAAATCAATATTCTTCTCAGATTACTTTTTATTTCTGTTGTCTCTGTTATCTGTCCTGTCCCTAGTTTGGTCCCGGATACTCCAGAAAATGGGGGTTGGTCGGAGCGACTAATGGTTTTCCACTTCAGCTTCCGATTCAAAATCGACAGATCCCCCTTTGAATCTCGTCCAATGGGAGAAAGACAAATGCTGGAACTTCTACACCAATTTCACCAAGCAGGTCAGATTTGAATATTTATGAATTTATTAACCCTTTCCCATACTATTTGCATTGAAACGTGATCACTGACAAAAAAGTAAATAAAAGTAAAAAAAAACGAAAAACTCAATAAATGCGTGCAGGTTTGTGGTGCCGGTGGCGTTCGACTGAAGGGAGAGCGACTAAACGTCGAGAGATACGTCGGTGCTGGATGCAATTGTGATGGGGAGAGTCTAGGAATGGACGGATTCAGCTGTCGTACGTCTCTTTATCAATCAATAATTATTTAATTGCAAACTAATTAATTACTTATTATTGATTAAAAACAATGTAGCGGTTCCCTGTAATCGCGTGCAGCACAAGACCGACATTGCCAAGTGCAGAAAGGAGAAGAAAGAGTGTCAGATCGACAGAAAGACGAGGTGGGATTGCGTCATCACTACGTAATTAGGTTTCCGTTGCAGAAAGGCTTTCTGTGGTTGTCCCATGGGAACGTCGATGGTGAAGCACCGAGGAGGAGCCATGACTTGCGAACGTACGTTTCTGTTCAATGGGTTCATAAAAACATTTAAAATAACCCAATTAAAATTGATAATTTAAAATCATAAGATAAAATACGCAAATTATCTTCTCAGCGGTCAATTTGTGCAGTACGTGCAAGCACAAGTGCCACAAAGCATCCAAATGCGTACCTGCTGGCAGAAACAACAAGTGAGATCCACTGCCAAACTCAATAGGAACTATTCCTTCCCGTACAATATGCTCTCACGCTGAAGTTGAACTACAGGGTGCGGCAAAATTACTTAGACTATTTGTATTTCTTCTAATTTTTCTTAGAGAGAAATATTTGAAGTTGGAATTTATATATATATTAACTCACTATATAAGCAATTGGAAAACCACTGTACAAATAGAATCAAGCTCTTTTCACAAGAGCTGCAAATCAAAACTATTTGTGCCTAAGCATTGTCGATTCCCGCGCATCCTATCTCATTGAAGTCAATGGTTCTCTAAGACTGTGAAGAATGAACTAGTTCCAAAAATGCCATTTTAGTAGAGGACACTTCCAACTACAACATACTTAGAAACTGAGATTTAGGGCTTATTACTGGATGCACAATACGAAACAATATATGACTTGTCAGATCTATATTTCGAGCAAAAATGGATACATTTTTCTAACAATGTCACGGATTTTACAAAACCCTTTCAATATCCTCGTCCGTTGCTGGTTTCACATTAGGGTGGAAGTACTTTCTGGTGAAGGTATTGGATCATTGGCTTCTATGAACAGCGAAGTATTTTTAGCATGAAACAGTCAAAAATCGAAAGATGAAAATGACCTATTTATCATAATCGTTCAAAGGAAGGGTTGAATGTTCAACGATTATCCCGGTGCCTGATGACTCTCTAGGACCGAGGGCATAAGTTTATTTTGTTTTCAAATGGTTACCTCTCCTACACATGGTGTTGTCATTTTTCAATATGATTATACCGTGATTAGCGGCAATTAGGCGTCCAACTAAAATGTTACCTGTGAAAGTTCGGTTTAGATAGGAGTTTGAGCTGTCTCAATTGTACTGTATCTTCTTCTTGATGGCTAGTTGTTACTAACTTAGGAAGACATCAGGACTTAGAATGCTCGCGTAGTTATGGAGCATCGAACCCGTCTCGATAGCGGTTTCTCAAAACACCCGTAGGGTTTATTCTCAATCTCTAATAGATTGGTTAAAGGAAGCTGTGGTTCATGAATATAATCATGCGACCTATGCATCATGCTCTACCCGCAGGTACTGAGAAATGGTCAAATTCAGCGTGATCTTCGATACATTGTGCAACCGAAAGTTGCTGTGTGATCTAACCCCCGTGCGTTTTAATTTAAAATTGAAGTGTGGGTCAGACTTTTTTCTGCCATAAACAATTGGATAGAACAAATTACTTGAAATGTCGAATAGTTTCAGGACAATAGTTAATAGTCGCAAAAATGCACTTGAGATCATTCATAACTCTTTTACTGTTTGGGAATTATCTTGCAAAGTTTAGTCTAAGTAATTTTGCCGCACCCTGTAATCTAATTTTTGTATACTTGGCTTCTCATTTTGTTATGTCCTTCTTCAGGTACGGCTACAGTTGTGTGCCGTGCAAGGAGGAAATGGGATATCAGGGCGATGGATTCTCTTGTGACGGTACGCATTTCATCATTTTATGACTATTTGCAAACCAGAGACAATTTTGAACTACAATATTATGCGAACTGTGACTTCGATTGGAATACAATTTTAATTATATTTTTGCAGATATCGACGAATGTGCGGACGAAGGTTTGAACGACTGCGATCTGCCCAATGCTGAGTGCGAGAATAGAGAACCGATCTACGATGATAACCTCAAGTAAGTTTTTCAAACTTTTCCACGGCGTTCGGGGGGGGGGCATTTATAAAATATTTTCGCACTCTTTAATTGTATGCCTCCATTTATCTCCAACATTCCATGGATTTTCCCAAACTCGATCATCCCTATCTTACACTTCTCATTCCAGATTCGAATGCGTCTGCAAAGCGGGATGGAAAGGCGATCCGAAGGGAGGATACAAGACCCGACCTTGCATCGGTATAACATTTATTATTTCCTTTATTGTAAAAATTAGATGGTAGGAGTACTGTAATGCTTGGCACGATGCCAATCCATTCAGACGAGAACGAATGTTCTTCTTCTCCTTGTGGAGAGGGCGCCGAGTGCACGAACACACCGGGATCGTTCACTTGCACGTGCAAGAATGGATACAAGAAGAGAACGGGAGACACTAAGTCAGTGATATAATACTTAATACTTTATTCTCCATCGGGAATGAGGGTGGGGACGGTTATCTTGACGTGATGATGGATTCTTCGGCTCAGGATTGAGCTCTTGTGTGGAGAATCAGGCAGTTTTCGTGTCACAATCACAACTTACTGATTCGGGAAGTGGTCGTAACTAATTAATGGGGGGGGGGGGTTTCGGAGCCCTAATAATTATACACAACTTAAGGAAGTAAAAAGGATGATTAGATATTAATTTTAAAAATAGGAATTCTCGACTTTACAGAGGTTGCGAGGACATCGATGAGTGTGCGACCCTCTCACCTTGTCATGAACATGCAAGTTAATTAATCGATTGAATTTGAGAATGTATTATGCATATTCGATAATTATTGATTGATTTGGATGTATTCAGGCCACGTGCTCGAACACGCCCGGTTCGTATGAGTGCTCTTGCAAGGAAGGATACACGGGAGATGGAAAGGAATGCAAACGTACGAATTCCAAATTCAGCGTAGTTATCTTGCTAGAAGAACAGAATTCAATAGTTTACGCTATTGCTTCTGTACAGAAGTCAATCGAAAAATGTGTTCCAAAGATTTCAAAAATTGCAGCCGATCGCTCCTTCTGGTGTGCAGCATGCGACAAGGCGACGACAAACTGCGTGCTTACCGATGCCGGAGATAGGTGAGCTGAAGATGCTGCAATTTCTGCAGATTCGTTTCTCAATGTAGATACATTACCCGTATTAGCAACCACAAATCTATTTGTGTTTCTCAGATTCATCTGCGTGTGCAAAGATGGATATCAGAAGAAGGGAGGGTCGACGAATGAATGTGAAGACGTCCAAGAATGTGCAATTACCAGTCTCAAAAACTGTGATAAGGTACGTGAAATAGATACGGATGATAGATCTCGATTCTCTTTCTTCTTCTTCCCTACCGTGTGAGGTAGGGAAGAAGAAATTTAGGAATCGTAGAGATAAAAACTAATTATGAAAATACTTGAGACTCCCGGCTACGCCAAGTGCATCGAACTGCCTGGAGGGTACAATTGCACGTGCAATAAGGGATACGACGGCGACGGATTCACATGCAAACGTCAGCTTTTAAATCGATATTTTCATTTTTCTAAGTGTGAAGTGAGAAAATTTGTTGGCTCTATTTCAACCACAACAGAAAGGGGTTGTTGTGATGGAGAATCGAGAAGGGCTCTTTCATATCGCAAACTCTCTCCCCCTGACCCCTTTCTGGCGATTTGGAATCATGTGCCATTGTGTCCGTTCAGCCACGGATCCGTGTGAGTTGGGCAATCCGTGTGCTCGAGTGGCCGGAAGCAAGTGTGAGAACCAAGGAGGAAAGCCAATTTGTGTCTGCAAAAAGGTCAGTGTTTAGAGAATGAATTTCGAAAGATAAAAGTTCTCTCGTCGTGCTCTGAGAAGCAACTCTAAAAAAATAAATGTCTTCCTAACATTAAGAATCATATTATAATTCAGGGTTTCGTCCGTCAACTCAAAGACCAGAAGAATCTCACCGCTCCCTGCTACGGTTCGTTATTTTATTTATTGTATTGAACAATGCATAAATGCTCGAGAAGAGAGAGCGGCTTCTCTAAAAGGTACATGTACATGTGTGGCGTGCCCCTGGGGAGAGCTGAGCTGTTCTGAGAGGAAAGAATGGATGATTGATAGTCCCTCTTCGCCCCTTTTTTCTTAAAAACAGGGAGCAAACTTCTATTTGTAGACATTCGCTCTGCGATGGTTAACAATTGTACGATTTGCAACAATGCGACGAGTGAATGTCGAGCTGTCGGAGGAGAAGGTAAACGATAATCATTTAATGAATATTTATATGCGTCAATAAAAAATATTATCCAAATTCGAAATCTTCCCTTTCCATTCCATTCTCATCCTTGCGTTTCATAATGTGTTTCACGAGATTCGCGATGAGTTTCACGATCGTTACGAGATTGTTTGACATAATGATGTGATCAGTCACAATCTTCGTTGGATGAGCAAAAAAAATAAAAAAAACAATTAAGGAGTGTTCTACGAGTGCGTCTGTCGTGGTGGCTATCAGATGAATGCAGCGGGAACTTGTGCCAGTGAGTTACGATTTTATTAAATCTCCTATTGCTCCTCCCGAATATGACGATCTTCGCAACGAAAACTGGTTTAACAAACGACTACATTCCATTTCATTGCTTAAAGGGACCTGGTACTGCAAATGAAATGAATTTCAGATTAAAGAGAATTTTCTTCCGATTAGAATGCAAAAAACCGCATATTTTTACGATTTTTTTGAAATTAGTTATGAATTTTCAAAGGTCTCATTTTTGGCTGAAATGACCCGGCGCTACTGTGTTTAGCGGCCAGAAAACGCAGGTGCGTTGTGCGATATCAAAAATGTAAAAAAAATAATTTTAAAAATTTTTCCTGAATTTTCCGGAATTTTCAAAGTTCAGGACCGGAGCCGGCTTAAATACACCGGTACGTGGGAAAACACACCACCGGGGCACACCACATGTACCGGTCGCTTTTTACAGCCATTTTTATTGATTTCCTACCGTATTTTATATATGTTTTGTACATATTCCGCATCCGATTATTGATTTGCCATTGTTCCCGACACGCATGCTTGGAATTCACACTAGATTGATCTGGAGAATGAATGTAAATACATGACGAGAGAAATGCTTCATTTCCGGAGAGTGATCAGACGGGAACTTTTTCGACACATAGACGACACTCCGCACAACTGGAGCGGCTGCTCTGAGAGAATCGCGGCAATCATGAGGACTCGCCGTGAGCTGCAGCGCCATCAAATACCGAAGATGGCGCATGCGGTTTTCCCAACTACGCTCTTCCGATGTGTGCAAGTAACCTTCCCAATTCAATGCAAATCAATAGTCTGATACGGAATATGTACAAAACATATATAAAATGCCGTAGAAAATCAAAAAAATGGCTGTAAAAAGCGACCGGAACATGTGGTGTGCCCCGGTGGTTTGTTTTCCCACGTACCGGTGTATATAAGCCGGCTCCGGTCCTGAACTTTGAAAATTGCGAAAAATTCAGGAAAAATTTTTTAATTTTTTTTTTTACATTTTTGATATCGCACAACACACCTGCGTTTTCTGAGCCTTTATTAATTTCAGGTGCCGGGTCCCTTTAATCTGAAATTCACTTCGTTTGCAGTACCAGGTCCCTTTAAATAAGGATTGAATGATGAGGAGTGACCATTCCCTTTCTCAGACATAAACGAGTGCCGGCATCCCTCGGAGAACGACTGTGACGTCAATGCGCGATGCGTCGATAGGTGATTATTTATTGAATGAAAATCGACCGTGCGCCTAATGAACTATCACATCCCCGTTTTCTTACACTCAATAACGATGGCGAGGTCCCGCTTTCAGAGAGCCAACTATCCACGGCCAACGCTACAAATGCGTGTGCAACAGAGGATTTGTCGGCGCTGGTAATAAGGGATCTTGTGCGGGTCAGTTTCTTTCATGTTCAAAATTTGTATCGCCTCTTAAAGCCACGGAGATACGTCAACAACAAGCTTTTTACACACATCCTGAGCGCACTCCTCCTCATTCTCTCCGAAACTAATTTTCCTCGCAAATTTGCACGTTGGTATATCTCAGATTTGGACGAGTGTTCCGACCCGAAGATATCCAAACTTGCCTGTCCCTCTCCACAACAGGAGTGTGTAAATACAGTCGGCAGCTATGATTGCATCTGCAAGACCGGATTCAGGTAAGTGAATTCACTACACTTTTAATGGCCATGCATGACCTCCATGCACAGTGAGACACATAAAGGACTAAAATAGCATGTAAACGTACGATGGCAACAAATTCGTTTTAAGCATTTGGCACATAACACCGTGGTCATGTTGTAATATTCACTTAATTATTTAAATTTAAACTTGAATCTCAGCAATTGCAGACAGCCGAAAGGTCTCTCGCAGTGTGTGAATATCAATGAGTGCGAGGAGGCCTCAGCCCAGTGTCCGCTCATGTCGAAATGCATCGATCGAGCACCTGGATACGATTGCGCGTGAGCACATTACTGTGATATGATCTTTGAACTTTTCCTGAACTACAGTATTCCATTTGTGAAGCTCAATGTACAAATCATTCTACGATAGAAAACAATTATTATTTCAGATGTCTTGCTGGTTTCCGTAACGTGACCGACGGTAGTGGCAAGAGTGTGTGTCAAAGTTAGTGATATAAAAATGTGTAAATCGGAAATTCGGTGAAATCTGGAAAATTAATTCTTTTGCAGACATAGATGAGTGCAAGGAGGGCATCAACTCGGACAAAAACTTCATGCCGTGCGATGAGGTGGGTTTTGAACGTTGGATTATCCTCAATTAAAAGCAAGCTAAAAGGGAACAGAAAATTTGTGTTCAAATTTAAGTTCAAATCTCAGCAAATGATATTGAAAATTGTAGGTGAATGGTATGTGTAAAGACATTGCGGGAAGTTGGTTGTGTGACTGCAAGGAAGGATTCTCGTTGGCTGTCGATAGAAGAAAATGCATCGGTGCGTGCCATTTGCTTATCCACCAATAATTTTGGGGCGACCTCGTGAAAGTTGGCAGTGTTACGTCTAAGACGGGACGTCGTCTTATCGTAGATTGTTTGGTAGGAAGAGGTGACTAGGGGGAGAAGTTCTTTGTCTCATTGGCAACTAACTGACCCTGATAACAGGAAAGAGATATATAACAATGGTAGTTCACTACCGTGACAGCAGAATGAGATAAAAGGACGGATGGGAATCAATCAATCAATCAATTTATCATATCAGGCGGTAGTCGCTCAGATGAGGATGGGTCGGTAGTCTTCATAAGTTGCATTCCACCAGTTCGCGCCGATTGCTCTCCTTAGGTCATCTCTCCATCTTGCTCTTGGCTGACCTGGGGGACGAGTTCTACTGTAGGGGGTCCACACAGTAGTCGCTCTGCACCATTTCTCTGTGTCCATACTCCTCACTTTCAATGCCCATTGAGCTTTCCGTTTGAGGCTTTCCTGTACCCAGTCTTTCACTTTGGTGATTTCCCGAAGTCTTTCATTTCTCCAGCGATCTCTCAATGTCACTCCAATCATCTTCCTTTCCATTGCCCGCTGTGTGACGTTAAGCCGATTTCTCTCATTCCCTCTCAAAGTGAACGGATGGGAATGAACACAAAAGAAGAATTGATCAGACTTAGATCAGCGTGAATAAGGACTAATGATACATTCTGTGTTCTGTATTTTTGTACAGAAAACTTTACGTTTTTGCAGACAAAGACGAGTGCAAAGCAGGAGAAGACACTTGCAACAAGAATGTAGAGAGCTGCCGGTGAGTTTAATAAAATACACTTAATTTTAATTAAAATAATATATATCGCAGTAACACAATCGGTTCCTTCGTGTGCGACTGCAAACAAGGTCTTGTGAAGGACGATAAGGGAGTCTGTGCAGGTGAATCTACAGATTTCTACCGACTCGATAAATTATTGTACTCGGAGATTATCTTTCTCAGAAAGAGAAATATAGGTCGATGAGTTACTTTAGAAAGAACATACAGTTGTTCCTGTATACTTTTCTCATTGTCAGACAAGGACGAATGCACACTCGGTGTCCACAATTGCAACGCGAACAGCAACTGCATCAACACATTCGGATCGTATAAATGCGAGTGTAGGGAGGGATTCAAGGTGATTTATCTTATCTCAGTACATTAATAGATTCATGAGAACCGCTCCTGAGATTTCAAATTACGCATAAAATCTAATAATTCAGGCCCAAATCGGCGCTCATCCTCTACGGCCGGTGTGCGAGCGTAAGCGGAATATAACAACTAGTCTAACTATCGATTAAACGTTTTCAGGCGAGAACATGTGCGCCCGTCAGACGGATCTGTGTGGGCCCGGCAAGTGCGAGGTAATGTTCATGCACAACATCATAGCAAAATGTATTAAAATGCAACCCTCTTGGTAGTAATAATCAGCAGCCGGCGTTACCATTATGCCCGATAGTCAACGATAACTTAGATGACATAAACCAGCCCTTTCTTTTTTTAGATGACCGACTCTGCTCCCTTCTACAAATGCGTGTGCTCATCGGCCGTGGTTCCTCTCAACTCCACTCAGTGCGTCTGTAAGTTGGCCTCTCACTCGCTAAACATCCAAAGTATGTGATCTTCTTCGAAGATAACTCTATCCTAATTCTCATTTGCCAGATCCCAACTTCTGCAACGCCGACTTCCCTTGTCCTGGACACTCCGAATGCATGGCTGGCATTTGCATGTGCAAATTGGGACACCGATGGAGGGAAAGCAACGAGTTTCCACTCACCACCGCCAGTCTCAAGGATCGACCGGCGTGCACTGGTCAGCTTCTTATTTAAACAAGGATTACCATGAACAGAGATTATCAGTTCTCGATTACCCGCTTACAGTATTTCACACCTATACTGTAGAATCGAGCTTTTCTCCGGTTCGATAGGAATTGTGAAATGATGCATTCCTTGCAGAGATCAATCCCTGCCTGGAATCGGAGTTGTGTGCTAAACCACTCAAGTGCAAGCACGTTGGCCCAGGTATAGAATCTGTACTGCAAATTACTGAAATCAATAAATAATAATATTCATGTAAAAATAATGCCAGGTAAGCACGAGTGTGCATGCGATTCCGGCTTCGAATTGAGCGGCGGCGAATGCATCGGTTAGTCACAACTTATCGTATTACATTTGTATTATCTACATGCATGACATTATAATTTGTATATTTTATTAACCACATTTGCCAAATTCGATTCAGATATCAACGAGTGCCAGCGCGCTACTGGAGCAGCCACCTGCCCGAGCAACTCGAAGTGAGCACGTTTCCCCTACAATTTAGTATTCAAAATCTTAGATGCTCGTTCTTGTCTTTCCACGTATCTATTTTGTATGGATTACTGAGAAATGCTCTCAGATGCACGAACCTCATCGGTAGTTATAAATGCGACTGCGTGTTGGGATACACGCCGAAGATGGGAAGGTGAGAAAAATGATACTTGATTATGAGGAACACAACAGATCCTCTAGTTCTCAATAGAGTGCGAAATGTGAGATCACGCTCTCTTCATTTCGTACAGTCCCTCATCTAGCGGCCGACAAAGAGAGTGTGCGAAATGATGAGATCGTGGCCCTTTTTTATTTCGCACTCTACTTGTCAATTCTCCCTATGCAATTCACATACTGTGCTAATATATACAGCTATATGTACGAGTACTACAAACAATAGTATATGAAACTACAGTAAACATTACTGTTTCGCTCCCATAGCGTCAATGTTCAGTTCGCTCACGAATCCCGACTGTATCGATGTGAATGAGTGCGAGGTGGGATTGGCTGATTGCAACAAGAGGAATGCAACCTGCAAGAATACCATCGGTACTGTTTGCAGTTTTGTTCCAATCGGTGAATTACAGATTTTTTTGTAATTAAAAAAAGAAGATGTTAGTTTCTATCAGGTTCCTTCGAGTGCGTTTGCCCCTCCGGGTTCAAAGCGCAGGCGCCCGACTACAAAATATGCAAGGGTAAGGTAGATTCCTTTAGTTACTTTAATAAGTAAAGCTAGATTGTTTTAAATGGAAAGGAAGTTGTTCAGATATCGACGAGTGTGCTGTCAAGACAGCCAAGTGTGACTTGAATGCAATCTGTCACAACTTGCCGGGAACGTATCAGTGCGAGTGCAAGCGAGGATTCAATGGAGACGGAGACACGTGCTGGGGTAAGACAAACAACAGCCTTACCCGTTAGAACTGATTACTCGAATCATCATATTCCTTTTTTTTCATTTCCTATTTCAATATTTAAAAAAAATAAAGATATCGACGAATGCGATGCCGGGGAGCCGCTTCACAACTGCACGACTTCTCAGGTGATCAGAATATCATTGCTATGATAATTATTCATTTTCTTACGAGTTTTATCGGCAATGAGTGAGTGAGCTAATGAGAGATTAATTAGATTGTACATTTGTCTTTACTGTACTGTATTTTAGGAATGCGTGAACATGATGGGAGGCTTCAATTGCACGTGCAAGAGCGGATTCCGTCTCACTGCCAGAGGCTGTGAAGGTGAATAGGGTCCGTGTGGGTGAAATCCGAGCGCTAAATACCTACTTGTGTTATTAGATCGAATAATTCTATTAGCGAGAACAAAGAGTTATTCGCGAATAATGCATTATTATTCGAGAATATTATTATTTGATATAGGAACACTACTAAATACGCTTCGCAGTTTGTATTGCGCGTTCTGGATGGTCATAGCCATAGATATAGACATGTGTAAATGATTGACGTTTCGATCGAATTTTGGATGAGAGAGATGTCATCTACGAAACAGAGAAGAGATAGTATGTCCTCCCATGTGGTCTAGTGGTTAGGATTTCTGGTTTTCACCCAGGCGGCCCGGGTTCGATTCCCGGCATGGGAAGTTTCCTTTGCTGATTTTTTACCTCTCCTCCATTATCGGCATGAGTATTTCCGAAAAAAAAATCGCCGTTGATTAATAACTACGACACTAAGGTAAACAAATGAGGCAAATTTCCTCGCCAAACTTTGTACTTTCTCGATCTTTCGTATAGTTTACGATTTGCCGGAGAACGCTCCCTCTCAGCTGGGCAAACCATTTGGCGGGTTCATGTATATTGACATCAATAAACTAAATTTTGTAGACATCAACGAGTGCCTTTCTGAGACGAATAACGATTGCGTAGCAAAGGTGAGTCTTTGATTTTACCACTTCGCAATTATTCTCCTACACACCCGTAGAACCAAACCGATGTGATACCTCTCTTTCAGGGCGGGGACGTCCGCAAGAAGTGTGTCAACTCAATCGGATCCTTCGATTGCGTGTGCCCCTCGGGATACGCGCTCAGTGCTGCTGGAAACTGCAAGGGTGAGAAGCGCAATTAATTTTCTTTTCCGTATGTATCTGCAATTCAGATCCTATGTGGTATGTCTTGCCTTCCAGAAAAGAAAAGTTATTTACCTCCAGACATCAACGAATGTGTCGCCGAGCCTCCGTTGTGTCCCGTCTCAGCTACAGATAGCTGCACGAACACAAATGGTACGCACATCTATTTCCATTATCTAAGGTCTACCACGCCGGAATTCGATTGTCATAGAGAATGGACTACTCGAGTGATCAGACTCCACATTATGAATATTCTCTCATCGATCAGGCAGTACGAGAGAACAAGCAGAATTGAGAGCGTCAGATCATAAATCGACTACTCATTCCCATTGTCGCAGGTTCATTCGTCTGCTCTTGTAATGCTGGGTATCGCAAGCCGAAGAAGACTATCGACCATCTCCTTCCCTGCGAGGACGTTAATGAATGCAAGGAGGTCATTATTCTCTTCTTAGAGCTAGCACATTACTTACGCTATTGGCTTCCGTTATGTAAGGTCCTATACGTAGCGCATGGCAACATTTACTAGAATAAGATACTGAGACAATATTTTACAGGGAGTGAAGGGCACCAACGGCAAGACGCGCAAGCCGTGCGGGTCCAATGCAAAGTGCGCCAATCTTCTTGGATCGTTCAAGTGCGAGTGTCCCAGTGGATTTGATGGAGATGCGTACAAAGAAGGATGCAAATGTTAGTATCTACAAAATACAAATGTAGAACTAATCCTGGAACGAAGGGCTGGTGTTTGAAAAAAACACCGTACACAAAATAATCAATAAATGTAGTCTCAAACGAGTGCATCGCACGAAATCCATGCAACGGCGCGACGGAAGACTGCACTACGGTACAGACAAAGGTGAGGAGATGAACATTTCTATTTTTGATATTTACTTAAAATATTTAAATTACAATTCAGGCAGTTTGTGTGTGCAAGAAGGGCTTCATCAAGAACGCTCTATCCAAATGCGTGTCCAACCCCTGCTTAGCGAACAACGGTAGGTCAATCAAAAGCATCCTTCAATTGACCTGTCACTAATCAGTTGAGCGAAATGGGGGGGAGATGGCCTAGTGATGATGAAAACGTAATTTTAGGTGATTGCGGCAAAGCCCGTTGTGTGCCGACGAAGAAAGAAGATCTTATTGTTGCAGAATGCAAGTGCAAGTCAGTTATAATTACAACTAACATAACTAATAAGTATTTTAATAAATATAATTAAGGGAGGGCGAAATCTGGACAGAGAAGAAGGAATGTACGCCAGTTGATCACTGCAAGTGCAAGGTGGGAGTATTCGTTCCATTCTCTTAACGGTGTTTCTCTGCTCTCCGAAAAATCGTTACGATTCCTTTATTGCTAGATCACCCACTTGTTGCGCGGACGCAATCTTAGATGGATGTTGAGATAATTGACCTTCAGGCCAAAGTTCCTCTCGGTTGGCCGTGCACCTCAAATGCCAGATGCAATGGTGACCACATGTTGTGTGGTTCATACGGTCACGGGTTTAATTGCACGTGCGAGAGTGGGTGGAAACTGGCATCGAATGGATCCATGTGCCTCAGTAAGCTGATGACAATCCTTTTATCCTTATCTTGTAAAAGCAGCCTTACCATAGAATTTTCTACCGTGACATTTTAGCAAATTAAAGTTGTTATAGGTCAGGAGAAAGAGAGAAAGAGTATATTCCTATTGCAGATATCAACGAGTGCACTGAGGGCGTTCTCGGTAATCCACTCAACATCGCTTGTGAAAAGGGTGAGAAGTGAATCGGCACTTTCGAATTCAAAATTTTCAAATTCAGATGCGAAATGTATCGATTCGGACGGTTCGTACAGCTGTGATTGTCCACGTGGAATGATCGACGACAAGAGCCACAAGTGCATTCGTACGTCATTTTTATCATTATTCTCCTCGTCGCAAATGTTCGATTTGTCGTTGATAAATCTGAAGAGCAATTCACTCAATGGCCTGGGACAATATTTGGACAGAGAATTGTGTCGTTAGATCGAATAATTATATTTGCGAGAAGAAACTTTTTTTCGCGAATGGCCATTGACATTTGGGGATATGATTATTCGATGCAACACTAATGGAGAACCTTGTAGCCGACACTCCCCAATGCACGCGTGAACAGTCGTGTGACGGGGATCCGAATGCGTACTGTGCCAGTGTGAATGGCCTCTTCTACTGTCAGTGCAAGAGCGGATTTGAGGGAGAGGCCACGCCCACCAGTCGATGTCAAGGTAATTTTCACTTTACAATGATATCAGGAAGTCGGCAGGTGCGAGATTCCAATAGTCTAATATTCCCTTGCATTATTATTTTAAAAAACTCTAAATTAAGCCATTGACTTCTGTGCGCGTGCTCTAGCAAACTCGCCCAACAAGAACGGAAGTGTATGCAGAATGAATGAGGTCAGGAGGAAGAAATGATACAAATTATAAATATAAGGCTGTTAAGAAAGTCTTGCCCGATTTCACGATTCTTGAAAAATCCGCCTATTTCCCTTCCTAAGTTTCCGATCTAAATATTTATAGGCATGTTAAATGTAAAGAGTCTTCCTCTTTATGTTGCCACTTTCTCATGTCTATACATTTATACCGGCGAGAAATATGAATGGAGAAATTGAGTCGGGTCTATTTCGACTCGAACTTTTCAAACGATTACAGTTCTACGGTGGAATCAGATAGGACTCCATTCAAGTGGTTTATGACAAAGGTAGTATATAATGAATTCGTGATGGGTTATTGAACTCAACCACCACATCGCGCTTCTAAGAAAACGTGTCTCATACCTAGAAGCGGCGTGCAAGCGATGTCGAAAATAAATGTTTTTGACTTAGCGGCGCTGCCCGAGTGAAGCTAACTCCCAATCTCTGCACATTAACAGTGCCTTCTACTACTGTTATAATAGCATTGTCCATTTTGAGTGAGAGACTGTCGTCGCCGTGTTGGTTGATTAGTCAAATGATGTTCGAAATTCGCCATCGAAATAGGCTCTTCATCGAAAGTTACTATTTCTGATCAGAGTCTATGAGCTCTTTCTTACGCTCGTTTTGTAGACAATGTCCACTAGGATAACTGATTAGTCGAGCAATAATTGAATTTGTCAATCTTTTATGGGGCACTTCAGAAACGAAAAATGTAGAAATTGGAATTTTACAATACTTCAGAGTGTATAGAACTTTTCTTATTTTTTTTGGTTTTTGAAAACATTCAGAGGATCACATTTCGAAATGATAATTGTTGCATAATAGCAAAGTATCAGCAAGTAAAACGCACACCACTAGATCTGGATAACTTCGCATTGGAAATCGTCAGTCGAAATCATCCAGACACTACTTTTGACGGACAGGTCGTCTTTGAACCAGCACAACTTTTGAAATACGTTTGATAGCTAGACATTCTAACTATAATATTAAAGGGGGATTAAACAACTATCAGTGTTTATATAATGAGCTCTTGGAAACAAATTCCCTGCGAGAAACTAGTTTTAACAACTTTTACGATATACTTGCTGTAAAACATTAATCATATTTTAGATTTTTTCTCGGATATCAATCTAGACAGGATTACATCCATTGTTGGGTGTCATTATCAAACAGACCTCGTACAACATCCAATGAATAAATAGAATATTGATTTGAACTTAGAGAGAATTGAAAGCTCAAAGTTCAGATTGAAAATCGGGCAAGACTTTCTTAACAGCCTTATATTAATGCATATTTTCAAATATACACATCAGAAATGCATTAACACTCCCTCTCGCTTCTCTTGTGAGTGCATGGAAGGATATGAAGCAAAGGCGAAGGGAGAGGCGTGTCTCGGTAGGTCATAATGATGTTGAGTGATGCTGAGTCTTGCTCTCTCTAGAGACTTTCCCATGTACACACTCAGAAAAAAAAACCACTAGGATCAGGACACAAAGTGAACATGTTCACTTCCTGTAAGTGACCTATGAGTGAAATGTCTCTTATTTCTAGCGACTTTCACTTATAGGTATGTGAACATTTTCACTTGGTGTCCTTATACTAATGATTTTTTTTCTCAGAGCACATATTGAATTTTTAACAACACCTGTACACACCTTTATCTTGTAACATGTACATTCGGGCGCATTTCTTTACAATCCCAAAATGAATTGCAGATCGAGACGAGTGTTCAACTGGATTCGCCGAGTGCCCCGTGACCTACCGCTGCCAGAATACACCCGGATCGTACCAATGCGTCTGTCCTATTGGGTTAGTTCATCAATGTGATGGAGTTAGACATCATTTCTGCTGAATCATTCTGTGAATGTGATATGTTTCAGACTGGTTTTATGTCAATCTGAATCCCATTCTTGTCACTTTACGATCGTTTTGCTGTGTTAAAATATAATTAATCAGATACCGAATGAATTCGACTGATCGCCGTTGTGATGACATCGATGAGTGCACTGAAGCAAGTCACAAGTTAGTCCTTCGATCGATAAATGTGCTCGTTCAACTTTATCCCATCTTCTAACGCTATATCAAAATTACCTTTTCACCAAACTAGTCCATCTCTTCAATATTTTTTTTGTAACTTCTACAACAAATATCTCTTCCTTGATTATAGTGCAAGAAGGAAGATCCTTATAAATGGGATCTTCCTTCTTGAATCAATTGTGCACTGAAAAAAAAGAATGAATGAATGAAATAGTGATATAGTGCAGCACTATATTAAAATTTCAAAAATCGATGTACGATGCTCCCAATAATTCATGGTTCCAGATGTGATGCTCCATCTCAACGCTGCATCAATCTCGCTGGTTCCCATCGTTGCGAGTGTAATTCACCCGCGTATATCGGAAGTGGATCGAATTGTGTCGACAACAACGAATGCGAGGCGAAACAGGTGAGGAATAGTGCATATGTTGAAATATGTTTACACCCATCGCAATCCCACAATACTTCCCTATAGACAATGTACTATATTGTACATTTTTTCATGTAATCACACATTATTCCGTTGCGCTTTCGGGCGTCGATAAATATCGATGGAATAGATGATCTGCAGAATGCACTGTCTAGAGAGGTTCAAAGCAGTAGACAAACTACGGCATCCTTTCTGTACATTTATTGTGTTACAGTACTCAATTATACTGTTACAGTACTCGTGTCCGGAGTACGCACAGTGTCGCAACTTAATCGGCAGCTATGAATGCAGCTGCGACAAGGGTGAGAATGGAGATGCAGTAGATAGATATTGATTGTATATTCTATGAGGCTCATCAGGCTAACTATGGAATGAGAAGTTGACACGTTTCTTTCCAGGTTTCCGTAGCGTCTCGGGAGACGGCGGGAGACTGAAATCGTGTGAGGACATTGACGAGTGTGCTGATGCGGAGAAGAAGGGTGAGACAGTATCCCAGTTTCGGCAGTCACGAATCTTCTTCTTGATCTTTTGGAATTCGTAAGATCTGATTCTTTGAGTGTGCCCGGGTGCAGCAAAGTGCATCAATAAGCTGGGAACGTACGAGTGTCAATGTCTTTCTCCACAGATTCAACACGGACCACAGGTGAAATTAGAGATAATATAAGCTATTATTTATATAATATAAACACTCTTAATGTAAGGGCGACGAAAAGCATTTCCGAAAATAGAGTGTTTATTGAGGATTGCCTCTTGCCCGAATTCGTGCCACAGAGATGCCCACTGTCTCAAGAGTGAGAAACCAGGAGGACATGTGAGTCCCATTGTTCGTGTAAGCAATTGAATTGTTATTGAATCTGAAAGACTTTCGAAATTCCGTAATCACAATCATTGCTGAAGGTGTACAACTGCACGTGCAACAATGGCTATTCCGGCGATGGAGTCAGCAAGTGCGAACGTTAGTTTACCAACAACATTCACAGTCATCGTGAACACCGCAATCTGCAGATTCAACATTTGCCTAATTTAGTTGTTTAGTTTTTTTTACGTGGCTGTTTTGCCACACAAACTTTGCAGCACTTTTTGCACTAGCTACAATCATTAGTATATTTTAATTGATTTACAATTTAACCGTGTTTTCCTTGCAGCCATCAACGAATGCGCCGATGGCTCCGCCCAGTGTCATCCCAAGGTGCGAAATCGATCGATAAACGTTTACTAAAAATCAATAATTCTCAGGCGGACTGCATCGATCTCACACCACTCTACACCTGTAAATGCAGAGAACCATACGAGGGAGATGGAAAGAACGAATGCAAGAGTGAGTTCTAATATCATTACTCTAATGTTAAATCATTAATCATTAATTAGTTAGCCTAATGATGCAGCTTGATGGTTGTTCGGAACCACAGGTCAATCTACAGTCCAAAAAAATGTTCTCTTCCAGAGAAAGATGTCTGCAAGGTGATGAACGGCTGTCCAGCTGGATGCGAGTTAGTTTTCCATCGTAGTTATTTTCATTTAACATTTTTATAGTTTTTTTTAAATTTAATTAATATTTTTTTATTATTTAAAAAAATATTCCTCCCTTTCCGGATACCACTTCATTCAGATGCATTCCATTGGACGCCCCGGTAGCAGGCAAATGGGTATCGTGCAATTGCAATAAGGGAAAGGACAAACCCGCATTCTCCTTCAATGCAACAACGAGAGAATGTGATGGTGAGTATAATGACTAATTAGACTATATATTTTTAAAAATATTTTTAATCACTGGTATTTAAACTGCCCGAATGGACTAATACGATGATAAATAGGTGGTAATTCTCCACGGCTTTTAGATATCGACGAGTGCTCGCTGGGAATGCCGTGTCCACTGCTTCCAAAAGGAATTCGATGC
Source organism: Pristionchus fissidentatus (assembly GCA_036245785.1). NCBI lineage: Eukaryota > Metazoa > Nematoda > Chromadorea > Rhabditida > Neodiplogasteridae > Pristionchus > Pristionchus fissidentatus. The sequence continues at coordinate 10,902,584 of BTSY01000006.1, forward strand.
GAAAACACGCAGGTTAGACGCCGGTGTCCTATTAAAAAATGCTAGTACAGATTTCATCACGCATTGTCTATATGCGAGAGAGCGTTATTGTTCTAAGTGAGCGCCGTGTACGTAGTGAATTATCGATTGCAGGGATCGTTCAAGTGCATTTGTCCCGATGGATTCGAAATATCGAGCGACGGAAAGAAATGCGATGGTCAATTTTTTTACAAAATTTCTAAACATAAATTCTTAAAGAAGAAAGCATAAAAGACAATATTTCGCCGATATCACTTTGGTCTGAAACTCATTCCAAATCAACGAGAGTAAAAGATTTCAAAAAAAAAATTTGGAAGATAATTGTTATTATTACTAAAGACTATTATTTCAGAACGTCTGTCTGTCTGTCTGTCTGTGTGTGTGTGTGTGTCTCTCTGTGTGTCCGGCGGTCACGTTTTTCGCATTTTCCTTATATTTCGCTTCAAAATCGCGCTATCTTCCCAAATCCTTTTGCATATGATTGCCGACCAGAATACCTTTTAAATTTTACAAAATTTAATTAACGAAATCCATAGCCAAGTGGGTTACGAGCCAAACTTTGAATCCGAGACCCCCAGGTTCGACCCCCGCCGCAGGCAAACCTTTTGCCGCATTTTTCGCAAGTGCCAGAAACCGTTCTAACACGTTTTTGAGTACCGCGAAACACGTTTTCACCTGTTTTGCCGAGTTTTAACATGAAAAATCGAAATTTTCGAACTTTCTCCAAACGCTCCGGCGAGTGTCGGGGATCATAGGAAAAGTGTTTTGCGATGTCAGAAACGTGTCAGAACGTGTTCTAACACGTTTTAACGTGGAAAATCGAAATTTTCGAAAAGTTCCAAAATGATTCACAGAGCTTAGGGGATCACAGGAAAAGTGTTTTACGATGTCAGAAACGTGTCAGAACGTGTTCTAACACGTTTTAACGTGGAAAATCGAAATTTTCGAAAAGTTCCAAAGTGATTCAGAGAGCGTAGGGGATTACAGGAACAGCGTTTTGTGATATCGGGAAAGTGTTCGAAAACGTTCTGAACGCACTGTATCTTGCGTTTCCGTTGAGAAAGGCTCGTGAGGCTGAGAGCGATCGAAAAAAGTTGCCACGGAGCCACGAAGTGGCCTAGTGGCAACTTTTTTCGATCGCTCTCAGCCTCACGAGCCTTTTGCAACGGAATAAGCCAGTACTCTTTGTAGCGATTAACACTCCCCAACATAAGTCGAGCTTCAATGTAACCTGGAGCGGGCTATCGAGCTCCCCCTGGACCGAACTTGGAGCCGGCTGTAAAGCTTCCCCTGAACCGAATTTGGAGCCGGCTACAGAGCTCCCCCTGGACCGAACTTGGAGCCTGCTACCGAGCTTCCCCTGGACCGAGCCTGGAGTCGGCTGCAAAGCTCCCCCTGGACTGAACTGTGCCCTGCAACTGAACGCCCCCCTGAACCATTCTTTGAAAACGAAGTGCGCACCCTACCATAACGTAGTTTAACCTCAACACACCCTGCTAGTTATTCTTATTATTTTATTATTATTATTATTATATTATTATTATTATTATTTTATTATTATTATTATTATTATTTTATTATTATTATTTTATTATTATTATTATCGCTAATTTCACTTTTAGACATCGACGAATGCGCAGATATCGGACAACAAATGTGTGGAAAGGCGAATGCCGCGTAAGTTTGACCTTTTTGCACAGAAAATTATGTCTACTCGAACGTACATAAACTCGACTGAACATTTTTTTTTGTTTCCTATTCGACGTATGTCTTACCGGAGAGATGGACAAAACATTGTTTGTATAAAAACAGTATTGTTTCTGAAGAAGACATATTATTTCAGATGCCTCAATACAATCGGGTCTTTTGAATGCACTTGTCCTCGCGGATTCCGACAAGGAGTCGACAAACTCACCTGCATTAGTTAGTCTAACCTCTTTCGATAATTGCTCTAAATTAAGGAAGGCCTAAACCACGATGGCGCGACGATATTTCGAGTAGAGTAGGAGTCAATTGGGAAAGCATCTGAAAAAGCCATGCATGCGAATCAGTAAATATATTATTTACGCCCTCCACATTTCGCATGCTTTCTAATAGGGATGGCTTCGTGGGAAAAATGACCGATTCATGTCCTGAAAAAGTGGAAAATGATTCCCATTATTTCCTGGATAGAGGGAGTAATGAGATGGGATCATTCTTGGGAAGCAGGATTCCTGAAACTGGCAGGAATCCTGCTTGGCACAGGATTCCTGACATGGGATTTCTATAATTTCGGTGTATTTTTAACACTGAGCCAACACAAACATAGATTAATAGTCTTAATAGTGTAATTCTCGGAATTCCACTTCAGAACAATGTTTTTTCTCAAATATTTTTTTTATTTTTAAAAATTTAAAAAAAAGTTATTTTGAACTGCACGTTAGAAGATACTGAAAATAGCGCTAGCTGAAAGTTGGGCTTAATTTAGATATCTGGACGACGACAAATACTGTAGAATCGTTTAAAAACTTGCAAAACAAAAAGTATAGGAAGAATTCGAACCACCGCTATGCTAATGAAATACAGAAACACAACCAATACACTAATCAGACAGATGGTAAATAGCTCTCCTTGCACCCCCTTTTTTTCTAATGCACAATATTCTCCGAGATCATTGTGCAACCGCCCAACTCTTCACAAGGAAGGGAAATAACAGTGCGGCAAAATTCCTGATGGGAAATGGGAATCTTGCCACACCGGCAAAGTTCCTGGGAAAAGATGTAAATGATCTATTTCCCAATAGGATCCTGCTATCCTGCCTGCCAAGCCATCCCTACTTTCTATCGAAAAAAGCTAGTGATTTATTTGCTAACTCCCATTCTTTTTCCTCTGAGTGCCGATGTATGGAGTAATTTCATCGGTCAAGAGGACTATTAACTAAGGATTGATTTGATTTGCATGATCTCGAGAAAATCAATTTTTCTTCTTTAAAATTTGTTCAGACATCGATGAATGCATGGAAAAAAGCGATGATTGCGATAAGAAAACATCAAAGTGTCGAGATTCTCTGGGAGGATTCGATTGTGATTGCAACAAAGGACTGGCCAAGATTCCCGGAAAGAATAATGTGTGCGAAGGTGGGAGAATTTTTTGATGAATGTACATAATACCACCTAATTCGAATTTCGGGTCGTACATATTAATCCATACATTCTCACATGAAACAAGTGTGTAGGCGCTGGAAGTGGCGTGATCTGGAGTAGCATTTTGTAGTCATTTGAACGACAGGATATCGATTTATAGGTTACGGTAGACTTTGGGATAAGATGTGATAAGGCGATCGATCACATTGTAATCCATCTTTAAAAAAAGAAAATCGTTGATTGCAGATGTGAATGAGTGCGTGCTCGGGACTCACAACTGCAAAGCACTTTCCCAACTTTGTCACAATAAAATCGGAAGCTTCGCTTGCAACTGCAGTAACGGGTACAGTATCTACTTATTATTATATTTTTCTTTATTATTTAACGAGTTACATTTTAAATTAATTAAAAACCCTTATCAGATACGTCGAGAAGGGCTCCGAATGTGTTCCATTCTCGAACTGTCCCAAGGATTTTGAATGCGGAGCCAATGCATTTTGTGTGATGAGAGCATCGAGAGAATCGAAGGGAGAACAACAACCACAATGTGTCTGCCAGGATGGATATTATGTAAGAGATTATCCCACATTTAGATGATCTTCCTTATAAAAATGCTTTGCCGTTCCTTTAACGGATGTCGCACCCTTCGCGCAAATATAAATAAATCGAATAAATAAATAAATAAGCGCATAAGAAGATGATCAACGGGTGTATAGAATAGAAAGACAGAATCTGCCAAGTGCGATGCATATTCTTTTTTTAAATTGTTGTTCTCTTTTTGACATGTTTTCTCGAATCTGAACGTTTCTCTATTTACAGGGCACAGATCCTTCGAAGTTCTGTGATCCCGTTCCCGACTGTGAGGGAGACAGTCAGTGCCCCTCCAATGCAAAGTGTGTAGAATCACAGGCCAAGGACAGCAAGGGTAAAAGTATTTTTTCTCCATTGAAATGGGAAAAACTAAAATGTATATTTTTATATAAACTAAATGTGTTATGTTTATTAGTGATTTTACGCCAACTGTTCCATCTAAGCCTATTTCAGGTAAGGCAACGTTCCTCTGTGTTTGTGACAATGGCTACAGAAAGACGGGCAGTCAATGTGAACCCATCAACGAATGCAAAGAGACTAAGGTGAACCACAATGCTATTTTACTTTCAGCTGTAGGCTCTGAAGAATTGCTGCCGTAATATTCGGATGGTGTATAAGTAGCTTTATATTTTCAACTCAGGATCTGTGTGGTCCGAATCAAATTTGCCTCGATCTCGACCCTCTCTACAAATGTGTCTGTGGACCTGGTAAACTTGACGTTGGAACAGGAAAGAACAACGTTACTTGCGTGCCCCCACGATGCAACAACCAGGTAAGTCTACTGTTTTTTTACTTTCATCTCAAACGATGCCTGAATTTCTCATGTTGTTTTGTTTCTCCATACAATATTGGAGACTACTTTTGCAAACATTTTTTTCATCCATCTTCATCAGAGATACGAAACAAATAACTGAACTCAAATATACTAAAATGCAATGTGTTTCAGACAAATCTCATATATTGAAAATGAAAGATTTAATCAATGTCACTTCCATTCCCGTGATGTAAGGTGAACTTATCATACGAAATGTGCAAAATGGTTCGTCGGGTCAGATTCGTGATTCGCAGGCGTCTCCCCCGTGTCACAGCGATGCTGAGTGTGTGGACACTGCTGATGGATATGTGTGCAAGTGCAAGAGAGGATTCAGAGGAGTCGGAACGGCCAAATTGGGATGCACTTTAGTGAGTGAACCGAATCAATAAACAGTGCAACAGGTGCAAAGCAATAGATCCGAATGTAATCAATGCACCTGTGAGCTAGAAATATATTGAGAATATGTTATCGTCCTTTAGTTCACAGTACCTTTTTAACGAGGTTATTCATAGATAGAAATTGCATCTTTTCCTAGATCGACCAATGCGCCGAGTACCAACCATGCAGTCAATACGCGACTTGCGTCAATGAACCGAGAGGATCAGTGACTTGCACCTGCAAGGCTGGATACACGGGGAATGGAACCATGTGCCATGGTTAGTGTCGGAACTATCAGATCGCTGGGAGCTATATCCTGTATTTGGATAGTTCTTGCAGGGGAAGAAAGCGTCTACGTACATGATTAGCGTAAGCAACTGTCGTGATTATGTGTCGTCTTTAATATATTTGTTTCCCGTGGTCATTAATATATTTTTTTCCCAGATATCGACGAATGTCGTGTGAAACCCGGCACTGCATGCGACAAGAACGCCAAGTGCAAAAACACTCAGGTGAGGCTCAGAGGGAAATAAGTCTACGACTTCAGAAGTCTTGGCTACCCAGCGAAGACTTTAAAGTCTAAAAAGTGCCGCTCCCCTGCCTCTATTCGAAGCGAGTAGACTTATGAAGTCGTCACTCGGTAGCCGAGAAGTCTACAGTCGCAGACTTATTTCCCTGTGAGGGCAATCTGAAATCTTAGAGACAGGTATTTGCATGGGCGTGTGATCAGTGAGGACATTTGAAATTGCATCTCGTTTCAGGGATCGTTCCGATGCATTTGTGATGAGGGATTCACTGGCAGCGGACTACAGGGACAGTGCACCGGTATTTACACTTGTCCTTCACAGTCTATAGATTCCATAATGCCACCTGGCAATGACCTGTTCAGACGTGGACGAGTGTGCGGACCCGCGAGTAGGCAAGTGCGACGCCGCGTCGACCAGCTGCAAGAATACGGTAATCAAAAACCACTAATCGATTAATGACTGTATTTCTGTCAGATCGGGAGCTTCGAGTGCGCCTGTCGTAGTGGCTACTGCAGGAGTGAGAACGCGACCTCGCCCTACGCGTGTCAAGGTGAACATTTCAGATTGCTATAAATCCTTTCAGATTGTTGAATAGAGTGAAGTTTAGATTTTCTAATTCAAGATGTTAGCAACGGAATAAATAAATAAATGAAAAATCGATTTTGAGACATCAATGAGTGCGCCAACTCGACTGCCGTAGTTTGCAAAGGCCATCGGTGCAATAATCTGCCAGGAGATTATCGATGCGAGTGCAATATGGGATACGAAGTGGCTGCCGACGGACACTCCTGTCACGGTACGTTCTTCACTCAGAGAAAAATTACTTCGTCGCATGCATGAAGTAATTAATTACTGTGGAAATACGCTAGAACAGCGATCGAAGTAATTGATTACTTCAAACACAGTTATAGTTTCCACAGAAGTAATTAATTACTTCATGCATGCGACAAAGTAATTTTTCTCTGAGTGTTATCGATTCGTATCAGTTTCCATTGATTTCGTGCGTTCATAAGCATGAATGTTATTCGATAATGTAATCGATAGCTTCTCAGATCTGGACGAGTGCAAGTCTCGTCCTTGCCACGTGCACGCAACCTGCGAGAACACCGAAGGAGCGTATCTCTGCGCCTGTGGAGTGGGATATAAAGGTATGGTAGTCATACTGTAATGAAACTGTAATTTTTCATACTGTAATTTTTAATGAACCACGTATTGGAACAATCATGCCAATTTAGGAGACGGCAAGAAATCGTGCGAGGTCGTCGATAAATGCAGTAAAGACGAGCTGAACGACTGTGATAAGAAGACGTCCAAGTGTGCGAAGATCGGAATGGGGGCTAACTACAGGTTCGAGAGCTCCTGATACTGATGGCGTATGACATCTACCGTCTCCCAACGAGGGTTGGCAAAAGCATACGTTTGTTATAGATGCGACTGTCTCAAAGGCTATGAGCCTCCCGTCCAGAACTCGACTGCGACCTACTTCCACTGCGTCGGTGGGTGATCACTCATAAGAGTTTCGGCGAATCAGCCATCCTCATCTTTAAAAAGTAAATCCAACACCGCTTAATTTATGATGTTAATATTAATATCATGGTTACACGTATAGGAATGGTTACTGTACGCTCGCTCATGATTAATTATTGCTGATTGCATTCAATTAAGACGTGGACGAATGCAAGAGTGGCGCGGCTTCCTTCGATCCGATCACTGAGGAATGCGTGAACAAAGTGGGATCGTATGAGATCTCCTGCAAGATCGGATACACAAGAAATTCGACCAGTGGTATGACTACGTTCCGGGCTTTAAAAATACATTCATTGTGCATCCGCTGCAACTAGGTATGAGATAACGCATTTTCAGGAAAATGCGACGACCTCAATGAATGCGCCCAGGATCCGGCGTGGAGGAAGACTATCGATAAGTGCGTACCACCTTCATACGTTTTAAAGATAATTTGTTAGGCGATGAATAGCCAACGATCTGAAAGACATATGAACGTGACAACACTACAGATTCCTCGCAGCGAAGGAGGCAGGAAAGGCATCTGAATTGGGAGATTGGCCTCAGTGGATGGTCAAGCCTGAGAACGCCAGTTCCGCTTATGGCATCTGCTGGAAAAAGGCGACAGCGAACCCGAACTACTGGTTCACATCGGCCTCAGACCCTGTGCCATTCTGCAGAAACACCGTCTACAATGCTAGAGGTTGTCATTGCTTATACCGGAAGATGATATTACATAGGATAATGTATACCGGGTCTAGAATTTCACTAGTAATTGATATCGAAAGTAACCGATAATATGTCTTCTTGCAGGCGGATTTGGTGGACATCGATCGGTTGTCTCATGGAAGGGATTCGAATGCGCCTGTCAACCAGGAAGAAAGACGAAGAAGGGAGGAAGTGCAGTCAGAGTTGTACTGTCTTGTGAAGGTAGCCACACATTTTTTGTTAACAAACGACTCTGTAAAATTACAATCAAAACTATTCAAAATCCGGATTATTTCTCAACAAAAAATAATCTTTCAGACGAGGATATCTGTGCCCAGCTGAAATGTCCGAGTCTGGGTGAAGGATGGATCTGTCTCAAAGAACTGGTATGTCGTTGCATCATAACTTCATAATCATTTGCATGCTTTCAGGGTACATGTGCATGTGATCGTTCTAAAGGTTACGTGCAGCGTGTGAATGCTAATGGGGCATACTGCACTAGTGAGTGTGATATTCATTTGTCAATGAATTTACCTTTATAATCATCTATTTCTTGCAGAATCTGCAATGCAGATAATCTTTTTTTTAAACATGAAAATGAATTTATAAAAATTGACATTTTTTACAGAGGACGAATGTACTGCAGAAGACACGCGGGGACCGAACACTGTCTCCAATTTCAAGCATCGGTATAATGACTAATTCAACAATGTTGATCATATTTATCGATCAGGTCTCTGATCTCATGCGATTCCGTCACAAAGAAATGGAAGGACGTGGCCGGTTACACGTTTATAAGAAACAATGTCACTAATGCTGTCATTGGACTGATGGGTGGGACTTTATGATTTTTGTCATTATAAATAGCGTTATTCCCTAAAATACTAATGAATGTCTTAGTGTCTTAATGAATCTTATAAGTGACTTTTCCATGATTTGGTAAATGATAACTATTATTTTTCGTGTTTATGAATTTATTCTTTCTCAGACATTGACGAGTGTCTAAATGAGAACTACTGCTGCAATCGACAGAAAGCGCAGTGCAAGGAACAAGGAGGTCAGAAGTTTCGAAATGATCAAATTTGCATAATTCAATATCACTGTTTTGAGACATCGAAAATTCCGTAAGCGTCTTGCGAATATTTGCAGGCCCGAACGAATGCAAAATGCAATGCAGCAACTTCGAGGGAGGAGCGAGTTGTTACTGTGATGAGAAGAATCACGATGTAGAGGTGGACAAGGACACTTGTCAGTGTAGAGGTAATCAACACATCAGTCTGTGCACATTGAGGTAGGCAGTTTGAGAGTGTGCGAAAATAGTTTGTAAATGGCCTCACCACGAATTCAATGTTGGCAATTGAGCAACTGCCAGGGCTGTCCGATCGAGTCTGAATGAGAATATCTAAACGTGTGCATTTTTCAGCCAAATGCTCGCTCACTTCTGCCTGGTATCTCACCTGCCACACTGATAAGGTCACTTTTTTGCCTATTTTTGTTTGTCCTGAAATGCGTACTTTCGCAAATATTGAATATACAAATATGAATGATCTCTCAGGTGAAATGCGATATGAAAGTGTGGAACAAGTTGGCTGCCGAGTCAACTGCACCAAAAGGACAAGTCTGCTCACGATTAGTTGATGAATTGGTAATAAAGATTACCGTAACCCCCTCCAATCAATCGATATTGTTCAGGGTCAATTCATGAGTTTCCCCTCGATCCTCGATTTGGTGAAGGAGATTTGTGAGAAGAAGGTAATACATTTTCGAGTTGGGTTTATAAATTGAGCGTAAGAGATGAGAGAGTTCAGTAGGCATCATGAAACTTATTTTTTAATAAAATTAATAAATATTGAGACGTGGTGTGCCTTCAACCCGACTGAGATGGCTGATATTCGAATGTTGCCAGTCTACAATTACAACGGACCCTGCATCAGTCAGTTACTATTTTTATGTGCACAACTAGCCGTTTCTGCTAATAAATTGCATCTCTAGTTCGTTGTCAAGAAATGAGCATTGTTGTAGAGCCATGGAAAATATACTTGTGATAATCTACATAGAGTCATTACTTCTCTACCATCAATTTCGGATGCAAAACCTATCTGTAATTCAGAACACGAGTCTGAGATCGCTCGTCTCAAATGTCCATTCGGGAGCGACGCTCAATTTGTCTCTGACTTCACTCCAATGGCATTCTGTCCCTTCAAAAAAGACAAAGCATGGCCTGGGTACGTTTCTTCCCGAAAAAAATGATTAAAAATACACTTGCTTCCAACTCTGCAGAAAGGCGCGAGAGTGTGTAAAACTGAGAAAAATTTGTCTCAATTTGCTCACTCCAAACGCATTTCTGCAGGGTTAATCGTTCTGTAGAATTGTAAATAGGACAAATCGTTTCATTCCAGTGCGAACCCATCTTATCCTAAACGAGTAGGTCAATCGATGCCTCTCACTTGTCTCCCTGCAGGAGAAAAACTAAGCGAGGTTCGATCAGGAAAAAAAACTACCGAAAAAAACTATTTCGCATTTCAGAAAACTCGTTTCTACGCCGACGGCGAAACGTATACTGTGGAGAATGTTTGAATGTGTTTTGTTGTTTTTTAAGGATAAATTGTTAGATGCGAAGCTATTTGTAACAAAACACACAAACATACAGTTGAGATTACGGCATTCATTTGTTGATTCAATCGATGTCGGGGTTTTTTTCTTGTTGTCTTTAAGTGATTGCGATTCCACTCTGAAACGCCCCTCAATAGACTTCAAAATTGTGTTAATCTGTTTACTTTTCGAACTCTTTGCTTTTCGATTTTGATTACAAAAAAATAATGCAGAATGGAATTCTCACATGAGTCAGACCACCATTGCACCTTCGATTCAGAAGGGGCAGAATCACTTTCGAAATGCCCCTTTATTGGCTTTTCTTCTTTCTTCAAATATCGATTTCCGAAATCTCAAAGGTCACCGACGAGGAGGCGGCTCTAATTAGGAGAGAGTGTTTTTTTATCAATAATTAAAATACTAAAAAAAAATAAATTTATCAATAATTAAAATACTAATTAATTTAGCATCTCCGGTCTCCAAACGATCAATCGATGGTCAAATCGCTGCAAACCATCAATTCAAGCACACCGTCAGAGTTGTCATTGAGACGCATCCAAAAAGGACTTGGGGTGAGAGACATTCGGAATTTTCGATTTCAACGTTTGAAATTATTGGTCGTTTGAAATAACACTTCAAGAATATCATAATCTTTTCTTCTCCACATGTTTCCAGCCGTTCAGCCAATCTCCCAGAAAGGATTCAGATGCAACAGAGTTTGCGAAAATGAATAAGTATCGCCTCGCCCCTAGCCCCTTTCTGGAGGCTTGGAATCGGTGGAGTGTACTAATTTAGGGTTGTTATACCGAATAATCCTATTCCTGAATAACAAAGGTTATTCGCGTAGAACAATGCATTATTCGCGAGCTTTGTTCTCGCGAATAGAATTATTTCGGTCTAACACTCAGAAAAATGATTTTTTTAGTATTTTTAAAAACTATCATGATAGTCATGGTGGGCACATGATAATAAAAATATTACTAGCAATGTGCCCACCATAATCATGTTAGTTAAAAACTACTTTCATTTTCTGTAGTACTAATTTTTTTAATTAATTGATTAAATGAAGGTGATCCTCCCGTGTGTTCTGGTGTTCTCATCTCATCCAAACACGTCATCACAGCAGCTCATTGCTTTTTCACTCTTATGTGGGGCAATAAAAGTGAGTTGTGATCGCTAGTAATTATCGATTGACAAATTTCGATAGATTATCGATTGATTAAATTCCAATTAAGTGCATTTCGATTGATTCTCGGTTGCAGATAAAACGTGCGATCCCAGTAAGAAGTACGAAGCAGATCAGAAATTAATCAAGGAGAAGTTCGTTTCGCATGTACTCAATTTGATAGTTTAGCTATTATTAACAATAGCTATATCAAATCGTACAATCATGTGGACGCACCCAAAAAAGCGCAGGGCGATAGTGTTTGCAACTTTACAGTCTGTGATACTACTTATTTTCTAGAAAACCGCTGATCGGGCAAGCGTTCGTGAATGACAAATACAAGATCACAGTTGAGTACGGTGAGTGGGTTTATATCTGTCCATTCATGTACCCACTCAGAAAACAATTCAACAGCTGAAAACGTATTTCTGTCACACTTGGGGAAATGGAGATCTAAAAGACAGGAATTTAAAAAAAAGTTACATTTTTTAAAAATAATTTCAATTCTATATATACAATTGAAATTATTATATATAGGTGCCCGTTGCATTCTTATCAGTGAGGAATACGGAAATTGCGATGATGCTCAAGTAAACAAGAAAGTCAATGTCAACAAGGTTATTTTTCTTATTTCTACGAAAGTTTATCTAATGCTAGATTCCTTTTCTATCATTGTAAGGGAGTGGAGTCAATCTCGACAAGGGTGCGACAGCATGTACAAAAATGAACGATTTATTTAATATTTAATGATGGAGTAATAATGATATTTAAAAAAGTAGGTGAAATGGGGAGAATAGGAGCAAATATTTTCTCCTCGAAATGATATAGAATGGAATATGAAAGAAGCATAAGATACCAAATCCACAATTCGAAATCCATTTTTCCTTCGTCAGGTCGTAATTCACCCCATGTACCTCTATGATTTCTGCTATTCGGGCGACATTTCCATACTTGAACTCGAAAGTTCAATAGAATTCTCCAATGAGCATCAAGCGGATTTGAAATGGAATGAGACGACTCTGGCTGATTTTGGATGTTTACCCACGAGTGATCTCGAAGTGCACAGTGAACTCTCACTGGCGGGATTCGGTCTTGATCATACGTTGTCTAAGTGAATTTATCAAATTGAAGTCAAAATATTTGGTCAAACGCTCCCACTTCTATTCCAAAAGAGGGTTATTTGTGCGAAAAATAGGCGCATTTCTTAGTGCAAATTATTGGCATCATTTCAACCAGAAACGAAAATCGCAAAAACGCTCCCGATGCGTGGCACAAGTGGCTCAAATACATCAATGTTACAGTGTCCGATTCTTGTCTTGGATTTCTTCTCGCGAAAAGTCAGTTCGCGATTACAGTGAACTGCATAATAGGACAGCATTTTTCCAGCCTACCAACCCCTAGACGGTCTATGTTCACGATCAACTGTCGGAGTTACGTGCAAAGTGCGCATTTTCTTGCTTTCTGTAACGTATGCGACAAACATACTCAGAGCGCAAAGTCTTCAGCTTTCCTTACTCAGGAGTGTTCTCAATTTCTAATAATGAAATACTTGATGTCTCCATCTCTCGATTTCGCATGCTCTCTCAGCAGAAGACATCCCTTGAGTAAGGAAAGTTGGAGACTTCGCGATCTGTGTACGTGATTACTTACTTATAAGTAGAATCGAAGTTGTTGAGGGCGACAGTGCGGGTCCATTGGTGCAACCACTAGATGGGAGAGGAAATAAAGACGTCATCGTAGCCATTCATTCTGAATCGATGAGATGTGAAGGATCGAAGAAGTTTCTAGAAAGTCAGTCTATCATATTCTATTAAAGGGACCAGGCAGTCAAAAAATAAGTTATTTTTAAATAAAAGAAAATCCTGTTCCCGGAAGAATGCTAAAAACCGCATATTTTTGCGATTTTTTTGAAATTAGTTATGAATTTTCAAAGTTGCGCATTTTCACTACATCGGGTTACGGTAGCGACAACACCACAATTAATGTCTCCAAAACCAGCCATTTTGAGGGAATGTGATTGTGTTCATTCAGTCCGGGAGTGGTCAAAACCTTTACAATCCTGTTTTTGCAATAATATGAAATCATCAGAGCAAATTAAACAGCTTTCTGTCTTTTCAGAAATAGGCGACGCACCGTTCCACCGTCTAATTTCAAATTAAATTAACTAATTGCAAAAAAATGCTAAAAATGTAATTTTTTCTGCATTCTCCATTAGATGATAGCGAGAAAAGTTGATTAAAAAATAATGAAAATTAAAAATCTGTTTTTGGAGGCTGCCTGATCCCTTTAATCTTAGTCTATGTTTAGTTATACAATTGTATTTTTATATTGTAAAAGTTAGTCGAATTTATAAATGGGTAAGTGAATTTGCAGCAAACACAGATGAGAACGTTCGCATCCGTCTGAACAAACACGTGGATTTGAGGGTGCATCTGAGATGGATCTGTGGGGTGACCGGTGAGTCAGGCTTGCGATTTGCAAAACCTCGAGTATTTCTTGCAGGAGTATGCGTAGAAGAGTATGGTGAGGAGGATTTATTCGAGAAACCCGTTGAGCTATTGTGATTTTAATTGTTCATACAGTTGCATTGAATAACATTCGTCGATAAATCTTTAAATGTTACGCCCTCACACCGGTACGATTTTTTCCTTCTCAAATCAGATGTTGAGTCACAATTCCACCGGAGTGCTCATTTCACGTGAACAACCAGCATATAATATTGTTATCGACCTTACCGTAATAACCCCATTTCTAGTCATTCAATTTAATTTTCCTCGTTGAGTTTCAGAACTCATTTTGTAGTGGTGAATGAGTAGCTTTTACCAGTTTCAAATGCCCAATTTCACTGGCCCGCTCCTCTACAATTTCCATTGGGATCGAGACTTCGCATTGGACATAATCGATACGTTTGTTCAAATCAGCAAATATTTGTCTATAATTTCGAATTTTGCAGTTGTCAAAAATTCGTCCCTCTCATAACTCTCACTACAATTCGACCTGTTATCTTCTACATTCTACTCAGAAATCAATCGTTCAGTGACGATATTCGATGGGGATACATTGTGAATATGGTAAAATATTAAATTTCGAAACACTTTTCGGATTTGGAAACAAGCTGTTAAAAAGAAGCAACACAGAAAAAAACACAAAAAAATGCGACTTCGTGTTATGCTCTAATTCTGGGCACTTAAAATACATTATTATGTATGAAGGGAAGAGCGATTTTAAAATAGATATGATTGTATTTATAGTATTTTACATCAGATTGCTCTTTCTCTTCACGAATTCAATTTCTGTTATCTCTACCGTCTCCAACTCATCACTCCTTTTGCTGCATTCTATTGTGAGGGGCCAATTTGTCGACTCGGAATACCCATTAACATATTGATGGTGAGGGGACGTGTATTTATTGATTTTTGGTTTCGTGGAGTGCTAGAGACATAGAACTCATTGGAGCAATGACTTGAATGTACCGTACGTTAAAGTTGACTAGACATTTGTACGAACATTCTTAGAATTGTAGATGAAAAAGATATTTCAGGCTTACATGGCGTTTTCCATGGTCGCATCAATTCCTACATTTCTCTACATTTTACTGCGAATGCATCACAAAATTGTTTCAAATACGAATACTCGATTCTTATTCTCGAAAAGGTTTAGCATTTGAAGAAATCAGATTCGGACTCAAATTATGCTCTATCAGAACCCAAACAGTCATGGTTGCTCTAGAGACGATCATTCTTCTCATCAATATCGTAGTTTGTGCAATTGATGCTAAGGAATCGGCAAATGCCGAGGAAATTAGAAAGGTTCGACCTGACAAGGAATCATATTTTTACATTGGATAGAAATTGATTTTCTAATATGCCAGATTCCCGAATTGGCTTGGTTGGTTTCTCGTGGTGGCACGCTAATGCTATTCGGAGGACCAGGAAATCCAGAACGGTTTGGAAATGGTGCGTCTCATAAAATCAAAAATTAGAATAATTTCAAAACAAACTTTTAAAAAATTAGAATAATCAATATAAAAATGAGAAGATAACACATTTCCCAGAATTGTCACTTCTCGCTTTCACAGTTGTTCTTATCGCTCCAATAATTGTATTTCTTACTCGACATTCGACGCGAACAATGAGAAGGACGAAAGTACGATGAATTATTGATTGATTTTATCGAGCCATACAAAATAATCAACAAAAATCTAGAAATAATCAATAATTAGCCCTCCCTTTCAGGTCTCTCTTACGACGCGAACTCAACGATTCCAGAATCGACTTCAACTTGTATTCTTCTTACAGGCAGAAGATCAATAAATCAAACGATAAATTCCAAATTCAGATGCAAATCGTCGTGTTCTTCTACGCCCTTCCAATGATGCTCCTGATTCTTGCAATGTTTATTGATTTAAGGTATTTTCCACACTTTTTTTTGAAAATGGTCGATATTTCAGGGGTCTCCCTCCTATTTTCCTTGCAATCCTTCGATATCTTATCATGGTTAGACTTATTAGGAATGGCTTCGCAAGAAAATCTTCATTTTCCATACTCTCACACCGGTCTGACCGACGAGATAGTGTCCAGAATACTGAGGGTATTTCCTGCGAAGCCAGTTCTATTACTCATTTCTGCATTATTAAAAGACAAGAAATGTCTCAGCCCGCGTTCTCCATTGAATCCGCATTGATTGCAATTGTATTTTTGCTGAAGAATCCAACAAACCTTCAAGTGAGTGATCGGAATGGGAAGTCTCCTACTTCACTTACTGTGGAGATGTAGTCTCGTGCTGAGAGAGTATGCAAAATTGAGAGATCATCTCTCACTATCTCTTGACCACTGCGTACTCTCTCAGCAGTCGACAACATCTTCAGAGAAAGGGAAGTTGGAAAGTTCCTGCTCTGTTTGTTTGTGTCAGTTTTGTTACTCATTTCTTTCGCTATTTTCATCAACATTCAATGAAACGCAGACTTGTTTCCAGCTGGTAACCCGAATGATCAAACGTCTGAGTTGTGGTCTACTAGGCATTCATAAGATGTCGACCGCAGACGGAACTCCACTCTCTGAGATGGCTAGCAGAGGCATTACGGTAGCCAAGAAGAGACACAAGAGTACTGTAACAGCTGTTAGATGATCGTTTTGAACTGTGTTCACACTCCTCAGCTGTCACATATTAGTATTCGATGAAGTAAAAATGAGATACTGGAGAAATAAAGGGAGAGTCGTACACACCAATTGAATGTCCACTGGCAAGTAGAAGTTTTAATTCGGTCCGGGTATTCGGGTAGAGACCGGTTCTTTTGCCAATTTGCGCGGAATGAGACAAATCCGATATCCAGGGTCGGAAATGATTCACTATCCGATATCTTTTAGCGCAGATTGTCGAAGGGAGTCAAGCTATTTAGCTCTACGAAAATATCAGAAACAAGGACTTACAGTTCCAGAAATCATTGGAATCCATTCACCAACCAATCCTTATGAGATTCATAGGCGAAAATGTTATTTCTTCTCAATCAGGGTTATGTAAATCACCAATTGTTCTCTGAGATATCGGATAGTGGGCGTAGGAAACAATGAGATGTCGGATTTGGCCTCTCTCTCATTCTGAGAGGCGGGTTTGGAAAGTGTCGGATTGTCTCACTTTCAAAACTCTACTGGCAAGGCTCATTCCCTGTCGATTAACTGTTTCAATACATGGATTCAAAATTCAGCAAACATTTGGGCTCTGTACCAGTTGAGGGGGTTTTTAAAAATTGATGGGGTCTAAAATATTTGAGGGGGCTTAAAATATTTGAGGGGGCTTGAAAATTGTATGATGCTGACCATCTTATTTTCCATGTTTTCATTTATTCTTCGCTGTGTCTTCATTCAAATTTTCATTTCATTTGTTTTTTACTCAATTAATTATGTTTTTTGTGGGTGTATAAAAGATGACCATGCAATTCTTCTATAAATCGTGTTCATTAATTGATAAAGCAGTACAATTTAATAATATGATCAGATATTGCACATATCAATTCTAATTCTTCTTAGAATTTTGTCTCCCGAAGGACCGGAGGTCTGCGTCTACGGGAACGACTGGGAGAAGTTCTCAAAGCAGTTTTTGGTATTTTCTTTGAGGAAGGTCGTGACGTGGGTCTCGGGGTGCGATGGGGGAAGGTTGTATTGTGGCTGGATGGGGCGAATTCGATGTTTGAAATGGTTCAATGGGCTGCTCTCTACTCAAAATGGACTCACGATAGTTATCTCTCTGAGCAGCGTTTCTCAACATTCCAATGTTGGAAGCTACTTCAGTGAGAAGAGATTGCTACGCGTAGTGGATGATTTCTTGCCCACTTTGCCCTTCATATCCGTTGCTTACATGACTGTGTTCTTCGTTTTCAGCAAGTTGATGCGCGTGTTGATCGGAACCCAGATCATCATTTGGATTACACTCCTCGTGATGATGAGTAATGAGATTTGCTACCTCGCCTGATGAGTCGGGTTCATAACCAATCTCTTCTACAGGGATTATCTCAGCAGGCCCGCCCTACTGCGACTGCTCACCCTGCTGCAAAGGGTCGTCACAGCACGCCCTGTTTCACCTGCACCTGCAGCAAGTCCTCCCAGAACTCGCAGCAGTAGACGAGGCAGTGTGCAGAAGGGAGCAAATGCTGCTGCTTCAAATTGATTAATCCCTGATACTCAATGTAATCTAAATTTCCCCACTGTCCATTTCTTTCTACAACAAATAGCTTATTCTAAATATCTCTTCCATGACACGCTGCTATTATTTTCAATATCTCATCTACTCATTCTTTAATTTTGTCTCAGCCGCCATATTGCTTTCATCTTTGAAGCCCCATGATTCATTTGAGTTTAGGTACAGAAAAAAAATAATTTGAATGAAGACACAGCGAAGAATAAATGAAAACATGGAAAATAAGATGGTCAGCATCATAAATTTTATAAGCCCCCTCAAAAATTTTAGGCCCCCTCAAATATTTTAAGCACCCTCAAATATTTTAGACCCCCTCAAATATTTTAAGCCCCCTCAAATATTTTAGACCCCCTCAATTTTTAAAAACCCCCTCAACTGGTACAGAGCCAACATTTGTGCAATGAAAACTCTCCGCAAACGGTTTATCGATTATCTACAGTCAATCGATTTATCAGAGATCGCCAGAGGACCGGCGATGGACGTTGGATGAACCGAGCGGGAAGCATTTCTGAAAATAAATAACTTTTACAAATAATTTAATTCATGAATTAGTAATTAAACAATTTAATTAATTCACGCTTTCGACGAAGAAAAGATTGTCGCTTTCCGTGCATCCAAAAGCATCTGTGAATGGTTTGAAGAAACGAGCAACGCCGTTCAACTGAAAGTGATAGATAATAAGCAGAACTACTAGATTTCGTAGTGATGACGTAATCATTATTTAAATGTTTCCTTTTGATTACGTTATGCTAACTAACCAAATATGCTCCATTCTCAGTGTCATGGCAAAATTCGTGAGCGAGACGTGCGTAGAAATCGCGAACTTTCTCCGGCTCATAACTATCCTTATTGACGGTGCGCAGCGCGGCTTGAACTGCCTGAATTATTTTCTTGATTATTAGTAGTATTTAAGAATAAAAAACAATAATCTGAGGATGCATAATTGCAAAATTATTTTTTTTATTAGAAAAAGGCGTGCCTCCATGAAATAGATGTCGTTGTCGTGTTTACTCGTTGTGTGAGGCTTATTGTACTGAAATTAATTTTTAATTAATGCAAAAATTCGTCGCATGTGCTATCCAGAAACCATTCTGGAGTTGCTAAAGAAAAAGTTTCTGATATTTCCGTGCCAGTGGATTACCATTGGATTACCAGTGGATTACCATTACCACGTGCCAGTGGATTACCAGTGGATTACCAACAAATTCCTCACCAGCTTGGTAAAGGTTTCGCGGAACTCTTTAGTTGTGCACTCCTTCATGTCGTCCTGCATGTGATCCACGATATTCTGAAATCAGTTAATTAATAAATAAAAAATAAAATAATTAATTAACCATTCCCGAGTTGAAAGCGCGCTGCAGCATGACTCTGGCGAGGCGGAAAGCGAACAGGGCCATCTACAAAATATTTAAATTAACTAATTAATTAACATAAATTGAAATATCGATTTTTAAAAATATTTTAATTACATTTTTGTCATTGGTACGGTAGACGGATTCGACGAGGAACGACTCGGGCAGAACGAGACGGTCCTGAACAGATTTGTATTTTTACTCGGTACGGTATCCCGGCATACTGTAAGTGCTTCAGAGTATTGATTATTTACCTCTTTCTCGATGGGTCTCAGAAAGCGCGCGTTGTCGAAGCTCAGATCGCGAGAGATGAGATCGAGAATGTCACTGAAATTGCGCAATTAATTAAATAATTAGAAATTTAATTAACTAGTTAATTAATTAATTAATCAATACTTGGGATACTGCTTGTTGATGGCGTGCAGGGCGCTCAGGTGCGCCAGTATATTGCCAGTGTTTTCACCGAATTTACGCCTGTAATTGCGTCATCACTTTGTAATGGCAAATTATAACGAAGAAGGACGGCGTATCTTTAGTACAGTAACTCTGGAGATATAATAATCAAGATTGAGACAGTAACACTGCGGATACTGTAACCATACCGACTCAGTAACCCTAGAGCTACAGTAATCCTGATTGTCACAATAAGTCAGTTTCTCCCTCACCAGAGTGCCTGTCCCTGGGCGTAGGCTTGACGATAGAATCCGATCGCCTCTTCAATGTTGTCGTCCTCCGGAGCCTGCAAGGATTGCGTAGTCATGATGCAATCAGTCGTGTTGCGTCATCCCTATGCAATACCTTCATCTTCCTCCATTCCTCCTTGAGGACGTCGAGGTAGGTCAATCCGAGAAGCTGCTGCTTAGGCACACCAGCTGCCGTTTTCTGAAATTTCCAAAGTGATAGATAGTAACCTGCAGGATTACGGTAGGGTACAGTAACCTGCAATTCCTCTCCGATTGTCTTCGTTGTTAGCTCGACGACTTTCTTTATAGCCGCAAACGGAATGCCACTCTCGACCTCGGCCTTCTGAAGCGAGTTACGGTAAGCAGAATACGGTAACAAGACAATGATCAATCGAAAATCCGCAATACACTTACCAATCGATACTGGTGCACGTACGAGCGCTCGAGGAGGATGTTGTAGAACATGGAGGGCTTCTGGAAATGTGTAATTAGTTATTCAATTAAAATAATTATGCTAATTAGTGTCAAAAACTAACCAGTTTTCCGTATTTCCTCGCTCGATTGGCGGACGTGGCCACCATGTGGACGCGCTGGCCGAAATCGTGGGCCTCCTCGGTGTTCTGCGAAAATATCGATTGATTTCATCATTCTCCGATCATTTGCTGTATCCTCAGCTACTCTAGGATAATGTACACACCTTGAATCGATCCATGTATGTCAGCGCCTTGACTGCGCGCATTCCTCGCGGGTCGTTGTCGTTTTGGGCTGCAAGGAATCGATAATCAGGGAAATCTATGTTCGAAAACTAATCGATAATCAGGGATAAATGCGCACTTTCGTAGTCCTTTGCATAGACGGTGAAGAAAATGAACAGCGGCTCGTAGTACTTTTCAAGGCACGCGAAATCGGCGCATCTGAAAAGATCAAAGATCAGATTCAATGATCGGACTTTGGCTCCGCCACTTTTCCGTGCGGGTGGGGAAGAGTTTAGGAAGGGCGAGTCTGTAGAAGTAGACTTTGGAAAGTTGGTGTACCTTAGACAGGGCGGAGCTTAGAGAAAAGAGAGGAGCTTAGGAAGCTGGAGGAGCAAAGGGAAAGGGTAGGATCAATATGGTAATGGGTAAAGGGGCTTAGATTAGGGATGGCTTCGTAGGAAAAATGGCCGATTCAGGTCCTGAAAAAGTGAAAAATGTTTCCTGGATAGAGGGAGAAATGAGATGGGATCATTCTTGGGAAGCAGGATTCCTGAAACTGGCAGGAATCCTGCTTGGCACAGGATTCCTGACATGGGATTTCTATAATTTCGGTGTATTTTTAACACTGAGCCAACACAAACATAGATTAATAGTCTTACTAGGGAAATTCTCGGAATTCCGCTTCAGAACAATGTTTTTTTCTCAAATCTTTTTTTTATTTTGTTTATTTTGTTAAAAGTTATTTTGCACTGCATGTTAGAAGATACTGAAAATAGCGCTAGCTGAAAGTTGGGCTTAATTTAGAATATCTGGACGAAGACAAATACTGTAGAATCGTTTAAAAACTTGCAAAACAAAAAGTATAGGAAGAATTCGAACCACCGCTATGCGAATGAAATACAGAAACACAACCAATACACTAATCAGACAGATGGGAATAGCTCTCCTTGCACCCCCATCATTTCTAATGCACAATATTCTCCGAGATCATTGTGCAACCGCCCAACTCTTCACAAGGAAGGGAAATAACAGGGCGGCAAAATTCCTGATGGGAAATGGGAATCTTGCCACACCGGCAAAGTTCCTGGGAAAAGAGATTTCCCAATAGGATCCTGCTATCCTGCCTGCCAAGCCATCCCTAGCTTAGATAAGGGGGCGAGGCCAAGGTAAAGGGGCGGGGTTTAGTAAAGAGGCGGAGTGTCACTCACTCTTCCTTCAGCATCTTCTCAATGTCCTCCTTGCTCTTCTCTCCTTCACTCAATCTCATTTGCTGATTCTCGGGGTCCAAATCGTCTCGGATCGAGAGGAAAAGACGAGCAGACTCGAACTCGCGCTGCAAAATCAATCGATATCCTAATTTTTCGTCCAATTAGCGCTGCAAAACTCGCGCTGCAAAATCAATCGATAAGCTAATTAGCCGAAGCAATCGATAATTTAGTCAATACATTACGTGACTGCTTCATTGGGGGTGTTAAGAAGCAAAATACGCCTTTTACGAGCGGTTAATTGTATGGCAATATGCCAAAAAAAAAGAGCATTGTTCTCACTTTGATGACGTCATCGGCGTCCCTGTTGTCCGCCAGAATCTTGTCTAGCCATTTCTTGCGCTCGCTGAATAATCGAGATTTGTTACAGTATACCCTCCAGATGATTACAGCACCCCATTCTTCTATACAGAAAAATCGATCGATAAACTCACTCGCGTGCTCCCGGCTTACAGTAGGCAGCAAAGACATCGGCGCAGGCGCCGGAAACATTATCGATTGATGGAACGGGCGCGACGTCGACATCTTCATAAGCCTGCCAAGCGCACCGTTCTTCCAGATAGAGTAACCCCGGATTGATACCGTAATCAGGTCAAACTTTAGAAATCCTACTTGATACAGTAACCAAACCAGGTAAGATACTGTAAGCCAGAGGGTTACCGTAATCAGTAAAAATCGATAAACCCACCAATTCCTCGTCGATCTCCCTGGCGCTACATGATGGGAGGAGGAAGAGGAGGAGGAGGGGAGCGACCGCCCGCGAGGAGAGCATTGGTGGGTGTGAAATGAAGAGAGGGACGGCACGGCACTCTGGCGAGTCTATGCTAATTGTTGCAGACAGTCAGAGAGTGCGAAAATAGCATGCAAATGGTACGGACAATTGGCTCCCACGAATTCAATTTTGCATTTTTTCGCGGTGGTGGAGGGGGAAATTAGGAGGAGGAGGAAGAATAGGTGTGAATATGTAGAGTAGTGCAACGAGGGGAGAATTTGCATGTATGTAGAGTGAGACAAAAGGATTTTAGAGTTTGAAATTTGCATCCAAATTTACACGCTCATTGAACTCTCAATTCCTCACGATTTCTCGAAGCGTCTGACCTATGATAGTATCTGCGTGTTACTCATTTGTTTACATTTATTTGTTTACAGAGTGAAGTTCAAAATGTTGTGCCCAAACCACTAATACACTTCTCAGAGACTCTTCTTTATCGTGTTTTAGGTTACTAGGTGATAATTGATCTTCTTGTTTCAGATACCTCGGGGCTCCAGTGATCTACTCACGAGCCAGATCCGACCTGCAATTACGTCATCACTACACAATCACTGCACCAACCCTCTACACATTATTACATTGTCACACAAAATTGAACAACTATCTTCCACATCAATTGATATTTGCAAAAGTTTGCCTACTGATTCGTATTACAAACTTCGAAGTCAGTAGCATCGCATCATCCCTATGCAATCCTCATCCTCACCATATCTGCTGTCCGTTGAGAGCAACTGAGCGCGGGCGCAGCTGTGGCGCCAGCTCGCCGCGGATTCGCATGGCGCGGGCGCCCGAAGAAGCGGCGAACGAAAGAGACATGTCCAGCTGAAGCATGTTTGGTCTTTGATCTTCGGCCTTTGATGGAAGGCACATTCTTTGGTTTTTCTGTACAGTATAGCCCCTACATACTTTCCGAGGAATCGTCTATTTGATCCCTGATCTTTGAACTCGCCTGAATCTTGCCGTTTTCTTGGCGTGCCTGAACGACGACCCGTGGCGCGTTCGACTCGCGAGCAGTGTCCACTGAAAATGTGTTCATTTTCAGTCAAAGTCATGAATCTGCCCTGCGGAACTACCGCATGCCCATTGTATCTACCGCACTTCGCTTACCACGGGGAGAACCCAGGGCGGTGACGACATGGCTGTTGCTCGGGGGCGATGGCGCATGGGCGTTGACTGAATGATTGCGTCATGATTAGGTAATCTTTTAAAAAATACTCGTAAGAGAGCGGGCAGTGTGCTCGTTGCTGCTCCAAATCATCGGTGAGTTGGGCGGCACAGCTGAATATGCTACCGTATCATACCGTATTACCGTATCCTACCGTACCCCCAACGTACCGTGATCTCCTCGTGCGGTTCTCATGGGCGATGTCGCGTCGCGGGCAGTCACCGAGAGGTCTGAAATAATATTCTGGCATTCATTCTACCGTAACCTACAGTGTGCTACCATACCTCTGGCATCAGGCGACTTCTCTCTTGCCGTCTCGTAGAACCAGCTGGGAGAATAAATTCGAAGGGAATCGTTCTTTTTGCAGTCTGAATTGGGGTACTGTAATCACCCTTACAGTATACGGTATATCCACCTGGCGTGAGGCCACCGCCCGCCTCCTCGTTGATACACTCGTTCGAGTAGTACAGTGCTCCCGGGTGGTCTAAATCATGCATAAATTATTGCGTCATCACTACGTCACACTCACCCTTGAGGTCGGGTCCGCGTGCGGTCGCGCTGCGCTCACGCGTCAGGGGCGAGAGGTCGCGCGACGAGGGCGTGAGGGATCCGGATGAGGGCGAGATTGGACTGGTCGGCTCCTGTGCCGTGCGTGTGGCCAGTGCCCATTCAGGCACTGAAGAGCAAGAGTCGGAGGTGGTGTAGCCGTATGAATAGGAAGAGTGGGAAGAAGAACAGGAGAGAGGGGACTCGGGCGAACCTGGACGATTGATCTTTGATCTTTGGTCTCACCCCTATTTTACCATCTCGGGAAATCTTGAGCGCAGCAGGCGAGGGAAGATCAAACGAGGAATTGACTGCAAATACATCATTGTTGCGTCATTCTTAGGCAACATCAACTCTAGATTGCGTCATCACTACGCAATTACCGTACCCTTGATTGCGGGCGAGAGGTGGCGCGCAGTGTGCACGCTGCGGGCAGGAGACACAAGCTCGAGGGCAGTGATGAGGTCAAATTCTGCAAGTATTACATCATTATTAGGCAATTTAACCAGTTATTGCGTCATCACTATTCAAGAGGCGCGCACCGTGCGGTTGTGTGCCGATGGCTGCAGACGAAGAGCCTTGAGCGACGATTGGACGGTCTGAAGATTGCATCATCATTAGGCAATACATGGGAAATTCGATAATAGTTACCGTTCACTCGATGCGTGCGCGGCGTGCTCGAGATCAGTTGGCGATTCGAGGTTGCGGTAGCGCACACGGCCACCGGCGGCGTCGTTTGTGTGCACACTGAGTACGGTAGGTTAATCGATTGGTGATCTCTGATCGCTCACTCTCATGTGTAGGTGCGACAGAAGACAGCTGCGGCGAGGCTGCAATCAATTGATTTAGTATACGGTAAGTCCGAGATTAAAGTCAGCTAGCGATTGGAAAATCAATAATCTAACCGTATCGACTGTCGATCGGGGCGGGAATCGGAGCGCCTCCGAGTCGCTGACGAGCACATTCCACGTCTTGAGTAGAGACCGAGCGACGTCTACAAAGATCAAAGATCAAATGTCAAAGATGAATAAACATAAGTTTGTTGTTGACGGCAGATCAAATACCAAAGATCAAAGATCAGTACCTCTCTCGGGTGTTCTTTCCCATGACCTTGCGCCAGTTTCGAGTGTCATCGCAATCCCCGACAGCTGAATGAGATCAAAGATCAAACTACGAAGTAAGATGGGAGCTCAAAGATCAGCGTACCTGGACTTGTTGAGCGGCTGGTGCGCCTTCGTGCAGTGTGAGTAGGAGAGGCGACGTCGTTCTGATCTGAAATAAAGCGATATTGACCCACAGTATGGTTTATGTAGGTTTGACAATCGTTAACTGTACGACACCGTACTCACTCGTTGGCGTCGTGGCAGGAGGCCGGCACCCGCGGCCGAACATTGAACGACGACGGTCGAGTCCTGCTGCAAAGGGTGGTGTGGTTACCGTACTGGGAGTGCGTTGAGTGCAATCTGTTGGCCGACTTCTCTCACTCGGACGATGCGGGGACACGTGGCGCGCGGTGCGCAGAGGAGGAGAGATCGAGGCTCGACGAGTATAGCATTGAGAAGGCTGGAAGAGATGAGAGATCAAAGATCAAACAATAAAAGAGAGTGCAAACAAACCTGCACAGTTTTGCTGGGCGAGTACATGATATTCGAAGCGCGGAGGTCACGACTGGAATTTCGGACGGTTACGGCATCATTACGGTAGGAAGAAGAAGAAGAAAAATCGATAGTTACATGGAATTTGCGCGTGCAGTCGTACAGTTGGATGCGGAGCGGGCAGTGTGTACAGTGGAGTTGCTGCAAAAATCATCTACCGTACTCTCAACTACAGTAATCTGCTACCGTACCTGTCATTGACCGCGGGCGAGGCGCCAGCACTGTTCGCCGTCCACTTTTTGCGCGTCGATCGAGAGGCAAGATCGGAATTTGCTGGAAGACGAAAAATCGATAAAGATACGGTAAGTCACAACAAATTGCGGTAAGACCCGTTCCAAATAATCGAAAATTGCAAGTACTTACGAGATCCATCGCGACCAGAGCACAACGTCGTACTATCCTGAATGTCAAAGATGCATTTATGACCTTTGATCTTTCAACCAACCTCGAGTAATGAGAGTGATGAGATAGCCGTCGACAGATGTGAGATTGAATCGCTGAAAGGATATGATCTTTGATCTTTCTTCTTTGCTCCGATCGACACTTACGCTCCGTACGTCCACGATCGATCCTTAGAGATGGTGCGGAGAGGCCTGATAATGTTGTGTGGTCAGTTGGAAACGTCGCCGCGTCGAAAACTCGACAAACGCACGAAGTACATGGTGTAGTGGGAAACGTCGCCTCGTCGAGTGCAAGTACTCACAGCGCGGAAGAAGTGCGCGCGAGCGAAGGGTGGCGCGTGGCAGGCGGACGCGCGGACGCCGGCGCGTACTCGCGGCTCTCGGCGATGTAGAAATCGGGTTTCTGGAAAGGTGACCACTCATTTCAGAAACCAAAGATCATCAAGGTGAAAAGTTGGATGTATTCGTTCAGCGAACAGTCTTTCAAAGGCGAATCTCTGATCAGTGATCTTTGATCTTTGATCTTAATCCTCACATCGGGTGCGAAAACGGCGTCTCTGTCTACACGAACAACATCGAGTCCCGCCGAAATGCGCTCGGAAAATCGATAATTGCTTCCGTTTGCGCCCTTGAACGCCATCGTCGCGTGTCGCGCGAGAATCTGCAATTACGGTATGTTGGGATTAGGGTAAAGGTTACGGTAGCAGCGTACGATGTAAGGTATCATGCGGTATCCTACAGTACCTGCGTCGGTGCGGCGGTCGACTCGTTGACACGCAGCTCGATCGCCTGCTGTACCTGCAATAAGGTTATGGTAGAACCGAAAAATCGGAAAACACTAGAACCGGAAAATCCAATAAGCCGGCGAATAGTTACCTGGTACTGTTCTCCGGCGCTCTTGACGATGCGTTGCTTGAGAGAGGCGACGATGAGCGAGGAGAGGTCGAATTCGACTGGGACCGTGTCTGCAAGATAGCACTGTAGGGTACGGTAGTCGTCAAGTGATATCGAGAGTACGATAGCAAGGTAGTCGAAATCCAGACTACGATAGGTTCAGTGGTTTAATGGGCTGGTTCGTTTGGATTACGGTAAGTCGTTCATCATACTGTAGGTGGTGCTTTCCGTATCCCCCTCACCACTCTGCACTCCAAGTGTCGATTCCCATTCAACGGGAAGTACGGTAGCGTCCGGCGACTCCGCCCAGTGCAGATCCTCGTTGTGCTCGAAAACATCCATCGAATTGGGCTGAATATAGTCAGTTGGCGATAGACAACCACATTTTGGCATCGTGTCAAATCGGGTTACTGTACTGTAGTCTCCTCACCCTGATGGTCGTTTCGACGTGCACCTTCACGATGCTGTCGCCGATGAAAACGCGCGCCTTCGTGTCGGCGGGCGAGCGGCCGTGCACCTGCGGGGCGGGGTTGATTCACATTTGAATATTTTGTTTTCGCGCCAAAAGCACTCTCTCAACGAAAATTGGTACGCACCACTCGTCGTTTCAGGCTCTTCATTTTTCTCATCAATTTTGCGACCGAGTTTTGATTGGCTACACACATGAGAAGAGATTCCTCCTGTAAGATATGCGAAAGATCAAAGATCAACCCGATAAATTACTTCTCACGCCAGGTAAATATCAAAGATAATTTAGAATCACGATCAAATTGTGTTCTGCACTGTCACGAAAATCAGTGCTAATCAGAGAGACTATCGGACTCAATCGAATTACTCTTGGCACAGTACGAAAAGTGAGAGATTGAGTGAAACATGGCATTATGCACAGTAGCCCAGGAGGAGTTGCCCCGTGATGTAAAAAGATGCGAAATCGCTTCTACGCCTCAGGGCATTTACGTCATAGGAATTTCCGGTTTTTGAAAAACTTCGTCAAATGACCTAATGAGTGGTACCAATCGATTCCTCATAAAATTCTAAGTCTTTTTCGACTCTGGAAATTTTTCGATATTTATCGATCTAACGCCGGAAAACTCGGAAATGTGAAAATCATTTTCAATTTTAATTTATTCTACCTATTTCCCACCACCAACTACAAAATTTTATTTTCGTGAAACATTTCAATAACAATGCTTGCATTTCATATAAATATGGTTTATTTTAATTTCGGCGGAAAATGTAAACTTTGCGAAAAACGGAGTGCCATACCATTTATGGTGTGCCTACAGTATGCCGGCCGAGGTTCGCCTTGTCACTTAACAGTTGCGGTAATCAAATTAGCGAATACGACGAGTCTTATTGCAACAGGCGAGTCATGTTACAGACGGTAAATTCTGCCCTGACGCCGTTTAACAGAAATACAAATCTCGGCCGGCATACTGTAGGCACACCATAAATGGTATGGCACTCCGTTTTTCGCAAAGTTTACATTTTCCGCCGAAATCAAAATGTACCATATTTATACGAAATGCAAGTCATTGTTATTGAAATGTTTTACGAAAATAAAATTTTGTAGTTGGCGGTGGGAAATAAGAAGAATAAATTAAAATTGAAAATGAGATTCACATTTCCGAGTTTTCTGGCGTTAGATCGATAAATATCGAAAAATGTCCAGAGTCGAAAAAGTCTTAGAATTTTATGAGAAATCGATTGGTACCACTCATTAGGTCATTTGACGAAGTTTTTCAAAAACCGGAAATTCCTATGATGTAAATACCCTGAGGCGTAGAAGCGATTTCGCAATTTTTTACATCACGGGGCAACTCCTCCTGGGCTACTGTGCATAATGCCATGTTTCACTCAATCTCTCACTTTTCGTACTGTGCCAAGCATCTGAACAAATATGTTGATCCACTCAGATAGTCTCTCATCAGTCAGTAAACACAAAAGTTCATAGATCCATCTACATTTGAATCATAGATGAAAAACTCTCTTTCGCCGACAATTTGGGGCACATGGGTAGAAGGTTGTGCTAACAGGGGACAATTTTCCTTGTGGGTTACGGTATTCGTCAGGTAGGTCACATACCTTATTCGACGGGAAGACCTCGAACAGCTTCGTGTAAACCTTGCTCTCTCGAGCCTCCTCAGCGTAGAGCGAGATCTCCTGCAAAGAAAGGAGAACTTTCAAACTACGGTAGTCCGATGGGTCTGATTCGTCATTTGTGGTAGTGGGCTACGCTAATCTTCAAGCCGGGGTTGGGTAGTTTGTTAGGTCAGACTCGTGATCTACAGTATACCTGGACGATGTGGATGGCGCCATCTTCGGCGCGTTGCACGGCGCGTGACGAGGTCGCGTGCAGCGCAACCGACAAGACACGAGGAAGCGTCGAACTGGATTACGGTAGATGGGTACGGTAGGGTTAGTGCAAGTGAGTACTGTAGGGTTATGGTAGGCGGATAGAGAATAGCTACCTTGGTAATGACGAGACTCCACTGCTTTCCGGATCCATCTGAAGACCGAATTCTGCAGGCGAGATCGATTAGAATAAGCGTACAGTACCCTTTTGTCTACTGTACCGTATTCGTACTTGTTCCTGGCAGAGGATGTCGGGGTGGGACCGGAGAGAGGAGAAAACAGGCGATCGACCGAGAGTGAGATACGAGAGGGGAGACAATGACTGGAGGAGAGGTTGGAAAGGAACCGATCGTAGTCAAATTTAACTTTTTTTTTGGCAAATTCATTGCAATTTGATCTCGGATGAGTGTCTCAAACCGACATGGACTCTATCGACTTGACACAGTTTCTTACCCATGACCCCTCTGTGAGAGAGAGGAGTGGGGTAGATCAAATGAGAGATCGTGTCTATCCTCTCCATCGATCGTGAAAGGGAGATGGGAAGGGAGGAGGGAGGAGGAAGAAAACAAACAGACCTTTCCATCGATTTCGTTCTCTTCTCTTTCCACTAATTCTACCTTCGCTTTTTTGATTGTTGATCCCATTTTATTTGTTTATTAGTCGTTGCGTCCTACTGTTTCTTTTCCTCGACTGATCTTTGATCTCTTTCTCATTGATTCCTTGCAGTATCCCATGGCCAACCTTCCCGTGCTCGATCTCATCTCACAATATCGACGAGAGGTGACTGAAAGTCAACGTGATTCCAGACCAGAAAAGGGTAATGGGGCGAGAGAGTACATGAATTCGAGAGAGTATCGCATGTACACACTCTCCTGACCCCTTTCTGGAGGAATGACTGGAGGAATGATTTGCCTCCCCTTCTTATTTCTCTTTTCGCTTTCCTCAGCATTATTTCATTTCTCCGCCAATCATCCAGAAAGGGGCAGGGTGTGATAGATCGTGCACAATCGTGAGAGGTTCTCTCATTTTCGCACAGTCTCTCGCAACTGACCCATTTGTGGATGTCAGTGATAATAATTCCTTTTCAGTCCTCGATATTCTACGCTGGAGGTATCTCTTCCTCCCGTGAGAGTGACGTTTTGGGAGGAGTATTCGAGAAGGCATTTGATCTCCTTCGAACACTCAGTACACAAGAAATCGCACAGAGAGTTCGTTTATTCTTATTATTCAGTTCCATTTTCTGAAGTTTAACACGGTGATGATTTGGAACTTCCGTTTGGAAACATTGCAAATAAAAATCCAGAATTTGTTGAGGGTATAATTAATTTAGAAACTCGTATTCTCTGGATCGCAACCGGAAGTTCCAGAATCGTACCGTCATCGATTTTGTCAACGATTTTTTTCATTGTGATTTGCTTACTGTACACAATTATCAAGGGAGAATCATCTGTTGTGTTCCTCTTCATTTGCCTTAAAAATTAAAAAAAATTAATCTAACTCTTGCCAACTCTTTCCCTCATTTCAGAATGTGCACTACCAACTGCGAGCACTCGAAAACGAACGACAAAATGCAGTCGGTTTTGATGCGATGAGGTCGGTTTCATACTTTTATTACTTTTTATTTTATTTTTTATAAACCTACATTCAAAACTACAAACGGAAAAGAACCTTTCTGTTACTCGATGCAACGGTAAACATTGTTTCTTAGAAAATTTTTCTCCATCCTCCACATTCCGCACACTCTCTCTCTCGTTTCGGCGAGCGCCGTGTTTCTGTGTGAGAGAGCGTGTGTAATGAGGAGGTTGGCAACCGTTCTCCTAGCAAATTTGTTCTCTGGGAATGTTCCTCATTTTCAGACACGTTCCGATCAGAAGATTGATCTATGGATTGATTGAAAGTCTGGAGAAAACAATTGGATTGATGGTAAATGAGGAAGGAAGAGAAGGGAATTCGACACGGATCCTGAGAATAAAACAGGTCAGAAAGGGAATAAATAATTATGAAGGATCCTCTCGGAAATGTGCGGAACCCGTGAAGAGATACGGCAGAAATTGATAGCCAGTTCGTTCTGTTCCGATTAGAGTTTGAAATTCGGGTAAATAATTGGATTAGCACTCTTCATTTCGCACACTCTCTACACCTGTCGAATGGGTGTGAAATGAGGAGAGATTCTAGTTCTAGTTCTGAATAGCATAAATCTTCATGGAATTGGTGATAACTGTAACATGTAGATCATTTATAAAATTAAGTATCCGCCTATTACATTTTAATTATTGAGGAAATGAACGACCAATCGACGGTTCGATGTGAGGAATCAACTGAGAGACAGTCAATTGGAGTGAACCGGAAATCCCTCGACACTGCGACGGTTGCTGCAGCTGCTGCAGATTTCACTCAGACTGCTGCAACTGCAGTTGTCACTCCGTCTGTCGATGCTGCAGCTGCTGCAAACTCCGCCCAGTCGCGGAAGGTGAATACATCTATTTATTACCCTTCTCATTAATGGGAAATGATAGCCAAATTTAGCACACGTGAAAGGAAGAGACACTGGGCTCGCATTTCGCACTCTACCTAGCGAAATTCATTTTTTTCAGCGTAAGAGGCCATCTACCAATGGAGAAAATAATCGTTCCGTTTTGTCAAAATACGAGCCCATCGACATATTTGATGAGGATGAGGAGGTGGATGTGGAAGGAGAAGGAGAAAGAGAGGTGAGGGTTAGGTTTGGCACCATGCCAAGAAGGTCTTTCGTTGTCTGAATCTCTCGTTTCGCGCACTCTCTCGTGTACTCCCTCTTTCACTAACTTGATCGCGTTACTCTTTCAAATGCCGTGAGGGTGGTCTGAATGTTAATGAAGATTGAAATTAATAATTATTAAAGTTAAGTTGTATTGCAGATTCGAAGTGGCTCAATGGAAGTTGAGGTAGGCGGCGCACTCAATTCCCTCCGTACTCCCACTATTTCGGTCAGTGATTTGTTCGCATACAGAGCGCTATTTGGCAAGGAGAACGATTATCCAAGGTGTCCTTTCGTAGAGAACGATTATTCAATCTCCTCATTCAACGCGCTCTCTCGTTTGCTCACAGAAACGATATGAAGTTTGGAAGGATGATGTTGGAGAATCGTTCTCTAAGAAAGAAAACCTTGTAGAACTTTCTTGCTACAAATTTGATCTCAGTGCATTTATTGATTGATAAAGCCAATGTTAGGTGTGTGTGTTCATTAATGAATTCGTTCAGTCAATTACTCATTTCAGACGAATTATCTCAATAGAAAACCATTGTCTGCACGTGATTCCGTCAAAAATGAACTGAGAGGAGAGAAAATACAAACGGTGGGTGCATTTCGAATCACGAACTGAATTCGTGCTGAGACAATCACCCATTTAAATGATGTTTCGCACTCGCAAACGGTCTACTTCAATTTGCACAGACTCGCCTGATGTGATGTGAAATTGGCATGCGACAATTTATTAATTTTTATGTTAATTATAGAAATGTATTAATGATTTTCAGCCTGCGAGTGTATCAGCGCCCCATAGAGTCATCAAATCAATATCATTGAAGAAGAGAAGAAATCGCGGATCGGTCAGTGATTTGCATATTCTATAAAAAATAATAGATTTAAAATATTTTTAGAAGTATTTTGAACATTTAATAATTTCAGAAAACTCGAAAGATTTCTGGCCCTCCTGCAATCGATTTCTCTGACATCGAGACGGTCAACGGCGAAAATGGAGGACAAAATGTACTGCGGTGCAATAAATGCCAGGCGAGTATTCTAAAATTCTGCAACTCAGTGATTGGAGAAGTCCGGATAAATTAGATATTTCTCCAAGGCATCAATTATGGATACTTAGAGCACGTGCCTATTTTGGTAACAAAAATGAATCTGGGTTCGAATTTTTTAGTTGATTTCTAAATTTGGGAATATTTTTGGAAAACATCTCAACAACCGTCTCTTTCGTAGATTAGGCGTTTTATTTCCTGAACTATAATACAATCTTGCGAATATCGCTATAATTAAAATTTTTTTTTTAAAATAATTAAAATATATTTTGTCAGCCGACGTATTGCACTGTGAGTGGATCTGCATTCCTTGGGCACCTCTTTCGCAAGCACGATGCTGCTGCCTACAATGTTAGTTTATATTATTATTTTATTATTTTATTTTATTATTGTTTCTCTATTCTTCCAACTCATCTCTCGCGAAATGTGCGCTCCTAATTGCGCACACTCTTCACCAGTTGGTGGATGAGAGGCCGTGCGAAATGAAGAGGTCATGGTCTCTCTTTTCGCACTCTTTCTCGGACCTCATCAGTCAGACAGTGAAACGAGTGAATTTTCGTTAAAAAATCGAGAGTCGAAGTAATAAATTGATTTTGAAGATACCCAAAATCAAGTGTTTTCTTTCAGTTTCCTATGCATCTACAGTGTGCCTGCGGGTATGTCTCCGATCACGGATTCGATGCGAATAGACACATTAGTGCCCTCCATGTGAGAATATTTTATTCAACCATCTAAATTAAATTATTTAAAATTTTCCTTAACCAGTTCCTTTTTTTGCATCCAGTATTATTCAGAATCCAAAACAATCAAACAATCAATGAATGAATGAAACCAAAATCAATAAAAAATCAATTTAATTCTTCTCAGCACAACTGTGAGCTCGCGAGTTTCACGATTGTTCGACGCACGGAGGAAAGCGACTGAGGAAATTCACTCTGAGATTATTGATTGATATCTTCCTTGAAGATTTTCGTCTCTTTTTTGATTTGTTTTGTCCCATGTCAAGCGAAAAATTGGGTTGTAAATAGTGGTTAAACAGCCAAATTACTCTGATTGTTGTTATTTATTCAAAATATGTGTCTACATTCTCAATATTGTCAATGTTTTACTCAACTAATCTATTTGTAAATAATCACTGAGACGGACAGACGGACAAACTGTCTTTAAAAAACTTGTATTTACAATGATAACGCCGATAGAAGCAACATCCCAAATCATTCCACAGGTCTAGCAGAAATGGGTTTATTCTGATGGGAGAATGTGTAAAATCGAGAGGAACTCTCTCGCCTTTGCACACTCTCTCACACTGGCCCCTTCAATTCGTGTGATCCTTCCATTACAACAATAACACGACACTATTTATCCGTATTTGAAGTTAGTCATTCGTTGTGTTCATTGATTCTCTCGTTTTGTTGACCCGTGGGTGAAAACATCGAAGAGTGAAGAATTCACGAAGCAATTGAAGCTGAAAATGAAGGATTCACACAATTTCGAATAGAGACTGAGAAGTAGTCTTGTTAGATCGAATACTCCGATTCACGAATAACAATGAATTATTGGATCTAACAACACTACTGAGAAGTGAGGGATACAGCTTATAAATAACTGACTGCCTGAAATCTTTCTCCGATTGTACTGTGATCGATCTCTATTCAAATCGTCCAAATCCTCTGGTAAATCCATTCCTTTCGTCTCTTTCAGAAACATCAAAATTCCGCCTGCGACCGCCGATTGAATTGCCAGTCCGATATAGGAAATGTGCGGATTCCAGTCAGTCTGCAATCGTTTATTGATTGAAAGATCAAATATCAAACTACAGTGTCTGAAAACTCACGGCATACTTGAAGAACGGTCCGAGAAGCATTCCCGCACTCTGAGGAATGTTTACGATTGAGGCAACAAGCGATCTGGAATGGAATCAATCGGTAAAGAATTTTGATAGACTACGGTAGCTTGGTTACGGTAGATTACCGGACGCTGGTTGGAACTGATTCAGCGACGAATATTGGATGGACGGCGAAGCAGATTGTGTTGAATACTTTGAGGAAGGAGAGTGCGATTAGGACGGCAACTTCCGAACCTTCAATTATGAGATACGAAAGGGGATGACAGCCATTTGAAAGCATTATGTGGGATGTTCACGATCATATTTTTGAAATATCCACAATATGCGATCTATATGCTTCCCTGTTAATCAAAAACAGGTTCGATATTGTAATTTTCAGTAGCAAAAAGTTAGCTCTCATCCAACATAGTACCTTTCGAAAAGTTCAGTTGACCCACCGAGAAAAGGCGTTGCGAATAGAGAAAGGCCTTGCATTATGAATGAGACAACGACGAGAGTTCGGCGACCAAAGTGATTCATCAGAACCATCGAGAGAACTCCGCCTGGAAGTAATTTTTTTTGTAAGGATTACTGTAGCTGACCCTGTCGGCCAATCATAAACTGATTTAAAAAAAACTGATTAATCTATTCACCTGGTATCTCCGCCGCCGCTAAAATCATGAATCCAAGTGTTGGAGTACTAGCAGTTATTCGAGTGGCCATGAATGAAATCGAGTAGTACGAGGTTGAAAGGGTGAATCTGAATTATGACGTCACTTCCGGAAAATGGAAATTGACCAACTGTGCGAGTCCATTGATTGCGATGCCCTTGATGATGTCACGGTGCTTGAGAAGATCCCTGCAAGACTAATACCGTAATCCGAATCAATGCACACATACAGTAGGAATCAATCAATCATTACAGTAAAAATCCTGATTTCGCACCTGAATCTAACATGATGCTCGGGTGGTTTTCCCTTCTCCTCAATACACTCACGATAGTTCACATTGGTTCCGTTCATTCTGCAATTGATAATTCAGAAAAATCAAAGATCAAGCACTAACTTGTTCGCTTTCTTACAGTAGTCCTTCAGATCGTGCGTCTGGTCGTGGGAGGCGAGCCAGTAAGGAGACTCAGTGAGACAACTGATTAGATATTATTGCATCATTATTAGGCAATTAAGATTTACCAGAAGTATATAACTGTGAGAAATCCGGGAGCGATGGTAGCAGTGTAGAGATATTGCCAGTCACTGATGAAGAGGGAGAGGAAACCAATCCAGAGGAGACCTGGGAGAAGAAAGACTATTGTTACAGTAGGATACGGTATGCGCTCGCGGCATTCAGGCGAGTGGTTGCAAATGTTGGCAGACTGTTAGAGAGTCCGAAAATAGCATGCAAAAGGGCGATGGTCTCACCACGAATTCACTTTTGGCGTTTTGCCCAGAACGCCATGGCGCTGTTCTTTTAGATGAAATTGCATTTACAAATTTACCCAATGCGAATCCAGTGGTTGATAACAAAGTGATGATCGGCCGAGCGTCTTGACAGATCAATTCCACTGTGAGAAGGGCAGAGATGGAGAGATAGGCCTGCAAAGATCAAAGATCAGATTGATACCAAAGATCAAAGACCACTCACATCCGAGGTCGCGCCGAGTAGAAATCGCAAAACTATGTAGAATGGATACCAGGGAGCGACGGGAATTATGCAGTTTATGAAGAGACTGGAAACATTTGTGTATTTTGGAAAGATGAAGAATCAACTTTCTCAACCATAAAAAGCATACCTGGAATACAAAGAAATGAGAAGCAGCGGTTTCCTCCCGTATTTATCAGCCAATCTACAGAAGATTGGAACCACGATCATCGCTCCTCAAATTGGGATTCGATCAAAGGTTGCGTCATCACTAGGCAATCTCACCCATCACATAACTCGTCGCTCCAGCCTCGATGAGGAACTTGTTGCCGCACGTGATGTTGTACCTGCAACATTGGTCGTGCCCTCTAATGAAAGATCAAAGATCATTTTCTGACCATATGAAAATGCTGCCGACTGGCTTGGTGTCGGTATTGTTGTAAGTACCGTCGACACATTCAGATTGATGATCGCACGCGTTTGAGATCAGTGTCTGAATAAGGTATGGCTCTTTGGGTACGGTATACGATATCTGCCGGATCGAAACAGTATACTATCTGCGCGGTATAAGGTATCTGACGGATCTGCTGGATCAATACGGTATACAGTACCTTCCTGATCTATACGTTACGTATACGGCATCTCACAGATACAGTACCTGCCATACTCCACTCACCCCATTACTCGACACACAAGTGGTCTCAGGCTCATTGGAAGTGTACGTAACAACGAAGAGAGAAGCAGAGTAGAGCAGGGTGAGATATTGACAGAGGAAATGACCCAGCAATTGCATCCTGAACAGATCAGAGGTTACGGTAAGCATGATTCGGGCTACAGTAATTCATTTGATCGACAATTGACTCTCATTCTCAACTCACCTTCCGTATTTCCCATACGAGTCGAGTAACTTGTCCGGATTGACTCGTAAATGGCTCTGGATTGATGAGGTAGTACTTTTGGCAGGAGTGTCTGCAATTGATCCATCTATCATTTGAAGATCAAAGATTAACCCGACCATCTTGAGGTGCTGTTAGGGTCGGAGTGGGCGGAGCATGCAGCTGCTGCACGGGAGGATCCGGCTCGACTTCGATCAGTGGCTCCATCTCCTCCAAGTGAATGGGCACCACCTGCGATTTGGCAGCCAACCCTGCAACGACAATGGATAACTGATTGATACAGTACAGTGTCTACAGTATACGATAGTATCGCAAACTGACTAGCGTCTTCCGCTTTCTTCTTCTTCTTTTTCGACGACTCTCCATAATACGCGAAGGTTGTTGTGGCGCGGAATGGAATGGGCGGAGAAGCCATTCCGACCGCCGCGAAGGGAAGGAGAAGGAGGAAATGAGTGGAGGAGAGAGAGAGAGAGAGAGAGAGAGAGACGGGAGGGTTCATTGTTCACCCTGCCTCCCTCCTTGTATCAGTTTGCAGAGAAACCCCCTCGTTTTTCACTCCAAACTGTCTAATTGTCTTCTAAATACTGGAGTCGACGTCAAACTGACACTTGAACTCGTTCAGTTGTGTCACAGATATCCCCATCTGTTTCTGTATCTTCTCTCCCTATCTCATTTGTGAAAACCCCCCTTCTTACAAGTTCAAACAACTCACACTCTCTCTGAGGATTCTCAATCTCTGTCGTTCGAGAGGGTAAAGACTAGCATATATAAATGGATGTGCCTTTATTATAATTAAAATATGTATTTCATGAGTGAAATTATCTGGAAAATTTTGCCTTTAAAAATTATATTACAGTATCAATACCGCCAGAACCGGATTTTACGTTTTGCGGTCCGGAATGACGACCTAGCCGCGGACCGGCTTTTAGTCTCAAAGTTCGTTGTGTCAACTCGACTTCGCTGTGTCAGTCGGATTCAATTTCATTAAATATTGCTTCATGTCGTTTTTAGTC
The DNA here is from genome assembly GCA_036245785.1 of Pristionchus fissidentatus. Taxonomy (NCBI): domain Eukaryota; kingdom Metazoa; phylum Nematoda; class Chromadorea; order Rhabditida; family Neodiplogasteridae; genus Pristionchus; species Pristionchus fissidentatus. Next base: position 10,941,639 of record BTSY01000006.1, read on the forward strand.
GTCAAAGCAGCATTTGCGGGTTGCTGTCGGCAGTCAGTGCGAACGATCCACTTCAACAAGCCTCGATATGACCGATACTCGAGAGAATCGTTCCGGAATCGACTGCTTAAGCAGGTAAGCATATTTTGCGTTTATTTCGTCAGCTTTTCTGCTTTCTTCAGCTCAATTATTTCATTTACAGGAGTTGAAAGATGCTCGAAAGCCGCCTTCACACAGTCAAGATGCAGTCATCATGGCGGATTCAGTGCCCGTCCGTCCCGTCAGTGATCTACTCAAGGCACTCGGTTTCACCGTTGGAGTGAGTCCTTTTCTGCTTGTTGTGCTCGTATTCTTATGTTTCTTGGTTGCAATATATTATCATGCTCTTAGGGCAAATACAGGGTCAAAAGAATGAACGGTCGTTTCCTTGACTCTGTTGCCATGAGTTCGACGATCCTAACCACGATTGCCTTAGCCTTGGCATCGGAATAAATCTGCATCATGTTCTTCTAGGTGGGAGCGGTTTCTTTCACTGTCGCTTCTCTCGTTGATTGGCAGAGACAGAAGGAATTGGTGAAGCAGCACTTTCTCCACCACACTTCCAACTTCTTCCGACTCTCGTATGTTTTCATTTTCCCCTTCACTTCATAGTCAAAGAAGAATTAAAATCTGCTTTCTGCACCCCGCTTTTTCTTCTTTTATGAAACTCTAGAACCATGGGAAAGTAGACGTTGGTGGTCGAACTACTGGAATTTGATAAGGCTATTCGAATATTCGTTGTTCTACAGTGCTTTCCGTTGCAGCCCTCAGCAGAACGACATCAATCTCACTCCTGGAGAGAAATGCGCTATCTTCCTCATTGCAGTGAGTTGTATGTTGCTGTTGATCACCTGATGTTTGTTGTATCGACTTACGTTATTAAAAATAATTCAGACGAACTCTTTGGTGTTTCTTCTGTGGAGAGCGAAGGCACTGCAACCCACGATGTGGAGATACTTCAGCAACAGCTACGCATCCAGTCTGTGTCGTATTCTCTCTTAGTTATCATAGGTCCAATCTTGGAAAACAAATCTAATAGTAAGGTGCATGGAGTCTAGAGGGCATCGATTGATTTTATACTGGCTCTAGGTTTACTTCTAGATCTGTACAGATTCGATGGTAGTTGAGGATGTTATGTGTTACACTTTGACGTCCGTGTTAAAACAATCTACATCTCTGAATAACTTGAGGGAATATTGATTGACTGATTCCTTGCAGAGTCTCTTCTCTCTCCAATGATTCTCTCTGCATTCTCTCACTCTTCTTTCATCCATCTCGGTCTCAACATGTACGTCCTCTGGACATTCGCCCATCTCTCCGTCGACAAATTCTTCGGCCCTGATCAGGTACTACTTCAATCAGAGCTCAAAAGGGCAGATTGTAAAATTCCAAAATCTTGGTTTCATTTTCATTAAAAATCATTGGTAAATTTATTTTCGAAATGGCTGCATATTTTATGAGTATGCATTCAAACCTATGCATTCAATACTTTCTCAGCATACTAAACTACGAAGAGAGTAAATTGATTTATCATTGACGATTTTTATCGTCTAGCTCCTTGATGATTTTGGGTATCTCTTATTTGTTTTTAATTATCGTACACCACAAGGATGCGACAAGATGTACACAGATGTGCGAACTCAAGTAAGAAATCTCCCCTTGTTTCAGTTCGGTGCCTTCTATCTCACAGCAGCCGCCGTCTCTTCATTCGCTTCTCTCGCTCACAAAGCAGTCGTTCGATCGCCCATTCGAGCACTCGGAGCGGTCAGTCTACTAGTTTATCTGCTTCTAATCTACCGATTATTGTGTGAAATTTCTTTCGATGCTTATGGTAACTGGTCAATAGAATACGCGACATTGAAGGCCAGACCAATGACATGCGGCCGAGACATTAACCAGTGTTCAGCCGAAAGCTAGTCGAATTTTAATTTGCGTATCGAATGTGTAAATGAAGTATTAAATACACTAAAATAAATTTAATATTGTCTGTATGTTGAGAGTGGCGCGATCATGGCAGTGCTGACGTACACATGCTCCAAGATCCCCGATGCGCGACTCAAGATCGTCTTCCTCCCCGTATTCGACTTCTCTGCACAAAGCGCTGTTAGTTCACTTTATTTTTTGTAGTAGGGAGAAACTTAAATTAGAGTCTATTGACAATAGTGAAATGTACATCCGTTTCACATTTTTTAAAGAGAGAGGGTAGTAATATTCATTTTATGTGTACGGCAGCTAGTTGTGATATCGTTTACCGGAGTGATTGGGTGTTCATAATACGTTAGAGTATAAGACGGAGTGAATCAATCGATATAATCGATATTCCCTGCAGGTGATCGGTCTCGTTCTCTTCGATCTCGCTGGTCTCATATTCAAATTCCGAATGTTCGATCACGCGGCGCATTTGGGAGGAGCACTATTCGGAATGTGAGTACATTTATCTCTTTTATATCTCACTATCAGTGCTCAGTGCCGCTTCTGGCGGAAAGTATTATTGTTTGAGTTGGAATACTGAAAGCAGCTGTAAAGGAACGGCGCTGTTTTCTGCCTATTCTATATCTGAATTCTAGCTACTTTCTGTCTTCTATCTGAAATACCCCACGAGCACTGAGCTATTTGCGATTACGGTGCCGATGTTGGTTTTGTGAGGGTGTGGTGATTATCTGTTCCGGATGAGACTCACAAATTGCAGTGCGTATGCGTACTGGGGCGAACGATTCTTCTGGGGTTGCTGGCGGAAGCACGTGCAGAAGAAGTGGCAGAACGCGACTACGGTAGAATGAACAGAAATATCGATTGATTAATGATTATTATTTTGTTCGAACGAACTGTGACTGAGATGATTCAGTTCACCGTTTCGACAGTTTTTTCGATAGATAAAATACCACTTACCTTTCACCGAATGTTGTTCTAGATTACTTGCTGACTTTGTTGAGTTGAACTGTGATTTGTTTCCTTTATCACGCAGCTAGACCTTTCTAGACTGAGTTAGCTTACGAGGTAATTCGATTGTTGTAAATAATAAGATGATAATGAAGACAAATAAAGTGTAATTTCCTTATTCGACGCGTCGGCTCCATCAAATAGTATTGCTTCTTATCAGAATACCTGAAGGAGTGTAGTGTAGCTATGAATCGATGACACTACACTCTCCCTCTCCCTCTGTCTCTCTGAACTCCCTCTACTTTACTACCCTCCTCTCCCTCCCTCACTTCCTCTCTCCCTACCCCCGTTCAATTTTGTGACCGCTCTATGTTCTGATCAACCTTTCCGTTCTAGTTCCCTATCGCGAGAAGTGAGAGAGTACTCTAATAGGAGAGATCTCGTGATTATCTCTCGCCTGTTTTGTCCTTCTCTGTGCCATTTTGCGGCTCTCATCACTATTTCCCCCCTCTTGCTCACTCCATTTGACGTAGTCTAGTAGTCTAGCAATAGTGCAGTATTTTCTGAATGCCGCAAATGTCCATTCGAATATTCCCCCGTTCCTCGTTTGCCGTGCATCAAAGATGGGCTCAAATCTGACCGGTATCTACTTTGTTCCATTGTGTAAGCTGACAAAAATAGCAAAGTTTTTTTAGAAATTTTTTTTTAATTTTATTAATTGCAGTGATGGACTCGTCGGGCTCTTCGTCGAATGATAGAAATCGAACAGGTAAATGTCGAATATATTTGATCTCTAAATTTGAAAAAAAAGGCTTCTATACATAGATCGAAAGGTACGTAAACACCGACGAAGCCAACCCTCATTTTCGGTTATTCATACCTAATTTTGTCAAATTCAATCCGCATTTTCGACTTGCCGCAACGCACCCTTTCGATCTATGCTTCTATAGCAATGATGAAAATGAATCATTAATCACTATGTTTTCGAAGATCACTAACTATCGTTGATCAGGGTGGATATATTGAGAAGCTCATTTAAATATTTCATCTTTTGTTTCGATCATTTCTTCCACAAAAAGTGTATCCATTCAGAATCGACGGGATCGAATCTGTCCGTGGGAGAGCCCGTTCGATGCCGCAGTCCATTCGGTGAGTATGTTGGGAAATATTGATGAGTATGATAGCTTTGACCGGAGAGAACGGTGGGACTTAAGAGACGGGATCGGTAAGAGTCGACCACCCCCCGGACACGTTGAGCTAGCAATGGGAACCGGAGGTCCATACTTGAGTATATGGAGTACCTTCAGCCCACATTACACAAAACACCACTTATTTCTATTTGCCGGCTCCGGTCTAGGAGAAATATGAATTTGAGTAAAAAAAGGTCGAAAAATAAAAATTTCTTAATTTGTAAAGATAGTATCTATCTTTCATTTGGTTTATGTTTGGGGTCACCAGTCAATATAAAACCGCTTCTAAGATTGAATTTTGTGTGATTCCTAAATCGCTTTTTTACCTATCAATTTCGATTTTTTGAGAAAAATTCGCACTTTTTGGAATTTTTGCCAAACATATCTATATGCACAGTGCACTACAATGCATTACACATCTAATTCGCCTATAGTGGGGAACTTCCTGGGATTCATTTTTTGGAGAAATTTTTTCAAACTTCTGTACCCTATCGGTAAAAAGCTAGTTTTCAAATTTCTTTTCGGAAATTCGGCCTCTAGGAATTTTTGCCAAAGATCTCTAACAACACAATGCATATCAATGCATTATGTGTCCAAATCACGAATGTTCGGAATCTTCCTGAGATTAATTTTTCAGATAAATTTTTTCAAATTTTAGTACTTATTTGTCCAAAATTGAGTTTTCTATTGTTTTATTTGTAAATAGATCGTTGCTTACTGATGTGCAATACATCCAAGGAGTAGTGCAAATAGTGTAATACTATATTATGAAGAAGTTTACTGTTGATTGCTTTGAAATTGGAGTGCTATTTGAACTCGAAAACATCAAATGCAGTATGCACAACGAAATTTGCATTGAACACAATTTATGCTGAAAGATTGGAACAACTTACATGGTTGAATACTGCGTATCCTTGTTTTACTACACCCACTGAACAAATTTCAAACGGGCCCATTCACTTTTGAAACAATTTTTTTTCTTCAAAAATCCATGAACCCGGGGTCATGGTCGAAAAAGTGAAAACAATTTTTTCGTCTGTTTTTGCTCCCGTTTGGGTTCTGGAATTCTGAAGTGAAATATTATTTACACATTCAAACGAGACACATGTAGGACACGCCTAAGCCTACACCAGACGAAAAAATTGTTTTCACTTTTTCGACCATGACCCCGGGTTCATTGATTTTTGAAGAAAAAAAAATTGTTTCAAAAGTGAATGGGCCCGTTTGAAATTTGTTCAGTGGGTGTAGTAAAACAAGGATACGCAGTATTCAACCATGAAAGTTGTTCCAATCTTTCAGCATAAATTGTGTTCAATGCTAATTTCGTTGTGCATACTGCATTTGATGTTTTCGAGTTCAAATAGCACTCCAATTTCAAAGCAATCAACAGTAAACTTCTTCATAATATAGTATTACACTATTTGCACTACTCCTTGGATGTATTGCACATCAGTAAGCAACGATCTATTTACAAATAAAACAATAGAAAACTCAATTTTGGACAAATAAGTACTAAAATTTGAAAAATTTTATCTGAAAAGTTAATCTCAGGAAGATTCCGAACATTCGTGATTTGGACACATAATGTATTGATATGCATTGTGTTGTTAAAGATATTTGGCAAAAATTCCTAAAGAGGCCGAATTTCGAAAAGAAATTTGAAAACTAGCTTTTTACCGATAGGGTACAGAAGTTTGAAAAAATTTCTCCAAAAAATGAATCCCAGGAAGTTCCCCACTATTGGCGAATTAGATGTGTAATGCATTGTAATGCACTGTGCATATAGATATGTTTGGCAAAAATTCCAAAAAGTGCGAATTTTTCTCAAAAAATCGAAATTGATAGGTAAAAAAGCGATTTAGGAATCACACAAAATTCAATCTTAGAAGCGGTTTTATATTGACTGGTGACCCCAAACATAACCCAAATGAAAGATAGATACTATCTTTACAAATTAAGAAATTTTTATTTTCCGACCTTTTTTTACTCAAATCCATATTTCTCCTAGACCGGAGCCGGCAAATAGAAATAAGTGGAGTTTTGTGTAATGTGGACTGAAGGTACTCCATATACTCAAGTATGGACCTGCGGTTCCCATTGCTAGCTCAACGTGTCCGGGCAGGGTCGAATATGGTCGAGTCTTACCGATCACGTCTCTTAGCTCCTTGTGCGAGATTCGTAGTATCTGTATTGAACCAGGCGCGAACTCTTTTTTTTGCACTTTCAATAACAACAGCAAATGTGAGATGAGTCAAGCAATACAGATCCCGAGGCGGAGAAGCTCGATCTGCTTAAGACCTTTCTCAAGCTGGAAGAGATCGATACGGATCTGTACCGGTGAGATATTGATTTATCTTTCTTCAAGTACGGTATTGACCATTACTGTATTCCAGATCGACACAAAAGTCGTCATGTGAAGCGTAAACCGCCTGAAATGATAAATATCATTAATAATTGTATTAGTATTATTATTATTATTTTGACCGAATTGGCTTGTAGGTACCCCAGTGAGGCATGTGCAGACCTATCGTCAGGTTCTAAGATATTTTTAAGAAATCATCAAAATTTCGTGTCGATTCCCACATTTAGATTATCTTTAAAAAAATCTTTATAATTGCTGTCGCACTTTTCGCGCTGGTGCGTCAGATAAATAAGTATTATTATTATTATTATTATTATTAAGGTCGACGCATCAATTGCGAGGAAGGAAATCGCACAATCGGGTGTACGGAGGACAGGTGCGAATTTTTTAATGATTTGGGCGTAAAACAACCTTTAGAATGAGAAATATAGCAACATTTCTGTGCAGAGCTGATGATACTCAAGTGCTTTTTAATACGAAAGTGACAAAAATATGGTGTTTTGTAAACATAGTTAGTGTCTTATCAGTTCAATCTGCTGTCACTCATTCTCATCTGTGAGATTAGAGTGTTGTGATTCGTCATCTCTCTTCTCTCATTGTCAATAGAGAAAGGCAAAAATTACTGGGGACCGATTAGACTTTTGGCCGAATTGGCTTGTAGGTACCCCAGTGAGGCATGTGCAAACCTATTGTCAGGTTCTAAGATTTTTTTAAGAAATCATCAAAAATTTCGTGTCGATTCCCACATTTAGATTATCTTTTTAAAAAATCCTTTATAATTGCTGTCGCACTCTTCGCGCTGGTGCGTCAGATAAATAAATAAATTTAAATAAATAAAATAAAGTTATTCAGGTAGTTGGGCAAGCTCTGATGGCCGCTCAAGCGACGATGGCAGATGGACTCCACGTGCACTCACTGCACAGCAATTTCCTCTATCAGGGTGAGATGAGACGATATTTTCATGAATGCCTCAGACTCCGTGGTGCATTAGTAAAGAAGCGGAAATGTCTTTATGTTTTTATATCGTTTTTTTTGCGATAACGCTACGAGGACGGGTTTAAATTCTTCCTGGTGTTCTTTCCAATTTTTCCCATGACATGTGCTACAATAGGAACAATGTATGTACAATCAATTAAAGGTTAGCTGAAAGATAGAATACGCGTATTCATTATCATGAGATGGAGTAATTCCCTTCATCCACTGTTTCTCTCCATTTTCAGCCGACGCAGATCGTCCGATCGTCTACGAGGTCTCTCGTATCCGCGACGGTCGATCCTTCTGCACTCGCCATGTGAGAGCGAGACAGAACGGAGTCTGTGTATTCTCCACCTCCATATCGTATCAGAGAGACGAGGTCAGACATTACTCACAACAACACTATTAACCTTGTTACCCTGACGTCATTATCATGTTATACTTTTGGAGACTTAAAAAAGGTAAGGTGTTCCATATCAAGTGATTTTACAGTAGCTAGCTACCGCTAGATGGGCCAAGCCGGTAAGCCTGCTATTATAGAGTATTACTTGAAAATGATGACTTTTTTGAAAATCATGTAAACGGTAATATGATGTAAAGCGGATTACTCCATCGTTTATCAGATATTACTCCATCCGGATTACTCCATCGTTTATCCGTTTATCATTATCCACTTACCATTCTCTTCTATTTCAGCCCGATGCAATCTGCCATCAGACTCCGATGCCTACCGTACCCGCACCCGAAGATTGTGAGGACGCGAGTGCATTCATGTTCAGGTACTGTAGTCTATTTATTTTCAGTATTTTTTTTGTAGAAATGCACACTATCGATTGCAGACTGATGAATGATCCGGCTACGGTATCGGCGGAAGGTCAGCGAGCGGCTTTGGCATATCAGCAGGTGATTATTGGTTGATTGAAAGGGTTCGTTGACTACTCACAAAGAAAACAAACTCTAAGGAATTAGAGTTTTAGCTAGAGTTTCCAACCCTCGCTCCAGGCATATGGAGGCATCTAAATAATATAATTCCCAACTCGAATTTTCTAGAGTTTGAAACTGTGAGTTGCTAGAGTTTTAAACTCCTAGAATTTTGTGTATTTTATTATTTTTTTATATTTGTGCGGTAGTCCTACAGTATCCGTTCGTTGTGTCAGGTTCTCGACTTTCCTCGTACCTTCCAAATCCGTTTCATCACTCCCCGTGAGTACATCAGTGCGCCGTTGGACAAACCGATGAAATTCGCCTGTTGGGTCAAGAGCAACACTCCCATTGGTCAGTCGATTAGTGAAATACCGTAATCAGGATCATATCGTATTTCGAAGCGACTTTTTTTGTTACATTCAAGTTGAATTCAAAAGCAAGTAAAGAAACGATGAAGAGTGACAATCTAAATTCGGACTGGGGACCATTTTCTCTAACTTTTCAGCTTTCTGTGAAGTATGTGACGTCAGAACTACGTGACTTTTATAAACATATAACATATTAATTGACTGATTCAGGCGACGACAAGCACCTGCATCACTGTGTCGCTGCATTCATCTCTGACGTCACTCCAGTCGGAACGCCCATTGGAGCACACGCAGCAAGGGGATTCAAGTGAGAGACCATTGCATAGGGATGATGAAACGGGAATTATTTGACATTAGTGACAGTAGTGAATAAGACGATTCTTTTATCTCAATTAGTGAGGGGAATATCGATGGAACGGGTAGATCTAGGAAAATAAGTCTATGAACCCATTAGTCTAAGCTGAAGAGCGTCTGACGTTATACTCCTAAATTCCTCGCTCCCATGCGCCTATTGGACTTTGAAATCGTCCCATCTTAGATTTATCGAGTTGCAGAATTATTTTCCCGTGAGATGAAAGCACTGATCATCAGATATGCCAATATGGTTAATGTGATTGTGCAGCGACAATTTAAAAAAAATGAATTGTTTCATACTACACGAATTTTCTGATTGCGTATTGATGAGGCAATCATATCAGACTGGGAATGGCCGCCTCTCTCGATCACTCCATGTGGATCCATCGACACGACTTCCGAATCGATACTGACTGGCTACTGTACGAGACGGAGAGTACGATAGCAGGTGAGGGCGATCGGCAATTGAATTTATTTTATTGCAGTAGAGAGTTGAAAATGTGAAATGTTAGTTTTTTGCCGTATAAAATTGTCAACCAACGAGTAGACTCCAAATATTAGCTCTCAATTGTTGTGCAATCATTAAAGCACATCGATACCGTGCCTGTTCGGAGCAAATTAATTCTGGAAGAAAAGTAATATCGATTGATTGAGTACAATTCCCCCATTACAGCGGGTGGTCGTTCCCTGATTCACGGCAAAATGTGGACAAGAGACGGACGAATGGTCATCTCTTCGACTCAGGAAATATTGATTAGAGGGGAGAGACCGAATCACTAGAGGAGAGTACTGTAATTGGAGATACTGTAAGTAAGAGTTTTATCGATCGTCTTCTCTGTACTTGTGCCATTTTCGCTTCCCTTTGTACAAAGCGTGTAATCGAGATAAATGAGTGCCTCTGACACATGACGTTCAGTGTCTCGTTATATTTCAATTGTATCTATCACATTTAATTTCTTTGAAATGATGCATGTGATACTTGATTTGATCATTCAAGTAGGAGAAGGGATACATATAATAAAACACCAAGTCGATATTGAAATAATATTACCACGCCTGATGTTCTTGATTCATAAAAATACGATTATACTAATTCTTATATTAATATTGATTATATTAATATCACTAATTCTAAGTAATCGAGTAATCGAGAAAGAGAGAGGCATTCTATTGTCCCCAACTGTCGACAGTCACGTCTTGGGAAGAAGATTGGAAGGATTAGGAAAAATTGAAGATGACCTGTTATGTAATGGAAAGAGCGGAAGACTGTTTGAGATATTGACCATTGAAAGAACGATTTGGGTGGTGAATTGAGATGCATTTATATTTTTATTCAAGTATTCTTTTCGAATATAGCCGTATTTTCACGAAGAACGTGACCTAACTGATTACCATACGTTCTTTTGCGAAATGTGAAGTATTAATTCATTTTCTCCCTCACTATCTTCAATTTCATTCATTGTGAGTGGTCGAATGGAAGACGAAGAAGAGGGAACAGAGTGTTTTCCCATTCCAGTTGGAGGGGCTATCAAGTCAGTTTATATTATATCTATTCGTAGCTACCGTAGTTCCATCATACCCATCTACCGTATCCCTCCACTCCCTTTTCTACCGTATCTCTCTCTTTCTGCAGTACCCCCTCCTCATCTCCCTCTCTCTTCTCAATCTTTTCTCATTTCAGTGGTTGTGCTGGTGACGTCGTTGCTTATTTCGCTGAATTTCTTGCCAATCTTCTTCTTCTCGTAGCCGCTTCTTCACTTGCTTATTTATTGAGAAAACTAATCGCTCTCTATCTCACAGAGAGACCGACGGTACGAATTGATCTTTGATCTTTGGTCTCTGGATTTATTCAGTTTCTACGACATCACGAGGGTGACAGGGCAACGAAAATGAAGAATGAGTATCTGAAGAAACTGAGAAAGGTAGGTCAAATCACTCGAGTAATCATGACTGATTTTATTTCAGGAAGGAATCCTTCAAAATCCTTTCACTGAGAGATACGAAATCGATCAATTTTATGAAGAAACAATGAGAAAAGGAGCTATGAGGACTCCTGGTTACTATGAGGCGAAAGCACATCATGATAAGGTGATCTTTGATCTCTGATGAGATGATCTTTGATCTTTGTAGTTGATGGAACTCGATTCGGAATTGAAATTACTTGTGGAAAAGAAACGTCAAGATGAGGAATTGTGGTTGGAAGAGAGAAGAATCAGAAAGAGAATGAAACTGGAAACGAATCGAATTCAATGGGCACAGTAAGGAATCTGACCCAACGAACTCTCCAGATTACTGTAACCGAGTAATATTCAGAGGCCGAAGTTGCACACAGGCACGATTCGATAGAAATCATCGATCAAGATATGAAGCTGATTTGAAGGATTGGGAAAAGTTGAAGAAAGAAGCAGAATGATCTACCTTCAGAGGAAAAGATACGATAAATACAGTACTCTCAAATCGATAACTGACAGGGGGAGAAAGGAAAGATATTCATTCAAATGATATTGAGATCCTGATCAGAATCTATCTAAGCCCCGCCCCTTTTTGCTTCTCTCATTCAAACAAAAGGGATAAAGGGACCTTGTTCTGTCGGGATCTTAAACGAGAAATAAAGAGACCTTGTTCTGTTAATCTGCCACTCAAACATTCCGAGTGGGACTTGTACGATGAGACCTTTTACGGAGTAGGGAAGGGAGGGGAGGAATGGGAATACGGTAGGGACAGTACGACTGTAAACTGTGATCATGACCTATTGAATAATCGATTGTAACTAGGGATAACTAAGCCCGAATATAGACCGTATCCGTGAAGGTTATGACAGTGTTAGTAATATTAGCACTCTGAAATGCCCCTTGACTTTTTGTTTATTTGTCTTTTAATTTTCTAAATTCAATCGATTGAAAAGAAAAATGAACTCATTCATGTTTTGTATTGCGAGTAATCAACCGGTAACAAGTCAAAGACTTCCGAAAATAATTAAGTGGGGGTATGGATGACCCGTATTGAACTCATTGACACTGGTGAGTAAGCTGATCCTTCTATCGGTATAAGCGAGTTGGATATCGATAGAAGGGGTAGATCAAGGAAAGATTCCATCATGACATTTGTCATTCCCTTGCATGTTCTCACTACAAGTGAAGTGGTTTGCGTAAGAAAGGGAATAAATCGGCCGACTCTTTGTGACTCGATTCCCACCTGCACACAATAATGGTGATAAGTGGATGGCATCATTCATATATTTATCTGTAGTTTTACAAATTCAAACCGTGGACTAGACTGTGAATACACGTAAAATAATCTTGAAACGTAAGGAAATCACCCTGAGAAGTTGGGATAATTGTTCGGATAGTAGTAATTGTTGTAGTAGTCGATAATCTGCAATGGAGAAGAGATATTTTAAGTTTTAACCAAAAACAGAAAACCCTTAGAACTTTTCAGTGAGATTTATTGATCATTACACAGATGCACCTCCAGAATGGGGTCGTGACCGAGAAAGTATGCAAAAGCTTGAGGGACTCTCCCACTTTTCCTCGCTATCTCGCACCCGATCTCTTTCTGGAGCTTTGAAACCATGGAATTCACTCACATTATGCGGATAATACGCGGGATACTGTAGGGCGTAATTCTGTGCTACGGTAGAATCTGTAGAATTGAGTGTGGGAGCAGAAGTTGCCGCCTGCACAGGGAAATACATTGGAGGAAAGGGAAAGATCGATTGATCGCCCATTACAGTATCCGAGAGATTCCATGCAGGAGCCAGAGACGAAGGAAATGAAGAAGTTGAAATGGAAAGGGCACTCAGTGGATTCGAGATCTGAGAAACAGTCAGTTTACGATTGACGGCCGGATTTAGTCTTACTGTAGCGTCGGGAGTCGGCCAGCCGGGTACGGTAGGAAAGGCGAGGGATACGGTAGAAGTCGAGGTGGGAGATCGGGCGGACGGCTCTTCCTTCTTCACCCAGGTAGTTGAATCGGGAGAACAATCGAGTTTGGAGGGTGGAGAAGATTTGTCGGCCGAGGATGCTGTAATATTATTTCTGATTGAATGCATTTCGTGAAAAATAGGGTAATTTACCGTTGTAGAAAGCCTAAAGCACTGTTCAATGGGCAGTGAAAATGAAATTGACAAAGCAATCTCACCAGAGGGGGTGGATTCTGTGGAAGATCTGAGTTTGTCCATCTTCTCAAATTGTTTCTTTTGTGAGGTCATCTTCGCTCGCCGATTCTTGAACCAAATCTGCAAAAAAAACACGTCATTATGGGCCAATTCGTTCCAAAAAAAACACTCAAACTCCTCCAGAAAGGGCTCAGGAGAGTTGGAAAAATGGGATATACTCTCTTGCTTTCACACGATCTCTAGCGCTGACCACTTTCTGGAGGTGAGGAACAAATGGGAAGGATAGTCTCACCTGAATCTTTCCCTCCTCCAGTCCAAGATGACGTGCGATCGACTCTTTCCTCACTGCATCGGGATAGTGTCCTATCTGGAAAAAGTTTTTTTTCTTTTTTTGGCTTTCTTTCAATTAAGTTTCAATTCAACTTTCTTAGAACTGTGAGAGAAATAAGAACAGCGGAGCAATGAAAAATTTCTAAGAAAATAACAAACCATATTTCTCACCTGAAATTCAGCCTCGAGAAAGTCCAAAGACTGTTTGTCATACGTTGTTCTCTCCCGTTTCCCATTGTTCTTCTGTCCGGATCGACTGAAAGAATTCATGCAAAGTCTCGACTTTTTCAGGTAGTTTCTCCATTTTCCCCAGGCTAAACGAGGTTTTTAAAAGTGGATCTCGGCCTTTGAACACTATTACTTGTAGTATTCATAGAAATAGCATTAGATATTAGTAATTCAATTACCTCGTAGTTGGTGGTGCGAGATAGGGATGGAAGGGAATGAGTGCATTCTGAGATGGAAGAAGAAAGGGCGAATAGCCGGAGACCATCTCTGAACCCATCGATCAATGGAAAACCGCGAAATAGGCAGGAAAGCCGGCAAATATCGAAGCGCGAAAAAGGGTAGAGAGGATTACACGTAATGATTGAAGTAGGAAAAGTTTAATCAGTGGATCAAACGGGGATAATCGCCGCTTATGATGAGGTAGAGAGTGGGGGACAGTGGTTGTAGAGGAGAAAGGGGCGGAGTCTATCGTCTCTCACTGACTGGTAACAATGAAGGGAAGGAAGGAGGGGATGGTATTAGACCCGCTGGTTAATTAGGGTAAAGGCGCATGCGATCTATGTGAATATCTCTCACAGCAATCCGCAGGCCGGTCAAATTTGCAGAAACCCTGTTCAGAAGTTCAGAATTCCTACTACCATTCACACTTCTGCAGAATCAAACCAGGAAAAAATGTTGGCGTCTTTGTGTATTTTCTTAGTGGTTTCCTAGTAGGATCCTTGTGGAATCCTACTCCTTTTCCTAGTAGGATTCTACATTGGAATCCTAGTAGGATTTCTGAACCACCAGAGAAGGGCTTTGGAGTGAGAGAGCGTGTGAAATCGAGTAGGCTCTCTCACTTTACTCTCTTGCACTTACTCCTGCCTAGGGTGTGCTAAACGAGAGCTCCTCTCGCGAAAAGACCCTCTTTTGTTGTCGAGAGATCGCTCGATGAGAATCATTCTCGACGAGAGTTTGGCAGTGGTCGTCCTCGAATTCTCGACGAGCGCTCGCGAGAATTTGCGGTGTAGAATGAGCCAGATAAGTGCAAAAAAGTGTCAAAATATCGGATATTTCTAGCTGAGGGCATTGTACCATTTCTGTCAGCGCCTTGTACCACTCGGCTATTCCAACGATTCTAAATTGAGTCAACAAGTCATTCTTATCCCAACCATTTCGTGTTCGAGGGAGCGGTCACCCACCGCTCTCCAAACAATCGATGATTCACAAATGATGAGTTCTCGCGAGCGCTCGACGAGAAATGAGCTCTTGAATGAGAACCCTCATTCGAGACCGCTTCTCGTTTACCGAGAGGGTGAGGAATGAGTGGGCCCTTGTTTCTCGTCGAATGTTCATTTAGCACACCCTACTCCTGCCTGTCGGTTTGGAATCAAGCGGTCTGAGAGAAGTGAGTATAGCTTATGTTTTATGATATCTTTGGTTTTATAAAAAAATATAGCAACGCGATTCGCGCTTTTCCTATATCGCCATCCCACAGGCCTAATTACCGTGCCAGTGATATACCGCCGGAACAATTAGTGTTTCCTTTCGGAAGAGGCGTAGATGGTATCTGTCTAATATCTGGGTCCTATGATCTCTCTCTCCTCTCTCTCTTTCCTCTTTCCCCCTGGTTTCTTGTCAGCTTCATCACCCAATTTGTCATGGATTTTCTCTAATCTCCAGCCGAAAGCGATACCTTCTCTATACGAACCTCCCCAACACTAAGCCGTTTTTGCCCCGTGGAAAGTATCTAAGCACATCTCATTGTCTTCACTAATACGCGGATAAGACATATTGATGACATCTCGATTGTTTCCTGGCACCAATGACCCAACTCTTTTCGAGAGGGAAATACAAAAAAAATCCGAATTAGGGAAAATCGAAGAAAAAATCAGAGCGGGATGGCAATTTGAGATGTGCTACGGTAGGATTGGAAACATCTGGACAGAATGGTTCTAAGACAGTAAATATGGGGGAGGAAGGGGAAGGAGAAAGGGGGGGGGGCGATGGTTGGAGGAGGGGCTGACTCCTACAGTACCCCTCGCTTACTCATTATCGATCGGTTAATCATCCAAGAAAAGAAATTACGATGCTTCACCTAGAAAACAATCAATAGCGGTTTGTTACGTAACTGAACGGTCGGACAAAGAGGCGAATGAGGGAGATTCTACCCTCTCAAGAGACACTCATTCACACCTCAAGCGACAAGTGGATAATGCGATCAAAGAGGACGAGGAGGAGGATAGAGGGTACTGTAGTCCGGCCGGTCAGACTTCCAACTTGATCTACTCAATTTGTCACTTTCGTGTGTCCTCATTTGCTTACTCTTCTTACGTCATTCTTCTCCCGGATGATCTGTTATTCCATCGGTAGTCAGAGCATTGCGCCACTCAACTAACTAACTGCACATGGGGACATTGGATGGAGACAGTCTAGTGAGATGGACTCACAGTCGGTCAACTTAAAGAAGGGGGGGTTGGACTGAAGGAGCGTGAAACAATCGATAGGGTCTCTCTCACTTTCACACAGTCTTTTAAGTCACTTTTAAGTCCCGACTCCTTTCTGTAAATTTGTATTCATGTGGAGTGAACGGATCCCCAATTTCCCCTCTCATTCCCCCCTCCCCCTTTTGACTCCTGGAAACACTTAGATAATTGATTTCCAGACGGTTCCTACAGTATCCTTTTCTTTGTAGATCTCAATCTCTCCATTCGAAGCTGCTACAGAAATGGGCCAGGTGCGATTGTCAGGTGTGGAGATTGATCCGAAAAGGAAGACGATAGAGAGATAAGGTAATCTGCATCCCGGGGTGAAGCGCCATTACATACCATTCCGCAACCTAACCAGAAAGGGGTTTGGAGTGAGAGAGCGTGTAAAATCGAGAGGGATTATATCACTCTCTGTAAGTTTGGAATCATGTGGAATCTCTTGTTTGCCGGCACGTACTACCGACACTTTTAAATTTACAATTTGTTAGTAAGAAAAACATACATTATTATCGGTCTAATCAAGTATAAAAAGAAGAGAAAGAAGCTGCTGTACTCAGCCCATGCGGTTTTCCCGTTATTGTCCGAGAAGGAATGATATTACCCTCTGGCAGTATTATTCCTTCCCCTTTGAAAAGAATGCCCGGACCAGTGAGATCTATGCACTGTTACTGGTATCAACTTTAGGAACCTGCAAAAATATCATTTATATCTTGCAAGGAAGTGTACGTGTCACCGGATATCCCGACCCGAGACCCTCATTGACTCACTAATTGATGGTTCACACTAGCAGCACAATTTCCGATTACGTAACGTCTCACCTACAGAAATTAGGCGGAAATGATTGGGACAGAACGCACAGCATTTTCAAAATAGAAAAAGTTACAGTTTGAAATATGTTTGAAATGATTATCAAAATAATTCGCTTTTTAGTATAATTAAAGATTTCTCGAGTTTCCGATTCCCTCCCTATCCTCCCTTGCTCCAGCTTCTCCCTATTCCCTGCAGGTGTGAAGAGATATGATGTGAGAGATAAAAGAGTCTTTCGGTTCATTCCTTTCTTACGCAAACCACTTCACTCGCGTAGTGAGAACATACAAGAGAATGACAAATAACAGGATGGAATCTTTCCTTTTTTCTGTCTCCCTATCGATATCCCCACTCACTTATTCCGATAGGATCGGCTTACTCACTAGTGTCAATGAGTTCAATAAGGGTCATCCATACCCCCACTTAATTACTTTCGGAAGTCTTTTACGGGCTTCCGCATCATTACTCGCACTACTAAACAAGAATAGATACACTTATCTCAACCGTTCTCTTCAATCGATTAAATTCAGAAGATCAAAGACCAATAAATAATAAAATCAGGGGCATTCAGATTGGAATTATTACTGACACTGTCATAACCTTCACGGATACGGTCTATATTCGGGCTTAGTTATCCCTAGTTACAATCGATTATTCAATAGGTCATGATCACAGTTTACAGTCGTACTGTCCCTACCGTATTCCCATTCCTCCCCTCCCTTCCCTACTCCGTAAAAGGTCTCATCATACAAGTCCCACTCGGAATGTTTGAGTGGCAGATTAACAGAACAAGGTCTCTTTATTTCTCGTTTAAGATCCCGACAGAACAAGGTCCCTTTTATCCCTTTTGTTTGAATGAGAGAAGCAAAAATGGGCGGGGCTTAGATAGATTCTGATCAGGATCTCAATATCATTTGAATGAATACCTTTCCTCTCTCCCCTTGTCAGTTATCGATTTGAGAGTACTGTATTTATCGTATCTTTTCCTCTGAAGGTAGATCATTCTGCTTCTTTCTTCAACTTTTCCCATTCCTTTAAATCAGCTTCATATCTCGGTCGATGATTTCTATCGAATCGTGCCTGTGTGCAACTTCGACCTCTGAACATTACTCGATTACAGTAATCTAGAGAATTCGTTGGGTCAGATTCCTTACTGTGCCCCATTGAATTCGATTCGTTTCCAATTTCATTCTCTTTCTAATCCTTCTCTCTTCTAACCACAATTCCTCATCTTGACGTTTCTTTTCCACGAGTAATTTCAATTCCGAATCGAGTTCCATCAACTAAAAAGATCAAAGATCACCTAAAGAAAGAGATCAAAGATCACCTTGTCATGATGTGCTTTTGCCTCATAGTAACCAGGAGTCCTCATAGCTCCTTTTCTCATTGTTTCTTCATAAAATTGATCGATTTCGTATCTTTCTGTGAATGGATTTTGAAGAATTCCTTCCTGAAATTGAGTGATTTCAAGATTCCTCAATTGAATTTATCTACCTTTCTCAGTTTCTTCAGATATTCATTCTTCATTTTCGTTGCCCGGTCACCCTCATGATGTCGTAGAAACTGAATAAATCCAGAGACCAAAGATCAAAGATCAATTCGTACCGTCGGTCTCTCTGTGAGATAGAGAGCGATTAGTTTTCTCAATAAATAAGCAAGTGAAGAAGCGGCTACGAGAAGAAGAAGATTGGCAAGAAATTCAGCGAAATAAGCAACGACGTCACCAGCACAACCACTGAAATGAGAAGAGATTGAGAAGAGTGTGGGGGATACGGTAGGATTAAGGGATACGGTAGATGGTGCTGAGAGTACGGTAGGTGATGGGAGTACGGTAGCAATGAACTAGGGTTATAAACTGACTTGATAGCCCCTCCAACTGGAATGGGAAAACACTCTTTTCCCTCTTCTTCGTCTTCCATTCGACCACTCACAATGAAGAAAAATGAAGAGAATGAAGGGAGAAAGTGAATCAATATCTTCACATTTTTCAAATGCTTCTATGGTAAAGAGCTTGAATTCTTGTTAGTAATTCCAATTCTAAATGGACCTCATTTCACCACACAAATCATTCCTCCAACGGTCCATATCTCAAACAGTCTTCCGCTCTTTCCATTACATAACAGGTCATCTTCAATTTCTTCCTAATCCCTCGACTCTCCTTTTCGAGCCGCCATTCAGAGAGGAAATGGCTACATTATTTGCGCTCTTTATCGATTGATTTGGCAGATCCCTTCCGGCTGCATAATTTGCTCATTTTCTAATTACTACGTCGGAACTTGGAAAGTGGAAAGCGATCAAAGTGACAGTTACTGCTCTACGTCACTATAATTTCCGTAGCCACAGGGTGGTCTTTGATCTTCGCCAACTATTAAAGGAATTCTACAGTTGAGATAAGTGGTGCCATTACCTATTCATGTTTAGTAGTGCGAGTAATGATGCGGAAGCACGTAAAAGATTTCCGAAAGTAATTAAGTGGGGGTATGGATGACCCATATTGAACTCATTGACACTAGTGAGTAAGCCGATCCTTCTATCGGAATAAGTGAGTGGGGATATCGATAGGGAGACAGAAAAAAGGAAAGATTCCATCCTGTTATTTGTCATTCCCTTGCATGTTCTCACTACAAGAGTGAAGTGGTTTGCGTAAGAAAGGAATGAACCGAAAGACTCTTTTATCTCTCCCATCACATCTCTTCACACCTGCAGGGAATAGGGAGAAGCTGGAGCAAGGGAGGATAGGGAGGGAATCGGAAACTCGAGAAATCTTTAATTATACTAAAAAGCGAATTATTTTGATAATCATTTCAAACATATTTCAAACTGTAACTGTTTTATCTTTTGAAGATGTTGTACGTCTCATTTCATTCTGTCCCTATCATTTCCGCCTAATTTTTGTAGGTGACACATTACGTAATCGGAAATTATGCTGCTAGTGTGAACCATCAATTAGTGAGTCAATGAGGGTCTCGGGTCGGGATATCCGGTGACAAGCCACTCT
Organism: Pristionchus fissidentatus; assembly: GCA_036245785.1. Classification (NCBI taxonomy): domain Eukaryota; kingdom Metazoa; phylum Nematoda; class Chromadorea; order Rhabditida; family Neodiplogasteridae; genus Pristionchus; species Pristionchus fissidentatus. Next base: position 10,961,658 of record BTSY01000006.1, read on the forward strand.
TTCTTCACTTTCCACAGTATTCCGCAGGCTGGACAATCCTACACGTTTTCCAGCGAGAGAATGTATGAAACCGAGAGGGACTCTCTCACTTTTGCACACTCTCTCACCATGCCCCTCAATGTTGATTTGCAATCATTTGACTTCCGGTAAAGTGCAAATTTGCCCATCTTGTAGTGATATCGAATACGTCTGGGATACGACGGAATTGAGAGAAGAGGAGAGTTTGACATTCAGGATAATCTCTATATTTATCGATATTGGAAAGCGAGAGAGTCACGGGACTCAAATGTGGAGTAAAAGAAAGAAGAGGAGAGAGGGGATACGGTAGCTGGAAATAAGAAAGGGAAAGCAACCCTGTGAATATCTTTTGGAGAAATCTGCTAGTGCGTCTGAGATCACGAGAAATGAGGCGAAATGCACGAAATGAGGTGACAAAATATGGAAAATACGGTAAAAACAATGCAAAAGTGATCACATTCGGGCAGGAATTCGATTTTTTGTGCAATACTGGACACCAAATAGGAATATGAAGAGGGAATGACTGGAGATTAATTCTAGCGGAGAATCAGATGTCAGTCTGACCTTAGCTATTCACAGAATAGAGAAGAAGATAAGCGTTGTTTAGATGAAATGGGTCGGATAGGGATAAGATTGTGGCATGAGATTTGAGTAATCCATGTAGGGATATGAAGGAACGGGAGGGAACTGACAGTTGAGATACGCGTTCGTGTAGGCGTCCACTGAAAACAACAACAAAATCAATCATGAAATTATTTTAGGCACTGTTTTCAGAGGCTAAGTATTGTGAGAAAAACAGTAGAATGTATAGGAATTACGCGCCATTTTGATTCTATTCTGATAGCTTGACAGAAATTGGTTTGGAGTGAGAAAGCGTGCAAATTCTCTCGCTTTTGCACAGTGTCTCGCGACGACCCCTTCATGTATGCTTGGATTCATGTGAAAACTGACCGTTAGCAGATAGATCGGGTCTGAAGAAGTGTTGGGGAGTGAATTGTGGTTGTTGTTCTTCATTCGATTCCTTTTTAATCGGAGCAAAAGCGGAGAAATTCTTGATATCCTCAGCAGTTGGATCGACTGGGAAGGGAATCAACGGCATTTCCTCCTTCGGTTTGAACTTGGGCTCCTCCTTAGGCGACACCGACGAACTACTGTAACGATTATCGATTGGCAAGACTCTTGGCAACTTGCCAACTTACCCTCCAAAGTCATCATTTCCCATGGGAGCTCCTCCTCCCTTTCCTTGTGCCCGCATTTTCGCTCGTCTGTTCTTGAACCAAACCTGAATCGCACTTTTAAAGTGGTTTTTCAGAACAAGGAAATGAATATTTCACGAAAACCTTTACTATTATATATTAAAAACCACAAACCTGAATTCGATTCTCCTCTAATCTGAGCTGCTTTGCAAGTTGCTCTCGCTTAGTAGCATCGGGATACTGGCAGACCTGAATAAGAGTTGTTTCCCAGCAAACTACAGTAACCTGAGATAGCGGTAGGTCAAACCTTGAACTGATCTTCGAGCACCTTCAGTTGAACTCTATCGTAGGTAGTCCTCTCCCTTCTCCCACCGGGCGCGCGTCTGTCCATTATTCGACTACTGCAATGGACTCTCTTCCTATCTATTCGAATAGAATGCAAATGAGATCTCTCTCTCTCTCTCTCTCTCTCTTGATCTACTCTTGAGATGCGATAATCTAGTGAACTCACTGAGTGGAGGCCGATCCGGAAGGCGGAAAATAGGAAAATGGATAGGGAGGAAGGACGAAGTTTGAATACGATCCAGCTACAGAATCAACCATCGCACTGAAACGGAAGAAGGACTTACTAGGGATACGGTAGAATCAAGGAGATACGGTAGTTATCGATCGAATGATGGGAGGGAAACGAGAGGGGAGTAGTAGTACTATGCAGACTGGTTTGATGAGTAAAAGAGAGAGGGGAAAGGGAGGGAGAGAGAGAGGAGTGTGAAACTACGGTAGGAGAGAGAGAGAGGAGAGAAGCATTAAGTTGATTAAATGTTGAGATATCAGTGTGAGATGGAAGGGAAAAGATGAAAAGTAATATGGACTCGTACTGAGATTCGTCCAAATTCACAAGATCAAAAAGCAACCAAAAAATAAAAAAATGCGAAATAGGCATTTTAAACCCGTCTGGCAATAGCGGAAAGGTGGGGGATTATAGTAATGATATTGTAGAAACGGAATAAGTTTAATCAGCGGATAAAATGGATAATCTGCGCTTATGGTCGTGAAGGGAACAGAAAGAGAGAAGAGATGAGAGAAGAGAAGAGGAATGGGACGGTAGAAAGGGGCGGAGTCTGCGGGGTCTCCTCTCTCTCTCCCTCTCCCCACACCGTCAACAAATAGGGACTGATGGGAATTCATCCAGCTTCTCAGTCTTTCTTCCGGTATAGGGATCGGGAAGGTAGTGGATCCTGATGATACGTTATCATTAGGGGAATGACCTTACATTAGGACTTAATTAAGTTCTAAGTCGTCTCATCATAAGTCAACTTAGCCGTCTCCTGGGCATCATTAGCGTGTCATTGATTGTTATCATTGATAACTTCCGAGAGTAATTAACGAGTTTCTGTCGCTGGCGGTAGATCGATATCTCTCTCTTTCTCTCTCCCTCTCTCTCTTACCATCTCTTCACCTTTCCCTGTGGCGTTTTCTCATGCATCTCAATCATAATTTGTCATACCCCTCCCCAAAGCGGGGCCGTCCAGCTCATATCCTAATCCACTTTACCTCTAAGTATGGATAGCTTGATAGTCCATTTCATCTCAAACTGTACTTACAGTAACCGAGAAACATGTCGTAATCACTATTTGCTTAGTTGTCTCAATCCACAGCATTTCTTGGTCGTCTTTCCTTCCTTTCTTGCGTAAGATCCGAATAAGCAACCATCTGGGGACAAGTATCTACGAATGTTCAGATACTGTTATAGAGATAATGGAACGGGTTTGAATATTTCATAAATTACTTATTTATTCATTATAATTCACATTTTTTTGGTACTATTCCGAAGGAAGTGAGTCGATAGGCTGCTCCGTTTTCGGTAGTGACGCACGCAGGTACAGATAGACTCACAGACTCACTCACCGACAGACAGAGCGTTTAAAATAATAATAAGTAGTAATATGCAAAACAATGATGGGAATTTTGGAAGCGAGTGTCCAAGTCTGAGAGAAAGCGTCAGATCCGATGGGTCTACTCCCTCCTTGTAACTGATCTGTCTTGGGAAACTCCGAGAGGGAAGAAAGAGAGAAGAAACAAAGAAGGGAAAATTGAGCGAAGTCGGAGGAGAGATGAGATACGGTAGAATTATAAACACCTGGGTCGGATCCTAAGCTCATAAGTGAGGGGAAGAGTCAAGATGAGGGATGGGTGGTGAGAGAGAGAGAGAGAGAGAGTGAGAGAGAAAGAGAGAGAGGCGCTAGTTCACTAACTGACCGTGCCTCGGGGGACGCAATTTACTCATTAGTCAGAGAGCGATATTCAATGAGGGAAAACAAAGGGGAGAATATAATACCGAGTTGAGATGGTCGAGATTGCTTTCAGATACAACTCCTTGTCGATCCCGAGATGGATCCCCGAACACGACCTAACATAAAGGGTCACAGCGAGAGAGTGTGCAAAAGTGAGACAGTCCCTTTTACACGCTCTCTTACTCCAACGCCCATTCTGTAAGGTTGACCGGCTTGTGGAATGACGTGCAAACCTTCCGGGCGGTAAATAGGTAACGACTATGATCGATAACGTGCCCTAGATGGCTTAGAAAGGCATACGTTACAGTATTTCCATGTTGCAGCTGGCTACTGTAAAATCGCTGGACATGGAACACCAACACCTGGTCATCTAATGGAGCTTCTCCTCACAACGGGAGACAGATTACCTTATCGCATTCCTCTTTTCGGATTCGCCCACACTAACACCTGCGTGGCCAGGGTCTGGATGAGATATCAGACCCAAGAAACATGAACTACTCATCCAGTAAGGGGCCGGGAGCGAGAGACTCTCTCTCGTTTCACGCACTCTCGCCCCATGCCCCCTTCTGGGGATATTCATTTACAGGCTAGATTCCAGCTTAAATTTGAGTTCCTGTCTGGAATCAGGCAGGGATCCGACAAGGAAAACTACCTGAGTGTGGAGGGTGCGGTCCTCTCTCTCCAAAAGGTGGAGGGTCCGGTCCTCCATAGGGCCTATCACCCTCCTCTCACTTATCGATACTCAAAGCCATTCCGTGTGTGTGCTCACTACCTCTGGCTGTCATGGTGTGAAGTGTTTGAGCAGTCGACTAATTGAGACGAAGGCGATCGAGCAATGATCTGACCCTCTCAATTCTGCATGCTCTCTCGGCTGTCTGATCGACTAGAGAGTGTGTAGAATGAGGAGAGTCTGATCATTGCCCCTTTTATCGCAACCATTTCTCCATTTGATATTTATCCACATCAAAACATACAATCTCTGCGAATTCTCAACACTAAGCTCATGATTGAAGTCAAAACACATAGCATCATCTGGAAACCTCCAGAAATGATGAAGGACTGAGAGAGTCTGTAGATTTAATAGAGACTCTCTCACTTCCGCATGCTATCTCACCCCGAACCTCTTTCTGGAGACTCCTTGCGATATATCCTCTTCTCCCTTGGATACCAATCTCTCTCTCATAGCATCGACGTCTCTACAGTTGCGTCGATTCTGGCGCCGACTTTGAAATATGAAACCTGGAGGGAACGAGAGCAGACAGGCAAATGACAGTCGGCCCACTTCCCCTATAGGATTCTATGATTATCGATTGATATGTGCAAAACACTTTTTCTAAATAACAGCCTAAAGGTGTTGACAATGTGTGTAATACTAAAGCGGCTCATGATTTTACATGCTCCTGACCCCTTTCGGGAGAGATGAAGGGACTGAGAAATGATGAGAAAATGTTGATATCTTCAGGAATCTGAGTAACTTCTGCATCTTCTCTCGGTGTTCATCAATAAAGCTCCTCTTGTCCTTACGTAACTCTCTCCAAGTGCGCCATTGCGGGGCGGGCTTCTAAAAGGGAACGAAAGAGAGGAGAGATAGGTTGAAGTGGTTCTACTTCTTCTTCTTCTTCACACCTGCTGGAATGGAGAGGGTGCTGTCCCCCTCCTTTGAGGTAAGGCAAAAGAAGAAACGCGCGATACTATTTTAGGGGGGTGTACCGTTTTAGACCCCTGTTAAAGTCATTTTCGAAAACCCTAAAACAGTGCCTACATGGCTAACGTAAAAATATTCTCTAAAATGAGAAGTTCTAAAATTTGCACACCCTATTTATTGTCCTTCATTGCTGATTCCACTGGATTTTGTAAAGTGCAATTCAGGGAGCGTTGAGATGCTATCATCTAGATACTCCGAATTCTCATAAATTCATCTAACTACTTTCAAAGTTGTTAAAAAGGTTAACTCATCCTGCTGCACCCCCTTCACCCTTCCCCAAACAAGAACGGAATCGTCTGAAGGCGACGGACATCTGTCGACTGTGTAACGAAATCACAGTAAACTTCTAACAGTAAGGCCTAACTCTAAGTCCAAAGGTGCTAAGGCCGTAATAAATAATTGTATTTGTAAAAAGTAGTGATAGTCCCTGACATCCGGTTGCCCCTTCTTCTCTCCCTTCCCTTCTTCTTTTCTCACTCCTTCTTATCATGTTATCAATGTGCAAGCCCCGTGAGTGCGTGATTGATTGCTTCGTTATCAGTAGAGACGAGTAGGGAGAGAGAAAGAGAGAGAGAGAGAGAGAGAGAGAGAGAGAGAGAGAGAGACTGTGGCCCCTGAATGCCGTGTCTTTGGGTGAGAAGAATGCAACTCTGAGTCAGCAGAGTCATCATACAGGGTGATAGAGCTACCTGATCAATATCATGCTCCATTCAAGCATTTCAAAAACAAAGAGCTACAGTACCCTTTGAGGCGTGAGTTACAGTAGCCTTGCAGACCTAAGTTACAGTACCGAGAATACAGTAAAATCTCCTCGTGAGACCTCCAATCGACTGGGAAATACAATTTTATTTTACAACTTGGGTGAGCGTCGATCTCTCACTCATAAATAGATTAGAAGTGGATAATTGGAGGTGGAAGCAATGGGGGAGGAAATGATCTACAGATGGGGAGAGAGAGAGAGAGAGAGACAGCGGGAGGGAGCGCAAGGTCAATGGAATGATCATAGAGGACAGAGGGGATTGAAGACTAGAATGTGACCTGAATCTGGAACGGGACAAGGGGGGATTCAATATACGCTCATTAATCTACATACATTTTCAGGGGCAAGAAAAAGAGTAGCTGCAAAAAATAACGAAGTTTACTACACAAACGAGTGTCAGTTTTGAGATGAGGGGAAATTGGAACCACCGGAAAAGTTGAGATAGTTGTAGGGAGGCGCGCCTTGATAGTACGAAGAATATTCGAGCATCTGAAAGGAGTAATTTATCGATTGATAAATACTACTACCGTATACCTGCGGGTAGTAGGGAGTACTGTAGATGTTGTATGCGGGATAGACGGAGGGAGGAGGAGTGGTGGTGAGCACCGAAGACAGGGGATTTGATGCCTGAAATTCAATCGATGATCTACCAATCGATCGATAAAATATTATTATCAGGAAAGCGGTCATGTAGTGTTTTTTCCCAATTGGGAAAAGGCTCCTAACACCACGTCTTGGGCGCTTTTTCCGATTGGAAAACACTGTGGTCGCTTTCCTGGCAATCCTTCAGACACTGAGACATTGCAATCGATCAATAATCAATCACTTACCGTAGCATCCGATAGAGGAAGGGTCCATTCGGATGGGAGGATGGTCGATACCGCGGGTACTGTAGCTGCGGCAGTCGGAGAATGACTGGTCGACCCGTCCTCCGTCTCTTCCAATTTAGGCACTACTGTAGCTGTAGAAGGAGTGGAATTCCATCGAGAAATGAGTGACGATGATGTCAGAGAAGAGGCGGAAGGGCCTGATCCCGTCGAGATCCCCGAGTCGTCTGTCGTCCCTGATATCGATCGATATTCGTATCTCGATGACTCTCAAAGAAAAAAAAACTCGAATCTTGATATTCCAAGAGCGGGGGTTTGAAACTCTAATGTAAATGGGAGAGCTGATCTCATGTTTTCGTGCACTTTTTTTCGAAAATTGTCTCTCACTCTGGACATATCGATTGATTTTTTTCTTTGTGATAACGTCATCGTTGACCTACCCGACACATTTGACTCAGTTGAATCTCCTCGGAACGACACTTCAGTCTTCGGCTTCTGTTTATCGATCGATCTCTGCTTGGCTCGTCGATTCTTGAACCAGACCTGCAATCGATTCACTGTGTGGCAGCCCTCGTCCCCACTCCCCCCGGGGCTGCTACGCACTCTTTGCCGACACCTGTATCGACCCCTGCTGCACCCAATTCCTCTGAGACACCGGGTGTGCGCACAATGTCTACAATTCGCTGGCGCCGCGATGGTGCGTGATAAGCGGCTTACTGACACCCAACGAAGTGTGAGGAGAAGCAAAGTGAGAATAAGCGGGCGTGATTTATAGTCGAGCTGACGTCAGAGGGATGTCGAGAGAGATTAGAAAGGAGAGAAGCGAAGAGAGGAGGAGAGGAGGGGTACGGTAAGTCACGAGAAATTTCATAAACATGCAAATTAGAGAGAGAGAGAGAGAGAGAGAGTGAACATGAAAACAAGCTAACTGGTTTGGTGATATTGATTATTGGGAGGGAAAATGGAGGTTCGGTAGTGAGTGAATCACTATTCTGACTACTATGATTCATCAGAATGATGTACACACCATAGTCCAATGGGCAATTCGAGAGAGACTACATAGATTTCGCGCCAACACTCAGATCGTCTATCCAATTCATTTGTTTCTAGTACTTTAGCCTACCCTCCTCCATTTCCTACCGTAATCTTGTCATCACGCATCATCCCAAAGCTGCAGAAAATTCGAGGGATGAGCGAGCGTACAAAGCGGACTTTCCCCCTGACCTCATTCTGGAGATCACTCACGGGGAAATAAGTCCACGACTCCAAAAGCCTACGCTTGACATCGACGACTTCGAAGTCGTTTAGATTTTCAAAGTCGTCGCTCGCCGCTGGCTCTCTACGTCTCCAGCATAGAACTTTCGTTGACTTATTTCCCTGTGAGCACTCGCCCTGACCCCATTCTGGAGCTCTCGTCTCACCTGTATCCTCGCCTCGGGCAGTACCGTCTTCTCTGCCAGACTCTCCCTCACGTACACATCCGGGTACTGTGACTGCTCGAAGGACTTTTCCAGAATGTTCAATTGCTCCTTGGAGAATGTCGTGCGCTCCCGTCGATTCTTTCGTCCCATACCTCAACAGAATTACGGTATAACTAGGATTACGGTAACCAGATTCGAGAGAGAGACTACCGTATCACTTTCTCCCCTTCTCTCATCTCTCTATTGAATTCACAATGCAAATCCCCAGTAATCCCCTTCGACCTGTATGAAAGAGGAGCGAGCGACGAGAGACTACTTCCAATACACAACTTCTTGTCTATCGATTGATATCGATTAATTCACTTACCGTATGGCATGGAGTGCATTGCATTGAAGGAGCTGAACGACGGTGCCTTGACCGTGGTACCGTAGGTCGAGGTGGATACCGTACCACACGGGAGATTGTACGCTGCGAGCGCGGCTGCTGTGTAGGCCATGCTGCAAGATTATCGATTGGTTTGAGGATTATCGATTGGTTTGAGGATTATCGATTGAGAAGTGCACGAAGGGCAAAATAGTACGAAATGAGGAAAGATATTGAAAACGGAGAGGAGGCGTTGATAGTTGCTATTTCAGATTCGGAGAGATTATCTACATGGAAACGGATGATGAGATCACGACTGGTATCCAGGGATCTTCAGGGGATCCTCAGGGGATCCTCAGGGCTACCAACGGGAGGTGTATCTCCTCGATCACAATGTTCGAATTGTAAGCTAAGCGGTCGCGCAGTGCGTTTTCCCCATTGGGAAAGGCGTCTAACAACGTCTCTTGTGCGCATTTTTCATATTGGGAAAATACACTTCGAGATCCATTTCCATCCTTCAGGTCCTTCAATCCTTCAGATACCGAAACATTGTGTGGTGGGGTCTTCAGGAGATCCTCAGGTGTACCGTGGGTAGGTGTACCTCCTCGGGACCACCATCGGAATCCGGGGTAACTAATCTGCCTAGGCCTGCGGGACGGGGCTTAGAGTAGCGGGTCGGCGGCGTGTAAATCGGTTGAAGTTTAATCGGCTCATGAGGAAGAGAGAGTGTTGATCGTAAGAAGATAAAGGGATGAGCTATGGCGGATGAGTCGGATTAGGAAACAACGGAAGAAAACGAGGAGAGAGAGAGAGAGAGAGAGAGAGAGAGAACGGAGTAAGATGAGTATCATGGATTCTATCAGGAGGACGATGTGGAAATGATCACTGGACGGGAAAGGGGAAGGGAGAAAAGTGGGCGGGGCCACAGGTTTCGTGTCTATCAAAGTGAGAGGATGGGAGGGAAGAGAGAGGGCACGGTTGGAGGGACGAAATGGAGGGAGGAGAGGGGGAGGAAGGACTGATAGAGTGGGAGAGGAGAAGGGAGGACTTGCTAGAGGGGAGGAAGAGACTGGGGGGAGAATGGAGGTAGTGACAGATAGGTGGATATGAGGTCATGGTAGGGATGGCAACTTGTGGATAGGAGAGGGAGAACTGGAGATGGGAGATTCGGATTTAAGAAACTTCGTGATGGTTCACATCACACTTTGGTCGGGCTCACAGAAAGGGGTGAGAGAGTGCGTAAAATCGGTAGAGACTCTCACTTTTTCACTCACCCTGGCCCCTTTTTGTTGGTTTGAAAACATGGGGTTGTTTGAATGAAGGAATACTGAATGACACACATGCAACCGTAAAGGTTCGCCTTCTGGAGAGAATAGAGGCACTTCGTAAGAATAATGAATGAAAGATTGACTGTAGCAGAAACAGTTACGGATATTCGTGCCAAATGGTGAATATCGCAGTTCTATCAATGGCCTCTGGTAACAGTGTTTCGGATGGTCATATGATCAAGTACTACAAGGAATTTATTCAGTAAAGGTCCGCCTCGAAAAGGTCGTGAACTTGGTGACATTCGACTTTTCGAAAGTCGATACTCAACGTTAATCTAGCAGATTCCGAAGTGCATTTCATGACGAAGTTTGCGATTTGATCGATGTTACGATGAGACAGAGAGGAGAGCGAGAGAGAGAGAGAGAGAAAAGAGATAGAAAAGGATTATGGAAACGAGACTACAAGAGTGGGAGAAAGATGCGGGAAATGAATACTCATGAAGAGTCACTCGATCGATACTGAGGGAACTTCAAATCAGAGTTGACGGAACACTTTGAGTTAGAGTTTGAAGTTCGGGCAAATTCTAGGGCTCCCATATTGGAACTTATTGGAATTGAATTGTTCACTACCCTCTCAATTTCACGCACTCTCTCGCACGCGTTGCGACTTGCAATCTTTTGTTCTCTCAATTTCACAATTGCATTTGATTCCAATAAAAGAACCCTAATAAATAATTAAGATCTCTTCATTTCGCGCACTTCCACACCAATCAACCGGTGTAGATTGTGTGAGAAATGATGAGATCTGATCCAATTGTTTACCAGAATTACAAACTCGAGTGCTAAAACCAGAAAGTTCTGGGAGGAAATAGCCTCGGATGCGTGAAGGTGGCGAGAAATCCTGGCAGGGAAACCTTATTCGAGGGGAATAATGAAAACTCTGTGCGAGTTTCTTTCTGAGGATTCTCTTGCGAATCTTGAATGAGAGGTAGAGAGAGAGAGAGAGAATTGCACTCGATAATTGGGAAGTGTTTAGCCTCCCTCGAAGTGATCATAAAAAGTGCGCCAGAGAGGTCATGACTCAAATGGAGACATTCCAGTGGTAATTCATCCCGATAATTGAGCTTGAATAAGGTCGATTGAGACTGATGAGAAAAGTTTGAAAAAGTTGGGAAATGAGGAGATCCTCGATTAATCGTCAATTGCCGCATTTGGATTATCATTCTCGATGAGGTCCTTTCGAAATTTAAAATTTATTTCACCGAATAAGGGTTATAAAACGTTATAAAATAAATCAAATATACTTTCCAGATGACATTCCTTCATTCTGTTCATAGTTCACAGTTCCACTTTCCTCTCTCAATTTTCACCTCTGGTCGTTGGACTGGAGGAATCTCCGATGGGTGTGAAAGAGAAGGGAGAGGAGAGAGAGAGAGAGAGAGAGAGAGAGAGAGAGAGAGATTAGCACCTCGAGGATTTGGTGACAAACTGGGTGTTGATCGTATCGATGAGACTGGAGGCCGAACTTGTGCAGGGTGTCAATTGGATGCTGAGACAATGAAGAATGAAGTTGGATTTATTTTCTGGTTAATTTGTGATTAGAGCACAAGTCACAAGTTTTCACAAGTTCACAAGTACTCAAAATATTCCTAGTAAACGATGAAATACAGTGTGTGCACGCTCTTATTTTTTTTGAAATGGGAAGTTTCCCGCTGTTGCGTGTTATTGGTTGGACACTTTTATTCGCATAATATCCAACTTCACTGTACATTGAGCAAATGAATGCCTCTATTCTACCTATGGAAAAATAACATCGTTCTTGAAGCATGAATAAATTTGTATCTGCATCCGTGCTCAAGAAATATCGATCTGCATGAGGAGATGCAGCGCTATTACTGTAGAACTTAGTTTTCGCAGAATCAATCGTGATTTTTCTCAATTATTCTGGAAGTTCACGAAACTTTCACAAACAAGTGCTTTCATAAACATAAAAGTATTCGTCTGGCCCTGCAGTTATTGCCACAATTCTTTTGAAGCCTGTGTTGATATTTCAATAGGAAATTTATGTGAAGGCACTCCTAGGTACTATTAGCACTCTTCTGGGTGTGAAGCAATTGAGAAAAAAAGTAGACACTGCGGGAAGCAATACATTGTGAATTTAGGTTTTATTTATCTTTTTGAAAATTTGTCGGATAACACGTTGCACAAATTTTAGCTCATGCTCCTATCTTGAGTAGATTACAGTATTTTGAAATTAACGGACTGGTGTGTCGCACTTTTCGGTGCAAATGTTTCATTTCCGGGTTTTAGAGGCAATACGCCGTTATGTAATACATATTTTCATAACAATAAAATGTAAAGGGAATTCGTCATCTGCATAATGTGAGTTTATCGTGCGGAGAATTGATTGAGTCTGCAATCTGATAATATTTTTTATTCCCCATAAAGATACTCGAAATGTCACATTCATTTTATTACATAGAATAATGTAATGAAATATGTAATTGATTGGTTCTCCGAACATGAGAGTTCAAGCATCCTTTAATGCCAGTATACATAATCGCACATAGATACGTCGATATCATATTTTTTCTTCATTTTTTTCATTTTTACCTATATCTCTGAAACATCCAATACTTTCCATTTCGCTGAAATGAAAAGTAGCGATTATGAATCTTCAGATGAATAAATTCCAGTGAAACACCTCAGTCACTAGTGATCGTAACAATAATGTATTAAGTGCATGCAATCTTCTCATTTTGTATTTCTCACAAGGACTCAGCAATGTCTTCGAAACGTGCGAAACGTCGTTTCAATCTGTGACAAGGAATTTGTCCCTCTCTTCTCTCAGCCGCACCTTATCGATTTGCTTCTCATCTCTTCGCAGCTTCTTCTTATTCACTGATAAGAGAGAATGGAGAGGCTCAAGGGTGGAACCAGAGAAGTGATCGGAAGGGAAGGAGAACCACAAACGGTTTAGCATCTTGGAAATAAAGACATACTGAACAAAAGGCGAAAATATTTTACTGGTAGTTATTACATGCATTTTTAATGCATGCAATGACTACCAATTTACTTTAACTCTTATTGTCATGGGATCACGTTAAATTACCATGAAACTGCTTAGTTTAGAAGAACATAAATTCTATGAAATCACGAACGAACTATACAATTTCAAAGGGAAACAATGAACAACATCATTCGAAGTGGAATTAGCTAATGAATAATTTCGATTCATCTCAACCCTCTTCTTAACTCCGCCCCTCTGATCTCACCGGCTTTTTATTCATTCCTTTCTTCCCTCAGGCGATAAAAGCCCCCGACCCCTTTGGAAATAAAGAATGATTCTTGTGAAACAAAGCCTCGCCTTCCCATCTCTGCTCATTTTTACGGCCCTTTCCTTTCATTTCTTCCTATCAGTGCTTCTGATATGGGAATAGAGAGGCAGGCAACGCCCCTCTTCTCCTCTCATTTCTCTTCTTTTCACAATCTTTCGATGACGCCAAGTTATGGAATGGGCCGGAAACAAGCCATTTACCGCGTAGAAGACATTTTGTTCTAGTAATCCGACGTTGTCCTTTTGAGTCCCTTGCAGTAATACTAACGCCTTTCTTCATTGTGAACTGTTTATTGTCTCCGGATTACAAGCCGTTCTATCGATCATTGATCTGCTCCGCGTTTCTTTTTTCCATTCCTCTCCTCACTTTGGTCTTCTACATTCTCCCCCTTTTCAGATGGGTTTCCTCCCTCTATTCATTGTCGCACTTGCTGCAAGTGCTGCACGTGCTGCAGATCCCTGTGCCTGCGTCAAACCCGTTCAAACGATCGACTCAATCCATGATCCCATGCTCTTCTTCCAACAACCGACTGAGGGAGGAATATTAAATGGTGGGCAACTTAATTTATATAAAAGTGCAAACAATGTAATTTTTCTCCAGTATTTTCACCACAAAGGAATGTTTGCGTCGTAAAAATAGAGAAAATAAAACTGTGCTTTAACAAAATCTTCAGGAGTTACATGCAGCATGAATTGCGATTTCGTGGCTAATCTGGACAAGGGCTCGGACACATTCTCACTTCAGGTAATTTATCGTTTAAATGCTTGACTTTGTTCTAACGCTGCGATAACATTAATAAAAGCATGAATTGAGGTGGAACTTCTGACTAACAACCTGGGACCCGGAGGAAAGTTGACCATCGATGGAATGAACGACACTGTATCGTAAGTGACGTCACTTTTTCATTGACTTATATCATGTTTTAGGATCTATCCGTCAACGGCTCCCGGTACTGTCAACGCCAGATCGACTGGAGACAGCATCACTATCTCATTCACTGAACCCTCCACTGAATGTGAGTTCAAGCGATCGATCGAGGAATCATTCCACAAAAACCTGCAGAGATGGCTCAACAGCGATACAGTGTGCATACGCGAGAGTAACTCTCTCGTTTTGCACAATCTCTCGCCTCTGACTCATATGAACACTGTTACTTTCAGTGGGCGAGTTCATGATCGTCGTAAGGAAACAGCCGGGACGACCCGATCCCGTTGTCATGTCAGCATTAAACTATTTGTATACAATATTATAGTATTATTAATTAAAAAATTATCTCCCGGATTTAATATAATTGTAATCAATTCCTTCAGTAAGACGACCACCGCCGCCCCCACCTTTGCTCCCTTCGACCCCAACTTCAAACACAATCCTCTTCTCGTCGCTAACGACATCATGCTCGCATTCGATATGAGCTCTGACAGAATCGATGATGTGATAATACGCCTGTAACTCCTTTATCGAACAATTTGGTTGCAGTACAAAACATTCGCGACTGCCTTGATCCAGCAATTGACGATCAATCCGAAACCGATGGATCCCACAGAGAAAGAAGTGTGTGGAAGTGGATCGAGACTCACCGTCATCGGACTCAGTTCTTTGGTACGAGATATTCATTCAGCGTATAATGTCATTTCATCTGAAACTTGCGAAATGAAAAAGAGTACTCTATCTGGAAAAATTCAGAGCGGATTCAGCAACATCTATGCGCCATACTGGACTACGAGTTCCGAGCAGGCTGTTGGAAACATCAACTCCCTTTTCAAAGTTTCGAGCGGCGACTTTTACATTAAGTGAGTGACGTCGAAATGAAAATATTGATGGAGTATTCATTTTTCTATTTTTCAGTCCCGTTGAAGATCTGTACATCAAGGGATTCGGAAAGTCTGCCGATAATTCCACCACAAACTGTGAGAACCGTGGAAAGATCTTCATCCTGCTCACCTCAAACTCGTGAGTGCTTTAAAAATTAAAATTTGAAAAAAATCCTTTAAATAGCCTATAAAATAGGCTCTTTTCCAGTTGCCTATTTCTGTTATGTGTCAAAAAGTCTTATCTTTGTTTATTTATCTTTGTACATTACAACTTTATCAGGCCTGCTGAGTACAAGCCAGGCCAGATAAACAACCACATCGATTTTCTCGAAAACGGAGTTCACCAGATTCTCGTGAACGTCGACATGAAAGAAGCAGCGACGACGTACTACGACGAATATGTGAGGGAGATGTTGATATTTTATTAAATACTTGTAAATTATAGAAGAACGATGGAACAGATGCTCGCAATGTGTGGAGCATTTTCAACCTCGGAGTCGACAAAGACATCGAGAACTTCCTGAATAATTATCTCGTCGATTCGAAGTCACCCAGTATGAAGTGTCGGGCAATTTCATATATGAACTTGAAATTTCAGTGACTTGCCAACTCTCGGATAAGGAATCGTCCGTTGCCATCGGAGCCGGTGACCCAGTGATAGTGAACATTCCTCCCTACTACGATGCGAAAGCTACCGCTGGTCTCGGAGATTGGACGACCATCAAGCACTACTGCAACTTCCAGGACACGACTGTCAAGCTCACGAGGGCGAGTAAATATGTATATTAGTAACAATAACTATTAAAATCCTTTCTCATTTAAATTGAACAATAAAAATCTTCAATCATTGAATTTCAGGGTGTGATAGGCAAACAAAAGGTCTGTCTGACAGTGTTCTACGATCTCGAGACGGGCAAGGACTTTGTCAGCATTTTCTCAGGAGAGGGAGACGATCAGGTGGAGGTTGTAAGGTGAGAGATGCGGAATAACGATGCCGGGGGAAACCGAGATTCAGCACTAGGGATGCCAAATGAAGAGCTCTGGGAATTGGTTTATCACCCATAAAACTTTTATACTCCGACCAATTCTCCAACTTAATGTTTTAATCTGTTCTGGGCATCAATACGAAGCTTTTGAAACTAAGTATGGGATGATTGTACATGAGGATAGTTTTTGGGAACTGGTAAACACGAAAACCACGAAAAATCGCAGGCTCTCTTAAGAGTTGTTTACAAACCTGAAGAACGTAGCTCATCTCCCAAGATCAACAGTGATAAATATTCCTAATAAGATACTAGAATGATTGGAATCAACTCTTCACATGTTTTCATACCTCATTTGCATACTACAGCGATTTTACGCGAGACAAAATTTGCAAAATTGCTCTTCATTTGGCATCCCTATTCAGCACGCATTAAATGCTTTAAGTTTTAAAAAATCAATTATACAAATATGTATAATTTATATTTAAGACTGACGGGACGTGACGTTTCCGGAACTCAATTCGAACTTCCGGATGCCGCTGGATCCATCGTTTTCTCATCGGACGAGAAGAATGTCTATGATGGATTCCACGCGGAAATCTCGCCGTGCTAAACACCTTGAGAATA
This sequence comes from Pristionchus fissidentatus, assembly GCA_036245785.1. NCBI lineage: Eukaryota > Metazoa > Nematoda > Chromadorea > Rhabditida > Neodiplogasteridae > Pristionchus > Pristionchus fissidentatus. The sequence continues at coordinate 10,978,270 of BTSY01000006.1, forward strand.
TCCTGTGAATAAATGCGCATTCCAGCAACAACCGGTCGATAAAGTATATCAGATAATAAATAATAAAAAAAATTTCATTGTTATTTCGAGCAAATCTGCAAAAAAAAATTGTGTTTTCGGCTTGCAGGCCCAAAAACAAATTGCAAATATTAATTAATTATTATATGTGGCACAGCGTTTCACGAGTATGGGGAGAGTGGACCTAGGAAAATCCCCGTTTGAACTTATCTTGCGCATCAGACCACTGATATAGGAAGGGTTCTCGATGCGGCGCCCCATGTACGGTAATCGTCGCACTATTGATCGAGCGCGCGCAGCTTATATAGAGTATTGAGAAAGCGGTCGTGACGCGAGCCGGGTTTGACGTAGGAGGCGAGAGACGACCTATTGCCCCGCCCCCTCGCATGATCGATCTCGTTTCGCCCGCCCGCTCGATTGACTGCGGCACAGAGACAGCTCTGCGTCTCTGCCCCACTCGAAGGGGGAGAGACCTGTTCCACCCCATCTCGGGTAACGCGCGTCCTCCTGATAAAAAACGGCCCGTTCTTTCACTCCGCCGTCTGGCCTCTCCCTTCAGCGAACGCTCTCTAGCTTTTGTCTAGCCGTCTAGCCTTTATGTCCGCTCTCGAAATGCTGTGTGTGGCAATAGTATCTGACATAATAACATGTAAATATGTAAATAAGTATATATGTAAATATGTAGTAGGAGAAGAAGCCAACATCAAAAAGTCGTACCCATCCACGGTGACCAGGCCGGCTAGGATGGGGATTCCGATCTTGTCGAGTCGTTGGTAGAGAGACGAGGTGGTACAAGGAACTAGGGAAGTCCCCTGTGCGGAGCAGAATGGAGAGGAGACTGCTCGCGAGAATGACAGAAACGAGAATAGTAGCAGTTTCCCCGCTCCTCTCCCACCTCTTCAAGTGGTCAACTATCAAGAAAAACAGAGTACGACGTGAGTTCTCACTTCTGTTGATACACGCTAGTCAGGACGTCACTGGAGGCTGGAAGATCTACTTTTACGCGCAATGCAAATCATCCAAGATCGACACTTTGACCAAAGAAGCCAAGCACGATCTATTCCCTTGACCCTGCTGCCCTAAGTTCGAAGATTCTGATCACCTCTGACCACGAATGATACCTCCTGCAGGCCCATTTGCCTCGATGTCAGGAGAAATATGTACATTGAACATATGAGAGAATCAAAAGTGATAGAGAAAACTACAAAATAGTAAAGTGAGAAAACAATAAAACCTTTATTTGAATGCAATGAAGGCAGTCAACAACTTTTTAAGAAATAAAGTGCTGTTCCTGGAAGAATGATACAAACCGGTTTTTTTTGCGATTTTTACGAGTTTTATTTAGTTTTAATTAGTTTTAATTAATCTTTCTTCTTTTCACGACAGCGGGTTAGGCGTATCGAAATCGAGTTATGTGCGATCTTCGAAAAAATTGAACGATCCACATTGGGCACATCAGATGAAACCCCCAGAAAGGAATCGAGCGCGAGAATGTTAAAAAATAATGAATTATTTCTCACGTTTCAGCATTCTGACATTCCTAACTACAATCAGGAGATAAATAAAACGGTTAGGAACAGTCTGGTACTCCGTGATTGAGCTATCTATATATTGACATTACACTCTTTATATATATCGACTCACCCTGAGATAAAATTTGCCAGGAGAACGTTCTCCAAAGATCTCTCAAATGCTGCGCAGAAACGAGAGAGCGCGAATGAGGAGTTAGATTAAAGGGACCAGGCAACGAAAAAAATAAGTTATTTTTAAATAAACGAAAATCCTGTTCCCGGAAGAATGCTAAAAACCGCATATTTTTGCGATTTTTTTGAAATTAGTTATGAATTTTCAAAGTTTCGCCTTTTCTCCACAGCAGGTACCGGTAGCGACAACACCACAATTCATTTCTCGAAAACCAGTCATTTCCATGAACTTTGGTTGTGCGCAATGATTCCGGGAGTGGTCAAAACCCTTGCATTCTTCTTTTTGTTGCATCATCTAATCATTCGACCAATTTAAATAGCTTTCTGTCTTTTCGGAAATAGGCGATGGACCGTTCCTGAAGCTAATTTCAAATTAAAATAAAGAATTGTAAAAAATCATAAAAAATTAGTTTTTTCTTAATTTTTCATTAGATCACAGCGAATAAAGCTCATTAAAAACTTATAAAAATTAAAAATCTGTTTTTGTACGCTGCCTGGTCTTTTTAATAAAATGAACAAGATTTTAAAAAATAAAAATATAATTTTAAAAATACATAAATAACCAAGGAAAATGTCACATTCTATGTAAATGTGCTAATGGAGAAATAGAATAGTGATATATTTATTTTTGGTTTGTTTTCGTTTTTTGTTGTTGCAACACTTTACTCATGGGCCTCATATAAGACTCTCTCAGTCAATGCATATGCTGAAGGGGTGCACTATTAAATAACATTTTTCAATGTATATTGGCACAGATCGAGCCGACCGGAATTTCCATTCTTCATTTAATAATATTCCGTCAAATCATATTTATTCCGTTGAGTCATATTTTTCGTGTAATTTTTTTCTGTCTCGAATACAATGTTCTGAGATATGGGAAATATAATAAAAGTAATACATGTCTCTTGTTCGATAAATATTGGTGAATGTATTGGTGAAGATTCTCACCACGAATTCCCTGTGAGAGTGCATACGGTAAATTCAAACAGCTTTTTTTCGTCAATATCTCTTTTTTCACGTTTTTCTTGTATTTATTTGCTTTTTTGCGAGGTATTAAATTCATTTTTATTTCAGGTTACACGTAAACTATGGACACCCGGCGATGCGAGTGGTTTGGATGTGGAAAGATGGCAAATGAAAGATATTTTTACTATTTTATATTTATTATTTTCGCAGCGTTAGTAAACATTTCATCCTTCGTTTTATTTATGTAGTGCAATTGATGAGTGATAATTTATCCGCAATTCAGGAGAAGCCAGCACGACCCGTGATATTGATGCCGTCCAAAATTCGCTCAACAACGAGCTCTTCCACATCAAGATCTCTGTGAACACCGTCGTTTCCATCGACACCGTGAGTTTAAACGATCAAGATGCCGTTTACGAGAGAAAAATGAGACTTGAGAAAATTAAACATACGAAATTAATTGCTTGGAAATGCCCGTGAAGTTCTTCAAATTTATGAAGAGCAGGCAGAATTCATTTTCTTTCTTGTGACTTCGGAAGAGGTTCGAATTTTGCGCTGCCGATTTCTTTGTGGCAAAGCTTTTCTTTATGGCAATCGCAAATTTCTAGCCAATAAGGTTGTCGATCATTTATTTATATATCTGTTAGAGAGAAAATGTAGTATGCCATCTCGGCCACCCAATAAATAGAACACAATCTTGTCAAAACTGTTGTTTTTCTCTCTCCAAAACTTGATTTCATTATTCTTGCAGAATCTTTCAGAATAGATCCGTCCATAATACTCTTCACTTTCCCCCTGCATCAAACATTCAAATACCCTCCTTCCTTTGCTCAATTAACATTGTTTTGCTCTCTGTTTTCTACACTTGGTTGTTTTTCGTCCCTGCAACACTCAAGCATGTTTCTCTCCACTCTCGGTGTTCAATCGTTCCACGTCCTCTCCTCCCGATGGAGAGGGGAGGAGAGCCACCTCCCCTCCCCTCTCCTCCCACCTCCCCTCCCCCTTTCCTCCCTCTGCCCCCCCCGTCCCCACCTTCAATAACAGCAACACTACTTTCACTATTTGCCCCCTGACTGCTTTCAGTTGTTTTTCCTCTCGTTCGCTCTTCTTTTCCCCCTTCCGATGCCCACTTTCAACTGCATCCGTGGTTCCTCCTCATCAGATATCTCCTCCCACCTCCCCCTTCCTCTTTCCTCCCCTCCTCCTCCCCTCTCCTCCGCTCCCATCCGAGTAACTCTCACAAGTTCGCCACAAGTACATCCACTGATCGCATCACATCCGAATCGTTCTCAATTCCTAACCCGTTCTTCCCACTTTCTCAATAGTTCCCATATGGAAAGGGCACATCCCCTCCCCTCCCCCATCCTCACTCCTCCTCCCCTCCTCTCTCGGATACGGTATGTCTCTAGAGTGGGAGAGACGAGAGGGGGAACCCATGGGCGGAGTCAGTTTCGACCCCTCTCTCTCTCCCTCCCTCTCTCCCTCTCGCTCTCTCTCGCTCTGGATCTCGCACGCTCTCTCTCTATCATTTCAACTCGCAGACTACTCGTATTTAAATATACTCCTTGATACGCGAGCGTCGCGCGCGCCCTCAGGGACACTCACTTCCTGATTACCATTGCCACTTTCGCCTACCGTACTTCTACCGTACCCTGCCCTACTGTAGTCCTTCAGATGGACCTCAGTGGCATTTCGTTTATCGACGCCGACTCAAAAGCGATGTTGAATGGATTGAATCTGCGGCTGAATGAAATCGATCTCAAATTGAGTATTGTATTGGAGTTACTCGCGACGCGGTTACCACCGGACCAACGGTCAGTAACATTATATTAATTTTAAGCATTTCATAGCCATAAGCAACAACCATAATCTGTTATCATGAAACGAATTTTTCTCGCTCCTTGAAACCATTACTATTAGCTTTTGCCTGAATCAGTTAATGTCTTTGGGTGTGGTGTGATCTGAACCTATTAATTCCTCCGTCTCCAGATTGACATCATTATTCGCGTCTCAACCTCCTTGTGAGCCGACTATGTGTTCTCCCCACGACGAACCATGCACTTCCGACAAGAGCAGTGTGGGCAACAACAAGGTACGTCGTCTTCCCAATTTGTCATTCCGCCATTTTCACCCAATCCTCTATTAGACGTATAAGTTAATCTATTTCCTCTATTCCATTCTCCTTTCTCCTTGCTTTTCGCCCGCTCGCTCTCATCGGTTCATACGCGGTTTCTTTCCTGGTCTGCGGCCCGCTTAACCTGTCGGGATCTCTCCTCCTAAATCCCACCACCTCCCTGCTCTCTCGCTGCCCCTCTCGCCCTCCTCCCCTCATGATTCCAACTCTCGCTATCGTTAAACTTAAAGGATATCAACGCACCATCCTCCCGTTTCGATCCCGTTTAGCGAAAAAGAAACGAAACTGATCCATGCGAAAAGAGAGTGAGGGAAAGAAGCTATCTATCACTATCATGAGCTCTCTTTCAATAGCAGATCGCACACGTCTCATCCCTTTAGTCTCTCCATTTTTCCTTTCTCTCTCACTTTTGAGACGCGTTCGAAACCTAAATTCCCCGTTGATTGCTCTTCACTTTATCCATTTCTTCAACACAGACCTATCAATCTCATATAGCCGTTCTAATGAGAGACGAGAGAGGTGAAAAGAGAAGAGAGATAGCTAAACGGCGATAGAAAAGCGTTGAAACTGTCGAACTGCTCGACCCCCACATATCTCTCCCCCTCCCCCGTTTCTCTCTCCCCCATCCTCTCACTTTTCTTACCCTTTGAAACCTTAGTTAGAGTGACCACTCACTATCTCACTCGTGTGCCAAACGCAGTTCAGAGAGGAGGAGAGAGATAGGCAGAGGGGGAGAGGAGGGGGGGGAGGAGGAGGGGAGGTGAGATTCCGTCTCGGATAGAGATCGAGAGAGTCTCTATTGATAAAAAGGTGGGAATGAGGAGACAGAAGGGATAGGAGAGAGTACGTGCTTCGAGATGATAGTGTCTGCGATAACGAAGCCTGTCTGGCCATCAAGAGACCGAACCGTCTGGCACTAGGGGAAAGAGAGAGAGGGAGAGAGAGAGAATTCAAGTGAGATTGTACTGTCTCAGTCATCAAACCATCGCGTGATTGTACGTTTCAAGACGCTCCGGGACCACTATCATACTGATAGTGAGGGGAGGCTCAACCACGGGAAGCAAACCACAAGGGTATAAGAGTGTATAGAGGGTCCAGGGGAGGGGTTGGCGAGTGTTACGAAATGAAAAAAGAGGAAGATTGCATAGTGATGATGAAACAATTGCAGACTGATACGAAGGAAGAATCAGAAGGCGAATTGGATATGGAGGGATATGGAGGAGATGAGGTAGGCCACAAAATTGAGTATGAGTCAGAGTAGGGAAATATTTTTTGGACGGCACTCACACCATTCCACACAGTTCCAAACCTCCGGAGTAAGGAATCAGTCATGAAACCATGGAAATGTTGGAATCGCGTGGTAGTGGAACCCGATGGTGCCCCTCACAATGCTAGGATTGAATCAGGAAAACGGCCACATAGTGTGTTTCCCAATTGGGAAAGGGCGCATGACAACTCCTGTCCTTTTCCCAATTGGAAATCCTTCGGGCACGGAAACATTGTGCCCTTGACAGACCACGAGCCAGCCTTCCCTCCTATCGATGTTCCTACAGGATCTGGATGAAATGGACTCGTCAAAGGAGCAAGAGGAGGTCTCTCATCCATCCCCCTCATCGGGCGGTTCCATCGTGCCATCAAAGACGGAACCAAGCGAACCAGCAGGTAGGTCACCCGGACGAGAGAGTGTGAGAATCGAGGAGAGCAGAGGGTATTGAAGGCACGGCGACACTCAATGTGGGGCCGTTTCCTGAAGGAGCAGTCAAGAGAGCGGCAGAGAAGGCGGCCAGAAGTTTCCAGAGCACGCAACCAAAGGTGACGATTACAATATAATTACTGCTTAAGATAGATTGATAGTAATTTCACGTTATGATTCATACTCTCAACTAGGATCGTTGTAGTCTCTGTCTTCCATGTTTCGTTGTTTCATTGTTTGCCTCTTTCCGACTCCTCTTGATCTACTAAACGTAATTAGAAACCGCGCGCGCGTAATCATTGATTCACTCCAGTTTCGACTAGATCGCCGTTTACTCCTACTTGCCTCTCTCTGGTTTATTCGCCCCTGCCCTAGTTTATACTACTGGAGACAGTGGTGTGATTTCCCTGTGATCATGATAACAAGTACGATCTCTCTCTCTATTTCTCTCTCTCTCTCTCTCTCTCTCTCTCTCCCTCCAAACCCTCCTCCTTCTTCTACCTTCTTACGCAACTCTTCTCTGTCCATTTCTATTGACCGTGGCATGCAATGTGTATCCTCGCTTTCTAACTGCAAACACACGAGTATGCAAACCGTTTCCGCCGCCTCAGGGCTCGAGAGAGGCGAGAGGAGGCGGAGAGGCCAGAGAAGGCAGACAAGAGACGAGAGAGTGTGGAAAGAGATGAGAGTCCCCTCAGGGTTCATGGTGTATGCCACCACTACGGAGGGATAGAGTTTGTCTACCTATCTCTTAGCCCCCGCCCCTCGAGTCTCCCCTTTCGTACTACCAAAAATTGGTTGATCAGATAAGAGCTCATTCGAGGGGGGAGAGAGAGAGATGGGGATACCGTAGTCTCTCTCTCTTTTCTTCGTTGTTCTTTCTTCTTCTCTCTCTCAGTTTGGAATGGATGAACTGGGGGACGGCGGGAGGGAGGGAGGGTATGGCCAGTGAGCCACTCACGTAGAGAACGAAAGAGACCGATAACAAAAGTGCAGACTTAGTTCCTGACCACCGAGAGAGTGTGTGAATCGAGGAGAGCGTCAGATGGGGATACAGAGGGGCGAGATGGGGGATACTGGGGGTTACGGTATTAGCAAACTCGATTGATCGTTGGTCTCTTCGCTCGATCACCCTTTTTACTTCCCGTTCTCCCGTGCTCTCGGGTATATGTCCATAAGGTAGTCTATCCAAATATTTTGGCGCGTGGTCCTTTCCAGTCCCCCTTTTGCCTCTCTCTTTTCTTCTTCTATTGCCAAAGACAAACCTCCCGTCTACCAGTTAGAATGACGACGACGGCGCTTCGTGTATTTTGACGCCCCCGATTCACACGCAGAATCAGTCAATAGGGGAGGGGAGGGTATCCTACCCCGATGGGAGGGTACCCTCCCCAGTCAACACCGGACATGTATGAAATGACAATCGGATAGGGAGGGGAAGCAAAACACCTCTCTTGAGGGGTGGCGGGAGAGGGCAGAAAACAGCAAGAAAAGGCAAGATCGAAGGAGGGTCTGCTACTGGAATTACCGAGGGTCAAAACAAGTCAAAAAGATCGCTCGCCTCTCTCTATCCTTCCTCGTTCTCTCTCTTTTTCTGTAACTGCATGTGTTTTGGCTAACCGCCATCATTCTTGTGTGTGTGCGTCTCTGTTATTTTCGCTGCACACCACCGGCCGGGGCCGACGTTTCCTAATTGTGGCGCAGTTGCGTTCCGGGGACCGTGCGGCGCGAAATTGATAAAAGTCGGCGGTCGTTGGCTGCACCGAGCGGCGCACCAGACAACATTCACCAACTCGTTCTATAGTTTCTCGCTCGTTGTAGCATACTCGGCTGGCTGGCTGTGTGTGTGCCAATGTACCATAACAATCGAAAGGAAGAGGCAAGAATTGAATAGTAAAGAGAAGGGGTGGGAGACGGGAGTAGATCAGAGAGGATCAATCGATAATCAGTCAATAATCGATCGATTGCAGGTCTTCGCATGGCAGATATTGCGGGAGTCAGTGACTGATGAGGAATTGAAGAATGTCCAGATCAGTCTGAGAACATTCCATGGAGAAACCGCCAGGCATCTGCTCAATCGACAACTGGACAAGGTACGGTAGATCAAGCATACGGTAGCTCAATCAATCAATAATCTTTCTCTTCAGATTCGTCTTGTCGTCGAGGCGACGATGCGCTACTTCAAATGGGATTCGCTGCCTGACGAGAGCCAGTTGAGTAAGGCGAAACTCATCCTCTCCCATCTCAAGAACAACGCCAAAGTGCGCAACTGGACCCTGCGGGAGGGCCGGCCCAACAGGTACGGTACCCATTTCGGTTTTACTTTGGTCCCGGTTTGGTTCCCGGTTTACTTCCTGGTTCCGAAAGCGGTTTCGCTTTTTCTTCTGCTATCGCGTGCGTGCCGAGTTGACGTGTCAATAACGTTTCATTCCCATCATTTTTTCGACGTACGTCGCTTGTAATTTTTAGATGGTTCCATAGTATTTCGACTGATAAGAGACATTGTCTGTGCTTCATTCCTCGGTTTGAGACGGGATACGGTAGAGGAGAGGGGGAGGGGAAAGGTGATATAGAGGTGATAGGGGGATCTTACAGATCAATTGATTGGCCTTATTCTCCGCCCTAAAAGAGAGAGAGAGAGAGAGAGAGAGAGAGAGAGAGAGAGAATAGATTGAAAGGGGGAACCAAGTGCAACCCTTCCTGTTCAACGAGCAAAAAGGTGGTGCCTCCACACACATTTCAATATCTCGTTTCGAATCTCTTTCCGACCCTTCGATCGATACTTTTTGGGATCAAATTCCTTCCCAAATTCCATTTCGTCTGCCTCATTTCGCATTCCAAACCGTTTCGTTGTTGCCTGCCAGACAGAAAAGAGGAAAAAGCAGTGTGGAGTAATCGGATGAGGGGGAGAAATCGAGGAGAAAACTGGGGGTGAAACTAGTGAAACCGTCTGGTGGAGTGAGAGGGAATGAAAAGGAACGAAAAACAGGGTACGATTTGGTACCAGAAAAAATAAGTTTCTTAATGATGTGTCTCCAATGATTTTTCGTTTCAAAACATCATCAAAACATGCTGATCAATGTGATGTGTTAGAAATAGCTTAGCGATGCTTGGGAAGGACAAGATCGGGTGTCCGTTTCTTGTCGAAACGCATGGGAGCCAGTGACATAGAGTAAGAGTGAGTGTGAAACTGGAGGGACTACTCGGGGTATCTTCTTCGGGGTAGTACCATTTCAGATATGGGTCGTTTTAAACATATCTTATTTATTTTGAATGCTGTAGAAAAAGACAACTGAACATTTTTTTGCACAAACAGGCCATCTAAAGTGGTATTCCTAATTCCCGGTTTTGCAGAGTGTTCCGTACCACGGCCGCCACTCCTCCCGTCTCGACAGAGATGATCTGGCGTCGATACGCGCAGATCCTCGGCCCCGCCGGTCTTGCAGCCGTCGGTATGCAGCTGCCTGCAGCAGCTGCAGCTCTGCCTCCCTCAACCACGCCCCCCGTCCTGGCCACTGCTGCAGCACTATGGCCCAATGCTGCGCTGCAGAATCTGGCAGCCAATCTGCCCGTATGAGACGCTCTTCTCCATAGCCATATTGGTTGCAAGTCTCTCTCTTCTCTCTCTCTCTCTCTCTCTCTCTCTCTCTCTCTCTCTCTTATATCTCCAATTCGATCGATTTGTGCAGAGAATCGTCTCCTCTTTCGTGCAACCTTTCTTGTTTTTTTCACTTCCTTCGTATTTTCTCTTCTCCCTTTTCTAGCATAGACGGTGCTTTTCCGATTCTTATTCTCCTATTCACAGATTTCCTAGTCTCTGCATTCATCCCGTGCAAATCAATAGCCAATCCCATTGATCAAACGATTTCTCTGTTGTGAGTGACAATCAATCAATAATCTCCGTAGATCAACCAATCAATAATCTCTCCTAGCCCGCAGCAATCAATCGATATAGTGCCTTGATATCGGATGCGAGCATAATCTCCTCGTTAGTTCATCGTATCACTCTCACACTAATCATCCATTCCTATTCTCTCTCTCTTTTCTACCTCTCTTCAATCAAATTCTGCCAATTCTTTCCTCTCCTCAACCACTGCAATATACTCCCTTCTCTCTATACTCCAATTGTTGAATATTATGTTCCGACGAATATTATGTTCCGAGTCTCGTCCTCTTCTTTCAATCTCTCTCGGTTCTACGAGAGAATCGCGGGGGGAGTTTTGACTACCTCTCCTCTCCCTCCTCCAGCAATTGTATGTCGTCAAAACAACGTTGTGTCAATGTTCCCTTCCCTTCTTTCTCGCGATTCCATAAATATCTTCACTCAACCACTATCGTACACAATACACACAGTCACAAGGACAGCGGATCACGAACTGAAATTGAATAGTTGAACCGGTTCGAAGCAAAATCTGAACCGTCTGTACCGGAAATGACGGCAGGTCGAATCGATTGATGTGTAATGTTCTTAGATCAAATAATAATTCTATTCGCGAATAACAAAGGTTATTCGCGAATACCATTATTCGATCTAGCAACACCATTGGTCTGATTGGTCAATCGATAGAAGGGATGACTCGGGAATGGAATGTCTTCTGTCCAAAGATAACGATAGTACACATGAGGTCTTCTCATCTAAACCGTCAGAGGGATCGACACAAAGGACAATTTCAGAGACATTGCTCATCGAAAGATCAATACACAAATCACGACTCAATTCACTTCCCCGTTTTCGTCAGCCGGAAATTCCGATCCGCAATTGTCTTAACCAAGACGTTGTAGGACACGAAACAAGTACAGAAACGTGCATCAGACAAACTTGTGATATATATCTGACCAGTTTTATTGATTTTCCACACCAGTTTGAAGTCTCAAAATGGCGTTATTTCCGGTTGGTCGAAAATGTATGTTCCCCATTTCATCATCTTTTGATCCATCGTAACGAGTGCTTGACTGTATCTCTCCATATTCCGGCCAATCCTCCAAAAAGGGGTTTAGAATGAGATATCCTTGTAAAATCGTGAGGGACTCTCTTACTCGTGCACTCTCTGGCCCTGATCCTTTTTGTGTGTTTGGAATCATGTGTCCAAGCAATATCTCTCCCTCTCTCTGATCCAAATCGTCATTTATCACTGTAACAAGTATGGGAAGGGGGTGGATACAGTAATAATAATGTGGATGTCACTGTGGATAAACAATAAATCAATTAGATGGATGAATGGACGGGGGGCGGGGGATACAATTATGCTCACAACTCCGATTGCTGACGACACTCCGATTGGCAGATCGACTGAAAAGGGATAAGGGTCAAAGATCAAAGACTACACTCTAGTTGTTTCATCGTTCATCAATATAAAAAGAGAGGGGGAGATCAAAGATCAAAGACTATAATCTAGTTGTTTCACGTCATCGTTCCATAAATTTGAAAAGAGACGAACATCAACATTCAAAGAGTAACTATATTTTAGTTGTGTGACCTCATTGTTCTATAAATCTAAAAAGAGACTCAAAGATCAGTGGCTAAACTCTAGTCTTCCCACGTCATCCCTCTCCCAAATCGTCAAAGATGACTGGGGGATAAGGGTTGTTCGTTCTATTCTCCAACTAGTTCTCGGCAATCTCTCTTCAGGATGGACCAAATTGACCTCTTCCATCTACATACTCATTCAATCTTTCTTCTTCCCCCCCTCTCTCTCTCTCTCTCTCTCTCTCTCTCTCCTCCTCCTCCATTCTCGTTTTACCTCCTCAACCCTCCAACATAGTACTAAATAGTAACTAGGGGTGAAAGTAGTCGCAACTCTCTCTCTTCTCTCCTCATATTTCCCGCCTAGTTTTGTATTCGCTCTTTCTCTTTTTATGTATGCAGTAATACTCTTTGATACGTCCGGAGAGAGAGAGACGATGAGAGATTGAGGAACGAGGAGTACAATACCAACCACCTCCGCACCCCCTCCGACCACCTCCCCTCGGGATGGGGAGGGGGAGGTGAGGGGCAAAGGGAGGAGAGGAGGAGAGGGAAGGTGAGAGGGGACTGCCGTAGGGTGCAAAGACGTGACTACTACGTACTGTTTGTCCGAGAAAGACAGACGGGAGAGAGAGAGAGAGAAAGAGAGAGGCGATTTGGGTTTGAGAGCTGAGAAGGCCAATGAGGAGAAGAAGAGGAGAAGCGGAGAATTGGAATGGGGAAGTGAAATCAGAGGGACTCACTGCATTCATGCTTATCACTCTTCGGCTACCGTAACCAAACGCTAAACCCAGTAACTATTCCAGTCAAAGCGATTTCACAGTACCAAACTACCGCGGTAGATAGGGCAAGCCGGTAAGCCAGCTGCAACGCGGGAATACGCGACCCAAGCGTCCACAAGGTGGCACGTCACCTTTCGCAACCAAAGTTGCTACCAATATTCCGAACCTCTACCGTAACCTTCCTCTCTCAAAGGGGTAGTAAGAGGATGAGTCAGTGTCTCCCAAACCTCGGGATGGTTAGGAGAGAGATTGAATGGTCTCTCCTCGGCCTATTCGGGAGGCGATCAAAACACTGCACTTTGCTCGTTCCTTCGTCCTCTTCATTTCGCCTTCTCTCTCTCTCTCTCTCTCTCTCTCTCTCTTCCTCCCCCTCTCGTCTCTCTCACTGATCAATCCTCACCGACCCTCTAGCATTGCAGCACACTGTCGAAGGGGTAGGGGTGAAGAAACTCATTGAGGGACCAGCCCCACTCCTGCCACCCACCCATACCACATAGAGAGAGAGTAGCTTGGAGATACTTGAGATACTTTGACACGTCACTTGGAACCGCCGTTTAGGGACCCCAAACATAAAAAGTGAAACCGGCAGCTCCCGACTACCGTATCCCCTCTCGGGTTCAACTGGGTCGTAGCTCGTGTCACACACATGATCTCCTCGTGGAGGAGTAGTCTAACCATGCATGATCGTACAGACAAGAGGTTCCCGAAGTCTCTCTTTGACCCGCGTGAGAGAGCTCTTCCGAAGGTTTGCATAGAAAGGGGAGGAGAGGAGGGGGAGAGGGGGAGAGGGGGAGGGTTTGCACCTGCATGCTACCCTCTCCGTTGACCATCTCAGAACTCATGCAGGAGAGAGAGAGAAATGGAATCAGATGGGAGGGGGAAACTCCTTCTTCTTCTTTAGTGTATCTACCCCCTCCTTCTCTTCCCCTCGGGGGTCAACAAACCCATGTGATCGGCTATCTCTCTCTCTCTCTCTCTCTCTCTCTCTCTCTCCTCTCTTCCCTTTTAGCTTCGTCTTTTCTCCGCCGAGTTTCGAGAAGAGGGGAAACAATACCGATCACACACACACTCAAATGCGTGTGACAACACGTCACAAGGAGGGGATCCGGGGATCGGAGATCTATTCTGAGAGCTGTGACCCATCCGTCACTAGAAAAGGACAAGAACCCCTTCAAAATACAGGTCTCTCACTAAATACGGATTCAAAACTACAATAGGCAACACATTTGTTGTTATTGTGCTGCTAGACCGACCGTCGGTGATTGTAGAGAACAACCAGTCCGTCGGACCGTAAGAAACAAGCTTGTTTAGTTTTTTTTTTCTTCAAAACAAAGTCTCTCATCCGGCCTATTGTCCTTGCGCACTAATATTCAGGTGATGCCGTAACCTACCGAACTACCGTAGTCTACCGTATTCCTCACCTCAATATCTCTCCTCTCCTCCTCAAAGTACCACTGTTCCATCTCCTCCTCTCTCCTGCAATCTCGTCTGTCTCTCTCCATTTTCCCTTCTCTCTCCTCCTCTCTAACCATTGAGAGACTCTGATTTAGGTATTAGGATTCTATAATCGTACTAATATTCTACTGTTGAATCTTACTAGGAAAATTCTCATACATAAACGAGCACGTTGATGAACAAGGGACTGTGTGTGTGTTTGCGTCTTTGTGCATTTTCCTACTGGTTTCATAGTAGGATTCTACAGTAGAACCGTAGTAGGATTTCTGAACCAGAGCTCCTCTAACCACCTAGAGAGTGAGTGTGTGGAATGGAGAGCCTCTCTCTCTCTCTCTCTCTCTCACCTACTCAACAGATCCTCACACAGCGCCTTCAGCTGCCCAATCTCCGCCTCGGGCTCGGAGAGAAACTCATCGGGGAAACCGAGATCAACCTGGAAATATCAACCAACTATTGCATATTGATGACGTCATCGCTTTTAAAAAAATCAAAAGACCCATCATCTGCAATCAGCGAACTATTGCCACACATTTCCATCCGACCGGGAAAAAGCTCTATGAACATCCTGCACAATTCTTGCTTGGTTTCAAGTCTTCAAATTGCTGTATAAAAATGACCAGAATTTCAGGCAAACGGAAATGTATGAATATTGCATATTTATGACGTCACAGCTTCACTTTTTGAATTCAAAGGTCCATTATCAGTCTTGATGACGTCGTCACCGCTTATCACAAATTGAGCCCTGAGGGGAGAAGGAGGGTATCAAATTCCAGGGAGGAAAAGAAATCAAATCGTTCGCTTGCACTTTTGCTCATCCAAATCGGTCTGTCGATGATAAGATCCTTTTCTCACATGATCATTCCCGTATTCGTTCAATCTCTCTCTCTCTCTCTTTCTCTCTCTCTCTGCCGACGAGAGAGTGTGTCAATCGAGGAGAGTCCCTTGGGGCGACTCGATCATCAGTGTGTACTGATACACGAGTGCAGCTACCCTTCCATCTCGATACCGTATACCCTCCCCCCCCCTAAGACATCCCCGCAATCTCTGTCCTTGTAACGCCCTTCTTGTCATACCACTCATGTTCACCTCTCCCTCTCCTCCCATCTAACCACCTCCCTCTCTTCCCTCTCCTCCCCTCCAACCACCTCCGCTCTTCCTTCCTCCCTCTCCCTCTCCTCCCCCCAATCTCTCAAAAACTGTCGGTCACTCTCCGGACAAGAGTGAACGCTGACAGTACAAGAAAGGGTAATCTAACTGGTCTGCTCTTCGCAAGACTGGGGGAGGGAGGGAGAGAGAGAGAGAGAGAGAGAGAGAGAGAGAGAAGAGAGAGAGAGAGAGAGAGAGAGAGAGAGAGAGAGAGAGAGAGAGAGAGAGAGAGAGAGAGAGAGAGAGGTGTCAGTGCAGTGGTCTACAAATGCCGTCAAGCGAAAAGAGACGGGAAAAGTACTACCAAAATTATGATGATGACGGGTCAGTCAGTCTTCTCGGTTGTTATAACCCATTTCGCCCTTACGGGATGAGAGACGAGAGGGGGAGGGGAGGAAGAGGGGGGAGGAGGTTAAACACCTGTGTAGTCACGCAATTGGGATCGAGAAGGGATCGGAGAGGGGGAGAGAGAGAGAGAGAGAGAGAGAGAGAGAGAGAGAGAGAGACGGGGCACTTCCGAGGGTCAAAACAGTGTTGGCAGAATGGGGGAATGGATGGAGGAAGAAGAGAAGAGGCAAAACAGCTGATTCGCAAGTGGAGAGTCAACAGTTACCACAAGGACACACACACGGATGGAAAGATAGAGAGAGAGAGAGAGACGGCATTTCGACACTGTTTTGTCCACAGCGACTGCCGATTGAGTAATGGATAAAGATAGAGAGGGAGGAGGGATTACGGTAGGAATACCAGAGGTTATGCAAACCACCACCCCCGTTGCCAATCCTGCCTATCGAATCACTAACTACTCCATCATTTGATGACTCGATGCATTGAGTCATCTGATGAAGAAAATAGAGTAGAAGATGATCTGAGCAAGCGAGATCTTTGTTTCCATCTCGAATTCAGCCATTTGTGGGCATGAGGATCCAGGAGCACAATGCACCTTGGAGGTCATTTTAGCTGAAGCATGCTACTAACATTAGAAATAATGTAAATTGGCATGCTTTCTTGTGTAAATTTTACCAATTGGGCTACGGTAGCATTCTGAAATCGACCATTCTGATCTAACAATGCCGGCACCCTGCATTAATGCTTGGATGCACGGTTCCCGTCTATGAATTCAACCATCTCCTCTCCTCCTCCCAACTTTTCGAGTTGCGGACTGCCGGTACTCATTTTGTTGAAGTGAAGACCTCCGCTTTTCATGCAGAATTGCAGCAAAATGAATAATTCTAAAGAAGACCATCGACCACGTCTGAAACCTATCCGAAACCCAATCTTGTTCAGCGCCCTAAAGCGATAGTGATAAATATCCTCGCTAGCGAGAACCAGCAATTGCCCACTATTTTTGTAACAAGTTCGGACAGCCGCTCCAATTGCCCTTCCTCCATTGTGACCCTCCCATCATTTCTTGCCTCGGGCCACGGAAATCCATGACTGGTTTGCCTCTCGCTCATTGGCACACACAACACAACAATCATCAGAGGAGTAATCGGGAGGCGGTGAGAGGAGAGAGAGAGAGAGAAAGAGAGAGAGAGAGAGAGAGAGAGAGAGAGAGAGAGACCGAGGGGGAGGAACAATCGGTTTGGGTGGTTCTCTATCATCGCATTCAATACCGTGACTCCCTCTCGTCCATTATAATGCAATAATTGACCTCTTCTTTCTCCTTTTCGTTTTCTCCTCAATAATACAAACACACACACGCAAATTGGCTGATTTCACACGAGAGAATCAGCGGGGGAGGGAAAATAGGGAGGGAATGGACGAATGAAGGGTGGGAAATTAGTAATATTTGAATGAAGGGACAATAAGTTGGAGGGAATACAGAGAGGGACTTGCGTTAAAGAATTAACGAATTCTGCAACTCGTACGGTACGCATAGGTCAGATGGGGTTATCGCAGGTATTTCGTGCAGAAATGCCTAAAATCGCGTGCCGAAGTGCATGTTGCCCAATTTTCGACAAATTTGTCAATAAATTGATCAGAAATGCAAGAAACATTCAAAATTTCCGTTTGCTGACATGGTCTCGACGCCATGCAGAAGTGCCTATCCTCGCTAGCGAGAACCTATCTGACCTATGGCGGTACGTATATTTAATTCAGAATTTATTCGGGAAGTGTTTCAGAAGATTTGGAATTTTTTTTTCGAGTCACTGGGCTCACAAACGCACCATATCACGAGACTCGATAAAAAAAGGAAGTCATTTTTCCTCTCTACATACGGTATGATTTCGTTCAACGCTCTGATTGAGTCCATAATCGGTATGGATTCAGCCATCATTACTTCTTCCTCTCTCTCTCTCTCTCTCTCTCTCTCTCTCTCTCTCTCTTTTCCTCCTCACTTTTCAGTTTCGCTTGACCTCTTCCTTCTCCTCCCCCTATCATCTCTCTCCATTACAACAATACTACACTGCCTGACCGGTTACTCTGGTTAGACACCCAAAAACGAGGAGGGGAAAAGGCAGAATAATCATTCCTGCTGGGGACTGAACCGAAGTTGGGCTAGGCATTCAATGTCTAGCCGGGTGTCCGCAACGGAACCAGAACAATCCACAGTGGCGGTCCGCATTCCTAGCAAAATTTGAGAATTTTCAATAAAATACGGAGGTTCGCATATGAAAATCTCTAACACATTGGTCCGCAACTTGAAAAAGTTCACTAATTCCTATCCTGATTGAAGGTACTGTAAAACCAAGTGCGTAATTATCGAGTGGCTACTTCTCACAGGTAGGTCACACACGCACAACTTCCATCACTCCCATCGTCCCACAGCCTAGTTTGAGCACTTAAAACGAGGGGAGCTTGATGAGTATACGGTCACTGAGTATCTCTAGCCCCCTCCTTTCTTGGACCCAAATGCACTTTGCGGGAGAGGAAGAGAGGTACGGGTATAATTACAGGTGCAATCAATTGTAAACGAGAAGGAGAGAAAGAGACTACCCGAAAGTTCACAAACCACGATTTGTCGATTATATCAACCCCAAATAATGTCACTTTTATAGATATCCGGACCAGACAACCCAAGCCTGTTCGTGGTTACCTCATTTATCATCTGACTGTGTTACTCTAACGGACAACAATCTATGCTAGTCCGGACATCTTTAGTGCCCAAATCATAGCTCTAAAAGTGGATTGAATTCGACCTGACAGATTCGGGTATAAGGCGATTACCTAGAGCCGAGATACCCACAGTGTTTTGTAGCCACCATTGCCCCAATCAATTAAAAACCTGAGGCGAATTGTGAAAATCTACGGCACTCGGAAATAAACCTGTCCGACTGTAAAAAATGCATTTCCTAGTGCAAATTTATTTCGCGAAAAAAACGTGCCCTCCCGCGCAGCGACCCAGTAAGCGATATTTTTGTCAGAAAGAGGACCAGCAGAGGAATCGAAAAGACCGGCACGTTTTTCTTCCTGTAAAAAATCTAATTAAAATAATTTAAATCCGTCGATTTGACTTTTTGACCTATGGCCCAAATATTGTTTTGTATAAAAATGAATGGAGAAAAGTTATTTTATTTAAAAATTTACCTGTACACCCCTCTCTTTGAGACTTTCAATAGTGTTGAGTGTGCCACTCTTAGAGGGCTGGAATCGATCGATGCCCTGAAAAAAAACTCATTTAGACTAAATATTTAAAGAAAAGAATTGAATGAAAAATATTGAAAAATACATTTCTATCTTCAACTATGAGAAAAAACACAAAGTGCGACGTATTTATGAAAACGTAGAGAACAATTTTCGTAAAAGCTAAATATGAATGTTTCTACCGTACTCTCCTACAGTATCACCAACTAACCGACCTCTTTATCCCTATGTACATGATACTTGAGCAGCTCCCCGCACGTCGACTCCATCCACTCAATCAATTGAGACTCTGATCGCTGCAATTTATCAATAATATGTTACATTACCGTACTCCCTTCGATATTCTACCGTATTACATAAAATAGTATTAACAATCATAATATTTTATCTACGCCCGAGGCGCAACAAGATTTGGAATTTGACAAGAAATAAAGGGAAATATTGGGGGAACGGGGGGGGGGGGTTAAAGGGACCAGGCAGCGAACAAAAACAGATTTTTAATTTTTATAATTTTTTAATGATCTTCTCACTACGATCGAATGAAAAATGAAGAAAAAATTAAATTTTTATAATTTTTTTACAATTAGTTATTTTAATTAGAAATTAGCCCCAGGAACGGTGCGTCGCCTATTTCCGAAAAGACAGAAAGCAATCTAATTTAGTCGGATGATTAGATTTTGCTTTGAAAAGAGGAATATTGTGTTTTTGACCACTCCCAGACAAAATGCGCACAACCACAGTTCATGAAAATGACTGGTTTTAGAGAATTGAATTGTGGTGTATTCGCTACCGTAACCTGCTGTGGAGAAAAGGCGAAACTTTAAAAATTCTTAACTAATTTCAAAAAAATCGCAAAAATATGCGTTTTTTTGCATTCTTCCGGGAAAAAGATTTTCTTTTATTTAAAAATATTTTTTTCGCTGCCTGGTCCCTTTAATGTTAATTAATCATTACTGTACCTCTCCCCTCATCTTGCGACTGCTCTTCTCCATCTCTCTTACAGTAATCAGACAGGCCTCGCATCGATCGGGCATCAGGGGAATGGCGTTGAAGGAGGAAGAGAAGGGGAGGAAGGAGAGGGAGAAGAAGGGAAGAAGAAGAAGAGAGGGAGGAAGGAGGAACGGCGAACTACCCATCGATCTGCAATAATATGTTATAATTTGTTACTAATGTCTATATTTTGTATGAGAGAAAAATAATGGAAGAATGTATGCATACTCCCTTTTGCTATTATCATTCATCTAGTGATTCTCATTCGTAAATGCCTCCTCACCTCTCTATTGACTGCTTCTCTTCTCCTTTCCCTTCTCCTCCTTCGACTCCTCCACGTCCTCGGCTGCAGATGGATTCTCCTGAATGAGGATGCAATGGTTACCCGGAGATTCACTGTTCCATATGCCATACGTGGCCCTGCACTCCCCACAGTCAACAATATGATTGAAATAACGGGTCTAAATTATAAAGGATCGAAAGGGTCACCGTTTTGGCCAAAACTGACCTGTAGTCCATATTGAAATAACAAAACCGCTTACACTCTCTATCACCATATAAAGTACAAAAAACAATAATAGTATTATTTAAATATCCAATAACCAAAATTGTCTCACGTGCAGTCTCTGCCTCTTCCTCAGATAGTACTGCCACTGCAGAATCTGCTGATCCTCGATGAATTTGGCGTTGTGAGAGGAGGCGAGAGCTTCTCTGAGAGAAGAAAACGAGATCAAAGATCAAATAATTGACAATCGACAATCTACAACGAACTCACACGAAACCCTGGCGGAATACATAATTGTAATTCTAATTGGTGGTCAGACAAAGAAAGGAGTATAATTAGTTGGGCAATGCTAACATTTTCGGTGTCATGTTTGCGAAATGGGGTAGGAAAATGCCAAAAAAAAGGTTGGTTTTCGTATGTGAGTAGAAAATGCGAAAATCTTGTTTAGTGCGCATTTCATCCTATGGAAATATCAAAGATCACTTTGTCTCACCTGAAATCGGCAGACTGGAGTGCCTCGAGAAGGTGCAGACACTGAGGGTATTTGAGGGCACTGCGATTAGCAAAATAAATAAAAGAAATTAATTGATTTTGAGAAAAAGTAATCAAATTCCGGAGTGATAAGTTCTTACCGTGCGTACTCGGGTCTCTGCCAGTAGAGGAGATACTTGAGGTAGTTGACGAAGTATTCCTCCTTGAAGTAGCCTCGTTGAGCGAGGACTGCAAGGAAAAATCATTAATGAGATCATCGTCCACCATCACGCCAAACAACAACCACCACATAACAACAACCACGGCCTAATTGACCTGAACTAATTGACGAAAAAAGAGAGGTCAATAAGATGAAGATGGAGAACATTGTATTAAGTATTACGTAAATCGAACTAATTGACGAAAATGCAGGCTAGTTTAAAACGAATCACTTATAAAAACCTCTCCCAAGAGCCCCGAAAAAAACTAATGTGTGTGTCATGTCTGTTTATCTCTTCACGCATTCTTCATACGAAAGGGGAGGTTAGTTTTCACAGTCGAGGGCGTGTGGGTATTGGAAAAATAGATAAATTATAAAAAAATTGGACTAACAAGTGAGGTAGTGCGGATTGGCAAGTGCCTGGACGAATTCGCACTCCGCCTCGAATCGCCTTTTCTGATCGTCGGCTGACTCCGAAGAGAAGACGATCTCGGCTGGAATTTGAAGAGTAGCATATATTACGGTAGCAGAAGACCAATGCATAACTGTGCAGCGAAAGGATAAAAAAAGTTCTGGCAACCATAGATCAAAAAGCATCTTCCAGAACTGCATTTTGACTTTTCAGGTGAAATAACGAAAACAAAGCAGACAGCATTTCAGGATAGAAAAGCGCGAAAATTGTAAAATCGAACCAGATTTTCGATTTTTCATCCAATTCCTTTTTTTTATATGGACTTTGATTATATTGGTCTATGCTGTCAACTTACTATTGGGTGAGTGGTCCAGTTTGGATGTGGTCGGGAAGCGGGGCCTTCCTCTTCCCTCTCTTCCCTTCAATACTTCCGTTGGTTAGCAGGAAATAATCAGTTGAGAAGGTAGTCCAGACCGGAAATCGAACCGGAGCAACCAAAAGAGACGAAAAGCCGTCAAATAGCAATATTCGTTTATCGAGTAACACGTACGTAATAGAGGGACTTGAGGCATTCTACAGTAGCAATGAGAAATCGTAAGAGGTCAAGTGAGTACGGTATTTAGAGATCGGATATGGGAAAGTAAGCTAGCCGTTATTGCATAAAACAATTCATTAAAATTAGAATGTGACAAACATAGATAAGAAATTCAGCTTAAGTACAACATGACGAACACGTTCGGATTACGGTATGCAGATTACGGTAAGTGGTCGAATCAATCAATATTCCATCTCGTCCTCATCATCTTCTGCCTTGACTGCATTTTGGTTCTTGATCTGGTCCTGGTTACGGTACATATCGGCCACTTGCGAAGCAGAAGTGGCATCCTCGCCGTTCTTGTCGTCACTGTGAGATATCAAAGATTAATTTGACGAATCTAATTATCAAATATGGGCACTGGTTTACTTTATCGGACCAGGAAACCAGTGCTAATAGAGTGAGTCTTTCGTTGGCAATCGAACTGTGTGAATCTAGCGGCCACTATATTAGCACGGGTTGCGTGGTTCGGTAGAGTGAACCAGTGCCCTAATAATATGATTAGTCTACGAGGATTAGACTTCGTAAATTTATATCGAACAGGTAATCAATATTCTAATGACATACCGTATACGGATAAATCGAGGGAATCGTAGCGAGATTCCCTTATCAGACGAGACGAGACCACGAGCTGCGTGGTGACGGGGAGAGATGGAGAGATCCGCGCATTTTACCTGCAATTTAAATTAATTAATTAAAATAATTACCTGCAATTAAATTACTCTTACCCTATTTCAGATGCCTATTACAAATTAGAGAAGAAAAATAGTGAAACAACTAAAAAAAAGAGAAAATGAAAAGTGCTTTTTCGTCATCCCTATGCAATTGTTCACCTCGAATACGATGGTCGGCTCGAACCAGACATCCGGCTTGAGCGTCTCGTCGTAGGCGTAGTAGGAACGGGGCTGAAAATAGGAAGAGCTATGAGAATTACTCGTTTCTATTTACATATAGGAATTAAAATACTTCAAAGAAATACAAAAAGAGTGTAATCCTCAATCCCTCACTTTTTCCATCTTCTCCTTCTCTAGCAACTCAAACTGCTGCTTGAGATCCTCGTCCTTGAATCCCGTACCGATCTGCAAATTACAGTATTACGATAACTAACAATGTATTGATCCAATCCAACAATTATACATGTCTTTCGGAAATCATAGTAAATTTCTTATAGCGAATATTAAAAACTTTTTTTTTCGTAATTTTACTTAATACTTTACCAATAAATACTGACCTTGCAGATGCACTGGTACTCCTCCGACTCCTGATCGTAACACGCCAGCAGATATCCTCCGTACACTCCCGTTCGCTTGCCCGTTCCAAAGTACGCACCTAAATTCAAGTTGTAAAAATTAAACAGCCACCTTGCAGTTTCTGGCTCCATAAGTGCACTATAATTTATGAAACGAGCAATTCCATAGTGTTGTATCCATAAGGGTATCATAGTCAGCAATAACAAAATTTGTTTTTGAACAAACCACCTCGCGATTTCTTGTTGCATCAGTATAAAATAGTTGATGGAACCAATCATTATTCGGTTTTTTCTGTGCATAAATGGTATAATATTCAACAACACCAACAAACATTGTCCAAAAAAACTACTGTTTTCTCACCCATAACAACAAGATCGAGTGTGTCTCCCACTCCCTCCAGATAGTCCTTCTTCAGTTTGAGCCAATTGTGAGATCTCTTCGCAATCTCATACGACGCATTCTCGTCCAGCGTCTTCACCATCAAACCCTCGCAGTTGCCCTGAACGAACAGGAATTGCTTGTTGCATCATCACTGGATAATATTTCCAGAACAAAAGTGTGGTGCTTATGTTAACGAATCTCCTAGAAACGACTTCTCAAGGATAAATAGGTATATGACTCCATAAGTCTAAGCTGGCCAGCGACGACTTCAAAGTCAAAAATGCGCTGGGGTGCAAGGCGTTTAGAATTTGAAAGTCGTTGCTCTCCAGACTTATTGTTTCGTAGACTTGTTTGTATAACAGTCAGGGATCACAAGAGTCATACCTATTGTAGTTTTGGCAATAACTCACTTGTAGTACACTTACATAACTATTAATCTTGTAATCAAATTCTAATATTTCTGTTCCAATTCATACCTTGATAGCTTCCTCGAGGAATCCCGCAATCTCATCAGTATCGGTCGAATCGAGAGTCGTCGCAAAGTGGAAGAGACCCTCCACCGACTTGAATTTGTCTCTGCAAATTATACGACATAATTATACACTAAAATCTAGCATACCATCACTTCGTGACCATACAATACAACCACGTTGGCGATAATTAATCACAAAGGTGATAATTAATCGCACTGAAATTACTAAACGGCTATAATTGTCATCTCTTCTCTATTCCCTTGCCTGAGTACATTTCTCCTCTCTCTGAATGATTTGGTCACGAGTGGCTCCCCGTTGTAGTAGAGAATGTCGAAGAGGAAGACGCACACCTTCACCTTGATCTCACTGTCGCCCGCGTTCTGAAAGAAAGAGTTTAATATAATAATTAGTATTATCATGCCAGGCGATTTACCCTTCAGATAAGGAAGGGCAAATATTCTCCGTTTTTGCTCCCCCTCGCAGTTAAATTTCGCTTATGCGATCCTCTGATGTAATAAATAATGAACGGATGAAAAGCAACTCCATCATTGGAATATCCATATTGACTGTATATGTCATTCATGAAACCAAAACCGCCTGGACAGCCCTATACATCGCACATACCTTTCTCTTTCTCGTAGTGAGCACTTGGAAGGGCAGGATGCTCTTGTTGTCCACGTCCCAAGCGACGACCTGAGCAAGGTGAGATACAATCAATTTACTTTTTTAAATATTTTTATTTATTTTTTACATTTAAATAAATAACTTTCAAACAAACCTCAGCATCGACGACGAACGACTTCACATCTTCACTCATGCATTGTGTCAGCTGAAAAGGAAGAATAAGCGCAGATTGAAAGGTGCCACCTGACGGTCCAAAATCTCCTTCCTTGTGTTTCAAGAGCGTAAAAAGTTTTTTTTGAAACGACAAAAAAAATGCTTTCAATCAAAAATACAGCACATGTTAGAGATGGGTATCTATTCTATGGGAATAAGTCATCGGATGAGCGGAGGGGAATCGAAATTAATGAGAGAATCTCTCGACACACTCACATTTCCAATGATATCGGGATATTTGCTCGTGTTGTTCTCCTGATTCCTACTGTAGATGAACACCTCGCCCTTCTCGTTACGGTGGATCTAAAGAGTGCAATAAAATAATCAATAATATAATAATTTAATAAAATTAAATAAAAACATTGTTTACCTGTCCTCTCTCTCCATCGTACTTCCACTCGCACGCAAACTCGGAATCACCGAATCTGGAATTAGAAAATGCAATAACATATGAACATTGGCATAGCAGCGTTCTTCCGCGAGCCCAGTTCGCAGGCGGAAAATATACCTTTACCTATCTAAAATATCGAAACAATAATATTTGGTGTCAACGAGATGAGCTGACGTAAGGACACAATTTATCCAATATCATCCTCAAACCGCACCTCTTCATAATCTCAGCGACTCCCTTCGTTGGATGGGCAAGCATAGGCTTGAGAGGCATTCCGGGACTGTAAAATAGTATTTCAGAAACCGGAAGTGGGTTTTAATAGGAGTAATCGATAACTGACTCGAGTTTGCACTTCTCGTTAATCTTCTCGAATCCCTCGTCCTCTGCTGTGGAGAGAGCGACGGCGAGGATCTTGTCGTAGTCAGGACATTGACTAAAAATGGAAATTCATTACGAATTCTAGCCACATTTTGTCATTATCCAGTCCAATTTTGAAAAAAAAAATTTTTTGGATTTAGAGAAAAAAATAATAACCCAATCCCGATTTTGGCATTTTAAAGATCAATGTCGAAAATGTGAGTAGATTTACTCAAAAGGGTTATTCGGTGGGCCACCTTGTCGGCGTATGTATCACATACAACTACACAACCCAAATTCTCTTCGTTTCCCTAGAGCTCTTTCTCCCACCCTTTTTCACCAGTAAAGTTGTTAGATGGAATAATCGTATTCGCGAATATAATTATGCGATCTAACAACACCACGCACCAATAAGTCGTCTTGAGTAGCAGCGCGTGCTTCGCTTTCAGTGCTTCCAGCTTCTCCGACGCCATTTTGAGATCTGGAAGAAAAAGTTGTGAAAAAAGGATTACGGTAAAAGAAAGTATCGCCAACTGACCAATGTCCTTGAGATGCTTCATCGTGAAAGCATTGGCAATGGCGACGAGAACACTCTGCTCCGCCAGTCCGATACGCATCTTTCCACTAAAAAAAGATTAAGCATTATTGTTAAATTAGTTTTTTTAGACACGACACATCAGTAGCATGAAATATTTTCGAAAAAATGAACAGCAGCATTATCGCTGCACGATAACGAAAAATTCCCATTCCACAATAATGATTTGAACTGTAGAAAAGGGTAGATGGATGAAAAAAGTGGTTCTGCGTCGGTGCCACAACTACAGTAGATTGAGGAACTAATCGATTACCTGAGTGTTCTCACGAGGAATCGTGCCTCGACGTCTCTGCATGCTACAATCAATCCTTGCATCAGCGCCACCTTCTGCTTCATCGACTGAAACAATTATATCATTAATTTCTTTGTAATTATAAAAAAATTGCATTCCTATATAATTCTCACCACACAACTTGCAAAGATAGTAAATATAAAAAAGAGGGAATACTTGGTTATCTTCATGTTTTTGGATTCGGTTAGTGAAAGTGCTGAATCAAAGCCATGTAATGAAGGGTTAGATCAATTGTATCGGTCATACGCGTTTCGGGTTAGTTAACCCATCTTCAATGACAGTTAGATTACCCTCAAACTTGGGTAATTAAAGATAAAATTCATCTAACCCTTCCTTCCATGGCTTTGATTCAGCACTTTCACTAACCTAAATATTAAAAAAAACTGTGGTAACTTTACATCAGATAACGTACCGAATTTCCTGACAAGTGTGCGATTTCTCTCAGTTTGGCGAAGACATCCGTGACAAAGAGAGGCTTTGGCTTGACCATCAGTGGCTGACTCGAGCGAGACTGCTGGGCCACGATTCCTCAAGAGAACGCATTACACCATAAATTATCAACAACAAAAACGCTACATAGGAATACATTTATCATCCGATAAAATCATACCGAGATCTCCTTTGGCGGCGAATTTCTCCTTGATTTGAGCCATTGTGCGTCCAGTCGCTTGGGTGATCGCCTGCAATTCAATTCGTCATTCCAATGGTTAGCTCTTTCCGAATCGGCAGGGGGGGGGGGGACTATGCAGGGGTATCATAAATTCACTAACACTCATCCGAAATATTAAAAGGTTCCTCTGATAAACAGCAGAAACAAGGGCGAGTGAGGACGAAAGCGCGAGAATTAAACAATGAACACGCTACAGTTAAATAGTTGTTGTTCTGGAACGAATTATTTTAAATTTGTGATATCGAACCTTCATGAGGGAGTGGTCAGCGATGCCCAACTCGAGTCCCACGTAAGCAGGAGCCAGCTTTCCAACGCAGAGATACACACAGGGGACGAGATCGTTTGGAGATTTGACGATCACCTGGAAAACATATCATTGCTCATTTGCAAAACAATACTTTATATAACAATAAGTATTAGTGCTCCGTTTCAATGAATAAGTGGAAGTAGTGTCGTACCTTGTTGAGGAACTTGGCGAGGATATCGATGATCTTCAGTCTGAAATTAATCATTTAAATGAGTAGATGGGGTAAAGTAGTACCTCCCGCTTTCGTCCTCGATCTTCTCCAGTGTTTTCGCGAGAGCCATGTAAGGGACTCTGAAAGAAACGTTTAATCAGCACTCCAAATTGGGCATCGCTGGCCACTCCATAATGGGCACTGGTTTACTTTACCGGACCAGAAATTTCCTCTTTATAGAGTAAATATCTCATTTTTTCATAATATCGCTGTGCGAATCTGGCGGTATCTCGGTATCTTAAAGCGGTATCTTAAAACGGGCCCCCTAATGCTGGTTTGATATCTGTCCCTCGTTTCCAATTCGAAAACAACAAGCAGCTAATGTTATGTGGAAGACGAATTTAATTGTATGCGCAAGCGACCGGACACAAAATGGATAACTCCATTCCTTCTCTAACAAACTACTCGCTTCCTCTTGCCACTCACTTCTCTCCGTCTTTCCATTCTGTCGAATTAGTGGAGTCCTCGTTTTCCTTCGCGTTCGAGAACATTGTGTTGTCCCTCGCTGGCTTCTTCTTTCGCGCAAATGTGATCGACGAGGTTGATAGAGCTCGCCCGAAACCGCTTACCACGCCTTCTTCAATTATTTCATTACATAGTGTTCGTGGGGTGTCGGTACTTCAGCTAGAAAACGGAAATCAGATAGGGCGCAGAGTTACTGCAGCTCTGTACAGCTGAAGTAGCCCTGCTTTCCAGCTGATTTCTGTCTTCTAGTTGAAGTAGCTATGCTTTCCGCCAGAAGTAGCTATACACAACAAACACTGAGTAGACGTAGTTTAAAGATATGGGGGGGGGGGGGTGAAGTCGTTGGCAACAAAAGGAAAACGAAACATGTTTAAACACGTACTCCGGAAAGTGATCACAGCAGCGCAAAACATGACGCGACGGAACAATCTTGCATTTCAAGTGGGGCGGCACTAAACGGGCATCGATTGCAAGAGTAATCAGGGAGATACATTTGATAATTAACTCAATAATTAGCGTTCAAAAATCAAGCAAATTTTCCCGCGCTTAGTCGTTTGACGATTTTCATTACAGTATTCTTTGGCGTTTGTGCACATTTTATGTCAAACAAATGAGTAATTGAAATTATTTATTTTTATCATCTTTAAATTTGAATCATTTTTATTTTAATTGTCTTGTTTCATTCGACATCTAAACACTTACATCATCGTTAATAGATTGCGTTATATCTGCAAGTTAATGAAAATGTAATGTCTCTCAAACATCTCAAATCCCGTCGTTTCCTCAGTAACAAAAAGGCGGAGAACCTAAAATTGAAGTCACATGCATCAGAATAACGTTTGCCTTTGCCTCTTTGCGTTGATAATTTATCCACTTGCAAATCTTGGTACTCGAATTTTCCACAGAAATATTATCTATTTACAAAAATAGCTGTGGATTACTGTAGGTCCTTCTGCGTACCTAGCACTAGAATTATCGTAGATAAATTAGGTGATCACAGTTGAGTAGCAAGGCGCTATTATAGAACTAATCGCGATTAACTGAATCAATTCAAAAGGACTACGGTAGTCGTGTCGGGTCTTAGAATCTGTGACACGGACTAAAATAATTTTCTGTCGATCCTCTATTGGAATACGATCGATTGCTGCTCAGATTTTAGCGCAGTGGTAAAACTTTTTCACTCTCTGCATTCGAAAATTATGATACCACAGTCGACTGTGAGCTGGGTATATTTTGACGTCTTTTGTTTCTCCTTGAAACGTCCAAAACTGCCAACTATTCTTAGTATAGCCTAGTGATGACGTCATTCGCAAGCAACGTTCACACGTGGTGTGTATCCCTATTAAATAACATTTCCCTCTACCGTACTCTCAGATCATCCAGAAACTATCGATTGAATTGCCACTCGGAAGTCGTTGTGAAATCATCTACTGTGTGATCTCTCGCTTGATCTACATGTGAGAGAGTGTGTGGAACAGTGAGAGTGGGGAGCAATCCGCTTATAAGAGTGTCTATAGGGGGGAAAAGTATCGATAGAATCTCCCCCCACTCAATCAAACAATCAATCGTCTACTTGTATAACTCTCGAATGTTTACCCTTCCGAACTGTCTTTGAGGATGAAATAGTCATTCCTTTTTCCTTCTCTTCCTTCATTTTTTCCTGCATTCCATTAGTCGAGACTCCAACCCCTAACAGCTTATTAACTCCCCGCGTCTCTCCTTCTCTACCCATTTTGATCTACCTTCCAGGCGGATTTTGGCTGTGACATACCCTTTCCATCTTCTTTCATCTGATTTCGTAAGTACACTTTCACAGTGGTCGATAACATATTTATGAGTCAGATACAGCTTTTTATTACCATCCTTTCCCTTCCATCTACTCTTATTGCAATGTTTCCCGCCCCTCCTCCCATCTCATTTCTCCTTTTTTGATCTACTCTATGTGTGTTTGCTCGATTCAATGAACTCTCAATGGCAGAAATGGAGGAGTACAATGAGTTTGGCGAGCCAATCAAGTCGCTGTCGAGGGAGAAGAGCAGAAGTCAACCGAGTGGATTGGATCGAGTAAAGAGTCTCACCAGAAAATTCTCCGAGAAGAAACAGAGGTATTCACTATTCCAGAACTTTTTTTTACTTTCATTCGTTATTATATATTTAGTGATGACACATTAACTTACTTGACAAGAAATATAATATAAATTAAAAATATTTATTTGTAGAAAATATTTTTAAAACTCACTTTGCGATCGCGTGATGTCGTTCAAAAAGAGCGCGCTTTGCCTGAAGCAGGGCAAATGCTCTCTCCCTGTGGAAAAGTTGAGAGAGCGCAGAGAAATGGTCGTCTGCCCGAAATCACATGTGTGTCTGCCTTCCAAAAGATGTTTTCGTCGTTTTGGTCTTACGACTTTTCTTCTAAATGGCTCTCGCGCCTCTCCTCCCTTCTATCGACCCCTCTCCTTATCTCCCACCACTGTTTCTCTCCTGTCCTCGCGCCATTTCTCTCTCCGTTTGTCACAAAGTCTCTTCTTCGATTACAGGAAGGACCGAACGATGGCAGCCTCGACTGAATTGACCAAGGCGGAGCGAGAGGCGAAACCACAGATCAAGATAGGCCACTACATCCTGAAGGATACCCTCGGAGTGGGCACTTTCGGAAAGGTGAAAGGTATGTGAATCGATCTTTGGCTCTTTTACGTCGCTCTCGAGAGCTCGTTTCTGTTTTTGGGGCGGTTTAGAACCATTTGCTTTCGAGAACAGTACGAACGTTGGTATTTATCGATCTTTATTCTTGTTTTGCTGTATGACATCCGCTTTGTGGATGGGAAAGTTCGTGAGAATGCGGTAGTTGTGTTTTGCTCTTTTGACCCGATGAGATTTACGAAAACAAAGAGTGCAATTACAGTGGGGATCCACGAGGCGACGGGATACAAAGTTGCCGTGAAGATTCTCAATCGACAGAAGATCAAGAGCCTCGATGTGGTGGGAAAGATACGACGGGAGATTCAGAATCTCTCCCTCTTCCGGCATCCTCATATTATCCGATTGTGAGTTGCGCTTATGCAAACATTCATTAGATATGCTTGTGGATATCGAATTACTCTATATTATAATCTAACGGCGTGGAATGCAATCGCAACATTGACGGAAGTTATTGATTTGAGGTACCAAGTGATCAGCACTCCTACCGACATCTTCATGATCATGGAATACGTGTCGGGAGGAGAACTGTTCGACTACATCGTCAAGCACGGACGACTGAAGACTCCCGAGGCCCGTCGATTCTTCCAGCAGATCATATCAGGTGAGATATCGATTACCCTGAGGACTATCGTAACCGAACAATCGTGGCAGGAGTCGATTACTGCCATCGTCACATGGTCGTCCATCGTGATCTCAAACCGGAGAATCTGCTCCTCGACGAGAGAAACAACGTGAAGATTGCTGATTTCGGTGAGCTGTTGTTAAAAGTCTGTCTTATTTTCGAGAGTATGCCAGTTCTGTCGTTTCTTTAAAATGTGATTTATCCTTATTATGGGTGGTTGTTTAGGTCTGTCCAACATCATGACTGACGGCGATTTCCTGCGTACTTCATGCGGTTCTCCCAACTACGCCGCGCCGGAAGTCATTTCGGGAAAGTGAGTGGACGATTTCAATTTAATTCTACGCGAGCAAATCGAGTAAAGAAGTACTATGATTCATAAAATGCCCTTCTTGCGGTAGTAAAAGAGTTTCAATCGATAATAAAAAATTCTTATTCTAAAATTTATCTTTTAATTGTATATTTGTACATTTTATTCGAGTCGTGTTTCCTCGTGACTCGAATAAATATTATTATTATTATTAATTCTAGACTGTACGCTGGTCCCGAGGTGGATGTGTGGTCGTGCGGAGTCATTCTGTATGCTCTCCTTTGTGGAACTCTTCCCTTCGATGACGAGCACGTTCCCACGCTATTCAGGAAGATCAAGTGTTCGTTTTATCTCTATTTATCAAATATCGATTGAATTTTTTTTCAAAATTAGTTAATTTGGATGAGAAAAAGAATCACGTTGATCATGAACATACCTGGACACCGAATCAATTTATTGACTTTGTTGACCTGGGGATATTTTTGATATTTTTCTCGAACATGACGGTGTATAGTATGACAAAAGTGTCAGACGATTGAGTGAAAGGATGATTAATTGCAGCCGGTGTCTTCCCCATTCCCGACTATCTGGACAAGTCTCTGGTCAATCTGATGCTGCACATGCTCTCTGTCGACCCCATGAAAAGAGCGACCATCAAGGATGTCATGTATGATATTTTACTTTTATTTATTTAATATATTTAAAAAAAGTTTGAAAATTATATAATATTGGGCCGTAATTATGCAGACTTATCATCTTTACTCTTTTCAGCAACCACGAGTGGTTCCAGAAGGACCTCCCCGTCTATCTCTTCCCTCCCGTTAACGAGAGCGAGGCCTCAATCGTCGATATCGAGGCAGTTAGAGAAGTCGCAGAGGTACGGAAGAACTAGATGTATCGATTACTGAATTATTATTGGATGCATCTAATGATTAATCAATAACTTTTCTTTTGCAGCGTTACACAGTTCCCGAGGAGGAGGTGACGTCAGCTCTGCTGGGCGACGATCCCCACCACCACCTCTCCATTGCATACAATCTCATCGTTGACAACAAGAGGATAGCAGATGAGAGTGAGTCCACACTAGCGTTGTGAGGCCGAATAATTCTATTCGCGAATAGGATTATTCGAAATAACAAGCCTAGCGGACAAAGATGAGCATACGAGTAGGGGTTGATTAGCATATTGATTGTGGTCGAACTCGTTGTTCTCTGAATCTAGTAGTGTTGTTAGATATAATAAGCATATTGGCGAATAACAAGGGTGATTCCGCGAATTGAATTCCATATAGCAGCACTGCAATCTATCGATCTTTTAACTAATTGCGTTCTTTTCCAGCGGCGAAGCTGTCCATAGAGGAGTTCTACCAAGTGAATCCGAATAGAGATGGAAGTGGACACAGACACCCGGAGAGAATCACTCGTATGTTATTTCAAATTTAATTTAATTTATTCAAAATTGTTTTGTCCAGAATATCTTTAGCGAATAGCATCGTATATGGTAGAGATGTGGTTTCTACTCATTAAACTAGTATTGTTGTTCAGAGAACGTCTCTGCGAAGATCACGTCGACCCTCGAATCGGCCTCTTCCAATTCTTCCTCTAGTGATGCAACGGTAGTGAATGCAGCTGCAGCAGCTGCTGCAACCAGTCAGAAGAGTCCCCATATCAAGAGGGCCAAGTGGCATCTCGGCATCCGATCTCAGTCCAGACCCGGTCAGTGAGCACTTTCGTCACATATTCAATTTCAATTTCTACCAACGTCCATGGGTCAAATAGGTCTTCGCGTGCGAAGATAGGCACTTCTGCACTTTTCATATAAACCGGATTAACGTAGCAGGACAGACACATGAAGGCCTCTGTCGACATCCCCCGCCCTATGCTAATTGCGAACTTGCGAAAAACCCATTTGACCTGTGCCAACGTCGTTTTATTTACTGGCAGAAATGTAGTTTCTACATGATTTGATGAATCATTTACGAATGAAACCGAGTGATTCAACGTTCCACTTTTCATTCGACTGATAAATGAATATATTGCAGAGGACATAATGTTCGAAGTGTTCCGTGCCATGAAGTCGCTCGACTTTGAGTGGAAGATCCTCAATCCTTACCACGTCATTGTGAGGAAACGACCGGACAATCCCGCATCCGAGCCGGCAAGTTGTTGATTTTTGAAAACATATTTTTACCGATTGAAATATGAGACGACAGTAAAAGGCATACAACTTTAAATCATACGTGAGCAGCACTTATCCGAGGCCTTTTGCAGCTAGCCCCCGATCGCTTACTGCGTTTGCACACAGTTCCCGAGCCGTACTTTTACAAAAAAAAACAATAAAATGAGCTCTACTTCTCACTATTTTTCTTTTGCACAGAGCCCCGAAAAATCCCAGCCCACATTCGCACAGTGCCCCTGCCCCCTGCTGCCCATGCGTGCTTTAAATATACTTCTAGATATTTGACTAAAGTTAAAATACATATTTATTTGATAGTTGGCGGCTTGAATATTCCCTCCCCTGAACTATTCCAGTAATTAAAATAGGAAGCACTAATATGTTGCGGAATTTTAATTTTGTATAACTCTTGTACAATTGCAGCCGAAGATGTCTCTCCAGTTGTATCAAGTGGACCAACGGTCGTATCTCCTCGACTTCAAGAGTCTCGTTGATGAAGATGGTCAGTGGCAACTCAAGTTTCTACGGTGCATGTAGAGAGTATCACTAGAATTTAAAATTGATTGGACGAGAACCATATTTCCCTAACCGGTTATATGCAACTAACTACAACTCTGAAAACTATTTTTCTATTCTAAAAAAATAAATTTTCGAAAAGATAGACCAAAAGATGTTTCTTGGAACATACACTGTCAACATTTTCCGATGTTGGTACACACCCTGTTGGTCTATATTCGATAGCGTCGTTTTGGAAGTGCCCCGAAAAAAAACAATAGACGAAGAAATTCCTCAATTATCACGTGGAAATTAGCTTGACCCGATACCGTTCGATTACCGGACGCTCTTTCCGGGGTGATCGCAGGCGATTTTGAAAATAATTTCCCAAGTTGTTGTTCCAACGTGGTCGAAATCTCTTTAGCAGGTGGATCATTCCCCTCCTCCATCTCCATAAAAATCACTAGGAAATCTATTTTGAAAATAACACTAACAAATGTGTGTGCATTTGCTTCAGAAAAAGAACAGCTTCTTCTTGATTTTATCCGAATTATAAAATCAAATGTTACTAATAGAGGATTTAAAAATCATTTTCGCATTTGACATTGCAACTCTTGCCAGTACCATCTCAATTTAATATCTTATCCATTCCAGCGGGTAGTGCCTCTTCCTCTCGTCATGCCTCAGTCTCGATGCCTTCCAAGCCCAATCTGAGAGGAAGTCGTTCGTCCTCCGTCCCCATGCCCATGGATGTAAGTAGCCATTCATTTGATTACACACTGATATCGAACCAAACTATTAGTTGGTTTTTCTAGACTGAACCAAACATAATGAGATGATAGATTGAATGAAACTAAGAAGAATATTGCACATACATCACGAATCAACCTTTTTTTCTATTCTGACGGGGACTAAATGGGTAGATCAAATGAGACGAATAATATTGACATCCTCATTCCGGTCGTCATACCTGATATGGTTTCGAACTTATTTAGCTTGTGGTACACTTGAAATAAGTATAGATATTGTAATCAAATTTATTGTCTCGTTAGCAGGTGGATCAGTCTCCTCCTCCCTCTCCATCGGGTGGCAAACTGTCTCAGACGATGCAATTCTTCGAGATGTGTGCCTCTCTCATCGGAACGCTCGCTCGTTGATTCGATCGATCGATATCCTCCCTGTCGATTACGGTATTCTGCCCCTCCCAGTTCTCTTTTCCCCTCAGGAATCATTCCTCTGATCGAATATTGATCCACAATACCGTAATGGTGTGGTACTCCTATCAGGACTACCGTACCTCCTCCTTCCTGTACCATCGTTAGCTCTTGAGTCTCTGAATTTTATCCCCATTCGGGTCGTCTTCCCCTATTCTACTTGACACTCTTCAGAAACTCTCTCGATCCCCTAGTGTACAATGCCCCCTTGCGTCTCTCTACGGTAGATTTTCCATATCGGCTTGATCGATTATTATTTGTTACTTTGATTAGATGAGATACGATAGATTACAACCATAATATTGCCTGTTAGACTGCTACTCTCCCTGTTTCTAAGCATCTTACCAAGTGAGTGTCTCTCCGATTGTAATAGATCTTCTGATCTATTACATTTATAAAATGATACGATCTTACCAAAAAAGTCAACATACGCACTTCCTTTGTTTACAAAATAGGCACGTTGTCGATCCTCTCTCCTTCGGTAAACACATGAAGTACCATTTTGACATTTTGTTTGATCGTATCATTTTACAAATCATCGTGATTCACAATTATAACCCGCTCGTTTGTTTTCGTTATCTAAAGTCTATACACTCTCCCCCCCCCTCTTCACTCTAATCGACACTTCGTAATATGCTCTCTACATGTTTTATAGTTGTAAATGTAGTTGTAGTAGTGAGGGCACACTCTTGTTGCCACACTAACTCCCCCTTCCTAGATTACTACCGTATCCCGCGTGGAGTACGGTAGGTCGAATGTACATACTCCGTCCCCCGCCCCCTCCCTCGAATTCGAGTGTTTTCACACGATTGGCTGCTCCTGTAAAGAATGGAAAAGAAAGAACTGGCTACTTGGAATGAATAAATGTAGATTCTTTTCCCAATTCAATATACACTGAACAAAACGCAATGCAGATATTGGAAAATCTCATCCTACGACCAGTGCGCGAAGTCAAGATCGTGGTCTCTCATTTCGCACTCTAGTAATGGGAATCCCAAAATGTCTCTTCGAGATATAAAAAAGAGCAATGTCGTAAAGCTCGGGACACACTTGTCACATCATTATGGTTGTAAATATCATCGGAAGGATGAAGGAAGGAAGTTGTAAAGTGGATAGGGAGTGGTAAGTGGTAGACAGAAGACATAAGACGAGTTTCCGACAGAATTTCGCACCCGCTGGTGGGGGCAATTATTGTTTTATTATTATTGTGATGGCTGACTCCGCCCACTCGACCTATCACATCGATAGGACAGAGATGTTATCAGTCATCGCCTATCTTTCTTTCGCGTGGGACAACGTTGCGTCATTTGATCTGTGTTACCACTTTGCATTTTTTTCTAGTTCCTATACTTTTTTTTCGATATCTGTGACTCTGGCCCATTCCTCATCTCCTCAGCCTCCTACTCCACATGATTCCAAACCTCTAGAAAGAGGTCAGGGCGAGAGAGTGTGCAAAAGTACGAGAGTCTCTCTCTTTTTTACACGCTCTCTCACTCGAAACCCCTTTCTGGTTGTCTGGCCTGGGTCTCCTCCCCTCTCCCCTTCTCATTCTTCTGCTTTCTGTGCCCTCCACACCATCCGAATGAGTGATGAAGAGACAAAGTTAGAGAAAAAGGGAATCAATGAGAGAGTGCGCGAAATGAGAGAGTCAGACAACGAGAGATCTTCTTGGCATGGCGCCAACTCGATGCTGTGCCCTCTAGCTGACCTCTCCCCTAATCCTCCCAGTCAAACACTCGGAGATATCAGTTAGCGATCGTGAGGCCATTGACAACAATGAGAAACAACCACGGGAACCACTTCAGACGGGCGAAACGAGAGGCAACAACAATCGATTCGAGAGGAGTTACAGTAGGACAAGAACAATCCAAACGAGGCCAAATACTCTCAGGTAAAAGTCACTAGAATCAGCACAACGAGTGAGCATGCTCACTTGGTGTCCTGGTCGACTTTTTTCTGAGTGTAGGACGAAAATCGGCATTCCCTCCCCCCCCTTGAAACCCATCGGCTTCCCAACTGTCAGTCCTGGCCGGAACCCTCAAATTTCCCATTTCGCATTTTCTATTCCCTTATTTCATCGGTGTCCCTTGCTCAGATGCCGGGCCCTTTCAGTCGTCTACCGGTTTCCCACTACCAAAGACCTTTAATAGTCGCGCAAATCTTTGTTTTCTCAAATCCCGAAAGAGTCGGTGGTTTTTGACTCTCCCTAATGGGATCGGAATACCCAGTGTCTCTCTCCTCGAAGCTGGGAATAACTCGCCATTTCCTGTCGGCGTGCTTTGCTGGGTGGTTGGTTCTCACCTTTGGAGTGAGGGGGTGGCGAGAGTGGGTCTGACCCTCTCAATTCTGCATGCTCTCTCGCGTCGTCTGATAGATGAGAGAGCAGGTAGAATGAGGAGAGTGTGGTCACTACTGAGGTGGTGGGGAGAGTGGGTGGTGGGTAGGCAGAGAAAGAGTTAACCCGCGGGGAAATACCACTACCAAAAGGGCGATCCATAAGGGGTTCTACGTATATAAGCACTGGGGCAACCACTCGAGTCATCAGTCCTCTCGGTGATAGGACGTTTTGGAACTACCATTTAGGAACCCTCTTCCTGGTGTTACAGGATCTCTTTGGTATACTTTTCCGAACATTTGGAAACCTTTTTTTATTCTGGTTACTAAAAAAAAGTTCCTCAGTCCTCAGTCAGTCTTACTCTCTTATCAATACTTTCTATCACAGTCCTTCCCTTGGTCTCTCTTTTATTATCTTCTTCTCCTCCGCTCATAAAATCATTCCCTCTCTTCTCTCCTCTCTCGGTATCTCTTTGTACCCCATCTGAGGGAATCTCTTTATTACCCAGTCTCAGTCCAACCTTTCCTACCGTTTA
Organism: Pristionchus fissidentatus; assembly: GCA_036245785.1. Lineage (NCBI taxonomy): Eukaryota > Metazoa > Nematoda > Chromadorea > Rhabditida > Neodiplogasteridae > Pristionchus > Pristionchus fissidentatus. Next base: position 11,017,021 of record BTSY01000006.1, read on the forward strand.
TTCCTGTTTTTTCGCCCCTCCAAGCGTGTTTGGGCCATTTTCGACTTGAAATCCCCATTTTTCTATTCGTTTCCGGTCCAAATTTGTCTCCTCTCTCTACTTTCCCAATATGTTTCACCCCTCCGCTTCTCCTTCCATTATTCTTCTTTTACTGTCCTTTCCTCTCCTCATTCAGCCCCACATATCATTCATTCGCGCCACTCCTCTGATTCAGCGCATGCCTCGGGAGGGGACGGTGGGGACAGAGGGGGGGGGGGGGGGGGAGGGTACCCTACCCCCTACAGTCTCCGCCCCCTCCACTCTCTCTCTCTCTCTCTCTCTCTCTCTCTCCCTCTCTCTCTCTCCATCCCAATCACTTTCCTCCTTGCAGGAATGAGGATACACCATCTCCTGCTAATCAGTCTATCAGCGTTATCAGCAGTACAAGCATGCAGACCGACGGGTGAGTTGCCTTTCTGACCTACCGAACTACAGTATCTCTTTCACTCCCATTTCGTGTGTCGGCACATGCAAAAACCCCTTCTCCCCCATTCATCCGGGCCCCTCATTGAACCTGTCTGCTCTTTCTTTCGTCCGCTTTTTATGCGTTGCCTAATGACGCGGGGAGTAATTACTACCGTATTCCGTTGCTACCGTACCCGTAACTAATGGATAATTGTCTAGATTGCGGTTCAAATCGATCCGGTTGCTGTGGAAATTCGAGTGAGTGGAAAGCGACAACAAAAAGGGCGTATGAAGGAAAAATACACGAGAAAGCGGAGAAATTGAGAGGGTCCATCAAGATTTCCATTGAGACTTTCAAAAGTGAGTTATTTTTTGTACTTTGTAGTCCAGTCAAACATCCAGAAAGGGGTCTGAAACGAGAATTTCACACACTTCCTCACACCTGACTCCATTCTGGAGGGTGTGGAATCATGTCGGTTTATGTCCCTTCTATATTCTGTTCTGGTTCGAGCTGTCAATCAAGGCTTATCTTATATTAGATACTAGTGAGAGACTCTCGCTCCCTGTTCAAAGACACACCGATGAACAGGTAGAAGAGAGAGAGAGAGAGAGAGAGAGAGAGAGAGAGAGGGAGAGAGAGAGGGAGAGAGAGAGAAGAGAGAAAGAGATTGATTGCTAGATTCCCAATCTGAGCAGATATTATCTGAGGATATCTAGTAGTCCCATGCTTCATCCCTAGGGATTAGGGTAAGAGGTCACAGGTGGTTTCCATCAAGTGCCCTCTCTCTCTCTGATCTCTCTCCCTCTAATCAATCAATAATTGTCAGATCATCTCTCCTCTTCTATCGTCCGCTCTCACCGACATCTCGACTCCCTCTTCTCCACTACTTATGGCACCTTCTATGAGAAACACACCAAGGTATTCCATCTCTCTCTCTCTCTCTCTCTCTCTCTCTCTCTTTTCGTTCTCTCTCTCACACATATCTCTCTTTTGTCTCTCCTCTTAAAGGCCACACCGTTTTTGCCCTCTTTCTCTTCTCCCGCCGGCTCCCATATGCCCAGGCAAATTGACTCATCCATCTCTCTTCCTGGGCGGAAAACGATCAGGAATCAATCGATAATCAGTAAAATCAATCGATAATTGTAGATCTTCTCTGATCTCTTCTCCGACCTCCGCAGTGAATCTCTCAACGAGGAATCTAACATCGCCGATGTCGTCATTCCCTTCTATCGTAGACTCTTTCGAGTCGTCTTCTCCCTATTCAATCCGATGGTAAGTGAGTTACGGTAGGTATCAATCGGCAACTGACTATTATCAGTGCATTACGGTAGGCCGTATCTTTATTGATCTGACCTCACTTTCTTCGTCTCGATACGCTCTGAATCCATAAGAGCAAACCTGCAATTAGTACTCAGTTATTCATTGGGTCGGAACGCGTGTCAAAGGTGTGATTAGACCTAGACTCTCCCCCTGGTCTGCCCCCGATCTCCCTCTCTCTCCACCCAATCAGCAACAACCAATTAGCCAACTTTACTCACACCTCGCCGAGAGTAGGTGTCAAGTAGTATTGCATTGTGATGATGAAACACGACTGTATGGCGCTGAGCTTCGTTGACACTAGTACTATTAAAACACCTATAGTTCTATGTAAACAATTAATTTAAATAGTTACCTAATGATGACGCAATCGCAGCAATTCGTTGGCGTCGAAGAGGCGGAATGCATGGGATTGGCTATGGACGAACTGGCGCCGTTTGGAGATATTCCCAAGCGATCGATTGTCCATTTGGAGAGAACGCTCCAGGTACGGTAGTGGTCTATCGATAACTGATGATTACGTTAGTCAATCGGCAATTGACGAGTACGGTATTTGATCTATTGCAGGGATGGCGTCAGCTCATTCTCGCACTGCAGACTACGCATGAATCGCTGGACAAACTGACTAATGTGAGTTTATTACGGTATAAGGGGCGATCGATAACTGATGATTACGGTAAGAGTGAATTGGGAGAAGTCGATAAATAAATCGATAATTCAGGCGACCCTCTCTCCGACGTGCATCGATGCGCTGACGAAGATGACTGTGTGTCCGTCTTGCGCAGAGGAGACCCCAATGAAGGTAGAGAGATCAAAGATCAACTATTGATTTTACATTATTTGGATTTAGACAATACTATATACTATGATGGTGGTGAATGCTTAGATCAATAGATGTAGGAATTGGAAAAAAGCATGATCAGCCGTGTTTATCTAAAGATGTTTATATATCTCTTCTCTTCTCCATTTCAGCCCTGTCGTTCAACCTGCGAGTCAACTCTCTCCGCGTGTCTCTCCCAATGGGAATCACTCGATGGTCAATGGAATACACTCATTGGTAAGTATTAACTCTAAAGTTTTTGGCACCGTGCCAATACTGTCTGATCCTCTCGTTTCGCGCGTTCTCTCTCTCTTTCTCTAACCTGTTCCTCCCATTTTGGACGCCGCGCCTGTCTCATCTGTTCCATCTGCCCTCATTTGTCTCTTCCTCCTCTTAATCTCAGCTTCATCTCTCGTTCCTTCACCTGCTCTCTCTCTCTCTCTCTCTCTCTCTCTCTCTCTCTCTCTGTCTCTCTCTCTCTCTCTCCCTCCACCTCTTTCATCTTCCGCCTCTTCTCTCCATCCCGTAATATTTGTCCTCCCGTGCCCTAAAAACGTCTGTGCCTATAGTAAATATACATACACAAGCCGCACGCGGTAGCTGACAGGGTCACTTATCGCATGCAATCGAGACCCCCTATTGGAATATGAGCCGATCCCTCCTTTGATCGATTCTCGATCTATCATCATTCCACACGCCGCAAAACCCAACAAAAAGGGGTCTGACGTTTGTAATAGCTCTCTCACTTTTCACGCTCTCTCGCCCTGACTCATTTCTGTAGATTATATGATCTCCTTGAATTCAATATCGATCGATATTCAATCATCTCTTACTGATCTATCCTTCTATACTCTAATCCCCTATGTCTCATGGGGATAGGCGCGTCCAATAATCTCACATTTGCGTCTATTCTCAGTGGGAGACTGAAAGGTGCACGGGAGAGAGAGAGAGAGAGAGAGAGAGAGAGAGAGACCGATCCCAAACGGTCTGGTATAGTGAGTCCCGTGTGTTGGAGTAGTGTGTAAAGGGACACCGCTCTGGGAGCTCCCCATCCGGTGCCCATTACGTCATGGTAAAGGAGAACTAAAATCGATAATCAATTAATAACTAATCGATAAGTGGCCAATAACTAATCGATAATTGCAGGTTGGCTTCGTCGCTTGTCTCTCCGTCTCAAGGAAGCCTACTCACTCTCGGCCACCCTCGATGCCCTCCCAGCAATGATCTCAGAAGCAATCATGGCCTTCCAAGAGAGGGGAGAAGCAGTGTCGAATAAGGTTCGTGACCTACCGAACTACCGTAACCGCGCCCCTTCTGTCCCCCGCTGTATATCACTCTGTCTGTCTTGGAATCAGTGGGGCGCGAATAATCCCATCCCCCTTCTCTTCCCCTCTTTAGATTTCCTCACTGTCTCCAGGTGGCAAGACGCCTGCCCCAATTAGTTCTCCCCGATACCTAAAAGGAGGTATTCAAATGTCCAGGAACCATTTTTTTTTCTTTCGGAAAGAGAGCTTAGGGGATCTCAGTTGCAGAATGGCGTAGAATAGATTATCATTCCTCCTAGTACCCTCAAACCTCCAATCATTAGACCTCTAACTGTCTCTCTCTCTCTCTCGTATCAATAGTGTTGGCGCATTGCGCAACTCTCCCGTGTAGATGCCTATCACTGAGGGATCAGTCCGTGATCGATTACCGTAATCAGTCTACTGTAATCAGTCAATGATCGATTGGATTGCAGGTTGCTGCCAAGTGTTTCATGACGGAGGATCGAATGAGGAGGATGTTGAGAGGAACGAGAGGGAAAAGATCGATAATTGAGAAAAGATCGATAATCGAGGAGGGCCGACGACTCTCACTCCGACAAATTACTGTAGAAGCAGAAAGTCATCAGCGGGCGACGATTAGAATGGTCGAACAACTCTTTGAAAAGGTTAGCAACCGTTATAGATCGATAATCCGAGAAACATACGGTGGTTAGCAGATCAATAATCAATAACTGATTTTGCAGCTCGGCTCGATGCGTGGATTCTTCTCCACTCTCCACAAGGACATTTGTGCAATGGACAAAATGTCGGCCGATCATGGTGAGTACTCAAAATTGATTTTCTTTTGAATTTCTGATCAACATTTGTTTAAATCGTTACGCCAATAGTTACTGATTGCTATTATGCAGTATCTCATGTGCAACATAACTCGTGAAATACATTATTATTAATATTATTATTATAGGCGACAAATGCTGGGACAACTTCGGCCTCCCCCTCCTTCCCTCTCCCTCTCCCTCTCCTCCCTCTTCCCATCACTCCTTTGTCCACTCGGGAGTTCGCTTCGGTCTTCTCTCCTTCCGCATCGCCACTTTCATCTACGGCAAGAACTACACCGGATACCAATTGGAGGGCAGTGGAAGTGTCATCGACGACGAGGACTATGTACGTTGACCTACTTTTCACGAAAAATCTTTTTTTTTCAAGACAAATCATGAATCTGATCGGTGGAATTACCGTACTTTTCAAGCAAAATCATGAATCTGATCGGTCGAATTACCGTACTTTTCAAGCAAAATCATGAATCTGATCGGTCGAATTACCGTACTTTTCAAGCAAAATCATGAATCTGATCGGTCGAATTACCGTACTTTTCAAGCAAAATCATGAATCTGTCCCGGCGAAATACCGTATACCCCAAGAACAATTCTCATAGTGCTCTTTGCAGTGGGAGTCATCGGGCGACGACATTTCGATCCTGCAGCTGCCCAAAGCCTCGCAGCCCGACACCCGAGTGTACCCGCCGTCTGCAGCATCTGCAGCACCTGCAGCATCCTCCCCACTATCCTCCCTCTCACTACTCGTACTCTTGTTGACCTTCCTCCTACGGTAGACATTGTACAGTACACCCAGTAGGATAGGTAGAGCAACAGGATACAGTAGTGTGTAGTAGGACACAATAGTCGTTGTCGCAGTCTAGTCATACATATCGATCGATTGTCGGGTAGATCAATCTCTCTTTCTCATAATTACGAGTATTTCATTGTATTCAGACGGGTAGTCATAATCATCTCACAGTTTATCTGTACATAGACCTCTCGATCTTGCCAAACGGCAACTTATTGCTAAAGTTTCAAAGAAACGCCTAATAAAATATAATTAAATTTGAATTATGTCTAATATGGAATAAGGACACGGAATAAGATGGGACTATCACAATTGAGATCTCGAATACACTTGGAAAGACACACTTTTTTTGTTGGTTCGGGGCAATTTGTTGCATACCCTGTGAACAGATTTGATCTAGCGAACGACGCATTTGACAGGGCAAAAAATCTCTGATAGGACACGTTTTCGTCTACAACCGGAGTGATACGGTGTTCTGGCGAGTCTACGAAAATTGAGTCAAAAAAATAGAGAATGCGAAAATAGAATGTAAATTTAATTTATGTATTTTGCCAGAACGCCGGTATCTTCAATTCTACCTCAATTATCGATCGATTCTAGCTCCACGCCAGTTTCTGTCCCTTGTCGGCGAAAATTCCGACTAATTTCTTGCCGATTTCAGCGGGAAAAGGCACGACGATCGTGTGGTTTTGGGAGCTTGAAATGCGAGAGAGAGTTTGGAGATATCGGAGATGGACCGAGTGACGATTGGAACAGAGAATATCCGCCGCCTCGCGGAGGTTCCTGGAAAGAATATTGATTAGATAATCGACCCATACATTACGATGTGCTCTTTTTATAATTCTGCACACCCTGTAAAAGAGCCGGAGCAGGACCATTTTTTCTTTACTTTATGGGAATGGATAAAATTAGAGTGATTGCACATGTTGTTCCGTAATGTTTGGAAACGTATCTAAAAGAAATCGTGGGAATTTTCTCTCTCGAATGATTCCAAAACGATAGATTTGTTAAAATAGCGTGATGTTAACTAGTTAGTAAGTTGATCATCTGCTCACTTGCTAGTCTGTTTCTCTTCATCATGGTGGCATAACTAAATAAATAAATAAAATTAATAATCAATAAAAAGACTACCGTACTTGCTAGCCTGTTTCTCTCCATCGGCCGCAATCACTCTCGCTCGGGCGTCTCTTGCTGCTTCAGCCTCAGCTGCCATTGACTTGAGAAGCATATTGGGAAGACGAATGTCCTTGATCTCCACTCGTTCTACCTGAAATGGAAAATAATTGAGCGCTTTCAAATCCGGAAAGTCAAAATTAGCTTTTCGAGCAAAACAAGAGATGGCGAAAAAGACGGAGACATTTCGTTCAGTTTCAGCTGCACACGATTTGTCCACTCTTCAAAGGTTGCAATTCAATACAGGAAGCAAAATTGGAAGAAAACATCTTTGAAACCGCGATAAAAATGCCATTTTTTTATTGTTTGGTTTGTTTTTGGTCTGGCAATACAATAAATGTCGAATGTGATTGAGAGAAAATATAATTGACTGCCTTGACTCCCCACGGATCAGTGCCTTCGTCCAGAACTTTTTCGGTTATCTGAAATGGAAATTATTTCGTTTTTCTTTAAAAAAATATATAAATTCGGACTATGAAATCTCCATTTCAATCCCATTTCCCCCATTCTTCTTCCCTCCATCCTTCACTCCACTTCATCTCCCGTGTTTCTTTTCACTCTCCTTCTCAACAACTGTCATCGTCCATCTCTCAATATCCTCCTTTGATCTCTCTCTCTCTCTCTCTCTCTCTCTCTCTCTCTCTCTATCTCTCTCTCCACCAGACAACCACTCCTCCCTTCCACTCTCAGAAGCGACTAACAAGATTGAGAAAAGGACTGCATTGCCACTTGAAAGATGAGAGGTGTGGGTGGTGGAGGAACGCTCTTACAATTTGCTTCAAAACGGCCCCAATTTGTCTGATCCTCTCGATCCACACACTCTCTCGCCCTTCTCTAACCTTCTCCATTCGTTCATAAGAAGTAATATCTCACGGAAGCGATGGCATCTCTCTCAGACAGCATTTCCGACAGTGTTTTCGTGCCGAGAACGTTGCGGAGAGTTGTCTGGGCAAGGAGTCTGAGAGCAAATCATTGATTATTACGTTGTTTACCATCTAGAATTCATATTATTTCTTAGAGAAAAGCTTTTTTAAAGACATTCGTGTGTAATAATTTTTTTAGAGTTCAAAATCCGAGATGGACAGACTTTAAAGCTCTGAAAGTGTAGAGATAAGTCTGGAAATTACTTCTAGTCTAATCTAGAGAAGTAAGAGAACTTATTTTGCGTGAAATAAATCAGATAAAAATCTTTTACAAATTGACAAAAAAGCAAAGCCGTAGACTTATTATTCGTCCTGTGAGATGTTGGAAAAATAGGGAAATTCTCACTTGGTGGAGAACTGAGCATCATTGACATTAGTGACAGATATGATGGGATTGTTGATACGGAAGAAGATTACCGCCTGGAATCAATCGATATTCGTCATACTACGGTATTTACCGTATACCTCGACGGATACGGTAACCGAGTCCCTGGATAGAATCTCCTGAGCAGGGACGTCAAATGAGAGTACACGTAGATCGACCTGAAAGGAGGGATTGAGGGGGGAGGAAATTCCTTCTGTTTCACATTTCATGCATGAATGCATTGAAATACTATACTCGAATTTCACGGAAGAAGTCACTTCCTCACTTGTTCCGTCAAATCCACGCAAAATACGGAAAATTGAAGTCTCACTGAATAAAAAGAGTTAAATTCTGTTATTGTCCATTCTTTTCCGTGTCTTTCTTTTAAGTTTCGTTTGTATCTCGTTATTATCTTCGCGTTTGAGATTTAGTGCGCGAAATGGGGGAACAATCAGACGTCGTGAGCTATCTTTCCAACCGGGGGCAAAGAGTTCCCAGGGGATCGAAATGAGGAGGGCAAATTGATGAATGGAGTGAGATGAGAGAGAGAGAGAGAGAGAGAGAGAGAAGGAAAAGAAGGAAGATGGGGAACCTTATGGATGCAAGAATAGAGAAGATGGAACATGATTTAGGGCAGGCATCACTGTTTTCGCGTTGAGCATGGTTCAATCTGTTCTCGTTGAGATATTGGGTGGCACATGGTTCCAAACATCTAGAAAGGGGTCAGAAAGTGTGTGAAAGAGAGAGTTCCTCTCATTTGTATGCGCTTCAATCTCTCTAAAATGCAATTTTGCAAGTCTCAACACCATTTATAATTACCGGGTTGCGGAATTATGTGAGGGGACATAAAACTGAGGAAAATACCGGAAACCTACAATTTTGTAAGTGTCGAGACACGGCATGACAAGAAATAGCCCGGGTCCCTTCGTTCCCATTGGAGACCGCGTTCGATGGAGACGTCCCAGACGGAACATTACCGCTCGCTCGTATTCCCTGATATTGATTTATTGATTTTTTTTTGTTGAAAATAATACTTTTAACTTCTTCTAAGGTGGAATGGAAATTTTGTTTTACAAAGAAATGAATGAAAAACAATTAAAAAACGACGAACTTGCAGATTTTAATGCCGAACATCAATGACCAAGGGAAGAAAATGACTGTGAAAAGGATGGAGCAGAAGAACATTATGTGAGAGATGAAGGGAGACGGCTCCTAAATTAGGTTGAGATGAGGGGTCAAGGCGAGAGAGTGTGCAAAAGTGAGAGAGTCCCTCTTAATTTTGCCCAGTCTCTCACCCTAAACCATTTCTGCTGTGTTTGCCGGCAGGATAATAAATGATGTGGGAAAGATCAAAGATCAACACTTCTCACCCTCTCGTCTCTCAGCATGTGTCGAGTGCGAATGAGCCAGCTCTGAGACCGCGCCCGCATCGGAATCTTCTCGATAACATCCTGAAATAATAAAAATGAAAAAAATAATAAAAAAATACGGATATTTTAAAAATATTTGGGAATACACGTATCCTCGCCTACGCCAGTTGGTAACATCCTTAAATAAATAAAATAAAAATATGTTAAAGTCATTTGGAAATGCACGTATTTCCTCCGCCTACGCTACTATTCCCACGGCTATTTTCGCAAGCGAAAGACGAGACCCGAAATGCGGCGAATCGAGACAGTTTCTCAATGGAAGCGGATGATGAGGGCGAGTCGAGAGACGACGGGAAGGTGACTGTAGATGGACGATGCATCGAGGACTGACTCCAATCGAGGACTGACTTTAATCCTCCTCCCCTCCCTCTTCCAAGCACTTCTTCGGTAGTGCTTCACACGATACTCGATTATTCTCTTGAATCAGCGGGACGCGGAAATTCCCTTCGCTTGTAGAAAAAAAAAGAGATTCTCCCAGGGATTTACGCAGATTGCGAAAAAAATTGTGAGAGCACTATTTCTTCATTTCGCAGAATCTCCGGTCGGTGGACGAGAGAGCGTGCGAAACGAAGAGAACGTGGTCTCACATTTTTTTTAAGGGGCGAGGAATGGGAGATGAGATGGGGGTCATTCGGACTAGACAATGCAAGAGTGAGGACGTTCTGCAAACTCAATGAAGATACTTCCGCCTAGATTCTTTCTTTCTTAGGTAGAGCTCCCAGAGCACGTCATTTTCACAACACGGTCAACCCTCCGGAAATTTTCTCAAATTAATGAGCTCCAGAATAGAAACGACGAAATTTTAGCGTCCACACCTTTATAGTGAGAGAGCGTGTCAGATCGAAAGGAACTCTCTCTCCCCTAACCCCTTTCTGGAGGTGGTTGGGAATGACTCACCCTCTCATGGGGCGGTCGTTCGAAGTCGATAATCCTCGAGTCGAATATGGTTGGTACTCTCAATCGGTGGGGGTCTACTGGGGGAGTGAGGGTTTTATCGGAAGAAGATGATTTGAGGGAATCCCCATCTACCGAAGTCGCATTTGTATTCTCCGACTGGAGAGTGTGAGTACGACGCATTAGACGCTGTCGGCGATCGGCTGTTGAGAGTTGAGAAATGGTTGAGGATTTGGGGGAAGCCATTAGGGTACGGTAGTGCGGTGGGTCACACAATCGATCGGGGGATACGGTAGACTTGAGATACGGTAGACAGGTAGGTCACGATCAGTCGGGTAGGTCAGACGGGATCGGATGGGCTGTGTCTCAACCACTGCTCATTACATCGATATGTGTGAGAGGAGTGGGGGAAGAATGAGGGGAGGAAGGGGAGAGAGAGAGAGCGAGAGAGAGAGAGAGAGAGAGAGAGAGAAAAGAAGAGAGAAAAGAGAGTCCATCCATCTATCTCAGCTCGCTTTTGTTACTAGGGTTCATCTTTTTTCTCCCCTTTGGTGTTTCTTTTTTGTTCGTATCCACTGAATTTTCCACACCATTCTGTGCTGGGAAATGAGAGGGAAGAGGAAAAGAGAAGGGAACTAATACAAAATGCATTTGGGAAACAATGAGATGTGTTTCATCCAATGGAGAAGAGGACTCTCTGTTCAGTGTGGTGATGAGATAGAAAACGATTTAACAAATAAACATTATTGTAACAAATAAATTTAAAAGGAAAATTAATAGATCACAGAGTGTCGGTATTTAATTGTTTGAAATAGAAAAAAGTAAAAATTCAAGCGATCGTTCATCAATGAAAATAAAGAATATTACAAGCTGATGAAAGGTATTTAACATACATTGGCATAATTTATCTCATTTCAGCCACCATTTTCAGATACATGATCAGTGAATAGTGAATTATTACAACTTATTTGCTTAATTAGTAAATAAAGAAATAAACAAATATACCTGCAATTCCTGACTTTTCTCACTGCTCGTTTGGTGTTGCATGGATGAGTGAGATGAGTGATGGGCTTCCCTCTTGCTCAGTCCTCGGGTGTACTGCATTCTCTCTCTCTCTCTCTCTCTCTCTCTCTGTCTCTCTCTCTCTCTCTCTGTCTCTCTCTCTCAATCGATTCCCTGATCACCGTAATCCGACACTCGCGACGGGACTCAGGCCTCAGGCTCAACTGGAGGGTAGAAGATGGAAGGAGGAGGAGGAGAGAGAGAGATAAGACTTCTCGGAGGTCGGTCGTCGGAAATGGGATAGCGACAATGGAGAAAAGGACAGCAATGGATACTCCCCCCCCACTTTGAGACTGCACCTGGGAGAGAGAGAGAGAGAGAATGGAAGGAAGCATAGAATGCATTCGAGCATGATAAAATCGACCATCTATACATTCCAGTAGGGCAGAGAGGACATCGCCATGGGAATGCTGCTCCAGAAAGGGGCCGCGATGATAGAGTGTGTAAAAGTGAGAGGGCATGACCCGTTTCCGGGTGATTGCAATCACTGGTGGAGGAATGACGGACAACTATTGTTGAGTGGAATATGTTGAACACGTGGAGCATTTCATCATTGAGAAAGACGAGCGACAAATACCCGGATATCATTTTTTTCATTGAAGGGTTTGTAGGAAAACGTTTCCGGAAATTCTGGAAAACGATAAAAAAAATATCTTTGATTCAAATTCCGTTATAACATGTTTAGCCATCTCTTAGAGATGATGTGCTCATTATCTAAATGTGGGTAATCAATACTATTCTAGTCTCATTTAACTTTTTTTTCTCGGAAGATCCAGGAAGGAAACGGAAAACCGGCAAATTTAACAAATTCTTGGAACGGAAGGAGTTAATTATTTATCTACATGAATCTAACAAATAGAGAATATTTCAACTCCACGATTTCTCAAGTTGATTGAAATATTCCCTCGTTGTTTCTTCCACGTCTCGTTGTCGCTCCAACGAGGCTGACTCCTAAAATTTTTATTTTTTAAATTTTGTTTAAATACGAATTTTAATTTATAAATAAATTTGATCAAACATTGAGAATTTTTCACATAATCCACTCACTTTGTCCTCCTTTGGTTCCCATCTTCGCAGTATTTTGAATCGGGAAATGTGTTGGAGGAACACTTTATCCGCCCGCACAGACAGCATCATGTAGGTGATACCGTATCTGTAAAGTTTGTTTATTCGAATAGATCCACCGAAACTAATTTACAAAACTATCAAATATTTGATGATACTCAGTCATTCTCGTCATTGTATAGAATTGTTGTTTATGTGAACTCGAATGAAGATGGGCTGTCTACCCGAAACGTCTCATCGAATAAAGTAAACACTCAATAATCATGGTCTCTCTACTCGTCCATACACAAATTGTTCAATAATAGCAAAAGAGATGAATAAACAATTTGTGAAAACTTGCATGGAGCACCAAGTGTCGAGGAAAGTTCCCACTAGATTTCGTTGAATCAGTGAAGAATCGAGTAATTGGAAGGAAATGAGAAAAAGTGAAGCGACTCCATTGAAGAATACGGTCGAGATCGTCATCGCTTGCATTATCTGAATAATTTCAGTAATGCCATTACGTAGATTCATTATGAAAGAAAAATTTACAATTAGCAAAACATTCGTGTATTTCACGGCTTCCAGGGCAACATGTTAGGGTGCTATTTTCGCACTCGCTAACTGTCTGTTTCAATTTGCATAGACTCGCCCGAATGTCGTGCCATATTTTTTCTCACATTAAGTATCCGAATGTTGGCCTGTATTTGAAATGCCTTAGTGAGACAATATTGACTGGAAGTCCACCGACGAAGAGATTTGAGAGTACTCTCGTTGAGATATCGAGTGTAGAGCAACATCTGAACTCATTCAGACATAATTATTATATTCTTCCTATAAATAAAATGCTAGATGTCATTAAAAATCTTTCCTATCGTTTTGGAAGGTATTTTTTTGAAAATCGTTCGTTTTGTAGATCTTTTTTTAAATTTTAACATTTTAAAGGGTATTTTAAAATCGTTATTTTTTAAAATCTTTCATATCATTTTGGAGGGTAGTATTTTAAAGTAGGAGAAAGTTCTCACCAAAATGCTGACAGTCTGTGTGCAACCCGTGAGAAGAATGAATTGGAGAGGTCCGATTACTCCTCAATTTAAAATTGGTTATTTCCTTCATTAAAAATTAGAAGACCTCGCGAATATAAGATATGTTTTTCATTATTATTTTTCAAACCCTCTTATAAATTGTATTCTCGTAACACACAAATAAATGTACTCCGCCTCCACCCCGCAATTGGAAAACATGTGTGATGTTTACTCAAAAAGGTTCGACGAGCATTCCTATCGATTAAAAAATATTTTTCTTTAAAAAATTTTCCAAATTTTAAATTACGGGCGAGGCCGATTTTTCTCCCCTCAATGACTCCAATCACGAAATCCATGAAACCTCAAATTTTCAGTCCCTAGGAGCAAGAGTTCCAACGGACAGCAGCGCCATTTGCTTTTCCAATTGCACGAAGGGGGAAATACATTTATCTACGCGTTATGTGAATGTAAATTATTAATTAAAACCATGAATGTTTCGATTTTTCACCTGTCCCAGCCATTTTTTTGGTGCTAACGCAAACAGCGTCATCTAATAAAGCATGTATAACGTATATTGTGTTTTCTATTAATATTTCTCCAACACTCTTTTCCCACCCTAATGGTCCCCTGCTTGTCACCCCACATCAAAGGGGTTTCCCAGTAGGGGGAATTGTAAACCAGAGAACTCACTGTATAAACATCCGAGAGAGATTGCAATAGACGGCATGTATATGAGAAAATATATGAAACCGAGTACGAGAAGAGTTGCATCGGATGCACTCTCGTACCACTCCCAGTAGATTGTGGCCACTAATCGATCGGCGCAACCAGCGAACACACTAAATATAAATGTTAGCCATCACGGGTAATACAATGTTCAGAAACATGGACTAACTAGCGAGCTAACGACAGTATCGACAAAATTGGCGGAGACTGCTGAGTTTTGGAATCGCATAATAGCAGGGATGAGGGAAAAGAAAACAATGTTGATCGTTGAATCTTATAGCGGTGAACATAAGTCGTTCATGAACTCTTTGATTCATGAGTCTAGAAAACTTCCACAACAGGCCTCTCCCTTTTGCGCACTCTCAAGCTCTTTCGGAAAACAGCTTATTTTTTCTCCACAGACACTCGTAAATTGTCTCACATTAGTGTACACAAGACGAAGTAAGATTCCCTGTAGAGTTGAGAAGCGATGAGAATGACGTCAGAGTCTGAGAGAACGAGTAATGGTCTGCCCCTCTTAATTCTACATGCTCTCTTGCTCTGTCTGATCGATGCTCTCCTCATTCTACATACTCTCTGTATGTATGTAGAATGAGGAGAGTCTGAGAGAACTTATTTGTTCAATTTTGTAGTCATTAATCCGGGAATGACATTGAACGACTTTCTGAAAACTAGAACTTCCCACAATAAATGTGTCACTTCAACCACATCAACAATAATAAATTGCACTATATATTATTAGGGACGCGTCAAATATAGTTAGAAAAATAGAATAAATTGTGGGATACACATTTTGAATACTGTGGTTTCCTGTGAAAAATAAGATAGTGGTAATGACGTTGTTATTTAATAATAGTTATTTTAAATATGAAATTGTACCGTAAATGGGTGTTCCCATGTATTGATAATAGAGAAGAACGAATCGAGAGAAGATGGCTATATCGTTCCCGATCATCGTAATGCACTGCAAATATATTTTGTTAATGTATGGAAAGTGGGAAACAAGTTTTTTACAAAGTTTCACAACTTTTTTCCTAGTAAAGCTACAATCTGCAAACTTCCAAACTACAATATGGGAATGTTAACACCCGATTGGAAGAGCAAAAATCTACTTTTTCTCCTAAATTTCCTTAAATTCTCACGAAAAATAGTCGGAAATTTCGATGAAGAAGAGTGGTTGAGTAGACTGCAGAGATGACGAGAGGAGAGAAGAAGAGGAAGAGCAGATGGAATAGAATCTAAACATTTTTTTAATAAAAAAATAACATATTTAAAACTTTATGAAATTAGTTATTCACGCACAGCTCGGTCAAACCTACAGAGGAGTCAGGAGTAATATAGAGTATGCTACAGGGAGAGGGACTCTCTCACTTTCGCACGTTATCTCACTCATGGCCCATTTTGGAGCTTTGGAATTATGTGTTGAGCCAACGACAAATCTTGGTCCCCACTAGAGATGACCATTTGAAAAGTAGGAAAAAACAAGGCGTTTTGACACAGTTTTGGATCACTTCTATATTTAATTGTTCATCTTCCCATGTCTTCGAACAAAGGAAGTGTCGAATTGTCAACACTCTTCTCCACTTTCGAAACTCGCCTCTAAAACGTAGAAAGAGTAGAAAAGTAGGGGAAATTGCTCGGCGATCGAAGCATTTGCGTAGAATCTGAACGCGAAACGAGTGTCGGTTTCCATCTGGAAAAAAACATTTGTTAATAATGATTATAATTTATCTATGCCCGAAATGTATCCGGATTTGAAATTTGACAAGATATATCTTTAAAAACGGTTTTTTTTAAATAACTCCTTTGAGAATTAGAAGAGGATTCGATGTATGAGAACAACAAAAAGTGTGTCTTGGGAAAGAAATGCGACGAGATCTTACGAGGAGTGTTGACATTCTCATGGGTATCGGATAGACGACTGAGGATGAGATTGAAGGGAGAAAGAAGTGAGAATTAACTGGACAATGAGAGGGCAAACACCCTTTTAAGTTAAGTGAGAGAGGGAGAGAGGGAGAGAGAGAGAGACCGAAGCTTTTTCGCCTTCATTCTTCCGTCTATTCCCTCTTTATGGGCGGAGTCACGCAATTCATCTATGAATATCCAAGTTGCCATCTTCAATGCCCGGTATGCATCATACGCATCATACTGACACAATGTTTATACACGCAAAACCCGAATGATCTCCAAAAAAAAACTGGACCGCGCGTTGCAGAGGAATCAAAATACCCCTTTGTGGAGGTCTGAAAATATGTTCTTGCCCACATCCATACCGAATTCGGTTTTGTTATTCCATCATTCTACTATCCATTCATCTCGAGGAGGAAGTTGAATCTCCATCTCTCACCATAGGCCCATAATGAGACTCGTGCCCTCTGAGAAAACATTCCATAAATTTTTTAGGTGTAATATTGGATATGAAAGTGTCTGTCTGTCGACTATTAATTGTGTTTTATTGTTCCGTCTGATCTCTCACTATTTATCTTCGTACTTTCGTTATAAGAAATTCGGGTATTGTGGGAATGCGTCACCATTTCCAACCTCAATTGAACAGTGTATATTTTATAAGCATTATTGCTCTTTATTTTTTCAGAAATGCGACAGGATCTCACGAGAAGCAGACACCCGAGGGGACAACAATTCATAATACGAAAAATCTAGGAGTGACTAGTTCGTCTAATTCAGACAGTTCGCTGTTTGTTTCGGTTCACTCAGTCTGCTGAACATTATTAACCTTCGTTCGTTCTTACTCTCGCCCACTCTAATGTTGACTTCGGATAAAACTGGTTATCTTCAAGTTAATTTCCACGAGTTCGATTTCAGTTTACATCCTGCTCAAATATACTAATATAACTCGAATGCATTCAGAATATAAACCCAAATTAAATTCATAACGACTTTCCTGAATAGTAATGCTTAGAGCGAAGTGCATGCATCATCGAAACATACTACTTTGTTATACTTACAATGGGACATTTACATTACAAAATAACTATCATACATCTTTCGGTCCGTTGAACGATGCATAAAAAATTATTCACAGACCGAAATTCGTCCAAATATTCATCTCATCCCTTCTTCTCCCACATATTTTCTGCCGATTCCCACTTCATCCATTTTTTTTTTCATTTCCTTTTGTATCTTCCGTAATAAGCACATTGGAAATAGTAATTTATATCACGCAAAACCCAGTGTACAGTACAAATTGGCATATGGGAAATAATTCGAGCATAAAATAGACCACATAGTTTGTACAAACTTATGAACATGATCACACAATACAATATCAGTGCCAGTCCGTCCGTTTACAATATCAACGGACGGACTGGCGAGTAGAGGGGACGAAGAGGGGGGGGAGAGAGAGAGGGAGAGAGAGAGAGAGATCTCAGAGAGGAATACTCTTATCTCCCAGACTCTTTTTTGTCATACACAACACAGCATCCACTGGTTCGAGTCCATCTCGACCGAAGAGAGAAAGAGCGGCAGTGCCGAAGACTGTGTGGAAGGGATCCGGCTGAAATGGACATTGCGTCATATATATAATCACATATATACTAGGGTGGCTACACAGGCACGGAAAAAATCTGTTCTTCAATTGAACACAAATGACGAACTTTTCAACAACAAAAAAGTTGATTGATGGTGTTTTCTGTCGTTTTTGCATTACCATTTCGCCCTACCTTACAAATAAAATTTGGATGTGTCGTCGGTACACGTGTACCATTTTCTCCACCCCAAATATACAGACAGATGGTTGCATCATCCTTATGCAATAACTCACATAATCTCCGGGTCTGTCACTGAATCCTCCCGTTTCCTCGTCTTGACACGCGTAGATGAAACGGATCATCTTGTTCTGAGAAATATTCGTAACGATGGTTCCATTAATGTATATAATGAGAGGAAGTTCTCAATTCGACCTCTTATTATGTGCTAATCCTTGCGGGAATTTATAATTTATCTTCACACGCATGAAGCAATTAAATTGCGAGTGCTTTGTTGTATAACGCACGTAACTTCTCTCAAAATAGTTCCGCAAAGGCGGACGACCATATCCACCTAGCTAATCGTACGCATCAAAACTCACAACGTGAATCTACTACATTGATTTTTTTTCATAATGAATTCCAACAAATCAGAGCCTACCATGTGCCCGAAATCCATGCTTCTCCGTGTGTTTGATAAATTTAAACTAGATTACCAACCATTCATGAAGATTTAGTAAAAGAAAAGTTTCGCAACGGCTCTGGACATAAGGCATGTTTGAGCGAACGAAATATATCTCATCTCATCCCTCATTCTCACTTCATCAATCCAATTGAGTCTTCTCAGCATTGCGAGAGATGCGAGTACCCACCACGAGTAACACACGTCCGGAAGCTTCTCTGGACGACCTCCAATCGAATGGGGATTATTGCATCATCACTATGTAACAACTAGTGGTCTATTGAGTTGACGTCTTGAGAAATCTTAATTAATCTGCAGTATTGGTGTTTGTAACCCTGACCTAGCCGTGTTCTCCCGCGAGCCCAGCTCGAAGACCACAAGTTCTCTTACCTTTGCCTTTATTAGTGCTTTGAAGAAAAACAACTAAATACAGACAATGTTCCCCCCCCCCTCCGTGACGTACCATTCAATCCTCCACTAGCACATTGTCTCATTGCCAGCCATTGTGCAGTCTTGTCTCTATTGATTGAATCGAGTCGACCAGCCAGCAGGAGAGTTCCCACGCAGCAGTACACCTACAAATATGATGCAAGTTAAACTTTTATAGGCACAAACTAAATACCTATCTCCAAGAGGTACTAAAACACAAGGTTTGGGCGATACTTTCAATAGAAAACCATGTGGTATGCTGCTTTTTGTCATTTATAAGAGCAAAAATACGTGGCAGACCTCTATTCCGGTCTCGAATACACATGGTAGGATAATAAGGACCATCAGTTGACGGTGTCTTTCAATCTATTTATAGGAGCTAAAATCCGCAAAATTCCCTCTATCCATTCCTGGCCATCCCCCTCCTCAATCGATATCTATACCGTACCTGTCCCGAGTGACTCTCACTGCCGGGTCTCGTCCCGAATCCACCGTCAGCATTGTGGCATCGGAGCACGAATGAGCACGCCTCAATTAGATAAATCGTCGCCCGAATTCGAAAATAAGTTCTTTTTTCTCTTTTTTGTGTAACAAAGAACACATACTATGCTGTTTTCTTTCTGTAAACATTTGTCTGGAAATGACGGAGCTCTGTCAACTACTATTTCGACAATCAACGTCATATATCATACCAACATACTGGAATTGAATTGATTTCAGCGATCAATAAATTTTTGACTACGGTACCTTATCTAGATCGACGGCGTCCATTCTATCCAGTAGATGGAGAGTACCCAGAGCGACGAAGGAGAAACGAGTATCCACTTCATCTGAAGGAAATTTAATTCAATTCAATTTATCTCATTTACACTAATTAGAATTGTATGGAATGCTATCCTGCACAGAATCAATTGTATGCTTAATTAGAATGGAATAATAAAAAAGTTTTTATCAATGAAAAGTTGCAGGGGGTTGACTAACCCGGAAAGAGTTTGAAAAAAATTAATTGATCTAACCCCTTCATTCTGATTAAGCACTGACGCTAACAGCTTCGGGATGTAATCGGCCGAGTCGCCATCCCCCTTCTACTCTACTCACTACTGTCATCTCCATTGAAACTTCCGTCTTCATTCTGTCGTTTCTGCACGAATTCGACGATTTTCCTCCTCTGCTCCTCTCCTAATCGATCGACTGCACCCAAGATGTACAGAATCTACAACGGTTTCTACAACAATCTCGAAACAATTCATCAAAATCTACAACAATCTCGAAACAATTCATCAATTGAATTCGCAATCTCCGGTGTGCATCCTCAAGTTGGTATCAATGAGGGGCGCCAATTTGATGCCAACTTCATTTTCGCTAACAACTTGACTTGGGGATGCACATCGGCGTCGTCCGGGTGTTACCAAACTATACATTCATTTGTCGATAGCTCAATAGCTACAGTACTCCTCATCTCATCTCCTTACCTGTACTGCACACAGAGTGTGTAGTAGATGGGCGTCGTGGTTCTCAGCAGGGGCGAATCCTCCATTCTCCTTTTGCATTGAGAGAACATAGGTGACGATCGAGGGACCGTCCATTAGAGACAACTGAGAAGAGAGGAGAGTAAGGAGAGAGAGAGAGAGAGAGAGAGAGAGAGAAAGAGGATATCGAAGGAAATATTATCTATCAGCACAGTGGATAAAAAATCGTCGTTCCCTAGAAGAGAAATGAATAGAAGATAGTCACGACCGTAACTCATACATTCTCATTGCTTACAACTGTATTTCTGTGGAAAGTGTGGTTACATAAGGCATTATACCGTAGTAAGTGCATTTCAGTCTTGAGATCACTTTTTTATCCTTTTTGAACTACTTGATCAGAATAAATAATAGATCAATCGATATCGATACCTTTCCCAATATGTCCATTGCACTGACACACCAGTAGATTCCGCTCACTCGCAGTGGCTCCGCCATGATGTAGTCCTGCCAATAGATTATATCATAGCTACTTTGCATGATGTCCAAGTATATTGCAGGGTGCTAACGTGGACCACTTTGTGCACATTGTTACTGAAAATTTAGTCTATTTCGACATTCAGCATTCAACTTCTAAACTAGCATAACCAGCAGCAATTATAACTCTAGAGCATTACATCAAAAATAAATAATATAAATATAATTAGTACTTACGAATCCGTCCTTATTCGCCTCGAACTCTCTAATGTACGTTGCATGGAGATCTCTGAGGAGAGTGGAGGGAGCACTCTCCTTGATATCCACGTCCTTACGGGCGATGTCGAGGAATCCAGCAAATGACTGAAAGAGAGCAATGATTAGAGATCATTAGCATAATCGATAAGTAGATCAACAACATCGTAATCAATGATGGACTAGGAAGTTCGAAGATTTCCAAGAGGCAGACTGCCGAGAGATTTTTAAAATGCGGGTTCCAAATTTTATGTAAAATTCCAAAAAAATTGTTAGAAGTGCGGCACCCACGCTCGACGATTTCTAGCATCTAGTCCAACACTAATAATAATCAATCGATAAGGAGATCAACTCACCATAATTGATCGATATCCTCTGGTATCCCGCTCTTCTCAACTGAATGGTTGATTGCGAAAAATTGAAGCTGTGTGTCAACATGTATTCCATCGTAGTCAACGATTTCGAAATAATTGCAGTTATTAGTCCCACACATTTTAAAGCAATTTTTATTAAAACAACAAGAACAAACAACAGGAGATCTTCACAACAGTAACACAAACGGGCCTTGTTTTCACCGGAATAAACCGTCAATGGAATTACATTATGCCTGAGGTATCAGTTATCTACCAGTGAACAACGATCAATAATTATTATTACTCTCAATACAACTTCTATTTGAAACATCTCTTAACAGCATAGGCCACTCCAATCGATAATGCGATAATTCCAACTACCGTAGTCTTCTTTATTCCAATTACCGTATTCCATCCCTCTTCCACTCGCAGTCCCTTCTCCTTGCATCGATTCTCGTGCTTCATTCGCTCCTCCAGGGCAAGTCTGATCTGCAATCAATCAATACAGCAATATCCATCTACCGTATTCCATCAATCGATATCTCCTCCCCTACCGTACCTGATTGATGTTCTCTGCCATGACGACCTTGTCTCCCACGAGGTAGAAGATGCGTCCCGAGCTCAGCTGATGCAGCTGAAAATGGGACATCAGTGAGATATCAGAGTAGATGACATAATGAACATTTTAGGATGAGATTACTATGCATTTTAGGATGAGATTACTAAGAATCAATATAGATTTGGCCAGTTCTACACGAAATATTGTCAATTTATAGATTTCGCAGTATCCGTATGACCCGTTGGACAGAAATACATGCTGCTTACACTACACATGTACATTAATTGACACAAAAAAATCGATAATTGCGAGGAATTCAAATGTTTCTCTCCTCACCGATTCGACGAGTGAATTGATGGAGATGATAATGAGCAGTCGATTGCCGGTGACACAAGAGACTCGAATGAACTCGAGATTGACGATACGGGGATCGAGTTCCGGTACGAATTCACGCGAGAGAGAGAAATCGATCGCCTGAGGGTGGGAGAATTATGGAAATGGATAATTAGAGATGGAGAGTACGGTAGATCAATATACAGTACCTGGCGGAGAATGTCCTTCTCGTCCTCGGTGAGCGAGACTCCCGTCACCTGCAATGCTAGTTTATTCACGCTCTCTCAATCATATTTTAGACGTATTCTAAATGATTTCCAGTCCAATAAAACCACTTTTTTAAGCAAACGTGTTCCATGTCAGTCTATTTTACAGTAGCCAGCTACCACGCTAGATGGGGCTAGTCGGTAAGTCCGCTTCAACGTTGAGCTCTAATCGATTATCTCTCCTCTCCTCTTTCTCACCATTCCATTCTTCTCCACTCCAATCGCCCATTTCATCTTCCTTCTACTATTCACAGCAGCTGCGACATTCCTCTGGACGTCGAGTGTAGTCAGCGTCGCCAGCTCGTCCTGAGACAATAATAATATTGATACTAATATTATAGAAAAATACGATAATATAGAATCAGAAAAATATTCTCAGAATATACACACAATTGCAATATTTAAAATGCTACTATTTGAAAAGGATGAAAAACGGATGTGCATATTTCAATCAATAACTCAATATTGCTTGCTGACCTCTCTATTCCAAATATTCCATGCAGTGGGATCTCCCTTGAAGAAGGTGCCCCATCCAATTCTCTTCGTGTCTTCACCCACACTTAGCTCGGACAGACACATGTCCGGCGCAGTGTACTGTAATTACGAAAATTCATTGATCTCTCAAATACTCTCGAAATTAATAAAATAACAGCAAAAAAATGGTTAGTTAGAAAGTAATTCCGTGCTTGCTTACTTTACCATACGAAGAAAATCGGGCTACCCCGGGGACCCTCATTCATCATCTCACTGTGTGAATCTTGCAGTCACCTCTCGTGGTCCGGTAAAGTAAACTAGTGGCAATAATTCATCGTAAATTGACTGACCAACTGCTTGATGTACTTGACATCAGTGGTGGCCTTTCTTGCTGGTTTGGTGAATTCTCTCGGTAGAAGATCACCCGCCATGAGATGGAAGATGGAACCGTACTCGGATGAGAACCTGACAATGTTTAGAAATTTGAATACATAACAATGATACCTAGCTAACAGCTAAGTAATCAAGTCCAACTGGTAAAATCGTCGATCATAGACCAACGGCTATCTACGTTCAAGGGAGAAAGCAATGAAAACATTTCGGCTTTTTGGGTAGAAATTTCAAAAAAAAATCAGACACCAGATTTTTATTTTTAAATCCAAAATGCGTAAAATAAGACGACATCTTGAACTGCCCTGGATAACAAAAGAGGGATATGAATGGACCCACCAATTTCCTCTTCCCTTCACTGTACATCTCCCGAATGCGTCCACTTCCGGCTTCCTCTCCACAGTTTTCTCCTCCTCCAATGAAATAGTCCATTATTTCTGGCAAGATATTTAATCAGAGGCGGTATGCATGTCCTTTGGAGAACTATTTTCATGAAACGTGGAGCCATTTGCGTAGGAGGGAGGAAATGTAAATGAGGTCGCATTTTTCAGGGGAATCGTTTTCCAAAAGACATGCAGGCTAAGGATAATCATCCCCGCTTACCTTCTCCTCCTCTTCTTTATTCTCCATCATATTTCCATTGACGTCATCTCCCCATCCTCCATGACGAACCTCGCTCACTTCCTTCTCCGCATTCTGAAATTTCTTTGTAGTTGCAAAATGCTAAACTTGACCCTCCAAATTTTCAGGCCATGCACATTGCCCCTTTACTAGTATTTTTTCTTGAAATGCATAGTACTCCCAGATGCCTACTCTTGATAAATATGTGAACGTCCAGATCCAAAGTGCCCCGGGCGATCGTGCCACGTGCCATAACAACTATAATCAATATCCCTTGCCTATGTAAATGATAGGCAAGAGCAGACAAACTCCTTACCACATTCGTCTTCATTTCTCCTCCGAATCCATTGAATCCACAGAAGGAGTCGAGTCTCGGCGTGATCTCGTCGCTCTCCCTCACTTCCACCTCCTCCACCTAGATAGACAGATATTTATACATGTCTGGGACATGTTAATTTGTATAGAAATAAAGGAAAGTCAAGTCAGTCAATAAAGAAGTTATATAAAGATGAGGTTAGTTGAGATGTCAGGAATTAATCTCTTCTCAATGAATTTCGTCAATCATCTTTTTTTTAACTCGCCTCCACTTCTTCTATTCCCTCTATTCCCTCCTCATCTTCTTCGTCTTCTTCTTCCAATTCAGACAATTCGGCCAATTCCTTCTCTCTCACAGTATCGATCGACGACATCGAACGGAGATCATCGTCCTGTATAGTAGCATAATTTAACATCCCTTATAAGAACAGGAATCTGGAAGCGGCAAATACAAATTGGATGATCACTGGCTTACTTTACCGGACCAGACACCCATTCTAATAATGATCGTTAGATTCACAGAGTGAGATGATGAAAAAAAAGACTGATTCTCTTAGCACAGGTTACCTGGTCCGGTAAAGTAAACCCGTGCCAATTAGATGTAAGGAACTCACAAAGTACTGCATGTCTTCATCTTCCTCCGGTACAATCATTGTTCAGAGGATTACTTACTGAAAGGTTCTTTTTAGGTTTCAACATCCAATCAATAATCATCATGCAATTCATAGGTACCATTCCCGAATTAGACGGCGAATATTCGCTAATTCATTCCATTCAATTCAACATTTATTTAAGCAAATCAAACAAACGAAACACACGGGAATCCTCAATCGGGTTTGAGAGGCAAAGTTAGGGTCTAATCAACAATTTGATACAAGAAAGATCCAGAAATACCCGATAAATAATTGACTTAGATCACAGAATAACTACAAACAAATAATATCGTCTGCTCGACGAAGAAAAGCACACATTGGATTAGAGAGGTAGTACAAATGTCCAACAAATAAAATAACGATTCTACAGAAATATCTATACAGACGAGTTAACTAATGACTACACACAACAGTCTCAGAGGGAAATAAGTCTACGACTCCAGAAGTCTTGGCTACCGAATGACGACTTTAAAGGTCTAAAAGTGTCGCTCCCCTGCTTCTGATCGAAGCGAGTAGACTTTTAAAGTCGCCGCTCGGTAGCCCAGAAGTCTAGAGTCGTAGACTTACTCTTCCCTGTGAGGTCTATCTGTCTCTTCCCTTCTCTCATCTCAGAGTGACGAGTGTGAATCTCCTGTCCTAACTCGATTCTTCTTCTTACTCAATGCCATTTTGAGTCTCTTGATCTCCTTCCTCATTGTTTCCATCTCACTCTTCTGATTGCACACCATCTCCCGCAGCGATCGCACTGAAAAAAGGGGAATAAGTATCATAATAAGAACAGATTACTGTATCATCCTTTCCTGATCGACAGAAAGAGAATCATGGCCAGACCAGTCTACTCATATTTCATCATGCCTACTCCATCTAACTCACCCTCACTGCCTTCCTCACTCAATTCATTGAGTAGTGCAGTCGCCGTTGGTCTCTCTCCTGCATCCAACGACGTCAATCGGAGCACCATCGAACACTGCAATAACACGATACATGTAATTATGAAACAGATCAAGACACCGGAAACCGTCTATGCATCAATACTAGAAGTGATAAGTTGAAAGCTGGAATGACTGTGGAACAAAGGCTTTTACGGAATGAGATGACAAACTGTCCGTTCTAATTTGTCAACTGATCAACTCTCATCAATACACAGTTATTTATGCTCTGTGTTATAGTTGGATAAAGTAAGGTTCATAAAATGTGAATAACGTACCACACTAGGCCACTTCTCCTCTACAGTACTCGGCAGTTTCCTCTCCTCTCTCAACTTCTCAATCACATTCAATCTCTCACTCCCCGTTCCCACGATGGAGAACAACTCGAGAAGGACGATCCCAGAGGAGAAGATATCGACCTGTAGAGGGGAGAATTACGTGTAGGATACTACGAACTGTCGTTAATGTACAACTATACTGTCTTAGTAAACAAAAAGAGTTATATCTCATTGAGGGACTAGGTCGGGTGAGAACCGTCGGATGAGAAACATTTTTAATTGCCATAACAGATGACTGGTTTTAAAAAAAACTTTTGAGGCATTTTTTCAACAAAAACAATTGGTTCTCACCCGACGTGTCCCCATTGAGACTCACTCATATTCCAATCTGTCCTCACCTCCCTCCCATATCGATTCGTTCTCATTTGTTCGGGTGCTGCATACGTCACGGTGCCCACTCCGATCGAGTGAGTACGGGAAGCGAGGACTGCAATCAACAAAAATAACTATGGGAAAATAAACTAGGCACATAATATCGAAAGTGCTGTCATTTTATAATGTATTTTTTGAAAGAAAAATATAATGCTCGTGTAATCAACATTCCGCGAGCGAAGTATTGGACAAGTGTTTTAAAAAGATTTAATCGTATGCTTTCAAAAAATAACTTATATTTGGTGAGAGACCAATATTTAAATTATAAGCGTAAATTGGACTAAGACTAACCCGAATGATCTCCTCTAGCTTCCATATCTTCTTCTTCATCTCCATCTATACACGAGAGACCGAAGTCGCCCAGTAGCAATTTGAGAGATGAACGACGATCCGCCTTGAGGAAGAGATTGCCCGGCTGAAATTAGAAAGGAATTAAATCATGCTCCAAGTTCGTGCATATTATTGGAATAGCCGCCTGAAGAAACATCACTAGTTTTTTTTCAATTTCATTAAAACTATATGTACGTTAATGATATCATTGCACTCGACTCGAGCGGCTCAAGTAAACATTCCCACCTTTTTCTTTTTTATATTAGTGTTTATCGATTATTTTTGTGTATTTACATATTAGTGTTTATCGATTAATCATAAATGAAGTCTATCAAATTATGATCGACGTGTTAAAATGAGTGAGCTGAATTCGTAACGCACCTTGATGTCTCTATGGATGAGTCCCTTCTCGTGGATGTACTCCATTGCAGATACCAACTGACGAAAGAGGGAGAGAGACTCGACTCCATCAACGGAAGAAACAGATTGACTGCAAAGGGAGAGAGACTAGGGGTACAGAATAAGAACCGATAGAAATTAGACATCAAATATTAGCCTCCTTATTCAAATTGGAGTAAAAAGGAAACATTGGCACTAAATTGAAGTCCGCCGCCGTAACCTGCTCGAGGGCAAGCTCAAGTACGGAGTCCGTGACTACTTCATCATTGAGTACCGTAACCCCCGCCCCCTTCCCCTCAATTATGGAATTCGAGCTCCCAATGCTCGTAATGTGAACCCTTCTGCCGATACTCTCACTGCAGATCTCGCTGCCTCGTCCTCGTCGTCTCTGTGCTCCACTTTCACCGCCCGCTCCGGATCGTTCACTGACGTCATCGACCCCAATGTCACCCGCAGAGGAAATCGCAAGTAGGACCCCGGCAGTAAGGGTATCCCTTCTCTTTTGTCTCTTTCCTTTTCCTCTCCTGTTTCCTCATCTCTCTCTTCCTCATCTCTGATTACATCATCCCAATGCAATCGCTCTAGCGCACGTAGTCAATCCAAATCGACTGTCTCAGTTTTCTATGCTAATTGCCGCTCTATTCGATGCAAGCTCCCCCAATTGTCCTTTCTTCTCTCATCTCTTGATTTCCATATCGTCTGTCTCACTGAGACCTGGCTAGACTCTACTGATAGTGACGCTTTTTTGATCTCTGGTCATTCCGATTATCTTGCATTTCGTAGTGATCGCGCAATATCAGATGACGTAGGTAGAGGCGGCGGGGTTGCATGCATTGTTCACCACTCTCTTAGTCCTGTATTTGTATCCTCATTTGCATCACCTCTCCTTGATTCTATTGTGATTGATGTACATTTCACGTACACTAAGGATCTACCGTACCATAAGGTCAGATTAGTTAATGTTTATCGATCCCCTTCCTCCCCACCTAATGCTTTTATCGACTTCCTCTCCTTCATTACCCCCCTTATCTCTAACACTTTTCCATGTATCCTTATTGGTGACTATAACTACCCTGATATAGAATGGCAAACCCTATCTTCTCCCACCCATTCCGATCTTCTTGATTTCATATCTGACCACCATTTCTCCCAGTTTGTCTCTTTTCCGACCCGCCTCCAGAATTATCTAGATCTTGTATTCAGTAATAAGGATATCATTCACAACATTTCTCCTTCTCCCCCACTCAGTGATCATCTCAGTGTGGTCTTTGATCTCCGCATCCCTTCCCCTCCCTCTCGTAAACATACCCCGTCTAGAATGTACAGATTGGCCAACTGGAAATCGATTAATGATTCTATTTTTCACCACAATTGGACAATTGCTTTATCCCATCTTGATGTAAATCAGTCTTACGATTACTTTCTAAAATTTATTAATAGCTTGCTTGAAATGTTTGTCCCGCTATCCAAGCCATCACCGTTCTCTAGATATCCCCGTAATGTTAGAATACTTTATGGTAAGAGTAGGACTCTAACCAGGATTGCACCTAATAATAATGCCTGTATTGTTATGACCAAACGATTTAATTCTGCCCTTCATCGATTTCACTGCCTCTTAGAGAGCAGAGTTGTTGCCTCATCCGATTCCAAAGCATTCTATAAGCTCTGTAGTAGTAGACTTAATGCCCCCAAATCCACGCCTTCTGGAATTATCGATCCTAACGGTAATTTGCTTCTGTCCAATGACGATAAATGTAAGGCATTCTCTGACTTCTTTTCATCCGTGTTTACCAATCCCATGCATTCCCCTCTCCCTCCCCCTTCTCCTTCAATAATCTTTGATCTCCCCACAATCTCTCATTTACATATTATAAGTGCTCTCAGTAATCTCTCACCTAAGATCAATATTACTCCCGACAATATTCCCAGTATTGTTCTCACTAATTGTAAATTATCGATTATCGCCCCACTTCTTATAATCTACAATAAGTCTTTGCTCACTTGCACAGTTCCTTCATTGTGGAGACATGCACTTGTTAAGCCAATCCCTAAGAAAACTAGTAACTATATATCCGATTTCCGCCCCATCTCTTTGACATCTTCTGTTTGCAAAGTCTTTGAGAAGATTCTTATTAATGAAATCACGACTTTCCTCGACCAAAATAATCTTTTCGACCCTCATCAAACAGGGTTTAGGTCTTCTAGATCCACTTCCACTAACCTGGCTGCAACGCATGCCCATTATCTCAGAATTTTGCATAAGCATTCCCCTTTCGATACCGTATATATTGATTTCCGTAAGGCATTTGATAGTATCGATCACCGACTCTTGCTCTTTAAAATGTCGCAATTAGGAATATCCTCTCATTTAGTATCCTGGTTCGAAGCATATTTATCTGATCGCACCCAGTCCGTTTTCATCGATGACTCATTCTCGCCTTCAACTGTAGTTAGATCCGGTGTGCCACAGGGCTCTTGCTTAGGTCCACTCTTGTTCATCCTATTTATCACTGACATTTCATCACAATTCCCGCCATCTATCCGCTATTCCGTTTATGCTGACGATTTAAAGCTTTATGCGGAAGCTCCCCTCTATTCTGATGACTTACAATGTGCCCTCGATGTTATCTCTACCTGGTCAGTACACTGGAATCTCGGCTTATCCGAGACCAAATGCTCTATTATGCACTATGGCCTTCACAACCCTTGTAGACAGTTCCATATCAATAATGTCGCCCTTACACCCAAAAAGACTGTTAAGGACTTAGGAGTCGTTTTCACCCCTTCTCTTTGTTTCTCTGAACATATCAAAGAAATTATTAAGAAATCAAATTCGAAAATGCACTTCCTCTTCAAAGCTTTCCGTAGTAATTGTATCGATATTTATGTGAAATCGTTCACAACATTTATTCTTCCTAGTCTAGAGACCTGTTCCCTTATCTGGAACCCCATTAATTCCGTTGAAACTACCAAAAATATTGAACGTGTCCAACGCGACTTCACTAGGAAGCTCTATTTCCGTTGTTCTCTGCCTTCTGTAAGCTACTGTAATCGTTTACGCTCCCTAAATCTAACAACTCTAGAACGCCGTAGATTTGTCACCGATATTGTCTTTCTCCATTCCATTCTTCATAGGAATTATGAACTTGATCACTCTTCCCTCCTCACTCGTTCTCCTCTTACTAGATTTGTCCGTAATTCACATCACCTCCGTATCTCTCTGCCTTTCTTCCCTCCCAATTCCCACACCACCCTTGCCTCCAGAACCATATCAATTTGGAATTCCCTCCCTTCCCCCTCGGTTGATTTATCCCGAGATTCCTTCCGGAAATTCATCCGCTCCCAGCCCAACTCCTTTTTCCCCGAATCAATTGTTAAGAATTGGCTCTAACCCTTGTTCCCCATACCCTTGCTGCCATGCACAAAACCGATTCGACTACGTCGACGGACATCCGTTTCTTGCCCCCATTCACAGTTATTTTTCTTGTATGCGATACTCTGACGGAATAAACAATGAATGAATGAATTCTACATTACCGGGCGACGAGAGGTGGTATCACACAGTGAGGCAGTGAATGAGGATCCTACCTGGGTCAGTCTGGTAAGTAAACTAGTGCCAAAATTATCATATTAACTAGACACACTTATCGATCTAGTTGTAACTCACCGTATCAACTGCTCGTTCCTCTTGAATAGATATCTCTCGAGCGTCGAAGTGCACAATTCCATTTGGATGTAGATGACCATACGCACTTTCTGCAAATATAACACCATTAGTTCCCAAATATGTATCATATATCATATAATCTATAACAATTAAATTTAAATGTTTTATGCATTAGCAACGATGACACCCGAGTTCGTGAAGCGTTCCAATTTGTTTCATGTTTTCTCTTTATTTCTTGTCAAATTTTAAACGCTGTTGCGCCTGGGGCGTTGACAAATTATTGTTACTATTATTATTATTGTTGTTGTTGTTATTGTTGTATTCGATAAACGGACCAACTGCATGAGTGCTACTTCCTTTGTCTCTTCTACTTCCATCTCCCCACTCTTCCACTTCTCCTCTCCCTTCTCTCCACTCATCTTCGCCAATGGAATGGCCGTTGCAAGCACGGGAGACAGCTCGACCTCCGTACTCACCTCATCTGAGGATCGAACCATTGATTAATCTCGCTCATAAAAAGCACAATTAAATTATCATCACTGTCGGTCCCCATCAAAATCTCTATATTTCACACACTCTCTCGACCGGTCGATTCGCGAGAGAACCTGTGTAAAGCAAGGAGACTGACCCCTCAACTTTTTCTACAATTAATCCAGCATAAAGAAACTGTGCGTATCGTCAAAGTGCAACCAACCAACAGAATCAGTGGAGCTCTCGGCATTCCAGAATCGGCCACCGACTGGACTTGCCTTCCCAACCACGTTATGCACACTGCTCAGACTGGCCATACTGAAGGAGCAATATTTTTTTACTAATAATAATATCTTGAAAGGAAATTGGCAAATTAAGAGGTGATATACAATCAATTGTATTAGCAGATGCTAAAGGGTCAATGCTTATTACGAGAATATTTTATCAACCACTAATTAGCATGCCAATCAGGCCTGCCCAAATCACTCTCACACTCACCTGGAATCTCCTCCATTCAACGATGGCTCCACAGGCACAGAGGCGTCATCGTCCGAGTCGAAACTGCAAAACAAATTATTTTTAAAAAAAACATATCGAAAAACGTATAATTCATCGTAAAGCAATATTTTTTGGCACAATCCTCTTGTCTCTTGGTCTACGTTTTCATCTCGATCATGACGACTCACATCTCTTGGATGTTGATCCGTGGACTGTCCTTCCTCACTCTGGGAAGAGGCCGACCAGGGGTGAACGAGGAAGAAGAAGAGGCTGAAGGGGCACTCTCCATCTAAACAATCAATACATTATATCTCATCAACCGTATCCATCCCCTTCACTCAATAAAGTACCTCGATCCATCCACAGTGGTACCGTACGACATTGGCGTGCTGGAGCGAGGCGAGTATCTGCACCTCGTGAAGAATCTAAATGAGAAACATATAATAAGGTGAGCAGAATTATTATTATTTACCTCATTTTCTATATATTCACAAATATATTTCGGAAGTAGTCTCATCAGTGAAATCGATATTCTACCGTACCCTCTGACTCAGCTGCTCCGCGTCGTCTCTCGCCACGATCTTCTTCAGCGCGTACTCGTGCTTGTCGAGTCGAGATCTCACCTCAACATCAATCAATATAGCACAGATGTGGCAGAATTGAGCAATAAAGAAGATCCATAGGTTGAATGGTACGTCGGAACGACGTAACCAACCACGATTTTGTGATTTGCCTAGTTCATTTTGAAAAACCCAGAGCCAATATTTGGGCATTGTCCTACATACCATTTCCAATCATTAATTAATCTAATGGCTCACTCTGTACACTTGTCCGAATCCTCCTTTTCCTATCACTTCCATCTCCTCAAACTCCGTTCGGAATCTGCTCTGATTGAAGATCTCATGCGCTCTTCCCAAGAATGGCGCGTCTCGACCATCACTGAAATGTATTGATTCATGATTATGATTAATTAGACTAAAGTTTGCGTATTTCATCATCAAAGATGTCACCTTTTTAATGGATCAAGATAGGCTTCAAGCATAAACCAAAAGGTACGCTCCAGAGAACATACACTGACAATTTTTTTGAGGTGAACTTTTGAAAAATCGGACAAGATTTCAGGATCGCAAGGCCTGGAAAAAAGACATGAGTGATTGACTGACACAGGTTCGGTCCTCGTGAGCACAGTTCTCACTAGATTGGAGAGAAGTTGAGAGCAGACGAGTCTCACGGGGCCGAGATCATCGGAGAAGAACAACTCAGGCACTACTCCCAGCTGGATGAGCAAACCACGCAATTCTGAATGGAACAGAATAAAGAGAATAATAAATGGCATACTACATACAGGTGCTTTATAGAAATACGTGGACCAAACATCCCAACAATAATTACTCTAACGAAACATCAAATCACCATTCTTGAGATGCTGTGCTCTTCTCAACTCGGGGATCGTCTCACAGTAGAGGTCTATAAAGCCAGCGAAGAGAGCACGCAAACCCTACAAAAACACGCATTTGATGTCTACACGAACTTCGTATAATAACGCCGTCATCTCCACAATATTAAAAGAAATTAACCAATTATACGCAACGTACACCTAGTAAATAAAGATTACCTGACTCTCAGGTGCATTGAATGAGAGCATCGCGTTGTTGCCTGCATTCGATGGCCCGGGAATGGAGAGACTCCCATCCGTCTGAGAGGTAGATCAAAATACCAAAACAAAGATCTAGGTACAATCGATATAATTCACTCACTTTGGCGACATTCCGCGAGTTTGCTAGTCGCCGTACCATCACATCCGGCCTTTACTCGTAATCTACTACGGATGTCAGTTAAGGTACCACAGACCTCATTCAGATATAGTCGACCGTCTCAAGAACGGTATGGAAAACTGTGAACTATCATGAGAATGGAAATATTTATCGCAATAACTACAAAATCAACGTGCCTATCAACAGCGAATAATGCAGTTCGAGACATAATCAACATCACTATTTATCACATATCATATTCTTCTTATCTACCGTACTCAATGGCTATCTCCACAACTTCCATCAGCTGGTCCATATCTCCATCTCTCCATCACCTTCGAACAGTCGAACGCTTTCTTCCCCATCTTCTCATTCACCTGAAAAAAGAGTGCTCATCTCATTGAAAGCGACTCAATGAAAAAAAAATTTTAACTACAACAGTTTCATGCAGTATATCTGTTAAATTTTTCCGGTTTACCCTACTCTCCTAAAAGTTTTTTTCGGTCATAAATTTGCCTAGTATCATACCTACAGTGCAGATAGAATGCATAGAAATATGTTAGACTAGACTTGAGACAGACATCAATAAATCACCGACCCTATTGTGGAGTAGACACATCCATCCAGCGAATTCGTCCCTCGATCCGACCTTGGGTGGAATCTCCTTCAGATCTTGTCTCATATCGGCCGCACACGGCTCACACGGGTACAACTGCAGATATCGTTTCATTTACCGATCACCTTATTCATAATGTTATTACCAGTTAAAAATGATATCAAAAGATGACGGAGAATAACTCTAAAGCTCAAAATAGGAATGAGGATCCAGGGGCAATGCACTTGGGAACTTTTTTTGTGGTGGAATGCCGCGAAAAGGCCAAAATAAAGAGAACTGAGACGTTTTCTGAAATGATTTCAGCAAAGTGGGTTTCGGTAGCACCATGTAATCGACTATCCTGATCTAGAAGCACCTCTCCAAAAAAGACATGGATGCATGTTGCCCATCTATGATCAAGACAGGAGTTTTTTTTCCTGAACTCACTCTGGAGAACTGGTGCATGAACTGCTTCGCAGTTTCCTTCTCCTTCTCACTTGGCTTCTCCGGGTAGTAAGCAGTCATTGTGTGGAGAAACGTCCACGAGGCACGTCCCAACTCATCCTTGTTCACTGGGCATTCACTGCAAGTATACATTAGTTCTGAATTGGTCAACGAAACTGAGAGCATACGCAGCATCTAGCCAGCATTCTAATCATAAATTTCTTTTTTTTTCTAATCATAAAAAATAAATAAAAAATGGTAAGACCTATACCGAAAGTTTACGGAAACTGTTGAGATAGGGGTTTATTCGTACTAATGTGGACATCCTGCACATTTCAATATCGGTTTAGAGTCTTCAAATTTCACGGTCAAAAAATTGCCGGGTGGAATTTTTTACAAGCGAAAATGTATGGCGGCATTCTACCAATATAATTTCACCATTTTCGTCCAGAAGTAAGACAGATCCTCACCTCGAATGTTTCTCCTGCTCCTCCTCTGTAATCTTCGACGTTGATGGTGCCGTCGCATCTGCAAAACTTACCATGTACAGTATATCCGTGACGTATCCATCACATTATAGCATGAGCTAAATAGTCAAGACTACCCAACTCACCTCTCTGCTTGATCAATTTGGCTCCCTTCTTGAACATCTCATCGGCTCCAATACAAACCTTCTTCTCACATGGCTGGCCTTCCTTGCCGAAGTCCATAGCTGTAAGATCCACATTGCACAAAAAAGGTTGAATCTCTCTCAGATACACTAAACCGGCCACATTTACCGTTTTCCCTGTCGATATTCTCAATTGTTTCGTATTTGCTTTATTAACCAACAACGTGTCAAATCTATCATGGTATGGTGAGGGTGGCTGATCTCAACTAATCCGTATCTCATACTGAAAGAAGACTCATGTAAGGCAAAGTGAAAGGAAGGGGAGGGAGTATGCAATCCACCAACGAAAGCTATCGACTACACCCGAAATTTAAAAGAAAACAACGATAACAAGCGACCGATAAGAGAGAGAGCGTACTTAAGATTGTGAAAGATCTGATGAAATAACGATCATTTCACGCATGCACTACCTAGATCAAATAATAGTGCGAAAATCACAATGGCAATCGATAATTAATGGGGTCTGGGTCTGTTGGTCTGTCTGGGAGACTCGGAGATCACGCTAGTTTCGGGAGATCCACGAGGAGTTCGCACCAGATCCTAAAAATGCATTCTCTCAACGGGAATAGTGGGAATTAGATAATGATGAAATTTCTTCCCTCGTTCTTCTCTTTCTTGACTACATACAATCTAGTACATTCATCTAATTTCAGTTATTCAGTGCCCATCGGGTATAGCTACTTTAGCTGCAAGACAAATCAGCTAGGATGTAGCTAGGATGTAGCTAGAGAGGAGCGCTACTTCATGTCTATAAAGCCGAGGTTACTTTTCTAGTTACTTCCTAG
This sequence comes from Pristionchus fissidentatus, assembly GCA_036245785.1. Classification (NCBI taxonomy): domain Eukaryota; kingdom Metazoa; phylum Nematoda; class Chromadorea; order Rhabditida; family Neodiplogasteridae; genus Pristionchus; species Pristionchus fissidentatus. Next base: position 11,053,145 of record BTSY01000006.1, read on the forward strand.
CTGATTTATGTCTTCTATCTGAATGCTTTCCGCCAGAAGTAGTTATACCTCATGAGCACTGGGTTGTTTTAGAGTACTGTAATAACACCGAAAGTGTACCTGAATGTGCTGCACCAGTAGATCAATAGCGACGTCATTCTCTCCTCCCCTGGGTATGATGACATCCGCATACTTCTTAGTCGGTAGACAGAACTCCTCGAAAGCTGGCTTCACCTGAAAATTGAATAAACAATAAACGCATGCTCGATGAGTATTCCACAGGATTTATGAAAAGATATAAGAATAGGCATTGCATTTAATATACAACTAATGTATCCACTTCCCCAATTCTATTTGAATATTCAATCGATGTAGCATACAAACCTTGCCTATGTACTGCTTGAGAACGTGAGTTAGATCTCGCTGTCTTTCGACCGTGTCTCGCTCCACTGAATACTATCATTGTCGGGATATGCATGTGCACATTTCACCTCTTCTAGCCAATCTTATGTCAGCATCTGCATCGACGAACAACTTCATGTCCATCAGCTTCCTTACTCGTTCATCGTAGAAGACAAGAATGCCCTCTACGATGATGACGTCGGCAGGTTCAACCACAGTCTTTCCCGATCTTAGTTGGAAATCATGAAATTTAAGATGCATTTCAGAAGCGCACTCACTTGCAATGATGGACGAAGTCGTAGTGGTTGACATTGACGGCATCTCCATTCTGCAGTGACTGAATAGAATCTGCGAGTGTGGAGAACGTGAAAGCACCTTAAACGAGCAGAGCTGACACTTTTTCTTCTGTACCATTTTAGTAACCTGGATGATCGAAATCGTAATCTCCGGTAACAACTTTCTTCTTCTCTTCTTCTGTCAGGTCTCGATAAAACGACTCCAAAGAAAGAGTTACGAGTTGCTTGCTCGTTTCAGTAGTAGCCAATCGTTCCATTATTTTAGCAGTGACAAGAGACTTCCCAGACGCTGTTCCCCCAGCAACCCCGATGATGAACGGCTTTCGACGAACAGGATCACGAGCCATCTACGTGAATTTGTATAAGTGCTACATACGAGCAGAAAGCACTATGAGCGGTGATCCGATGTGCATAGAAAACAAAGATGAAACGTGTAACCGTTTATTTAACGATCAACGATAACAAAAAGGATAACAAGTTTAGGCGGTCTCAGCGGGCATGCTTCTGACGATGTCGGAGTCTCCGGGGTCGGTGACGGCGAGGGTGCAGACACGGAAGAGCTTTCCGCAAGCGGTTCCGAGCTCGATGTTGTTTCCGTTGTAGTGGTGGACTCCGGTCTTGGCGAGCATGGCGTAGTACTCGATCTCGGACTTTCTAAAGAAAACGAGAATGATTAATCTGGTATGAGCTGAGAAGGAATCATCTTCACCTTCTAATTGAGTTGCTCTTTATGATTCAAGCGAAGATTGTTTACCTGAGAGCGGGGGTGTTGCTGGCGATGATGACAAGCTTGGCCTTTCCGCTGCGGAGGGTCTTGAGGGTCTGCTTGTATCCAAGGCAGTACTTTCCAGACTTCATGACCATGCCAAGTCTGGAGTTGATGTTCTCCGCGGACTTCTTCTGCAAAAGAATAACGTTAAAGTTTTGAACTCATAGGTCAAAATCTCACGAGTCGTCCAAGCAGAGTTCGGCAGCATCAGAGATGGATTCTCCTTCTCAGTCGGATAAACTGGACTCCGGATTCGGAGAATCCATCTCTGCCCGAACTCCAACTCCAGAGATTCCACTAACCTGCTTCTTGACGGCGACCATTTTGACGAGTTGATTCCCGGTAATGAGTCGAAACACTGTAAATAAGAAAATTAGAATATAATTTGCCAATTACCATAGCATGGAATGACAAAAGAAACAAGAAGTACAAACGACAATAAAAAAGGCGGCCCAAAAACGAAAATGAAAATTACTTTATTTCTTCAGCTCTGATACAGTAGAAATTTGTTCCATTCGAGACCTTTTGGAGGGTGTTCAAAATATTCACTGGAGCAGGCGGTAGGTCAGATTGATGTTCGCAAATTAAAATTGTTTTTTAAAATGTTTTATCGCTGTATATTTTTGTTATTTGAACTTAAAAAATAAACGAAATACTTTTATCATTCACATAATTCGCCGGACAGCGGTGCATTACAATTCAACACTCATTCTCTTTACGTATGTTGTTATCTCATTGCCAGAATCACATCGAACTTAGATAGTCGTAGAGTCTATGTACCTCATGGAAATAAGAAATGTGTCAGAGGTAGGATCTCTTCCTCTCAGAGCATCTCTAGGCAAGATAATGAGGGCGTGGTCTCTCAATTTCATCGTTTCACTAGTGAGATCCGTACGATCTCCAATCTGAATCTGATGATTGTTTCATTTCTACGTCGAATTCTTCTAGCAGACAAGCGATATCATCTGAGTCCTCAAAAGTTGCTCATTCTTCAGTTCATCTGGATCTTGCCCTACGTTCTGGTGAGTTTCTTGCATTTCCCATGTGTAGATCAAGCAGTGAGATACCAAGTCCTTTCTCTTTCATGTAAATCCACGTAGCTCGAAATGTCATTTCCAGGTGACTAATTACCTCGAACGCTCATTACTCGCATTTCGACTCGCTTGCTACACTCAAAGTGATCTACTCTCTAATACTCCTTATGCAAATGATCGAGACAAATGTATTGACAAGTTGTTCATGGGACAACGGTCGGAAAAGGAGATTTGCACATTGAAAGTGAGGGAGATACTGTAATTGATGCCCAATGCATCGCAATCAATCGATATCAGGATGACATTGATCTACTCATCACTCCTCGTCTCCCATCCCATTCGTTCGATACAGTAATCGTTGTGAGAAGTGCTCCTAAAGCCTCTGACTACCGTAACTACATCAGAAGGACGTGGGCCAAGGATGCTAAGGGGTACTGTACTTACCGTAATCCTTTCTTATCGATTACCTCCCAGCTACGCTCCGGTCATTTTCGTTGTTGCTAAAGGGGCTAATCTCACGAAAGAAGCAGAAATTCATGGAGATATAATGCAATTAAACTATCCCGACTCTTACTACTCTCTCAGGTAGATCACAGGTCATTTACCGTAGTCAATCGATATCGATTACAGTAAAAAGATGACGGGGACCTACCGCTGGTTCCTCTCCCTCCCCTCCTCGATCAATAAACTGGTCGTAGTCAACGACGATGTCGTCCTTCACGTTAAGAATCTGCAAGAGGTATCAATCCACCGTATCCTCCTCATACCGTAATCGTCTCCAGATGGATCTGCCTCCACTCTACGATACTTGGGTGGTGGGAAAGGTATCGAGAGGGTACCCTCGACTCATCTTCCCTTGGATTACATGGTATGTATCTGGAGACAGCTACCCCCAGATGTGTTATCCACGATTTATCCAGGTGCGAAGTGATCTTTGATCTTTGAACATCCACTTAATCTTGCTGTTAATTGTTGAACTTTGATCTCTTTTCAGGGTTCATCAATGGTCTTCTCTCGTAGTGCAGTAAAAGAGATCTTCGATGGTGTTTGTTCCATTCCTCTTCTCCCTCTTGATGATGTGTGGATGGGAGTGCAGTCTCTCTGTCTTCCCTTCGAACAAGTCCATAGAGAGGTACGGTAGCCTGATCAATACGGTAGATTATCAATCGATAATGGCTCAGGGCTTCGATGTGCACTGGCAGAACGAGTACTTTGTCGTGTTTCATCATCAATACGAAAGATATGACTGGAAGAAGTTGGAGACTCTCTACAATGCAACTGCCGGAAAGGCGCGAATCTGAGATAAATCGCATTGTTCTCTTCATATTTCCAATCCATTCTTTCACATTAGCCAAAGTCTCCGGAACAAGATCGGGAAAGGGAAAAGGCCCGAGAGACAAGTCCCGATAGAGATCTTGCCCTAATTAGCCAATTAGACTTGCATCCGAGCACACGATCGGCACTAAATTCCCTCACTAAATTTCCGGACATGACTGATGTTCATCTACATTTCGGAATAGTTACATAAGAATAATGATCGTGATGTTCCTGATTTGGCATCTCATGAAATTTTTGTGAAATGATTCACGTAGTGGGAAAAGTAGAAGAATCTCGTTTTCCAACATCTCACGCGGTGGAGAATTCAGATCTGTGCGACGTGCCCCTGTATGAATTGTCGATCAATGCTTTCTTCTAATCTCTTTCAACCAGTGAAGATCAACCAGAATTCATTTAGAACAGATTTATTAGAATGTCGGGACAATATCAAAACTGAAACAGTGAGAGGAAAGGGCAAGGAATATTAGTGAATTGACTGCGAAAGAGGGGCAAGAATGATAATGTTCAGACTCTCCTCATTATGCATGCTTTCTCACCGATCAGACAGCGCAAAGAGCATGCAGAATTGAGAGGGACAGACCATTGCTCGGCAAAAATGAGCATGTAAGAGGAATAATGCACTGGGAATCCGTTTGTTGCACTAAATGTTCGAAAGACTTGGAATGAATTTGACAGTTCAGAATACGAAGCACTAGAACTAGCGAATCAATATTGGGTAAAGAAACAATCAGATTTAGAGCACATCTCTTAAAGAGTTCATGAACGAATGGGTTGAAAGGGTAAAAAACGAGAGAGGAACAGAGGAGGCACCCCCCAGAAAGGGGGGTTTGGCGTGAGAGAGCGCGCAAAATGGAGAACTCTCTCACTTTCGCACACTCTCTCGCCCTGACCCCTTTCTGGAGGAAGGGGGCTCGATTCTACGCGAGTTCTCTTCCCCTGTGTGCGGGTGAATAATGAGGGAGAAGTTGATGGATGGCCTCGTCGATTTGTGCACAGAATCCACGAGTTGAGTAGAGTTCGTCGAAACGACGACGCTCAAATTTGTAGAAATTAAATACAATTTCAATTTACGCCCCTCCCAAATTCGCATCCTACACTTTTAAAAATCAATAGTTCACATAGCACTACGATCTGAGGATGTATGTTACGTACGATTTCAGTGTATACCGCCCGTGAATTCACAGTTTTACAATCCATCTAACAAGGCTATCTGACGATTCATGCAAATTGTGGCATACATGTATCAACGATATTTTCCGCCTTGTTCCTCATCTTCCTCTCTCCTCACCTGTTTCTCATATGGTTCATCATCATCCAAATCCGGCCAATCCTTCTTCTGGATGTGATGAATCATAGCCTCGGCCAACAATACACCCGAAGGAAGGGCGATCTGAAGATCAAAGATCAACACCTCTGATCCAACAATTCCTCCCAAACCCCCCCCCCCCCTTCAGTAGATGGAGAGGTCAAATATCCAAGAAGGATCGAAAAAGTGAAGTCTCTCTCCCTTTCGCCCGTTCTCTCGCCCTGACCCCTATCTGGACGTTGGTACCCGTCTCTCACCTTGGTTCCAGTGATATCCTCGATGACGGTCTCCGATGGTCCTCCAGAGTCGCACACAATCACGGGTCTTCTCTGTTCGAGTGCTTCGATCGGGACAATTCCAAAGTGTTCATTGGGTGGAGTGTAGAGGGCCGAGTCGCACTCTTGATACAGACGGAACTTCTCCTCCTCGGACGGAGACGGAATCAGGGAGACGACGTCACGCACGTCCAAGTCCTGAGAAGAAACCCCATCAAGATACGGTAATCGATCGTCGTCAATTGTCGATGGGGGGGGGGGTAGAAGATCTACAGTATGATGCTGACAAGATACACGTCAGACTACGGTAGCGCAAGTGATTGAAATCAGTTGTCGATCGGAGGAGGGAGGATCTACAGTATACCTCAATCATCTTCTCGAGTAGTTCGTAGTAGATCTTGGACTCGGGGATGTGCGGCATGACGGATCCCGCCAGTTTAACCGTGGCTGCGATGCCTTTCCTCTTGAGAATCGCTGAAAGGAGAGGAAAATAAGACTCTGGATAGCATCGATTGCACCATTCTTAGGCAATCTCGACTGACCAGCTGCTTCGACGATGATATCAAGTCTCTTCTCGGGCCAGAATCGATTGACGGAGAGGAAGATGTACGATGGATTGGAGGGTCTCACCTGGAGAAATCAATCGATAATATATATCAGCCTCACATCTTCAACGGATAAGGGTTTGGAGGGAGCGAGCGTGTTAATGCGAGAGAGACTTTCTCACGTTTGCACACTCTCTCACTCTGAGCCCCTTTTGGAATCGTGTGTACTGGTTGATCTACCTTTTGGATTAATGCTCAGACTCTCCTCATTCTACATGCGCTCTCATCGATCAGGCAGCGCGAGAGAGAATGCAGAATTGAGAGGATTACTCACCTTTCGTGAGATGGGTTGGTTGACTCCAGCTGTGATTGCATCGACATCACAGGGAGGATAGACGACTCGTATCTTATCCTTCAGCGCGGGCATTACTCGGGTGAATTGAGACGCTGTAAAGTGACTCTTATCAACCCCATTCATCCCGGGCATTACTCGGGTGAATTGAGACGCTGTAAAGTGACTCTTATCAACCCCATTCATCCAATCACCACATCTCCAAAAAGGGGTCGAAGCGAGTAAGAGACCCTCTCATTTTTGCTCATTCTCTCGTCCTCGACCACTTTCTGGGGCATTGGAATAATGTATTTGCTACGATGCATCTATAAAGTTCCAAATGTGACCTACCGGTGAATTTGCTGTTCACCATGATGACGTCAGTGTAGTCGAAGAGGGTGTCCTCCACGATTCCGATCAGATTCGAGTACCATCTGTTAACTCATCTTTCATTCTCTGATCGGGTAGATCAACCGAACCAACCGATCATTATGGTAGATCAATCGATAATTCCAAACCTGTAGAGGAAGAATCTCGTCGGATTGACGAGTTGCTGTGGGAAGTGGCAGTAGAAGAGCACCTTCGTGGAGGGGAATCGCCACTTGATAATGGGCACACAACTGGAAGGAGAATAATCAGTTGTCGATACTAATTCCTACAGTTTACCTGGCTGAGTGATCTACGACGATGAGGTCGGGATTGATATCAGACATGACGAGGGACCAGCCGAGAGCGACGTTCTGCGAGAACCAATCGCCCGGATGCAGTTTGAGAGGAACCATGCGGATTTCTGAAAGAAGACACATCATTCCAAGCCGATAGAGAGGGGTCAGAGAGAGAGGGCGTGCAAAAGTAAGTCCCTCTCGATTTTACACCCTCTCTCACTACAAAACCCTTTCTGACCCCAAGGGGGATTCATGTTTCACCGCATTTTCATAAGTTTATTATGGTTAAAGAAGATATCTTACCAACGCCGTCGAATGAGTGATCCTTCCAATACTCGTCGATCATCGTAGTGAACCACACCACACGATGGCCCGCCTGGGAAAATTGGAATTATTTTCTCATCAGATTGCCTGTGGATCGAATAAAAAATCATTTCACTACGACTCTTTCCTTCTACCGTAGTCGGCCTACAGTATACCTGGACGAAGTGTCTCAGCAGGGCGACCGTGCATCGATCCGACCCGCCGTTCCACTGCTCGGGGTGGATGATGACAACGAGCATGCCTGAATGTCGAGACGGATTACGGTAGGTGTTGCGGTAGCAGGGATGGGTACTGTAGTAGAGTATGATCCTAAGTAGACAAGGTTAAGGCTAAGGCCTAAGGCTAAGTCTATGTCTAAGGACAGATCAAGAAGTGCGTCTCTGAAAGTGAAAGTGAAGGTGCAAAGAGAAGCTTGTGAACTAGCGACACTATCAGATGGGTAAGGAATTGTTTCAATTTGAGTCGTAGATGGAGGGAGAGATTGGGGCGGGATGAGACGAGAAAAGAGCGATCGGATCTCACAAGTGAATTCCGGATGGGAGAAGATGGAAAGAATGATGAGAGAGAAGAGAAGGGAAGAAAGAATTTAGATGAGAACTGCGATTAGAAGCCGATGCAAAAGTGCAAGGGGAGAAAGTACGCATATTTGAAATTTTCCCTGGGATGAATTCAATCTTCGCGGAGATCAGGGCAAAATGCCAAAATCGAATTCACGGTAAGACGTGAGACGGTGACATCGCCCATCTACATGCTATTTTACAAACTCTCACTGTCTGCCTCAATTTGCATAGACTCTCCAGAGAGCCGTGTATCGGGAAAAAAGGGAAATCGATAGAATCAATATTTCTTACCTTCTTATCGCCGGCTACCGTAGTCTCCTGGATGAACTCCTTGCGCACGAACCAGATGCAGAGGGACAGAGGAACCTACAGTAACCAGATGCTACAGTAACCCGGATTACATCGATTATCGATTGATTTGGGTGACCTACCGAGAAGAAAAGGGCGGAGACGTAGATAATGAGTGAGATGAGTCTTCTGGCGATACCCATGCGAGGGGGAATGGAATGAAGAGAAGGGAGGAGAAGGGGTGGATTGAGATCTTTGAGGGAGTGGGGACTCCGCCCCCTTTGGGAGGAGGGGAATGAATGGGTATGGAGACAGGCCGGAGTGATAAGAGGGGTCTGCCATACTCGCAATCACTCGATAGTCGGGGGAGGAGATCGGACTGTGGATGGTACTGTACTCGGCCAGATTATTGATCGTCGCTGCAGTTGCATCATTCTGTGCTAACTGGCAGTTCGCCTTTCAGGTAGGTCATGGGGGATACTGCAGGAATACTGTAGTTGGGGTATGTAGTATGGCGAGCAGTCCTGAAGAAAGTTATCACATGTGATAGCGATGGTGACGTCACATTCCGCAGTTCTATCATCCTTCCCTATTGCAGATAACGTATGTGAACACCTCCGCCCGAACTTTCCACCAACTCGCCAACAGGGCTTATCAAGTGAGTACATTACTGCCATCAAAGGGTCGGGGGATCAAAAGGGGTAACGGAATCAATCAATAATCTCGTCGTAGATCACTCATGGCGCCTCTCTTTCACTCGAAGCAGATGATTGGTCATCTCAATGGAGTACAATCGTGTCTAGTTTCTATCCAGGATCCATCGTCGGATTTCTACTTGTAGGTTGTTTTTATTCCTCACGACCGTACACTTTTATGAGATAGAGACACATCTAGAAGTTTCCCAAGTTATCATGGAATTTTCGCACAATCCAAAAACAATCGACATTGACATCCCCACAATGTCAAATCGCCATCCAAAATATGTCGTGTTTTCAAATTGTTTCTGAAGTGTGATAATGATATCCGGACGAGACAGTTTTCGACTCCATTTTCGTATAGCCTTTATTTTTTGCTTCTTATTCATTATTATATATTTCTTCCAGATGCCCATCATGGTCGCCCGATTGGGAACTAAACTCTCGATGGGAATTCTCTCCCTTCCTTCTATTCTCGGCTGCGCCCTCCAATTGCTGGCAGCACTTCCCTCCGCTGGTCAGATCTTGGCCTACCAATCCGATTTATCGATCGGTCAACAGCCCACATCTAATCGCATCCTAATTTGACCACAGATCTAATCATAGCCCTTTGCAGATGATAGTTGAAAGTAGACGCTTATTGTGATCTCTCTCTCTCTCTCTCTCTCTCTCTCTCTCCCCTTGTCTCCATTGATTCACACGTGATTAGATAGTGCTATACTACAACAGGACACAACTTTGATCCAAGCGACACTTCAAGAACATTTAGACATTAGAAGGAAAAGGGCACAAACCACCAGAAAAGATTACAATTATAAAGCGTGGTAGACAATGAGCAGATTGATAGTACTACTTATCAAGTATGATGCACTCTCGCGAGATAGATTACATTTCCGAAAGATCATAGATCAGCTCATTACAGGTGTAACTCTACTGGACATCGCACTGTGCGGAGGTCGATTCCTCGTCGGAATTCAAGTGAGTCAATATCATGCCCATCGCTACCGTATTTACCCATCCTGCCTACCATATACCGTCTGATTCCAGGCAGGAGCTGCTCTGTGTTTTCTTCCGCTCTTCCTGATAGAGATCTCCAATCCATCAAGTCGAAGTCTCTTGAGCACATTCCAGGTTTCTTTTAAGATAATTCCAAAAAAATGGGGTCAGAGGCGAGAGTTTCTATGTGAAAGTGAGAGAGCCCTTCTGGCTTTTACACGCTCTTTAACCCCTTATGGAGGCTTGGTTTGTGAAAGTAGAGATTTGAAATGGTATTATCGTTCTCATTTTCAAAATTTTAGCAAGTTTCTCAAGCAGTTGGAACTCTTCTCGGTCTTCTATTCGGATCCGAGACCATCTTTCCCCTGGGAGAATATCGATTCGAATGGTTACAATTGATCGCCGTCATTCCATCGGTGAGACTCCGCCCACTTCCGGATAATCTTTGATCTTTCTGCAGATAATCCTAATTATCCTTCTCTCGGTCACACCTCCCACTCCTCACTATCTCATGCACGAGGGAGTGGAAGTTACTAGAGGTACAGTAACCCCTCAGCATTCCTCGATTCACTCCAATTATTTCAGTTCTCGATTCTCTCAAATACTACCAAGGATCTAGCGCGGACTTGCAAAGTCTTCAGAATGATTACACTTCTCATGCGATGAAAGGAACTCCGAGAAGGTACGATATTAGAAGTGCCTACAAATCGATAATCCCCTCGATTAAAGTAAGATTCCGTCATCTTCGTGGAAGGGATTCGCCATCGGATCGCTAGCTGCCATTTCCTATGCATTCACTGCCGATGACCTAATCGATACGTTCTCCTCAACGATCTTGCATGTGAGTCTTGCCACGACGACTACGGTAGATCAATCGATATTCAGGGAGCGCAGGGAGAGGATCCATCCAATGGATATGTGCCTGAGATAGATCACTCTGCTGATCTAATGAGTCTCGGATTGGGAGTTGTTTTAGTACTATCCAGTCTAGGAGGATCCTTCTTGGTTCGTTTCATTTACTCGATACCGTAATCCGTAAAGTTTTACCGATAGATTTTCCAAATATCGTAATCCCTCAAGCATTATCGATTGATTCTGACAAAAACGTAATCTCTTCAGGTTTATCGACTGATTCTCTCAATAGCGTAATCCCTAAAATTTAATAGATTGATTCTCTCTCTACCGTAATCCCTTCAGGTCGACCGATTCGGTCGTCGTCCTCTCATAATTCTGGGTCTAATCTTCACAGCTCTCTTCAATTTCATTGCATCTTTCTTCCTTTCCTCACTTCCTTCCGTCGTTCTTCTATTCTTCGCTCTAACAAAGGCGTCAATTGGTCTCGGAGCAGGTCAGATCCGTCTACCGTATGCTTACCATATCCCACAACAGTCAGATTCATCGTATTCTTACCGTATCCCATCTCAACAGTCACATCCATATACCGTATCCCCCCTATTCTACAGTATTTCAGGTGCTCCAGCCTGGTTCCTCACATCAGAGTTGGTTGCTCTCCCTTATGTTCCTCTCTTCCAATCTCTATCAACCGGACTCCTACTTTGCTCTTCAATGATTGTTACTTTCTTCTATCTTCCTCTATCGGTCACCTTTTCATCATAATAAACCTTTGATTTTTCCATTACAGTTAGTATCCCCACCGGTGTCTCTTCTCGTCCTATCTTCCATTCCTTCTCTCATTCTAGCTATACTCCTTTTCCTCTTTCTGCCAGAAACCAAGGTTTGATAGCTATCGATTATCATAGGACAAATGTGTAATATCCGAAAGTTGTTCTATAAACTTTTATCGAATAATGATCAAAAACATTGCAGGGTAAATCACCACGAGAAATCGACCTAAAACTCTCATCAAGGACGCTATCTGGATTTAAATCTCGGGTGGACGAAATCGGACAAAAGGGATTTGTAACCTACGGATCACTGAGAGAATCTGATCACTACTTGATACAATGATAAATAATAGATTAACAGATACAAAGATTGAGCTTTACAAAAAGTTCTTAGCAAAACAATGGATTATAATCAAACGGGGACGGGGAGATCGACTTCGAACCCTTGGATTTGGGCCCGTCATAGTATAGGGACTGGAATGAGGTAGTTAAGAAAGAAATTAGTGTGAAAGAAGCAGGGAATCTAATGTTAAGAAAATCAGGGAAGTACAATAAGGCTTCAAGGATAGTCAAACTGAGCATGAAATGGAAAAATAGAGCATCTAATTGACGAAAGAAAATAATTCAGGGATTTGGAAACCAATTGTTCTTAACAAAAAATGCGAGATACGACAAAGACAAAAATGAAGGGGAAATAACGAAAGATGATAAGGGGAGCATCATTTACCAACAGGTTTACGAGAATCATGGAAAATTCTAAACGGAAACATAGTAGGATTGCGATGTGTTGAAGACTGTGTGTGGAATTATGGGGTACCGGAAATTTTCAGTAAAATTGAGTGAGGGGACAAAAAGTGTTGAGTAAATACTACATACTGAAAGATGAGAAAACGAATCTGCAGAGGCTTACAAATTCCAGGAAAATGTAAGACGCCTATACTATATCGTAAAAAACGGACAAAAATATGGGAAGCAATTGTTCATAACAAAAAAATGTACGATCGAGAAAAAGAACAAAATATGAATGAAAAAAATCACGGGCTGATGTCAGGGATAGCTAATCAAGCTTTTGCGTTGTTCTACGCATTCAGTCTAGGTGAAAATATCGACACGAATGGGTGCACCGGGTAACGTCGTTCTGCATATATATTTCATTCATCAGTTGTTGCGAGTTCCCATGGAAGAGACGCGGCGCCTGCAATTGTTTCATTTCTTCAAATTAATACAAGTTTACAATGATACGATGATATAATGTTTTACCCATGAACTCTCAAGTGTCAAAACAAGAATGACTCCAGAGTACTGTAGATACACTGTACTTCTTATTAAAAACACTATTTTTAAAGTCTCGATTAAATTTTTTACAGCAGTTCAGATCTCTTATATTACAATTTTAAAATGATACATCCATGAAATGGACTACTGGTGGTGTACTCTTTTTCTATACCTCGACCTGTCTCTCACTTTGCCATGCTCTCTCGCAGCCGTATCTGTTGTTTAGCACGGATTATCAACGGAACGTTTTATTATTTCGGACGAGTCCTCGTAAATTTGTAATATAGCTACATTATATTATGCCTACAACATGATGTCGTAATTTGAAGACACATTATAATTCTCCACCACTCACTTCTTCGCAGCCAATCCGACGACACTGCTTCTTCTCCCCTCTGTCTTTCCATTATTCGCTTTTCTCTTCGCCGGCCTCTTTACAGGCTTCTTCGCATTCTAAAATACAGTTATTTGCATTTCGTAATGCACACAAAACGAAATCAGTAAACCGAATTCAATTATTAAGCACTCATTGGTTGGCTACAGCGAATGCCTCCATACCTTCTTATTCTCCTTTTCCTCCTCCTCCATCTTCTCATCTTCAGACTCGGAAATTACTCCCTCATTCATTTCCTCGTCATCCATCTGAACAAACAACTCAATTTTTAATACGCAGATAAAAGATCATGCTTCATAAGACCAGTTTAGGGTGAGTGAATTTTCAGAGATCTGGTTTATGTTTCCTCCCCAAATTTGACTCTCCACTAAAAGAGTGTGACCCACATTCTCTCCATCCGAGTCTCCCCATGCATCATCCATGTCTCCATCTTCCTTCTTCGCTCCAATCCATCTCGAACAAGAAGCAGTTCCACAATAGCATCGATCTCTTCTCAGATTTCCACTCCTTCCCAGTCCATAGTTAAATGTGATCTCATCACCGGGCTTGATGTCACGAAGAGCGTGGATCTTCAGACGAGGCTCGTACTGAAAGTAATGGCACATGACATCCAATCATCGCTAACCAGAGTTTGAATGTTACGGGGTTTTCACGAAATAATTATTCTATAAAAAAGAATGAATTATATGTTCAGCGACGGAATATCCGAATTGGGCCATTTTAAACTAATATTAAATCATATAGTTTTATTTCTTCAAAAACGCAATAAAATAGCAGGCGGATGGCTCACCTTGGCGTATTGCCCTGACACTGAGAAGGGGATGTCGAACGAGTCAACTTCAGCATTCGGCTCACATGAATGATTCATGTATCTAAAAAGGATAATGAGAATAATAAAATTGAATATGCACGGAACACATCGCACTGTGAGGTGTGCGCAAATAAGATGTGTGGACGTACCTCGCTTCGCCACCATGGAATCTAGCATCGAGGTAGATATTTTTCGCTAGTCCCATCACATATGTATACTCGTCAATCGACCGGAGAACTTCGAGGCGTTTCTCACGTCTGAACTAGCACATTTAAACATCTATGGCGTTTCTCAGAAACAAACGAAAATGGATGAAGCAACATCGTCAATTATTGTCTACTCCTACAATAATTCGAAGGCTGAAAAATCCCAACCTGTCCTTCTCCTCCTTGTTGATAATCTCGCCGGCGTATTCAGCAATGAAGGCACCCTGAATAACAATATCAGCATAATTCGATATATTTCCAAAGAAATGCAATTGTCAATTTATGAAGACCAAAATTGACACACAAAAATACAACTGACAGCTTTGATATGCTCGATGGCGAATGCTCCGAATCCTTTCTTCTCTGTCAATCTCACTTCGAACAACTTCTTCTTTTCTCCTTTCTGCTGCATCGATCGATTGAGACATTTTTCTCCCGGCGCGTCACAGCTCTACGAAATAAGATAACTGATAATGAATTCAGTGAAAAAAATTAGAATCTCATTTGAACCAATGAAAATACGAGTTTTTAGATGCGTGAAAGATACCGGTAGACATTCCGTGTGAGTGTCCTTATTCACGCAGTTGTCCCTGCACTTGAATCCTTCTTTATCCGGCTTGCACTCGCACGATTGTTCGTCTGTGATCTGAACAAGGAAAGTTACTATCAAATCATGACTCGCGGTCAAACACAATGCAGCGATACCAATATAATTTCAATTTTGCAATATTTGAATGTACAAACTCTCTTCTGCTCGCAGAGACGAGGGACTCCCTTCATGTAGAAGCTGGTCTGTAAAACATTTGTGTAAACCAAAATATTTTGATTTCAAAAAGTATACGGAAAATACATTGAGATAAGTAGAGAATTGTACCTCGACAATGTTGATAGTCTTTCTCATTTCTTCGTTATTGAGCTTCACGTAGGGTGGCTTGAACTTTCTCATGCTAGTCTTCAATTCTGAAAAAAATAGAAAGTTAAATCGCTGTCAGCTCACCACTGCAAACGGAGCGTTCCAGGGAACATACGCTTGCAATATTTAGATTCCCGAGATAAAATTACGAAAACACGGACATTTCCGGATCACAAGGTACGATAATTGAAAAAAATTTCGATTTTCGGGCAATTTTTTTTACAACAAATTCGTAAATTCAAACATTTTGGTACATATCAAAATGTATACCAGAGGTGAACTCCTTGTTGGAGAGATTCTTGTGGCAGTCCACCGTCATTCGCTGCACACGACTGAAATATGTGAATAGAGAAGAAAACAGGGGACGAAAGACCATCACCCAGTGAGGGTATTAGAAGATATATATAGGTCAATACCTCTTGGGAAGAAGATTGTAGTAGGGCAGCACGATTCCATCCCACACCCACTGCACGGGAATCCATCCAGGCTTCCCTAGATTACTTCCAAGCTGCTTCACGATATGGGAAGGGACATCATTGAGGGCGAGTGCGATAGCTGGATACGTTCTGCAATCAACCACTGTATTGGCAATCACGAAAATTATTCTGAATATTGAACATATTGAATGTAAAAATTAGTAACCCAGGAGCCTGCCCGGCGAAGCTATGTCCGTAGTACGCGAGCACGTATTGATTGGGAACGATCACAGATCCAACCAGACAGTACGAGCAGAAATCCGACTGAATTGGCACGATCAAGTTGGAGATTGAATAACTTAAAACTCACAGCAATGCCCTTTCCGGGTAGATTCGTGCCCGAGACAGTAGAGAATGAGCAGGAACGATGAAAGACTTGAGTGCATCCCTTGCATTCCACTCTCTCCTTATCGTTCTCTAAAACAAATCCAAGTAATTAAAGGGCTGTTAAAAGCAAATTTTGAGGGAACGATAAGGCATTTAATGCGGAGATATCAACTGACTGTCTACTGGATCCTCGCAATCTGCACAATACTGGAGCCGAGTCGCCTTCGCAATAGTCTTTGTGGAGGCAGGATGGTAATGGCACACAAATGACGTTCGCTTCTGAAACGAGTATCGTTGACTATATTGAGATTGTAATCTATCCAGACCTGTCCATTCTTCTTGACCTTCGAACCTGCGGGCACGCACTGAGTGTGGAAGCTGCGGAAGCACTTCTCACAATCAACCAGAGTACCTACAATGATCAAACATCACATACTCGTTTTAAAATAGAGGTTAGACTTTAATCATGAGGGTGAAAATGAAGGAGTCGTACCAAAGCGAGAGGAGTTCTTGTATCGCTCATCGTAACAGTGCCAGCAGAAGTGCGAAGGGCACACAGGCGTCTCGGTACGGAACAACAACTGAAAATAATAACATTCGTTCTTTTACCCGTGTATGAATATCGCGAATTCATTAAGTAAGAATACAGGGGATGGAAATATTACCTGAGCCTGGTAGGGGCTGTATTCCGAGCAAATGTAGTCCTGTGCGCAA
This sequence comes from Pristionchus fissidentatus, assembly GCA_036245785.1. NCBI lineage: Eukaryota > Metazoa > Nematoda > Chromadorea > Rhabditida > Neodiplogasteridae > Pristionchus > Pristionchus fissidentatus. The sequence continues at coordinate 11,069,689 of BTSY01000006.1, forward strand.
GACTTATGCATTCGCTGCACACTGAAATAGAATTTCAATACCATAATACTACTTCAACAATATTATATACCTAGAACTAAACAAATGCAATGAGCATACTCTTGTTCGCGATCATGTACCGTTCGAGCAAAATAAAGACTCAGAGATTGTAGGGTAATATTACCGCAAGTATCGGGTAATATTACTGCAATTAACTTGCCGAAAAGTAAGTTACCAGAAGTACCACGGTAAATTACCTTTTTCTTACAACAATTTAGCAATATTCCTGTAACTTACTTTTTGCTTGCTAAAAAGGCAAATTTGAAGTAAGCAAAAAGTAACATTGTAGCAAAATTGAAATAATATTACGTTTTTCGAGAGCAGCAACAAAGTAAGTTTCTAGTTAGTTACAAATTTTAAGTAAGTAAAAAGTAATATTACTGCAACAATCAAGGTAACTTACTTGAGTACTTCTGGTAACTTACAACACTAATTGCAGTAATATTACCCTGCGAAACCAGAGGAATTCATGTATTTACTAACCATCTGGGGAATCCACATCTGACGGTGTCGCTCTCAGGTTGCTCCTTCTTCGTCACCTTCTTCACGACCTGCACCTCTTCGGGTACTGTATCATCCTCATCCAGCGGTTCCTTCTTCACATTCAGATGTTTCGCCACTTTGCCCTCCTCTTGTGTGTCATCATTCCCTTCCCAGTCCAGCTCGATCTTGATCTTCCTCACCGCCTTTACGGCAGCAGCCTTATCGCCACACATGAAGCACACTTCTGAACAAATGTTTTAGAATTACATTGCAGAACAAATATAATCTGCAACGTTGTTTTCAGTGAGATTACGTGAGAGGAAATAAAAACACACCATGTGAAGCTGGCCGCGATGGAATGAGACACGTTTCTGCAATGCATAATTGTTGTTTTTTTTAATAACACAATTCCGAAAGCAAATAATATAAGTGATAATTTCTGACCAGTTTTCTACCGAATGAAAAAAAAGCGTTGACATTCGAAAACTATCTAAGAATACGCGAGAGGTTCGGATAAATACGACTAAAATGTTTCAATAAGAAAAGTCAAACTTACTTTTGAATGCAGCTGGAATTCCGCGAGCCTTCGGAGAACCTTTTATGGTCTTGCGAACTGAGACACCGTTGGTCTTAGCAGAGCTTGAACCACCTCCGGCCATTCGAGGTGTAGCAGTTTTGCCCGCTTTGACTGAAGCTGAGATACCGCCAGACTTGCGAGAAGCAGGGAATCTGGCAATCTTCTTTGGAGTGCGGCTACCGTTAGACTTGGGGGGAGTAGTAGCTCTGGCAATCTTTCCAGGAGTTCGGTTACCGTTAGACTTGGGAGTAGCTCTGGCGATCTGGCTTTGAGCTGGGATACCAGAGGATTTGCGAGGAGAAGTCCACGTGGCTTTGGGTGGTGGGGCATTCATAAACGTCCGTGTCGGAGCCTTGGCGGATGCTTGGGGTGGTGGGACACTTATAGACTTGCGTGTCGGACCCTTAACAGATGCTCCCTGAGCTGCGGTTCCAATGGATCTGGCAGAGCGGGATCTTCTGGGTCTGCTTGTAGTTGGAACACTGTCGGACATCTGATCGGCGACAGTTCCTCCCAGTGTCATTCCTGCTGCCGACAGAGGATCACCATCACTGCAATAGTCATTGAAGCGAACGGGTATGATCCGGGTTCTGCATGATCGGCGAACACTGGAGTTTCCGTCTTGGTATGGCAACGGGACTTCTTCCATGGGACCTGCTGTCGCATCTTCCAAAGTTGGGGGACCTTCTGAGCCTTCTGAAGGAACCGGCGAGTCTCGAGGCTCGTTTTTCGGAATCCTCAAAGGCGCGGCTTCTTCCAGATCGGGGGGATTTTCCAAGGAATCCGAATTTTCCGACGAGTCTTGAGGCTCTGTTTTCGGAACCAACACATGCGTGACATTGTCCAAGGTCGGGGGGCCTCCCGAGGATTCAGAAGGAGGCTCGGCAGGCTCCATTTTCGGTTTCTTGTTCTTGTACATTCCACGGTTTACCTGTAATTTTTACACGTTAAACACGGTACGCCTCGAACTTTGATCTCACAAATCACGCAACACGTCATAATCGATAAATTCCACGAGGAAAAAGAAAATCCATTTTGAATTTCTAATGCGCTTACAGTAATATGTACACAACTGTGTACACAAGCAAAAATCTGTGAAGAAGCGCAAATTTAAAAATGACACGGTTCTTTAACAACATCGACAATTAGTAGAAAGCAAGGGCGTTCTAATATGTACATATTTTATGATGAATAACGACGCTTGACGCTTGATGCTTGTGCGCTAGAGTGCGGTACTGCTTGCTCGCCTTTTTTCGCGCCAAAACCCAATTTCTTCGTTTTACGATTTCTCGCACAGTGACACCATGTTGTTATTGTTATCGCGACCAAAACAATATCTCCTCCAAATCCTCTTTCTCTTATTGTGCATCGCTCTAATGGATCTTCATTGTTCAATTCTAAAGGGTATTTCGCAACAGACGAGACTTATCCATAACACGCCCTGTCAATGGCTGAGTTTATCTTCTACAGAGATGGAAAAGAGGAAAAGTGAGTAAACTGTATACCTATCATTCATAGCACAGTTGTTCGAGCATCAATTATTTGACAAAATGAATTTGTAAAGGGCAAAACCACGCGAAACATTTGCGCCGTGTGGTACTCAGTGCTCGTGGGGTATAGCTACTTCAGCTAGACGACACGAATCAACTAGGAAGAAGCTATAAAGCAGAGCTACTTCAGCTGTACAGAGCTAAAGTAGCTCTGCTTCCTATCTGATTTCTGTTTTCTAGCTGAAGTAGCTATGCTTTCCGCCAGAGTAGCAATACCCCGCGATAACTAGAGTTATTCAAACTAAATTAATTGTTCCAGGGGGCCTTTCGACGAGGAGAAGATCTTGCATCTCTACAACACTGCAGAATTCACTTCTGATGTCGCATTCCAGGTATTTATTGGCATTGCCTTTTATATTATACAAATTTCCTTGCTAGTTTCTTCGGACCCCCAGAAATAGTGCATGTATAATCGGAGACTCCGATTCGAAAGCCTGTCGCTCACGGTATGAGAGAGGGCCGCGTGTTTTTGTCTACACTATCATGTAATTTACTCAGTGCTTGTGGGGTATTTAAATTTATAGCTGTCCAGACTTTTGAATGCTTTATGTAAATGTTTTCATTCGGTTCATGAGCGCTAGCTAGCGCTCATGAACCGCTAGCGCTAGCTAAATTCAACCCGGTTAGCACAACCTTGGCGTATTGAAATAACTTTGTGTACTTTCAGATTCGTTCTTCATTATCGGATGCTTCAGCCCCCTTCATCACACTAAGTAAGTATGGCACTAACTAGTAAGGGAGCGAAACAGTAATATCTATTGCAATTTTCATTGTATAAACGTGCAGTACAATTTAAGTTGTAAGAAAAAATTGTGCTGCAATTGAATATTCCGACTTACATACCAAGTATCAAATGTTCGCATTATAAGTCGAAAGGTACGTTAAAAAGGACGAAGCCAACCTGAATTTTCAAATTTTTGGGTGAAACGAGTGAAAACCCAACCCCTTTTTTTGTTGTTTTTTCAAGCCAATTTTTGAAAAAAAAAACCCATCCCGCATTTTCGACTTGCCGAAACGCATCCTTTCGACCTATGGTTAGCATGCAGTAACCATCGCGATTCCAATAAGTTGTTCCCGCATATCTAACTCCTTCCCATAGCCCAATAGCAACGCCATTTCCGCCCTGAACAACATTGCAGCCTGTTTCCGAAACCAGAATGAGTGCTTTGCCTTCCCCCCAACTTTATTTACAGGAGATCTGATCTGGAAGAATGGACCTGCTAATCCCTTCCGTGACGAATTCAAAGATATCGACAAGAGGGTTGCGGAGAAAGAGGAGGTAAGCATAATTTATGGCCGGCTTACTGATCATTGTGTAATCATTTCCTCCCATTGATAGTTGTTTATAGAGTAATGCTCAGACTCTCCTCATTCCACATGCTCTCTCATCGATCAGACAGCACGAGAGAGCATGCATAATTGGTAGGGTCAGACCATTACTCTGTTTATACGTTCTCTCGAGCGCCACATCATTCGAAACTTTTCGTAAAGGGGTGGGAAAGGCAATGTTATGAGACCTTGTAGTCACTAGAGTTTACGCCGTTGAGTCGACGAGTCGTCAAGTCTCATTTTAATTTTACTTGAGGAACTCGCAGTACTCAAAGGAATTGCAAACAAGAAGGAAGAGTTGGAGAGACGAGTGGCAGAGATTGAGAAGAAATTGGAAGAGAAAATGAAGATGAATAATTCGAAGACTCAGGTGAGCAACAAACAGTGATGCTCATGAGTCCGGAAATTCGGCAGCGCGGGGGGGGTCGCCGAATTTAGGGACTATGAGCATCACTGGCAACAAACAAAATAATTGATTCGACTAGAAAAAAACTTGAAAACTTTGTATAATATTCTTATGTCCGCGTATTGAGGATCTATAAAATTCGCATCGATTCGCAGTTAGAAAATTGTCGAAATTGCTAGCCCATCACGGTAGAGCCGTGGTTAGATAGTTCAGTTCATATAGTTCAATCCGATTCGTTATACGATGATGTGATTCTGGAAAACAACGTTTAGTTCGGTGATTTCGAAATTAATTTTGCTTCGTGTTTTTGACGACTGAGAAGAAGACAAAATTTAATTTTATTAATGTATTTATTTGAGCCTAAATCGTCGGACGATAAGGAGAATGCAAATAAGAAGACAGATCCTCTTGCGAATCTTCGTGGATTTGAAGGACTTAATATCAAGGTACGTTATTTGTGGCCCATAGATGGGCAAGGGTTGTTGCTGGAAGGTCAAAGTCAGGAGGGTCGGAGATAATACTGGTGAATTTTAGCAAAAAGTGAGAGAGCCTAATCCAAAACCGTGACGGATTGATCCGAAATAGGGTCGGTCTGTAACAAAAGGCGGGAGTACTATTGTTGGCCACACCCTAGCCATGTTGTATGTTGTGACCTCTGAGGTTGCATGGAACTAATTTACAGCAGGTCGAGAAGTTCTCTATGGATAACGACAAACACGCGCTTCACTATCGACAGTCACTCCACCACACCTTTGAGACGACTCCTGTTAGTTTGCACGCATTATGTTAATTAAGGGGACATTTTGGTTATTGTTCTTCATGTTCTTGTTGATTGGGCAATTATATATGTGATTACTGACACATGAGGTTACATTCACATGAAGTTCGACAACTGATTATTTACAGGATGCTAGTTTAAGTTCGCAAAATATTATTTGTCTATACAACTGTGATATGTGTCGGATCTTTTCTATCTTCATAAAATGATCTCTATTTCAGCTGAGCATGTGTACCACGTGTGATCTGATGCTCGCCAACTTCAAGCAGTATCTTGTTCACACCACCAAGTCCTCTTGTCCCGTCTTCAGTAAGGAAGGGCATGACACATTCCAACCCGATTTTGACAGGTTAGAACCACTGGAGTAGTGTGCAATATCATACCAATGAGTGTAGAACGATCCCTCGATGAATAGACATCGAGGGATGAAAGATTGGTGAAAAATGGCCAAGCCATACAACATTATTGGAGTTACCATCCCCGTTGAAACACCAAACCCAATTTTTTGTGGCCTTTTTTACTGCAAGTGAAGAAATCTGGTCAAAATTCGATTTTTTCCGCATTGAAAACTTGCAAATAAAGCGGAATTTTTATTTTTCTCAGGCTTTTGGTTGAAGAGATTATCCTTCGTTGTGAGCTGGTGGATTCAGTGACAATGCAATTGCTCGCACTAGTAGTAATATTAATACTAAGTTTGTTTGAGATGGAATAAGGAAGATGAATGTCGAGCTGCGATGGGTCGTCGTCTATTCGATAAAATGCGTCCGGATGAGATTGGAAGCTCACGTCCTCAGACTGATTTCATGGAGGATATGCACTTGAAATTGAAGAAGGAGATGAAATTGGACTCTGATGCTGGTAATCGATACTTATTATTTATGAAATCTACTCATTACAATTCCAGTTTTGTATAATTATTATTTAAAAAAAATATTTCATTTTTTAAATGTTCAAAAAATTAATTATGAAAATGTATTTATTATTATTATTATTATTATTATTATTATTATATAAATGTATTTCAGGAAGAGCGCAAGCGATGGAATATCTCGATTCCGATGCAGCGAAGAAAGTGAAGGAGAGACTGGAGGAACATCTGAGAGAAGCCAAAGGAGTAAGCAGTGTATCTCCTAATTAGTGTACTCATTATCCAGTTTGCAAATTATGCATTCAATTTAAGAAGTTGGTTTGCTCTAGCTGCAAGGTCGCATGCAAGAACCACGTCCACTTTGTCATTCATCTCACCACTTACGACCATCGTATGAAAGTGGTTTGTAACCTTATTATTATTATGATAGGGCCATGGGTCGACAGATACTTAAAAACGACGAAGCCTACCCAAATTTTTGGCATTTTCAAGGCGAACGTTAAACCCACCCACATTTTGGGATTTTGAATGGCTACGTTTGAAAAAAATAGTATACCCGCATTTTGTTTATTTCCAACCCACTTTGTCGACCTTTGGGTTTACATCTAAATCAGTATCATTTGATGGAAATTTGAGTGTCTTTGTTATAAAATGCCCTGAATTTGTTTCAGAAGGGAACTGCATTGGAGTTGATCTCTCTTCTGCTTGGATGGTTCAATCGAGGATGCTATCTCAAGGAGGTTCGAACCATTCTCATCTATTATTATTATTTTATCGATCTAAATCCATTCAATACCTCTTCTATTCAGGCTGATCCGAGTGAATTGGATGAGGATATCGATGCCGATCCCCATCTCTCACTGGAAATGAATGCAACTGTGTGGCAAAAGGGAGAAGTATCGGTCCGTTGATTATGTTGTTGTTCTTGTTCGTTACTAGTTAATTACTTGTTATACGGTTGTTCCCACTCTTATCCATTTCTTGATCTAACCCAACTTGCTGATCTCACCTATGATAAATGTAGTCCAATCTGTAGAAGTGTGCAGTGAATGCATGGTATGAACAGATAAAACAGGGTTTAAGTTTAATTTAAAGTCGTTTGTCAAGAGACTATTCGGGTTCACTGGGAATCGAATGGTTGTTCTAACGACGTTAAAAAACAAGAATGAACTCAAATTTCTCCAGGCTGCTCCTTCCGAGGAATCGTTCAATGAAGAAGTGGTTATGAGAATGGAGAGAGATAGAACACAAGACGAGAGCCACAATGGAATGAAGGACCTTCTCATGAATGACTGCGCAAGCAGAGTTGTGAGTACTGTAGTCGGAATATATCGGTTGCAAGAATGTGTGGGGACTACTGTATTCGATCGATCGATTGCAGATCCTGAGCTGCATTGTTTGTAATGCAATGTACACCAACTTCAAGCAGTTCCTTGTCCATATTGGATCGGAGCAGCATAAGGAAAATGTTGGAAAGGTGAGGAGATAAGAAGTGAGGATAAGGAGTACGGTAGACGAGAAGTAGCACTCTAGGGTGGAGGGAGTACGGTAGTATTCATCAATGCTACAGTACTCCTGCTACAGCAGGACAAGAGAATGATCAATCTCGATGGGACACACATTCCTGATTAAGGTGGTTCAACCGGCCAGCGAAGTTTCGGATGACGAGAGAGGACATGAACAGTTTCTCGCCATGTTTGAAAGTGATCTACAGAGGTGAGTGAGATTGAAATGGAAGTAGTGAATACGATCACTCCATTCAAATTGAATTGTAGCTAGCTAGCTGTGGACCGATCGTGAATGTTTCGAATTGAGAATGACATCGGTGTGAAACCACAAGTTGATATCCAGTCCACCAACTTACTTTAAAGCTTGAACTCACGGAAGTAATTCTACGGATTTAGAGCTTTAGCTAGATTTTCAAACTCTTCGGATTTTTTGTGAGCACTTTCGGTTGCACTGATTGACCTAACGTTGACTATTGAGATGGCGATGGGAGGACAGAGCTCGACTGACGAGTGGGAAGAAGATGTACGAAGAATGGAGTGAAGAGGAGAAGAAAGAAAAGACCAACGGACGAATTCATGGGAAAAATCAATGAGAAAGTGGGAATAACAATCAAGAAGAAGAGCAATGGAAAATACGAAGAGTGTATGTACTTATTGATCTCAGATTTGATCTACTGTAGCATGTCGACGTTGTTCCAAGCATCCAGAAAGGGGTCAAGGGCGAGATAATGTGTGAAAGAGAGAGAGAGACTCTCTCACTTTTATCCTATATCTGACACCTGACCCCTTTGGTGGGACGAAAATTTGCATGAAAATATATAATTATTCAGATTTCCTTGTGGCTGAGAGGTATTTCGTTGATAGAGAGGCGACGAATTTGATGGGAGAACTGAACGATCATCTCAAGGATGCTAAGGTATGAAATATTCTTCGATACAATAGGCTTTGAAAGTATTATTAGTAAAAGTAAGTAGTTCATGTTCAGAAGTTCATCTGCTCTCCGTGCAAATTTGGGTGCAAGGACTCGAAATCGTTCCTCATTCACTGCATGACGTACGACCATGTTAGAATTACGGTGAGTATGGAGTACGATTCTTCATTCTGTGCCTCGTGACGGGCGGTCGACAGTCTCCCCGCTCCTCTCCCACCTCAGTTTGGAGAATCCTTGCCAGTCAGCTTGGGCAACCCGGCAAGTATTTCGCCCACCCGGTACCACTTCGAGCAGAGGACTCGGATCGACTACATATAATTCAAGTCGTCAACTTTCAAGAAAGGCCCCAGTCGACAAGACTACGACGTGAGTTCCCACTTTGGTTGATACACGCTAGTCAGGACGTCACTGGAAGCTGGAAGATCTACTTCTACGCTCAATGTCTATCGTCCAAGATCGGCACTGCAATTGACCAAGGAAGCCAAGCATGATCCATTCCCTTGACCCAGTTGCCTCGAATTCGAAGATCCCGACCACCTCTGTCCCCGAATGATACCTCCTGCAGGCCCTTGCCTTGATGTCAGGATAAATATGTATGTATGTATGTATGTATGTATGGAGTACGGTAGGATTTACCGGAAGGTATACTGTATCTTTTTCGGTAATGTATGCTCTACTTGAAATGATAATCAATATATTTTTGTATTGATTGATTGCGTTTCAGCAAGGTTCGATCTACGAGCTGCCGACGGTTTTGATTGGAGTGCACAACAAGAATTTGTATGTATAAAAGAGGAGGAGGAAGAAGAAGAAGAGAGAGAGAAGGGAAATCGATTGATGCCAACACACGCTCTTTCTCCCCCTTTTCTCGACGCCTCATTTCCCCTAGAAGAGTATTTCCTAGTTATAACCTTCCACTATTCCAAGCTTTAATGTCTATTCGCTCTTACATTTGCCCCTCTTTCTACCTCGATTTGCAATCAATAGAATATTGTCATAAAATTGAATGGAACCGCGTAAAGATTCAATAGACCAGAGTGTTTTTGATCTACCTCGATAAATTTGTCAAACAAAGCGAAATGATACGGACAACGCGAAATGGTGAAAGAAATATCATAAACACGACACGAAAATGGATTGAGAGACCGGTTTGATGCTTGGCAAGGAAACAAAAACGTGAACCGAATCAGAAGTATGACCCGATTGAACTCTATCCAGGCGTCTTTCCCGACTCTACACTATTGCTCACCCTTCATCCATATTTTCGTCCTGAAACCCATCTAATAAGACCCGAAGCTCCCAACTAATTCTTCCCCCTTTTCAGAGTTAGCAGCGATGGCAATATCGTATTTCTACGGGGTTTCAGGAGAAGTGAAGTAAGCCCCACTATCAGAAATCCCATTTGAATCCCATTCAATCGATTACAGAGGTCCATTCAATGAAAAACAAGTCCTAGATCTATACAATGCAGCTCACTTCACTTCGGATATCGAGTTTCAGGTTTGATCTTTGATCTCTTAATACAGTACGAAATCTCAACTGAATCGTTTTCAGATCCGAGCGAGTGAAGCAGATGAGAAGGCGCCATTCACAACACTCAGTTCGTGTTTTCATTTATTTATCACTTCATCAGTTGAAATACAAACACATTATTCCAAACATACAGAAAGAGGTCAGGCTGAGAGAGTGTGTGCAAGTGAGAGAGTCCCTCTCGATTTAACGCGCTCTCTCACTCCAAACCCCATTCTGTAGGGTGGACCTTCTTGTAGAATGATGTGAAAATGGAATGGAAAATGAGATTTTATAATAAATATTATTATATTATTTTTATTTGAGGGAATCTGATGCTGCTAAATGGGCACAAGAACCCATTTAGGGATGAATTTAAAGAAGTCGATAAATTAATTGCGGAGAAGGAAAAGGTGAGCAGAAGTGGAAGGTGGCGAACATAGTTAGATCTGAACTTGAGACCTTTCTCATGATATCTATTGATAGGCAATATCTAGCCTTTTAATAGACATCTCAGAATCCTCTGAGAAAGTGTCAGATATCTTCAGAAAAGGATGCGTAACGAGGGAGTGTATGAAAATGAGGGGGTTCAAAAAACTGTCCAATCTTTGCATGCCCTTTTCTCTGAGTTTCACTGATCTGATCAATAATTATGTTTTATGCAGGAGCTCGCAGCCCTCAAATTGATCATCGATCAGAAGGAATCAATGGAACAGAGAATTATCGAATTGGAGAAGAAGATTGAAGAGAGAATGAAAGAGAAGAAGGAAGGGAAGAAAGACAATGGAGTGAAAGAGGTAAATTAAAAAGGAGATCTGAACTGAGAGTTAGAAGATCGGATAAATTCAGGAACTAATAGACTGGTGTATGTTGTAGAAATCGAGTAGTGAAATGAAGAAGACGAAAGAAGAAGAGAAGAAGAGGAAAGAGGGGAAACCATCCTATCAAGGTAAATACCAAAACTAATTTTAAAAAAGTTCTCGAATGATTTTCGCCTTTTTTGCAGGCAGAGCAATTCTCAATGGACAACGAAATGCAGGCTATTGCATATCGACAGTCATTGCATTCATCAGTGGACGCGAAATCGGTGAGGAGGAAAGAATAGAACACCAAAAAATCGATATTTAAAGAAATCAATCGATAATTGACTTTCCAATCATCTCCTTGCAGTTGCCTCCCTGTCAGACGTGTGATCTCGTCTTTGTCTCATTTAAACAATATCTACTCCACATTGCTCGATCCTCTTGTTCCCCTTCAGACACGGATCAATCTGATATGATCAAGACGTTTCAACCGGACTTCCAAAGGTACCCATATCATTCCAAAGCTCCAGAAAGGGGTCAAGAGCGAGAGAGTATTTTTGATTCGAGAGAGATTCTCTCATTTTCGCTGCACTCTCTTGATCGTATCCTGGAAATTTAGAACGATGTGTACCTGTTTCGAGATTAATTCAATACTGTAGAAATATGAGAGAACGATAGTTGGAGGGAGAAGGGCGGATAATTTGGAACAAACAAAGATCCGTTTGATGCTCTTGAATTCGATGATGCAGTATTTAGATGGAAGAAGGAAGATGAGCAAAGATTGGCTGTTGGACAGAGAATCTACAAGAGAATGAGTAAAGACGAAGTGGGAAGCAGTCGACCGCAAACTGATTTTATTCAAGAGATTAACAAGAAGATAGAGGAAAAGTTCAAGTTGGATGATGAATGTGAGCAATATGAAACAATTCGACGCACTTTTTAGACTTTTAATGTCACTGTACAACCCAGTCAAATCTCCAGAAAGGAGTGGTAGTGTGATAAATGAGAAGTCTATATCAATCTTCTACTCTGACTCTTTTCTAGAGGCTTAGAAATATGTGATCTATGTATGGAAATTAGTGTGCCAACTTTCAGATTTGGCTAACTCCCGATTGTGGATTAATTCTGAAGAGGCGAAGAAGATCAGCGATCGATTGGAGAAGCATTTGAGGGAGGCAAAAGGGGTGAGACACATTGAGAGGAGTACTGTAAGAGGATCAATTTATCGATTTCGAGACTAGATCGATCGTAATGGGAAATGCTGGATTTTTCAGATGAGTACCGTAGGAACAATAATTGATTGATTTTGAACCTACATAGAAATGAAATTATTTAATTTCCAGAACATTGTGTGTAAGCGGTGCCAGGTCGCCTGCCGAAGCGACGATCATTTCATTCTCCATTTGATGACCTACGATCATCGATTGAAATCGGTGAGATCCTCTGACGAGTCAATGCACAGAAAGACATACAGTAGTAGAATGCACATGGCCGATGATCTCACCACGAATAAACGTTTGGCATTTTGCCCAGAATGTCTCGAAAGCGTAAAGAAACTATTGAGAACTAAATCCTGGTTCTGAGATCTCTGAAAACCCTCAATCATCCATTTTCAGAAGGGAGATGCGATGGAATTGCCCTCACTTCTCATTGGAAACTTCCACAAGGCGAAATATTTGCTCATTGTGGGTTTTTATACATTATATTTTATCTGTAATGGTAGATCGCAAGAATCGCAGGGTTTTACTGGTTTAGGTTCGAAAATGAAAATGAAAGTGGTTTAGCTAGATGAAGGGGCAAAGTATTGATCCTCGTGACGTCCTTTCATTCTCAGCCGGATCAAAGTGAATTGGACGAAGACACTGAAGTCAATTCCTCCCCCTCTCCTTCACTCACCGTCACCATCGCAGATCCGAATACAGTAACTATCATCGTGAGTCAAGATTTTATTTTGGCACCTCCAGAAATGGGTAGACTATGAGAGACGCACTTTTTCGCTTGACTGGGGCGTTTAAAAATATGACTCTCAGAGGAAAAGATGTACTCATGTAGGTAGAAAAGCATATCATATTGGAATACTTGTCAATTGAGTAGTTAGTGCACTACTTTTCAGCCGAATATTTCGATGAATTCATTGGAAGAAACTTTGAATGAGGCAGCGAGACCAAATGGAGGAGGAGGAGGAGGAAAATGTAACACCGCCATGAAGAACTTCCTCATCACCGATTAGTCCAACAAACCTGTTAGTTATCAGATATTATTTTGGAAAAGTGAAAGTTTACCCGAAAACTGTGATGTCCAGTTTGTTTTGGGCACTCTAAGCATTCAAAACGACGAGATAAACAGTGGGAGATGGAACGATGGGGTCACTGAGATTCTCCTGGCACGATGCCAAGTGGATACTGTTGCCACTTCCTGTATTGATCGATTGTGTTGAGGCGATGGCCTGCAACAATTGTGGTATCATGTTCACGACTTACAAGCAGTTCGTGATTCACATGTCGACTGAGGAGCATGAGGAGAAGGCAGGGCAGGTACTGTAGGGAGAGATACTGTAGGAATGAAGATCTCGATTGCAGAAGGAACCATGGGGAATGGAGGAAATGTTCGGACAGGAACTACAGAAGTGAGTTAAAAGAGAAAGATCAAAATCATACATTTTCGTCCCATGGACAATACGGATTTTTGCTAAATTTATAAGCATGGCACATTTCCCATAAAGCTGATCAGATACTCAATTTTTTTCTTACTAACTGCCGAGTATTTCTAGATAGGTTTTGAGTGGAAAAACTACCTCCTTGGGTGAAGAATCTGTTGAAGTTATGATGGTATCAGATGGAGATGGGAAGATCGAGTGAGACTCTCAGTGGGAAAGAGATTGTATGAAGGAATGAGTGAGGAAGAGAAGAAAGAAGGAAGACCAACTGAGAAATACATTGAAGATCTCAATGAGACACTCAACAATACTGTCAAAGGTCTATCAGGAGGACTCTACGGTCAGTTATCGATTGATCATCTCGATCTACAGTAGATTTTAGTTCATTCTCGAGCAATCTCCCAGTCTGTCGGTACTGGTGAGTTTAGAAGATATGAATAGATAGAATAGAGTAAAAAAGAGTAGATAGTAAATAATGCATGGATACACAGAAAAGGTCAGAAGGGTGATGCGATGGAATCGCCGCTCTTTTCCCAAAATAGAATAGAATACGTTGATAGAATACTAAAACAAAATTAAATTTAAAAGAATCGAAAGTAGATCATTGCAGTGCATCTAACGATGGTTGAATACTTCAAAGGACCGGAGGGAACTGAGTTGATGAAGGATCTCAATAGACATCTCACAGAGAAGAAAGGAGTGAGTCATAGATACCATTCTAATAGAGACCATCCAATAATTGGCGAAACCGATCTTAAAATGATATCGGTTAGAGTCAATCCGACATCTACTCTGATATCGAATGATTCTACTGGTCTATTGGGAGTCGAATTTTAATTTGTTTAATTCTAATTTTCTAGACTGTGAAACTCTAAAAGCTATTACAGAAACTATAAAGGGTCAAACTACTTTAAAGGTTGTTTTGTGTCTCTCATAATCTCTTCCCTTCAGAAAATCGTCTGTCGTCCTTGTTCCGTTGCCTGTGACGACATCGACAAATTCTACATTCACTGTCAGATCCACGAGCATCTCAGAATCACTGTGAGTACTCATTGAATCATCAAATATAAACCTCCAAAACAGGGTCAGCAGGGTGAATGTAAAAGTCCCTATAGCCTGCACGCACTTTTCTATCCTGGCCCCTTTTTAGAGGGTTGACAAAACTGTCTTTTGCAAGAGATTCTCCGAACGGCACTATTTTACTTTGCCGAACCAATCAAACCGGGCTAACCCTGGGTGTGACACTCATTCATCATCTCCCTGTGTGAACCTAGAGGTCGCCTCTCGTTGTACGGTAAAGTAAACGAGTGCCCTCCGATCTGGATACGGTAGATTAAATACCATCGATTTCAGTCTCAATCTCCTCTCAAATTCATCACTGCTCTCATCGGAGTCCACCACAGAGAAGCCTACTTCAGAATGAACGTCTGAGAACGTCTCGATTAATCCTTTCTGTTACCAATTTTGTTGCCGTTTCAACCATAAATCGATAAAATGTTCCAACATTGCCCAAGGAAAACATTACTTTATTCGAAGAGTGCATCTTCACCTTCATGGGGGACGGGAAATAATTAGAGGATGGGGGATCTCCAATCAATAATCTTCACAATTCCTCGATTCAAGCATGAGAATCTTCGCTTTCCTCAGTCGTCGTCTCATCAAGTGAATCCGTCCCTCAAACCATTTACAGTATACCAATCGAATTCAGTCATCTATCGATTCTATCTGTCTACCGTAAACTCAACTCACAGGGCGACAATGTCTCAGCGAGACATTCCGAGTGCGACGTTTCCCCATCCTCGTCCACTTCCCACTCCACGTATTCTCTGCAGAGGGATACTGTACTTGACCAGATTTATCGATTGCGTCACCTCTTCTTGACCTCTTTGAATGCTTTCGCCCATCCCAGTCTGCTCTTGGGAACTGTGAGACGACGAACCAGACGAGCGGGCTCAAAGATCAAATCGATAGACACAGATACTACAGTAATCCTTGAGACTACAGTAATCTGTCTTACCGAAGTGATTCTCCTATGGACAGGCCATCGACGATTGAACTCTTTCACATTCGCCACCCACTTCTCATCGTCTTGAGCATTGTCCTTCCTCCAGTTGTGATACTCCTGAGTACGGTAGGATTATTTACTGTAGGTCACATCTAATCGATCAAACTTACTTCAACCTCCGGCAATGAGAGAACGCCGAACGAAGTATCGGACGAATGAGTACCAGTACCAGATGCACTCGTTTCTCGACTTGCTCAAAATGACCCATGAATGGATTACCGTATAACTCAATCTTTCTACAGTATCCTCCATTTCACTCACAATTAACTTGACTTGTTTCGTAGTCATCGGCACTCGATTCATCCGTCTCACTTTGGAGAGAACTTTCTTCCCTCAAATGAGATATCGATTGATTGGACGGACTACAGTACTCACTCTTCGAATGACGACAGACTTGTTGACGTCTCTTCTGACTTGCTCACCTAAATGAGTAGAGTGAGAAGGGTCACATAGGGGAATAAGTCTAGGGCTTCTGGGCTGTCATGCGACGACTTTCAAAGTCTAAACGCCTCGCTTTCCTGCGCCTATTAGACTTCGAAGTCGCTGCAGGCCAGTTGAGAAGTTCGTAGACATTTTTCCCCGTGAGGTAGGCCACGAGAGGGGGAAGAGTAGACTCACCCGTAACTTCTTCATCTTCTTTCTCCTCCCAGAGAGGACCGCACCCATACAGGGCACGCAGGACAAAATGAAAGAGAGAAGAGAAGAGAAGGGGGAATTGGATAAATGGAATATGCAGAATTAGAATAGATGTGCAAATAGAACATATGAATTTGAAGACAATGGACATTTATTGATTGATTCTTTGATCGATAGATAAATAGATAACTCTCTTCGTCTAATATCTCTCACCAAATCTTCTGTACAATATGCAAGCAACAAACACACACAATCAACTAAACAATAAATTAGAATGCAAATTACAGTGGGGACAAAAAAGAGAGATGTATAAGACGGTCCAATATGTAGCTAAGAGGGTCAAGTAATGCGAAAAAGAAAGGAACCACCGAGAAAAGTGAAAAAGGGTGTGAAACGGTGATGGTACGTTTTGGAACTGACCTTTAGGAACCCGAAAATGTAAAAGTTTCTAAATCTTCTGAAATAAACCCCCAAAGAAATCCTGGATTTTTTGAAGAAAAAAAGGTGTCCTAAGCGGCAGTTCCAAATCGTCCTATCACCGAATGAAACAATGAGGGAATGCTAAAGTGCGACCTACCAACTATGCTAACCAATTGTGAATTGTGATATTAGGATGAGTGGAAAGTGTAGCTACCTCACTATTTGACATCGAAACAGAATGGAATCCCTGTGGAGGAAAGACAAGAGAATAAAATAGTACGGACATAATTGAGAGTCCGGTCAAATGCCTTCTTCGTTTACTTGAGAATCGCGTTGACGACTGCACTCACGTTCAGATTACGGAGATCCCTGTAACCGAGTTTTATCGAATCAAACTTATGACCTCACCAATGTTAAACATTTTTCAATTGTCATCACTACGCAATACTTTAGTTGTGCTCACTTGTAGGTCTGTCCACATCCAACGAATACAATGGGCTGTCCAGTGATATAGGTCATAGAGATGGCCGCTCCCACCTGCAGAATCAATCGATATTCGAGATAATTCTCGCTATTATATTCATAAAATGATACGATCATGTCAAAACAGTAGTTTACCAAAGAGGCGCGATCCTCTCACATTTGTGTGGCTTTCTCGCATTCGGTAAACACATTTTCTTTGATCGTATCATTATATAATGCTCCATCACTTCCCTTTGAATTAAAATAATTTAATTAACTAATTAAAAATTAGCTCACCTTATCATCGATGGTATCAAACTTGGTGAGGACCATTCCATCAATGAGCAGTGGTGTCTCACCGGGAGAAGTGTGATCGGCCAATGCCTGAGAGACAATCAATAAGCTATCGATTGATTCGGATAGATTACAGTACCTGATTGAACTTGACGAGTTGGTCGACGGCCTCGTTACCCACGAGAGCCTCTCCCACGAACAGAGTCAGATCCGGCTTGTTCATGCGGATCAACTGAAAACAATATCGTATGTAAATATCTCCATTTCTTCTGACGTGCTTTTTTTCGGTACTAGTATACTACTACCCGCCCTATCAATGGTAATCCTACTGGTAATCTACAAGTATATAAATACCAGAATGTGAAGTCTTTCATCAACTATTATTAGCAAAGTCTTCATGCGAAATCCATAGCCTCCTCGTGGGAAAAATCAATAAATTCTAGTAATTCTCACCTTGGAGAGTGCTCTCATCAGTGGTTCGTTGTCCTGCATTCTTCCTGCAGTATCAACCAGCACGACATCGATCTTTCTCTCATGGGCGATCGATATCGCCGCCTTTGCGAGTTCCGCAGCGTCCTTACCGTAGCCTTGCTCGAACAACTGCAGTGATATCGATTGGTTACGTGCTTACTATAATCAGAGCTCATGTACCAATCAATATTGTGTACCCGGACAGACTAAAAGATACCGTCAACTGACAGTCCAAACTCTCCAACCTTGTGTTTTTGACATGGAAAAAGAGGTCTATTATTTATTTTTGATCGAATAAACTGCAAACGTAGCCTACCACATGGTTTCAATCGAAATTATCGTCATCTCTTGTGTTTTAGCACCTGTGAGAGATAGAGATAGATGCGTACCTGGACAGAGTTGGGATGGAGTGCATTGAGATGCTTGGTGTGAGTTCTCAGCTGCTCCACTGCTCCCGCCCTGCAATCGATCGATGTTTACTCTCAATCACTCGACTACCGTATACCTGAAGGTGTCTCCCGCAGCGATCAGCACTTTGTGGCCGTTCTCGTTGAGCCAGAAGGTGATCTGTAATTGATACATTTTATATATTAATTCACATCCTTCAACAATCGATTTCTTTTATTAAATATAAAGATAGAATATGATTGCCTAGATCTATAGTATTCAGCCCTAATTGTAAGTGTACTACGTAAGCGAGACCTTAGTACCTTAGCGAGATTGGTCGACTTTCCGACTCCATTGACTCCACAGAAGACGATAACATAAGGTCGATCTTCTCCCTTTGCATGGGCGACGTCACGGAGGATATCCACACGACGACGGGGAGTTAGAAGCTGGATGGAGAAATAATATATACGAAAAATAAATAAATAAATGAATGGGAAGAGAATATCAAAATGGTGTGAGGAATTGGCAAGGAATAGAGCCCTTTCACAATCAACCGACCGCATCTGACTAGTAATAACAGTTATTTTAAACGAGACTCAATTTATTTTATTTTCCGTTTTACTGACCTGAGTAAGTGACTCCCTCACTGCCTCCTTCACTTCCGAGTTGACACGAGAGAAGGTGCTGATCACCTGATAGAAGACAATTTAAACTCTCAGTCCATTTCTCTCCTTGACTAATTAAATAAATGAAAAAAATTGTGCTTCCAATGAGAAAAAAAGGTTGGCATTCGCACTCCATAAATGAAAACTCTTCTCACCTTTCCATCCAATTTCTTGGCCACCGACTGGCAGATCTTGTCCGCCGGCTCCGCAGCAACGTTCTTCACTGAATATGAACACAATTCACTTTCAAATCTCACTCTTCCCATTCCACCTCTGGTAGAATAATAACCGTTTAGGAAAAGCAGTGCACAGCGATTTCGTTACAAAATCACCGGAGTGGCGAAATTCGGAAAACGATGGCATATTGGGAAACCGCGAATCTACAGTTTTGTTTATTTTTTCATTTTGTTATAACTAGATGCTTAGGTTAAAAAGTGGTTAGATTTCAACATAACATACCCGCTGATAACATACCAAAAAATAAATTCCTGATCAATTAGACCCCTAAAAACAAAACCTGCCCGTCAGGGTCTCATAAATACCCCCGAAATGTAGAAACCTGCCCAGTAGACCGAAAAAAAAACAAAAAACCTGCCCGACCAGATTTCCATGCCTCTTTACGTTTTGACCTCTGACTAGATGCAACCCCAACTTCTGTGATGTTTTTTTGTTGTCCAACGTACGAATGAGGTTCTCCTTCATCTTCTCCAACAGCGGGGCGATATCGTCAGCATTGAGTTTCTTGTTGCCAACGAGTCCTTTGAAGGCTGAGAACCACCCGCCAGACGACTGAGCCTTCGCCTCGATCACTCTCAACAGGAAAGAGTGATACAAAGTTTTGGAACTGCCGTTAAGGAACCCTTAACAGACTTTTCCAGGATTTGTTTGGGATACGTTACAGAAAAAAAAAGAAAAAAAGCAATATATATATTTTCGGGTTCCAAAACGTACCATAACCAGGGGGAGAGGGAATGGGCAAGACTGCTACAGTATTTCCATCACTCATATCACAAACTAATCAATAATCAATATACTCACTCCT
The DNA here is from genome assembly GCA_036245785.1 of Pristionchus fissidentatus. Taxonomy (NCBI): domain Eukaryota; kingdom Metazoa; phylum Nematoda; class Chromadorea; order Rhabditida; family Neodiplogasteridae; genus Pristionchus; species Pristionchus fissidentatus. The sequence goes on from BTSY01000006.1 coordinate 11,089,571, forward strand.
CTTCCTCCTCTTCACTCTCACTCTCGTGTCTCAGATCCTCGAGTGCCGCACTCTTTCCCACGAAGACACGCTGAAATTGGGAAGATACAGTTGAAAAATTGACAGAATATACTTTAAAATTTACGTGTCTCCGACTCAAATATTTATCTCAAATAATTCTACGGGTCTCCGCGATTTAGGCAAAACTCAAAGCAAAAACGTACGAGTTTTAATTTTCAGGGTATTTTCGTGAAAAAAATTTTTTTTTAATATTTTAAATCTTCATGTCCCCCTATTCTCGTCATATTCTCCACCATCTCCCTCTCCCTCTCCCTCGCCTCACCTGCTCAATGACAAAAGTGTTCTCCTCTCCTCCGTCTCCTCCTTCTTTCGTCGCGGGAGAAGAGTAGTCGAGCGACCCCATATCCGCCTGGAAAACAGATCATTCATTACCAATACTAATCGATACCCATCCCAATAGTGTCACTAATAGTGTTGACCAATCGAAACTGATTAACAACGACACAGAGAACTGCTCCAAAACTTAGTCAAAACGCTGTTATTTTCATCTTGGAGAAGTAATCTCTATTGACTCGATCGATAATTCAAGAGTGTCTCTCACCTTCTTTCCATTCAATCCCCACACTCTCGCCTCCTTTCCCTTTTTCTTCGGTTCTTCCATCAGAGGAGATTTCTTGTCGCCAGCTCCTCTGAGAATGGAACATTTCATATAAGCAACACGTATACATTAATTCACACCAAAACTAGAACTATTACAGAATTACAACTATTAGACTCGCTGATGTAATAAGATAGAATAAAAGAGGAATAAGGAACACTGAATAAATTAAAGTGACTGTTTATTGCATTAATGATTATTGTCACATTTTCACTTTTTTCAATCACTAACTTGGAAGCAGCTCCTCCCTTCTTCATCTTCTTCATGAGTGCTGCTCTCGCAGCCATAATCTCATCGTCGTCGCTCTTCGGAGAACCTAAAATCACGTAATTCATTTTTTTAAATGAATAAAGTAAAGTAGTAATCATAAATTTTCATTAGACAGAAAAAAAGCCCGTCCGTTCTGGTCGTACGAAAATTTATGGTATTGATGTAAAGTAACAATCATGAAACTGAAAAAAAACATACGAAAATTAGAATCGCAAAATGTTACCCCATTTACATGGAAAATAAAAATTATAAATAAGCATACCAGGGATGGAGGGCACCTCGCTTCCATTCGATTCAGCGGGACTGCAAATATGTATTCAATCTCATGATCACTCAGCCTCAATTTACCGTAATCACCTTCAACCCTCAGTACTTCCATCCAATAATTACCACCGATGAAGTTTAACGAAAATCGCTATTGAGGAACTATGCGTTAATGGCGAAAATTTAAACAACAAAAAATCTATTTTTAAAGGATAACTTGTGTGAATCAGTGTGATTAGCGAGCGGGCGATTTTTTAATGCACTCAAAATTTCTACCCTCAAGGTTAACCCGGGTCTCACTTCCAGTATTTTTCACGTTTCCTAGTTAACCCGGATCTCACTTCCAGTATTTTTCACGTTCCCTAAATTCGAGACCCCCTCACCGCACAAAATTTAGGGAACCATGAAAATCACTGCTCACCTCTCAGTGGGAGCAATCTTCTTCTTCTTCATCTCCGCCTCTTTCTCCTTCTTCTTCTTCCCATCATCTTTCCCTCCGGGACGAGAGATGATCATCGATTCCACCGTCTTCTGAGACTTGGCACTCTCCTGCAATACATATATTATACTTTAAATACATTAAAGGATGTAATAAATTGAAGATAACAAAAAAAATATAGTTAGCGAGGTGCAAATATTCCTTCTCATCACACACCCATCTGAATTGAGAAAAGACTAGACCTGCAGGAAGCACATGACTTATTGGAAATTATTTCAAAAAGTAAAGAAATTGTATACCTGGAAGGTCTTGGGGACGCGAGTCGTCTGGTTGGCAGAAAGGGCAGAACGCATATTGGACTCCATGATCCTGAATAGGATCAAATATTTATCTTCCATATTCGGTTACAATCCTTGCATTTAAAACATCTCATTAGACAAATATAAGCAATTCTCACTTCTCGAACTCAGCACCGAACGTTTTGAAGCACTTCGATCCCTGCTGGTACACCAGATTCCTGCAACGCATTTCGTTTGCATTGCAATTATCCATCCAAATTATTCATTTTAATTCTGAACATTCGATTTTTTACAAGCGTATTCGATTGAAATGCTATAAGAATAATACATGCAAATCGATACACTCACTTATTCTCTAGCACATTCTTGTAGAGATCTCTGAATCTCAATCCGACATCCGAGACGAGTTTGTCAGCATACGAGAGCTGGATTATCGATTGATAGACCACCTGAAATTAGTGCTCATTAGTGAATGAACAGCGAATTTCGATAGCGAACCGTTACTCATTTACGATTCAAATAATCAGTCATATGCTGAACTATTAATTCAAAAAAATAGCAAGTGTTTGTTTATGATAGTTTTTCAATAAGAATTTAACGAAAAACACATACGATGAATACGAGATCGAATTCGTTGTCCAGCTTGAACTTGATGGTCATGTCATCGTGCTTGAACTGAGTGACGTCACCTCTCCCCTGAAGATGAACATTGAGTATGGGTAGAATATAATGAGAAAAAAATCTCACACAGGTGATGGAGTGCTTGGCTAGGTGATAGGGAAATTAGAAACTTACTTACTTAGTAATTAAGTATCTCATTAGATTGGGAAATTGCATAAAGGTTGATAAATGCATTTATTTTACCTGCAGGACGACGTCCTTGATGAGGTTGTTGATGCCCTCAGTGAAGAATTGAGCTCCTTCCTGATAGAATAACCACAATTTTAAGGATATTTCACCTAAATCCGCCATACTTCTGCATAGTTCACTAGCGTACTCACTTGAATAACTTAAATTTGGTTATACTCTAATTGTAAGAGAGATTCATTCGTTTTTTAACTACACTATTTTCTCACCTGGAAACACCAGAGGACGATTCCTCCCTTGCCGAAGATGGTGAACAGCTCGATCATTTTCTGACATACAATTACTACCACGTAGCAAAAGAAATATAATATCGGGAAAGCTGGATCCAAACGAAAACGAAAGTTTTGAACTAGAAATGGAGCATCGATTCTTTAGAGTGAATGAGCTACAACAGAAAATCGATAATAATAACGACTAACGACAAAACGAAGCGATTAATCACAGTAATAATTTAAAAGAATTCTAATTCAGCGTTTTCTCGACGATATCGGAAAAATTTGCAGTTCGACTTTCCGAGTACGCGAATAACAAATGCTATACTATTGCGCGCTACACCCCGCCATATTCATTCCTTTCCAGTAGCACAAGCATGACTCAAACACTTGCTTTTCAACTAGTCATACGAACTTTTCAATAAATATTTATCGAAGCATGTATTTAACATGATAATAGATGGATCGATTGATAAATTGCATCAAACATTCTCGCGACTTTCGTACATACATTATCTCTCCTGGCGCATTCAATTGGAAGAGTTGGAAACAAGAAAGCGACAAAGAAAAGGGTATATCGGGCACAAATTTAAAGAGCAGACATCCGCAACTACCGGTGGTCTGAACTATGCAAGTAGGCATAATGAGGGGAGAGAACAGATCGATAAATACAGGGGGACAAGGGATCGAATATCCAACGATTAGCAGTCGAGGAAGTTGGCAGCCATCAGGAGCTCAAGGGCGACCTGAAAAAAAAATCTATATTAGTTTTATCAAACTAAAAAAATTACATGTAAAATGGCCACCGTACCTCAGGAGCAATCTGGAACTCGGGGATCTCCGTTGCAGAGTTCGTGTATCGGACCTTGTAGGTGAAGTACTGGCACACTTTCTGGAGTACGTGCGAACTGAAACGAATTGTTGAAAAATCTTTTTAAAAATCCTTTTTTTTAAATCGACTTACGGAATCTCACGGAAGTTGACCTCGTTGTTCTCGTGCTCTGCGTACTGTCCCGGTCCAGAGAGCATTGCCTTGATCGTGCCTGCAACAATAAATAAAAACAATATTAGACGGCATTACTGCAGCGTTTGGCACCAACCAACTTCGAGTGATTTCAGCAGTTACTATCCTTGGAATGTCTGGTCTATTCATTCATTCTTTGCGGTAAATTTACTTAGTTGGTCCCTCTGCAGTAGTGCCCATTTTATAACTAAAATATTTATTGAACGTAAATACCAGAGGTGAGCGCAAGTTCCTTCTTGATAATGAACTCGTGTCCATCGGAGGAGACGAGACGCACATACTGGGCATCGGGGCCGGAGAGACCGCCGTACTGCTCATCAGAGTCTGACAAGGATTGGGTAAGAGACATTTAAAAGTGCCACCTATTAAATAAATGAGTATAAAATTAATGCCAACATAAATGGAAACAAAACTCACTCGTCATGATTCCTGAGAAAGGAAGAAGATTGCGACCTGGTATGTAATTATTGTTGTTGAAAGTTCTAACAAAATAGTGCATGCAAGATATATTCATGGCTGTAAACCAGGTACAAAGAAATCGCAGATTTTCAAAGTTGGAAGTAAACTTTATACAGTATTGACTCACAATAAAAGAAAAAAAACACATTAAGATAATATGAATTTAAATGAGGTAATTTAAATGTGTAATGATGTAATTTAAATGATTGTGAGCACATTCAAAATTCGAAAAAAAGAGACAAAGCACTAGCCAACACAAACGCACGACTAATGTATGAATTTAGAGAACCTGAACATTTATACAACAAATTAATACTTCTTACAACACCTGAGTGATTCGATATGCATCTAGCTGATGTCTCCTTTAGGCCTCGTTTTCCATCGCACTCCTGAAAGAAATAACAAAATAATTCATCACGACAATTTCCAGCCCTACTGCCGAAGCCCGGAACAGGCCAATAAATAGTCGATGCGCTCTTGAAATTAACATTTAAAATGACATTGTTCATTGTTCAGGACTCATTGTTCTTTGATTCTTTTTTTAGGATTCCCGTGGACTAGTGCCAAATAAAAATATGTAAATTAAAAATCTCCTCCTCACAATATATCATGTGCTGCATCCTCTCCCAATTCTTGCTCCAATCTCCGTATCTTCGTGCTCTGCTTCAGATTCTCACTCAACAACTGCTTCAGTCGCACATTTCGATCCATGAGCAAAGTCTCCAGCTGCTTGATGCTGAAAGTCCATTTATAGAACTAGTCATGACATTTTCCATCTTTAGCGACAAATTCTATAAGGATTCTTACCGAAACGCTAGTTAGTCGTTTTATAAAAAGTATTATCTACTATGTCGTTTCATAGAAGAAAAAAGAACGTACCGATAGTAACATGCGTCCAGCTGATCTTTCAGATAGCTGTTCTCTCCATTCAACTGTTTCACTGCAGCAGTCGTCGCACGCATCTTGTTGATGTGTGCGAAGTGTTGGTATCTTAGAGGAATAAATTAAATAACAGTCGCAGATAGGATGTGAAATGACATTCCGACATTTTTTTTCTCATTTTTCTCCTCCAGTGTTTAAAAATAACAAAAATTATTTTTAAAAAATCAATCGAAATTGTAATCGGGCGTTCATTAAAGGTATTGGAACTCCCAATAAATTGCTCGCCTCACTCTTGCAAGTTTTGTTCTTCTCCATTAACCCTTACAACAATTTTCAGAATTATTATTGCAAAACTTCGTAGAGAAGGACATAAACTTGGGACGGTGAGGTGAGAAATATTGGGATTTCCAATATCTTTCAGGAACCTGTCGTAAAAAAATTTACAACGATATTTTTTTCAAGATTTGAAACTATGAGCCTTTTCAGCCCCGAGGAACTTCACCGCACCCAACAAGCGAATAGCGCTTTATTCATGAGATTACGGTCAGAAAATATCAAATTGCGACAGTCGCCTTGTTTACAGATCCAATCCAAATAGCCGAAATCTGGATAGGGTTTCGAGTTTTACGGCTTGAAAGTGCCAAAATGCGGATTGGGGGTTTATTCCCGAATGGCGCATGGATTTTTGCATGTGAGCACTAAGGAACAACACTACAGAAACGCAACTATATCGAATTTGTACTTTAATGTTGATAATTACTACTGTTAAGATATTTTAAACAACATACCCTCCGACTGTTCCTCCGTCTCTTAGACTAGCTCCTCTTAGGTGATCCAGTCTATCCATCCGGGAAGGCAAATCGGGGTTGGGCGATAGTTGAGGTGCGTCCTCTCTGCGAATAATAATTTCAATTAGTTTAAAATGGGTATTCTTGGAAAATATATAATGCGATTAAAAAACTCAGCAATCTTTGCCCAATTTGTCAACACGGTCGTATTGGATTTTCTTTTTTTTGGCATGTCCATGTCATCGTCATCCGCACCTAATTAGTAAGCAATTAGAGTCTAAGCAGACCACGATGATATTGTATCAAGGGACACTAGACAACTTTGACATTTTAAAAAGAAAATATCAAGGACTAATGAATACTCACTCCAGGCCATCGATATCGACCTCTTCAAATTCCTCATCGTTTCCACCAGAGAGACGAGAAGTTGACGGCTGAGCCGGTACTTCGATGTTACGGCCAACTTCAAATATATGAATGTTCCGAAAATCGTAAAAACAATGAAAGAACGCATCATACAAATCGTGAATTAATCATATAGAACCAGACTCACTATGCATCTGCATGCCTCTGTCGTCGATTTCTTGACCGGAGATAGGAGCGGGCTGAACACGTTGTTTTACACATTACATTGTTGTAGCAGAAGTATACCTTTCTGGTCAATTTAGGAGGTGGTTCTCTCTGGGCTAGAACACGCTGTGCCAGCGTCTCGTCGTCTCCATCTTCGTAGAAGATTCTGCGAAAGATATCAGTAAAACGGCTAAGAACGCGATACCTTCTTTAAATTGAACATCTTCATTCTTTATCATTACGCATATTCAAAATAAATAAACGAGATTTACCTCTTCTTGGTCTTTGTCGGCAGAAGAGACGCGGTTTTAACAAACGAACGGACAGATGCGTTGGCTCCCAAGCTCAAATACGAACAATGGATGCATACATGCAAATGATTAAGCAACTCACACTTCTCCTTCTCCATGTGCAGGCTTGGGACGACGATACCTCGCGTCGATCAGATTACGTGACGGCGTTTGAGAACTGCGCATCACTGGAAATTTTGCAATGGAAGAAATGCTTACAACAAAGATAAAAAGAAGAAGAGAAATCTCACCAGGTTGGATAACACGATAGCGTTGTCGGGGAACAGTTATTGGGCGAACTCCGGACGCTCGAGATGAATCGGGCATGCCAGGCACTAATGAACGACGAGTAACAGTCTCCATTGGCTGAAACCAAAGTGACCGTTGGAAACATACGACTAAAAACAACAAGCCACATACTACTTAGAGTGGAATCAGCGTTTGCAAATACAATACAAGAGAGTAACGCTTGCTCTTGGAAAAAGCGAGATGAAAGAGTCACCTTTTTGTCCACACCCGCTTCCATCACAAACGGGGAGAAGATGGGCCCATGTGGCTGCCCATGCATAGTTTGATTCATTCTGTAATGTTAAGTGCTGATATTTGATGGGGAAATTCTGAATAAGGAGAAGAAAATCAATAAATAGCAAAATCAAGTCAGTTTGCGCAAAAATATTCCCGTACAGCATACAAACAAAACAAGGCCTTTCTGTTCGGGAGTTCCTGCCAGTTTGAAAATCTTTATTATCACAAACTGATTTTTTTCATGGAAATACAAACGACTGTACAGTACATGTTATTAAAATTCATTTAATAATTTCAGTCGATAACAAATTATCAAACAACATCACTAACAATAGAAAACAACCTAAGCAACTTGGAGGTGACTCCGCATCTGTCTTATTCTATCTGTACATTCTTTCTCTCCGAAGAAATCACGCAGCTCAGTGATCGGGGGTCCGCTGGTGCCATCGATCAAAGACTGAGCAATAACAAAATAAGATTGGTAGATGCAACAAAAAAGCATACCAGTCTCAGAAGTGAGAGAAGCTTGGGATAATTCATCTCGAGAGACTTTGCAACTCCCTAAATCATTTTCGGTATACGGTAAGGAAGTGAGAACAACCTTGAGTGCATCAATATTCCAGCTTCCACTCTCCAGTACTCTGTCAATTGCTTGTATTGCAACATCGGCAGAAAATTTGCTCAATATCTACAATATCGATGATGAAGCTCTCAATATTTTTTGTAGTGCAAACTTTCTCAGCAGAATTCGGACGAGTGAAGAAAAATGTGTACTGTCCCTTAGTCAGTTGAGAGAGGAAAGCAAACGTCTCTTCCTTAAATGTTGTCAACATAAACAACCATAGGTCGACAAGTACGTAGAAAACGACAAAGCCTATCCACATTTTGGAATTTTCAAGACCAATTTTGGAAGAAAAGAACCTACACACATTTTGAGAGGAAAATTGAGAACTCTACCTCCTTTTCAGCATTTAACATTCAATTTTGAAATCCCCGATCAATATTTCCGGAATTTCCCTACTCACCTCATCGACCTGTGTAAACAACACCTGAAAGTGTCATACCTTCTCTTTTAGGAAGTCAATAACTCTCTTGAGATATTCATCCGATAGATCTATGGAAGTGGTGGGCAGATCAATCAATACTCGCTGTCTAATCAGATCGATCAGTTCTCGATCGGATGCACTTTGGAAGGCTGCATTACCGTACTGCGATAGACTGTCGGCGTCCAACTGCAATGGGCAACTTACTACAATCTTATAATTAATTCTATAACACCTGGAAATTCCTCCTGCCAATCAATTGGACGTCAAATTGTTCAACCATTTCTTGCAGTGTGTACAACTTAGACAAATCGAAATCTCGAATTCCACTTCCGTTGCGAATCTGAATGAAAAGAGAAAGAATGGTATAAATAGATCTCATTAAAAAGTCTGGATCTGAAGTACGGTAGGATAGGATAATTTCACATATTTCCGTTTCGCAAGAAAAAATATGAATATGTCTGACCAGACATTTTCGAGCATGAATAATTGGGTCTCACCAAGAAATTGAGTACTGCTTGCGGGAGAACGCCCATTTCCTTGTCGTAGTAATCAACGAATGCATCCTTGTCCCTCTTTGACAACTTCTTCTTCCCATCTCGAGTGATCAATGGGAGATGAACGAATCGAGGAGGAGACCATCCGAAGGCTCTTTAGATTCAACCAATTAAATCATTCGATAAGAGATGCTACCGTAATTTAACAGCATATTATACTCACTTGTACAGTAGGATGTGCTTGCCTGTGGAAGAGAGCCATTCCATTCCACGGATCACATCGGAGATTCTAAACGGCGATCATTGATCATAACATATCTGCAGAGCGATACAATATAAATGATACATATACGATAAAAAACTGATAATGACGGTAAAAGTACTACGGTATCTCAATATGAGATACCGTAATTCGTATCTAACGAACCTCATTGTCTTGTCGTCGACAATATTCGCCAGATGGTAGGTAGGGAATCCCTCAGATTTCAAGAGAACGGGATCAGATTCTTCCAATCGTTGCTTCATCGAGCCAAATACGGCGTCCTGAAAAGGATATTTCAAACTGACAGTACGCAAATTTGGATAAACCAGAAATTAAGATATTTTATGACAAAGATGCGAAGCCCTCGATTTTATAGAGATCTCGCGATTATGATCAACAGCATTTGTCAATGCGATATCATTCATCGTCAATAAATAACTTCTCACCTCAAATCCGACTTCTTGATTATCCATGACGAATCGAATTACATGCTCCTCCCCATTCTTTGCACGTTTTCGACCCTCATCCGTCGATACCGATCGGCATCTGCAAATCGGAATACTTCTGGTGATTTTCAATTTTGTTTTCACATAAATTTTGATTTGTTGAACCGTGACCTACCTCCTGTCATACAGAGGGATCGTTCCTTCTCTCACGGCATTCTTTCGCAGTAATTCGAGACGCTGAATAGACAACATTATTGTAGATTGAATAGAGCGGGTTACTGTAGATTACTGTAAATTGTAAGATCAATCGAACCTTCGACGAGCAGAAACACCGATAAGCGTGTCCTCTATCGATCAACTGCTCAGCATGATCAGCATACATGGGAAGTCTCTCGGATTGAGTGTATGGCCCGGCTGAACCGCCCTGAAATCTACAGTACCTTTGAATGGGCAAAGACAGCATACCTGCCAAGGATCCTCATCACTCTTCAAATTGTAGTACGAGAGAATGTTCCTGATCTATAATAGATGCTTCAGTCCTGTTTTATGAATGTGCACAAACCCTATCGGCGCTTCCTTCCACTAATCGCGTCCGATCAGTATCTTCGATTCTAACGATAAACTTTCCCTTGTGATGCCTTGCGAACAAGTAATTGTAGAGAGCTGTTCTCAATCCGCCGAGGTGAAGCTCACCTAAGAATTGAAATGTACACGAAAATTAACTAATTACACACCTGTTGGGCTCGGAGCGAAACGAACTCGTACTTCGTCATGCGAGAAACGAGTAGAAAACCGCGATGAGCAAGCCCACCGAGATTTTAGAAGCATGCGATCTGAGAAGAAGAACGTTAATGATGTGAACAGAGAAGAAAAAAACTTAAAACGGGCAATGTAAGTATAGAAAAATCAATAAAAACTAAGAAACTAAGAATAGAAGAAAACGTAATTCAGAGGCTCCCAAAGCGCTTTCCCGTTTACTATTAGGCAATACGGTAGACGGCTACCGTAACACTGCCATGCTGGTCAACGTGGTCGAACACTTATTTTATCTAAATTTTACATCTTTATTCTTCCCGTTTAATGTTTTTATCACCGTAAAACTCTTCCAGACATGTCGGTCGATCGTCTCTTCGAAACCAGAAACGCATTTTACATCGGGAATTACCAGACATGCATCAACGAGGCGCAGGTTCGATCAACGATCCTTTTCGAAGCTTGATCTTCTCTTGCAGAAAGCAGCCACTTCTGAGGATGAGAAGGCACTCAAGAAGATCTTCCTCTACCGCGCGTACATTGCACAGAAGAAGGTACTTGTCTCATTTTCTTAGGAATTATTGTCTGAGTTCAGCTATTTATGTCTGTCTGATTAGATTTATCGTTTTCTTTGTAAATTGACACTTTCTGCTATGTTAACGAACCGTACTATGTTTACAGATGAACATCGTGCTCTCCGAGATTCCCGAGAGCACAAAAGACGTTGCTCTCAAGGCTGTCAGACGCCTCGCCGAGTACCAGAATCCCGCCAAGCGCAGCAAGGTATGCCTTTATCACCTATCTGATTTTCTTAGGATAATCTTCATGATAATTCCATAGATTCATAATTTCCATTCAGATTCTGTCTGAGATCGAGTCTGAGCTTTCGACTCCGATCACAGACGAAGCTTACAGACTCCTGACCGCGTCTGTACTTCTGGATGCCAACGTAAGTTGTTTATAGCTTCACTTATCTCTTATACATCTATCTGGGTTTCGTCTCCCTGTAATTATCTAAAGAAAGGAGAAAGATAAAAAAGATTAAGATACTTATGAATGCTTTGTTCAGAAGCCCGAGGAGGCACTGCAAGTTCTGTACGAGTGCACTTCTCTCGAGTGTCATGCTGCGGCCGTCCAGGCTCTTCTCAGAATGGACAGAGTCGACCTGGCTGTGTGAGTAGCTCTTTCTTACTATAATATCTAGCAGGGACAATCATCTATTTTCTCTTTTAATTGTAACATTCACACCATGCACGATACTTTGTTATAAATATATGGGTGTATTGTAGGAAAGAACTGAAGAAGTTGGCTGAGATTGATGAGGATTCGACTCAGACTCAATTGGCGACTGCATGGGTCAATCTCGCACTCGTGAGTCTTATATTATTGAAATATAATTCTCTAGAATCGCCGATTGCCGGACTAGTAGACGAATGGTCGGACTAGTAGCACTTGGTGACCGGTCTAGTAGCATTTGGTGGACGGACTAGTAGCAAGTGGTGGTCGGACTAGTAGCCAATCCAAAATTTCATATTTTTGGTGGTCGGACTAGTGGTCGGATGGACGAACTAGTAGCAAATGGTGGACGGACTAGTAGCAAATGGTGGACGAACTAGTAGCAAATGGTGGTCGATCAGGTAGCAAATGGTGGTCGGCTAGTGCGCGGCCACTTGCCGACCACCATTTGCTACTAGACCGTCCATCGGCGATTCTAGAGTTGTTATGGTTTTTGTTTATTCATTAGTACATTTTGTTTGAGAACATTGCAAGATATCGGAATATTTCTAGTTTTCATTGTCCTGACAGTAGAGTGCGAAAAATCAGACGATGCTTGCATAGATAAAATGGTTCCGTTTTCTAACGTTATGCAATGCACCATGTCTTCGCAAAGAAGGGCGATTATACCCGCTCCAAATCTAGATCACCCTACTCATAGAAACCACATGAAACGATCTTACTATATTAGACATCAATATTTAGTCAGAACTAATTTTTACAAATCGAAATGCACCATGTATCTGGAATCCCTGGTTTTCCCGCTAAAAAAACGCACCATGTGTTTGAAGCCTAAGAGAGGCAGGATAATTTAAATTTTCACTGAAATGTAATCTATATAACAATTTATGAACATTTGGTAAAAGAAATGCTCAAAAAAAGTTTCACAACAGCTGTGGACACATGGTGCATTTGAGCGAACGGTACCTATTTCATCTCTGGATGCTTTCTTCATGTCGTACACTCTCTTCATCAATCGATGGGCGAAAGAGTGTGCAAAATGAAGAGACCACAGTCTCACTTTCTACTTGGCAAAATCCCAAACTCCTCACTCGCTCTATTCCTTTTCTCAGGGTCGCGAGAAGCTGAAGGACGCGTACTACATCTTCCAAGAGCAGATTGACAGACACGGAGCGACTCCTCTTCTCCTGGTCGGACAGTCAACTTCCCTCATTCTGCAGGAGAAGTTTGAAGAAGCAGAGAGTCTTCTCCAGGTGAGATCACTTCTATTCTCGAAGTACAATTTCAATTTATTTTTGAAATTATGTTTAATGACAATTATAAATGTTGCAGGATGCCCAGGCTCGTGATCCGAACAATGCCGATGCGATGATCAACATGATCACAGTCACTGCACAGCTTGGACAGCCCGCTGAGGTACGGTAATTGAGAGTGACTGCATTAGTTGTGAGTGAGATAGGAAAGGATTCGGGGCAAGATACGCCACAAAATACGCTTCTTTCGAGGTGAATATCAGAAAGTGCTAAAAAAGAGTGTTCTCAGCGTAAAATCAATAAAGAATATTTATAACTTCAAAAGGCCAAAACATTCACCCTCTTTAGATTAATATTTCTCACATTATTCAACTAACCTGTACAGGCCAAAAAAGTGAGTGGAATTCCACCTGGCCGGTTCAAGTACCAAGTGGTTACTTAGAATAAATATTCTATAAAAACAAATTAAAATTGTTGAAACGTGCCCCGTTTTTTCTTCGTTGAAACATTCTGATGAATTGTAATCTCCCTTTTGCAGAATGTGAATCGTCTGATTGCCCAGATGAAGGACTCTCACCCTGCTCATCCATGGACTCGATCGTTCGTTGAGAAGGAAGCCATCCTCGACAAGATTGCAGTAGAAAGCAGTGCATAATTATATCATCATCCAATCCGCCCGTGTATACTGTACCTTGCTGAACTCACCTTTTGTAAATCTACAAATTTGCCTTTTTCGCATTGTTTCATTCCGATTGTTGAATTGGGACACAGAGTTATAGAATACAATTAACTTATTGGTTAGAAGGTGTAATTAATATTCAACAAATTGTGATAAACATTGAGTATAAGCTATGGACTTGTGTGATCTTCTTTATCCACAAGAAATCTAAGCCTCTACGAGGGCGTATTGTTGATGTGATGCTCAAGAGACTGGTGATCGGTATTCTACTATGAAATAACTAAAAAAAAATGTTTTATATATCTATATTATGTCGCGAATGAATAATTAATGTACGGTACCCAAAGATTTCCGCCATACTTACGTTGTTTAGCGAAGATATCGCAGCGCACCATTTGCCGGCTCACCAGAGCCGGTATGCTGACAAATTTGAAATTTCTTTCCATTTTCCAATGTTTTTGCTCCGTTTTGTGGATGTTTTCTCCGTTCTTGTCGCTTATAATATGCTAGATTGTTGGGCCTGCGTAACAACCGTAAATTTACTAGCAATATTGAGTTTTATTTCGTTCAGAATGTCTCGTGGAAGCAGCGCTGGTTTCGATCGTCACATCACGATCTTTTCGCCCGAAGGTCGTGTCTACCAGGTTGAGTATGCCTTCAAGGCTATCAACTCGACGAATCTGACTGCTGTCGCCGTCAAGGGAACCGACACCGCATGCATCGCCGTCCAGAAGCGTGTCCCCGTGAGTCGAAGATTTTCTCGGGGTCGCGAGGTGGAATTACCGGAGGAGTTTGCGATGTTTTCCCAGATAGCTTGTCGAATACTCATTTGCAAACCCATTCGGTAACTCCACAGCAGCTTTTGGAGTTATTTCTCACATGAGTTTTTTCCAGGACAAATTGATCGTGTCGGACTCGGTTACGTCCGTCTTCCAGCTGAGTCCCACCATCGGCTGTGCCATGATCGGCATGGTGCCCGACAGCAAGTTTCAGGTGAGCTCCAACTATTTCTTATTCTCGGGGTACAATAAATAACCACGTACTAAATCAGGTGCGTCGTGCCATCCTCGAAGCGACTCAGTGGCGATACAAGCACGGACACAACATGCCCGCTGAGCAGTTGGCCAAGAGAATGGCCGACCTCAACCAGTTCTACACCCAGAACGCCGAGATGCGCTCCCTCGGATGCGGTACGAATTTTCGATTTGTCTAAATTTTGATAGAAAATGTTTCTCTTTTTGCCGTATTGATTTAAAAAATAAGTTTTACAAAGTTGTATAAAATGCAGCAATGATGATGATCTCGTTCGACGACGAGGACGGACCCGTCATCTACCGTGTCGATCCCGCTGGATACTACAGAGGAGTCAAGGTGAGAGTGACAATCCTTCTAATAAATCAGATAACCGAAGAGTTGCTACAGAGTGAATAGAAATTCGAGTTTGTGTAAGTGAGTATGATGTATTTGAGTGATGTTTCTGACTTGAAGGGAATTTCTCTCGGAGTGAAGCAGCAGCCTGCGAATGCATTCCTCGAGAAGAAGATGAAGAAGAAGAGCGATCTGAGCAAGGATGCCACCATTCAGGTCTGTCGTAACAATTCTGTCAAATAATATTGCTTGGGGTGGGGGTTTACTTTACCAGACCAAACATCCCGTTCTAATAAAGAGACCGCTAGAGTAACAGAGTGAAATGATGAATGAGAAGCACACTCTATTAGCAGGACTGCTTGGCCCGATCAAGTAAACCAGTGCCGGGGAAATTATCTAAAACCTGGCCCAAAAACGAAAACCGCTATACGAAGAATAATACAATAACGGTTGGGACTATATCGCGCAATTTTATGAAAATATATATGAATACATTTTGCTACTCAAATTCTGTGAATACTTTCTATAAGTTCAAGTTTTTTTCTAGATCAAATTTTACCCATGGAACCGCCGAAATGGAAAAAAATTGAATAAAGTTCTTTTTTCATGAGGCCCGATCTCGAAAATCCCCTATGAAATGGGCACAATTCGAAAAACTCTAGAATGGTTTTTCTTCCAAAATCTCAAATAATTTTTTTTAGATGTACAAGCATTGTTAGATGTACAGTGGATACTTAGTGTTGAAATCTTTTTTTTCTCGTACACGTCGTTCCCTGAAATTTTAAGTCTTTAAACTAAATTAAAACGCCAACAATGGGTCATGCGCAGTGTTTAGTGACTTTCTGGAAGAAAAAAGTTGCTTCATTTTCCGACTCCTGAAAATGAGCCTTATTTAATTTCTCCAATTCTGCGGCTTTGGTCTAGGACAGGGCTGTGCATTTTTAATTTTTTTATTTTTTTTCTATTTTTTTTTCTCAAAAGAAACAAACAAGAAAAAAATTCGAATTTCGCGAGGAAATTATACAAAAAGTCTTTTTTTTCAAGTTTTGTAATATACAAAATATTTTTCGGCCCAAATGACACAACCCATTGAAAAAATATGCGAGACAGTACTTTATCGTATCTTTCATTATTTTTACGTTTTATATTTTCCTTATAAAGCAGCACATATTGGTAGAATCAAGTGATTTACAATACTTACTGATAAAATCAAGCAAATATTTTTTTCTTCAAAAACAATTTAATTTTTTTTCCTAAACAGCTCGCCCTGGCCCAGAATCAGATTATATTGTAAAAACACTTGAAGTTGTAATAAACTTTCACAAACTTAAAGGTTTTTGAGTCGCAAAATCTATGTACAAACGATTTTTTTTATTAAATTTCATTTGCATTTACTTCAGTTACAGTTTTACACTCATTCTTGCGGTTCTTTTGAATTTTTTTGGCGAGATCAGATTTGCAAATATTTATTCTAACAAAAACAAAAGAAAATATTATAATTGCACTCTTCGAAAAGATCTTCACTGTGTTATTTGTGTAACGAATGGATAATTGTATTTACGAAAATAATTTAAAAAATGTATTTTCTCAGCTGGCAATGGAGGCTCTCCACAATGCTCTCGGAGTTGACGTTCGTGCCAAGGATCTCGAGGTCGTCGTCGTGAGCAAGGATCAACCCAAATTCACGTGAGATTTAGAGTTATTCATTTTTATTTATTCCGCCTCCTGTAGAATTGATGTATATTTTTTGTCTTTAAGCGTAGGAAAAAAACTGCGATGGATAATCAATGGTTACATTCTTCACCTGATGACTATCGTAACCTCCTTTTCGTTGCAGGAAGCTGACTGACGACGAGGTGGAGAACCATCTCAACGCCATTGCCAACCGTGATTAGATTGACTGAGTGAGCTCCTCATATTATTTATTGAACCCCTTCCATATTTGTATTATTATTATCCCTTTTCTGATTGTCCGTGAACTATTCTTACTCTCGACGGTTTTCTCGATTGTTTCCACTTGTGTACGGTGAAATACAAGATAAGTAAACTGTAAGCACTCTTTATTGATGTCTCTTGATACTACGTCTTACTATTTACTACACAGTAGCGAGATACTATCGAGTGGTTGCAGGAGTCTCGGAAACGGTTACTGTAGGACTCGGGAGTAACACAATGATACCGTAGTCGCGGTGATCTGGATAGGAATATTGAGTGGGGGATGGTGTGACCGGTGTATCGAGTTTGTGTACTCTAGCTTTTTCAGTTGAATGGGAATCCCGCAGTTAGTTGGGTCGTGCACACTGGGTATGGGTACTATCGGTATTGGGGTACTGGTATACGATCGAGGTCGAATATGTACAACAATGAGGTTGTGAGAGGGGAAGAGAGATAAACGAAGCAACAACGGGTGGAACAAGAAAGGAAGAGAGGAATCAATGATTAGCGTCATCGATGGAACTCACTATACACGATCGATAATCTAATATCTATTACTACAATTCGATGGGTGATAAGTTACTCAAATTGACAACGGATGAGTCTTTTTGATAACGAGATTTCGGTTACGAACAAATTAACAATAGTTACCAAGGGAGGAAACGATGTGCTTTGGTATTGCAACTTTTGCTTCTCAGTCACCTTTTTGGAATGTACAGAGTGGGAAAAATAACAATATGGGATTAGGAGTACGGTAACGAGTGGTTCACTACATGTATACAACAACAATAAATCCTACAAGTAATCAATTATTCGAGGACTACGGTAAGCAGACGGTCAAGGAAGCGTAATTATCGATTAGTATCCGTTGTCGATTCATTCTTGTTCCTGAGTTGCTTGTGCGTTTGTACTTGAGTTTGCAACATGAGAGGAGGGAGGGTGAGGCATGCGGGGATACGGTAGATCGCCAGTCCTCACGCGCGGTTACGGTAGATCGTCCTCTCAAGCTATGGTAGCCTTGTGGTGCACCTCTGCGTAGTTCTGCAATGACGTGATTAGAGTGGTGGTTGATTTGGAGAGTATTACACAATTGTGGTATTACACAATTTAAAAACGAAACGTTAATGAAATGCACTACTGACGCGTGTATTCTCTTTATATACCTCGGCGTGTTTCTCGCTTTGTCATGCTCTTTCGCAGCCATATCTGTTATTTAAGGGCGGAATGTTTCATTATTTTGGACGAGTGATTGTGAATTTATAATACCTGAATGTAATCCATTAGATCGGAATAGGACACGATGGCCACCGGTCGTCGATCGAAGTCAATTATACAGAGAGAAGGACGATCGGATGAGACCAGTAGGGAGATCGTGTCCAGGATGGACATACAAGGAGTACCGTGGGAAGAGGCAGATGAGGCTGATGACATCACTGCCTGAATAGGCTTACTGTAGAGATTATCGATTGAATCGAAAAGTGATTTTTTCTCGCATTTGTTATTCGCTTCTGGTTTGTGACTACGACAACACGACGTGAAGTCCGAATGAAAGCAGTCTACAATCGGAGAAGAGAGGATGAAGGAGATGAAAACAGAGGGAGAGAGAGGGGGGGGGGAGGAAAGAGAGGAGAAGAGAGATAGAAAAGAGACTGGTAAGTACACAAAGAGGACGGGAAATGATGAAGGAATGACAGAGATCATTTTTCCTTACTGGAGTTATAAATAAAGAGAGGGTGCAATGAATGTAGATTTAGATGATAAGGAAGGCTAGTCTTTGCTCGTTATTGACTGCACAGACCAGTTCAGATCAGATCCTACGCTGCGCAAATTTCATGGGGGATCTTCCCTCCCCAATTTTTTTCTACATATTCATTTTTTTCCTAGTAAAGCTACAGCTTCCAAACATGATTCAGGGATGGCAAAACACTTTTGGAATATTTTCCTTTTGAAAGGAGAGAATTCGTTCACTTTGAACTCACACTCACAATCAGCGATACGACTTTTCTCCCCTTTGTACGGGGAAGTCCCCCCATGAAATTTGCGCATCTTCATTCCTCATAATCAGCTGATTGCACTCACCGTAACAGACAGATCGAGAATCTCCAGATAATTAGTGGGATGGCCGACCAATTCTGCCATTATATCAGCCTTCGACAGCAGTCCAATCACTCTCTTGCCCGCGTCGACCACCGGAATGCACGAGATGCTCCTGCACGGACTGAGGATACGGTAGATAGATGATATCGATCGAGTCTAGTCTATCAATAGGCGACATCGGGTGCGGTAGATATGAGATATCGATCGAGACTATTAACAATCAACATCATAGGAGAATACGGTAGGTAGATGGTCTCGATCGAGTCTAACAAAGGGCAATATTGCGGGGGATAGGGCAGATACGGGAGCTAAGAGTTTGAAATTCGGTTAAATAATTGAATATCTTCGCTTCACACACTCTTACACCAATCGATTGTTGCAGAGAGTTGTAGAGTGTTAATCCAATTACTGTAGAGTGTTAATCCAATTATTTACCCGAATTTCAAACTCTACGGGATATCGATCTACTCTATCAACAGACGGCACTGGTGGGATACCGTAGATAGGAGATATCGATCGTGGGATACGGTAGATCTATCGGAATACTCACTTATCGAAGAACATGTTGATGGCCTCGCCGCAGTTCGCCTCGTGTGATAGCTGAAGAGGGAGAGAGATTACTGTAGTCCCAACTGGATACTGTAGACAGAAGTGAGAGAGGTACGGTACGTACTGTGTAGATGTTCGTCCATGTGCCGACCTTCGCCTCCGAGAGAGTTCGTTGTTTGACATGAGGGCCGAGCGCCAGTTTGGGATCATTCTGCAATGGAATTTGTGAAACTATCGATCGATCAGGTGGATCTACCGTATCCATAGTTGTCTCAATTTAATAAGTTTGCTCACCAATTTGAGCACCGTTTCGATAAAGATATTCTTGAGTGTGAGTATGTAGAGGACGTCGTCGGACCGAGAGCCTGAGATGTCTACCGTAGTCTTCTCATCTCATCTACCGTAATCTCCTCTCTCTACCGTACCTGCGAGTACATCGCCCAGTTCGCACTGTAGAATTGGCAGTCGATGGACTCTATTGAGGACGAGAAGGCGAGCGGCGTCCCATACACTGAATACAATACACATGAATAGATTTCCTCCCCATATCTGCACTTTATTTTTTGTCAAATTTCAAATGCTGTTTCGCCCCGGGCGTATGCAAATTATTATTCTTATTAGATCCAAAGCGGAAGATGTCTCAATTGACATCCTAATCGAAGTGTTCCCATTCCTCATTCCCCCTCCCGGTTTCTCTTTTCCCTCTCATATCACTCTGATTGTGATCCTTATGCCTCCCCCCCATCCCTTCGATTCCATGTGAACCGCAGTTGGTCTTTGTGCTCTTGACGCCTCGACGTTAAAAACGAGCGAGCGAATAGTCACAAAATGGTGGACAAACAAGTAGGTGATAAGGAATAGAAGAGAGAGAGAGAGAGGGAAATCGATAGACAGAGATCACTACTCTCATATCTATTCTCCCCCAGAGAGTATCACTCATTAAAGTCTACAATGATACAACACTGTGACACTCTTCCAATCAAAACAACGTGGGCCTTATCTATTATCAATGGTTGATTCCTCCCTCTTTCAATCATACATTTTAGATAGCCAGAAATTCAGGAATGCAATTTCTTAACCAAAACCGGAAGCGATCTATAAATTTGCAGGAGGTTGAGATATGTGAGAATAACCCCGTGTGGGTGACCATTTTCCATCAGCTGGAGGTAACAGCTGACTAGTTTTGTTCATTTTTTCTGATCATTTAACTTTCCAGAAGGAGTGATATCTGATAGATCGAAAATGGTATGCATACATTGATGCTGCGCAAATTTACCCTAGTTGCTAGAATTGGAATTTGTACTCTTCACTAGTGAAATGTGCGCACGATGAATCCCTTGTCTCACCTCGTATTGACATTGGCTGTGACCCATCTCTTCCTGTTCTGATCTGCCATGAACTGCGACAGCGTCTCCTCAGCTACCTACAGTAACACACAGTTATCGATCGATCGAATCCATCGTGAAGATCAAAGATCAAATACTAAATATCAAAGATCAACTCACTCGACTCTCTCCGTCCGCAGCCATCACAATGGCCCTGAGGCAGTCCGAGATAGTTAGCACCGTATTGCCTGAGAGTACGGTATTCATTAGTCAATCATCGGTGCTCTAAACTACCGTACCTCTATCCATATTGGTGACAATGGCGCAGGAATGGCCTGATTGGCTGAGCGCCGTGAGTGCCTTGTGCACCTGAAGTAGAGATCAAAGACCATTCTAATTAATCAATAAATTTAATTAATTAATTAATCAATACCCACTTTCAATTCTCCATCCATCATGACCACTGCTCCATGAGTGGGAGCAAGATCGTAGCAAGTGAGAGATTGCATGTAACGACGATATGGATCAGCATTACGATCTGACAAAGAGAGGATTACGGTAATCGAGAGTTACGGTAACCGAGAGATAATGTATTGATTGGTTCTTACCGAATGCCGTGACCAGCTCGAATCTGGAATCTTCGTCAACCGACGAATGGCGGAGAATGGCATAGTCCTGCAACGACCAATCTTCTTACTGTATTCAATCGATCAATCGATATCTTCACAATTCCCCATTGTCTCTTTACTGCAGTGACTAAGGATGCTCTCTTTTTTCACTCTTTCTCTCGTTCCTTGTTTTTCCCACATTGTTCCGATCCGATTATGTGTGGTATCGGCATGAGCACGAGAGGGAATCCCCATGAGAGAGAGAACGAGAGAGAGAGAGAGAGAGAGACGCATGATCTACCCCCTCCAACCCCATTCACATCTTTCCCTTAATCCCCGTCAGCAGACAAAACCGGCGATAGAAAGCGTGTCCTGCATGCGGTTTGCGTGCAAGTTCCGACCAGACTTGACATTGTAGTGGGTGATCGGTCGTATCTAATCTGCACAGACGGAGTCTCTCTCTCTCTCTCTCTCTCTCTCTCTCTCTCTCTCTTCTTATCTCGTCTGTGCTGCACTCAGCATTACCGCACCACACCAATTACGCCATTTTACAGCCTCCCGCACATAAACAGCATCGTCAGCAGCTGAGAGGTTCAACAACCTGCTGACTATTCACTAACTCATCAATCGATTACCGTAATCTCCTACCGTACCTCTCATCTAATCGTCAACTGATTGTCCTCCTCACTCTCAATGGCAGTGCAAACAGCGTCTTTCTCTCATGAACTCGTCGTGTTTTCGTTCTCATTTCGTTTAGTTCCCATCTTCCCTTCAACCATTTCCCCACTCTCTCTCTCTCTCTCTCTCTCTCTCTCCTCCCCTATCTATTCTGCAACTTGTGCAGATATTTACTCGTCCACTGGATGTGAATGTGGCTGACTCTTCGACCACATGGTCACTATCTCTCTCTCTCTCTCTACTCATTTCTCTCTCTCTTTTTCTCTTCCCCTTCTCTCTCTCCCGTTTTCTCACAATAACAAGGCAGCATATAAAAAAGGCGCCCAACTCTCCCGCAACAGTCGCTAAAAACAAAGAGAGAGAGAGGGAGAGGGCGCTAGGGGAAACGGATCGAACACCCACAGACAGGGAAGGGGCGATTACCGTACTCATATCGATTGAGGAGACAACTACCGTACTCATATCGATTGAGGAGACAACTACCGTACTCATATCGATTGAGGAGACAACTACCGTACTCATATCGATCGGCCACACAACTACCGTACTCGTATAAATCGACCTGACGACTACCGTACTCGTATCGATCGAGAAGCGAACAACCGTAATCGAGGCTACCGTAACCACTTACAGCAGAGAGGAAGACACTCTCGGGGATGCTCATTCTGCGTGTGTAAATTGGACGAGGAGAGAGGGAAGAAGAAAGAAAGAATTGATCCTCGTCCTCATCTAAAAATCAATAATATTAATCATACTGTATCACTAATTCATTCACGGGTAGTTTTAGGGATACGTGTTGATAGGTTTACATGTATTGATTAGTTATCTCATGAGACTAAGCAAGAGTCTATCAAGTCTCCCTCGGCAATCGACCATCTCATCGATAGCTCTCGCTCTTTTGAAAACTCCGTCCATTTCTCTTGTTACTCCCACCCCCTTTTCGCCCTTCGCAAGGGGTCTACATCAAATGAGAATGTACAAAAAAAACAATATAAAAGCTCTCTTTCAAAAAAACAAAATAAAATGGCAAAAATTAGTATATTATTCTGATCCGACCAAGTGCCTTCGCAACTCTTCCTCTATCCACTCACCATTGATATCCACGGCTACATGGAGTGGCATAATCTCGGCGGGACTGGCCGAGTTCTCAAGTGAAGATCCGAGTTGGCTCTCTGCCGATGCTTTCCTCGATTCCTCACTCGACGAGCCCGTCCTCGACGAACTGACGGAAGCAGAAACAGCAGCGGGAAGAGGAGGAGGAACAGCAGGACTACCCGTCGACATCGTCGTCTGAACCAACTATCCATCGGATGGGTAGCTACCGTAACCCCCTTACCCCCCACCATTACATTTATACAATTATACGATCATTACAAAAAGTTATAACAGGAACTTCCGTTATTTACCAAACAGGTGGTCTCTAGCCTTCGGTAACCACAGGAAGTAACATTTCGGCATTTATTTTATCGTATAATTGTATAAATGTGCATCCTCTCTCCCCTGTCTCTCTACCGTACCTTGGCAGCCGCACTCAGTTTGCGCGTTCTCATGAAGGCTCCGAAGCTGGTCCGTCGTCCCTGAATGGGAAGGGGCTCACACGGAGAGAAGTCTGACGCCGAGGGAGTGTGGTACACATTGAACGGCTTCGGAGTCTCCAGCATACCACCCTGCAACTATCGACTGATTCACATTGATGACAGAAGGGTACGGTAGCCAATAATCAGCATATATATACATCATATATATTCAAATACTTATACTGTACCATGAACTTATTCTACAACTACTACCGTAATCTCTCTCAATCAATCGATTGATGATCGAGGGAGAGAAGTACGGTAGCCGAAGGAAGAGAAATGAGACAGAAGAAGAGGTCATTTACGATATTTTGAACTCTCTTGGACGAGATGGGAAGATTGTGATGAACACATGAAGGGACAACGTGATCAGAGCAAACATCTGGGAAGTAGAATGGGGAGGAGGGGGAGAGGGGGGGGGGGTGGGAGGAGAGAGAGAGAGAGAGAGAGAGAGAGAGAGAGAGACGGCAGTCTGTGTTCTAATCGGGACAGTGTCATCTGTTCCCTCCTCGTCCTCTTACGTCGACAGACCGATAGATTGCATCTCTCCATGCCACCGACCGACTCCCACTCATCAATATGCATAATCTACCGTAATCTTGACTCATCGATACCGTATTCAAATGAGAGACAAGGATGGCGCTGCGTAAACAGGGGATGCAGCCAATCGCCGACTGACTTTCTATCCAGAAAAAATGTCGTCGGTGAGGTCTGTTCCGTGTGTATTAGTGTTGTTAAATCGAATACAGTATTGTTATTCGCGAATAGGATTATTCGATCTATCAAAACTAGCGCGTGATGCCATAATGAACTTGGTCGGAATGAGTTCGAGAATAGAGGAAAAGAATAAGGGAAAGAAAAGGAGAAAAGGAACTCCATCAACACTCAATTCACACGGTGAGAGAAGAGAGAGATGAAGAAGCCAATGGGAGAGGAGAAGGAGAAGGAGAGGAAGAGGGAGAAAAGAGAGAGAGAATACTGTCGAGAGGAGGGAGAAGGCTATTCCTGGTAGAAATGGACTGTGGTAGGGAGAGAAGGAGAGAGAAAGAGAGGGGACTATGGATGGATGGGGAGGAGGGAGGGAGTATCGTACTGGGGGAGAGGGAGGGGAGGGGAGGAGGGAGGCGAGGGGGTAGAGAGGGAGGCGAGGGGAGGCAGGGGGAGAAGTTGTTTTCGAGTTTGATCCGACTGCCTCACGTGCCCCCCAGAGAGGAGTGCAACACAGAAAGAAGAAGAGAAGAGATCGGGAATTGAGAGGGAGGAGAGAGGGGGAGAGAGGAGGAGAAAGAGAACGGAAGCAAGATGGGAGGAGAACATGGTGGAGAAGAGAGGGAGAAGAAGAAGAAGAAGAAGAAGAAGAAGGAGGAGGGAGAAGAGAGGGAGTCGAAGGGGACACCCTGTTTACTGTATCATCACTCTGTATGCGATAACGAGACAAGAGAATGGGAGGAGAGAGAGAGAGAGAGAGAGAGAGATGGAGATATAAGTAGAAGAAGGGATGCTGGTATCAGAAGAAACTCATCGCCGGTCGGAGATCATTGTGGAATAACAAACAACCAGAAAAAGAGAGAGAGAGAACTGACTCATCCGGATGCAATCTCTATTGAGAAACCCGGACGACTACCGTAATGCACCGTATTCGATCGAGGATACAGTAATCCATCTACAGAATGAGACTACCGTAATCCACCAGATGCCATCATGTGTGCTGCATTAATCTATTTGTGGTTGCTTCGGATGGAGCTGAGTAGGCGTGTTAGTGTTAACATCGTTGAGGGTCTTCCTCATTTTAATTTCGTCCACTCCTTCTACATCAAATCGCCGTCTCTCTCTCTCTCTCTCTCTCTCTCTCTCTCTCTCCCTAATTGGGACTCTTCTACATTCGTTCTTCTCTTCATAACACAACGACAGCGCCGACAGCATTGCACACTCTAATCAACCATTCTAAAATAGACACGCGAAAGGAGAAGGAAAAGAAGGAAGGAGACGGAGGAATCGTAGAAGCACGTGGTTCAGAACTAAGAGAGAGAGAGAGAGAGAGAGAGACGCGTCATTCTCCGAACAGCGGAAGGGTCTCATACAATTGTTCCATGATCTCCTATTCACACAATCCACGACCTGTCAACATTTCTGGAACAAAAAGAGATGGAGAATTGGGACAACTTGTCATGTTGTGGTCATTCTCTCATTTCTGCAGAAGAAGTCCACAAACTTCACTTCTCTGTTATTCAGAGTACTCATCTGTTTGAGCAGCTACACTCACTTCCTCCTACCGAGGAGGACAATGGGGTACTCCGGAAGAATCAGACATCCTACCGTATCCATCAGAGTTTCCAATCGATAGTTCCACTCATGCTGCGCACATCCCATGGGTAGAAAGTTTAAATTTGAGTTCCCGCAATTGGGTATCTCGGCTCCCAGTGCCTTGAAAAAAAATTTCCTGAGCGCAAGAGAGAGCAAACCAGCTTTACACACCAGGAAAAAAACTTATCAGACCAGATGTCCAGTATTACAGCATCTTCCAAAGTACGATATCTGTTCGGCCATGCTCGATTACACTTCTACCGTATTCCCCGTTGGATTCTTCTCTTCTATCATCCAAACAACATGTGTTCTTTCTCCCTCGTGGTTCTCAATGGGGACAGTGAGTACTCCCGTCCTTCTCCCCCTTGACATCACTCCTCTCTTCTTCTTCTTATCTCCTCCTCCTTCATGTTTTGATCTACGCATCAACCTCCGATCCCATCCATCTCTCTCTCTCCACTATTACTGCATACTTCTACTCTAACTCGATCACGTTGTCCATTCTCCGGTCGTCGAAGGTGGGGTCTCTCTCTCTCTCATCCTCAGTGAGATAGAGTTCATCTGTCCTCTTCCTGATCACTTCTCCTCTCCTCTCTTCCGTTCTCTCTCCATCATTCCTGCCTGTCCTTCTACATCCGGTATTCACTCTCGAGTCACGAGCCCGGGGGAGGGGGTTCAGCTTGAATCCCTTCATCACAGCATCCGAAAGAGAATCGGCGAGATCAAGTAAAGAAATAGGTATTGGTATAGAGAGTGCGTAAAACGAGAGAGTCAGACAACGAAAGATGTTCTTGGCATGGTGCCAACTCGACGCTGTGCCTTCTACATCCGGTATTCACTCAGTCACGAGTCCTGGGGGGAGTCCTCCCTCCCTTATCCCCACCCTTCTTAGTCAATTCTCAGACTTCCTTCGTCCTTCCTTCTCTATTGGGGTGGTCGACAACAAGTCGTCGGTCACAGGGTTCGAAGCCCCTCCTCCCTCCCTCTATTCCCTTCTCTCCCCCAAATAGAGACCGACGTGCACTCTCCGACGCCCCTCCGGTTCACAACAATAACGGAGATCTTTTGAGGGAGGAGGGCATCGAAACAACCACCCGAGAGAGAGAGAGAGAGAGAGAGAGATCACCTCTTTGTTCTCTCTCTCTCTCCGTCTCTTCGCGCACGGTATCAGCTGTTGAAAAGATGCACCGTTTCATTGCAAACGTACATTGCATTGTGTAATTGAAAGCATGAGTATCCAGGAGAACAGCATATTTGGGAGGTTATTTGCGGGAGCATGCGAAATTGACAAAATTGGTGCCTTCTAAGGCAAAAATCTACAAATTGAATTATGGTAGCACTCTAGGGGGGGGGGGGAATCCCCCCTCGATGCATGCGGCCCATCTACGATCGGTAGATCCGATTTCGGACAGTGCGGGCGGTAAAATAAGAAGTTACGTGATGTATGTAACTTATTGCTGGACGGGGAGAACGAGGGTGCATTCAGAATGCCTTCTCCCGAATTTTATGGTAGAATATCATATGTTAAAAACATGCGCCGCTTCATACACCCGTGTACTGCATTATGTAATTGCGAGTCCGATTGAACAAAATCGGAAGTTCGAATTTCGGGCAGTCGAGGGGATAAAGAAAGAAGTTAGGTGATGAATGTTCACCACCTGACTTCTTCTCCCCCTCTCCTGTTTTGAACGACTTAGAGAGAGATCTCACGAGATGCAGCTATTCCCATGCACTTACTACATCATCTTTCTCTCGTCGAATAAATTTGGAAGGTGGGGGAGGAGGAGCGAATACAAAAACATCCCTGAGGGGGGGACGAAAATGAAGAGATGAGGAGGTGGGAGGAGAGAGAGAGAGAGAGAGAAACGGGAGGAAGGAGGCGGAAGGAGGTAAATAAGTGACATTCTTGTACTACCGCATGTTCACAGAAGGAAATATAGATAAGAGGCACGAAGGGAATGAAGAACACCACGGGGAGGGAATCATAATGATGACATTTATTCACATCCATCATTTGCCATCTATCGTATACACATTGCATCCTAGAGCATACGGTAGGTCAGATCATAGGTGGGCATTTGGATCCAGGGGCAAGCCTGTGTTGGGGTGTCTTTGCGAGGGCAGGCTTCGAAAAGCCAACACACCCAAAATTGAAATGTTTTCAGTCATATTCACTACAAAATGTGTTACGGTAGCATCCTGCGATTGACTCGTCCGGTCTAGGGGGCACAATGCAAAAAAGTTTAAGATGTGTGTTCCTATCTACGGTACTAAGCATCCTAGAGCATACGTTGGGACAGTGAATATTGGTCGTTCTCAGTTTCGTCGTACGTTTAAACCTGCAGTCTACCTTCCTCCTCCTCTTTTTCTTCTTCTCTTCATTCTCTGATATTGGGGACTCGACGTGCAACTGTCTACTCTACTCTCTCTGGTCCATCCCAACCCCCTCTGTGATGACTACGATCAAAACACAAAACAATTCGAGAGAGAGAGAGAGAGAGAAGTTAGGAATTTGTGACGTCACTCAAATTAGAGATGGAGGCGGAAGTAAACTATGGCATGTCTATCACCGAATAACATTTACTCGCCGCGCTAACGAGCGAACAAATTCCGCATAGTTCCAAACATCAACAAAACAGGTTCAACTATTCGAAATGCGGGGTAGAAACAGGGGAAGAAAATTCTACAGCCGTGGTCTGCACTTCAAAAAACTTTTTTTTCTCAAAAATTTCCAGCCCCTCACTGCACGAGCTACAAAGCGTAGCGTGCGCGAAAGATAGCATGCTGCCTATCATATTTGCGTACTACGCAGCTCCTATCCTTATCTGTGAGGGGTTTTGCATGGGTTGGGTAATGACGTTATTGGTAATTATTAAGAATTAGAACGGAGGGAGAAAGAAATTGGAAAGAGCTGATGAATGAAATTGAGTAATGATCTGACCCTCTCAATTATGCATGCTCTCTCGCTCTGTCTGACCGATGAGAGAACATGCAGAATGAGGAGAGTCTTACTCATGAAATTTCGCTACTCCATTCTGAGAGTAGTGAGAAATGAAGAGAGGAATGTGATCATAAGAGGTGATAAGGGTGACAAAATGGAGAGAGCGAAGAAAGAGTGGTAATGAAGGGAAGAGGCGGAGTTTGGAGAAGGAATCAGAGGGGATGGACAAGGAAATAAGAAGAGAGAGAGAGAGAGAGAGAGAGAGAGAAGAAATGGTAAATGGGATCGGGATGTGATACAAGAGTTGATGATACGTGTGAGACTATGTGTTACGAGTAAGGAGGGGAATGAATGGAAAGGAGATTAGAATAGAAGTGAGCATAGATCAAACTGTCGCTCACAACACAGACTGGAAGGGGAGAGATGGAGAGAGAGAGAGAGAGAGAGAGAGAGAGACCGAATTGAAGTCACTGTCAAAAGGCTGAAGACCAAAGGGAGATTCGGGTGGAAATTTGGTGCGTTGTTGTTGAGTACAGGGAGTCCGTTGTGCGGGATTACAACAGATAGAGAGAGAGATAGCGAGAGAGAGAGAGAGAGAGAGAGAGAGAGAGAGAGATTGCGCATTTGGTCTCTTGCCACTTCTATCCATGATCTACACGACGTTCTGGACAAAGTGCCAAAAATTGAATTCGTGCTGAGATCATCGCTCACGTATTTTTGCACTCTCCAATTTTCTCTCTCCCTCAATTTTCGTCGCCAGAACGCCGTGATCTACCAGGAAATTAAGAAAGATAACTCCAATCACTTCTCCTCTCCCCTTCCTCCCCCTCATCCACTCGACATGTGTTCACTGGGAGGAAGTGGGAGAGAGACTAGAGGAATGTCGAGTTCGCAACTCAATCATCCTATTTTATTTGCTCAAAGAAGAAAAAACACTAACTTTGTTAAAATCCAGGGTTATAAACACAAATGCTAGAGAGCGTGCTAAAACAAGAGAGTTGTCTCATTAGCTTCACGTTTTAGCATGCTCTCTTTACATTAATGTTTATATATTTTGACATATTTAAACTCTAGCTTTCTAATGTTTTTTCTTTGTGCGTTCGACGTCAGAAATACTCCTCATTATGATGATTAATTCCGCCATACCGTGCCAATATTGCGGTGTTATTGTTAGCTAATGAGCTTTCCCCATATACAGTCCGGTCAGATCCCCACGTGAAAACGGGGAGCCCGGGGCGACCCGAAGCGACCCATTGAGTTTCACAGCAAGGAGAATGAGAAATTCACGTTGAATTAAAGTGCGCTGTGTTCTCGAGGTCATTACCGAACTTTTAATGTATTTCACATAAATTTTTAAAAGTACATTAATTATAAATAAATTATTTAAAACCGTTCAATTTAGGAATAATAAGTGCACCCGAGTCGGACTACCGTAGTTAAGAACACACCAAGACCAGGTCCGTAAAAAAGAATGCTCTTAACTACGGTAGTCCGGCTCGGGTGCGCTTATGATTCGTAAATTGAACCGATTTAAATAATTTATTTATAATTAATGTACTTTTAAAAATGTATGTGAAATACATTAAAAGTTCGGTAATGACCTCGAGAACACAGCGCACTTTAATTCAACGTGAATTTCTCATTCTCCTTGCTGTGAAAGTCAATGGGTCGCTTCGGGTCGCCCCGGGCGCCCCGTTTTCACGTGGGGATCTGACCGGACTGTACATCTTTGGTATATCTCCCCTATACAAAGTGCATCATGAGTAAGTATACCAGTTAGACTGTTATCACTCCTTGTGAAGAACACTTTCACATTCCAAAAAAGGCAACCAAAAAAAAGATAAAAGGAGAGAGAAAACAAACGAAACCGGCCAACCTTTGGTCGATCGAGAGAGAGAAAAAAAAGAGTACAGGTGGAATTTGCCATTTACAAAGTTGATAAGATTGTCTTCGACCACGTTTATAGAGTGCAGAAAGACGCGGCACTGTACCGTAGCAGGAAGGAATGTTTTCCGC
This sequence comes from Pristionchus fissidentatus, assembly GCA_036245785.1. Classification (NCBI taxonomy): domain Eukaryota; kingdom Metazoa; phylum Nematoda; class Chromadorea; order Rhabditida; family Neodiplogasteridae; genus Pristionchus; species Pristionchus fissidentatus. The sequence continues at coordinate 11,120,685 of BTSY01000006.1, forward strand.
CTACCGTATGACTACCGTATTCGGGACGGATGCATTCCCGTCTACAGTAAGACTACCGTATACGGGATGCATTCCAGCACCGTATTTGGAGGGATGCCTTCTGGCTACCGTATACGGGAGGGATTCCTTCCAGCTACCGTATAACCGGCAGGAATGCGCCCCTCTATCGTAAGACTACCGTATTTAGCAAGACATGCCGCCCCGTCTACAGTAATCCGTCGAATGACGCCGTGATCCATCAATTCTGCAACCGAGAGAGAGAGCGACACAAGCTAAAAACAGGGCAGCAGCAGTGTGGGAGTGTGCAGAAGAGACGAGAGAGAGACAGACACAGAGAGAGAGAGAGAGACGAAGGAGGAGAAAAGAATAGAATGCATGGAGAGCAGAATTGGGAAATGGGAAATTTGGAAAGGGAGAGAGAACACTGAGACGGCAAAGCTTCTGGCGATGCTGAGACGAGAAAAAAAGGGAGGGGGATTTTTTTAAAAAAAATCTAAATACTCTGAAACCTAACCCAAGCAAAAAAGGGCAACCCGGTAGCACCGATGCAACGTAATGTACTGTACTGGGATTTTGTTGAACAAAATCCCAGCATCCTAGTCGGGTTCCTAGACGAAAGTTCCAAAAGATATCACTATTTTCCCCAAAACGTATCAGTAAGTTGAGAAGGAGAATGAACGGAAGGTTGGAACGGGCAAAATAAGAGAGACACCGATGGGGGAAACGAGAGAGAGAGAGACGGACACAACAATGGATTGATACATTCCCTCTCTCTCTAATGAGATACTGTGTCCGTCCGACGGAACTACCGTAGTCGCGTGTGTATTCCCACACACACCGGAAGTGTCTACCGTATCTGAGAGAGAGGGACTGGCAATGTGGCATTCTCACGACATCACCGGCGTGGGAAAGGGCGACGTGCACCGCACACACAACTCATTCACACACAATAATGACAGGAGAGTAAGAGAGTAAGAGTTAGTTGTCGCACGCCTCTTTCCATAAATAAGTCGTCTCTCTCTCCCTCTCTCTCTCTCTCTCTCTCTCTCTCTCTCTCTTATTCATTCCGCTGTTATTGCAGCCAGGGAAACGACGGAATTTCGCTCTCCAATTTACAGTATTTTTTTAAGATTCGGGGTCTCGGGCTGTTGTAGAAGAGGAGAGGGGAAAAAAGAAGAAGAAGAGGAAGGGGAAGGGGAAGGGGAGGAATGGAACCTTAGCCGACTGAATCGACACAAATATCGTCCATTTGCCTGTGGAACGAATGAGAAGTGAGAGGGGGGGAGAAAATAGCCATTACCGATTGAGAAATGACTGTCTCGTATCCGGAATATCGAGAGAGAAGATGGATGATGTCAATTGGAATTCAAATAGAAACACGGATGAAACGAATGGAGAATGCGGAAATTCTAATCATAAGTCAAATGCTTGAAAAACCGAAATGCATCAACCCCATTATAATGTTACGGCCCGAAAATATGTCTAATTGCGGCGAAGTTTCCCCTAGTTAGCGAGTACAAAAAGTGGGTAGGGTTTCGACGTTTTGCAGGCTTGAACCTCTCACCTCGCACAAAATGAATGGATTTTTTTCTTCAAAAGGTTCAGTTTTCATCAACCTGCAGTATCAATCTGACCAAATACAATATTTTCTGACTGGTGAGAAATAGCGTTATTTCAGGATTGACGAATGTGTGTGAATTCTCAAAAGCCATGGGAACATCGACTATTTATTCTCCCCCTCCCAGGTGGAAATTCTACTGCAAAGAGCTCATAACAACCAAAGCATCAAACCATTCCCCCCTCCCCCACATCATCTAATTACTACCGTATGCCTTCCACTTATCTACGGTTCTCTCTCTCTCTCTCTCCCTCTCTCTCTCTCTCTCTCTCTCTCTCTCTCTCTCTCACAACCTCCTTGTGACCGACTCAAAGTGTCTCTCGAAATGCTAACAATCACTATCGACAGCACGCAAAAGAACGAGTAAATTGGCCGAGTCTCGACTGTCAAAATAGCCTGAGGGAGGAGGAGAAGAAGGAGAAGGGAGGAGTTGAAGCCGAGAGAGAGAGAGAGAGAGAGAGACGGCGAGATAGAACTATTGTGAACGGTTGTCGAGTCTTGCTGCAGAACCCCCTCCCCTCTCCCCCAGGGAAGAGAGAGACTATGGGGAATGGAGAGAGTGTAGATGGTGAGAGAGGTGAGAGAGTGGGGAGGAAGGAGAGAGACGTCGACGACGAGACTGTCCGCTCTCTCACTGTACCGTACTCTCTCCCCTCTCCCTCCTCCCGCTCTCTCACAATGTTTTCGGCCGCCGTCCAACGACGACTTGGACACGCACAAAACAAGTGGTGAGAGGGGAGGAGAGAGAGCTAGAGAGAGAGGGGTAGAGAGAGAGAGAGAGAGAGAGAGAGAGAGAGAGAGAGTAGGCCAGGGGGGGGAGAGGAGAGAGGTTCAGAGATCGATGGGAAGAAGGAGAAAGAGAACTCATGGATGAACAAACTGGACAAATCGTTCGTCGCGACCGGAAAAGCGTGAGATATTCACTGATTGCAATATTGGATTGAAGCCACTCTTTGACCTACTCAATCTACAAATATTGATCGACTCCTGCATCCATAAACTCAATGCTTACTTCTCTTTTCTAGTACATTCCAATCTCAATTTTTTCCTACCCCAAACTCTTCCACACGTAGAAATTAGTTCTAATTCGATTCCATATTTTGCCAATTCGTATCTTTCAAGGGGCGCTAAATATTGTAGTCGGTAGTGCTTTCACTGCTACATTTTGGCATAGCTCTTTCGATAATAGAGACAATTCGGATCGATGAGAGAAGAGATTGAAAAGGACGAGGAATTTAATGGTTTGAAACGATTGGACGGAGATCACGAGAGATAGATGAGGAGAGAATTAATGGGTGGAGAAAATATGTGACCAAGTAAGGAGAACAGCGTCCTTCGGCCACTAGAGTGTCGTGTGTGCTTACTTTTTGCATTGCAATTAGTTAGGCACACTTCACGCTTAATTTGGGCCATTTTGATAAGTAACCGATATGATTGATCGATAGAGAATATGTGTGACCAAGCAAGGTGGGAAGGAACACCGCATTCATGGGCAATGCAGTGGGCAACGTGCAAATGGAGGGAGGGGTTTCCCGGGGCACGGTTCAAAACTAAATAGTACAATAGAGGAGGAAAATTTCCCTCAGGAAATATAATTAGAATTTTAGGGGCACTGCGTAATCGACAAAAATAGTTCGAGGGCACTACGCAAAAAAGATCGGCGTTGTGCTGCCCACCTATGAAAGGAACACCGTAACTAGATCGAGAAAGAGAGAGGAGGGAATAGAAGATCTCTCAAAGGACAGTTTATACTATTCCCCTCTCTCAGTCCCTCAATCAACAGCCTATTTTTACTCGTGGCTACTAAACGAATAACATGTATTGTTTATATAACCTGCGCTGTGTTCACTGGTTCTACTTTTAGAATTACAGCAATCATAATAATGCGACTGACCTAGAGAGTACTGTAGTTGTTTCCATCCATCGATCGATGATGTGAGTACGGTATCCATCTGAAAGCGAAAGTTACTACCGGAATCAAGTGGACTTTACGTCGACGAGCGACTAAATACTCTGCCGGGGCCCCATCGGCCATCAAGTCCAGGTGCTGCGGAGGGCTACGTTTATAATGACTTCTTCATTAAACATATCAATCCCTTACTCTCAGTTTATGCTTGAGGATTTTGGGAACATCTTTAAATAATTTCCGGATGGATTTCCTTTTTTTTTGACACGTGTTTGAGAAAACATGGTAGAATGGTAAACAGAACTATTTAATCTAATGCTACGTATGTATCCCCGTTACCTTCATCTGTTCTTTCTCAATTCCAATTCATTCTCACCATTCCTATCGACAGTACTCTTCTGGGAGGTTCTCAGTGTACCTCATGTTATTCCACCCATCAAATCTGCGCACTTATCGTAATCATATTTATCAACTCTCAATTCTAATTACATTTTCAACGCTACAATGGAGAAAAGGATGAAAATGACGACTATCAGAGGGATACATCATTAGTAGACGAGGACATTCCATCCATCAATCGATCGATAAATGGCAGATCACTCAGCATTCGTCGAGATATGGTACGTGTCTGATGCTGCCAATGGCTCCGAGGGAGAGACGGGCGCCGGCCTTGCGAGCAACCTGCAACGAATGATATGAATACATTAAAAATTAATTAAATGTGACTATTTTTAAAAAAAAACATTATCGACCCTTACAATCCGTCAGAAGTTCGCGAACATTTCACGCATCTTTTCTTGCTCGTTTTAGGCTATTTTCTTTATAATTTGCGTTAGGTCATTAGAGACGCATTAGAAACTACTAATGCCGAAGAATTTAACTTAAAATATAAACTAGGGAATTAGCCGCACCTCTTAGAAGGTCGCGGAATTCTGCGAGTTGTTTTCACGCAGCTAGACAGTGACGAGAGAGCACGCGGAACGAGGAGAGGGAAAAGTAAGCAATGTTGTTGTTGTATTTCTGCGCTCTCTCTGTTTACGAGCTCTCTCGTCACTGTCTAGCTGCGTGAAAACAGCTCGCAGAATTCCGCGACCTTCTAAGAGGTGCGGCTAATTCCCTAGTTTATATTTTTGGTTAATTTCTTCGGCATTAGTAGTTTCTTATGCGTCTCTAATGACCTAACGCAAATTATAAAGAAAATAGCCTAAAACGAGCAAGAACAGATGCGTGAAAAGTTCGCGAACTTCTGATGGATTGTAAGGGTCGTATTAGTTATAGGTCAAATGACTGATGTTTCGTGCAGAAATGCCCTAAACTTGCGTGCCGAAGTGCATATTACCCTATATTCGCTATGTTGTTTACCGAAAAGAGGAAGATGCGAGAAAAGTTCAACACTTTCCGTCTACCGATAGGGTACGGAAGAAGCGCATAAGCGATTGTACTCACTATCGATAACCTAAAGGACGTATGCGTGTAGTAATAATCTCGACTGGAATAAAATTTATATATTTAAATTTTTAAAATAAATAAGCAATTTAGTCGTTCGTACCTCCTTGACGTCGTTGACGGAGAGGGCATCGACGAGAGTGACAATGTCAGAGGGAGAATGGAGATCACGAGAGGGAGAGAGGACGGATGAAGCGAGAGAGGAGGCAAGCTGAATAAAGGAGAGGTTGATGAGATGCACTCAGCAACTATCGTGGAAAGCGAATCAAAGAGACTATCCATATATATAAAAGAGACTATACAAATACACTAATCTATCCAGAATTCATCAATTTCCCGGAAACAATATTTTGTTCGGAGAAGGAACGGTATGCGTGCAAAATATAAAGGTCGTCCGGTCAAAACACTTCATTGCGTTATATGATCGATCAGAGAATCCTTTCACAAATCAACATCTCAACTAGAATACTCCATAAAAAATTACTTCCTGTCTGCGAAACATCGTATCGATGTTTACGACCTAACTCGGCTATAGTGTATGAGTGAGTCCATCATAGGTAAGTAGCATGTGAAACAGGTCGAGTAGGATTTCAATTTTTTAAATGTTTTCTACATATGATGTTTTCTACATTTCGAAATGTTTTCGAATATCTCTATCGGGCAGGTTCCGTTTTTAAGGGTCTGGTTGATCAGGACTTAATTTTTCGCGACCGTCTTCGGCGGACAAGTTATGTCGATTTCTACCAACTTTTTAAACTTATGGAGTCCATCAATGATTTGGAAGATACATGGCGACCTACCTCAGCTCCAGAGTCAGCCTTGGCGAGGATGGCCACTTTGGTGGCTGCTTTGGCTGCCTTCACCGACGCGTCGTCAACTGCCGAGTCCAGGGTCCTGAATCCAATCATCATTACAAGTTTTAGAAAAATCGTTAGAAACTAATTGAACTTCAATTTATAATCTGATCTGAATCTGAAAAATATTATTTAAAATCTTTAAAAAAATATGCTCACTTGAATTTGATGATGGCCTTCTTGATTCTCTCAGTGGTCGTTCCATCGGCCTTCGATTCAACGAAGAATCCGAGCAGACCAGAGTCAGAGTAGGGCTGGTAGAAGATTGAGGAGGAGGAGAGAACTGAAATCATCTCGCACTTCACTTTACTCTACTACTCCGTTTTTTTCGGAGGCACATACAATGGAAATGTAAATAATTATAGAAACGAATCTTTTCACAATCGCACGTTTTACCACAAGAGTTGACAACGTACCCTTCTGGGCGATGGCGGCAGCAACGGCGCCAGCAGCGAGCTGCTTGGCGTCTCCGCCGAGTGAAGGCGCCTCTCCGGCGACGGCCACTGCCACTCCAGACGAGCAACCCTCACGACGAGACTCGCCGTGACCGTGGTAGGCGGAGGCGGCTGAACAATCGTATTATAATATGTAAGTATAATAGTATAAATAAAGTGAGTTAGCAAAATATCGTCGTCAAAAACGGTATTCTGCAAAAAAAGCAAAACCATATCATTTCGAGCGTTGTGAGGGCTCATCAGATATATATAATTGAACATTTAGTTTCTTTTTGATGTACGGACTTTCATCGACCCGTATGGTACAGGCATACACTGTAATAATTCAAACTGACCGGGCTGGTTTCTTCCCTTTGTCTCCTGGATGAAAGCACGCTCAGAGAAGAAGGACTGCAGCTCTCCGTGGTCCACGTTCACACCAACCACAGCACACTCAGAGGCGACCTCAATTTTAAAAGATTCTAATTATAGTGAGCGAAAGATTAAATTAAAATTGTTTAAATAATATCTTTTCTAGCATGGGTAGGTGAAAAAATTGCTTGAATTAATTCTTACAGGATCTTTTACACGTATGCGTAAAAAAATACAACTTCTTATGTATGAGACGCGAAAATTTGAAAAAACTTCTAGTTATAGTGAGTGAGAGAGAGAGTAAATTAAAGGAGCCACGAAAAGTTAAAGGATTTTTGCCCAGATGCATAGGTCGGAAGGTACTTAAAAAACGGCGAAACCAACCCGCATTTTCAGACTCCGACATATCATGGGTGTGAGACTACAATTTAAAGGATTTTTACGCGTATACGTAAAAAAACTCAATTTATAATGGGTGAGTGGAAATTTTAAAGAATGTTAAATGGTATGCGCAAAAATCCAACACATCATGAATGACATACGAACATTTACAATTATTTTTGTCCGTACGTGTAAAAATTCTACTTCTCATGAATGAGACAATAAAATTTAAATGGTTTTCTAAATGTAAGCGTAAAAATTGTAGTTATCATGAATAGAGATGAAATTTAAAGGATATTTTTTCCAGTTATACGTTAAAATCCTACATATTATGGGTGCGAGACGAAAATTTAAAGGATTTTTTCTATATGCACGGAACTTCTACTGCTCGTACATGAGATATAAAAAATTTAATTGTATACTCGAATGCTTAAAAATTCCAGTTATCATAAGCGAGAGAGGAAATTTTAAAGAATTTTTACGTTAAAATATACCAGTATACATAGGTCAAAAGGGTGCGTTAACGAAAGTCGAAAATGTGGGTTGGGTGTTTCAAGTATGGGTATGGAAAACTGAAAATGTGGGTTGGTTTTACAATTTTTTTTCTCAAAATTCAAAAATGTGGGTTGGATTTTTCAAAAACTTGGCCTTTAAAAAACCAAAATGTGGGTTGGCTTCGTCGTTTTTTACGTACCTTTTGACCTATGCCAGTATACGTTAAAATCCTACATATTATGGGTTCGCGACGAAAATTTAAAGTATTTTCGTCCGAAAGCGTAAAAATCTACTTCTCATGAATAAGTTGCGTAAATGTAAAAAATACGCGTATAAATAAAAATCCTACATAGTATGGGTGCGAGGCGAAAATGTGTAGGATTTTTTACTCGTATATGTAAAATTTCTACTTATCATGGGTGAGATACGAAAATGTAAAGGATTTTTGCCGTATGCGCAAAAATGTACATTATCACGTTGTAAAAAATTCAAAGAATTTTAAAATCCTACTTATCAGAGGCGACATACGGAAATTTTAAAGATTTTTGAATTCTACTTTTCATAGGCGAAAGACGAAAAAAGGGCGAGAGAGTAAATTTAAAGGATCATGTAGCCCGAATGCGTAACATTTAAACTTATCATAGGTGAAATACGAAAATATAAATGCTTATGTTGCCACTATGCGTAAAAATCCTACAGCGATGAAATTTAAAGTACCCGTCTAATTATATTCCAAGAAAAAAAATAGAATTTCACTAGAAAGCATATACCAAATTCGTCTGCTCCTAAAAGTCCCAAATTCTGTCTGATTTTACCGTTTTAGGATAAAAAACTGAAAATTTTGTATGATTTTTTTTTAGAAAATTCAGCTAAAAATAGTCAAATGCTGCCTTGTTTTGTTTGTTTTTTTGTTTACAAAACAAGGTCATTTCCACTCATTCACCTTGTTTTGTGGAACGAAATTTTTGGTCTATGCTACAAAGAGTGAGGTGAGATGAATCTATTAAGCATATGAACGTTTACGTACTAGAAAAAGTACATTTGTTTTTTTTTAAAAGAAATATATCTCCGTTGAACCATGCTCTTTATCATTAAAAAAACTGCTCCTGGCAGTAATGAGCTACACAAACATATCTAATTCTATATTCATCAGTCCACATATCGTTGGTATACCATATTATTATTCATCATATTATGCTTTATGCTGAACGTATGCAGAATAAAGCATAATTTGTAGAAAAAAGGAGAATAAATGATAAACACTCACAAGTCGAGAAGCGGCGTAGTCCTGAATCTTTCTGAAGTCGACAGCGCCGGTGTTGACAGTGAAGGGAGACTGACCAAGAGGGCCGTTCCTGAAACATAATCAAATAAATAGAAATTAATAGGTGCCAAGGGTTCCAAATTGAAAAAAAAACAATTCCTCTATCGGAGTAGTTATAAAAAAAACTACTCCGGTAGAAGAAATAGTTTGCGAAGAACCTGTTCTAATATTAACATAATCTCAATAAACAAATTACAACAATAAATGCAGACCTGTAGGCGGCCTCGTGCAGAAGTTGGCTCACTTTCTCGTACGTCGAGAGATGAGCAACGTCCGTCTGAATAATACATTTCATAAGTAAGAAAAAAAGACAAGGTAGTATTAATAGTATTAAAAGAGATACAATGATATACCTTGAGTGTGTCAAGAGTGTCTTCAAGCTCCCATGCCTCGAGCGAGGGCTGGGCCAGTTCAGAGAGCAGAGAAGCACCGAGAGAAGCGTGAGATCGAGGCTGAATTATATCGTTTCCCCTTAATTTGAGAAGAGAGTTAACTCACGAAGCTCATGGAGAGGATGATGTTCTCTCTGTCGGCGGTTGTGTGCACATTGGCGCCGATCGCTCCTGCCTATAAACACTTTTTTATAGATTGAATTATAAAAGACCTGTACGTACACTTTTTTATAGATTGAATTATAAAAGACCTGTACGTACACGAAGATGCGCAGGATATCTTTGTAATTTCCTTCGAGCAATTAAGAAAACAGTGAATCACTACTAATGGAGTGCGAAATGTGAGGCCACAGTCTCTTCATTTCTCGCACTCTCTCCGATCGATGAATAGAGTATGCGAAATTAAGAGATCGTGATGAGAGTCATCGGGAAGTTTCTAACCTGCCAGAGCATGGTGAGTCCCTTGGCACGACGGGAATCTCCTCCGAGTGCATTGCGAAGACGATGGGCGAAGCCAGCCTCAGTCACAGATTGGTGACGGGCACCAGCACTATAAAACACATATTTTTATGACCAATATTTATTATATCAGCGTTGAATTTATGAAGTTTGTCTTCTTATTCAATCTACAATAATTCGCTAACATACCGGAAGGCAATAGCGAGATGAGCGATGGGCTGATTGAGGTCGACGGAGCTCACGGAAACACCCGAAGTCAGACGGGAGCTGCGCAGGTCGAAAGCCGATGCGAGTGTGTTCGGTGCCGAAGCAGCTTAAATGAATCAAATCAAGTTATGAAAACGACGAGAAAAACGAGGATAAGAACCAGGAAAAGTCGTTCCACTTACCGGCGGCAGAAGACTGCGCACGGACCGAAATACGGGACAGCATCGCGGCCAGTAGATACCCTGGAAGTTACTGAGTCGAATGAGACATAAAACAACACAATACATCAACAACATTACCACAAAATTCTAAGAGAATCAATTTATTAAAAAGTATGGAGCTCGCACGGCACTTTTTTCTCCGACAGCCCGTTATAGATCTATGGTAAGGATTTGTCAAGAATACTGCAGCTCTTGAGCCAAATATTACAGCCGCTAACCATAGGAATTTCAAGTTTACGATGTTTAGCGACGACGTTCGTGGCGCTTTTTACCGCATTGTGTTATGGCTTTCTTGACCTCTTTTTGTGTTTCTATTAAATTTTCGTTCTCTATTTATTTAGCGTTGTTTTTATTACTTAGTTTTCTTTAAATATATTTGTCAAACCCTTTTCTATCCTCCCATATAGATTTCTTGTCGTAATGACTCTCTAATAGCCAATATTTTTATTAAAAGTTCCTAAAAGTGTTTTTTTTCCGAAGCAGTTCACCTCCACACTAGAGGTATAGTTTGAATTGAAACATTGTTTTGTCACAGTAGCAAATGAAGTTTCATTGGAGTGTATTTTAAATCAACTCTACGAGTAAATGCCATGTACATTGTGGAGATACCATGCGATTTACCTGCCAACGTGAATACAGCACAAATAAAGAGAGAACATATAAAATAAATAAAGAAAAATATAAAAAATCGTCATCAAAAAAATTAAAATAGTAAGATAAAATCGATAAAATTGGACGAAAACCGTAATTTTTTTCAAAAACTACAAAAGCGTATACCGTACTCAGGCAAATCAAGCACATGGGCGGCGTAAAATTAGCATGTGTCGCGGACCATTTATTTCCATGTGGTGTTGGAAAAAGAATTGCCGTGTAGCTCGACGATGTTTTCTGTATTCTGAAAATAGTAAGAAACGAGCCCACTTCCTATCATGAACTGAGTTCTTTTTTTATTATTTCTCCAATTAATTTTAAATGCAACTGTTTCATATTTTTGAAAATTCATTGCATGTATACATTGATTTTTGAATTAAAAAAACTTTTTAAAAAAACTAAAAAAAAGTGAAAACATGATAATATTCCATATTATTAGATATTATTGTGACAAGTATTTTATTTATACAGTGCAATCGTTTACAATCGATTGTTTGTGAAAAAAACAGGTAAAATAACCACATATCTAAAATAGTTGGTAAATTAAGGTTTGGAAGTAACTAGGTAAGGTAAATAGCGAGATACAGCGATGCAGCCTCGAAAACGGTAGTTACAGTACTCCCGAAACTAGCGAACGAAAAATTTTAGTTACCATAATTATCAGAATAACTTCAACAATACAATATTCAGCATCCTTTTTTCTTCATTTTTGTGTACGTCGTTTATATTTACTCTTTCGGCCTCGTACATGAATGAGGACAAGAGCAAGGGCACTGGTTTACTTTACCGGAGCGCAGACATCCGTTCTAATGGACTGATCGCTAGATTCAAACGGTGAGATGATGAATGAGAGACTCGCTCGACTAGAGCAGGGTGCCTGGCCCGGCAAAGAAAATCAGTGCCAGAGCAAGGCCGGCAAAATAGTAAACCAATCACAACTGATATGACAGGCATGGAGAACCTTTCCAATATCTTTCCAATAGTCATTCACATACACAATCAGTATCCAAGAGAACTCTTTTATTACACTTTACGGGCAGATAGGACAACGACGAGTAAATCGTAATCGATCAATCGATCGACTACGTACCGTAATAGAACGATTATCGAGGGTCAATGAGTGGAGGAAGTTTAGCATAGAAAACACGTTTTCGAAACTCTTGCAATACTCTAAGTGATCGTATCTTCTATTGATTGAGGGATGTCAATTGAGAGGGTTTACTAGTCGGTCGGGGATCGAATCTACTTTGTACATACAAGAGCGGGTACCGTATGATTGTATACACTAGATGGTTGAGGTTCATTGGATCACGAAGCATCGCGGACAAGTTTAGTCATCGATATGCAATCGATTGCATCGAAAGAAACAGAGCGAGGTGAACAACTGACCGAGAGACGAACATACCAAATCAGTGAGAGTACTGTAGAGAAAGAGGTCGGACATTGAACCCGAAATAGTATACGGTAGAATAATCGATAAAGGGGACCAGAGAGACATGGGTACGGTTGTCTGTTTGCACATATCTTACAGAAGAATAAACTCGGAATCATGGATAGAACAAGGGACTAGAGGGACAATAGATGGGAGGAAACGGTATTGAGATGAGAGTAGCACAATTATGCAACCTCTAATTACAAGTGAGTGATGAACCCGTCTCTAATTGATGGAATAATGAGACGATTGTATCGATCGATCGAGAGAGAGAAGCATTTGTGACCCGGAGTATGGATGGAGAGGAGAGGAAATAAGGGCTAACTATAGTGAGAATGGATAAACAGAGAAAAAAAGGACGGATGAAATAGGTTCATTGCAGAGATGGAAAACATCAATAGGGTCGACTAGTTGCTAAGGAGAGAGAATAGAATCGAGATTATGGAATCGTCGAGTAGAGAGGAGACAAGAATACAGTGAGGAATCCCGTAGAGGAGAGAGATGGTAGATCTATGGATGGACGAGTATTGATTGGGAGAAGAAAGGAGAGAGGGAACGAGAGAGGGAGGGGGGGAGATGAAGAATGTATTCATCTACGTCAGATGGAACGACGTGACGAATTGGAGAGCCACCGAGAATCGCTCGAAGAAGACCTCGTATGATGAGTAGGGAGGCACCTCAACAATAACACATTAATAATCAATCAATAAGCATGCCATCCTACTACAGTATCCCACTACCGTACCTTGAGATAGTTGTAGCAGGTCATGGCGGAGGGCAGTTCCTCATCGCTGCTACCGTATGCTGCACTCTTCCTCACTACGGTAAGAGGCGGATTGAGCGCACGGAATCCTCCCACGGGAAGACGAGGAGATCCAGTGCAGAATTGGATGAAACGACGCTGCTGCAATGCAACAACTATTAGTCTACTGTAATTTCTCATCAATCAATAATTACACACTTGACAAAAAGTTCATTTCTTGATTCACTACTATCATGATACCGTACCTCATCTCGATTGAATCCACTGAGCATCTTGACTAGCCACTTGATCTGATCCGAGTCGTGGGCATATCCATGGTCTGGCTTGATTGCAGCAGTAATCGCCGCCGCTCCCCACACTTTGTCACCAGCGTCATCGGGACATCCACACAACAACTGCAACCGCATCGATCAATAACAATCAATCATCGATCCCAATCAGTTATCTATCATGCTGCCCACCCCTACCGTACCTGATCCAGTTCGTCGGCAGTGAATATGGCGAGATGAGTAGAGTCGATGATGGAGCAGAATCCTCTTCTGACTGCCTCCATCTCTCTCGCCACTCCCTCACGCAGACGCCAGCGAACGACCAACTGTAATACACATATTTAATAACATCACTTCTTTTTTCACCTCCAACCGTTTGGAAATAATTGTTTTGTGTTCGCAAATTTGCGTGCAATAGCCGCGCTCTTGTGGTTATCGATAAATAAATGAAATCAGTTTTCGATTGCTGATCGACTACCGTACCTTGACAAACTGCATGACGTTGGCCTTGGTGACGGGCTTGTTCTTGCCTCCCTTGACCAGTTCGAATGTCTCATTGCCGGGCAGAGTGAAGTACTGCTCGAGATGCTCGAAGTCGGCCTCGTCAGTGAGAGTGAGGGCACGAAGGGACTTGTACAGTTGAGGGTCCAGCATCTGAAGAAGCGACACATATTAGACTCAAAAGACGATAGAAGTACAATATCCAAAAAAAGCAATCAATACCTTTCAAAAATTCAATTAATCAATATTCACCTCGAGTTCGGGCAGTCCGAGTCTGGCCTGGTCTCCAATGAGCCACGAGTGGAAGAGGGGAGAGAGAGGCAGATCGAGCATTCTCGCATCAATCAGAGATTGAGCCATCAATCGACCAATCAATTCGAATTTCTTCACTCTCGCAGATCCTCCCGATGATTTCGTCCCGTAGGCGACGGCATTGGGGTGGAGACCGTAGGGCGAGGAGATGTACTCCATGTCCAGGTCTGGAATGGGAAGACATTAAGTTAGTTAGACATACTCCTTCCTCATCATTTCACAGCCCAGTCAACCCCACAGAAATGGGTTATGGTGTGACAGAGCGTGCAAAATCGAGAGGGACTCTCTCACTGTAACCCCTTAAATGTCTTTCTAATCACCTTCTCCGACTCCCTTGACGACATTGCCCGTCCACAGTTTGAGACTGGCCAGTTGGAGTTCCTTCGAGATGGCAGAGTAGAACTCGAGAGTGGGACCGAAGCCCGTGCCTGCCTCTCCCTCGAACGACACCTGCAAGGAAGGATAGAGTAAGGGAGGAGAGAAGGAGAAAGGGGGGGGAGAGGGGAGAGGGGGGGGGAGATACAATTGAGCTGCTAGTTCAGCTCTCTTGCCCCACGTCATTGTTAGTTATTGTACAACACCTGTTAAAATATATTCCACATGCTATCATATTTTGAAGTTAGATAAATAGTATTATTATTATTTTGATCTCACCTCCAACATTGCCCTGTGTCCAGTGCACGCCAGAAGTGCTCCTTCGGCAGATTTGATCAGGTCATCTCTCTTGATGGACACCTTCTTCCTCTCCAATCGGGGCGTCAATCCCCTTCCACTCTCAGTCGAATCTGCTCCTCCCGCTCCGTCCGTCTGACTCACGAGATGCATCAGGGCACGATCACGACCGAATGCAGTGCAGTACAGGAGAGATCTGCAACAAGGAGAATATAGTCACTTGTCGATCCAACTACCGTAATCAACGAGTAGAGCAAAGAGACTGGTACTGACCGTCGCATGGCGAATGGGAATATGAAGGGCGTGGCCTTGACGAGATCAACGGTCCACTTGGGTATCTGTTGAGTGGCGACTGAGATGAAGTCACACAACTGTCGCTGCAGTTTGGCCGACAGTTTCGAGCACACGAACGAACTGCAAAAGGGGAATAATTAATCGATATCATTGCATCAACTACCGTACCTCGTGGGAATGATGGGCGAGAAGGTGGACGGAAGCATGGCATCAGTGTCGAACAGCGCGAACCAGTACCTGCACAATCAATCGATAAGTAGGTGATCTCATTAGTTGCTATCTCTGGTTTGATCTGTCGACTCACTTGTTCAGTCCATACAGAGCACGCAGCAATTGGAGAGAAGAGGCACAGGGATCTTCCATGTCCACTGGGAGAGAGGGAGAGACGTACGTCCACAGGGGAGACTCGATCGACTCCACTTCGCCTTCTGAATATTAGATGGGAATGGATAATTGAATAAGTATTCAATCGACCGTCGACTACCGTACTCACCAATCCACAGTTTGTCGGCCACCTTCTGCTTCCGATCTTTCTGGACGGGTGCAGAGGGAGAGGTGGACAGAGGGGTCGTCGCATTGGGAGACTGCAATCACATACATACACTCATTGTTAAACTATTTTCAAGTTAGTACTATCAACCCTGACTTTTCGAAAATGAAAATAAAATTGAAATTGTACTCACATGCGCACTGGGACTGCTGCCCTGCGTGTTCTCATCCCTCGGGGCGACCGATCGATAGTAGAGAGTGTGGGTACTCAACCACAGACTCTGTCCGATGGCTGCACCTGCTGCACTCTCTTCCTGCAGCAAGGGAGAGAACTGACGGAGGGCTTGCAGGATAGAGATGTGGCCGGGAAGGGAGTTGTCCCCAATCACTATCTGCAATACAACAACTTCTTCTCCGTTGTTTGTCTACCACCGTAACCTTCCAGTACAGTACTCCAACTAATCGATACTATCTCTCCATCCACAATCCTCTATCAATCAATACCATCTCATGCCTCCACAGTACTCCTCACCTCAATCTTCCTCTCGTTATCAGTGCCTCCTCCACTGGCTCCTCCTCCCATCACTCCTCCTTCTGTCTCCTCATCACTCAATTCATCTTCTCCACTCGACTCATCCACTCCTCCTCCAGCCGATCCTCCCGTCGAATTGCGCACGTACCCGATGCCACGCTCCGTCAGATATCTACAATCGATAACTCCATATACCGTATTCAGCATGTCATGATCGTGTCCCACCGGGCACAGACTACCGTACCTCTCAATGGCACTGATGCTCGTGAGTGGGTCGACCTTGATGGAACCATGGCCGTGTCTCCAGTCAGACAGATCTCTGCATGCGGGGTGACGGCGGAGATTGCACTGCAAACATACACGATCAGTTACTAATCGATAATCAAAAAACGCAACTACCGTACCCTGATCTGATGCGTCTGGAAGAATCGGAGAGCCTGCGCTCCTCTGAGACATCCTCCCACCCCTCCCGTTGCTATTCCTCCCATGTCGGCGACCTGCAATCGATAACTCACTATCACTCTACCGTATTCCCTCTAATCAGTTCTCGATTGGCAAGAGTACGGTACCTGGAACTGTTCGAGTAGGCTGACGCTGGCGAGGACCTTCTGGACGAGTGCTTCGAATACGGCGAAGCTTCCATCAACTCCCGTCGGTCTCATCTGTTCTCCATTCTTCTCCTCCAACTTCATGAATACTCGTGCAAAAGCAGCGAGTCTCTCCTTCTTCTCCACTCCTCCTCCATCACTCGTGAGATAAGTGTGTAGTCCTCCAATGACTCCACTCTGCTTCATCTCGAATGCACTCACTTGCTCCTTCTGCAGTAGTGCATACAACTCCTCCACCGCCTTCTCCTCTCTCCATTCCAATCTACTCGCACACTCTTCCAGTGCTGCCATCGAGGTCGAGCTGGCGCCCACTCCCTCGCCCAGATACGTCTTCATGAGCAGCTCCGCCTCCTTCTTGATCCACGCCCGCATCTTCTCCTTCTGCTGCGACGACAACTGCACGGCTGCAGATGCTGCAGGAGTGGAAGCTGCAGCTGCTGCACGACGACTGCTGGCTGCAGCAAGCTGCGTCGAGTACTGGCTGTAGATGGAGGCGAGTTCGGTGGATCGAGTGGCCGAGGAGGAAGAGGAGGACGAGGTGGTGGTGGTGGTAGAGGAAGGGACAGCAATGGGGGCAGCGGGAGGGGGAGAGGGAACTCCACTCCCAGAAGAGGCAGTGTTGCCTCCTCTGAAGGAAGGAAGACGAAGGGCAGAGAGGAAAGTGGAAGAGGACGACTTCCTTCTCGACTTCTCCTTGTTGGTTGAGGAAGAAGAGGGAGATGCATCGGGAGAGTTCCGCTTCCTCTGTCTATTCGATCGAGTGACAGGGGCAGAAGTCGACGGCTCGTCCGATGGAGTCCCTGCTGCAGCTGCTGCAGACGTCGACGCTCCTGCTGCAGAGGCTGCAGGCTCCTCCGACTGCTTACGAGACTTGGTTCGATCCGTGCCTCTGCAATCGAAACTATTACTATTCTCACATACAATAACCCCAACCAGTTAATCTCTAATCGATATTTTACAGTACCTTCTGGGGTCTACAGTAACCCCTCTCAGTTCATGATCGATATCAATATGGTACCGTACCTTCTGGCAGTAGCTCCTCTCTTCGCTCCTGCTCCTCCTGCTGCTGCTTCTCCTCCGAGTGCGGGCGAGGCGACTCCCGATGTGGGGGCAGACTTGGAGGCAGAGGAGGAAGAAGTAGAAGTAGAGGGATTGGAAGAGGAAGAGGGGGAAATAGTGACTGCACTCGCACCACCCATCACAGGAATGGAAGTGGGAGGAGAGCACGAACCGGCAGAGGGAGAGGAGATCGCCATCGAGGCAAGTTTGGCCACCTCAAGTGACAAACATTCACCATTTGGAACAGAAAATATAAATAAAATTGTGGAATATTTTTGGAGGTAAATACTTTTAAGCACTACTAATCGATACTATCAATCATATCTGCTCTATGCGTTACTTATAACTGGGTACTCACCTCATGACTGACTCCTTCCTTCTTGAACAGGGGTCCGTACACATCGGCCATCTTCTCCAGCAGCATGTGCACCAATTGGAGGGCGGCGACTACCACACAAACGTCCTTCGATCGAGTGGAAGCGAGGGCAGAGGCAATGTGACCTGGAGAGAGGGGAGGGGGTTAGAGAAGGAGACTCACACAGATCATACTACCCCGTCACTGGCAGAATTTGGACTTTTTGAAGCAAATTTTCGCAAAATCAGACAACATTTTCGACTGTTTGGTGCATGCCCATCTATGTTCCCAATTCAATGTCAATGTGTATCCAACTAACCACTGAGAGGTAGATCAGCGAGGACTCCTCTGAGTACTCCACTGGGAGTGGGACACACAATCCTCAGCATCACTCTCAGACTCTCATATCTGAGTGCGGGTCCGACAGAGGAACCATCGATCTCAACGAGAAGAGGGAAGAGAAGACGAGCGACTTGCTCCATCTTATTCCCATCGTTCTGCACCTTCACTAGTCTCTCGTCCTCCTCGTTCGAAGATGACGTCTCTGCAATACAAAACACACATCCTTATTAATCCTCTACAATTCCCCTCATGCCCCCAGTAATCGATCCACGACCATATACCGTACCTTCCTTCTTGGTCGCGGCGGGAGGCGGATTCGGGGCTCTTCTCATGATTTCTCTCGTCGTTCCCGTCAGAGTGTTCGACTGTCGCATGTTGGCAATGTCCATCTGCACATTCGTTGATTAGATTCAATCGATATTTTCCTATATCTAATATTCATAGTGTTATTAGATCGAATAAAAATATTCGTAAATAATAAAGAATATTCGCGAATAGAATATTCAATCTACCAACACTAATCGATATTCACCTGGTACACATTGGGTCCCGCATTGATCAGCGTCTCCGACAGTCCCTGTGCACGTGCATTCTCCAGCTGTCTGCTCTCCGTCGATCGGAATGGCTGCCACATGCCATCGTCGTCTCTCCACAGCCTACAATACCGTAATCACTCGTCACAATCGATAATCAATCGATATACTACCGTACCATTCAGCTCCGACAACGGGTCGAGTGGAGGCGGCATTTTCTCTCGTCGCTCCAGCAACAATGGTGTCGATCTCGAAGATGCCAGTCACTGGCAGACGGGGGAAGAGTTCGCTGGAATTAAATCAGTTGACGATAAAATGGAGATACAGTACAACTACAGTATACTGTATACTCTCAATCACTCGATCGATACTCACCCAGTGAGGTAGACCAACTCGGCCAGCTGATTGGCTGGGCGGCTGACAATGTCGACGGGAACTCCGTCGCCTTCTCTCTTTCCGTGACCAATGAACCTGCAAACAATACTTCTTCATACTCATATTATTGGAATATTTCACACACATAAAATCGATATTAAGGGGGAATCTAGAGATCAAGATCAATGAGGCGGGTGTACTCACAATTGTCTGAGGGTGGTCGCAAAGTGGTTGTCGATGAGCGCAACGGCGATGTCGGAACACTTGGCAGCCATGGTGCGGACTGATTTGACGACGAGAGGGAAGGTTTGAGAGGAGAGAAGAGAGGGCTGAGCGAGGAGGAGAGACTGCATGTTGGAGAGCAGACTGAAAAGGGAACGAGTGAGTAGAGAAGGAGAAAAAAACGAGAGAATTTAATTTTAATAAAAGAATAATAATATTTTATATTTAATGTTTTATAATATTAGAATAAGGAAATGAACTGACACATGATTGGCTCCCGCCACTTCTCTCAATTTGTCTGGATGCGATCGAAGATTCTCGATTAGACGCGCGAATAGAGTGCATATCGAATCGAGACAACGCTTGTCCTCGGAACACGCACCTAAAGGGATACTACGTGACCAGTGTACCAATGAGAAGACAAGAGGTCAAATATTTGATAAGTCTATAGTAGTTAGTCAATAGAAGACAAGAGATCAAAGATCAAACGACCAACCATTGATCATTCGCTGGGTGAGTTCGGCGAGTGAGTCTCTGACTAGATGGAAGTCGGAGTGAGACACGAAGAGGGCGCAATTGGAAGCGATAGAGAAGGCGAGTCGTTGAGAAGCCAGAGGGAAGAAGTCAATGTGGGAGATGGTTGCTGCGATGCCCCCCTGCAAGAGAGAATAGAGATGAAGAGAGGGAAAGAGAGAGGGGAGAAAGGGAAGGCATCCTAGCTTCTTCGGTCTAGACCACAGACAAGACTTGTTTTGACACAAAGGGAGCGAAACGGGAATTTAAAAAAAAAACCTGCTGTATTATTATAAATAGCTGCGTAAATAATTAGTTAAAAAATTTAATTTAATTAATATACTCACAGCAGCCATGATATTCTTTCCATTCCTCCTACTCATCACTTCGAGGGCAGCCAGCGACTGCTCCGCCACGTCAATGCACTCGATACGCTTCAGCTGAAACAGAGAGACTTCCATAGACGACGTTTAGGAAAGAGCGACCAATGTGGCCGCACTCGCTGCACCGACTACCGTACACCACCACACGACGGCTACCGTACCTTCTCGAGTAGATGGGGGACGGCCTCGATGACGACAGGCTGGGCACGAGGGAGCGCCTCCAGCATGTTGGTGAGACATCGAGCGGCAGTTAGCATCTGAATGAGACAACATTGCATATTGGGATATTGCCTAGTGATGACGCAATCGATGACGTCATTATGAATCTGTCTACTCACCAGCTCGAAATTGTGCTCCTTCTGCAGCAGCTGCACCACGACAGTCACAATCTCCTGCAAGAGAGATCGATAAGGTTGCAACCAGTTTACTCGTTGATCATTCACTATCTAATGATGATGCACGCAACACTGATGACATTCATCCGCAAATTCGTCTGTACTCAATCATTCCAACTCTTTACTGCTAGTGGTGTTAGATCGACTAAACCTATTCGCGAATAGAATTATTTGATACTTCTCTAACTCACTCGAATGGGTAGATTGGGTGGGAGAGAGTCTTCATTTCCCATCAACAACAAATCCGCCAATTCCATCGCTGCCTCTTGCTGTCTGATCTCATTCGACGCCTTCAGCCCCTCCAGAATCGCCGACACTCGAGCATCTGCAACAATACAATCACTTATCGATAGTCGATGATACCGTATACTCTGTGTCGAATCAATATGCTGCCAGTCCCTTCCTTCCCAACCCCTTCCCCGACCTTGTTTCCCATCACTCCTCTTCCTCCCCTCACCATCAATATCACTTATCACCGAGTAATCTCCTTCCCCGCTCTTTCTCTCTTGTCAGTCACAACAGGCGCGTACCACATGCACCGTAACACAGGGGGGTAGTAGGGTAGATCAAGGTTGTCGATCGATAAAAGAACCCCCAACCTCTGGCTGCAGCTGCTTGCGATGCATGTCGCATCGCACGACGAATAGATTCTAGTGTGAACGACGCCAGTGAAACGAGAGGGGGAGACTACGACCGAGTGGTAAAAGTGAGATGACTAAGAATGAGTGAGTGAACGACCCACTCATCTTATTCATTTTCATTTAATTAACAATAGCGATGGCATGTTTATATATCCCCAAACATTCGTTCAGTTTGCATACCCGAGAACATGAAAAAACGAGGAGAAAAATGTGAGCGACCCTTCTTTCGCATTGCCAAAATATCGCGCTCAAAAAGACTAAAAGGATCTCGACAATAATATGTTACTCTTTTGGGTCTCCAACTTCCCCTCTCCTCTTCTCTTCCCTTCCTTTCCAATTCGATTCGGATCCCTTGTGATGCTTACAAATTGGCATTTCTCCTTCCACTCTCTCTCTATCTCTCTCGAAATGTATGGATGATCTCTTCCCTTTCTCTCTCTCCGTCACTCTTTCAACCCAGCAAGCCTCCAAATGCACTGCTTCTCAACCGTATACTAAGCAGTTCAACCCGGTCGATCGATATCCCATCTACTCCGACTATCGAATCGATCTCTCTCTCTCTTTCTCCTCTCACTCTACAGTCGATATACATCTTTCTTCTTCTCTACATGTGATTCGTTGTGGATGGAATGCGACTAGATTCCCATAATCATCAATGAAGTATTCTCCTCCATGAGAGAAGTGAGGGGGAGAAGGGAAAGGAAAAGAAGGGAGGAATGGATGGTGAAAGACAAGGAGCAATCGCGTCCAAAACACACAGTGCATCTCTCCCACTACGCTCTTCTTGCACACATTTACACCGCCGCTGCTAACCATCAGAGATACAGAAAGACCACTCAACCAGTACACACTCGCGCTATCAATTATCCCCCAAAAAGGGACGGAAACTACCAGATTTCGGAAACCCCGTGATTTTCACTCAAATCGTGCCAGTCATCCCTCCCACTGATGAGTGAATGTGCAAGAGACTCCAAACAATAAACAGACGCGAGTGGTGGGGGAAGGGAGAGTGGAAGGGATTCACTCAATAAGGTAACCACCCCTTTCTTTCTCTCTCTGATCTACCTCCCTTGTGTGGCTACAGTATCCGGTTACTCCTCCCTTCTCTGCCCATTTCCTTAGATGCCTCGACTTCTCATCACAATTACATGGTCTCTCCCTGTTCTCCTCTCCTCCCCTCCCTCAACCACAAGCAAACAACCACAAAAAACAACCACAAGCTCGCTCTCACATTATAAAGAGGCCGGGCGGAGAGGCAATGGCGGGATGCGAAATGAGTAAATGCCAAATTAATCACTATCAAATATTTCTTTTATTATCATGATATTAATAAACGCGTTTTAAAATCAATCGAGAAAGTCTTAGATATATCGTTATTATCCCAGCGCAAGAATCTCTATAGTCATAAGACCATCCATCTCGCATCCACAATAGCCCCCACCAATAACTCCCTTATTTTCGCCCCGTTTTCCCGTTCTTTCTCTCCTCACAGCTCCTATGGCACCAAAACACACAACAAGGCAGACTGCATCATCAGGATAGAGAACTGACTCTCCCCCTCCCCCCCCTTTCTCTCTTGACTAACCCAGCCGATAGCAGAACCATGGGACATGGGGAATACCACTCTTTCCCCTCTCTCAGATGGAATAGATGGAGACGCCTTGCCTAACAGAGAAGTGGAAAGGAAGGCAAGAGACAAGGGGATGGGATGGGAGATACGTGGAGATGGGAGGAAGAGAGGGGGAGAAAACGACCGTATACACACATGGCCACTCTTCCTGGCACCAGAAAAGAGTGAGGAAATGAGACTGAGAAGAAGAAGACAAGTGGGAAGGCCACCCAAACCATCGAGAGGAATGAGTAAGAGAAACCATCAAACAGGAAAGTGTAACAAGATAAAGATACATGCGCTTCAAATTTGCCCAAATACCAGAACCAAACATTGTATTAAAAATTTGAGATAACAAGTACTCACCACCTCCACCTCGTACAACTCCTCCGAGACTATCTCTCAATCCTGCAGCAATACTACTTCCTCCTCCTTCTATTCCTCCACTCCACATTCCTCCCTTCTCCGCCCGCCGTGCCTTCTGTATCTCTATCAGTTCCATAATCTCCCGCTGTCTTCGTATCAAATCTGCATCGATCGCATCAGTTTCCATAGCTTCGTCTCCCTCTTCTCCATCCAATTCCTCTCCACCTTCTCCTCCCCTTGTATCCATGGCAGACCCTCCTCCTCCTCCTCCTCCTCCACCCAACATCGGCAGTCTCTGTTCGTACTCTCGAGCCATCGCATTCAATTCATTCATCGCAGCTGTGGTCGCATCGTATACAGGCGGGGCTGCAGCAGGTGCAGCCTGCTGCATCGATGGAGGCGCAGCAGGGAAGGGACCAGTGCTAGGTCCAGGGTACGGCCAGCAGTAGTCAGCTGCAGATACGACATTGGTAGGAGCGACTGGGGGCGGGGCGGGATCCTGTCGGACGATGACAGATTGATGAATGGGAGGAAAGAGATACTGCTGCTGCTGCAGAGAAGAATGCAGCATGTAGGGGAAGGATTGCTGTTGAGGGACGAGGGATGGGGGAAGGGAAACTGGCATTCGAACAGACTGTTGAGGGGTGTAGTTGAACTGCGGAGTGTGCAGGGCCAACATGTGAGGGGGCATGGCAGCATAGTGCGAGGGATAGAGACCCCCAAGGGCACCGAATAGGCCATTTGGTCCGAGATGTGCTGCAGCCGGCAACTGCTGCTGCTGTGGCTGCTGCTGCAGAGCTGTGATGGCAGCTACCTGCTGATGCTGCCACTGAGCTGTCGCTGCGGCAGCAGCCTGTTGCTGCAGCTGCAACTGCTGGGGAAAGAGAGCCGCAGCAGTTGCAGCTCCTCCCGCTCCTCCATTCCTTCCAAGGGCATGGAGAAGCGAGGAAAGGGTGGGATCCGACTGCCAATCCAGTGTGAAGATGGAGAAAGAAAGGAAAGAAGTCGGCAGAGACCTAGAAACGAATCGATAGGCCCATGACAAATACGAGAGAAAACGGCGGAACGATGACGTAAACTTGAGAGCGAAAAGAAATGGGAACTGACGAAACTATCGAATAACTATTGAGAAATACAGTAGTGTGTGGGGGTAGTGAGATAGAGACCGAGTGGATAATAATGAACGAAGAAAGGGCTCTATGAGGCTGCGCGTGCTTTTCTGCTGGTCTCAGACTGGAAGAGACGAGACGAGAGAGTGTGGGAGAATGAGAGAGTGCAGAGATCGGCGTGATAATGCCTCCACGGGGGAAAGAGAGAGGCGGGGTTTAGAGAAGAGACGTGCGATGGATGGAGAGAGAGAAAGGGAGGGGGAGAGAAAGTGGGTAGAGGGAGGAGAGTAGGGGGGCAAGTTGGGTGCGAAGTAGAGAAGTGAGAGAGAGAGGGAATGGAAAGGAGAGAGATCAGCTGACTGAGTGAGAGAATGAGTGGACTGGACTCATGGGGAGGAAAGGACCGAGTGAAATTGAGAGACAACGGGGGAGAGATGGGAGGAGAAGGGGAGAGGTTATGCATTCCGGTTGAAGAGTAGTGGGAAAAGAGAAGAAGAAGAAGAAGTGAGCACTCGATCGGTCGGCTGAATTATACACACTCTCTCTCTCCCTCTCTTTCCTCTCTTTCCCTTCTTCTCCCTCTCTCTTTTGTATTGCATCAACTCCTTCTGATCCTCTCTTCATCCATCGTCCATTCTAGGAAGGAATGAGACTCGATCGACCTTCGACTCCCTTCTTTTATCTCCAATTTCACTCGATGAGTGGCGCGAGATAGAGAGAGACGAGGAGCAAATCGATGAAATCGATAGACAACGAGAGAAGACGACGAATATTGGATCGAATGGGGCACAAAAGTAGAATAAAAGAATAAGAAGAGAAGGGGTTGTGTGTATGGGGCGAAAGACGGGAGAGGGGGGGGGGCTGAGGGAGTGGAGTGTGGAGAGAGAGAGATGGAGGGGGCGGAGTCTACTCTTTCTATCCCCCCTTCTTCCCCCCTCCTCTACCTCTCCCTCCATATTCATTCATCTCCTACAAATGAATCATGTCGATGGATGGACTTGTGTTTCCCGCAAGTGTGTCCGATACAACGGTGCCAATTAGAGAGGGAAGACGAAGCCTTCGGATGGTCCCATCGATTCTCTCCATTCCACGTACCTTCCCAATGTTATTCACTTTGATGAGGCAAAGAAGAGAGAAGGGAGAAGAGAAGGGGACGGGCGGATGATTGCGATAAGAATAGTCAGGCACTCCATCATAGCCAGGAGGGAGAGATAACTACAGTACACTCGAGTAGAAATGGTATCGATCGATATACCTCTCATCCAAATCTCGACCTTTCCACTTCCGATCACAAATCTAACCATCAGATTAGCTCATCTCCAACCCATCCAATGAGGTGTGATAGACAACTTTGATCTCTCCGACAGTCCACATCCCTTACACACTAAAAGACACAAACACATGCCAACACTAGGTTAAAGCACTTGGACAAACAGAGCGATAATTAAAAATATTCCTGATAATCAACAGAAATCGATAACGCCATTTATTGTTCCGCTTTTTCACACAATTTCCACCCTGCATCCCTCCTCTTCTTATCGTCGTTTCTCCCTTCGTTCGCTCTATTCTTCATCTCTGAGACAGAAAAGCAAGCAGGGGAAGGCAGAGGCGAGTCGAAACAAACAAGCGCCTGTGTCAAACTGCCGCAGTTATCGACTGCATCGATGGCACTCCTCGAGTATCGATCGAACCCGAATGACGTCACTTCCGTCTCCAAACTCGAGATGAATCGTCGTGGTCGATGATTGGTGTCTCCACTGTCATCTCATCCCTCCTATGACTCGTTACTCGCTTTCCTTCCTTCGTTTCTCCCCTTCTTCTTCTTCTTCTTCTTCACTCTTTCACTCCTATCTAATCGCTCCCAGCTGAATGAGAGAAGAGACCAACGAAAGAAGAGGAGGAGAAGAAGGAGAAGAGAAGGGGGCGATGAGCACTGAGAGAAGAAAAAAGGACAGTAAGGGATGATGAAGATGCGAGTGCAGAGGGCACGATACAGTCCACGTCGTCCACTATGGCAATCAAGTTACTTCACTCATGACATAACATGAATCGAGCAGAGGAACCAGCTACGCTATACGTAGTTTTATCGCAACGTTTGTATCACGTGAAGTGGGGCAAAGGGTAATTTCGCAAGCTTCAACTTGTTCCAATTCATATCGCAAATAAATGCGCTATATTCATAGTTTTGCATCTTTTCTGCATTGATGTGTGTGAGACCAGGAGGAACGATTCACTCCGAATTCACAACAGACAATGAATGGGTGAAGAGTGGAGAGTGAATGAAAGGAGGGAGTGATGGGAGTGAGAAAGACGGGCTAGAAGGAAGGGGGAAGAGGAGGAAGAGTCACCGACAAGATAATGTCTCCTCCACCCCTCGGCACTACCATCCATTGTAATTATCGTATACCCACTGGTTACGATTCGTCTCTTTCGCCCCCTCACTCAATGCATAGTGAATGGGTGTCGATTGTGATAGTGAGATCTATCTGGCTACACAGCAGACAATTCGGCACTACTCCCCTTTACCGGAACGATCATCTGCTCATCAATATCAGTGGGTGCATGAGAGGTGACCGCTAGATTCACAGATTAGTGAGGGCCAACCCCGGATTTGTTGGTCCGGTAAAGGGAAGTAGTGCCGACAATTCATCTGTTCCTGGCCCTCCCTCCAACTACAATCTCTTCCCCCTTATCAGATCCGTCTGCTCTACCCCTTCACGTGTCTACCGTATGACCACCGTCTGCGTGCGTGACTTCTCATCAGCTAACGACTCTCTCTCTCTCTCTCTCTTTCTCTTTTCTCTTTCCCTCACTCCGACCACTTCTGCATCAGATTCGTTGCCATGATTAGTGGATGAAGAAGTAGAGGACGACTATCGAGTCGATTGGAAGAAGGGATGGACGGGAGAGAGAGAGAGAGAGAGAGAGAGAGAGAGAGAGAGAGGGAGGGAGGGGGGAGGGGGGTCGAGTAGTAGTCTCTGCAGCGCAGCGAGAGAAAGACAAGTAGAAAGTGACGGGAGAAGAAGAAGAAAGAGTAGAGGGGGGAGATTGACACACAGCCCTGCCCAGTCCTTTGCCCCGCTCCCATATACTTATGGAAGCACTTTCAGCCTCGTCTTTCTACTCTCAATAACATTTCTGACCAGAGAGGGGGGGGGGGGTAAACCACGGACTCGTCTAAATATCAGCTGATTCAATTAGTCTACTCTCTATCACCCGTACCACACTCACGGTCGATTCCTTTATCGTCCCTATACCCCTTGTCCCCTCCACATTTCCCATCTCAATTAGCTCCCATTCTATTATCCATTCCTTCCTTCTTTCTCCCAATCTCATTCTGCTCCAATCATCAATCATACACCGATTTCCCCCGACCGTCTACCATTACGCAATCCCCCGTTAACACCAGATCGCGCAGAGACGGAAATGATTGAATTTCGAGAGAGAGAAAAAAAACAAGTGCGAATTTAGAAAATTTCGAATCGAAATACACATTTTTGGCGAAATATATGCCATTAGTCCTCTTGTGCCTTCCCATACTACCACAGGGTGAACTACCACGGTAACCGCACTCTCAATAATTACAATCAGTGCAATATCTCGGCCTCATGACTCTTTAGAGTCCTTTACAACCTTTCTTCTGCTCTCTTTCCACTTTCTGATTCTTTACGACGGCGCTCGTAAATCGGATGACGGTATACCTTTTTTTTCTCACGGACTTTCACCAAATTCACAACTATATTTATCTAAGCGGCACTATTAAATGTTTGCAGCAAGCAAATGTTCGTGGTACCTACATGCTTCATGCAATCTACCCTAATCTAGTTCAGCACTCCTACCTAGATTCATTGCTAATTATAACACCCTTTAAATGTATTGCACTGTATTTTGAAGTAATACAATTTTTTATAATCCCCGTAGCCAGTCAATCAATACAAGTTAACGCTACCGTAATCCCCTTGGTCAATTAATCGATAATTCGAGTAGACTCACTGCTTCCCTGTGCCTCCCTGTGTCCTCCCAGTAGGTGTTGCATTCGGGGAACGAGATTACCGATGAACGAAGAGGCAGCGGACCTGGAAAAAAAACATAATTAATTTATAAAATAGGCTAATATGCAAAACATTTTGGAGAAAATATATGGAATTGAAATTCAAATACCCAAACAATCCCCTACTAGTCTGCTCCCGTAAAATAAACAATTCACCGCTCAACTATCTCCAATAAATCAGCTGATCATACACTCTGTTCTATGCTAGCAAACTTCCCGTTCAGGGTAACATATCGGGGGAAATCGATTAACCCGATAAAGAAATTGTTGCAATCAGTGGTAGCCACCACGTGTTTCCTATGATCCTCTGTTCATCTAATCTTCGCTCGTTCCCTTCCTTTCTCACAATATTTACCCCGTCTCTCTCTCTCTCTCTCCTTCTACCAATCTTCTCTCCTTCTCTTCTTGCACACACTCCACGATAGTTCACACCTTCAGTTGACGTGAGAGTAATGGAAATTCACTCAGACAACAAGGCATGGAGAATGAAGAGAGAGAGAGAGAGAGAGAGAGAAAAGCAAGATGATAGGAGATAGATAGGGAAAACAACACAATCAAATAACAAGTCCGATCTTCGGCCGTATTCATTCATCACACAATGCCACAAACAAGAACGACAATTTATGCCCCTCCTTTTCTTCTACCTTTTTGCAAGTAATCGATCGATTTTTGTGCCAAAATTCAATCCCCACGTTTAGCGTTGCTCTATCTTCGTTGAATGCTCAAATTCCGAGAATAATTCTGCCTTCAAATGAGTCAACCCCGGCCACTTCTAAAAGACTTGCGTGCCATTTCAAGAGAAAGTTTCATGGAAGGAGGGGGAAGAGAGAGAGAAAGAGTAGAGCCAAGTATGAACGATCAGCCAGAGACTTGGAATGTGTGGGCAGAGAATCAAGAGACCATGTGAAAATGTAAAGAAAAACACGACCAACGTATGAGGAAGCAAATAAATGATACTGACATTTCTCCTAGCAAAGGACTCTAAGTTAGCGTCTCTAACCATTGCGTTGAAAGCGTCGCGTCCTATCTATGATTATGCCTAATCCATCTCTCTCTCTCTCTCACTCTCATGATATTTACAAGATGCAATAACACACCTTGCTCCTCCTCCTCTGCTGCCCGATCCACTGTTGGTGCTACCCGAGGCCTGCAATTCAACATAATCTCTCTTCCGAAGTATACAACAAAAACAAGAATAAAAAAACAAAAACTGCCCTGTGCATGTTTTTTTTCTTCAATTTCATCTCATTTCGAAATATTTTTTTAAAGCTAGAATACAAAATTCTGGGTACAACCACAATTTCTGTGCCCGGAGTTTTTTTTGAAATATTTTTTGTTTGTTGAAAATACCGTACCTGTGCATGGGCCATGCTCTCGAGGAGCATGCTGGTCGTGGTGGGAGCCACGGCTGAGGAGGCTGACGAAGACGAACCACCCACTACCGTACCACTGCTTGCTGCAAGAGAGGAGCATCACAAACTAACCTTATTCCATCCTCAATAAGTTATTTGAAAACAACGATTCATCTACACAGCGGGCGGTACTTTCTCCCATACTATCTACATACAAGTGTATTGATATTGTCCAAACGTCACTCGTATTATTCAATGGTAGTGGATTAACATTCTTCCACCACCGTCTTTATTATGTATTTTTAAAAAAATTTAAATCGTACAAAAACAATTAACAATTATACGACTCACCACTTGCTGCAGCTGCAGCACTCGAATTGGCTGCACGACCGGAAGTGGACGAGGGACCGACGCCGTCGTTTCCACCAGAACCCTCTCCACCAGAGTCACCGATACGCTGAATAGACAATCAATATGGAATTGCAATAGAATAGACAACAAGTACGTGGAAAGAGCGGCTGTAACAGTTCAAGTGAACACAAGGGGGATAGACCCTAACAGGAAGAGGCGTCTCTCCCCTTTTTCTTCCCCTCTTGCTTCTCTTTCTGCTTCGCTCTAATTACTACTCCCAATTACTCTTACAATTCAATACACAACGGGAGACAAGAAGGAAGATAGACTACTAAGGAGGAGAGACGGAGGGAAGGGATGGAAGAGAAGAGAAGAAAGGAGGTCGAATGAATATTAGATGGACGTCGCTTGCTCATCGAAAGAGCATGGGATCCCACATGAAAAGAGCGACCATGGTCACAAACTCTCTCCATTTGACCTACTCCATCTCCCATCGTCTTACTGTCCCACTCTCCCTTCTAGAGCAGTGATAACGAGAAAAAAAAGAGACGATTCCAAGAAAGGGAGACATTTCTCATTCTGATTCAACCATGAATTGCACCAGAGTTGCACAAGGAGCGAGTTGCAATTGACGCAGATCAACTCTAGCGTGCACAATGCCAACTCTTGCAGGAGGAAGTTGTGGAAGGGATATGAGAGAAGGGAAGAAAAGGGAGAAGGAGAAGGAAAGGATGGAACCAGAGAACACAAGGAGAGGACCCAGACACACGGAGGAACCCGAAACAAACGAATAATGGAATGAGGACGAGGCATCAAGCAAGGATCGGCGGGGGTGGAATTGATAGAGTGGGAGGAGATAGAGGAGAGAGGTGCGCGACTAGTCCTATTCACACGCCATCTCAGGTCAGTCCTCCATTTTCATCTCTACGCTCTCATGTGATCACACTTTACTCTGTACCACGCGTGCGAGAGGGAATCCCCCAGTACACGGCAACATCAGTCAGCACACTACTTTTTGGATCAAATCTATCGAAAACAGTACTGATTCCACTTCCACCCCTGCGTGGGGGTGTCGCAGAATTTAGAGAACCTCACTGTGATATTAATGCACCTGGTGGCACTCTCTCCTGTGCACCGAAGTGTGTCTAGGGGAGAGCACAGCGGGCCTCTCTCCTATCTCTCTCTCTCTCTCTCTCTCTCTGTAGTCACTGGCAACAAGTATCTCTCTCTCCTCCACTCGGTTCTCTTCTCCCCCACACACACACATTCTCGAACCATAATAGAGGGAGAAGGCGGAGGAGGAGGATGAGAAAGAAAAAGAGATGAGGAGAGGAGAGACAAGAAAATAGCTAATGAGGTGAGAGAAACGAAACGAGATAAGAGAACGAAGGCAGAATCGAATGTGGGGATGAGGGGGGGGGAGATAGAGACAGGGGGATGGAAGGAGGAATGATTGAATACTCTGACGAGTGAGTGTGGAGAGAGAGAGGAATCAGGGATCAACCACCCAGTCCACCTTCCTACCAACACATTCAATCTATTTGAACTGTGACGACAGTTTCACACAAACATACAGGAACGCCATTGAGTGCACTAGAAGAGAACTCGGAAGGCTGACTGCAGCTAGTAGGGAAACGGGCAATGAAGAACTGAGAGGGGGGAGAGAGAGAGAGAGAGACGTGTCGCGTCGACAACGTCGCCTGACTCGCTAATTTGGATGCAATCAGAAGGAAGCAACGAAGACAACGAAGGAAAACGAAGGGAGGGGTCGACATGAAAGATACGGCTAGAGACAAGGGGAAATGGAGAGAGACCAGACACGTCGTATTCACAATCTTCTACTCTCATGCCAACAAATTGAGTGGCGACTCGAGTTTATGGAAAGAATTACATGAGGAGGAGGGGGGAGGAGGGGAATTCGTCATGGGCCAATCTGAGAACTAGAGGGAATTAGGGGTGAAAACAGTGGAAAAGATGAGTTGGTGAGGGATAAGAACGAGGAGAGAGGGGGATGAAGAAGGAGGAGGACGAGAAGAGAGAGAGAGAGAGAAGAGGACTGGGGGTAGTAGACTCACGCGGTTCCCCCCCCCCCTCCATCTCTCCCCCAGTCGACGTCTCTCTCTCTCTTTCTAGCACTACCCCCCCCTCCCCCTCTCCCTCTCGTTCCATGAATGGACATGCATCATATTGGAGGAGATACGAGAGTAGCCAGAGAGAGCAAAGCAGAGAGAGAGAGAGATAGACCAGATTATGAATCGAATTGGAACGCGAGTAGGCTAGATTAGTAATTGGTAGATAATCTCGGCCAGCCTATCGACAACTGCCTTTCTTCCTCCAACATCGAAGTTACAGCAACGAAAACAGAGAATTACACGTCTAAAGTGCTGTTGCAGGGAGGAGGGACAACAGTGTTCATTCTACGTTGAGAATGACAGGGAGAGAGAGAAGATGATAAATATGGGATAAGAAGGAGCCGCGAAGAAAATAGAGGGACGAGGGGGGAGAGGAGCATAGGTCAAATAGGTTATCGCTGGCGAGGATAGGCACTTCTGCATGGCGTCCAAACCATGTCGGCAGACGAAATATTTGAATGTTTCATGCATTTTGACCTCTTTTTTGACAAAGTTATCGAAAATTAGGCAATATGCACTTCGGCACGTGATTTTAGGCATTTCTGCACGAAATACCTGCGAGAAACCCATTTGACCTATGGAGAGGAGAAGGAGCATCGAAGCAGCGTGAGGAGGAAGAGGCCATAAATGAGAGAAAAAGAGAGAGAGAGAGAGAGAGAGAGAGAGAGAGAGAGAGTGCGCAAGTGTTTCTCCATATGATTCAGCAGCAGACAAGCAGTCTCCACAAAGGCTAGCATCATAAATCATCACGATTTCCAGCAGCAGACAATACACGACTAGTGCGCAAGGTAGAGTATGACAAAATCAAACATTTCCATCTTACAAAAACATCACTGATGGGTATCTCCTTCTTCACTCAAGGCACTAGATAAATAAATCACGAGTTGTAATGATGGTCGCTCAACAGTATCACAGTATCACTTCTCGACCCTCCTCTCCTTTCTTCTTTGGCCCTCCCTCTCATAAAAACTCTTGTCCTTACCAATCACGAGTTCCCTTCCCCTCTCATAGTGCGAGATTCTAGCTGTTTCCCCCACCCTCGAGTAGGTCCATCCTATGGATCGGAAAGGAGAAAGAAGTGCCGATACACACACATAGAGGGGGGGGGGCACACTTGTCTGTTCCTCTCCCCTCTTTCTCTCTCTCCATCACCTGACAACAAGTATGCATAACAAGCCATTCTACCACTCTCTCTTCGACTCCTCTCTCATCGTCCCCTTTGACCTACGCACTCTCTCTCTATGCACTCCCTCCCTAGCTTCAAATGAGGCATTGTCGCGTCTTTTGCTATAATCGAGAGAGAAACGGCGAGAGACGCGCAAAAAGGGGTCAGAGATGGAGAGGAAAGTATATATAAAGGATACTGAAAGGGGAAAACGGAAATGAGATGAGTTGATTCGTAATTTGAACATCGAATCACTTGGGTGCACTGAAATAGAGGTGAAAGAAAAAGGAGAGAGATGTGTTATCAATCCTCACCCCCACCTATCAAACAATTGAGGCAGTGAGGGGTGAGGAGTAGAGGAGAGAGAGAGAGAGAGAGAGAGAGAGAGGAGGAGGAGGAGGAGGAGGAGGAGGAGGAAGGGGAGACTTCTCACGATGTCCAGATGACTATGATACTCTCAACCTTCTCTATTTCTCTTCCCTATCTCATTTCCTCACACTCTCTCTCTATCTCCCATACGTCGTAAGTAAAGGTCTACTCGAGTTCACGTTACTGCGAAAAGTAGTTAAGATACGAGAGAGAGAGAGAGAGAGAGAGAGAGAGAGAGATTGTGCAACAGCCAGAGAGATAAGTGAGGAGGAACACTCAATGAACTGGGGATTGTGAATCAAAGAAAGATGAGTACCATTACTACGCGGAGGAGGGGAAATTGAAATTGGAACAGGCACAAGTCGGCAGAGAAAAAGAGCTCGAATACGATAGGATGACGTACGAAATGACGAGATCAGACTAGATGCAGTGGTGTGGATAGAGTAGAATACTGGGGGAGTGAATAGATGTGAGATAAGATGGGGAGAGTGAGAGAGTTCCCTCCATTCAACTCCCTCGCCCTTCCTCGAAAGAGAGAGAGAGAGAGAGATAGGGAACATGCACTTTGAGTCTGCGTGCCAGGGGAATGGGGAAACGGCACATTTGCATATTTCAAACTGTTCCAATAATAGGATAGCTAATTACGTCCACTCAACTGTGAAGGCTGAGACTCGCATGAGAGTTATTTTCAGCCAAGGGACCAACGTAACACTCAAGAACATTCAAAAATAATTCAAGTAAGTTATTATTCGTGTGCAAGTTGGCTGATGTTGGAGCTCGTGTGCAATTCCAGAAAAAAGGAAAGCAGCTGATAACGAGAGATGGCGATAAGCGTGTGTTGATTACACGGCTTTACCCGCCGTTGCTTACGTCTGATCCATGGGAAATACACGCCGCGGATGGACACATATAATCCCCCGGATAGAGATCACTAAAGACAGAAAGGGAAATACGACTACGAGAAAAAATTATTATTTCCATATATTTATAAAAAAATAAACTTGTATTGGAGTACGTCGACGTGCTGATTGATACAAACGGCAATTGAGATAAACACCACAAAATCTCTCGAATGAACTTCAATCAATCTACTCAGTCCAATGGACATATACAGGGTGGTCAGCTGGTTATCGGCCCTAGGCCAGACAATGGATGGGAGGCTGCTGATAGAAACAAGAAGAGAAAGGGAGGACAAAATGATAGAACGACGCTATAACCCCCCCCCTCCTACTCTCTTTCCGCTCCAACTGCCGACCCCCTTTCCCTTTTCTGAAACCAGTGCAAAAGAAGGAGAAATCACGAGCAGCTGAGATAACAGAGAGAGAAAAGACACAACGAGAGACACAAGGGACCACACGCCGAAAATCGCCTCTTGATCACTCAATGAACAAATCGAAGACACTCGAGAAACCTCTCAGTGAGACTAACCATCTCTCACTGTTTTTTTTGTGCGAGAATAGAGTAAGTAGAGTGCAAAGTGGAAGGAGAGAGAGGTGGGGCAGAGAGAGGAGGAAAGGGCATCCATCGACCATCCTCACTCCAACTCGTTTCACATTATAGATGGGATAGTGTGCAACAGGGATGAAACAGTCCAGGCAGAGATCAATATTATCCCAGTTGACGATGCCACACAACTGCAACACTCGTTTTACTGCTCGACTCGATCCAACTATCTCCATCATTCATAAATTGACCAATGCACCTGAAGTCTGCCGTTTGAGGTAGACTGCTCGTGTATTCAGTGGCCACAAGCCATGAGCCCGTTCATTCTCACTACGAGAGAGAGAGAGAGAGAGAGAGAGAGAGAGAAAGAGAGAGAGAGAGAGAGAGAGAGAGAGAGAGAGAGTCACAACTCGGCATTATACATGAATACGAAGTCGTGTTTGTGTAGTAGACGATGGAGAGAAAAAGAAGAATAAGAAGAAGAAGGGGGCGACGACGGGATCATAGAGGGGGCGGAAAGTCGAACCGAGATAGATACATTCACAAACTTGCAGAAATTTTAGCAGTCTTTCCAGTGCAATTCGAAACTTTCCTTGCACCTACTGGATCCAACACGGAAATCCCCACGTGAAATGCAATATCTAGTAATTCGCGCGTGCGCACTTTGCGGATCTTCGTTCAAATAAAAAAATAGACACGAAAACTATAGTGTGGCCGGCATAATAGTCGCCATTCGAGACATCTCATACAATCAATCTGCGTAATGGTAAATATTACCAATGTGCGTCAGCAGTACTCCTATTTTACATGAAATGGGGGGATATGGGCATCGCGTGAGTCCTGGGAATGTCCTTTAGCGGTCCATCTCCTTCCTCCATCTTTCCCTTCTCCCTCTCCCTCTCCCTCCCTCTCTCTCTCTCTCTCTCTCCCTTCCTCTTTCCGCCTTCACACCTCAACGAATCCCCAAAGGAGTCCCAATCTCAACGGAAGCTAAGCAACTCACTACTACAAAGGGCATTCTCACTTTTCGTCTAGTGCACTACCACATTCAGTTATAAAGTTCAGTTATATTTAGAATACAGTGAATCCTAATAAAATTAGATATAATAACTAGGCGTTGAAAGGTAATTATATACAACTGCTCGCATAACAGGCAAATTGACCGCTTCTCTGAAAATAGAGAGCGCAGAGCATGATGAGTGTGAGGCTGCCATTTCCTTTTATGCAGGTAGTCGTATAGTTACCATTCAAAGTCTAATAATAACACACGAACAGCAGTTCTAGCCTGGAGATCGTCTTTGGAAACCCGCTGTGCGGGAACAGGCGGGGCGTGCAAAGACGAGTGGTTCAATCTATGAGAGAGAGAGAGAGAGAGAGAGAGAGAGAGAGAGAGAGAGAGAGAGCGGGCGGTCATCTCAAAGGCGGTAATCCAATAGTATTGAGTGTGGATGGAGCAGTCGTCGTCTCAATGGCCACATCAGATATAGAACAACGGGGGGAGGAGGAGACTGGATACGTCCTCTACTGATGTCCACTACGAGTCTGCGTCGACTCTTTCGAGTGGAGAGAGAGAGAATAAAACAGTGAGGTGCACATCGAATCAGACTCTCCTCCTCCCCCTCTCCTACAAGACTAGTCAAGAAAGGGGAGAATATCTTAGGATTGGAACAAAGCTCTCTCTGTCCGTTGCATATTCACGCGGTCGATTCACAGTCCCTCTCTCTCTCTCATTCCTCTATTTCTCTCTCTCCCTCTACATCAATAATAATTGGAGGGAGCGAACGACTGCACGTGGAGGGGGATGGAGCAGCGGACACGGAACGAGAAGAGGAAGGAGAGGCGAGAAGAGAAGAGACATATCCAATCTCGAGATTGACTAACATAATCAGAGGACTGCAGAGGTGGACAACTTCTATAAGCGATGTTATATCGAAAAATCCTATTTATGAATAACAAAGGTAATTTGCGAATAGCAATTATTCGCGTATAACTCTTTGTTCTCACGAATAGAATTATTTGATCTAACAGCACTACTGTCTATTCATATCAACACGGGAGAGAGAGAGACTTGAGCAATCTCTGACTGATGCATATCCATCACACAACCATCTGTTTGTGTATCTGCATTTGGACGGATTGAGAGAGAGACAAGAGAAACAAGTGATTAATTGAGCACAGTGTTGACAGCCATGTCCCTACATCAGACAGTGTCATACTGAGCACACTTCCTACAAGTCATTAGTCAGTTGAAGCGGGAGCTTCGTCTGATGGAAAGACAACACTCGTCCACCATGCTCACACTCTTGTGCGCCAGCCACTACTGGAATACAATAACACAACAAGGAAATGGAGAATAACTGCACTGAGTGAGTGGAGGGGAGAGAGAGGGAGGGGGGAGAAGGGAGGCGATAAGGGACTGCCTGCCAGAAGCACCCATCAACAACCAATCGGCAGAAAACACAAGACAGAGAAGGGGGGGCAACGACCACTAACGAGTTCTCTCGAACGTGTCCTTCCCAGTCCGAAGGAGCACCTCAGGCTGTCATCAACACTGCGACGATTAACAAGATAATTTAGCAGAAGAGGGATCGACAAAGAAGGAGCGAGAAGGGCGGTAGGTCAATGAGGGAGAAAATGGACGACGACTACCTAAGGACGGCGTCATCGATCGTTCGCATCGAATACAGAATACAGGCGACGACGAGAGAGAGAGTAGAAGGGAGAGAGAGGGAGAGGAGGGGGAGTAGAGGGGTGGTCGGGGGTCCAAACAAAAACTGCCTCCCCTCCTCTCTCTCTCTCTCCGTGCTGTCTCGACACACTGTTCTCTTCGTCTTCATCCTTCCACCCCGTCCATCTTCTCCCCTCCCCTCAGGGGGCTCACGTAAACAACGACACTCGCTGACCACTACTATCCACTACTCTCTGTCCCCTGCAATGCGGGAGGAGAAAAGCAGCACTGCCTCCACACACCTTCCCCCCTTTGCAGACTCACCACAAGGAGGAGGGGGGGGGCATTGTCAATAACAGGTCACCTCCATCCCACCAATCATTGCTGTCCAAACAGAATAACCAACCATCGACAATGAATATAATCATTCCTTGAATTATAAATGGTAGTGGTCAACATGCTAACATCAGGGACACCAAAAATATATGCTGTGGAAAAGAAGTGAAAGCGAGAACGAGCGCAAATTGATACGGCCAGCAGCAGTTAAAGAGTGGTGAGAGGGAGAGGTCAGCTGAGCATGCTCAGCGTGTGATAGAACATTGCTATTGGTATTTCAAATAAGGGGTTAAACTAGAGAAGAAAGAACAAACAACTTATCAGAACTAGGCCAACGACGATTCGTCTTCCCGTTTCGATATCAAATCATCGACTGGTAGTTTCAGCCGGAGCAGACATTTCCAATTCGATCGCCACAAAGAGACGCGCTGCTAAACAAATGAGCACCGATCTCGACTCTATTAGGGATCCTAAGCAGTTGAGAGAGCAGAGTAGTGGTGAGAGAGCACGATGAATGGAGAGAGTGCGTGATCTATCCACTCGGGACTTACATTGGAAATGAGTGCCTTCTCCAGTCTCCAGCTGTCTCCTATCTCATTGACCAATCAAGCGACCATCGCTCTCTCTCTCTCTCTCCCCATGTCGTGAGAGACAGGAGGAGAATCTCCTCGAATGAGAGGAGGAGGCACTCTAAGTGGTCGTCCCCCCATTCCATTGTCTCCCTCATCACACCAATCATAACATCAGAGAGTCATCTGTGCATCATCGACTATCAGCTACCCCAAAAAGGAAGCAACAATTACTATTTCTTCTCCACTCTCTATTCTTATCAATCCCTTCCAAACAAACACACTACTTCCAGAGAGAATTAGAGGGAGAAGGGTCGAAAATAAGATCCAAAGGGACCGACTCTACTTATACCTAGGGACAGATAACCATTTCATCATGATCGTTTGATCTTCCATTAAATTATACTAAACTGCCGATAGCTATTACGTTTGCGATCTGCAATCGATTGTACTCTATGCGCGAGACCATTTGCAAACCACAAAAGCATTAAAACAGTCGGAAGTGACATTTTTATGTGAAGATATGACTCACAGATGCCCGGGAACTTTAGTCCTTCAAAAAGGGCGGACACACAGCTCAGACATGCAAAGCTTGCATGTCGTACTCTATTTCCCAGCCTTGTTCTCTCCTCACAAAGACTTATGCGAACGAGTGAAAAAGAGTGGAGAGAAGAAAGCAGAGAGAGAGAGAGAGAGAGAGAGAGAGAGAGAGAGACAACGGAGACGGGGAGGGGATAGAGAAATAAGGAGATGAAGAGGGAGAGGAGGGAGGACTGCCGAGTGACCACCGTGTGAGATGGGGGAAGCAGTGGAGACTGCAAAGAGGAGGGGAAGGGAGGAGGAAGGGGGGGTAGAGTAAATGATACTCGGAGGGTGGCATGGTCAGCCACAGCTTCACTCCCATCTCCCACGGGTCTCGTCCCGCCACTCCCCCCCCCATTATGACGAGTCGACGTTCCCTTCTCTCGTATCTGCCAACCTCTCCATCTTCCTCTCTCTCAGAAACAATGGGATCACTGGCTATGACTCCCTTCACAGATGCCACATCGTTGAAAGTAGAGAAGGCAAAGAAGGGCTGCGGGGGAGAGAAGTCACTAATTGTTTTGCGCTCCTTCTTATTCGACATAAGAAGAGGCCGAGCCGTAGCAATCAAGGGAATGCAACACACTAAAGAAATGTGTTCCCCCAACGAACTAGTACGAAATACGCAAATATTTGTGCTTCATCCTAGACAAATTACGGTGGATCCATTCTCCATCCATTCCTTCCTTGTTCCTCTATCATCCTTCCCTTCTCAATTCATGCATCCAATTCTGCAGAGCTCAAGAGAGCGAAAATAAGGGAAAACAAGGAGCGATACGAATGAAGAAAAAGAAATGGGAAGGAAATTCATACCAGGCATACACGTTCTTTCGAATCGGGAAAGGATGAAAGACTAACCATGATGTACACTTCTAATGGTATTAAACTAATAACTATATAGCGCTTCAATACTCGAATGTGCGTCATTGGGTGGTCAAATAGATTTGCAGTATATAAGAGGATGGCAACCTATTGAATAC
Source organism: Pristionchus fissidentatus (assembly GCA_036245785.1). NCBI lineage: Eukaryota > Metazoa > Nematoda > Chromadorea > Rhabditida > Neodiplogasteridae > Pristionchus > Pristionchus fissidentatus. Next base: position 11,161,217 of record BTSY01000006.1, read on the forward strand.
GACGGGCTATTTGACGAGAGAAGAGTATACTGACCACATGGATACGACCTGGCCTCTACTACACAATGGTATCCAAGGCTTTGAGTGCAGTGCAATAAAACAACTACACCATTTCACAAGAACCGAAAGAGGTGGCGAAATGCATTAAAGCACGCTCATAAGTTATACACAGACAACGAGGGGGAAAACTCCGATCGAGAACGACACCTGACGACATTGAGCTTTGCTGTCCATCTTAGTGTTAAGTGAAACTCTATCTCTAGTGTCAGAGAACATCCGTTCTACGATAAAGAAGATGACCGAAATATGATACGTTACTGCTAGTAAGGGCAGAAATCGAGAAACCAGATCACAGCTAAATAAACCGCACAAAATAATTTTTCACAGATTCATTGAACAAACTCATAGCGAAAACATTTAAATTTAAAAGAACTAGATTTTTTAAAATAGTTCGCCTTAGATGTATATTTTAGTCACTGAACGCAGTAGGGCTGGGTCATGGCGAAATAAAAAAAAAGTAAATTCATATCATTTTCATTTTAAAAATAGTATGGTTTTACCATCAAGTTCAGAACATATTCCCATTCGAATAAAAAATGAAGTAATTGCAGTGTCAGGTTCATTTAACAGGGTAAACATTTGAGAGAAGAGAAACTATTGATCGCGATAGAGGAATCAGAGAATCTTTGCGTGGTAGTGTATGTGAATGTGGATGAAATATGAGCTGGCTACTTTCTCCTCTTTCTCACGACCGATTGAATCCGATGTCCCCACAATAGATATCCCTTTCGTATGGAAGGGAGATTCTCAATTCCTAATGGATAGTTCTCATCACATTTCTAGAACAGGGAAATGCATGGGAAATAGCCTTGTCGCTAGCACACTCGAACACACAAATCGTCAAATTCACAATATTATAATATTTTTTAATAATATAATATTTTCAACGATATGACCAACCTGCTGTCGGAACTCATCGTACTGCTGTTGAATGAATTGAGCGAGTGCGGCGTGATCTAGGAGCAAATATCATTTATAACTTTTTTCTACTTTAGCCGAAGAGTTCAAAGGGGCCAGACAATGAAAATTAAGTCATTTTTAAATAAAAGAATATAATTTTCCCGGAAAAATGCTAAAAACTAGGGAAAAATGAAGAAAGAAAAATCGGTTTAATTGAAATAATTACAGGTAGTAATATTACCATTGTTGGTGAGGAAGTCTCTGGGAATATTGCCTCCATCGAGTTCATCCATCATTCCCAGAATGAGACGGAAGGGAGAAGAATCACGGTTTCCGGCACTGAAATGAGTCATATGAATATGAAAATGAATACGACAACGAAATTATGAAGAAGAAAAAACTAAAAGCCATAAAATCAATCCGTCTACATAGCAAACGCATTTACTTACTTGTTTCTCTCTGCATCCTGCTCTCTTGGTGCAGCAGGTGCTGCAGAATCGACAGCATCAGTAGGTGCAGCAGCTGCAGCGGGGGCTTTCTTCGAGGAAGAAGCAGCAGCAGCTGCTGCACGGGCTGCATTGCTGGAAGACGCACCACCGGCAGTGGAGGAAGGAGCATTCTTCTTCATCACGCGACCAGTTTGAGTACGAGAACTAAAGAGCACAATTTAGTCCATTAAGACAAATTTAGGATTCCTAAATTAGGAAGTCGTTATTATTGACAGTGCTAGTTCCCTTTTTTAGATTTGTTAAATTTTGACCTTTTATTGGGGGCGCGTCGGTCGCAGCTAAAAGGAACGCATGCGGAGGCATCAGTCATCACACTATTTTCGATAAAATCCGGAGGTTAAAGGGACCTGGCATTGCAAATGAAGTGAATTTCAGATTAAAGGGACCTGGCACTGCAAAATAAGTAATTTTATTTAAAAGAAAATTGTTTTCCGATTAGAATGTAAAAAATCGCATATTTTTACGATTTTTTTGAAAGGAGTTATGATTTTTAAAGGTGCTCGTGTACCGGGCATTACTGTGTTTAGCGCGCTAAACACCGTAGCGCCCGGTACATCTACGCAAATTCCGAACTTTGAAAAATCATAACTTCTTTCAAAAAAAATGGTAAAAATATGCGATTTTTTGCATTCTAATCAGAAAAGAATTTTCTTTAAATTAAAAATAACTTATTTTGCAGTGCCAGGTCCCTTTAAAGAGAATTTTCTTCCGATTCGAACGCAAAAAATCGCATATTTTTACGATTTTTTGAAATTAGTTACGCATTTCCAAAGATCCCATTTTTGGCCGGAATGCCCCGGCACTACTGCGTTTAGCGGCTAAACACAGTGGTGCTGGGGATCCTAGCCGAAAATGAGATATTTGAAAATTCATAACTAATTTCAAAAAAATCGTTACACTATGCGATTTTTTTGCGTTCAAATCGGAAGAAAATTCTCTTTAATCTGAAATTCACTTCATTTGCAGTGCCAGGTCTCTAAGGAAGCATGAAAAATGGTCGGACAGGTTTACAATATTTTTGATAGTCTACCGGGCAGGTTTCTACATGTTTCGGAGACATGTCGTGCAGGTTTCGTTTTTATGTGTCTAATTAGTTAGGCATTAATTTTCATTTGTATAAAAAACCTGATGTTGAAATATTCTGCAGTTAAAAAATTCTAATATTGTAAAATATCTGCCCCTTTAGCACATCATCTTTTGAGATCATTAAGAAAATTATCAGGGATACGTATTAATTCGTCTATTGAATACTTGTTACACGATAAAACTCGGTGGCCATCTCAACTGGTTGAGTGTTAAGACAACTCAGCTTATAAATGAATCATAACCAACGCGCACTATTTTTTTACACCGAACCGAAAGTGAGAAAACAAATGCAACAAACCCTCCAGGGGACGCCATTTTCTTCGATGTCGATGCTCCGTCAGTGAGTGATTCCACACGGGGAGATGAGACCTGAGGAGAAGAGGACTTAATCATAGGAACAAGAGTCGAATCAAGACGAAAAATCAATGCAAAAGTGAGCACAGTGGCAAGGGAACATGATCATATCATCATTGAGCGTAAAGTAGGGTTGGCTTCGCCGGAAATGCCCTCATTATTCTGCACAATATCTCGTCGGTCAGACGGGTGCGAGAGTGCGCGAAAAGAAGAGACTGATTTCTTGCGAAGCCATGACCGCGAAAATTAATGACTTTCTCACTTAGACCTAGGGTAGGGGTAGGCGTACCTTTGGAGAGGAAGAGCTACCCGCAGCACGCAACTGAGCACGAGTGAGACGACGAGACTCCTCCGAATTCTGCACAATGCAATGAATAAGTCTCCGCCCAGATCGCTAAAGCGAAGCGTCGCACACCACAAACGCGCAAAATTCAAATAGAAACATAGATGAAATGGTACCGTTATCTAACGTTACGCAGTGCACCATGTGTACGCAAAGGAGGACGATAATACTCGTTCCAAATCTAGATCAGCCTATTCATAGAAACCACGTGAAGAGAAATTGCTATATTAGACATTAATATTTAGTCAGAACTAATTTTTACAAATCGAAGTGCACCATGTATCTGATATCCCTGATTTTCCCGCCAAAAAACGCACCATGTGTTTGAAGCCTTAAAGAGTCAGGATAATTTCAATTATCACTGAAATGTACCCTATATAACAATATGAACATTTGGTAAAAGAAAAGCTCAAAAAAAGTTTCCCAACACAAGGTGCATTTGAGCGAACGGTACCAATTTCATCTCTGAATAGAAAGCTGCGTGGCATCCCTTTATGCAAGCTCGCTGAGATCACAATTCAAAAAAAATAGACGCTACAATGTGACACCCAAATACTAATCACAGGTATTGTTTGTAGGACTGGTACGGCAAATGAAGATTTTTTTTAAAATTTAAAACAACTAGTTTCTCCGAATGCTATAGAAAGAACATTTGAAATGTTTTTTAATAATACAAATTAAAAATCAAATTAAAAATTCATAACTTTTTAAAAAATGTATGTGGGTTTCTAAATACTATCATCTAAAAAAGTCCAGGGAAAAATGCGACCTCTGAATTTTTTATATGGATTTGGATGACAACTGCAATTGCAAGGTTTTTTTTTAAATCAGAAGAACCACATTTCAAAAAGTCATATTGACAGTTTAAAATATAAAAACTTGTCGCTCTTTATCTTTTTCGATTCCTGTGATGATCCTCTTTTTAACAATAAAATTCGCTTACTTCTCGGGAGGGCAGGTTTTTTCTCGAAATAAATTTGCACTAGGAAATGCATTTCGGACCATCGGGAAGGTTTTTTCCTACTTCCGTTGGTTTTCACAATATGACTTTTTTATTCATTTTATTTTTTTATTGATTGGAGCAGTGATCGCTACAAAACAACATTGTTATCTCTAGGTCAACGTATTGTACCCGAACCAGTCAGGTTGAATTCAACACACTTTTTGAATAATGAAAAGAACGAGAGAAAAAAAGGCAGGAAAAAAATATAATAAATTTTAAAAATCTGAAAATGAAGTGATTGAGCTTCAACGATTTTTACCAGCATGTGCGAAATTCGAAAAATGCATTAAAACCTACACACACGTTTCTTAGTTTTATTTACCATTTTTCGCTTTGAAATATCACTTTTTAATAAATAAAAAAACGATATTTCTAAATGAAAAAAGATGAAAATATTTTATTAAGAAATAAAGCGATTGTGTGATTACTGAATAGTTTGAACTAGCCGGGATGTGTTGAGGTTAAATACACTACGCTCTATGCGTACACTACGCTCTATGCGTACACTACGCTCTATGCACTACGCTCTATGCAGCTCGGTAGCCGGCTTCAGGTTCGGATCAGGGAGGTGGCATTGCAACTCAGACATTGCAACTCAGTAGCCGGCTCAAAGTACAGTCCAGGGGGGAAGTTAGTATGCTGGGGAATGTTAATCTCTAGAAAGAGTACTGGCTTATTCCGTTGCAAAATGCTCGTGAGGCTAAGAGCGATCGAAAAAAGTTGCCACTACGCCACTTCGTGGCTCCGTGGCAACTTTTTTCGATCGCTCTCAGCCTCACGAGCATTTCTCAACGGAAACGCAGGATACCGTGTGTTGATTTCCCTGACGTGTTCGACCACATTTCCGACATCGCAAAACACTTTTCCTGTGATCCCCTACGCACTGCGAATCAATTAGAAACATTTTGAAATTTTCAATTTTTCACGTTAAAACGTGTTAGAACACGTTCAGACACGTTTCTGACATTGCAAAACACTTTTCCTGTGATCCCCCACGCTCTGCGAATCAATTGGGAACTTTTCGAAATTTTCGATTTTTCAAGTTAAAACTCGGCAAAACAGGTGAAAACGTGTTTCACGGTACTCAAAAACGTGTTAGTACGGTTTCTGGCACTTGCGAAAAATGCGGCAAAAGGTTTGCCCGCGGCGGGGGTCGAACCTGGGGGTCTCGGAATCACAGTCTGGCGCTTAACCCACTTGGCTATGGATTTGGCTTATTAAATTTTGTAAAATTTGAAAGCTATTCTGGTCAGTTATCATATGCAAAAGGATCTGGGAAGATAGCGCGATTTTGGAAAAAAAAACAGACAGACAGACAGACACAATGATTTCCTATAAGTGGAGGAATTCCGCACGTCAGGGTCGTCTATGAAGGGTCAAACCGATGAAGCTCAATCACTTGATTTTCCTAATTTTAAAATTTGCTGATTTTTCATTCTCTTTCATCTTGATTTTCAAGCTTGCTATTGAGGATGCAATCCAAATCCAAGTAAAAATTTTGAGAATATCGAATTCCCTGGTCGGTAACTTTTTTGGTATATAACATATACACTTCTAAAGACTATTCCAGAACTAACCGAATTGGGATAGTAATCCGTGAGGTACTTGAGTTCCCTCGACTGCTCTCCTGCTCCTGTGTCGATGTGAATGGGCTGGGAAGACGAGCTTGCAGCTAATTCCTCTGCTGCAGGTGCTGCAGACGAGTCTGGGCCAGTCTGCTGGTTCTGCTGCAAAATGAATCATTTGTATATAATTCTTAACAAACAATTACAATACTTAAAACAAAATATGAACTGACTCTGGTGACTCTTCTCTGCTTAGCGTGAGCAGCAGTAGCGACTGCAGCTGCAGCAGGTGCAGCTGCGACCGACGCGCCCTCTTTGCGACCTGGAGGGTAAGGGTGTTGGTGAGAGAGTGAACATTCACTTTTGAAACATATTGGTAAAAATCTCTCCAAAAAATCTCATCTTGACCTGCACAATTTTAATTCGGATTTTTTTAAAGCTGCCTGATATTTGAAAACACTAAAAAAAATTCTTGCACCAAAACGTACTAAGAGAAAATTTCCAAATTAACATTTCAAACGCGAATATCTCATTCGATTCTAAGCGTACTTGACTCTGCACACCGCAATATATATTTATCTGCCAAACAGACACTTTCGAGTGGCTAAAATTACAAGCCAGGGAAAATCGATTTATATTTCATATTTTTGTGCGTAGACAAAAAAAGGTTTGTTACCGAAAGTCCCAAAATGATGTCTGGTTTTTAGTGTTTTTCCGTGAAAAATCGAAAATGATGTCTGATTATTAAATTTTTCAGGCGCTTCTGCGCCTGGAAAACCTGAAATAATGTCCCGTTTTTTCTCTCGAAATTTCACTTCAAAAAATCAAAAAAAACTGTCTGGGTTTGTTCCCTAGAACGAACTTTATGGTATATGTTTTGTGGGATGCAGATGCCATCTGTGATGTCGGTTTCTAAGCTTAAAAAAGTACCGGAAATAATTCCCCCCCCCCTTTTTTGACACACCACAACATGGTTAGTATGTCGAGTGGAGCATATTTCTTTCTTTCTTTATATTTGAGGTGTTTTATTTCAAATCAAAACACAAATAAGTATACTTTTTGTTGGAATATTAAAAGAAGTATTTGTGTCACATTTCATACTCTGCAGAATGATCTTGTTCACCTATCGATAAAGGTCTTGTGAACTGTCATTATGATTCATTTCGTCGTTGAGTTAAAAACTATTCAGAATAAGTGAAACGCAAAACCACCTGAGAACACTTTCCTTATTTGGTCAAAAACACGAAGATGCAAAAAAAAAAGAATAACACAAAAAGACGGAAAACATTAAATCGATTTGGCCTACAGTATACCTCGACAAGCGCGAAGTAATAAAAAATCAGGGAACGAATTTTGTGAGCTTGTATGAAATTGGGGAATATTTCATATGTCGGCAGGGTGGGTCCGAAAAATGTTTTGAGAAGGGAAATTCAAAATTGGTCATGAAAATTCCAAAAAATGGTTGGGTTTACAATTTTTTTATTTCAAAATCCAAAAATGAAGGGAGAATTGTCTTCAAAGTTGGTGTTGAGATGCCAAACTGTGGGGAAGGCTTCGTCGTTTTAGGTGCTGGTCGACCTATGATTTCACGTACTGTTTATCTTCGAAATCGACATCGTAGATGCCATCTGCATCCAATAAAAATATAAATTAAATATTTAGTTTTCCTCGCGGATAACTTTAAACGAAATGCCGGCAAGAAAGTTCGAGGTAATGAAAATGTATATTTTTAAAGAGACAAAACCTCGACCGACCTTGACTGGTGGAGGTTCTCTTTCTGGTAGTTCCTCCTGGAGAATCGACAACGGCCGAAGACGACCCACCAACTCCTGAGGACGAGCCGCCTTGCAACATAGACTGAGCGGCAACTGAAATGGCATCAATCTCAATCTCCTCATAATAAAATCAAGTCGTCCAAACATTGATCTGAAAGCAATGCCAACACTGACTGATATCATAAAAGGAGCTCATGGAGAGATCATTTTGTTGCATTTGGTAATATTTGTGATGAAATATGCGTGAAAATAGGCAATAGAGCATACGAAGTATATGAAGCTGAATGTGAGAGTATAATAATGCTATAGATATAGCGAAATTACAGACTCTAACACTTTGCACACTATCTTGCAAATTTTAGTGTGCCCAAACCTACAGTATCCAAAAGAGAGGAGAACGCCATTGTGATGAAGGGTGTCCTCATTCAAGAACAAGAGGACGGCTGTGCATAGATCTCGAGATCGCATAGGGGAGAGGGCATGCTAGTATAATGACAGAGACTGGGAGAAACCCAACCTTCTTTGATAGAACACGCAAGTCCGACACTTGACCTTACATCTCGTTACCCAACAAAACTCCGCCACATCAGTAATATTGATCCATCCCAGAAAAAGAGACACAAAAAAGAGATAAGTCCCATTGTAAACAGTTTCGCAATCGTTAAATTGCAAGGGAGTTATGGCTGCCAAACTGCTCTTGATTGCAGAGTGTAACATTGAGCGCAATGTTCAGCCATCGGACTATAATAAGAATGGTGAACAATGAGGGAAGGCACACTGAGGGCAAATGAGATACGAGTGATGGTCAGCACTTATGGAACAAACAGCAAGACGAGAGAAAAGTAGGCAGGCGAACGGGAGGAACTGTACCTATCATTGCTATCTTTCTCTTATCTATTCTATCCCGAGAGAATCGGGTCATTGTTCAACTTTGATAAGATGAAGACTGTAGATGGGAGCGGATTGATACGAGCGAATTAGAGTGGACACCGAGGAGTACACTAGAGACGGCCAGACTGAGTATCGAGAGGCAGCCAATGGGCGGAATTCTCTCACCTCTCTTTTTTCACGAAGCTGTTCCAGAGGACGATCGAGATGGGCGAGGACCACGTTATCCAACAAAATTGGACCCGTAATGGTACCCTTCTGGCCTTGCCTACTGGACGCACTCTGCTTCTCAGCACTCTCTTCTCTGAAAGCACTCTCTCGTGCGTGCTCTCTCCTCTCCCCTCCTTCTCTCGTCGATCAATCGGGAACAGGGGGCGGTCTCGGGTGGAATGGCTCGCAGTCCACTGCCTACTTCTCCCCTTAGTAGTCCTTCTCACTATTTTATCCATTCAACTCCTCTCAGCATCCTTAACTCTTATCGACATCCCCTACCAATGGAGTATAAAACTGTCGTCATAAAACGCAACCCCTTTCTTGGCATAGCAACCCGCTTCACCAATGCTATAGCCTTACGGATAGGAAAACTGGGAGTTATAGTTTAATGAATTAATTCAATGTTTGGTATACCAAGAGGAAACATATAAGATAATGGCAGTCTATTTTATACGTTTCTACTCTTATTTTTTTTCAGCGAAACAAATTTCACAACATTTCAATATCTTCAACCCACTTCGAACGATGTCTTTTAGTTTGAGATTCAATCAATGTAGAATTGATACGTGGCGTGTAATAACAAGTTTTACTGGAACAAGATCGGCTGCGCTTTTTCACTTTCATGCGGACTGCACGTACACATAAGGGAATAAGGAATGCATAACTAGAAAGTTCTCTAGATGCAGTAAAGAACAATATGCTACTTTTGCACTACGTAGCGACAGTTCTCACAAACCTCTTCCGGGAGGATTCGAGGTTGATCGAGGGGACGAACGAGTCGGCCCTCGGGTCGTGACCGCCTCATTCGTCTCTTCATCGTCTTCTTCTCTTCGCTTCGCTCGAGTTTTCATTTCAAACTGCAATTAATCGTGTGCACTAGGCAATTAGGCACATTTGTGACATGCAATTACGTGGAATCACGGCATCTAAGAATTTAAAAGCCTGAAATTCGCGCGAACGAACAAGAATTGAATATTCCGTTCCACTTAATCCGCATTCCGATATCTGCTAAACACAGAAAATCTTCCGATTTTAGGCCAATTTCACAACTTCCGTTTTATTACTTTCTTGATGAAATCGTTATATTTTATTCTCCTTTCATTGTGTAATTTTTTACCTGCTGACGTTCCTCACATGTTGTGGTGAATATTTTGACTAAAATCTTCATTGCCGTCTTTCCAGAGGCCCTCGAACTTAGTCACTGCTCGCTTCACGCGAACGTTTGCAATTTGATGGACAGAGGATATTCTGACAATGGCAGCAACGGACAGAATGCTGCAGTAAACTCCGGACGGTATGTTATTTCTAGTATTTAATCATCGTTCCGTAATGCAGGTTTACTTTCACAAGCTCAAAAAACGATGGCGGGACGCATGGGATGACTAATATTCTTGCTATTTCAGTTACGTTCCTCCTCACCTCCGCAATGGAAGCGGCGGTGGGGGAGGAGGCGGCGGCGGCCAGCGCTACGATGACGACAGACGTGGCGGATACGGAAACTCGGGCAGCGGACGTGGTGGATACAACAACCGCGATAGGGACGACGGATCCCGAGGCGGAGGTTTGTTTTCAACTGCTAACTTTATTAAACACTAAGACATTGTCGATTTCAGGATACAACAACGGTGGTGGATACCGCGGTGGTCGTGGGGGCGGCTACGGCGGTGGAAACCGCGATGGTGGATATCGTGGAGGTAACGACAATGGAAGAGGAGGATTCGATGCCTACGATGGAGACAGAGATGGAGGACAAGGAGGTTTCTCATATTTAAAAAAAAACTGATTCATTATGAATATCAAAATATAGGATTCGGCGGCGGATACAACAACCGCAATAGCGGCGGCGGACGTCGTGATGACGATCGCGGCGGCTACAACAGAGATGGACCTCGTCGTGACGAGTGCGTTTGAAATTTATATTATATTTTTATTTATTTTATCTAATATGTGCCATTTTCAGAGGAGGAAATGGCCGCTGGTCCAACCTCAACAGCGAGCGCGGGAACGGTGGCGAGAGAGCAGTCTGGACTCAGCAGGTATAAATTGCGCGCAATTTGTCCGCTCATTCAAATTTCTTTTTCAGACTGCCCGCGATGAAATTCTCGAGGCAGAGCTCTTCGCCGGCCAGAACTCTGGCATCAACTTCGACAAATACGAGGAGATTCCCGTAGAAGCAACCGGCCAGGACGTGCCTCCACCCATTTCCACCGTAAGTGTTCGCAATGTGGAAATGGGGTCTTCAACTTTCTAATCATGACTGTAATAATTTCTTTCCAGTTCTCTGAGCTGAAACTGCACGAATGGGTCGAGGGCAACATTAACAAGTCTGGATACAACAGACCCACCCCGGTTCAGGTATGATGATAACAGAAATTTCGATATGTAATGTGGACATTTGCAGAAGTACTCTATCCCCGCTCTGACTGCCAGTCGCGATCTGATGTCTTGCGCCCAGACTGGATCAGGAAAGACTGCTGCTTTCCTCGTTCCTCTTATCAACAACATTCTTCAGGTAGAGCATTTTTGACTAACATTATAAAACGTATATGATTTAGGCCGGTCCTGATTCTATTTTCCGCCCCGAGACCAACTACTCTGGTCGCAAGAAGCAGTTCCCTTCTGCACTTGTTCTTTCTCCCACTCGTGAGCTGTGCATGCAGGTATGCTAGCAATAGTTATGTTGAGCCGATAATAAATGAAAATATATCTCGTATAATTGATGAATTTAAATAATTTTATTTCCACTCTCCATGTACATTCTTGATAGCTCAAATAATATGTTCCTAGATCTACAACGAGGCGCGTAAGTTCGCCTACCGCACTCCCATCACATCCGCCCAGCTGTATGGAGGTCGTGAAAACTACAGGGATCAGATCAACAAGCTCAGAGTAAGAACGACAAATAATAAAGCAGGTGAATAAAAATAATTTCAGCTCGGATGCCACATTATCATTGCAACTCCCGGCCGTCTTATCGACGTGATGGAGCAGGGATACGTCGGTCTAGATGGATGCAAATTCCTTGTGCTCGACGAGGCCGATCGTATGCTTGACATGGGTTTCGAACCCCAGATTAGACAGGTATTGTTTATGTTTTCTCTCTCACAAGGAATTGTTGCACTTTATCTGGAAATCAAGCACGCTTATGCTAAATACACATGTTTAATGTGTGAAACACCATTGTAAGAAATCATTGATAGTATATACTTCCGATTTATTCTTGTCTACCTGACATCCTCGGGTTGCAGATCGTCGAGATGTCTCGAATGCCGGAGAAGGGCGAAAGAGTCACTGCTATGTTCTCCGCCACCTTCCCCAAGGAAATTCAGGTGTGTAATTGTTCAGAGCTAGCAAGATAAGTGGGTAAGATTTCATTCGGCAATATTCGATATCTTATCGATTTCCAGGTTCTGGCACAAGACTTCCTCATGCCCAACTACGTCTTCTTGGCTGTCGGAAGAGTCGGATCTACTTCTGAGAACATCATGCAGAAGGTAACCAATGCGTATTCTTCAGTTACTAATTGATACTGTTGAAGATCGTGTGGGTGGAAGAGAACGAGAAGAGATCGTATCTGATGGATCTGCTCGATGCGGGAGGTCCCAATGCACTTACTCTTGTATTCGTGGAAACTAAGAGAGGAGCGTCCGACCTGGCATACTATCTTCAGGTAAAATTAACTACACTACTGCACTATTCATAAGTATAGAATATTTGTTAGCTACTTATTTTCAGAACAATGAGTACAATGTCGTTGCAATTCACGGAGATCTCAAGCAGTTCGAGAGAGAGAAGCATCTTGAGCTTTTCAGGTATATTTTAAAAATAATATTCATTTAGTTTTGTTGATGAAAAATTAATTATTATCAAGTCATGAATATATTTCCCAAAATTGGAAAAAATCCTATGAAATGAATTAGAATAATAAGTAGTTCAAAGCTGATCGGAAGATGTGCATACCATGGCGCCGTCGCGCATAGATTTTTTTCTTAAATTTTGTAAATTCGGTAAATACTTGGATCATTTCTCATCAATAGACCGTCGTAGAGACTGTGTTAATGAAGAGAGCTGATCCAATAATTTTCCCGAATGTCAAACTCACACAATTTTTCAAAAAAACTCCTTCGGCAAGTATTATAAATCTTTGTGCGGTTAGAATTTATTTATGAAATCCTTGTAAAATCAGGTAATGATTTTGCAGATCGGGAGTTGCTCCTGTGATGGTGGCCACTGCTGTCGCTGCTCGTGGTCTCGATATCCCCAACGTGAAACACGTAATCAATTACGATCTCCCCAATGATGCTGACGAGTACGTCCATCGTATTGGAAGAACCGGTCGTGTCGGAAATATCGGTGGGTTGTTCGTCCTAGTAAAATAGCTAAATGTTATTGTCAGATCACAAGTAAGCGAAATTTCCGCAACAAATATAGTCATTAATTTTCTTACAGGATTGGCCACCTCTTTCTTCAACGACAAGAACTCGAATCTCGCCCGTGACCTGATGGACCTCGTCGTCGAGGCCAACCAGGAACTTCCTGACTGGCTGGAGAGAGCTGCAAGTGAGAGATCCCGATTCGGAGGAGCCAAGTCTGGAGGAAGAGGAGGCAGAGGAGGAGGAAACAAATTCGGAGGAAGAGATCATCGTGTCTACGGAGGAAGTGGAGCCGGCAACGGAGGAGGTAGTCTATACTCAATTATATTTGGTTTGCTGGGTGTTTAATAAATAGTGTTTATTGTAACAACCCTTTGTCCTTATATTTTTTTTATATTTAGTATTGCTATTTTTACAGGATCTGGTTTCGGCAGTTCCTCGGGAGGCGGAGGAGGTTACAACCGCTCTAACGGAGGTGGCTTCGGAAGCAACTCCGGAGGTGGAGGTGGTAACCGTGCTGCTGCTCGCCCTCCTCCCAGTCAGGTATTGTTTTTTAAAAATCTTTTTGTTTACAAAATTTAAATATAATACATTAAAGGGACCTGGTACTGCAAATGAAGTGATTTTTAGATTAAAGAGAATTTTCTTCCGATTAGAATGCAAAAAACCGCATATTTTTACGATTTTTTTAAAATTAGTTATGAATTTTCAAAGGTCTCATTTTTGGCTGAAATGACCCGGCACTACTGTGTTTAGCCGCTAAACACAGTAGCGCCGGGTCATTCTGGCCAGAAACGGGATCTTTGAAAATTCATAACTAATTTCAAAAAAATCGTAAAAATATGCGTTTTTTTGCGTTCGAATCGGAATAAAATTCTCTTTAATCTGAAATTCACTTCATTTGCAGTATGAGGTCCCTTTAAGTCAGAATGTTCTTTTATTCTAAATGATGATTTTCAGGACTGGTGGGGCAACTAAGAAGTCGTCGCCCGTCCAAAGGTGTCTTCAATGAAGTCGTCTAACCACCGCATCCATCATCTTCGATCGTAATCCTTCCTATCCCCTCCTCTCCTCTCGTTGTCCGCCCTTCAGCAGTCTACACAGAACCAATGTCTTCTCCATTCGCTACCTATCCCGTATTCCGTCGTCCGCAGTTCGAGACCCGCACTTCTCAGTCTCCCCCAGACTCAGATGAAGGCGACACGCGCTCCGCGATTTGTAGGCTGATTACTGCTCATGAGGTATTCGAATGCTTCCCTGTTGGGATGATGTTCGACCACCTTGCAGTGACTAGAGGGCCTACTCATTCACTTTCCATTCTCACCCTTCGTGGTGCGCGTGTCCGCCTTTTTCATTCTATACCACACACTTTACACTCGTTGCTTGTAGATGGTCGTCCTTGTTAGGAGATCCCTTTGACACTATCTCTATTTGATTTATAATCAATCGATAATTGTTGTGTGTAGTCTAGTCATGTGTTCGTTCCATTCTATCTTGCTTCTTCATCTTTTTTCTTTTCTTTTCTCTTGCTTCTCTCCCTATAACCAGTCTGCGAAGGTTGTATGCAGAGATGTGGCACTCCTCTAATTGGAACCCCCACCTTTCCTCATTGAGTTGTGGTCATTGCTATCACCCCTTCCACTGCAATCAATAGTTGTTATCAGCTGAACCTAGCTCTATCTCATTCACATTTTTCCCATTTCAAAGAGTTCTTGTAGAGTAATTTTTCCATTTATATCTTAGCTAAGCTAAACTGTTATTTATGATTTCTATAGAAAACATCTCCATTGGTAATCGATATTGATGTGAGCTGGGCTCTATCCCACTATTCTCTTCAATTTACTACCTTCCGTGTTGTCGTGTTTGTGTTTGTGTCTTTACATTTATTTTTCGCTCGGAGTAGTATTTATTATAATGTGCACTTTATTTCCACATAGGCTCATTCAATTTCAACTATCTCGATTTGTTGCATCATCTCTATGCAATTACTATTATGAGCGCATCTTTCACCACTCAACTCTTTCGCTCGCTTTTCTCTTGTTTCCACTCTCGTCATATTTGATATTTAATCGATATGATTTTCTCGGAAAGGGGAAACGAGAGCTTATCGAGTACCGTAGCTCATTCCCCCTCTGATGAGAAGTTGTTGTTGTTATTGGCCTAATTCCCATAATTTCGCACATTTTACAACGTTTTTCACTGTAATACGTCCCTCTCCGACTCGTTTCCTCCCCTTTTGATTTGTGTGTGTCTTGAACTGCGAATTTTGATTATGCAATGTCGGACGACGGGCGCGACGGGTAGCACCCCCCTTCCCCCTCTTTGTGACCCACCTCTGAGTATCGATTTATAATCAACTCTTATATATAATAATCGACCCCACTCCCTTGATCTACCATTTCCGCATTCTGTGTCTGCTGCTGGCGTACGCTTAATCGTTTTCTTCCACCCCACCCCAATTGTAATAACCCCTCATTTCCCTGTCTTCTCCTTCTGGCTACTACGTAGTTAAAGAAGGGCTGACTGTAATTGTTTTGGTATGCTCCTTTCTCCCTCTGATAAATCCCCTCTTTTACGACTTCCTTGAGTGAGTCAATTGATAAGATGTTATGCTAAACATCGCCAGAGGGTTATCTTTTCGGTTTCACAATATCAAATGCAAATGGGTGGTATAAGGGATAGGGGGAGGGGTATAATCTTGTTAATTGAAGGGTCTTGGAGGGGAAGGGATCTGTTCATTGGAGGTCGGCTAGAGCACGGGGGTACTATTTGGTAAATTCGGAGAGATTATCCTTGGATTGTACGAGAAGCTAGATGAAGATTGCTACTAGTGATTAGGAGTGGCTGAGACAGCGACAGATAGAGTACTCCCACGGGAGATCGAATCCGTGATCTTTTGAACTAATCTCACTTTCCCCATTGCCTGAGACCTGTACTCGTGAGCCAATTCATGCACGTGCCTCTGTGAAAACTGAAGACACTGCATCTCATGCGAAAAGCGTGCACCATCGTGTGGTTCTCTCCGCCCCACACAGATGGGAGGAGACTCCTCCCCCTCGAGAGGGGCATTGACTGAGCGAGAGACAAGAAGTGGTCAAGAGAAGACAGAGACCGAGTAGAGAGAAGTCTCGATCGACGACTGAAAGGAAGAAGGCCAACGACCAGTTTTCCACCTGACAAGGGCGCGTGCACTTTCACGAGTCTCCCTCTCCTCCCCGTCTATTCCCTCCTCCCATCCACTCCCTTCTTTTCCCTCTTCTTCTCTTCCCTCTCTTACCCCTCCCCCAGCCCACTCCCATCCCTCAACGGCAGAGGAGCAATCGGCAGAGAGCAGGCTGCCTAGTGACCCCTCTGACTGCATAGCAGTATTCGATTCAGTGAGAGACTGCTATACAGCTCTCCGTCCCTCTCGCGATGGCTTCACTCATCGCCCGTGATGTAGTTCCGACATACGTTTCACCAGCTGTGGTTATGTATCTGCGAGACGAGGGACCTCTCAGGAGAGTAGAAGACGTGAGCAGCGATGAAGAAGACGACCAAATTGATAAAAAGAAGGAATCGAAGAGGGTGAGTACTGTAGACACCATTTACTTTATGAATTGCGCAGCTGAGGCACATCTATCGCTAGCTTACTCTACCTTGAGATGTTGGCATACGTAGAAGAAAACTAGGCGCTTACTCAGGTGGATTATGTTACATCGACGTTGATGTAAAGTGGAGTAGTTGGTCGCTCAGTTTGACTTGGTTGCCAATCCTCACTGTCTGGGTCTCTCTCTCTCAAGTGCTTGTTTTCTGTTTTCTCAGTGTGGCTGCCCCTCGATTGGTTATCTCCCTTGTGTGTACCTTCTCTCCCTCTCGGTCGTTTGGTCCCTTCTCTCCTCTATCTGAAGTCCTCCAAGTACGGAGATTCTCTCGATAGGGATAGGAGAAAGGGTAAATCGCATAATATAAGGGACTGTTGTTTGTGGGGCTCATGAAGCGTAGATACTGTACCCAGTCAGCACTCAGAACTCTCTCTCTCTAATTCTCACTACAACACTAGCAATAGTCCAGCGTGTACTTTTATCGATTACATTCCTTCCATTTTATCTTATCGATATCCCCATCAACGCCCACATTCGTTGGCGTGTTGTGGTACACAATCGATTCTTCAAGGTGGAGGTAGTAAATACACCGCCACTCTTTGACGCCCACTTTCGTAATTTTAAGAATCAATCTGTGTCCATCTGTGCTTTAGAGTTTAAAGTAGGACCGAACGTGGTGATACGTGACTACTCGTACCAGTGGCGAAAGTGGACGGGCTAGTAAGAAGCGAACCTCACTTGGCTAGTATTTTCCATATCAGTTGGGGCCTCTCCCTCCCTCCTATCCTCCCCGCCGATCCACAAACAGGGTCGTTGAGATGAGGCAGTGAAGAGATGGATGCACAAGTGAAAGAGAAAAGTAGTTTGTGACCGGAGAGAGGGAGAGACATAGCCTCTCCCGGAGAGAGAACGGGAATGGAGAGACGTGGAGGGAAACACAGTCGCCCACTGAACTCTTAACATTATCATTACCTTTTGCTCTACAAGGAACGATTTCACGTGATTTCTGGATGATTTCTAACTGGAATGTCACGAGACATGTGCTAATTCATTCGTGAATTCTTCGACGCGCTTCTTTCTATTTGATTGTATAGTAAACATGTGCGCCATGGCCTGTTCGCTCCAAAGAATACAGTTGATTTCACGTGTTTCATACTGGGATATCTTGTGTCTGTCCATTGTTCCATGATGAGAGTAGTAAATTGGATTGTCAAGGCAGAAGGGGCGTATGAAGGACAAAAAAGAGATAGACAAAGCAGGGGGAGGGGGAAGTCAGCTGGTGCCGATCCCACTACCCCTTCTCTTCTCCCCGTCCATCTTTCCACCCCTCCCAATCTCTCACTTCCTCACACTATCTCGTTTTTCTTTCACCGACTGATTCTCAGTAGAAGACGCGGTCATTTGACACGGCGGAAGATATATGACGGGAGGGAATGCAGTTTCCTGAATATATACACTAATGAAATATATTGCTGCTTGCAATATATAAATAATATTCACCTAATAGACGATTAGGCGGGATTAGTCATCCTTCTCTCTTTCTTCCCCTCATCGTAGAACCCATTAGTAGCCTGCAGTCAGCTGCGCCTTCCTCACCCTCTACACTCTCCCTCCATCCTCCCCGCTGTCTCTCAATTCTCTATTTCTCTCACCACTCCTCGTATCCTGCACTCTCTATTCCAATCCCTGCCATCTCTTCCGACCTCTTACTCTCTTCCTCTGACTACTGCAAATATTATGCCCCCTGCTCTCCCCACACTCCCACCCAATTGTCGAGTTTGCATGAGTAGGAAAGGAAGAGGAAAGAGAGGCCGATCGAGTGAGAATTGAACTTGAGGAAAGTGACGTTGTACAGAGTTTAAATGGTGGAAATAATAAGGATACTATGTTCGTTGAAAAAACTGGACATTACATACCCATCTGGTCATGGCTTGTAATGGAACATTACCCCACATACATCTCCCATTTGACCATAGGTCGGAGAACTAGAAATTGCATTCCGCTCACCCCTTTGTAGGGATTTGAATCGAATTATTGTCGATCGAATTGAACACGTGATCGGCGCCCTCGTAAAGGGACGTGAAATGGGAATATGAGAATGATATTTTCAAGACTACCATTTTTACGTTTTTTTTCTCAATTTCTTCGTTGGGTGTGGATCCTTTTATCGAGATTCTACGAGCGAATTCTTTATGAATTTGATGTTCCATTTAAGTGTATTATCATTTTGAGGATATATGATGAATTTGTCTAAGAGCGATCCATCGCCGTCGTCATTTTTATTACATTATGAGTACTAGATATTCTGATCTGGCGAGTCAGATTATCCACCTTAGAGAGCCGTTAGGACTCATGACTTTTCCATGTGACTGGTAGTCACCGTGTGTGGGGTGTTGAATTATTGATACTCAGAGAGATGGAACGAAAGCGACAATCGATGTTAAGAGGGGAAAGAGAGACAAGAAGGGTCCTCCCTATCGAGAATAAGCAGTCATGCTTTTGGGGGAAAACATCGTGCACATTGCGAATTGTTACACTCCATTTTGTTCCCATCTTTACTGGCATTTTTGTGAGGCTTTGTGGGGTGAAATAAATACTGATATTTTAAGAGGGCTGAAACGACTCGTTAGGTAGGTAACTAACTAAGTTCAACGAGGAGAGTGATAATTAGGAGCGAACAAAAAAGTAGCTTGAAAAATCGCTTATCGAAATTAGCATTTACTTGTTAAACGGATCGCATTGCGCCTATTCGATGTTGCCTGTTCATTTGATTTTGAAGTTCATTATTGGCATCGTTGTAGGATTCGCGATCGTCGAATGGAGCGACCTACATGAAGAGGAGAGAAGGAGGAGTGGGAGGAACTAGGGCTTCTTTTGACAAGGTATGTAAGTTGTGAACCCTTCCTGAAGCAAAATACTAAAACCCCTTAATTTCAGGTAACACACCGTGTGGATGAGAAGTGCAAACTCTGTTGCCTCCCTATATCAGAGAACATAATCATAAATTTGTGATTATTAACTCAGCAACACTGATTTAGCAAAAAAGTATTTTAGATTAATTTAGGCTTTTCCCCCCCTTCATCTCCGGAAAGCAGAACAACGGCGCACATCCTATGCTGATTTGATGCTTTAGAACTCACACATGTCTTTGATATTGCCGGAACAGAACGTGAAGAATTGCACACTGAGTAAATAACATAGTATAATGTTCGCAAAAAAGAAGTGCTTTCAAATTCCGAAGGAATTTAGTTCGACAAGAATTTATTCCTGCTAGCCTCCGAATATGTTCTTTCGCTGTCTTTCAAATCTATTTTTTTAATAATTCGCACGACATAATTGTAGGACTCGAGTGCATATATAGCGTTGTTAATTGAGGATTGATCTTCTCCTATGTTTATGGTTTGTGATTAGCGTCCTGCCAGGGGTTCATTGGAAAAACGCAGTTCCCTTCATTCTCGGCGTCCCTGCTCTTATTAAGTTGTTAGACACTTGCGTTGTCGCTGGTTTACTTTCCAATTTAGCGAGGCGAAGACTCAGCATACTCATCGATTGGAGGATCGACAATGATGGACAACGATGACTGCGCTTCCACAACTTCCAGCATTCCTGTTGACCCATCCACTCAGGTAACTATGATTTTTCAATGCGGATTCGGCGAGACCGACGCTCTTCAATTACTATACGAAATTATACGGGCAAATATAAATAAGATGCATCTGTTCTATGGTTTTCCTTTTCATAACGCATGTCTATCGTTCAGGTGCCAGTGTTCCTTGTCCCATCTGACATGGAATTCGTGGTGGCCGGTGATTCGCCCGACACGAGGAAGGTTCTCACACTCTACAACCCCTACGAATACGCTTTCCAGTTCAGAAGTGAGTCTTCGAGAAAAAAATATTTTCTCAATTCTTTTTTTTAATTACCATCTGCAAGAGGAGAAGTAATACACCATCAAATTTACAGTTCTGTGTACGGCTCCGGAGTACTACACTTTGCAAAAGCCGAATGGGATCGTCGGGGCCAAGAGAGTAGTTGAAATGTGAGTACCGATTATTACAAATTTAAAATACTACGTCCCACTTCAAGTACTACCTGTGGTGTGTTTACTATCTGCTTCTCTCGTTTTCACATGCTCTTTCGCTCATGTTTTTCGTATATCAGCGGAACGTTTTATTATTTTGGACGACTGTTTGTAAAGTTATAATACTAATGTTGCGATTGTTGCTGAATCGAAATTGCAGTCCTATTCGTGGTCTTCCCACGCTGATGCCATCGATGATGCATCGAATCAAGGTGGAGATCCGAAGACTCGGTCAAAATGAGGTACAGTAGCGTTGATAGGTGCACAAATGCCTTAAATTTACTTAATATAATTTGTAGACAGTCTGCAACGATTGCTAACCGGTACGAAATTAACGCTAGTTCGTTAGGACGCTTTCTTTAGTCGACGGAAGCAGATTGGGAATCTCTGATATCAAGACGGGTTGTGTCTGAAATGGGACTCAGATATGTGCTGCCATCGGTAGATAATTTCGGTAGGAGATAGCGTTTTTCAATACAACTACTTCTAGAAATTCGCGCGTTCCCTCAATCATATTTTTACAGCTGCTCGGATCTCGCATAGTAACGATGCGATCTGTAGCCTTTGCGTCGCCATTGTCATCCCAGGAAGGAGGTCAAGGAGTCTTTCACAGGATGGGAGGAGTTGGAGGAAGTGGAGTGCGGGGCGAGAGGGGAATGGTTCCTCCTGATGTACGAATAGAGGCAAGTACTTCACACATTCGACAATATTTATTTGTTGAAGTGGGTGATATGGATCTGATTTTAGCCGGCTCCTGCTGCGCCGCCAGTCAATCTTTCTTTGATGATCGTCGTCAGTGCCCTGTGTCTACTCGCGCTCTGCCTGCCCATTCAAAAGGATACGGTGAGTAGAAGGATTTATTTATTTTATTTAACGTACACCACGCGTGTGCAACAACATGTACATACATGCACGAATAAAAAAAGGAAATAATATTCAGAATATTGACACTATTCAGAAAAAAAAATCACTAGGATCAGGACACCAAGTGAAAATGCTCGCTTGCCTGTAGGTGAAAGTAACAAGAAAAAATAGACATTTCACTTACAGGTAAGTGAACCTGTTCACTCTGTGTCCTGATCCTAGCAATTTTTTTTCTGATTGTCGAAAATTTGATTTAAGTCAAGCATTGAATTAGTAAAACGACATATTGCGTCATACTTTGGGGGGAAATGATCAGTTATAATTCGCCAGTTAAGTGTATGTGATATCTTTATAGTTATTTGCTAATTTCAGACGCAGTCGGTATCGATGATTCCCAACTATCTGCACATCTCAGAGACACAGCGAGTGGTCGCTGCATTCATTCTCGGTGTCTGTTCCGTTTTGATTCTACAGCCGGCTAATCGTTGAACGAAACTGTAATTACATACCCCATCCCGGCCGCCATTTTACGGCTTCTTAACATCTGGCATTACCGTAATCCCCAGTGTACACAATGTATTGATTCGAATTTCAACTCTCGTGAGATAGTACATGTAGCTTTATAATCTTTCGAGTTGACAGTTTGATTTTTTTCTTTAGAGAGATCATCTTTACCCATGTCCTAATCTTTGGAGTAGTTTCCACGACTGTGCTAATGAACCAAGCAATACGTGGACAAGTATACAATAGCTTCCTCAACGCTCGATATTCTTAGTGTAGTCGATCGTTTCTAACGGTTTTTTTTCTCTTTCGATGTTATCATTTTATTGAATTCTGCCTTTTCATAGTCTTGTTTCACATTTGTTCCACAGTCATTTACAGCAGTACATCGATCTTGTTGCTAACCATACCGCCTTGAGACACTACCTTTCTCCCTTTGTATACAAGTGTATGTACTGATATGTTCAGCGCTTTCTCAAGTTTTGTGTTCGGTTGATAAAAATGTTGATTATATTTATTGGGTAGGTGCTGTAAAACTAAACAATATTATGCGTGGAAAGTAGTGAGATCAAACAGAACCGGAAGGGATAAACAACAACGAGCAGATAGATACCACCGGGAATATTATTTAGTTATAAGGAATGCTAACCTATTGAATCGTCTACAATAGCTTCAGATCAAACTTATGGTTTCTCACGTAAGTGCCTCAAGTGGACAAGTCGGAATATCTTCTATTTCTTCTTCCACTTCCTCCTCTTTCCTTGATTCGCTCTTTAGTCCCTCCTCTTCTGTCTTGCCATCAACTACCTTGTGTACAGCCCACGGCTGGATCTCGGCTGCAAATTCCCACTTTCTTTCTCGTTTCCAAACACTAGTCCGTATGTGCACGTAGGTAAATGAAGGGATCAAGTTCTTTATATCTTTTAAAATTTCAAAATAGTACCTGATCCCCATGCAAGGTAGATAGCTCCTGCGAAGAGATTGAGGGTAATGCAGAGACCGAAGATCAGTTCATACTTGTGAGGAGATTTCTGATGAAGTACGAAAGTTATGATTGATAAGATATTGTCATAGAGATTCCCGACTATCGCTCACCGACGCGATCCCCATCATGGCAGTCGATGTTCCCGATGCAACTACTCCAGCAGCTGTGACAATCGATGCGATCACTCCTGGAATAACTATATTCCGCAAAGGGTAATATTGTATCTCAAAAATAATGCTCATGCCGAAAAAAATGAGATCGCTTGACTACCGTAGGCTCACCTGTAAGTGGCGGGCAGAGATGCAGCATGGAGACGTAGAAGCCAACGGCCATGCAAGAGTGGAGGGCACCTCAAGGGACACGATACTATACATAACTTCACTATACAGAGCTATACACACAGATCTTCTGATGGAACCTCGGGCTGTCTCATAATGCCATCAATCGATGAATTAACAGATTATCCAATGATTCTATATCTACTCACAGCAGAGTGTCATCGCGACGAGAGCGAGACCGGGTCGAGTGCAATCAGCGAAGAAGAGAAGAAGGAGAGAGAGGGAGGCACCGACGCAACCTCAAGGACCACACATCGAGTTGAGAATGGAACATCAAACATCGGGGTGGACTCGATTGAATGTGGTGGATGCACAATCCCTCCATAGATGACCTCAGAAATGTGAATGGTTCGTTATATGGGGGACTCATGAGACCATAACTAAGATCGAATCTAACCGAGTGTCTGGGCGAACTTGGCTGCAGCAGTGTGGCCGATGAGACCGCGTCTCTTGAGAGCATCCAGACTGCAAAGAGATTAAATAGTAGACATGCAGTCAATAACAGTTGGAGCTGGGAGCAATATTGAATAGTATTCAAGGAAAAGTAGGATTACCTGAAAGCGAGACCATTCTTCGCAAATATCTGCGCGATGAAAGGAATCATCGTGAAGAGACCGTTCTAAAATGCATAGTTTTAAAATCTAATACCCAATGAACATGCATTTCTTGCTGGATATTACTCGTTTTGACACAAATATTCGATTCGAGATCATCATATTTGGGTTTATCTCACCTTTCGGATGGGCAGTCTCAGTCGTTCCTCGAAGTACGTGGGAAGGAACGAGGAGAAGAGACCGAGAGTGAAGTAGAATGAAACCTGGAGATGTGATCAGTCAGGGTTGATATGGGAGAACAATAGTTTCATCTACATGATGTCACGTGCTTACCATGGCTGCGATGTGGGCAAAGAGGACAGGAGAGGAGAACATCGTACCGTAGGGAGGACGAATCGTCGACTGAAATTACGGTAATCTTAGGAGGAAATGAGAATAAGACCCAATGTACATAGTCGATTTCGTGGCAATATCTAAAAGAACGTACATGTTTATGTCCCTGAGTGTGGAACTTGGCCAGCTTCTCCTTCTCATTCTCACTTATCAAT
Organism: Pristionchus fissidentatus; assembly: GCA_036245785.1. Classification (NCBI taxonomy): domain Eukaryota; kingdom Metazoa; phylum Nematoda; class Chromadorea; order Rhabditida; family Neodiplogasteridae; genus Pristionchus; species Pristionchus fissidentatus. The sequence goes on from BTSY01000006.1 coordinate 11,185,741, forward strand.
TTGTTGGACGAGGGATCGTCTGATCCCACTCGGAACCATTCAGCAGACCAGATCACACCGAAGAATCCTGCGATCAAATGACATGTATTTCTACTATTCAGTATTTCTTCTTAGCTCCCTGAGGACTTGATACCTCTATATGGGTATGGTTTTAACCTTTCCTTTTACTATGAGTCGCTGATTATGAGAGGAATGTCAATTTTGTTTGCTAATTCTGATTACCCTTCATTGGAATTGGCTAATTCTGTTTCCTCCTCACCGAAGATATAGAAAGCAGTCGGCCATCCTCCAATAAATGTCGATGAACAAACGAAGGAAACGACGAAGGGAGCGATTCCGAAGGCAATCTGGACAGAAGAGATTAGAGGAGTAACGAGAATATGGAATGAATCGAACTCTGACACTTATTCACGCTGAAGGCATTCACTTCTAGGTATCTCAGGTACGGAATTTACTTCTGTGTAGGATGTCCTGTCATTTCTTTCGCAATGATTGGTGTCCGAAAATAATCGGAGTTTGCAAAGAAGTGTCTGATTCATTTAGACAAAGCATGTTTTCTACTACACGTAATCGATATAACGTATAGCTACCGTAATGTGTTCACAACTACCGTAATCCGTTCACCTGGAAGGCCGATGTGTACACGGCAGTCATGGATCCTCTCTCATTGGGAGGAAACCATCGAGTGGCGAGAGTAGAGATCGGAGAGAAGATCAAACCCTGCAGAATATATCATTCCCGAGGCCAGTCCATTCTCCATAAAGGGGTTCGGAGTGAGAGAGCGTGTGAAATCTAGGGGGACTCTCTCACTTTTCCACACTCTCTCGCCACGGTGCCTCTCTGATGGTTTGGAATCATGTGACGTATTCACTGCACTGCAATTACAGTAATGATTTCCAATTAAGAATAGTATACTCTTCCCCTAAGGATTCCTCCTACGAGCTTATCTCCGAATCAGAATGGCTTCTCACATAGACCGTAAACACCATTCATAGAGCGTCACACTTTCGAAGAAAAGTACACGTAAATAGCCTAAGTTCGATTTGTCCATTTGCCTAAGTAAAAACAGACATGAGATTCTGTTTCCGCACAATTGAATATTACTGTGGATAGATGAATTCTCAAATGCAGTAATCCAAGTTGCAACTTTCTGTAGATAAATGGAGAAGTATGTGTACCTCAGCCATTCCCATTGCAAATCTCGCAACGAAAAACGCCCAGTAGGAGATTCTGGCGAGAAAAGGAGAAGCGAAGGTGATAACGACTTGAGAGAGAACGGCAACTGAAAAGGATTTGATGAAGTTGAAATTTATTCACATTCAGAACGATATCACACCTATCTCACATATATTTTTAATTCACTATTTAGGTGTAGTGTCTCAGTGTGAGCATGGATGCAATCGATAAATACAAAATTTTGAAGAAAAAAAATAACTGACATAGCATCATCTTGGAAGGTGAGACACGGTTGGAGAGATACATGGAGAGGATGAGGGAGACAACCTGTAGTATGGTGGATTGTGGCAGGCAAACTCCATGGCAAACTCCATTATTTATAGAAGTAACATTTCTCCATAGCATAACCTAATGTACATAATGTTTGATCTCGTATGTAAGGTCTAATCAATTGTCAACACCGATAGATCAAAGCGAATAAGACATAATTGGAATACAGTACCTGTCCAACCAGAACGATAGTGAAGAGATACGGAGTCATCTCGCGAGACCATTCCAACTCCCCAGTCTATAATATATTCCATAAATAGCTCGTGCGTTTTCATATCTATTCACCCAGGCCATCCATCTTGCAAGTTGCTAACATTTTTCATTTTTCGACTACACTATTCACTCTGTGGACAGCTGCGACGGGGCGCGAGTTGCCTATAGCCTGGTTCCGGATTTCGTACTTCAACTACAACTTATATTCAATTTCGCCATGTTATTTTATGCTTTTGCTTCACAAAATTATCGTAAATAATTTCTGAATCCTCGCCACTATTGTTGTCCACTTGGTTGAGCATTCAGCCAGATGTTCACGTGTATTCTAACATTATTTTTAAAGTTATGTATTTTATAGCACTCATTTCATAGCAAAAACAACTCCTCCAATTCCCCGAGGGAGCAATTTATAGCGAAGATTTACTCACCTCCTTCTCTACTTCCTCGTTTGAATCCATTTCGTGCCTGGGACATCCGTCTTCGTCTGTTTCAGAGATTAATGAAGTTGCTGTTGAATTAGACGCTCCCTTCTTGAGCATGCACACCAGAGTCATACCTGCAATAGCTCCACATCGTTAGTCAATCAATAATAGATTATTAGGCATGCCATAACATCTGTCGGTAGGTCACAACTCACTGAAGTGCGATCGCATGCAGACACTTGCACTCAAACCAGCGAGAAAAAGGAGACAAATGCGAAACCGCATCGACATTACCCGCATCCCGAGTCTGGAATAACAACTATTAAATGGGACGGAAAATAAAAGGGGAATCGATGACATTTTCGAGATGTAATGCGCGACGGACACTATTTGCGATGGGGCCTAGACACGAGCAACATATCTCAGCGCAGAGGAAGACGAGAAAAGTCCATAACAAATTGAGAATCCGATAGAAAGAAGAGTGTTGAGAGGAAAGAGAGAAGAGAGCGAGAGTAGAAGAACGAGATAGTGGATAGATGAACATGAATCCATAGCAACCAAATGTGAATGATCTATGAATAGAGAGCGCAAAATGTATCAAACTTGAGCTTAACTTGTAGGCACAAAAAACGTCAATGCAAATTTCTAATACAGTATGCCAAATATTTTAAATATAATTTGGCCCCGCAACGAAATTACGGTAGTCAGGAAAAGATTTCATTGATCTGCTTTTTCAGTGCATTTTTCCGTGTCTGACAATTTTCACTATTTTGATGCGTTATTTTGATAGTTTATAACATCAGGTATGTCGCTGGCCTCGAGACTTGCCGGTCCATCGTCGCGGTCGATGCTGGCTTGCACGAGATCGGGTGTAGTAGCGTCCGAAACGACGCGTAACTCCCACACAATCTGGTACCCCGATGCTAAGTTCGAGCGCGAATTCAAGGTTTGTTCTACTTTCTATCGAAGCCACCTCATGAGTTCTACGTAACATTCCTCCCTAACATCTGTGCAAACATCGATCTCGCCGTTTATCTTAATGAAAGCGATCGAGTGAGTAAGCAGATGCACTTTTGCAGACGGCGGGCACTCTGGGCAAGCTATGGAACACCCAGACGACGGAGTACGACAAGCAGCTGGGATTGGACAAACTACAGAGACTAATGAACAGCGAGCCCGTCATGAGTGACACTTTCGATGGAAAGAAGCGGTGAGTTCACGTAGCGCCCTCTCTCTTTCTTGTTACAACAGGAGTCGATCAGCGCGCCACAGGTGGCATTTATAACTAGAGAAGCAATGAAGAGACGAGCGAAATTGTGCACAAGTGTTCCGTTGAAAGGGTGGCTATATTGGTATGAAAGAAGGGATGAGATGAATGTCTTTCAGTGAGAAGGTTCTCGAGAATATGATTCTCAACTTCGGACCCCAACATCCGGCTGCTCACGGAGTACTCAGACTCGTACTCAAACTTGAGGGAGAGGTGAGAAAATGAGAAAAAAGAAAATGGGATCGAAAGAGAGGACGAAGTGGCCCAATTGATAGAGAAACTCTGAATGTTCCTATTTATCTTTAGATAAAACTGTAATAACGGAGAGATTGATGAACTACCATTGAACGATCGGACGAAAGCACATTATTCGGCTTTTTGTGCAATCCTGATTTATTGCATCTCTTCACGGCAATTTCATCTACTGCCGTTTCGTGAACACTGAAAGAAAATGAAATCGATAATCAACATGTTTGAGGTGATCATCAAGGCCATTCCTCACATCGGTCTTCTCCATCGAGCAACTGAGAAACTCATGGAGAACAAGACCTACACTCAGGTATTTAACGACGCTTTGTACTGTTCACATAAAGAATGTCTTGGAATACGTCCCTTTCTATTGTCTATGTTATTTGGAGGAGTATAATTGCAGAATCTGCCGTATCTCGATCGTCTCGACTACGTTTCTATGATGTGCAATGAGCAGGCGTGGTCACTCACAGTCGAGAAACTACTCGGCATTGACATTCCTCCTCGTGCCAAGTACATCAGAAGTGAGTTGAATGACAAATGATAACTGTGAGTTGATCACTTGCACGATTGTCATTTTGTGGTATACTTTTCCCTGAATCGGTAATTGGTAGTGCCAGCAAGTCTATGGAAATGACATGAGCCAATGTGGCTCCAAACGATGGATGTACAAGGGGTAGCACACGTGGAATATTGATTGATATTTCCTAGAATAACATCGCCTGATGAGAATGATTGCAGCATTGTTCGGAGAGTTGACTCGTATCCAGAATCACATCATGGGCATCACAACTCACGCACTCGATATCGGTGCCATGACTCCCTTCTTCTGGATGTTCGAGGGTCAGTCGTCAATATCGATTGATTTGCTAAGACTAGGGCATCTCCATTCCTCTATTCCATATCGCATCTACAGAACGCGAGAAGCTGTTCGAGTTCTCCGAGCGTGTCTCGGGTGCTCGAATGCACGCCAACTACGTGAGACCGGGTGGAGTCGCATGGGATCTCCCACTCGGATTGATGGATGACATCTATGACTGGTAAGCACTGGTGATATCTCGCGTGAGAAAAGGTGGTCACGCAATTCATTCTATTTCCATACCTACATCCTTCTTACTGAAAAAGTCTACGAATCCATAAGTCTGGCAACCGAAAGACTACTTTAGAAATCACTTCGGTTGGAGGTAGGGGGCGACACTTTTATACGTTTATAGTCATCGCTCGGTACCCTAGACTCATAGGTAAAATGGGTTTCTCGCAGGTAGTTCGTGCAGAAATGCCGACAATCACGTGCCGAAGTGCATATTGTCTAATTTTCGATAAATTTGTCAAAAAGAGGTAAAAAATGCATGAAAAATTCGAATATTTCGTCTGCCGACATGGTCTGGACGCCATGCAGAAGTGCCTATTCTCGCCAGCGATAACCTATTTGACCTATGCCTAGACTTCTGTATTCGTAGACTTATTTATCTGTGAGTTTTCAACAAGATGAAGATGATATTGTTCTCATTGCAGGGCGGTGAAGTTCCCTGAGAGAATCGACGAGTTGGAGGACATGCTGACTGAGAACAGAATCTGGAAGGCGAGAACCATTGATATCGGTGAGTGACTGCATGAAGCGGCACTATTGCTGACGCCCAGATTTGGTCTACTCAAATTTAATAACTAGGTCACTCGAAAAGGCTAATTACAAGCGAAACTGTCGCGGATCGTCGATTCTATCAACCAGATCTCGTCTTCTGCATTATAGCCCATATAGCTAACCTTTGATGAACTTATGGAAGCGTTGATCTTCATCTACTTGAGAGAAAATAGTTAAATAAAAAATACATGTATTTGCAAAATAATTCGTGTTGTTGACCAGGTCTGGTATCTGCTGCGGACGCTCTCAATTGGGGATTCAGTGGAGTGATGGTGAGAGGATCGGGAATCAAGCAGGATGTGAGGAAGACGCAGCCATATGATGCATACGATCAGGTACGGACCGACTACTCTCATCTCACAAAATAATACTCATCAATTTGGACATTGGATACGATCAATGAATCATAGGTCAAATGGGTTTTTCGCAAGTTCACAATTAGCATAGGGCGGGGGATGCACGCAGAGGCCTTCATGTGTCTGTCCTGCACTCTCTCGCTACGTTAATCCGGTTTATATGCAAAGTGCAGAAGTGCCTATCTTCGCACGCGAAGACCTATTTGACGTATGCAATGAATGGAGATTTTGTTTAGTTGTTGAAATGTTATTGACATGTTTTGCAGATGGAGTTTGATGTACCCGTGGGAACCAAGGGAGACTGCTACGACAGGTGAGTAGGGTGATGAGGTACAGGTAGTTGGTTTATATTTTTAAATGATTAATATAAATGTCTAAAATAATTATTTGAGATATTTGTGTCGAGTGGAGGAGATGCGACAGTCTCTTCACATCGTCCGCCAGTGTCTGAATAACATGCCTGCAGGAGAGATCAAGGTGGATGATCACAAGGTCGTCCCTCCCAAGAGAGCGGAGATGAAGGTACGATCGAGAGATAATTATCGATTTATTTCGGCTAATTGTAAGATCAGTGTGGAAGTGTAGATTGAGAACGCCGGATATTGTCTTTATTAAACAGCCAGAAAATATTTTAGGAAAAGTGCCATTTAAAGCGTGATATTGCAGGAGAGCATGGAGTCGCTCATCCATCACTTCAAATTCTTCACTGAGGGGTTCCAGGTAGGGAATTGAATGTTGTGGTTATCTCTCTAGGTAGCATCTAAATGGTTATTTCTCGATATTTTCACTGTTTTATCTACTGTACCCCACGATCTCTCTCTCTCTCTCCAGGTTCCTCCTGGTGCGTCGTACGTTCCCATCGAAGCTCCCAAGGGAGAATTCGGAGTGTACATTGTGGCTGATGGAACCAGCAAACCCTATCGGTCAGTTACTAATTGCTTTCAGTTGGTTATATAGATTTGTCTACGCAAGTTATGTTTCGGAAGATTGCAATGAAAGGGAGAATCCCCAAAATTAAATGTTTTCGGGGTTGATTTCCCCCCAATATCGATAAAATGAGTAGACATGATATCGTGTGTTGTATCATGCAGTATCCGCGCAGTCTTCCTAATGATCTCTTTTTCAGTGCATACATTCGTGCTCCTGGTTTCGCCCATCTCGCCGCTGTTCACGACGTCTGCTACATGGCTCTCATCGCTGACGTCGTCGCTGTCATCGGAACCATGGATATTGTATTCGGAGAAGTCGATCGATAAATGGAGAGAGTAGTTATATAGTTGTTGTATAGAGAGATCGATAAATGGGTATATCGACTTGTTCTTTCCAAATGAGCATCCACTACAATTGGAACAATACAGAGAAGAGTAGCATGTCTCCTGCGCAAGGATGGCTAGATGTCATAGCGGTTCAGGTGAAAGAACGGAGTAGTATGGCTTTATAGTTTATCAACCACATTCACACGGAATTGATACTGTCATGGAACTGGAGTGAATGGGAGATTGGGATGGACAAGAATAGAAGAAGAAGTGAATGAGAGAGAGACTAACTAGAAGAGTGAGAACCCGACTGGAGACATTTACAATAGGAAAACATAGATTAGTCCGATGATGATCACGAGCATCATGAACTCTCGGCACGATTCGGTCGGTTACTGTAGCTGAGATGAGAACGGGGCATACTGTACTCCTAGAGAGATTATTGATTGTTGACTCAAATATGGACGATAATGTTAGAAGATGCATTGGAGGGAGTTCGACTGGGGGATCTTGAGCATATGGGAGGAAGAGGATGAGAGGGAGAAGGAGGAAGAGTAGAAGGAGAAGAAGGAGAGGGAGGAGTTGGACGACGAGATGAAACACGAGATCCGCGGGGTGAGATCTAGAGAGATATTGATTGGTCTTGAAGGGAAAGGGGTACTGTACCTCATCGTCATCGATTGGTGGAATGTCATCGATCGAGCGTTGATGATGCAAGGAGAAGGGACAGAAACCACCACGAGAGCCTGGAAGTGAAGAGTGAATACCGTACTCGAATACCGTAGCTGATTGTTAGAGTTGATAGATACGGTATTCACTCCTTGGTGCTCGAATAGCGAGGAGTGAATACCGTCGTAAATGCCCTCAACTGATGAGTGACTACCGTACTCTCCATAGACAGACTACCGCGGTGTACTCGTATACCTGATACATCAACCGAGTATCCTCGTGGTCCGGAAGTGGATGGTTGAACGGTGGAAGAGGGGGAATCTCCCGATCGAGAATCGGATGAACGTTGTCGAGTGAGGAAGTGGGGCAATTCGGGTGTGTCCACTGAAAATGAGAGATTAATTAGTTCAAATTAAGAGTGCAATATGTTTCAATATCATTTCAAGTGTCGCTTGCTATTGTGAAAATCAATTTGTGTGCCGAGTAGCCAAAAACGTTGAATTTGATGAATGATAGTGTTTCAATTGATTCAAACTAATGGCACTGAGATCAAGTTTGCGAAGATAACGTTCTCCAAAGTTTCATTTATTAAAGAACGCTAGAAAATTCGCGCTCTGATGACTAACCACTTTGCAGTCTCATCGTTGCATGGTGGAGTACCACCGAGGCCTTCGCTTTCGACTCAAATGTAGTGTTGCGAGCCTCGTCGAAACCGGCGCGCATCTTAAAGGAAAGGTCGATACTCAGTCAAAGAGTAGGAAGCGAGAGAGTGGGTGAAATTGAGAGTCTGTGCTCTGATTGATCAAACTTTCCCAGAATACAGATTCAGATTGACAAATATTCTTTTCCAAAAAGACCTCATCAAAATGGACTCTGAATTCACAATGATGATTGATCTTTCCTTTCTCACCTGATCTACTAGACAAGCAGTGAGCACGACCCATGCCTGTCCTGCCCCGGGTAGGTCACGAACCGCCTCCTGAATTAATGCAATTCGAATTCTCTAATGGAGGTAATCATAATCTGCAGTGACTTCTAATGTGTGTTCCGAAGATTGAATCTACACGTGATGTGTGCATTGGATTGGCCTCATTTCGCATCCACCCACAGGGGGGGGGGAGAGAGAGAGAGAGAGAGAGACTGACAGAAAATAGAGGGGGCGGATTCGGTTTCACTGTGTGGACCGATTCCCTCGTGATTTTGAAGTGCCATTTTTGGCTGTTTGTGAGTCATACACAAATTTCAACGCGCGACGCAAGAATGTGCCATTTTTAGTGGAAAAAAGTGGGCGAAATTTCGAAATTCACTTTAAAGGGACCAGGCAGCCTCCAAAAACAGATTTTTCATTTTCATAATTTTTTATTCAACTTTTCTCACTATCATCTAATGGAGAATGCAGAAAAAATTAAATTTTTAACATGTTTTTACAATTAGTTATTTTAATTTGAAATTAGACTCTGGAACGGTGCGTCGCCTATTTCCCAAAAGACAGAAAGCTTTTTAATTTGCTCTGATGACTTCATATTTTTGCAAAAACAGGATTGAAGAGATTTTGACCACTCCCGGACTGAATGAACACAATCACATTCCATCAAAATAGCTGGTTTTGGAGATATGAATTGTGGTGTAGTCGCTACCGTAACCCGCCGTACTGAAAAAGCGAAACTTTGAAAAATCATAACTAATTTTTAAAAAATCGCAAAAATATGCGGTTTTTAGCATTCTTCCGGGAACAGGATTTTCTTTTATTTAAAAATAACTTATTTTTGACTGCCTGGTCCCTTTAATTCTCGAAAAATGAACCAAAAAATGGACAAACCTGTGCAAGAACGACGTCGATTATGGTCTCTCCCAATTTCTCCCAGAAGATTCCCGTGAGACCATAGGGACGAAGAGGACCGTGAGCGCGACCTGAAGGCCGGCATATTCTCCAGAAACGGGTCAGGAGTGAGATAGTGTGGGAAAATAAGTTACTCTCTCTCCTATACCCTTTATGGAGGTTTGGAATTCGGTGACAATGATGTACTATGGAGATACGGAGTACATTTGTTTATTATCTGAACCAGTAACGTTTCTGGTTCCAATTGGATTGCTACTTTCTCAATAAATTTCCCAGTCCTTCCCGTCCTCACCGATTAATCGTGGATCGAGATTGGATCCCGTATCATTTCTTTTCGTCTTCTCCGTATCCAAATTTCGAATGATCAAATCGAGCATTTTCACTGTGATCTGCAATTCATCTCATGCCTACTTCAGTCATAGAATTGCTCAAATGCAGTGTGAAATGTAAGACGTCGACCTTTTTATTTCTCACACTCTCTTCACCAGTCGGTCGATGAGAGTGTGCGAAATGAAGAAATAACTGTCTTACATTTCGCACCTTCAAATCAAGTGATTATAGAAATGAAGTTACGATCGATATTTTACCTTTGCATGATCTCTCAAACTCGCCATCTCTGCTTTTGACATCGCACACAGGAACGTCCTGAAGCAAATATTTTACATTTCTAAAATTTTAAATCGATAAATCGGTACCTGGTAGTGAACATGTCTCTTATACACGGTAGCTGTCGCACCATTCGATCGAATACCTCAACATTGATCTTTCAACACTTTCGCATACAGTTATACCTAATATTTGATCTTTCTTCTCTTCCCACTTACTACAGGCGAACCCTACAGCAATGGCTGGAGAGCGAGAGAGCGTGTGAAAGGAACTCTCTCACTTTCACGCACTCTCTCGTCATGACCCCTTTTTGGAGGTTTTCTTACCTCCTCAAATACATTCTCCACTCGCTTCCCTCCATTTCTCGTTTGTAGCCGATGCCACGTAAATCGGAGTGCCTGCAAATTATAATTTTTAATTGGATGGTTTTTAAATGGGAGTGAAACACCAATCTACCTTCTTCTGCATCTTGTTCAGTTTCCTATCGTAATCGTAGTGCCGCAGATTCGGAGCGGGAGCCGTGGCCAGAACTGTAATATTGATTGATTGATAAAAAAGAAAGTATTGATTAGATTTCGGACTGCTCCTTTCCCACCTCTCCAGAGTCGGTTCAAGAACAACAGAGAGGGGTCTCTCTCAATTTCGCCCACTCTCTCGCTCCTGACCTCTTTCTGGTGGAATTCTCACCTTTTCCATCGCAAACACTGGGCATTGAACTGGTTCTCCGCATGCTCGCTCGACTGCCTGATTCGTTGCTTGGCTGAACGAAATTAAATAATAATAATAATTAAAAATAATAAAAATTGTATTTTTAATAATAAAATAGAAATTTATCTCTGAAAGAAAAGATTAAAAAAAACTGACCTCTCCAGATTCAAAGGACGACCCTCCATCGGTCTTCTGTCGAACTGTTTTCCTGCAATCGATCAATAAATATAAAAACTTTTTTAATAACAAAAATTATCCAGACCCAGTCACGACTAGCTAAGACACTTTTGCATGCGCTCCATTTCACAGTTTCACGGCAGTTTTGAGTTTCTATGTTTCAACAGGGCCGTAAAAGCAGTTTCTTTCTTCTGATTCATTTTTTCCAATTTTTCCAATTTACTCCACAGAATTTCCACCCACAATTTTCCACAACCCGTGTAAACTTCTAGAAAGAGGTCAGGAGCTAGAAAGCGTATAAGATGGAGAGAGGCTCTCTCGCTTTCACATGATCTCTCGCTCCCGACTCCTTTCTGGAGGTGTGGACGACGTTTCCCATTTACCCACACCATCATGCTCGTGAACAGTTTGAGTAGTTGTCGATGCTGTTGCTGTGCATTGAATTTCTTGGTTCCCTTGAGAAGTCGGCCGGTTATTCTCGGACTGATGACTGGAGTGGACGAAGGAGTGGAGGGAAGAGGAGAACGACTTCGAGGAGAGACAGAAACTCGATCGGGAGTTGTCGATCGGGATTGGGTCATCGATCGATATCCCTCTTGGTAGGTCATTCTGGTTGAAGAACCACGAAAGGATCGGGGGGAGGAAGAAGGAGAAGGAGGAGGAGGAGGACGATGGGGACAATTAAAGGACACTGAGATAGGAGACGCACGGGAAGAATGAAAGGCCGCTCGGAGGGGATGGGAGGAAGTGATATGGGGAGAGCGGAGGTGGGAGGAGGGGAGGTGGGAGGAGGGGAGGTGGTGAGATGTCGGAGGATAGGGAGACTCCGGTGTGAGAAGAAGAGAAGAGTAGGAGGGCATCTGGAGAGATTATTGAATGAACTACGACAGAAAGTTTCTATTTTGAACAAATTCTTTTGAGAAATCGGACGACGCGCAAATTTGTTTGTATCAACATGAATAAAAGAGGGAATCAGAGGAATTTGAGGAGATGTTCGAGTGAAAAGAAGGAGAAGAAAGAAAAGAGACGAAGATCCGTTAGAAATAGAGGCACAATCGGCTAAATTTCGTCTTCTGGGAAGAACTCATTTAAAGGGGAGAAAGAGTAGGCGACTGAAGACTTTCACAAGAAACGATTCAACTATTTCCTTTTCTCCACAAACTCCTCATTTCTTGCGCTCTATTCACGAAATCGATTGATCTCCTGTATCTAGTTGAACCGTTGCTTTTCAATGTTTTTTTCGACAGAAGAAGTGTAGTTTGTCTGAGAAAGAACGAAGGATGAAGCCATCAATTCGGCCGAATCGTTCTCGACAATGGAGAGATTGTGACTGGAATTGCTCCCTGAGGACTATGAGAGACGAGGAAAGAAGGGGACAATAACGATAATATGCACACAGAGAACAAAGTCTTATATATGGCCATAAAACACATTTATAAATGTGTATATAAGACATTTAGTCTTGTATATTAGACCACCAAGGCTATATGGACCGAATGTAAGACTTTTTTCAAAGCGTGAATTGAGATCTATGGAAGAGAATGGGAGCCTGGAACTTGCCATTCCGAGAAAAGCGAGAGAAGTTGACTAAAAGGTGTAGAGAAACAATAAGGGGAGACTTGAATGACTTGACTCTTTCCTCGCTTTCTTGGTTCTTTTCTGTGAGAGACAACAAAACTCGTAAGGAGGAGGGACTTCTTCGCATTCAGAAATCGAGAAAGCAAAAATTGAGAAAAAGGCGAGAAACTCATTGAAGAGTCCTTGTATAAAAGAAGAAGAAGATGGAATGTGAGAACTGAGGCGTCAAGAAAGTCAAGAATCAGCCTTTCTCTCACTAACGAGAAAATAACGGGGAGAGAACTCTACAGAGGAGTGAGAAAAACGAGAGAACTTTGAGAGAAAAATGAAGTTCTCAAAGTGTACAACATGGTGGAAAGTTCAAACCCGCGCAGATCTGTCCTATTAGAGGAGAAGAAGACACAGAAGAGAAGGTGGAATTGGGTAGGAGATTGAGAGGAAACCTTTTATTCGAAAGTCTCAGAGGGGGTAGTAGACGTTTGGAACTGCAGCTTGGGTGCCCTCTACAGATTTTCCGGTCTTTGTTTGGGCTACGTTTCAGGACCTAACGAAATTTTGTATATTTTCCGGTTTCTAAATAATAGTTCCATACGTATACTCTAAGAGAAGAAGAGTAGAATACAAGAGTAGAATGTAGAACTCGGAATTGGGATGGGGGGATCGAGTCGAAACCTTCTATTGGATATGGACTTGAAAAGAAACGAAGAAACTAGTTTCTTTTCGACTTTTCTCGCGAAATCGATCGATTTCCTCTTATGAAACAGGTTTAATCGCTACTTTTCAAAGTCTCTTCTCTCGTCTTTCAGAGGAAAAATCGCTATGAGAAGCAAAGAAGATGACGATGAGCCTCCGAATTCATCCAATCGGAAGTGAGATGAGGAGAAATGAGTGGAAGAGAGAGAGAGAGATAGAGAGTGAGAGACTCATCCAATGAGACCAAGAAAGATCACTACGATTCTCACCCACTCTGATATTTCGTACTAGTAGATTACTGTCCCAGATGGAAACCAGTAGAATATCATAAGAAACTACTAGCTCAGTAGAAATCTACCAATATAAAAATCCCATAGCGTTCCACTCCAATTCTACCAACGCGCATACAAATCCAACCATGTCGAGAGTCTTTTTATTTGCGTATCTCTGTGAAATTGGGTGAGGAAAATGAGAGAGGAGGATGAATGCGTTCCTTCAGTCCGTCAGGGTAAATTTTAGAAGTACCGTCTAGGAACCCGGAAATATCGGTCCTGAAAAACATATTTTGTGAGTTCCTAAACGGCAGTTCCACAGAGTATCTACTGGATGAGTCAGAATTCGATCTCAGAATGAGTGGCGATCCGAGCGGAAATATTGGAAAGATTAGAGAAGAAAAGAGAAGAAAATGAGAAGAAAGAAGAAGGAAAATGAAGAAGATGACAGAAGAGAAGAAGAATGCGTCAATTGCAATGGAAGGGAAGAGAAGAAAGAGTTCGGATAGAAACTTGGAATGATTTCGCAAGAACTCTCTTCATTTCGCACATTGTCTGACCTAAGAAAAAGCGTGAAGAATGATAAGGGCATTTTCTGCGAAGCCATCCTTACTAAACTCAAAATCAACTTAGAAATGAAGGAAGTATTCAGATATTGTACTCAACCTATACCTTCCCCGACTTGATGTCAAGACACCTGGGAGAACAAATTGAACTTGATTATCGCTAACAGCTTGATACCACGAACACCTGTGTTATGGAAAATAACGACGTTTGCCTATTAACTGTCACTTGATTTCCCCAATGAATTGGAACGAATCTTTCTAGAAGGAAGTGAATGTCGTATCTGCGATGCACCTCTTTTCTCTCTCTCTCTCGCTCAATCTCTATGACTACTTTTATCTACCGTCAGAATCAAATGAGACGAGGGAAAAGAAGGAAAAGGGGGCGAAGAGAGGAAAGAAAGAAGAAGGAAGAGGAAGAAGAGACAAAAGCAAGGAGCTCAATCTAATCCACTGTTGAATCGCTGTGAGACATTTCCATGTGCTTTCTTGATTGCACGAAGTTCGCTAGATATTTCTCTAATTTCTCACGAAGAGTTTGAAATAGGGTAACAAATAGGATCAGATCTTTTCATTTCGCACGCTCTCTACACCGGTCTGCCAGTATGGAGAATGGAGATATCTAATCAGATTTTACCCTATTTCAAACTCTCATTTCTCACATAGAGCAACCTCTATCTACGGAGGGTGAGCGAGCGAAAGGAAAGGAACTTATTGTAGTTACGAATACTATTACTTGTAGAAATAGATATAGAGCAAATTAATTAAATTAGAGTTGTATGTAGAGTGTCAAACTCTTAGAGTTTTGTCTTTGTAAGTTAAAAAAGGGAGAATGGGGCAAATCGTGAGCAGACTCGAGAGATCTGAATGACAACTCAAGAGAAATACGGACGTCACTAGAAAAGAAGAAGAAGAAGTGAAGAAGGAGAAGAAGGGAGAGAGTAATGAAAGTTTGAATGCATGTTGAGGAGTCCTGCTATTGATGTCCACATATTTTTCCTAGCTGGATCCATGTCTGATTCCGGGCTAGAAAATTAGACTGCGAAATGTGAGTCTGCGGTCTCCTCATTTCACACACTCCCTCATTCACCGGCGGTGAAGAGAGTGTGCGAAATGAAAAGATCGTGGTCTCACAGTTCGCAGTCTACTGGAAATGCAGAATATGCTGGGACACAGCCTGGAAAAAAAACTTCCGGAGAATGGGAAGAAGAAAACTGAGAGAGCCTCTGGGGAAATATGGTTGATAAGGAACATCTGTTCGTCTCTCGCCTGTCCAGTGGAGAGAATCCCGAAAGTGAGACCATCCACTTTTCTTGACTCAAATGCTCCTCCGCCTCTCTCTCCCCCCCCCCTCTCTCTCTCTCTCTCTCTCTCTCTCACCCATATTCAGTGTCTCGTGAAGCGTGAGAGACATCTCGCCAATCTTCCGAGAGAAGTCCAAGTGTTTCAGACTGATTGCTTCCCCTTTTGAGTGAAATGAGTACGCTGAACTTCGACCAACACAATTTCACGAAGGAATCAAAGGTGGATAAAAAGGTGGCCTCGAGAATCAAATGCACCTACTACGGTATAATACCGTATACAGCTTTCATAGCATTACCGTAGTATGTACAGTTCATGCGTTACGGTCGTTACCATAATTTTATTTCCCTTGTAGGGAATCGGGATTTTTGAGCCCACGTGAGGGAGAAACTCAAGGGACTACCAATTTCTTTAAAATTGCATGTCCCACTCACTGTTTTCACCGAGAATTCCTTTACTTCCTCTTAAATTTCCCGCTTTTCGTCGTTTCCCAACCATATTTGCATGCATTGTGCACTGCTAGAGGAAATAAGCGAACCAAAAAGCAGCTACAAGCGAGAGTTAGACAACGAGCAAAGCAGTACTGTTAGTGGAGATGCATTACATGATTCCAAACCGCCAGAAAGGGGTATGGGCGAGAGAGCATGCAAAAGTGAGAGAGCAACTTTGACTCTCTTACGCCGAACTCTTTTCTGTAGAGCATACTGAGAGAGGAGAGAGAGAGACTGGACTCTGAGTCAATTTTAGGTGATCGTACGTTTGGAAGTGCCGTTCAGGAATCCGAAAATATAGTTTAAATTTCCAAATGTTCTGAAACTTTTCCCAACCAAATATTGGTAAAAAAGGCTTCTAAAAACAACAAAAAACGGCAGTTCCAAAACGTCCTATCAGCCATTCAAGATGAGTTCATAGTCCAGACTCCTCCCTCTTCCCTCTCTTCTATTCATAACAAATCGTTCCACAGGCCATTCATCCCTACAGAAAGGGGTGGGAGAGCGTGGACTCTCTCTCTTTTGCACACTCTCTCACTCTGACCCCTTTCTGGCGGGTTTGGAATGAACAAAGGAGACCGTGGTTGTTGTTCCTCCTCGATCGATTCCGTCTTCGAAGTCGTCGATAATCGTTGATTTCTCTTGGGTGTCGATCTTCTATTTGGATGGACTCGACACGATTGAGAACGACTCGCCTCTCGACGCATTCTATAAGAGATCTTGAGAAGAAGCAAGAGATCAAAGATCAATCTGACGGCAAAGGGAAGCACGGCGTTCTTGCGAGGCAGACAGTTAGAAAGCGCGAAAATAGCATTTCTAAATGAGCGACGATCTCAATTCACTTTTGGCACTTTGCCAGCAGAACGCCGTGGGAAAATCATGCTGGTGAGTGGGCAGAAAAAGCGACAGAATAGGGAAGAAATGGAGGGAGATAGAGTAAGCGAAGAAGGGGCTATAAATTTGGAGAGATGTGAATTAGAGACTGAACGTCTCTCTCTCTTTCTCTCCATTTTGTCGACTTGCACAACTCTAATTTCCGCTGTCGCCGACATCAAGCGAGGGATCAATTTCAGTGGTTGGTTCTAGCACGAAAGTGTGGGATACGGTAGTCGGGTCATCGCCTACCGTAGTAAATCGTCGGCGGACGACGCTTTGATCGGTGTGGTGGTGGTGTGGTGTGCGGTGCGACTACCGTAATCGGGTGTGAGCAGTGCACTATCCAGGGTGGTCCTGCAAAGCGGGCAAGCGGGGATAGAGGAGGAGAAGAAGGGGAAAGAATGTGAGCGAAGCAAGGTGTGTTTTCTAATTTGCCCACAAAATCACACAACGAAGCCACTCAAAATGGTGAGAACACTGATGGAAAAACGGTAGTACCTCAAACATTAAGAAATTTTTGGGAAATGCCATTCTGTAAGTTTTTGAATTCTGGCCTTCCATTGTTCAATAAATTTCAGAATAACCTTTCTCAAAAAATCCTTACACTTGGGTTACTACCGGAAAAAAACGGGGAAGAAACTGTGAATTCACACTCAAAGTCGAATGTGTAGAGGGGATTCGCAGAATGAAAGCACACAGCATAAGCAGTATGGTAATGCGTTTCTCTCGAGGGAAGGAAAGGGAATGTGCAGAGTGGAAAAGAGAGAGAGATTCAACACACGGCCATTTTCACCTTATCAGATCGTCTTCATTCGAATGACTTTTTACGCTGAAGAAACAGATGAAAAGAATAGAGGGACCCGCTGATTTTGAGTTTCAGCTAATTTCACCCTTTGCAAGTCACCCTAGAGACCGTGGGTGTAACCACATACTGCGAGTGGAGTCTTGCTGTTTTTGAAAGTATGGGAAGTGGAAGTTCAGAGTGCATTTGTGTGTATGAACTGCGTGGATCCGCAAAGTGTTTCCATGTTTTTTCTGAAATGAATTTGAAAAAAGGTGTGCTCACTTCCTTCGCGCAGCTGCATTTGTTTGAGTGGAAGACGACGGATCGACGGACTCAAAATGGAAAGTATCGTTCACTCAGAAATCTGCGTCTATAGAAAGTTATGCCTCAAATCGAGTTTTGGGCCGTAGCGATCGACCTTCTCATTTTTGCAATTTGCAACACTACTGAACGATGAAAAAAATGAATAAAACGTTTCGTGAAAAGTGTTGGTGAAAGTTTTGCAAATCGTTGTTTTGCAACGAAAGTGTCGAATGTTTTTTTGCAATGCCTGAGATTATTTGCAATTCCAGAGGCGTCTTTTGAGGACAATGAAAACAAAAGAGCGGAAGAGAACACGGTACTTTCCAAGAGTTCCTTGATGCTATGATGGGCCCTCATATTCCCTCCCCAACTTTCGAAGGATTTATCTTGTTTCTCCATTGTTTTAATTAATTTATCTATTGCGCAAATCAATTAGGCAATCGACGCCCAAAACTGGGCATATCGAAATAACAAAAGTTTGCAATTAAAGTCAATATTATTAACAAAAGCCTCTGAAAGTTTGATTAAACACTATTCCAAATATTGGGCGATTTTGTTGAGAATCAACAATCGTCCTGCCTGTCACCAAAAATAGCCAAAAAAATCCGTGATTTTCGTTGAAAAAAGAAATCACGTCCGGCCGTTTTGATGGGTTTCTTTCACTTTCTGCGTTAGACACCCATAAATGCACGAAAAGTACATGAAACCCTACAACTTCAAAATAAAACAATCTATATTCCAGCAAAACAGCAATATGAAAAATAAAGAATACCGTACGTACTACATAATATTTTTGGAGTACTACATAATATAAAAAATAGATTAAACATTTCTAATGATCTCGAATAATAATATTTTTTTTTCTAAGGATCTCGAATAATAATAATTCTCACCTCATCCTCAACGAACAGCACGGGACTGCTCTTTCGATGGAGCTGATTTCTCTTTGTGAGATGGGGAAGATCGATTCCTTCTTTTGCTTCCTAAATAATTTCCTTTTGCTTCGATTCTATCAGTATCGCTTGCAATCCTCGATCGATAAAAGCATGATTCTAATGCTCCATAAAGGGGCAAGAGTGAGAGCAGAGCTACGCAAACGTCAGCTGTGGAAAGTTTACTTTTTAATTCCTGTAGTCTCCTCTCCAGGGAAGATAGAAGTTTCAATTTGTACAAAATTCACATTTGTACCGGTGAATTGTGCGCAGCATAAGTATGCACGGACTCCTAACAATTTGTCCTATTTCCTTCACTCCTTTTTGTCGGTTAGCCTAAATTAGAAAAGACGCTGTCAAAAGTGTACCTGAGCTTCCAACTCGTGCAGAAGCCTCCGACCTCGCACGATTTTACTGATGAGAAACATGAGAAGAAGAAGTTAGACCATAGAATGAGGGATCTGAATGGGAGGAAGGAAATTATGATGGAGGAGGAGAAACAAGGGGAATCACGATCAAAAGGTGAACATGAATGGAAACGATACGTCTGTAGAAATGATCGGATGATGAATGAGTTCCGGGTAAAGCAAAATTTCTGCGAGTGCTGTGCTTTGGAGTCAGAGAATACGCGCAACAAGAAGGTTAGAGAGCCGTTTTTCAATCGTGTGAAACGAAACCTTGGAGAAGCGTTTTCCTAACAAATTTGCGCTCAGTGTGAGTTCCGGGTAAAACGAGATATGAGGAAAGTATTGTAAAGATTGGCCACGATTATTGAATAAATTGTTATCAAAAGGAATACGATAAAAATCACGCTTTTCTGAATGATAACATGAAGCAGAGAAAAGTTGAGTGTTTTTGGGAATGCAATTCGAGTGAAGGGAAAGAAGGAAGAGAACGTCAATCGCAGGTGCAAACTACCGCATTTATCGAAATGGCTGTGAAACATTTCTAAGAATGAGGAAATGGGGGCTAACCACAATAGACTTTAAAAAGTAACGATGCAAACACTTTTTTTCCGTTTCTCCACGTACTCTTAATTTCTCGCACTCTTTCCCGCGAAACTAGCCGATTTTCTTATTCTGTCGAACCGTTACGTGCCAAAGTCTAGTGCACAAAAGGGAGGAAGAAGTTCGAACTTTTTCGCCATGGCAAGTAGTGTGAAAAATATCTCGATATGGATTCAGATTCAGATTGGGCGTCGACCGAAAACGACAGTTTATGTAGTGAGTGAGAAGGAAAAGACACGGATTTTGTCAATCCTCAGATTATCTCTCAAATCTCGGTTAGGAAAAACACGACTGTCCCATGTCAGATTATATGAGAACCGAGCTAAAAATGAGAAGATAAAAAATGAGAACGTGAAAACCAGGAAGAATCTTCCCAAAGTGTGAAAGAATTTAAAATTCGGCCAAAAAAATGATCTAGTGACCCGTCCTTTATATCCTCTTTTCATGCGATCTTGGGAAATAGGCCCTTTATATAAAATAGTCTCCGCTTGCGTCACAAAATGGACTAGATTAGTCGCGCGGCTGGTAAATAATTGGCCATTGAGAGAGAGCGTCAGAAGATGTGACCTCCACAATACAGATGGAGTTTGAAATTCGGGTAGATAGGTGGACCCGATCTCTTCATTTCGCGCACTCTCTCACCTATCAACCTGAGAGTGGACGAGATGACGAGATCAAAATAATTTATCCAAATTTCATACTCCAAATACACACATTGGATGAGGGTTCTAGACATTTGGTAGACAACAGAATGAGAAAACGAATTCTCGCCTAGATATAAGGCTGATTTCCCCCTCTGAGCGTGCGAAATTCACACCAAAATCCGACTCGTTTCTTAGAGGCGACGAAGAATGCAATATCAGACGAAAATCGTACAATAAAGGAGATGAAATGAGAGAGATGAAACATGAAAGTGACGAGAATAGAAAGAAGAGGAAAAGGAGGAATCTTGAGGAATCTCGGCCCATTCTTCTTCTTTCTCTTCTGACTTCTCTCCATTAGGGAGACTCACTTAGCGTACCTGTGTTGTCTTTGTCGATCGACGGAGTGAAGAAGTGGTGATGTCAGTGAACGGTGGAGAGAGAGAGAGAGCGAGAGAGAGAGAGAGAGAGAGAGAGAAGAGAGAGAGAGAAGAGAGAGAGAGAGAAGAGGAGAAATGAAAAGGACATTGAGAGGGTAGGAGACAATGGATGAGATATGTGAATTATTCATTATCTGAGAGGAACAAGACTGTTCGACCTAACGAGGTGGCGGATTAATAGGAATTGCATGAGGAATCGTGTTTTTTCATCAATGAAAACGTCTGGAGAAGTTTCGCGAAAGAAAATTACGTTGGAATCAATTAAAATTATCCTTCAAAATTAATCTATTCAATAATTCAGGTGAAAAAATATCAATTTGGAATTAGAGTTTCCAGGAAAGAAGTTTCGATTTGCCATTTCTTCTGCACTGAATACATCAGAGATCTGAGCGACGTGCAAATGGAAATTATGGAAATGTTTATGGAATTAAGGAGATCCACGAATAGAATCTACAAGGTTTCAGCGTCCACATCATTCCACAGTCCGGTCAACGAAAGAGAAAGACGACAAGTCATAAAGAACCCCTCGGCCCCCACTGAACCCACGACACGAATTCATACGAGAATATGATTAATTTGACTGTTTTGACCATGTCGGGACGACTGAATTATTGCAAGAACACTGAAAGAAATGGATATTATTATGAGGAAAGCGATATAAATAGACAACCAAAAAATAGAAGAATATGAAGGGTGATCTGGGAGCGTTGACTCGTTTTACGAAGAGGTGAAGTGAACAGCCTCTCTCTCTCTTTTTATTCTCTCTCTCTATCTCTATCTCTCTCTCTCCCGATCACTCGAGTCATGCGGAGATAAGAGAATGGAAGGAGGAAGTGAAGAGATTGGTGGAAATGATCAGAAATTCGGGAGAAACGAAAAAAAACTCCCGCATTCGTTGTGTATTACAGTGCTGCAATGGACGAATTTCATGGGAAGATTCATATTCCAACCAAAGAATTCAGAGAAGAAAGGGAGAAAAGGGCAATTGATGGAATGATTGAGTGGAAAGGGCAAGGAATTCATAAATGAGAACATGCTCCCCAGCATTTTATTTTTTTAAATTAAAAATTTTATTTCGTCAGAAATTAGCTCCTCATGCAAATAGCGCGGAACGATCGAATTCCTATGAGTACTCTAATGGCGACAAATTTAAAGTAGCACACATATAAAATGAAGAAAAATGTGGTGGAAATGAGTCGGTTCGGTGTTCATTCAACCGTCCTTTCTATTTAGAGAAAAGGCGCGATCTCTGACTGAATCTACTGCCAAATGGAAGGAGAATCTGCCTCTAATGGGACAACGTGAGATAAGAGGATTGGGAAGCACTCTGGGTCTCGTCCCGACGACTACCGTAATCTTATTGGATCTACCGTACCCTGAGTGGTATACGGTGCATCCACTTCCGTGTGCTGCAATGGGGAAAGGGGCCGGATGACTGAATAATTTGGAAAATGCAGGAAAATAGAAAATAGAGAGGGAGTTTTGAGTGGGAGATCAACGTAGTGGAAAAAGGGACAAGAATGAGATCCATTAGGAGAGAGGAGAATGGGCGATTTATGGAATCGGAAGGGAAAGAGACTAAGAAGGTAGGAGAGAGAGAGAGAGAGATGCGCTGTTTATAAGCGACACTCGATTATAGCCGCTCATAAAGTGTTCGATGCACATCTTTTAGATACGAATTCGCTTTGAAGTGGGGAGAGATAAATTCGTTTGGATGCACTAGAATGTACGCATGCAAAGAATTGCAGAAAAAGTGTGAAATTGTATTTTTTTTCTAATTTGCAAGGCAATCTCAAGAGGAATTCAGAAACGTCGACGACGTCAGAGAAGGAAGGGAAGATAAGATGAAGTGAGGAGAGAGAGAGAGAACATCTCATTCCATCTAAAGACAATCCCTCCAGAAAGGGGACAAACGTTAAATTCAGATGGACTCTCTCTCACACACTCTCTCACTCCAGACCCCATTCTGGAGGGTAGGATCCACGTGACAAGGAGCACCTTTGATCGACTCGCGTGTTATGTAGTGGAGAAAAGGTGAAAATGCCTTGTAATGGGTGGTGGGGGGCCGATAGATCTCTATGGAGGGAGCACCATTGCAGTATTCGGGTTTTCCCGTCGTCCATTCAGTGGGAGACCATGAATAACACCGAACGAACCGAGATTTGGTCGGAACGCAAAGAAGAAAAAGGGAACGGGAACTCGGACACGTGAAAATTTGTAATAATGTATCTAAATTCGCAAACACGCCCTAAATAATAAAACGCTTCACTGCTAAACACAGGAATGGTGGTGAAATATCAAACAAAAGAGATGCCGACGTATAAAAAGAGAGTTCGCACACCAATAGTCCGTTTCACGTGCTTTTTTCAGATGTAATACGTGAGGAAAGGGAACTGAGGAAACAACAAATGCAAATGATCGTTTTCTACCACGAAATGGGTACATCGTTTGAATACATTTGGAATGAGTTGCGTGTCGTTCTGCCGACCTTTGAACGTGCATTTTGGGTGAGAAAAGAGAATGCTTAGTTTTTTTTAAAGAACCGAATCCGAATCTCCTCATTTTGTACACTCTATCGTCCGGTAAAGATAGAGCGCGAAATGAGGAAGAGATTAGGATTCATTTAAAAAAAAACTCTACTGGTAAGCACAACATTTTAGAGAGATAAGTGAGATAGATAGTTTGAGAGAGTGAAATTAGCATGTAAATGAACGACGGTCTCACCGCGAATTCACTTTTGGCATTTTGCCAGAGCGCCGTGATAAGTACAAAACAAAGAAATTCAGAGGGAAAAATGAGGCAACTCAATCGAGACTTCGACCAAGGAGGAAATCAGGAGGAAATAGAGACAAATTAGATGAGTGACGCACAGATCGGGCAACCAGAAAGGGGTGTGAGTGAGAGAGTGTGTAAAATAGAGAGACTCTCTCACTTTTGCACACTCTCTCACCCTGATCCCATTTTGTAGGTTAGCAATAGTGCGGTCATGGTGGACTTTGACGACGAATGAACGTTATAAGACGTTTTGGGACTGCCCTTTAGGAACCCTTAACATAATTTCCCAGAATTTTTGTTTGGGATGCGTTTCAGAAAATTTGGAAACCTTTATATTTTCGGGTTCCTAACCGGCAGTTCCAAAACGTGCCAAATGGATAATGAGACGATGAAGAATTGAGTGAAGAATGAACAGGAGAGAGACGAGAAATGGAGAAGGAATTGGGAGGAGAGAGGAAGTGCAAAGAGGAAGTTGGAAAGGACAAGGGTGACCTACCATTTGCCCCTTGCCGGATGCCGGTTCGGTAATCGTTTTAGGATACGGTTGTAGGTGAGAACAGCGACAATCGACATCAATGAGGGATTTTCACGGCAACCCAGTTGACCTAACACCCTAAACCAGCTCATAGTTGTATAAAGGCAATGAAAATGAGTGAGAGATCGATAATACGACTGGTAAGACGTAGAGAATCGGAGAAAAAGAAAATACCAGTGACCTACCACCGAAAAATCGATCGATAATTATGAAGTAATATTTTACTAGGTCACGTTTTCAAGCGCGTGTTCCGAGAAGCCTTTCTTCCTTCGCGAGACTTTACCAATTTGGAAGAAGAAAAGAGAAAAGAAGGGAAGAAGAAGCGACTTCTCAACTCCCCCAAATGTGTGTGTTGAAATTAGTGGACGAAGGAGGAGAAACTCAAGTTAGCGGAAGGTGAAAAGAGGAATAGGCAAAAGATCAAAGATCAATCGCAATTGGAACGAAATTCATTCAGATAGCGAAAATTCCGCACCTCCAGCGAGGGGTTAGGACGAGAGAGTGTGCACAAATGAGAGAGCGCTCTCGATTTTGCACGATCTCCCATTCCTGACTTATCTTTCTGTGGAGTAGGAGTGTGGAATGGTACAAGCAGCAACTTGAAAATTCAAATGATGCCTCGGGCTAATAGTAGTAGTTGGAAACAGTAATGGGGGCGTCTCTCTCTCTCTCTCTCCCTCCCTTTCTTCCTCATTGGCCTTCTTCTACTCTCCGAGTGACAGAATGAGAAGTCGACTCCATCCTATTGCAATGTTCTGTCAACCACGCGAGAGATCGAGGGATCGAGTAGAAATAACTACGGAATTAAATATGGATGATGTACTATTGCATGCTATTTGTGCCACATTTTGACTTATTTCCACGACGTAGATTGACATGCCAAATACATCGAACAACCATTTTTTCAGTACACGTTAGGGCAAATGGCACACTCTGGCATTTTTTCCTGGCTGGATCCCGGTAAGAAATGGCTAGGTTCCAGCCTCGAATCAGGCAGGGATTACCTAGGAAATAATACCAGAGCATTTTGGTGATGATCACCGTGGAAAATGCGATGAAACGGCAAGTTTAGTGACTATCGGAGAGAGCTCTCGTCTAGACATTGAAGAGATCGCAAACATCTCTGAATGGAAGCGAAGAAAGGGAATGGAATCCTTGGAGACCCGTTCTCCTGGCTAATTTGATGTGAAGGTGGATCCTCCCAGTCTTCACAGTAGTTGGCCATATCTTTCTCACGTTTCGGACTTGTGTTTGACAAGTTGAGAGGCCTGAGAGAGAGAGAGACGGAAAGAATGGGCTAGTGAAATGTGAGATTGAATGAGTTAACAGGAGAGTAACCACATGGGAGACACTTCCAAGCGTGAAGAGGAAAGAGTCGAAAAGAGACGGAGGAAAGGTGTTTTTAGATTGGAGAGAAGGTGAGAATTCAACCGGAATAAGACGAGAAGTAAAACGCAGAATTTGAAATTTCAGAAAATAACCGGATCAGATCCCATCATTTCACACACTATTTACAGCCTGCACCGGTCTTCTGATGAGAGAGTTCACAGAAAGAAGAGACAATTATATACTCGAGCTTCAAACTCAAGAAAAATAGAGGAAAAGGATGGAGACAAATTGTGAACTGTTCAATACGAAATAAGTCCAGTCAATACGAAGGGTCAACTGAATCTCTCTCTATTTCTCCTTTTGTCCCTCTCTTCTTCCCCAGATTGTCCAAATTATCGCGTCCTTTGCGTGATCTTGTTCAATTTTGTACAGCGCCTTCAATTATTGGAAAGAGGCGAAAGCAAAGTCGAAATCGACTCGAAAAAGAGTCAAAAAGAAGAAAGAAGATGGCGAATCGGCGCGACTCTGAGAAGTGAGTCTCGACACTCAATAGAATGAGTTCAGCCACGCATTCTCGAGAACGACGATTCATTTCTCTCTCTCTCTCTCTCTCCTCTGTCTTTCCGAAATTCACACTCGTTTCACATGGGAGAACAACAGGAGGTAGATCAGGAAACCGATTAAAGTTCTCCCACAAGTGTCTCAGGTAGCCCTGAAATTGTTCGAAGAAATGGGACAACTGAAAACAAGCGAGAAAAGAAGGACGATTAGAATTACAGTAGTAATAGCATAATAATCTTTTTGTATTTGACCAAATCACTTTGTCGCCTTTTTGTTACGTCGCGCCCAACATCTACAACGTATAACCACTTGTTTATCCTAACATAAACAGCGTTATATCACTTTAAACTTGCACATTTTTTAATTGTCACGATAAAATTATTTTATTAAAGTTCCCACAAGCGTCTCAGGTAGCCCTGAAATTGTTCGAAGAAATGACAAAACAAGTGAGAAGACGTTCAGAAAAAACAGAAGAATGGAACGAAATAGAGAGAGATTAGAATAGGGTGGCGAAAAGGTACACATGTGGTAAACGACTGTACCTCTGTATATCGAGCCTTTATTAGTATGATAGGGTATCCTGAAACTTCGAAAACTATAGAAAACACCACGTACCGGTACGTGTACCGTCGTTAGCCAACCTAGAGAAGACGGTCAGAATAACAGAAGAATGGGAAGAGAAAGAAAGGGAGAAGAAAAAAAATGGACACATGTGGTGAACGAATGCACCGTCGGTACTAGAGTGCGAAATGTGAGACGACGGTCTCTTCATTCCGCACACTCTCTCATGCAACGACTGGTATAGAGAGTATGCGAAATGAAGAGATCGTGGTCGAACATTAGTCGGTACTCCGACCCTTTCTTTGTTGGAAAGGGTTGAAAACTTTAGAAAAACCATAATACACACCTTATATTATAGAACAAAGTTATTCCATTTTTGTGAAGTTTGGCATGAATTTTCTATACGTGTATCGCCATTAGCCACCTAGAGAAGACGGTCGGAATAACAAAAGAATGGGAGAAAAAGATGGAGGAAGGAATAATGCTACTTTGTTTATGTACTTGGAATACATCCATCAAACGAGACAATAAATTGAGATGATATGGCATCCAATTTATACTTATACACAATTAATTTGGATCTAATTAGTAAATAATGCTTATATCTTATACGATCAGAAGAAGGAAGAAATGGAGATCTCATTTGGTATGAAAGTAACTCGTGACTCTTGTCACAAAAGGGACGTCGGTACTCATAGAGAGAGAAGAAGGGAGGGGAGGACCCATTATAGGACTGGAGGAGAGAAGATACATTGACAATTGAATTATCTCCCTTGAGAGGACGGAGGAATGGAAGAAGGATGGGGAGAGAGAGAGAGAGAGAGAGAGAGAGAGAGAGAGACGAGGACGAGACACCTGAGGAGGAATGGGGCTCTTATCTGGTTAGATGAGTTAGTTAATGGACCCGGAAGAAGAGGGTATGACGTTGAAGGAACAAGTACTACTTTCACCTATTTTTGTCAAAAATTAAAATAATTACTTAATTTTGTATGCATTGACCTACTTCTTTAGCTATCGTACCTCACAACACAGTCCCTCCCATATATTTCCACCTCGCATAATGGGATGAACACATTCATAGAAATACTTTTACAAAAATACTAGTTATTTTCAAACAATCGTTGTGATTTTCCGGTGAATCACTCATAAACATCATGTGTGCTTCATTAGACGCGAGTCTCTTCAGAAAGTGATAAGAAACGAGGAATAATGTGATATCAACCGATCGACGAGAAAGAAAAGCTTCAACTCGCGAAGAAAATATTTTTTTCAAATTCGAATTTTAGGAATTTTACAACTTCCTTTAAAACTCCATATGCCCAGAGCGATTGTTTGCAATTCTAAATTTCTAGAGAGTGGACGAAATAGAGAGAAGCGCTCTCTAGAGTTTCAAACCGTCGCTCTGGGCATATCAAGATTAGAGTTTTTCTTAGTGAGAAAACTTTCTTGCCCACAGTGAACACCAAAGTGTCGGTGTTCCATAAACATTTACTTTCTTTTTCTCGCACATCTCTTTTCTTTGTTTCTACTCATCTTTCAACTCGTTCGCCACCTCTCTCTCTCTCTCTCTCTCTTCATCGACAGTCTCATTCTTTCACTGCAGAAGCTCATCCCGGATTATAACAGTTTCTTATCTCTCCTTATCTGTTATTCTTTTCTCTCCTTTCCTTCACACCTTTCACAAAGTCAAATCGTTTTCAATCCTCGATCATAATTTACTATCTCCCCCTTCACTTTCACCCCATTTCGATTATCATTTATCGTGCAAATACTCGTTTTCGGGAGTGTAGATAACATAAATGTCTGTGTTTGTATGTTACGTTTTGTATTACGTTTGTGTTTGTTTGTCGTCCTGTGCGAAATGCCGAAATTGAAATGGTGGTGGGATCATAGCCCGTGTATATACGATTTTCGCACTCTATAACTGCCTGCCTTAATTGGCATAGATTTGCCAGAATCTATGCCAATTTGTATGTGTTCTTAAATTTCTTTCCCTTTTCAGATGCGTAATTCCATCTGTATTCTGATCCTTCTCGCGCTCACTTTTTCGCTATGTCTGCGGACTTTCATCAGTGAGTTCATTTCGAGTCGAAAAGTTTTCTCAGTGAACTCAATGATCTCGCGCAAAAAGAGAGCTCTCGATTCTTCCGGTTGAACAGAATAGTAAATCGATAGCTGTGCAGTCCAAAAGCATCCAAAAGAGTAACGAGATCAGAAATCATTCCCGTATCGAGAGAGTGTGGGAAACGAGAGAGCCAGACAACAAAGAAATGTTCTTTGCGCCAATTCGATAATTAATGCAGGCATGTTAATCGTCGTGATGGTTCGACCTGCGTCCACCAACGCCACGTACGACAGCAACATGACCTCAGTATGCTTATTCATTTATTCTAATATATTCTTTAAAATAAAATATATAACTTGAGAAAATTGCGTTGAGAACCACAGATTCGGGCGAACTCTCTCGATATTGTAGGCAATTCACCTTGAGTACTTTTTGTGTGGCCTTTAGAGAGACTAAGGGAGAAATCTCCATCAATCAAATCGACACTTTGCATTCTTTCACTGTAGATTGCATCAGACTTGGGCGAGATTACTATCTATCGAAACACAAAGCTCTGCTATACTCGATTGCTCAGACGAAAAAAAACGATGGTTTCTCTTATTTCAAGATCCAGGGTTATGAAAACTATTGTTAGAGAGCGTTCAAATAAGAGACTCGCCCGTTCGTTTTAGTACGCTCTCTCAATTTAGCTCAATATTAAGGTGCACTGGATTTTGACAGAGCTAAACATTTAGTTTCTATTATTTTCTTTGTAAGTGTAAATAATTATTTTATCGACGACCGAGGGCGAAACGAGATGATGTATGAATCGTGAAGCGACATCACTAAATTATGCTGGATTGTAGATAGTCGATGACGACCTTCTTGATTGGCCTCTCACATGGAAACCTCTCATCTTCTCTGCCCCTCTGCTCGGATGTCTACTCGCCCTGCCGCTCTATTTCAAGTAGTATTAAATATTAATATTATATCAGAGACTATCTGATAGGCTCGAGTTGTGGCCGTACAAGGAATCCTTACCTATGCTGAAAAAATTACCATAGGGTCAACTTTTTGTGTAGAAACCGAAAATCGACCTTAGAAGTGCTGATTCTCAAACCCGGCTGAGATATTTTTCTGACCATCTAATAAAGTCGAAAAATGAAATTTTTTCTTCGAAAAGGAAACTTCTCCGTACTTCATAAATATTAATGCTCGCCCAGAATA
The DNA here is from genome assembly GCA_036245785.1 of Pristionchus fissidentatus. NCBI lineage: Eukaryota > Metazoa > Nematoda > Chromadorea > Rhabditida > Neodiplogasteridae > Pristionchus > Pristionchus fissidentatus. The sequence continues at coordinate 11,215,566 of BTSY01000006.1, forward strand.
CATCATTTTCATTGTTGAAAGTGAGAAAATAGCTGTTCTTTGAAAAAAGTTATGATTTTTTGAATGTTTAAAAATTCTTCAGAAAAAAAAGTTTTATAGCTGGGGGATTTTTGATAAGCTTATTGAATTCCTCGTAAAAAGTTACTCCAGAAGAATTTTTTTGAGCCGTTTTCGAGCGTAGGTACGATTTGTAAAATAATTTGCAATATAACTTAATCTAACTCTGTTTGAATGATTTTTGCTATTTTGTTCTCATGTAATGTATGCATTCGGATCAACAAGTGGTTGAGACATTTCAAAAATCGAAATCCATCAAAAGTTTCCCCCTGGGTTTCATGGGTGAGTTTCCACATACTTTTGATGTAGAAATCAATGGCATTTAAAATTTCGCAAAAAAAATCTTCTGGGCGATATGGCGTCGTGCAAGTTTAGCGGAGAACCTGTTAAACGTAGGAAATAATCAGGAGTGTCATCGGCGTCGAAGAACAAAATAAAGTTAATATCGAAATTTTTCATTATTTGAAAAAATGCGCTTTCCGCTAAACTTGCACGACGCCATATCGCCCAGAAGATTTTTTTGCGAAATTTTAAATGCCATTGATTTCTACATCAAAAGTATGTGGAAACTCACCCATGAAACCCAGGGGGAAACTTTTGATGGATTTCGATTTTTGACATGTCTCAACCACTTGTTGATCCGAATGCATACATTACATGAGAACAAAATAGCAAAAAATCATTCAAACAGAGTTAGATTAAGTTATATTGCAAATGAAATATTATTTTCATACTTGGAAGACGCATTTCACGCCTCTGTGATCATGCGGCATTGAACCATCATATTTCGGATTCAAATTCAATAGCGTTATCCACTTGGCTATGATATATTCTCTTTCTTAATTACAATAACCGCGAAATATGGCGAATAGAAAGTTTTCGGATAAATTTCCGCCTTTACTAGGACGGTGAAGAAAAGTTCTATCGAAATATCTGAGAAAAACACATTCTGACCGCTTATGATACGCTAATGGGAAAATAAGTACCAAGATGGCTGATATCTATGCATAAGTTAATTGCACATTACATTTCGAGTACTCTGGGAACGTTTGCGAGCGAAATGGACTCGATATAGAACGAAACCGAAAAATTTTCTAGCCGAAAAATCTTTAAAACATGATACATGCGATTTTCAAAATTATTTTACAAATCGTACCTAGGATCGAAAACGGCTCAAAAAAATTCTTCTGGAGTAGCTTTTTACGAGGAATTCAATAAGCTTATCAAAAATCCCCCAGCTATAAAACTTTTTTTTCTGAAGAATTTTTAAACATTCAAAAAATCATAACTTTTTTCAAAGAACAGCTATTTTCTCACTTTCAACAATGAAAATGATGTATTCTGGGCGAGCATTAATATTTATGAAGTACGGAGAAGTTTCCTTTTCGAAGAAAAAAAATTTCATTTTTCGACTTTATTAGATGGTCAGAAAAATATCTCAGCCGGGTTTGAGAATCAGCACTTCTAAGGTCGATTTTCGGTTTCTACACAAAAAGTTGACCCTAGTGTAATTTTTTCAGCATAGGTAAGGTTTCCTTGTACGGCCACTGTAGCCGGAAACTCGATCCTCTCAGAAAGTCTCTGATATATTTATTAAATATTTCAAAATAATAAAAAAATCTTACTCACAATCAATAGATGCATCTTACGCGTTGGTCACAGTTCCATCAGTATTCGCGGTCTCGCGCATTTTAATAAATAATTAAATGAGGAATATATTTGCAGATTTCTGGCCGAGAAGCACTCGCCCAAGCGGATCGTTCTTTGTGGGTAGTATTATTCGTTTTATAGTAACTAGTACTGACAGTGAAACACAATCGATCGTTTTGGAATTTCCGTTTAGGAACGCTTGATATTTTTTCCAGGATTGTTTGGGATGAGTTTCAGAACATTTATAAACTTTTTTTTTGGGTTTTTAAACGAAGTTCCAAAAGCATGGCCAATTGCAGTTGTTCTCATCTTCCAATCTCTTCTCTCTCTCATTTCTCCTCTCGTCGCTCGGATCTCTCTCGTTGCCTTCATCGTTCTGCGAGTTATTCTCGGATTGGCAGAAGTTAGTCAGAGATCAAAGATCAATTCTCAGAGTCTGGGAAAAAGATCAACTCAGTCTGGAAAAGATAAAAGATAACCCTCAGAATCTGGAAAAGATCAAAGATCAATACTCCGATTCTGGGAATATTATGTTTTACTGTTTTTAAGGAATACAATTACTAGTCAGCAATTGAGAAGAATTGAAAGATAAATATCAGAGTTTGGGAAAGAGAAAAGAAAAAAAGAAAAGAAGAAGAAAGACCAACTTCAAAGATAAAGATCAAAGATTCTTTTCCCAGGGTTGCGTAATGCCAGCTCTCAACACTATCGCTGCAGCCTGGTTTCCTCTCAATGAAAGAGTGTTCAAAGTTGCCATTTACACATGTGGATTCCAGGTCAGTTTTTAATTCAGTTCTTGATTGACGTTACCCTAATCAAAGGTTACGGTATCTCTGACAATCAATCGATTCATTCAGATCTCATTCGGCGGTGTACAGTATCTCATCTCGTTCCTGTCAAGCATCGGAGTCCCGTGGCAGTTCATCTTCTACGGTGGAGGTACGGTAACCCCCTCTAATCGATCTGTATGTGATATCGTATTTCATGTCTGCCGTTTGTTTACCAGACTACAGAGTAATTCTCGTCTTACATCCGACATAGTAAATAAAGATATAAATTATAATTATTATTATTATTAATATTATTATTATTATTATTATTATTATTATTATTAACCTTCTCTCTTCCAGGAGTGATCGGTCTCCTATTCTGCATCGTCTGGCAACTGTTCACATCTGATTCTCCCTCAGAGAGTCGATTCGTGGGAAGAGAAGAAATGAAATTCATCAATGACCACATTCCGAAGACCGGAACGAAGGTTTATTTTATATTTTATGTATGAGTTTGTTATTTTTTTAATTATTATATAAGAGAGAGAAACAAATCAGATGTGCTGATGTCACTTAATTCGATGTGTCTTGAAACATATCTGAAAATACTAATAACAATGTCGATATTCCTTCACCTTTGCAGCCCCTCTCAACTCCATGGTCTTCCATCCTCTCTTCTCCTGTAGTCATCGCTCATCTTCTCTGCATGAGCGGATTCTATTTCGCGATCGGTGAGTTACCGTATCTATTCTCCTTTTAGTTACCGTATCGCTTCCCGCCTGAGCTACCGCATCGATTTCCCCCTGAGTTACCGTGTTCCAGGCATCACCTCCAATCTCCTTCCACTCTACTTCTCAGAGGAGCTAGGCATGCCCATCACGAAAGTGAGATTTTGTATTATTTTTTAATGCTTAGATCCACAACAGCTTTTGGTCTAACAACAGTTTTATATTTGTCCCATTCTTCTCATCCTACAGTACTTCTCAGTCAGGAGTATTCACCCTCGTACCGTTCCTCATGCAAATAATTTCTAAATTCGTTGTTGGATTCATTGTGGATTGGCGAAAGAAGAAAGGAGGTGAGATCCTCCACTTTAATGAACCTGTTCATGCAAGTGTCCAACTTTTCTCAAGACTCTCTGCATTTTAACCATTTTAACATTTTTAAAAACTTTTTTACCCTTTTATTTTAACCTTTTTTAACCTTTAACCTTCCCCCTCATAATCACCAGTTTTTTTTGGGTAAAAAGCACCATTATTATTCAGGACTCAGCCACACAGTCGCTGCCAAGATTTGTCAAACGATTGGTAAGTTAACTCAAAACAGATTCAAGCCTGGATACCGGTATATTTCCAGCCTGGAATCAGGCAGGAATTAGGAAGTGAACCAGAGTTGGGCTGAAGAATGATGTGAGTAGAACTATTCTGCCTATCTTCACTCGATAATATTCCTCGTTCAGGTTCGATCGGTTCCGCTCTCGCCCTCTTCGCCCTTCCCTTCTGCCACTCCAACCACACAATCGCCTTCATCGTCCTTGTCGTCTATGGTGAGATCGAACATATCTATTATGACCTACGTCAGTCTATACTTGTTCGAACGAGGCAAGCTTTCTCTTATATATAATAAACATGATAAGTCTGAAACAACTTCTTCTCTCAGGAGCAACCTTCTCCCTCTGTGTATGCGGCTTTTACGCAAGCATGACGATGATAGCACCACGGTTAGATCTATTTCCATTCCATTGGAAAATTTAATTTTACATTAGAATTCATTATTACAAAATAGTTAAATTCGTCTCATCCCCTTCAGACTAACTGGCAGTATCACATCTCTCGTCACTTTCGTCGGAATGGTTGTCTGCCTGCTTTCAATGCTCGTGTTCTCGGCCTTTGTTTGGACGGTCAGCGAGTTTTTGTTACAATCCGAAACAAGAAGAAACAACAAATTGATCTGCATATTGAAATCATTGACGCATGTTTCATTATTTGTATTCAAGTCGTAGCAAAGGTCAATTTGAAAACATTGAGATAGTGATTAGAGACATAGCACCGTCGATTTCAATCCCAGTCCAAAGTCCATTCTCCTTCAGAGCACGTCTCATAAGTTCTTCTGGCTGTTCGGAATTGCGGGAGTTCTTCAAGTGATCGCTGGAGTGGCGTATCTTATTTGGGGAACTGGTAAGAACCATTTACTCAACTACTTTTAAAAGTTTTTAAAGAAAGTTTATGCAATTTTGCACAAGAATACTGAAAATTTCAAATTCTGATCTCGATAAGCATTCTTTCAGCCGAGGTTCAACCATGGGCGATCTCTCAAGAAGCTCCACCATCGATTGTAATGCGACCATTGCTCGACACTACACTTGTATCCACAAGAAGAGTGCAAAATAAGGGTGCCAATAATAACAATAACGTGTAATTTATAAGTTGCTGGTAATGTATGATAATAAATAATAAATAAAAATAATAAACGATCATTCGTCATTGGCTTCATATCAAAGTGCTGAGAACGAAATGAGTCGATTAGATGCTAATCTTTGGAAACTCGCAATCACTAAAGGGACACTGATAAGAGAGACGTACTCAACACTCGATCGGCATATCGATCCACCTCCTCTCTCTCGTCTCTTCCAACTTCATTTAATGCTGACTTCAGTGTTCGTCAATCAATATACTCGTCATTTCACACACTCTTTCGTCCACCAGTCGAGATAGTTTGTGTAATGAAGAGTACATGCATTTATTATCACTGAAGGGGGCATAATCCATGCCGACACTTTTCCTCCTGAATAGTGCACAATTGTGCGAAAAATTGCTGAGGAAGTTTGTGTTCGATTTGTGTTGTCTTTGTCTCCTTATCTCACTCCCATTTCACGTTGTGTCTTCACTGATCGCATGAAATCGGGTCACGATTCTCCTCATAATTACCTATATGATAACAACCTCCTTGGTCTCTTTGTCGCTCCATGCAACATCAAATCTCTTGTTTGCCATCACGTTTTTTTGAATTACTAACTGATTGGTACGTAACAAGACATGCAAATTTTACTTAGCTTGACTTCTCATTCTCAGGGTCCCCATCATGCATCGTGTCATTCTCTCCCTTTTATTTCTCTTCTCTTCTTCTCTCTCCGTCGATCCAATCTGCAACACCAACTGCGATATATCCCATGCAACCGATGACTCTTGCTTCCGAGTATCTAAGTTCCCCCTTTGTTTATTGATTTTATTTATTTATTTTTGTTTATTGATTCATTCAAACTGGAGAATAGGTTGATATAATTTGTTGGGATTTCATCGAAATGGAAAATTTATATTTTTAGAATACAATTGCGTTCCTGGAGAAATCGCTGATGACCACGCTACGAAATTATGTCGACGTCCAGGTAATTCATGGTTTCTGAATTATCTCAAATCCATTTATGAATGAGAATCGCAATGTTTTATTTCAACATTGTAATCAGCTCGTATACAATGAAATTGAAGCGAGAGCTATCAATTGTTTTTCAGATTCGGCTCCAGAGAATTCGAACAATGTACGAAGAACCCGAATTGACTGTGGATGAGATGGTCGGAAGAACACTCAACAATATGAGAAAGGTATTTTTTATTTTAAAAAATAGTATTAGAGACCCACATTTACTGCTTTATACTTAGCCATTGTTATTGTACCGTTGCAGTCTGAATTTATTAGTTTTTTGTCATTATTCACGCTTTGCAGGCGCCATTTCTGGTGTACGAAGATTCGGTCTTTGATATTGACAACAATGCAAAGAGTGTAGTTACTGAACTAGCGAAGAATGTCCAGGTGAGATTCGGCTGATCGACCGTTTCGTCATATGCTTCTTATCACTTTACTGTCCCTACTCCTAATCACGATAATCCTTGGCCTAGTCATGAAACTCTTCCGGAGATCATGAGGGGGAAATGACGAGAGGGTGGATCGCCTGGCAGGAAAAATATCCGCTTCCCCACCTAAATGCATGATCTTGGATAGAAGTGAAGTGGAAAGATCCACTGGATCGAATGGTTCAACTTTGAATTTGCAGTCGACCTCGTCTGAAGTCGCTCTTCCTTCTGTCGAATGTCCCCAAGGATGTGAGGAGACATCCACTGTAAGAATGATAGCAATTTAGAAATGTGTTGTGCATTTTAAGAAAAAAAAACCTGCTAGCAATGAGTTTAGTGTTAATGACGGAGAAATTTTGACCGTCACACTTTTTTGAAATCGATTAGAGAATATTCCAGCTGTGGATGGGTCTGTTCCTCGCTTCTCTCGCTCTCAATCTCGTTCTTCTCGTTATGGCCGTTTCTACTGTTCTCTTCATGTGAGTGATCTATCAATCGATATCGTTTAACTCAGAAATGAACAAAAGCAACATAAAGAAATTAAAATCTAACCTCGACATCCCTTCATCCTTCTACAATCTTTTCTTGCAGCACTGCCCAGAACGAGCGAAAGGCACGTTTGCTTTTGAAGAAATCGCTGGAGACTGAGAAGAAGAAATTGACGGAGAAGGGAAGAAAGGAAATTGTGAGGTGAGAAGGAAGAAATTTTTGTTTTGAATACACGTAAAACATGCACGTATTTAAAAAAATCACTTAAATATCTATGCTGCGTTGGACAAAACACTTTGATTTTTTTATCAACCTTTCGAAATCACTCCGTCGCAACTAATTCTCTGCAGGGACGATTCTGACGATGAAATTGTCCCTTCGAAGAAGACTCTCGACCCGAAGAAGTGGGAGACTTCGAGTGGGGAGAGGAGGGAATCCCATCGATCCATTGGATCTATGAAGAGTTCCCATGAGGGAATGGACAACACTGCTTATGAAACTGACAGATTCTGACGAGATTGAATAAAGAACTGCATTTCTTTCCCTGTGAAGAACATGGCGCTAGCAAGTATATCCAAATTCACACAAACACTCATCCAAAATAATTAAACGTTCCGCTCCTAAAAACAGATACGGCTGCGAGAGAGCATGGCAAAGTGAGAGACGCGCGAGGTATAGAAAGATAGTACCATGTCATGAACGTATCATTTTTAATTTGTAATATATCCAAATTGAGGCAGACAGGCAGAGAGTGCGGAAATAGTATGTAAGTAGAGCATGGTCTCATCAGGAATTCAATTTTGGCATTTGGCCCAGAACCCCATGAAGAAGAGTAAAGCGCTTCCTCCAATTCTTTTCTTTTTTTTCACAATACGACGATGAAAACAATATCCAATCGCGTGATCGCTTCTTCAATTCATCTCAATTCATCACAACAATCTCTCTCTCTCTCTCTCTCTCTCTCTCTCTCTTCGACACTCTCCAATCCCTGAATATTCTCGTTGAGAAGAGAAGATTTCTTGTGAACGATGACGGAGATTGGGGAGAGAATCCCGAGAAATTCCCCTCTCTCGCCACCTCCCCTCTCCTCCCACCTCCCCTCCCTATCCCACCTCCCCTCCCTCTGCCCCTCTCTTCAGATCCGCGGGACGTCCCTCTCTCTCTATCCGTGCCTATTTGCACTCATCTTGTACACATTATCTACAGAAGCAAAAAGAGAATGGAGGAAAAGTAAAGACGTCGTCGAAACTATTGAGGAGTGGGCTCGGAAGGGAAGAAAATAGAGCAGAGCAGAGAAGAGGCATCAAAGAGTATCAAACCCCCAGGAGATCATCAAATATGGAATTAGAAGGCCATGGGGTTTCGTTGTCATAAGAAATTAAGATGAAATAAAGAAGGATTATTTTCGTTGGATGTAACAGTCCTCATCGACAGGATGCAAATTTGACAAGAGATACTCGAGAATCTGACCTGGGATATAAAATAATCTAAAAGAGTTCTCTCCTCCTCATCATCCTCATCCTTTGATCTACTCTCTCCTCGACCCGGTTCTCTCTTGTGATCGTCTACTGCTAACTAGGTAATTACAAGTGTGCCATTCTCTCCACCCCCTCATCCCTCCTCGTTCTCCTATTTGCAGAAAGAACCTCCATTCCCCTCAACGTCCGTTGTAACTTCTGTGTCCCACATCAACCCTCTCTCTCCATTCCACACACTCTCTCTCCTCTTCTCTGCGCACCTCCCTCCTCTACCTCCCTACCGTACTCTCTAATCGATCGTTCTCCGCGTCAGGACCCCGCCTCCTCTCCTCTCCCTATCGTCGTCCCATACGGCACACGTGGTGGTGGTGCAGGTACTGTACTTTCATACGACTACCGTAATCACGCATTATTGATCAGCCTTTATTCGTTATACAACACGATTAACTAACTATTACAAAAGTTTTTAATGCAGCATCTTCAACCGTTGTGATAATTAATTATTGATTGTTTCGTATTATCGATTTTTGTAGTCCGTCGACGACTCAAACTTTGTCTCTTCTATCATCCATCTGACAGGAGAGAACTAAGGTGTCTTATCTTATCGATTGATTTCGAACCTGTATCACCATTTCAATCGATAAACATACCGTATTCTCATCTTATTCGTTCCAGGATGGCCAACTTCGAGGAGGATCCCGGGTACCAGTACCTCCGCTTGACGCGTGAGCAGATGGCCCAGGTACGATAGAAAATTGATTTGCTTATCAAATACCGTAATCGTCCGTTCAGGACCAGTCCAAGCCCTACGACTCGAAGAAGAACGTCTGGGTGCCCGATGAGGTACGGTAATATCGATCGATGAATATTATTGATTGGTTGATTACAGGAGGAAGGATACCTCGAGGGTATCATCAAGGAGTCGAAGGGAGACACCGTGGTGGTTCAGTGTGGAGGACCTGGAAACGAGGTGAGAAGGAGGGACTAAATGGAGAACCTAAATGGGAATACATTCATTGATTATCGATCAGAAATTATCGCATTTGCACATTTTATGAAGAAAACAACCACATTCTGATTATCAGACTATTATGCTATTCGATTTACAGGAAAATGAAAATAAAATAAAATGGTAACAATTTAAATTGTTTGCAGAAGACTCTCAAGAAGGATCAGGTGCAGGAGATGAATCCTCCCAAGTTCGAGAAGACCGAGGACATGTACGAATTTTAATTTTTTGAATTAAAAAAAATTAAGTCATCCACCGGAAGTGACGTCATCAATCTCCTCTTTCAGGTCCAATCTGTCTATGCTCAACGACGCCTCTGTCCTGCACAATCTGCGTGCCCGCTACAAGGCCATGCTCATCTACGTATGTTTCTAACTTTATTCAATTAAAAGTTCTTTAGTAAAATCGATATCTGTAAAATCTCTCGCTTCGAATCTCTTCTCGATCTTCTCATTGCGCGCCAATTTGTTTGCGTTGCCACTTCAAATCCATTAAATTCGAATTTACTTTGAACGCCTACACTCTTTCATACTCACAATAAATAACTATAATCTTGATATGCCTAGAGCGAGATCTTGATACCTTGTTAGGTCTTATTAGATCTTGTTAGGGAACGTATAAAAATGAGAGAGCCGATCTCTTGTGATTGTGTACCCTCGCGCCAATTGGAGTTTTAAACTCTTACGAGTAATTTCTTTGTGACACCCATTAAAATTAGCCTGACCATTGAAGCGCCTTGTTGGAAATTTGAAGCGATGTTTGATGTGTCTTCCTCTTGATGGATCAGTTTCTCTTTGGTCCCTTGATCTTTTCCATCATCACCATTTGTCATGACCCCATTATCGATTGATTATCGAACCAATCAATCCAATCGATTGTCTTTCTAATCTCATTATCACACTTCTTCTAGTCTCTTCCCACTCATTCCCTCGTTTTGTTGCCAGTCTTCTTCTCCTCGTCGATGTTTGCACTGTAGTGTGTAAGGATTTGCGCGGATCCCCGGTATCTCTCTGCCCCTCTCGGATCTCTCCTCCTCCTCCTCCTCCTCCCTCTCTCACTTCCCCTCGCGTCACCACCTCCGCTCCCCTCTCTCGCCCCCTTCATATCTCACCTCCTGGTATCTCAAACAGATGCAAGCTCTAAGAGAGATCTGGGAGGAAAACTGTCTGCCATAGTCTGGAGGGAAGTGAGGGGTCGCGTACTCGGAATGCTCGACAAATTCCACTCGAAGATGAATCGAGGGAAAGAACTTAATTATCGATTGAAACAAATGGAAAGGAACAGAACAAACAAATCGATAATCGATCGATAAATGTTAATTTCAGACGTACTCGGGTCTTTTCTGCGTTGTGATCAACCCCTACAAGAGACTGCCCATCTACACTGATTCCGTGAGTTTCAGAAAAGCATCCAAAAAGAAAAGAAAAGAAAAGAAAAGGAAAAAAATGGTCTTAAATAGCAAAAAATGCTGTAGTCGTAATAATCCAGTGTTATCAATGTTATTTTGTCATATTGTAACCTTCAATGACGTCACCATTTGTGTCAGGTTGCCCGTTTCTACATGGGAAAGCGTCGTACTGAGATGCCTCCTCATCTCTTCGCCGTCTCCGATGAGGCGTACAGAAACATGCTGCAAGACCACGAGTGTCAGTCAATGCTCATCACTGGAGAGTCCGGAGCAGGAAAGACTGAGAACACCAAGAAGGTTAGCAGAAAGGGAATAACAAAATCAATCAAGGACAAACTGAGAACTACAATTTAGAAAAAAAACAAGTCGGGATCTCTCTCTTCAGCACTCTCTTCACGGTCGGCTGACGAGAGAGTGTACAAAATGAAGAGATTCGGACTTGTTTTTATTTAAAACAACTCCAATATATATTTATAACAAGAAAATTGTTGAAATAGAGAAGAAAATGAAGCGGAAAAAGTAGCCAAAGTTATCTTATTCAGGTAATTGCTTACTTCGCATCCGTCGGTGCTTCTCAGCAGGAGGGAAACAAGGGAGCTGCAGTTTCAGATGAGAAGAAGGTCACTCTCGAGGACCAGATCGTCCAGACCAATCCCGTACTCGAGGCTTTCGGTATGTTCACTTGACGGTCATTGTCGTTCTCGCACGTTTGCTTTATCTCAGCTGAATCGGCTTTTCATGAGTTTCTCTCAGGTAACGCCAAGACCGTGCGTAACAACAACTCGTCTCGATTCGGAAAGTTCATCCGAATCCACTTCAACAAGCAGGGAAGACTCGCATCTTGCGACATTGAGCATTGTAAGTGGAAGAATACGACTTACGTAAAATATAGTTATCAGTGATTTTGGAGATCTAAAATAGAATAGTCTAACAAGGCCAACAAGTGTAAGTGAAATTGCAGATCTCCTCGAGAAGTCTCGTGTCATTCGTCAGGCTCCCGGAGAGCGTTGCTACCACATCTTCTACCAGATCTACACCAGCGAGGCCATCAAGAAGGTACGTGAAGAAAAACAGATAGTACAACGGAATCGAGACCAAAGTGATAACCGATTGATTGCAGGAGCTGAAGCTGATCAACCCGATCAAGGACTACTTCTTCGTCGCTCAGGCCGAGCTTCAGATTGATGGAGTCAATGATGTGGAGGAGTTCGGAATGACTGATGAGGTGAGTACGGCATTGCGAATAACGAAGAAGGACGGATCAGACTCATCATGATAGTTCTCATCACAACTTTCCTCTCCCTTCAGGCCTTCGACATTCTCAAGTTCTCGAAGGAGGAGAAGATGAACTGCTACAAGCTCATGGGAGCTCTCATGCACATGGGCAACATGAAGTTCAAGCAGAGACCTCGTGAAGAGCAGGCCGAGACCGATGGAACCGAGGGTACGTTGAATAACAACCACAATCAATCAGCGGTCAACGTCTAGTAGCGTCTACTGTGCTAACCTAGTCCTCTTCAGATGCCGAGAGAGCGTCTGCAAACTACGGAGTTGAGCCCGAGGAGTTCCTCAAGGTTTGTGCTTTTATTATATTATCAGTTTATTATCTGATTCGTTCAGGCTCTTCTCAAGCCTCGTGTCAAGGTCGGAACTGAATGGGTCAACAAGGGACAGAACATCGAGCAGGTCGGATATAAGCACAAAACATCATTATCAATTTTCGCATATTTTTATCGTCTGCTATTCCTTCCTGTGATGTATCAAATCCTGCAATCTTCAGGTCAACTGGTCGGTGGGAGCCATGGCGAAGGGTCTCTACTCTCGCGTGTTCAACTGGCTGGTCGCCAAGTGCAACATCACTCTTGACCAGAAGGGACTCAACAGAGACCACTTCATCGGAGTGCTCGACATCGCCGGTTTCGAGATCTTCGACGTATGTTTAATCCCATCTATGCAGTTTACAATCTTTGCTGCTTGCTATATAATTTGTGATGCACGTTGTGTATTGCTTGATCTAAATGTATTTCAGTTCAACTCCTTCGAGCAGTTGTGGATCAACTTCGTGAACGAGCGTCTGCAGCAGTTCTTCAACCACCACATGTTCGTCCTCGAGCAGGAGGTATCGTACTTAGGCTAACAACTGGAGACACCCAAATACTCCATTCAGGAGTACAAGCGTGAGGGTATCGACTGGGTCTTCATTGACTTCGGTCTCGATCTCCAGGCTTGTATCGAGCTCATCGAAAAGGTTCGTAATTGGCATCCACCATCGTCTCTATGGGGTCTATCAATCGATCAGCCAGTTTTGTCAATCGGTCAACCGATTCGTTGCAGCCGATGGGTATCCTCGCTATGCTCGACGAGGAGTGCATCGTTCCCAAGGCTTCCGATGCGGTAAGTAACCCTTTCCTTATCCTCAAGACGCCCCTCGTCTGATTTTCCTCATCAACATGCATTGCAGACGTTGGCCACCAAGCTCATCGACCAGCATCTCGGCAAGCACCCCAACTTCGAGAAGCCCAAGCCTCCCAAGGGAAAGCAGGTATTTAAAGAAGATAGTGAAATTGTTTCATCACACATCAATCTCAGGCCGAGGCTCACTTCGCCATGCGTCATTACGCCGGAACTGTGCGTTACAATGTGACCAACTGGCTGGAGAAGAACAAGGACCCCCTCAACGACACTCTCGTCTCCGTGAGTGATTAGCTCTAAGCCATGTCGCTCCGCTATTCGATTGATGGTTCACATTGCTTGTTCAGGTGATGAAGCAGTCGAAGAAGAACGATCTGCTCGTCGAGATCTGGCAAGACTACACCACTCAGGAGGAGGCTGCCGCTCTCGAGAAGAAGTGTACGTAAATAAGAGTATTTGGAAAATCCATGATTTCTGATATCTCATTCTAAATGTATAACACCTGAATTTCAGCTGGAGGAGCCACCAAGAAGAAGGGAAAGTCGGGATCCTTCATGACTGTTTCCATGCTGTACAGAGAGTCGCTGAACAAGCTAATGAGTGAGTGATCGATTCCTTCTTTCAATCTGTTAAGTGTCTCCCATTCAGCTATGCTCCACAGCACTCATCCCCACTTCATCCGTTGCATCATCCCCAACGAGAAGAAGGCCTCGGGAGTCATCGATGCCGGTCTGGTGCTCAACCAGGTGAGAACGATGACTCCCGTTTAGAACATGCTCATCTAAACCCGGCTGCCCAACTCCCTACTGTCAAAAGACCTCAATTGTCCTTTCAGCTCACTTGCAACGGAGTGCTCGAGGGTATTCGTATCTGCAGAAAGGGATTCCCCAACAGGTAATTTTCACTTTTACGGTGCGTAGATTGGCAACAGGAAGAAACAAATGATGTGAACCTTGTTTCAAATATACGATGGCTTATTTTCAGAATGCTCCATCCCGACTACGTTCAGCGGTACGCCATTCTCGCTGCTGATGAGGCCGCTGCTGAGGGAAAGAAGGTACTTTGATTATTTATCATGTCCGACAATAGTGCTCAGAGAAGACACATGACCGCCCTACTTTTTTTAGTTCAAACCCAATCTACGGTTAGAAATGCATGCCGCCATTCTTATTATATACAAAATCTATTCAACGATAATTTACAGGACCCTAAGAAGGCTGCTACCAACATGATGGCTCGTCTCGTGAAGGACAAGGTCCTAGTTGATGAGAACTTCAGAGTCGGACTCACCAAGGTCTTCTTCAAGGTGAGTGACATCTCAGAAAACGAACTACCCTCATTCATTCCATCTTAGGCCGGTATCGTCGCTCACCTCGAGGACAAGAGAGACGAGAAGCTCGCCAAGCTTCTCACTGGACTGCAGGCGCAGATCAGATGGTACTACCAGGGTGTAAGTTTCGAACGTCCTTATTCTTCATCAATTGAACTGTCATACAACAAATTTGCTTTTACAGGTGGAGAAGAAGCGCAACGAGAAGAAGAAGAACGCCTTCCTCGTCATTCAGCGCAACATCCGCCAGTGGGGATTCCTCAGAAACTGGTCCTGGTTCAAGCTCTACGGAAAGGTACGTGAAGCAGAAACTGCTAACGGTTTCAGTGCAATTATCATTTCATGGGGAAGATATAACTTACTTATTACAGATCGGACCGATGGTCAAGGAGGGCAAGGTGGAGGAACAGATCTCGGAGATGAACTCCCAGGTACAGAATTGTGCTGAAACAAACCTTCAGTTCGGGAAAAAAACATAATTTTGGTAATGCTTGAACAGTGCAATGGACACGTATTATTCAACGTGGACCTGGATTTCTTGCAGGTGAACGCGTGGAAGGACCAGCTGGCTCAGGAGAGCGAGGCTCGCCGTCAGCTGAAGGAGGGAGCCGAGAGAATGACCAAGGAGATCAACGATCTCAACGTGCGAGATAATTGCATAAGATATTAAGCTAGTCGATATAAAACAAATATGGCTGGAATCTTATGGGTTCGTTGCAGAGTCAGCTCGAGAAGCAGCACGGATCGAACAAGGACATCGAGGAGAGAATCAACCAACTCGACCAGTCCAAGGTCTGTCACAGTAGTCACACTTCATAGAAGGGCTAGATTGCGGTGAACCATTTTCACGATTCCATTCCTCACATTATCTTTGCAGGCTGCCCTCGAGGGTCGTCTCTCCGACGCCCAGTCTCGTCTCGACTACGAGGAGCAGTGCGGCCATGACATCATCGGATCCAAGAAGGTGTTTTTATAGAACTCGTTATTGTATTGCTAACCTCTTACCGATATAAGTACGAAAAGGAGCATTCACTAAACAATGGTTCTTTGCAGCGCGTCGAGGCCGAGTGCGCTGAGATCAAGAAGACCGCCCAGGAGCTCGATCTCACCCTCAAGAAGGTTTGTACTCCATGCAGCATTGCCGAATTGCACAATCTAATGAATCTAAATCACACCTTATTCAGGCCGAGGCAGAGAAGGCAGCGAAGGAGAACCAGATCCGCTCGCTGACTGAGGAGATGAAGTCGCAGGACGACAACATCTCCAAGCTCTCCAAGGTAAGTAATGGATCCAGAATTTCTAACTTTCAGATCAACAGTGATCTCGAATAAATATTATCGTTTGCAGGAACGTCGCGCCCAGGAGGAGGCCAACAAGAAGCTGCAGGACGATCTCCAGGCCGTGGAGGAGGCCAACCTGGCCAACCAGAAGCTGAGACAGAAGCTCGCCCAGACTCTAGAAGACGTCGAGGTTTGCGCGCACGACAACATTTTTCTATGAGATCATAATTCTTTTCATTGGGGACCAGTGAATAAATATAACCAATTCAGGAGAACCTGGACAAGGAGAAGAGAAACCGCGCCGACGCCGACAAGGCGAGAAGGAAGGCTGAGGGAGAACTCAAGATCGCCCAGGAGACTCTTGATGAGATGGCCAAGCAGAAGTCCGATATTGAGAATGCACTCAGACGGTGAGCAATATGGAAAGGGAACTTAGATATGATTAGCATAACTTTGATCTATAATGAGGCTTTCACTTGAATGCGTTTTTTTTAGCAAGGAGCATGAGATGCAGACTCTGTCGATGAAGTTGGAAGACGAGACCAATGGCGTGTCCAAGCTTCAGAGATTCATCAAGGAGGACGAGGCTCGCATGGCTGTCAGTATGATTTGTACTTTATCACGTGATCTAAATCCTCAGAAGAAAGATATTTCAACTGGCTTGGAGTATTGGATAACGATAATCCATATCGCTATTTCCTTCAGGACCTGTTGTCCCAGCTGTCGGAGGAGAAGGAGGCCCGTGGCAGATCTGAGAGATCCAGAGGAGAACTCCAGAACGAATACGATGAGATGGCCGACCAGCTCGACGAGCAGCAGAGAGCCATCGCTACCCAGGTGAGGAAGGCCAGAACAGACATCTATACCTCATGTATCATGCAACAGATCTCACGTCGATACCAAAATATGCATAAACCGATGCTTGCAGATCGAGTTCTCGAAGAAGAAGGACTCGGAGCTGAACAAGCTCCGTCGTGATCTTGACGAGTCTGGAATGAAGTTCGGAGAGGCACTGGCCGCACTGAAGAAGAAGGGACAGGATGGAGCCATGGAGATGAACGACCAGATCGAGCAGGTGAGGAATATGGGAAACGAGCAGAAAAGGACAGCCAGAAAGTGGAGAGAAAAGTTGTTTGAAGAATCTAGTTAACCTTGAGAAGCGAGGAATAGATCCCTGGTCAACATCAATAAACCCTTTCATCTTTCAGGTCCAGAAGGCTAAGGGACGTCTCGAGAAGGAGAAGGGTCAGCTCCAGCGCGCCTTCGAGGAGGCCAGCCAGGCTCTCGACATCGAGTCCAAGGCCAGAGGAGAGATGGAGAGAGTCGCCAAGAACAACGAGGTACTTCGGTTCACTTTTCGAACCGAACTTTCTTGGTTACATGAGTTCAGAGTGACATTGCTTATATCTCAGGTGCGTCTTCTCGAGCTCCGTCTGCGTGCAGAGGAACAGAGCAGACAGCTCACCGACTTCATCTCATCCAAGGGAAGACTTCACAACGAGAATTCCGAGCTGGCCAGACAGGTACTACACATACATGACCGTTGAGTAAACTCTGTATTGAGGGGTTTGGAGAATAATTTGAACCTACAACTTGCAGGTTGCTGACCTCGAGCACCAGAGCATGAACCTCAACAAGGCCAAGATCCTCCTCACCAACCAGCTCGAGGAGGTAAGATAGCAATGCCAATATTATTATCAATTGTTATAGTGGATGAGAGTTCAAAGATCAATTGAATTGTTTCAGTCGAAGAGACAGGCTGATGATGAGGCTCGTGAGCGTCAGAACCTCTCCAACCTCTCTCGCAACCTCCAGAGAGACGTCGACCACGTCAAGGAATCTGTCGAGGACGAAATCGCTGCCAAGGTAAGCACAAAAAAAAACGGCAAAAGGATTCGCAGCGAGCAGGATTCGAACCTACGCGGGCAGAGCCCAATTGATTTCTAGTCAATCTCCTTAACCGCTCGGACATCGCTGCACATGTTTGTTAACGCGCAAGGTTGATATTGAAGGGAGAGGCGACTCGCCAGCTGTCGCGTGCCCAGAACGAGCTTGAGATCTGGAAGAGCAAGTTCGAGTCCGAGGGACTCATTGGAGCCGACGAGTTCGATGAAGTCAGAAGAAGGTGAGTTCGAAATTGAATCATAAGGAGAAAATAAGGAGTTGGGCAATGTACATATAAACCTTGTACTATCCAACTAGATACTGTTTACTACTGTTTACTGTTGCATAAATAATTACAAATAATTCCTTTTCCATTGCAGACAGAACGCCAAGGTCGTCGAGCTGCAGGACGCCCTCGATGCTGCCAACGCCAAGATCGTGCAGCTCGAGAACAGCAAGACCAGACTCGCCTCTGAGGCTGATGCCAACCGGTAGGTTTCAACTACTGATGAATTCATAGCTCGGCATTTGAGGTTAAATTAACATCATTTTACAGCACCGAGGCCGAGCATCACGCAACTGCCGCTTCGACTCTTGAGAAGAAGCAGAAGGCATTCGACAAGGTGAGCAGAATTTTCTTCTTGCGATTACTTCCCAAATTGATAGGAAACTGGAGTAATTAACATAATATTGATGCATCATATTGAAACTTGGTCAGGTCATCGACGAATGGAAGAAGAAGGTGGACGACCTCTACGTCGAATTGGACAACGCCCAGAGAGACTCTCGCTCGTTGGCTGCCGATGCACACAAACTGAGAGGACAGCACGACGCTCTCGCTGATCAGTCGGAGGGACTCAAGAGAGAGAACAAGGTGAGGAGGAGTGGGGAGAGCTATGGGGACAACACTGATGTATGCAGGCTCTGTCCGACGAGCTCCGTGACTATACTGAGGCACTTGGAGAGGGAGGCAGACACACTCACGCACTCCAGAAGCATCTCAGAAGACTCGAGGTATGTTTTGACATATTTAGTGACCAAAGGATGTCCTCGAAGATCCCATTTACCGAAACAATTGTACAGGTCGATAAGGACGAGCTCCAGCGCGCTCTCGACGAGGCCGAGGCCGCACTCGAGGCTGAGGAGTCCAAGGTAGATCACTCAACAGAAGCCATTAATCGATAACCAATTTGTAACCAATCGATATTCAGGCCACCCGCGCTACCATCGAGATTGGCCAGATCAGACAGGAGATTGAGAAGAGAATCAGCGAGAAGGAGGAGGAGTTCGAGAATGCGAGAAAGACCCACCAGAACCATCTCGAGAGCATCCAGGTATGATCGATAACACAATACAGGGTAGATGTACATTCAGAGTAAGATAATGTTTTATATGAGGAGTCTATAAGAGTGTGTATGCAGTTCAAAATTAATAGCGCTTCATAGGAGACGCTGAAAAAAACATTAAAATATTTCCTGCAGGTGACCCTCGATCAGGAGAGCAAGATGAAGAACGACCTGCTCAGAATCAAGAAGAAGCTCGAGTCCGATGTCGGGGTGAGTTATTCACTTTTTGATGTCCTTGTGATGGCCTAGCCGAGTAATACCATCTATTTGAAAAGCGGTTCCCACACGTAACATCTCTTCATTGCTCCTACTGTTCGTTCTGATCTCGTTCACTCTTCTCATTAGATCTGTTTGCATTGCTTGACGCAAGGATCGGAAGATGCATACAAAAAATAGATGGAGTGAGAGGAAGATAAAACACTCTCGAGTCTATTCTGCCACATGCTTTCGATTACAGCGAATAGACCCTGAAGAATTTTCATACCTTCTGATTACTCAGTGAATCTTAACAAAGTCCCTTTGAACAATTAATCGGTCAACTGTTTTTTAGGAGCTTGAGATCGCCCTCGACCACGCCAACCAAGCCAACGAAGACGCCCAGAAGAACATCCGAAGATACACCGAGCAGATCAGAGACCTCCAGGTAACGCAGAATGGCATGTCTACTGTGTAAATACACAGCATAACTGAAATGTTATATCGGAATTTGTGTTGGCTCTTTGATGGTATCCAAAAGAATTCTCGATGCCCCCTATAGGTGTCGATCGACGAGGAACAGCGCCGTCGCGAGGAGTTCAGAGAGTTGTACGCTTCCACCGAGAGAAAGCTGGCTGCCGCCAAGACGGAACAGGAGGATCTCATCACCAAGCTCGACCAGGTCCGTACTATTCATTGAAATAGAAGTAACTGATGGTAGGCAGACAATGAACCAATCAAAAGGACTATTGTCGTCACGATTTCGATACAGTCGATCATGTCCACCCATTTCACAGTCAAAGGGCGTTAGCTAATAGCAATCCTGATTTCAGCTTGAGCGTGCCCGTCGTCAGTTCGAGTCGACTGCCCACGAGCAGCAGGAGATGAACAACGAGCTCAACTCGCAGAACGTCGCATTCACCGCCGCTAGAAACCAACTCGACTCGGAGATCAACCTGCTCAGAGTGAGTTCACTTTGGATCGATATGCCTTTATGATATATGTATTTCTTTTCTTCGTGAAATCATTATTGTCTCTAATCGTCCTAATAAATGCCCTTTGCAGACCGATCTTCTCGAGTGCCAGTCCGAGATCACTGCCTCTGAGGAGAGAGGTCGACGAGCAGTCGTCGAGGCTGCCAAACTGGCCGATGAACTGAGACACGAGCAGGAGAGAGCACAGCACCTCGAGAGATTCAAGAAGCAGTTGGAGAGCCAAGCAAAGGTGGGCTACACTTCTTTAGAACACTCAGACGTGTGTTCCTGCTGAAACTGAAGATGAGATACAGCTAAAGATAAAAGATATGTATGGATAAACTAATTTCAGGACCTGCAAGACCGCGCCGACACCGCCGAAGCCGCCGTTGTGAAGGGAGGACAGAAGGCCGTCCTCAAGGCAGAGAGCAAGCTCAAGACACTCCAGGTAAGGTTATAGCAAAATATTAGCCGTGTTTCAAAGATATGAAAGATTGCCTAGTGATGATGCAATATTCGTTCAGGTCGACTACGAGAACGAATCTCGTCGTGCTCAGGAGACGGGCAAGGCCCTCTCTCGTGCCGATAGACGAGTCAGGGAACTCGACTTCCAGGTTAGATTTTTTAATGTTTTATCCACTTCAGTATATTGTATTCACGCATGATAAAACTCATTGCTGAATATAAATCCTTAAACTCTTTTTTTATTTCCTCCAACTACTGCGTATTTTCAGGTGAACGAGGACAAGAAGAACTACGACAAGCTGCAGGAGTTGGTTGAGAAGCTGCACTCGAAGCTGAAGCAGCAGAAGAAGGCTCTTGAGGAGGCTGTGAGTTGTATCTGTTTATCCCGTAACATCCATTAATACATGTTTAATGTGGATTTAGCAATACAAAAATGTTTAGTGCAGAATTAACAATTCAAAGCATGTTTAATATAGAATTAGCTAGCTATTTCATTACATTCTCATGCATTCCTTCGTGGTTCTTCGACAATTGTGTATTGCATGTTTCAGGAGGAGCAGGCAACGCAGAATCTCAACAAGTACCGCACCATCCAGATGGCTCTTGAGTCCGCTGAGGAGGTAGATCGCCACTCTATTCGATCGATAATCAATAACTACCGTAATCAACCAATAATTGTAGCGCGCCGACGCCGCCGAGACTTCGCTGGTCCGAATCCGATCGAAGGTCCGTTCGTCCGGCGAGAAATAAGTCATTCGTCGATAAGCTCATCTCATCGTTCTCTCCTCTGGGTACTGTATCTGCGTCACACGACAATCCGTTATCTCTCTCTCTTCTCAGTAATTGTCTGCTCTCTTGTTCCATCTCCACTCACGTTGAGTGGCTTCGCGCATTCTCACTATTACACCACCACTCTCGATCACTCACACACCACCACACCACCACACCACCACCACCAGATTACTGTAGCTGATCACACCACCACTACTGTAGCTGTTAGGAGGCGCGTAGCCACTCTTTAGTGTACAATTGTATAACCATTTATAGCCGCATTTTATCTCTTTTTTTACGTTTGTATAATTCTAGCCACAATTACCCGCTCAGAAGTCATCGTCGTTGTGCTTTTGTGCATGACAGGCGATCGATAATCTGAGTTACTGTAGCACCACTTCCTCCCCCCTCAACTCCCGGTCGATAAACAGTAGATCTTGTCCCTCTCTCTTTCCCCCAGTGTCTTTTCTGAATTCGCTCGTTCGAATCAGCTGGAGCACACACTCTTTTCCGATTTATCGATAAGGTGCGAAGATAAAAAGCTTACAAAAATTAATCGAGGGAGTCAAGCACAGAAAAACAAAGAGACGGATATGAAAACGGGAAACAGGGGGAAATGGACTGGGGAGAACACAATAAATGTGTTTTGTTGATTTTATCTCTATCCAATTCTCCGATTACGTCATTGTCTGCATGTCTAAAGCACTCGTTTAAAATATAGGTCACAAAATGTACGATCAGATATAGTTTTCCCGTAAAACGTCACTCGGGAAGAGCCAGGAATTGCGGCTCATTCCCCATAGAGACAAGGGAGGGACTGAAATAGAGTCACCCTCTCATTCCCTCTTTTCTCCCCCCGGTCGAAATACTAATTACTCGACGGCGACGCTCGTCTTAGAGGGAAAATGACCGGAAGCGAAAATGGAAATGGATGAGATTGGGAAGCTCCGCCCCTCGTTTTTCGAGGCTGCTTTCGAAATTCAGGCTGTTTGACTCGTCCATCTGACCTCCTAAAGTTGGACCTATTCCACCTTGGCCATATCAAATCGGTAGTGAGTGAATGGTCTTTCGTCGGTTCTTCAATGCTCTTTTCTCTCCTCGATTCCTTCTATACACAAATACAGCTACTTCATGTTCGATGTTGTGTGCCGGCGATCTACTCCAGCAGGTGACTTTTAAATGCTATGCCCACAAGCAACGCATGATTGCTTAAAATTTAAAAAAAAAACATGATTCACAGGCTATCAACTACGAAGAAGGCTCATCAATAGATGGAAACCGAGCAGGTGAACCTCCTCTAAGAATTAGTTTCGTGAAAATTCCAACACTTGGATTTCTGTCCTGAGATTTGTTCGTTGGAGGAAATTTACCTAGCGGAACCACTCAGTTCAATTGGGAGAGTATTCGGATGACGTTCCACTCACTGGGGAACATTGAAAGATGGAAATACCGATATCAAGATTTGAGTTTTTTTCCAGCGAGAATGACCACGATGGGTCTTGTACTCGGACCAATGACACATGTATGGTACAGGGTGAGATTTTTCATATTTAATAATAAGTTAATTTAGTTAATTACTGTATATTTATTTCCTGAATAAATATCAATAGATAACAGGAAATTCAATTTCAGTTACTCGATTCTTATGCTTTCCGAGGTGCTCGGACAGTGATAGTTCTGAAGAAAATCGTATGCGATGTGTCAGTGGCCCCGATATTCTCGAGCACAACCATCACTGGTCAGCTATCTCTTCTACTTCTCGGTCTATGTATTTCAGAAATTTAAGATTTGTTCGACTGAAGCTGTAATTTACTTTTTGCTTGTTTTGACAATTTTTTTACAATTAGTATACCGCCGGAAAATTGGCAAAATGTGCTGCAGGAATGGCGCTTCTTGAGGGCAAGAGTGTCACTGCTGCTCTAATGGAATACAAACAAAAGTTCTGGCACCTCTTCATGGTTGGTCCTATTATTTCCACGGCATTCTGATAAGTCTGTGCAATTTGAAGAAGACAGTCAGAGAGTGCGAAACTATCTTACAATATTCTTTTGGCATTTGCCCAGAACACCTTCCCTTCTCGATCCCTCAAACCATCACGAATCTCCTTCCAATTATCTGTTCAGTTGGATCTTTCTGTGTGGCCTCCAGTCCAATTTCTCAACTTCTTCTTTCTCCCTCCGTCCTTCAGAGTTCTCTACGTAAATTGCGTCGTTCTTGCATACAACTGCTGTTTAAGGTCATTTTGTTGATCTCGAATTTCAAAATCAATTATCTAATTAATTAACTTTATTCATCTTTCAGTTACATCAAACACAATCACACACTGGGGATGACAGATGATTAGGAGACGAAGATGAGAGTAGGTTAATGAAGAATGATAAATAATTAACTGTCAAATGTGCATTGTGAGAAGAATGAATGCACAGATCCACAGTGGAGTTAGCAGTTGGCTTGACCCTGAAAAAAATGTAGTATTCATTTTCCCCAGTCATAGAAGGCATACCCGATGTAATCTGCACTAGGAATCGGGGAGTGTGAGTAATTGAAGCAGTCGTGACAGATACTCGAACTGTCGACCCGAATATCTGATAGGAAGTCTTCTGTGAAGAAATGAGACTGCAAACGCGTCCATTATTTCGCGAACGACGTTTTATCGGAAATTAGTCTACTACTTCAATATTAAGGGGTCTGGGGAGGACTTTCAAAGTCTAAACGACTCGCTCTCCCCGCCTGTTAGGCTTTGAAAGCGTCCCTGGCTCCCTTAGACTTATAAATTGGTAGACACAATTTCTTGCGAGTTTTCCCGATCTCACCTCCAACTCTCAAATGTGTTGTCATCTTGAGTTCCAGCCTGAATTACCACTTTCTCGTTAGGAAGAAAGTCAGAAACGGAGACTGAGACAGAGAGAAGTCTCTGGAAAAAGTTCTATTTTTTAAATATTTTTCCGAAGTGAACCCCAATCCTCATTCCCACTCACCTTCTTGATAAACGTGAATGAGTGATTGAGGAAAGGGGCGATGGGAAATTCGTAGGGGAAGGAATCAGTCGAATTGAGCCAACCAGGAGATGAGATAGAGACTGCACTCTTGGTGGATGTCGAATGAGTACCGAATCATGAAATAGATAATTCTCTATTTTAATTATCTCATTATGTTGATAATTCTGATAATTGATAATTATTATTTCATCCCCGAAAAAAATACTACATAGAATAAGGAACGGCTTTGAGAGAATGGTTTGGAATTATCGTCGTGCTCACTGTTTTCCTTGTCGATAGTGTAGTTGAAACTGGAGAAGATTCCGTCTGTTTGTGTGTAGAGAGTAACAATTGGACTGGAGATTGAGAGGAGAGAAGAGGATGCGAAGTCGTAGCTACTGGAGTAGGAGACCATTTTCTACTCGGATGATCTTTGTCAAATTTGAATCGACAGGATGATGACTAATTTATGATTCAATAAAAGTGCTTTGTAACTTTTTTCCCGAAAATAAAGTTCTTATCATGTTTGTAGATAAGACCCATTTCGAATATTTTTTGAGAATAAAAAATAAATAAACTGACGGAATCTTCATAATCTGATATTCGTTTAATCGAGGATCGTAGCCACAAGAAGAAAAGAGGATGGAAGTGAAGGGAAGCTGCTAATATTTGGCAATCCATTTATCAGATATTCATTTGAAATATGGTTCCCTCTGAGTATTGGAAATTTTCAGACTTGCCACAGTCTCTCTCCACTTTACTCACTCCCTCGCACGCGGTCTGGTCAGCGTTCCGTTGTTCTCCACTTTCCCATTTCCAATAGTGTCCAATAAGATAACAAAATTAGTTTTTTTGCCTCCAATAAGGTAACCCTGATTAAAAACCAACAGCATGCAGTTGAAAGCTGTGCAGATTGTAGAAGGGCTCGGCGCTCAGAATTGTAATTCCACCGTATGCTGAAATGAATTATCGATTGGATGGATCAGGTAAAGGTAAAGGTAAAGGTGTTCCATGTCAAGCGATTTTACAGTAGAAAGCTACCACGCTAGATGGGGCAAGCCGGTAAGCCAGCTGCAACGTGGGATTACGTAACCCAAGCTTTCCCAAGGCATCTAGGGCACGTTACCTTTCGCAATCAAAGTTGCTACCAATTTACCGCCCCGGAGTGGATGGAAGGCTTGGTTATCGATTGGATGGATCAGTGCCGGATAAATAACGAACCGATAGTGACGTCTGTTCTCTGAATTCCATTGGCAGAGCGAGCATCGACCACTGGCAATTCACGTATTTCATCTGATGATTTAATTTATATTCAAATAAATAAATAAAAAAACAACTTGCCGACACGAGTAATGTAGATAGTGAAGGGATACTCAGTTGAGGATGGGGGATTGGTGTTTGAGATCTGAAATTGGGAATCCTCTAGTTTCAGTCCATAGTGAGAACTCACTTTTATTGGCGCTTTCATCACAGTTCCTGTCAGATAAGGACTGGTTTGTGTAGTTTGAGATAAAGTCGTTAAACTAGAATTCCCTGATCAGATTTGAATTTGAATTCCAGTCTTCACCTCACAGTCGAATTCCCAGTGACGTGGATGTTTCTAGTGAAATCAGCATTATCTGCCTTACTGCAATAAGTGCCGAACACTCGATAATTGCCATTAGAGAAACCACAATCCTGATTTAGCCTACACTAGATTATCTGTAGAACGATTGCACATACAATTGATGTTCCTGGGCTTAAGTCGGATCTCGTTATAACAATGGAAAAACGGAAATCTGATAATTCGAATATGCCCAATTTCATAATTGCATACACTCACAGTTCACAGCATTGCTCAATGGAAATATGAAAATCAAGAAGATGAATCTCAGAGAATTTGAACCAATCGATTTCATGGGAAGAATAGAGACAATCTTGAACAACCGAGTGTCTGATTCTCACGACTTTGTACTCGTGCAAACGTGGGAATGCTCCCTAAATTGTAGAGTCCTTCCCATCGATCTTATAAGAGTGCAAACAGCGATTCGGTGTACTTCATGTACGCACTGAAGGCGGAATAAATAAAAATAAAAATCTTTTTATCCTCGATGAATCCTATACAACGATATCCTACACAACGAATAGCACTAGTATTGATACTCTGGAACCAAGATGCTTCTGAATACATATCATACAATGACGAGCAAGTGCAATAAATACGAAAGAGATAGTCACAACCAACAAAACTCTTACTCGTTCCATTAGGATTTCTATGATAACTATCGCACGGGATTAGTGATTGGCTTAAACAATGTGTGAATTGGGCCTCTATTCGTCCGACCAAGCAGTCTCTCAATAATTACTATTCTACAAATCAATATGTTTCAATTACCGTACTTCTTTTGGTATGTCTCTATCCTAGTAGATCAGCGAAGGGATCATTAGCATTGGTGGCGGGTTTGGCGGGTGTGGCATGAGATGGCATGAGTGGTTTGTTCATAGAGTTCATGGGCACTTTGCTGCCGTGGCCGGGGAAGGCAAAGAGGGCGTCGAGTGAACTGCCGCCCCCTCCTGCCTTCGGCTGAATGGGAGTATTGGAGGATCGAGGAGGTTGAGGGAGGAAGAGGGGATTGGAAGAAGAAGAGAGGGGAGTGAAGGGAGAAGAGGAGGAAGAGAGTGGAGGAGGATGGGAGAGGGAAGGGAAGGGAGGAGAGGTGAGGGAGGGAGGAAGAGTAGATGATGGAGGAGGGGCGAGAGATGGGAAGAAGGAGGAGGAAGAGGATGAGGGAGGAGGGAGATCTGCAATTTAAATTGATTAAAAAATTGTCCAAACACTATTTTCTACTGTATACTGCCCCCGACGAAATGCCGTTAATGGAGGGAGATCACTCTAGATCTCTTTCCTCTCCATGGAGAATAGTGAACACTTTAGGAAGTTCTCTAGTTCCTTAAGTCTACCTATGCAGCTCCTTTCTTTTGTTATGGATACTCACCATTCTTCGGGAGGAATTCGTTGACATCGAATGTTGTCGAAGGTCTTGATGATGAGGAGGAAGAAGAAGGACGAAGAAGAGAATCGAAGGGATCGAATGAGGGACCAGCTGGAATGAGAAGGGTGACGATGACGAAGATCTTTAAGAGTCATTTTCAACTCTAGAATCGCCGACAGTCGGGCACACTACAAGTCCAGCAAAAAATGCTACTTGTCTGGCCCACCGACCACTAGTACGACAACCGGTGCTTCTAGAAAATATTCTAACAATAAACTTCCCATTCAATATGATTTTCATAAAAGATTCTAGACAACTTACCCTTGGCTGTGGATGCCGGTACGGGAGACACTCGAGAAAGGGAGGAGGAAGAAGAGGGAGTGAGCGAGGCACCGCCTATTCATTCATATTTATTATATTTATCATTGAAGGACAACAATATTCGGAAACTTACTACTTCGAATTACCTATTCAATTTCGATTATTCTATTTGCTCGGATAAGAATGGGTCGGTCAGCTATTGCCCATACCAGTATACTATTCATCCAACAGCCTTTCCCCCTCTCTCACCATTCATTGGCCCTCCTCCATTTCTGCTATTCTGCTCTGATGCCAATCGCTTCTTCTCCTCGAGTGAAAGGGCGCCGCCAGTCTGTAATTACACTAATTTATCAGCCTCAATATTTTTTTTATAATTATTTCAAATAAAAAACATTAAACTATAAACCAGATTTTAAAAACTTACCGGTTTGGGAGCGAGCGACGCACCGCCCATGATGTCGGTGAGGTCGGAAGAAATCTGAAGACAGATGAGTATGCAAGGCATTGCAAATATTCGTATTTGAACGAGCGGTTAGATAATTAGCATTCGCCGTTCAAGAATGTCCCGTGAAAAAAACTAACATTTGACTATATAAAATATAGTCCATATTCTTCATATTATTGATGACCAATCTCAGTTACCGTATCTCTCTCTCACCTTCTCTCCTCCCGTTCCTCCACTCATCGCGGCGCCTGCTATCGTGTCGAAGTTGGGCACTCCCCTGAAATTCACTTTTCACCCATGAGGGAAATTTCTTCGCGTTTACAGATTATATGCAAAACTTTCTACATTATTCTCTAATTATCCTCGGTAATATTTTATTCAGCGGCTGAAAATGCAATCTTCCGTCCACCATATCCCTCCTCCTCACCTCTGTGCTTCTTCTCCCGCACTCAACTGCTGCAATCGATTCCTCTGCTCCTTCTCAACTCGTCCCATCATCGCCCTCAACCACATTAACAATTAACAATAAAACAAACAAAAAACGAATACCACACATTTCTCGCACTGAATCATCTTACCAATACTGCAAAACCTTCTATCGGTTTATTTAGTTCAGATTAGAGAGATTACTAGAGTGTGAAACGTGATACCACCATCTCCTAATTTCGCACACTTTTTCCACCGGTCGGTGATTGAGAGGAGTGTGCGAGCCCGTGGTCTCACATTTAGCACCCCACATATTGCGGGGCTTTACGAGAATAAAATAAATGTCGTTGTTCTCACTTGACAAGTGCTAGGAACTGCTCGAATTGGGAGAGATTGAGTGTGTTCTCCACTAGCGTCGCCATGAGGAAGGGAAGGGCCGACTTGGCCAGCTGCTCCCGCCCCACTCCCACTTTATCGGACTCGAACGACAATTTGTAGATGCCTGAGGGGAGGAGATTAATTAAGGAATGAGAATCAATAACACTCAGTGAATGATAGTTTCAGTAATACCACGCAATATCGCGCTTCAGTAAATCGAGACAATACCAATTACACAGTTTGAATATTGATATGAAATGATATCGAATAACTCTCAAGGTAAAACGAAAGCAAAGCAAGGAAGCTCAAAATACCGAGTATCGACATGAGCACTCCCGGCTCCTTGCTGTTGATTTTGGGCAGGACGGGCAGAACCTGAAAATAGACTATTTAGTCAGGTAATCGATACTTCGTATCACTACAATAACCTATCACCAAGAATTCGATGAAAATATCAAATTTAAAAAAAATACCTGTTCAGTGACCATCCACGATTCGAGAGTGGGCAGCAACTTCCCGAGGCACATCAATGCTTGCACTCGAATCTACAACAACCCAATGACATATCTTCTATTGTATCTTATTTTATTATTTGTCATATTACCAATGGATATCTACTATTTTACGTATATTACACTATTTTCCGGGACATTGCCCCAACGCTGATTTTTTTAAAAACTGAATTCACGTGCAACAGGAAGTTCTTTTGTAGTCGATTTTGTTCTCTCGCAACTGCTCCCATTGTCTACACTCGCATGGCGCAAGCTCGCATGGCGCAAGCCCATGATATTCGATCTCGACCACACATACTTCTTTCTCTCCATCTCTCATTCTCAATATCTTCCTTGTTCTCCCACCCTCTCTGACGTCGAGAAAAGCAAGGGCAAACTAGAGATTCCCCTTCATTTTATCCTTTCTCTCTTATTCTCGTACTTCTCCGTTCCCATCGGCGGTGCAAACAAGCGTCTGTTCACAACAAAAGCTTGACCGATCATCCGATACCTCCGAACGAGGAGCCATCGGGATTAGAGGAGAGAGAGAGAGAGAGAGAGAGAGGGGGGGGGAAGTTACAGAGACGAGGAAGCTCCGATCGGGCAAAGAACACCGTCGAATAGGGAAGAAGGAGACACGTAGGAAGATGAGGGCAAAGAAGAGGAAGAAGAAGAGGCGTGTCCACTTTCATTGTGCCATTCCTGCACTTCAAGCTTGTCGTCTATCGTGTCATCTCAGCTATTCCACGATGCTTCGTCCATCGATATTCACACTACTTCTATCTGCACAGTATACTTGGGGTAAATAGTCTACCCATCGTTTCCTTGACCATATTTAGACTTTTTGAAACTTCGATTAGATCTTTTCTTGATTAGGAAATATAGAATTTCGCATACAGTTACACCTAGTATTTCAGATGCATAATAACATCAGCCCTCAGGTTGGACCCCTCGTCTCAACTACCGCAACTCAAAGGGCCCATCGGGTTCACTGCAGTTGTTGCTGCAGTCACTGAACATAACGGATACTGATCACACAGGGCGAGGAACTCCGTGCTGTCAGGACACACTTGGATCGGGTGAGAGAAGAGTTTAAGGATTGATGAGAAGAATGCAACACTAGGCATTACTCGTATCATAAAAGGAAAAAAATCGAAAGCGTTTCACCTAAATCCAAAAGTTCATCATGTGCGAATGAAAATCACACATGGGCAGCAAAAAAAATGAGAGTACCCCGGGTGACCGTTCCCGCGTATCAATTCACCAATCTTTGAGGCGTCTGCAAGTCGATGTCTCGTCGTTCTCCCGATCGTTTCCTTCATCAATGTCGCACCAATGCCGATTTCTCCTTCATTCAATGCTGCGCCAGCTGCCATTTCGTCCCCGACGTTCAATTGAGAGGAATCGATGGTCAGCTCTTTCGGAAATATTCATACACAATGTCTCGCATCTGACAATGTAGATCGCTTACGAGAATTAATGAAATATCAAACATTCATTCGTAGCTGATCACCATTATAAAATATTATTTACAGGTCGTGTTTTCTCCTCTCCCACTTCTCTCTATGACTACGACGTCGATCGAATGCTCCAGTCAAAGAATGCCCATTGCATCGACAGAAGAACCGCACGATTCTGTGAGAACCTAGTCACACAGAAGGTTGGTGTATGAGTTATTTGAAATGGATTCAACTCACAAGTAGTAGAAAATAGGGACGCCGATTCGGTATTGGACACTCCCTCTGGAAGACTATTTTTGTCTGACTCTTTTCGCCTTATCAACCGTAATACCGATCTCTCGCCTAAAATCCGTAATATGAATATCGAAATTCGCCACTATAGACTGTTTCAAACTGATGAACCCTAGTCCGCATCTCTCTATCGATCCCTCACAGACATCCATCATTTGTTTGTCTAAACAACAAACTCCGATCTGGACTCATCTCTTTGATTGGGAAGTATCCGTTCCGAGATCCCCCTTTTATCAACTCCGATTGAGTGCAAACCAAACGAGAAAATTCACGACCAATCACTTCTATCCAATGAAGGATTTCGGTTTATTTGCTCAAGACGGATTTCCTGAGGCTCAGCTCAAAAAAAATCCGTGAAATATTACAGATTCACGACAAATCAACCAGTCGTGTGCTCGATATCTACAAGGGAATGCCTTCCGGATACAAGGTACAGTACTCCCTCTAATACTACCGTACTCCTTCCGTTCAGGATCTCAAGAGTCTCATCGGGGGCATCGATCTGTTGCGAGACGCGCCGTGCGAGTCCTCTGCTCTCGCGTTCAGAGTCTGTCGAAAGACATGTGGATATTGCTCCAGAGAGTTCGATTTCTTATTTTCAAGCACCAATTGATTGTCTAATTCCAGTCGATCTCGAGCCATTGTAAAATTCAATGCTGACGTCGCCCGCAATCCGAATATGTGCCAGACTCTCTACTGATCTCGTCTACAATCCGTTCACCTCTTTCCACAGGGAAATAAGCCTACGAAACCATAAGTCTGCGCTGGAAAGCGTCATCTTTCAAAATCTAATCACATCGCTCCCCAGCGCCTATTAGACTATGAAAGTCGTCGCTGTCCAGCTTAGACTTGTTTCCCTGTGAGTTCCACTCATCATTCCGCTGATTGCCTAATAAAGCTCTCCTCTCCTCTTCGTTCCAATTCCAATTCCACTCGTAACACAACAAAGGCGCGCGTCACACCCTAAAAATACCGCTATCATGAACAGTGCAAACACGACGCCTTCTGGCGATGAGTCGAGGGAGGGGGGAGAGAGAGAGAGAGAGAGAGAAGCCTCCCGGAGGGGAGGCTACTGTTTACTCCGTCTCCGCTTCTCTCCCCTAAACGTGTGAATGAATAAGCACTTGACGACCCCTGCAGACTCCGCAATCAAGGGAAGGAAGACGAAGAAGAAGAGAAGAGAGATGGGCGTGATATCGAGAGAGAGATAGAAACTCATTCGATTCAATCAACGATTCCATACTTGTGATTTCCCCACAGCAAACGACGATCAAACAATCGCTCCTCTCTTATCTCCCGCTGTTCTCCGCTCTTCTTTGACCAGTCTTCTTCTGCCCATACCAGTTAGTCAATCTTCCATCACTCTTTTCCTATCACTAATTCACCGCCCATAGGTTTACCGCCATAAAATTTCATCAAATTGAGTGATATGTTTTTCAGATAGATGAAATTTTCTTTGATCATCTTCCTTCTGCCTCTTTGTCACTCACTATTCATTCTTCCCTCCACAGGTGAGCATCTTGGTTTATTTTTGATTGCTACAGTACTCAATTGTATTACTGTATCCCATTCCACTATGAATCGATATCAGGCGAGACAGCGGCATCCCTCATCGGTCGTACTCCATGTTGCGCTGATAGTCTGACTGCACTCACTTGCCAGAGGCTAGCCATCAACCATCCAGCGAGGTTCCGTCTTCTCATATTCCTCAGAATACCAAACCGTCTTGATTCCATTTCCAGTTTTGCCCACAAGTGCATGCACAATGCTGACTTCGCCTTCGTCCAGTGCTGCTCATCTTGGTCAGTTCATCTCTGCTCATTTCCAGCTACATTAACTCGTCTCTAACCATATCTCCTCCAGTGATGGAAAAGAAATTTCAAAGAATTTCGAGTTACGGACCGCGAACACTGTCAGATATTTTTTTAAAACATCGGACATCCGATTTTTTGAAAATGAAATAAAAAATATAAAAATGTTTTGTTTAAAATGTTTTTTTTTCTCATGTTTTGTTAGAAATGCGGACCCGCACTGTGGAATTTTCTGACTCTGTTGCGTGCCCCCGGTCGATATCGAAGATCTAGCCCAACTTTGATCTCCTCTCTTCTCAGTTTCGATCGTCGTTTCTCCAATTCCTCCGGTCTCTACGGGGAGGCTGTCGCTCGTCTCATCAATCGACCACAACATGGAGATTGTCGAGATGCGAGGGGCGTCGAGTGGTGCACCAAATTCGCCAAGAGGTCGGTCGGCTCCTCTCATACTCGACCCTGCATCATACGTGGGCACGTGGGTGCAGGGCTACCATGAAAATAAGGGTCCGGGTTTTCGGGGCTACTGTGCTAAAAGGCTCGGATAAGGACTGCCCTCCTATGCCTTGCACTGTCCCATGTCTCTTTCAGGGAACTCGACATGCGTGCTCACAAGCAGTCTCGATCGGGCATGTGGGAACCGTGGTTTAGACAGGTTCACTCTCTCCTACTTTACCATCTTCTCTACTCTTCATTCCTCATTCCTTCCAGGGTTGCGACGCCTTTCCATTCGCTTTTCGAGTTTGTCGAAGTTCTTGTGGATTTTGCACTACGGGATTGAAGGTGAGGCGATACTATTAACTATAAGTGAACATCAAAATCACCCGAGAATTGATAGAAGATCGAGACAAAAATCGAAATTACGGGGCTAAGAGAGCGTAACAGTCATACCCAGAGCAGTGCCGCCCACAATTACTTGTAATATATTTCAATTAATTGAAATATTTAAAATATTCTAATTAAACTAGTCTGTGCCCAGCGAACTTCAATCAACTACAACTACGTTATCGCTACTGATCGCATTCGATGTCCGCTGACAAAGGCATTCTCGGACAAGGCAGTCGCTACACCTGGTCAGTTTATTTACCATCAAATAGTTTTTGATCAACATAAATATATAACCGGAACTTTAATCTATTCATCATTGAAACTGAACAGAACAAATTGGAAAACCCCCTCATTTCCTATTCCGCGCGGGTGAATGCCATTAATGACTTTCTAATCACATATATTCGGTAACTCTAATTGTTCAATTTCCCCGTTCAGACTTCAATCCCCTCGCACATCTCAATCTCTCTGCGTGGAAGGAGATGACTGGCGACTACTTTGTAGTCATCGATCACAATTATAATGAGGATTTGAAAGACGATCGAGAATTCGAAGACTTTGATCACTCATAGATAATCGAGGGAAAATTCTCCGTTTTTTTCCATCTACCAAAGTTTCGTCATTTCCCTTTCCACACGGGTGCACACCATTCATGACTTTCTACTCACACATACTCGGTGAATAAATGTTACATCTAATTGTTCATTTTTCCCCGGAAATATTTTTCCGTATCATTGATCGCTGATAATGCGAAATCATACATTTTAGTCCCACGTACATTACGGCTTATTGTGAAATCTAAAAACTGGTCAGAACTAAAGTTCAAATCCCATACAACCGGTCAGGCCCCCCATTTGCTCCCGCGTATTTCTAGATAGGTGTCGATTGTCAAAACTGCCTCCTTTAAAATTTTTAAAATGAATGATGCGACAAATAAAACTAACCGCGACAACACTTCCATCTGTGGCCAATTTGAGTAATTTGGGAAGCAGTTGAGTCTTCATCGATTGGCGATCCACGAGTTTACCGATCGATGGAATGATCGACAGACACAATTCCTACAAATACCATATTTGTTCTCAAATATAGTCGTGAAAAATACTCTGAAGTAATCAAATTCTTGACTCTTCTTACTTACTGCGTCCGTAAATTTTCGAATGTGGTTTTAGAGTTTGTTTAACATACGTTTCTTAGAATTTTACATGAATCTCTTCCCAATAATCACTAACTAGTAAATCCCCCCTTACCTGTATCCTCGTCGTCTCACTTCCGATCGAGTTGTAAATGAGTGGCAAGATGTACTTCTTCACGTCTTCCTCCGTCGCTCTCGCTAGCAGCAACTCCATCTTCTGCAGCAGAAGCAGCACGATCTGAAACAAAGATAACGCTTACAAGTTCATATTAATTTTTTTTTAACATTGCTCTAAAATTCAATTTAAAATTAATATCGACAATCTACGACGAATTCACATCAAACCAGACCGAGCCTGGAGGAATAAAAACCGGCCCCTGGAGGAATGAATATTTGCAATTGTAAAACAGATTTTGAGAACACTAAAATCCGAAGTTACGAACGGACAAACCTGATCAAAACAGGAAAAATAGAGGGTGGCATGAAATTTTTTTAAAAAACACGATAACGGTAAGAAAAATTGACCTGATAAGGCTTCTGCAGACTGAACACTGGAATGAGAGAAGGGAGGATGGAGGAGGTGAACTCCTTCTGACTCGCCTGCAAGTGCAAGCTTATTGTGGGAAATACACAAAAGTAATCAAATATTCTTAATTAATCTTGTTTACATCATCCGAAAATATGGTGATTTTACGTTGTAGAACATGTGTTTAAGCATCCACCAAAAATTATTTATGATTTGTTTCTGATACGCAATTTACGCAACATTTCGAAATTAAAAAGAAAGTCAACGAAATCAAGTCTCACCTGTTCCGTAATGATGAATACTGAAGGAAGAATGAATGGAATGAGATCGGGAGTCGTGAATTCTCCACTGAGGAAAGGAAGAACTTTCTGGATGAGCACTCGCTGAAATAGAAAAATATTGAACATAGTCGGAGCATTCATGCTTCATTGAGTACGTAATTCCAAATACTCATTGTGCTTCCAATAACATTCTGATCGCTCCCTCACCAACACCAACAAAAGAAGAATGAGCAAGAAACAAGCGAGATACCTTTTCGAATCGATTGATAACTTGTGGAAGACTCTTAAAGAAGTTCATCTTCTGCTGATTGTCCATCTGCATCAATGACTCGAAGTAACTGAGAGTCTTCACAAGAGGATCATCGAAGAATGCTATCTGAAGAAGGGAGACAATTAGGAAAGTGAAGAAATTTAGCTATAGAAATAAGTCCAAATATTTTTTGCCGACAGTCAGGTTTTGGACCCTGTGAAGAAGTGTATATCCTCGCAAAATAGCAAGGACGTAGTTGACCTATCAATCACAACGAAATTCACCTTTCCGCCCATAGACAGATATGAAATATTAGCTCATTTTTGGATCTCAATTCTTCTTCCCACCTTAGTGAACTGTGTTGCATCTGGTCGTAGATCGGGCGTGTAGTTGAGACACTGTTTGTAGTCGTCCCTCACAGAGAATGGAATCGACTGCATGAACACCTCGGGCACCGATTTGAACTGGAAAACAATATTTAAACTTTTTCTCATATTACCGGTATTTTAATAATAATAATAATAATAATAATAACTATTATATATACCTTGTCCGCATTTCTCTTGAGATTATCGAGTCTTCCATTGTGTTTGATCGGCACTTGACCCTTGTTGAAGACTGCGAATGTGGTGATGCCCAAACTGAAAATGATCAGTCACGTTTTTCAACCAGAACTCGACAATAAATAGGGAAATAAATCTAAATTGTATTTTTTCTGCAATCTTTGAACCTACTCTGCAATGACTAGAATAATTACTCAGCAACAAATTGAACGAAATTGGCTCTAACCTGAATACATCAGCAAAAGGGGCGATCTTTCCTCCGAGTGCATATTCGGGAGCGAGATAGTCGAGGGAGGGCTGACACACTGCAAGTCGACCCTCGTTGTACTCTGTCGAATCGAAGGTCACCTGACATCGAGTTACCTTATTATTACTATTACTTATTTCACATTTATTACTGTTATTATTAAAATTACTGGGAGCACGCATTTTGAGGGTCGTATTCCAAAATTGAAAAGTTTCAAAAGGGCGAAGCAGGGAAATTTGTTTTAAATGGCTACAAATAAACAACCAGCATTCTTTGCGAGACGTAAATTTTTGTCTCACCGACAGTATGACTTATTGCGAAACATATAAACTTATCAGGACTGTAATTCAAGTCGCATGAACTGGTCAGGTCTCAATTGATTCTTACTAAATTCATCATACCGCGTATTGCAAGATCAAAGTTACACATTGCTTCAATAAAAAAATTAAACAAATCTTCGAAACACGAATAAAATCTCACGGAATTATTAGCAGCGGGCGTTCCCTGCATGGCAAAGTCGAATCCTCCCAACTTCCACGCTCCACGGTCATTGATGATTATCGATCTGAGAAATTACCATATTTAGTGATAGGTTGTAAATCGATTACAGTATTCCCTTATTGATTTCAAACTCACTCAGGACAGACATTCCTGTGCAGCATTCGAGCGTCGATGTGAAGGAAGGCGAGCGCTTCCGATATCTACAATATTTCAACCCATTACATCAATCATTTATCGACTAAAATTTAAAAAAAAGATTGATTGATCCAAAAATTAGATTGATTCGAGAAGCAATATAGACTATTTCTGGGACTAACATGAAAACTACGATATCACTACTAGGCGACAAAGAATACATCTACCATATTTCAAAATTTCGCGCGAACTAATCAGCAAAATGTAGTGCTCACCTGCAGTAATCCGTGTCTTATCTCTACATCGTGGAATGCGAAGTCGGTGAGATGAGAGGGCTCATTGGAAAAGTTCTCCCTCTTCCCCATACAATTCGCAAGTGAAGCAAAGACAGGCTCGGTGCAGAAGGCTAGGGAGTCACTGAAACAATTTCATTTAACGTTGAACGAGTAAGTTTATACTTGTACTGTTCAATCAATCGCAATTGCTATTGCTCTGCAGAAAACCCCTCATAAGATGCGATGTGATTGATTATGCAGTAGAGCATAATAAATAATGTACTTCAACAAAATGTGATTGTCTAGCATAATATATACATCAAAACATATATCAATTTGTTTATCACGCCAAAGGTCGTTGATTGAAATTATTCAATACTCGTGGATCGGCCAACGTTTAGTTCAGTTCAGTGTGGATGGAATCATGGCGGTTATGAGTGAGAACTAACCGAGATTCTTCTATTGGATGTTCGACGACGAGTAGTCGAGGATGACGGAGTCGAGTGAGAGTGGACACTCCTTTCTAAACATCCATGAGATTATAAAGAATCCTTCTTAAATTGGCATGATCCTCATATTCCGCATTGCATTGCATTTAACTATTTCACTAATTTAAGAGCTCGTAATTGTATCTGTGCGATTGATTAAACAGCAATGAACTAACAAGTATACCTTTATGGTGTTGAGGAATTCCTCCTTGTCCTCTTTCGACCACTTATCCATATCTCGTCGCTCGAAAAGCCAGACTGCGACCGGCTGCAAAACAATGATTAAATCGATATTTTGCCATAAAAGATATTCTAAATACTTATATAATATAATTAACCTGCTGCGTTGATTTCTTCTTGCCCGAATAAATCTTCCAGTGTAGTCCGGGACCCGCAGTGCCTATTTGATCGCCCACATCGTACTCTCGAGTGAGAGGATTGCCAGGTAGCGCATTACTGACCTACAAAAACACGTTGCGATGCGAGTTCAAGCAAATAAAATGCCTAAGACGAGCAATAAATGATATCCCACCTGCGCGGCTACTTGGCTTACGGTTGACTTGAACTTGTGAAAGTAATCCATGATAAAGCGATAATGATTTGAGAGCGAATATGATGAACTACTGAGGCATCCGGAAATTGATCTGCATCAAAAACAATTACCGTATATAGTTCAAAGAGGTCACACGTGTGATCTCAAGTGAAACACGATATTTAATTTTCTAATGTGTCTCAACATATTCACCATATCACATAATATTAAGTCAAGAAAGAATTAACCGTTTACTAGCGGATAACTCAAATGAAATGCAATTGAATATTTTTATTAACTGTTCCGGGTAGTTCTTCAGAACGGGCTCATAGCAGCTTAAAGCCGGCTGCCGGCTATTGATAACGTTTGCGTTTTTCATGTTTTTTTTCATGTTTACATGTTCTATTTTTCTTGACCTACTTCATTTTTTTCTGTACCAATATCTTTGCTTCAGTCCTTCAGCGATGGATGACTCTATGGAAGAGATTAGGGTAAGCACTTCTTTCAATTTTCTTCCGAGATTACGTTCAAACTCTGTCGCTTTGATTTCCTTGCTTTCTTGCTCGATTCACTCGATGATATCAATCCTCTGGAAATGAGTCACGGGAGGGAGAGTATGTGGAAGCGAGTTAGAGTCTCTCATCTTCACACACTCTCTCCCTGACCCATTACTGACCCATTACTGGAGGCTCGGATTCGAGTAACTGCTTTGCTTTGCTTTTTCTACTGCTGACGCCTGGAACAGGCCAACAAATAGCCTAGGCGCTCTTGAAATGATCATTTCAAGTGGCACTGTTCTAATATTTCTTTTTTTTGATGATTCTGTGCTTCAGTCGTAGTGCCTCTTTATAGAGTGTGCTGAACGGCTCTGAATGGAGCGACGAGGAACCGATGGCACCCGAAGATCTCCATAAAGAGGAAATGCTGGTGAGACATCTTCTAATGGGCTATGATGTAGCCGGCAACAGGACCCTCCCGCTTTTTGCCGAAATCCCTCGGTTCGAGCCGTAACGATTTTGAATCTGACCTTACCGCATGTTGCTCCAAATCACCTGGTTTTGTCACTGACCCTCCCGCTTTTGACCTACTAGCAACAACCCTTGTCCATCAATGACTGTTCTCTAATTCCCTCAGATTTTGAATTCTGGTGGTCCATCGAACCAATAGAATTCAAAATCAGAAGAGATCTGCATGGCCTTTGACCTCACCTCAATTCATGAGACTGCTAAATAAAGATTGATTGATTGATTGTCATTACCTGGCTGATCTCTTTCTTTCAGAAGAATTTTCCACTCGTCCTGAATCCATATGAAGACGCCAAGTTTCTCATGGGTCTGGACACCTTCAAAATCGATGAAAAAGTGAGTCACGGTTTAGATGGTGTTCCTGTATATGCGGAAGTGGATATGGGTAGAAAGAATGTCGATGCTATTCTATAAGGGTGTCCGGAAAGTTCGTGCACTTTTCTGGTTTTTCGAATATTTCTCTTCGGCTTCAATCCCGATGGGACTTCATTATAGTTAAATCGTGACAGTAACACCTGCTCGACATTATTCGATTTTGATCACAAGTCGAGCTCACGTCTATCGAAATCCCTATTACTGTAAACATAGTGAACTCGGACCTCAAAAAACAAGGATTTTCGATATTTTCAGCCAAGAATGGTCTGAAAATTCTCATTTATGACTCAGATGAATTCTGTCAAGGAAGCGCGTTAGTGCTCAGTGTACATACATTTTCGCCCGGCCCAGATCTCTCATTTTCACACACTCTCTCGCCTAGCATAAAACGTCAGATATTTTATAAACACGTCAGATTTCTATCGGAAGTTCGATAAAACACGTCAGATAGGGGGCAATTCTTACTAAGCTCGACATTCTGCGCATTCCTTGGTGGGTCTCGAGTCTCTAAACTGCCTGGTTCAAAAAAGTGTAAACCCAGAATCTGGGCCAACGAAAATGTATGTCAGTGTACCAGCGAATTTCGTCATCCCTACACAATTTTGGATTTCCCACGTAAATCAGAGAAAAATTTAGAAATCACCCTCAAAATCCATGATCAAAATTTTCTATTAATTTATAATGAATAATAAACCACTTTGTATTGGTATATTTCCAACAGAACTTCAAATAAATAAAAATGTTGAAAAATGCAAAACTGTGAAGTCCCGAGTTTTTTTTTCAGAATTTTTTATTTCGTTAATAGAGAAATAAATCTCATCTTTTTGTACATGAATTGATTATTGAGCATCATCTCTATGTTCATTTAAATTTGGGCATCTATCTTTTTAACATTCGTCAAGATTTATTTAATCGAATACGAGTATATCAAAAAGCAATACCATTACATTTGTCTTTATTGCATCATCCCTATGAAATATACGAATATCTATTATATGATATTTGATAGGCTATGATTTGGTGGTCGTGGTAGTGGAAAATATTTGTTCCTATTGAAAACAGTTCGTCTGAAATTTCCGAAAAAAGAAAAGTGCACGAACTTTCCGGACACCCTTATACGATTGATGCAGTCGGAAGATGGTCGATTGGACACCTACTTAGTACTCGTGGGGCATAACCCGGAAACAAACTGTAGTCAGGGGGTATAGCTACTTCAGCCAGAAGACAGAAATCAGCTAGGACGTAGATAGAAAGCAGCGCTACTCAGTGATTTTCACGGTTCCCGAAATTTTTCGACACCGAAAAATTGACCCCCTCGCATCGACTAGGCGTGCTGAGGAATCGGTAGTACAGGGAGCGGGAACATCAGCCATCACTTTATTTTCAATGGAATCTGTCGAAAACAGTGTAATTTTCACCTCCAACACTACGCGACCCCCTCGCGACCCCCTCGCAGACCCCCTCGCGCGCGAGGGGGTTCCCGAATTTCGGGAATGTGAAAAACACTGGCGCTACTTCAGCCCTAAACAGCTGAAGCAGCTATACCCCACGGGCACTGAGTAGAGGAAAGCGAAAGAAAGGAACCGAAACTATCGCATTTTATTATATGTGTATCACCCAGGAAGACTTCAAGCGCATCGTCCACGCTCATTTGCTCTCTGACGGAAGCAAATCTCTCGTTGGAGGATGGGATATTAACCTTCTCAAGGCTGCCGTCAAGTTAGTCCTTTCTTTTCAAAATAGTAATGAGGTAATGTTTCTTCCAGAGAGTCGTTCAACTTCGATGATGTTAAACGTGTCGATGAATTTGTTAAGGCGCACTTCAACTTTCTCAACTTCGACAAATTCATCAGAGCGGCGGTAAGTTCTACTACCATACATTTTTGTTGACCGGAAATTCCGGTTTGTGATTTTTCTTTCTAATAAAAAAAACGATTAAAAAATGCGAAGAATGGTCAACTTAGCAAGAATAATCACATATCTGACCAGTGTTGTTGATTTTTTCTGAATAGTTTTGCTCTGCTCTGAATAGTTTTGCTCTGGAAAAATGTATGTCTTCTACTATGCGAAAGATATTTTTTGCTTTATCTGTATCCAAAGATCAAAAGAGTGCGTTGGGGAAAGTCGAAAATGTGTGGTGTGTTTTTCAAGTATGGGCATGAAAAACTGAAAATGTGGGTTGGTTTAACAATTTTTTTCTCAAAATCCCAAAATGTGGGTTTGATTTTTCTACAATTGGCCTTGAAAAATCCAAAAATGTGGGTGGGCTTCGTTGTTTTTACGTACCTTTTGGCCTATGTCTGTATCACTCAATTCACTTTCTCAGAAGGACATCGCTGAAGTGAAAGACGACTTCGTCCTTCCCTTTCTCGATTCCTCCAGTCGGGAGATCTACCAAGATGCCATCGACAGTGTCAAGAACAAAGAGGGAAAGTAAGGAAATGCATATTGTTAATTGCATAGTTCCTATAGTTTATAGTATAGTATAGTTCCTATTTGTTTTTTATCGGTTTGGTGGTCTCTATAAGGAACTTGTCGAAACATCAGAAATATTTTAAAAATCGATAATCCTTTTAGAGCTCGCCGTCATGATGAAGCAGTCGCTAAGAGAATTGAGAATGTCGAGAATATCGAGGGATTTTATCGAGTTTGTTTATATTTTCATTAGAAATGTGGTTGCATTGTTCAGTGCGTATGGATATTAAACAGAATGGTATATATTCCATTCTGTTTCATGACTATACGCACTGAATAATGCTACCTAATTTATCATGACATTTTTTTTATTACTTAGCTAATAATTAAAATTTAGTTTGCAGGGTGTGAATCGGTTACTACAGGCAGTGGAAGCCGCTCAAGTAACACATTGCACAAATGACAATGCCTTCGCTGACGTACGTTTCGTTTTAATTGCTGTATTTTCTAGAACCTGATATATATATATATATATATAAATAAATAGATAACATTCTGTATTGCAGGTGGCTATGAATGATGGAACGACGAATACAGTAGTGGGTATCAATTACAACCATGTGATGACTGAATACGAGAAGCTATTCGGGAAGAAGCTCGATCAGGCGGTACGATTCCCTTATTAAATGATGAGTAATGGTCTGACCCTCTCAATTCTACATGCTCTCTCGCGCTGTCTGATCGATGAGAGTGCGTGTAGAATGAGGAGAGTGTGATCAGTGCTCTAAATGATATGAAATTTATACATGTTTGGACATGTTAATTGATATATATAAGGGTTGTATATGAATGAGTAATATTTCTTATCAATTAATATCGTCAATATGGATTCCATGCAGAACATTGCTGAATGAATACTTTAGAGTAACGAGGATTCCTGATCTATACGCGTTACGTGGTACGGTATTTAATGAATGGCTCATTTTCAGGAGTGCAAGGTGATCTGTGGTCGCAGTACTCTCAACAAAGCACTCATCGCCGACGGAACACTCTGCTTCAAGGAGAATTTCTGCATGCAACAACACGTAAGTAGCATACGTCAAATAGGTCTTCGCTAGCGAAGATGGGCACTTCTGCACTTTTCATGTAAACCAGATTAACATAGCTAGAGAGTGCAAAGCAGTCACATGAAGGCCTCTATTTACATGCGCTGCCCTATGCTAACTGCGATCTTGCGAAAAATACCCATTTTACCTATGGTAAGTAGATACCATAGGTGGGCACGAGGTGCCAGGAGCACCGTACATTTGGTCGGTCGTTTTTCGAGAGCATGCTGCGACAAGTTTATCTCTTCGGTAGCACACTGCAATTGGATATTCTGATATCGAGGGTATCGTGTAAATTGCGTGCACACTGTAAAGCGCAATGTTCCGCGCATGAAAACATGCTGAAGACTGAACTACCTTTAGCTTTACCTTTTTTTTTATGTAAACGGCTTGGATGCATTCTGCCTGTGATTATGGCGTCTAATTGATGGTACTGATGGATATAATTGCAGAACACAGAGAAGGCGAAGGGAATGTTCATCGCAGCGAGGCCTGGATTCAAAGGTTAGATTTTTAATCATTTATTTTATTACCCGACTGATGAAATGAAAAAAAAAATGTTTCGACATTCATGTTAGTTAAATAAATCCACTTCTTTTCAGAATTC
This sequence comes from Pristionchus fissidentatus, assembly GCA_036245785.1. NCBI lineage: Eukaryota > Metazoa > Nematoda > Chromadorea > Rhabditida > Neodiplogasteridae > Pristionchus > Pristionchus fissidentatus. The sequence goes on from BTSY01000006.1 coordinate 11,259,788, forward strand.
ACTGATGACGAAATTAAAGCGGCGATTGAAGAATGCAGGAAGAGCAATGCAGAGAAGCAAACGACGACGAGGAAATATTGGAATAGAGACAGAGAGAAATGGGTACGGTATAATAATATTTATTCGAGTCAAGAGGAAACGCGATGCAATAAGATAACTTAAAGGGACCTGGCACTGCAAATGAAGTGAATTTCAGATTAAAGAGAATTTTATTCCGATTCGAACGCAAAAAATCGCATATTTTTACGATTTTTTTAAAATTAGTTATGAATTTTCAAAGATCTCATTTTCGGCTAGGATGCCCCAGCACTACTGTGTTTAGCCGCTAAACACAGTAGTGCTGGCATTCCAGCCAAAAATGGGACCTTTGAAAATTCATAACTAATTTTTAAAAAATCGTAAAAATATGCGATTTTTTGCGTTCGAATCGGAATAAAATTCTCTTTAATCTGAAATTCACTTCATTTGCAGTGCCAGGTCCCTTTAAGAGAAAGGCTCGATTCATATTTGGTATAATAGTCATTCCCAACTTTAAATTTTTCATGTTGAATTTATCAATGCATCGCTGCTGTTCAGCGTTATGATAATCAACATCGTTCACCAACAAAAAAAAGATTTTACATCTATGAAAAAAATCAAAACCCTAGCTATACTGGGAGCCGGCATATTACTGGACATCAAATTTGGACTTCACTCCTCAAACTTGGTCGGTATAAATTGCAATTGCAGGACGCCTCTCGACAGACTCAGAACGACGAGCGACCGAGAGTTGCGAGAGAAGAGCCATCGACTGCCCGTGTCTCTCCCACTCCCGCACCTCCCACCGCCGCCCCTCGTCAAACTGTCGAAGCAGCCTACAGTAGAGAGGAGATTATGGGAGTGCGACAGGACTCCCCGCCCATGCAACAACACGGCTCGGGAGGAGAAGCACAGGGTGAGTCATGCGAGGGAGAGTACACATCGCCACAGAATCGAGTTGGCACCATGTCAAGAATATTTTTCGTTGTCTGACTCTCTCGATGATTCCCTCTTTCTCTAATTTGATCTCCCCGTACACTTTCGCATGATGTGATCGTTATCAATCAATAGCAAGCTGCACTATCAGTGGATACTTTCCCCCTAGTTGAACACACACACACACACTATCACTCATATCACACTGGGGATGCCGGTACCGAGTTGATATTCCGACATTTCGAGCGAGAGATCGGTAATACGGCTGACAAGGCAAAGAGAGTTAGAGAAAAAGAGACTACCAGAGGGTACGCTCAACACCTATTTCACACTTATGCGTGCAATGATAGACACTAAGAATGACGCGTCCCCCTCCCAACACTCGTGTCCCTCTCTTTCTCTTCTTATCCCTCGCCGCCTCTCGTGTATTTGTTACCTGTGTCACTCTCTATCGCACTCTGCAAGAGAGTTTCTTACCCTTTTCGTGCACTGAACTAATGCTTTGTGCATAGCTCCCTCTTGGCGGGAGAAAGTCCATGCAAATGGTCTCAATTTGCATCTAGGGTAACGTGGCATTTGGGTGTTTCTCACGTCCCTTTTCTCCCTTCCTCTCCTTCTTTTTTTAGGTTTTCTATACGTTTCTTTCCGACTGTGAGTGACTGTTCTTATTGATTGTCGCGATTGATTATTTATTGATTTACTTGATTATTGATTATTTTTCAGCAATGGTCGCCGCTCGACGAAAAGAAGAGGAGATGGATTCAGAGGAGGAGGAGGATGATGATAATGTGGTGAGGAATTATGTATTGTATTTATTTATCGATCAAAACCAGATATCACTGCTCACACTTTATATATTATAATTCAATCAACTATTTTTGGCATGATAAACATGATTGATTGAAACTGAGAAGTAGGAATAATTAACTTACCAGGTACTGGCAACTGGTAATTCAGCGGACTTGATTGGCTCCAGTAAAATCCGCTCAGCAGAGAGGCCTAGGGGTTGCTGCTTTCTTTATATTTTTTAAAGGAATGAAATTTGCATTTCAGAATTACTCTGACGAAGATAGTGATCAAGGGGGAGCGCCGAAGATTGCGAAGATGAAGGTGAGGATCATATTTTGTATTTTATCGACGTCCGAGGGCGAGCCCTAATTTACTTTGCCAGACCAGGAACCCCGTTCTAATGGAGTACCTCCTCGATTCACGCTCACTCAATTAGCACGGGTTGCATTTTCCGGTAAAGTAAGGTAGTGATCGAGATGATATGTAAATGGTTAGGTAGAAAACGGTGAAATTATGACTCTCTGTGGAGTAGTATTGGCTAGGGGGTACGATAGGAGATACAGTTGCCTTGAGAAACTGTTGAATTTGACCTTGGGTTTTCTGGGGTACTATTAGTTTGGATATACTATCAGTTGTCGATTGCAGGCGAAGCCTACCGTATCTGCCCCTGCTCCGGTCGAGACTGTGGACAGTGGTGATGAAGTGGAGAATGGCGAGTCGCCAACGCCGCCGGTGAGTGTATCTACGATTGTTCTCTCTTTCTCCACTCTCTCCTTCCCAATCCATTATATGCATACGTGCGCAGCAAATTGTAGAAATATATTGCAGAGCGCTTCCGCCCTGATTCCGCCCTTTTCATAGTTTACACCAAGCATACACCATCTTTCCAAATCTTCAACCTTTGAATGTTTGCATAGTCCCCCGCCATCAGGTTTTCCCTAAATGCAGATTGCCCCCGGGTGACCGTGCCCACTTGTGATTATAGGTGGGTTAGTTTATTTTAACCGAGGTTTAACGACAGTTCAACGTCTTGTGCAGTGTTGCCTCAACCAGGGCTGTGCGGCGTGAACTATTTTCGGCATCACAGCATATGCCGAAAAAATATTTCGACCTATACGGCGTATTGGGCATGACAATTTTATCGAGAAAATAATAATTAAATAGAAAATGGAAGGTGATTAACAGAAAATTTTCCCATCTTCAGATTTTATGGAACAAATTCACAGTGATTCCTTTTAATTCAATTTTTCTGATTTATCGAAATTTATTTTATTTTTTTCACTAACGGGAATGGCAAAAAGCTTATGCCATTTTCGGCACTGCATGAAAAAATCGGCATGATCATGGCGCTCAGTCATGTCTTGGACATGCCGACACACGAAAAAGCCCGGCGTTTTCATTAACATTTGAACCCTCATTTTGACACCATTTCAAAAATATTTATATATGCACTTCGGCATGCGTTATTATACACAACCTCACGACATAACTGCATTAGCTCCTCTTTCGCCTCTGATCCTCCCTTCTTTCTCTTCAGCACATAGTCCGTTCTTCTTCTCTCTTCGTGCCGATTCCCCACTATGATGGGCTCGAATACGAGTCGTTGCCTCCCCCAACTCACGTTGTCACTCGATCAAACAGCCGAGAAACGAGCAAAGAGGACTTTTTCAAGGTGCACACATATTTTTATTAGACATACGTCGTGTTTTAATAGTGTTTAGAAAAAATATAGTTGCATTATCGTTATGGTGGGTACATTGATAGTGATATATCACTATCATGAGACCCCCCTTTTTTCTGAGTGGATTGGAGAGGGGAGAGGGAAGACTGTCTGACACCATTCCTTCATTCTCTTCTTCTTTCAGATGCAATTGGCGCAGTGTGAGTCGAGGCTTCCGTCGTCGTCGAATCAAACGCAGAATGAGAAGAAGCAGACAGGAGTGGGACTTGGTGTGAGTTGAGAGGAGACTAGGAGAGAAACTGGTTTATGCTACTAAAGTGCGAATTGTACACCACATGGGTGCATGAATAAACTGCTTTAGAAATGTGCGAGAGTTTTAAAAATATATAACTTATTTAGTTACTGTTTTGACGACATCGTAAGTAGAGTGAAGAAATTGGAGAATTTTATGGGAATTACTGTAAGATATAGTTACTATTCAGCGGATCAATGATTGGGAGGAGGAGGAGGAAGATTCGACGTCATTCGTGCAGCCACAGTATGGACAGCAGCAGCAGGAGCAGACGGGACCGACTGTCCATCCTTCACGCATTGTGAGTTGTAGGATGGAATAATCCTATTCGCGAACAAGAATGCATCATTCGCGAATAGAATTAGTAGGCGAACTTGTAGTGCCTCTATTTGTCCCTCATCGCCATCTACTCAATCAGTTTTATCCTTTATGTGTATGCAGGGTACGGGCATCTTCGACCCTCACCCGGTTCAAGACGAGGCGTACGACATGCCGTCGCCCATGCAGCAGCAGCAGCAGGGACAGCAGATGCAGCAGCAGCAGAGAGACTTCATCCCGCCACAGCAGGCGAGTCGATATTGCAACTTGACATAACAATTTTGCTACTAAAATTATATCAAGAGTATTTTATTGCAGTTCACAGACCATCTCCTTTGAAGTAAATAGGAATATACTACATCTTTTTGGGGCCATGGACTTAGGAAAAACGTGATAAATAACGTGATGATCAATATTATTGCGGCGCACGCCCAGAAAAAGTAATAGTGTAATATTTTAGATGCTGCAGCAGCATCCGGCTGCGAGTGCCCCTTCGTCGGCTTTCCAGAAGTACCCGCCGGAGGAGCAGCACATGCAGCACACGCAGCAGCAGCCATACGACCAGCAACGAGGGGTGGGACCACACGCTCAGCAGGTAGACATGTTATGGATTTTTGTGATTTATTTGACGTATATATTTTATATTTTTATGTTTTATTATTCGTGATCAATAATCTGGATGTTCAGTCGATGTCCTATGCCGGTCATCCACAGGAAGGCGCAACTCCCTCCCAGTCGGGATACTACATGGGACAGCAACCACAGCAACAGCAGCAGATGCAGCAACCTCCTCAGTCGCAGCAGCAATATGGAGGAGCGCCGCCGATGGGACAGCCACAGGGTAGGTCACTCTCATTGGAAAGTCAAGAAGTTGCGCAGAACGAAGTGTAAGAAAGATAAAGGTGATCCATGTCAAGCGATTTTGCGACAGCAAGATACTACGCTAGATTCGGCAGTCCGGTAAGCCGAGGTGTATTGTAGTTGAAAGTAATGAATAACTTTGTTCTTTGCAGCACCGCCGCCACTGCATCCGCAGCAAGGAGGGCAGGAATATCCGCCCAATCAGCAGTACTATCCTGGACAGCAAGGTAATACTGTACCTTCGTCCTAACATGTGCACATTATATTCCTTGTTTATTATAATACCATTATTGTATTCGCACATTTTTTACATGTTGACGCACCTTGGTGGTGTACGATGAATAAGAAAAAATATTCCCTGCTATATTCGATATCCGATATTGCAGGACCATCTCCTCCCCCTCCTCCTCCTCAATCGACGCCGAACTGCGGACAGGGACCGATGCAACCACAGGGATACCAGCAAGGTTGGCCTACTAGTCTTTTGGGAATTGCCAACTGATTAAATTTGAGGACCTCCGACCGCTGGCTATGGAGTGAACGGACATCCCTATCAACAGCAGGGTCAGTTTTTTTTAAACTTCCGCCTTGATAATTATATAATTATCGGATGTTTTCTATATCTTATTCTTTTTGCAGGCCCGGTTCCTCCTCCCCAATCTCCGTCTCCCCCGCATGTCGTCCACGTGAACGTCCATGTTCCCCACCCGCCGCCTCAGCAGCAGCAAGTTCCCTACGGAGCTCCTCCTCAGCAAGGCTACCCCAGTCAGACTCCTCCTCCTGGAGGATACCCTGCTGCGCCCCCGAATCATTCCCAATACCAGCCCCCTCCACCACCACCTCAATCTGCCTTCGCCCCACCCCAAGGATATTCGCAGAACTCTCACTACCAACAGCCCCAGTCTGGAGGGTTCGGTGCACCTCAGCCCCAATGCCACAACTACCACCAAGGTGGCCCTCCTCCTGATCCCAACTACAGTCAGCCATACCAACAGAATCGGGATCCTCACTACCGTACCCCTCATCCTCCTCCCCAGCAGCAGTACACACAGCAGGCCCCTTACCGAGATCAGCCACCTGCCCCGGCGAACTACCGTAACGATGGATACGGTAGGGATCCGCAGCGTCAAGAGACCAAAGAGGAGGCACGCATACGTCTACTGGGGGAATTGGAAGCACTCGAAGATGGGGATGAGCAGAGTGTGAGGAGAGAGAAGAAGGAGTACGGTAGAGAGGATTACGGTAAACAGAGATCGCCGCCCCCTGTACTATTCGGAGCACCTTTGGGAGAAGGGAATAGAAGAATGGATGATGGTAGATCAGCGAGGAATGAGAGAAGAGAAGCATCGCCCAGTCGTCAATTCGGAGCTCCCATTAGGAAACCTGTACCTGAGAGGAGAAATGAGGGAAGAGGAGGAGGGAGAGATGATATGGAGTATCCAGAGGCAAGGAGTGATTACTCCCCGTCGACCAGTCAGAGAAGAGAGGAGAATGGAGGATTCGGAATGCAGAGTGGATGGGGAGAGAGGGAACGAGTGTGAGTTGATGCTTATTGTAGTTATTTATTATTTGTTTGGGAAAATATCGAGTGGGTATTTACTGTCCACCAGGTTTTGGGTTTTGTTACGGTCGCAACATTGTTATGAGAGTACGGTAATTGCTGAGTGAATAATGTTTGATTGTTCAGTTCTTACATTGATTATCTAATTGGAATGAGAAGATAATTAAACTAGTGGGTAGTGTATGGAGTCTATGAGAGTACGGTACTGATTTCTTTGGATTGACGAATGAAGTATTTTTCTCGTTCAGTCCAAGCGAGCCTCGTTCCGCATTCGCTGTGGGTCGAGTGACGAAGGAGGAAGAAGCGAGATTATTCGGACGAGGAAATGGAAATGAAGGAGGAGTCAGATTCCAGCAGGAGGAGAGAAGACAGAGGAGAGGAGAGGAAGAGAGAGGGAGGGGAGGCAATGGAGGACACAATAACAACAATAGTGGTAAGAATCGTTGAATTTAAATGGCATAGTCGCAGTGCTTGATTGCATTATATTTATAAATACATAGTATCTATTTGTAGCCGCGTGCACGCTAATCATCAATATCGATTGCACTCATCGTTTGTTAGGCCTCACTATTTTATCTTTACCGAGTTCTAGACATCTAAGAATTAAGCTTGGAAAATACATAGACGTTTGAGTATTAATTGCTTAATTGCAGGGACAAATGGAAATTCGTTCGCGGTCAAAATGCAGCTGGATACTCCACACAAGAGGGTCAAGTTTCAGGTGAGAACAAAAACAACAAAAAATGGAAAGGAGACAGTTTATGCTGGGCAAATTTCACAGATGGGAAGTTCAAATTTGATTTTTTCCTTCTTCTTCAATTCTCTATTTCTGCTGTCAGCTGAGATACCCAGTTGCTGTGAATTCACATTTGAACTTTCTAACTGTAAACTGTGAGCAGAATCAGAGTGGTAGTGAAGGAGCTGCTGAAACGAACGTTTTTATGACGACTAAGATTATAAATGACGACGTAGGTGCAAGGGCATTCTGCTTATTCGAGATGCTGAAAACTCTTGTTATTCCGAGTGTAACTGACTACACATTGTCGTGGAACCCGTAGGATCTGACATCAAATGAAAAAAATCGAACTGGACCGCCTTCAAAAGGATGCTGCCCAAAACTACTTTTTTAGTTCATGAATCAAATTGTTATTCGAATTGATCGATAGGTGAGCACTGTTACAGTATCAGCAAGTGCAGGGGGTGTTACTGTATGAGGTGGCGTGAAGTTATACAGTATGCTTGATGATTATCGTAATTGCAGATTGTCGAGCTTCTGAAATGGAGACGCGATTTGAATCTATCGAGGCCTCAGAATGAGTATCAGCTGTTGGAGGTGAAAATAATAATTATTCATTATATTTGCATCTTAAATTATCATTATTAGCTAATAGTTATTGCTAATTTTATTTTATATTCGCTCAATTGGGGGTGTCTTATATCAAGGGAAGCGGGAGAGAAGTTCTAAGATAAATGAATTTTGAAAATATATAATTGCAGGCGGAGAAACTCTTCTCACTCCTTCAGATTGCTACTGGAGAAGAAATGGACATCTACTGGGTGAGCACAGTCTATCGATAACTTATTTTTTAAAGAAAAAAGTCACGACTATTTTCTTATGGTGGGGTGGGAAATCAGTTCTGAAATTCGAAATTACTTTTTTCTTGATTTTGTTTCTCCGAATATAATCTTTCCTTTGTCATCTCAGGTGACGGAGAAGATGGAGAAGGATCTCTACTGGTTCATCGAGCAGATGGAGGTGAGACACTAGACAGTATCATGGACTATAATTATAATTAGTTTGTTGTCACTAGACTTCGAGAATTGTCCAAACAACGGGTTGAGTGAGACACAAATCACTCTCAGTATTTTGCTGAAGTGGTGCTTTTGTCTCTTACAATTACACAACCCGTTGCTTCGTTATTTCTCAAAGTCTTGAATTGCCAAAAAAGAATGAACGTTAATGTTTGGATCAATTTGATCAATAATTGTCTTTGTTCAGGTTCGAGAAAATCTACTGGTGCGATACTCTGGACAGGCGTGGAATGCGGCGGCAAACAAATTCATCGAGGTTATGGTAGGCATCTCGTTTCGTATATCGATTTGTAATAATAGAGTAGTTTTCAGTAGTTCATTCAATTTTTGCCCTCATTTGTAGTATTTGTTTGCTCAAAGTATCGACGATGTATTCAATCAATATTTCGCTTATACCGTATCCAATATACCATATGAACAATTAAAAATTGGCTATCGACGCAGAAATAATTTCAGTACGTCACGGATCCCGATTACGTTCCTCCTCCGCATTTGAGACTGAGGAGAGTGAGAAATGTCGATGGTTGAACTGCCGAGTACCGTATCCAGCTACCGTATGCAGTTACCGTATCCCACCAGAGTTTCACTTATTGTTATAGTATCTCATTGTGATCTACTAGAAGTTCGTACTCATTTTCTAGTTGATTTATAGTATCTCTCTTTTGTTTTCCCTTTTTATGCGTACCTGTATTACAATTTGAATATCTCAAAAAATGGTAGGTTGCCATTGTTTTATCGCACGTATTCGGTTTGCGGCATCCCTAGTTCTAAATTGGAAAAATCTTTCGTTGTATTGACCAAGTCTGGACAGGTATTATCGCTAATTGCCAATGATTTGTATTTGTGCGTGTTTTCGCATTAGAACGAGTCAGTCTCTGATAATGCATGTTGTAAAAATAATTGCTAATCGAATAAAGGGAGTTGTAATTATGTTTTGCCTCATGTGTTTTTGTTACAAATACATGTACTATTCACAAATTCTGCAATATTCTATTTGACATGTGGGAAGGGGATTATTGATAGCCTACCGAAGTTCTGTTTTTTTTCTTTTTTCAGCACATCCTAGCATTTCAGTTTATTTTGCTTGATCTGGATATTTATTTTTATCTTCAGTTGTCTGGCTTGAATTTATTCCAAGCGTTGGCTGAGGTTATGACAAAAGTTTCATAAACATTTCATGCGAAACGCAATCCGTTTCAGAAACATTAGAAATTCAATCCGCTTCTCTCTGGATATCGGATTCCGTGAAAGTGTCGCTATTGTTAGCCTTACGCCACTGGAATTCTCATTTATTCCGCTGGTGCGATAAGTACAACCTCTGGGATACGGTAGACGAATCAATCAATAACTGGAGATACAGGAAATGTCAGTAGAGAGCGTGATGGACCTGTAGTCGGGGCGAGTTCGGAGAGTGGTTGCCTCTGCAATTTTGTAATTTTATTTAATATTTTTAAAAGTAATTTAAATACCTCGCTGCAGCTGCCAATCGATCGGAGAGGAAAGAAGAAAGCATCGTCCAGGATTTGACTGTTTCCTGAGATGAATATTATCGTAATCAAGCCAAACTTTAAGGGTTCGGTTTTTTCGTGTACAACTTCGTGTCCTCTATCAGTTCTCTCAATCAATAGTTACCGTAACGTATCTGACCTTATGATGCTTGCCAGGACCGATGTAGTGGGGAATTACGGTCATCACAGCCTCACCGAATGAATCCCAATCTCGTGGTCTGAAGGTAAGAAAAATTGGGGAGGATTACGGTAGTTATCGTATCTTGGAGATGGATTACGGTAGTTACCGTATTCCGTCAAGTCTAACAACTTTCATAATCCTTTCCTCTAGAGTTCGAAATTCGGGTAAATAACTGGATTAGATCTCTTCATATTGCACACTCTCTCACCAATAGACAGGTGATGAGAGTGTGCGAAATTAACAGTGCTAATCGAATTATTTACCCGAATTTCAAACTCTCCTCTCTCGTTCTGACTCATAAAGTGGGGGATTCGATAATGGGATTTCTGGAAGTCCCTCAGTTGAGTGTCGGGTGTACTGAGAGAACTCAGAGAACTCAAGTGCTTCAATCTCGTCGTCGTGTGTTTTGATCACGCATTGAATTGACTCGAAAGGAGTAGAAAAGGACTCTTGGCGGGAACAATTTTGAACGGCTCTCGTAAATTCCCATTGAGATCGGAGATTTGAGACCATTACAGGTAAAATTCCGGAGCACAGCCTGGGGGCTGTATAATCTGTCAAAACTTCACCAAAAAACTTGCCAAGTTTCACTGACATCGTTCAAAACTTCACCAAGTTTTCTTTAGAAATCAGCCATCTACGTCATCAGCCTGTTTACATTTTTGTTTCTGTTGTTTATACTCGTTTAGTATTAATATTTTTGGCAATTTCTAATGCAATTACTATTGATTAACTGGCAGGATCATTCCATTTCATCCATTCCTTCACTTCCAAGAACAAAATCAAAGTCTCTACAAAGAAAACAATTCATTTCATAGGAAGCGTTATAATGCAGTGTTATATAAGAAAATGGGCTTCACAAGACGATAAGAGCATTGCGGATGCAGTTGTACGATAAAAAGGAGCGAAAAAAACTAAACAAACCATGCAAAATTGCAAAAATAAAGAAAAATGTGAAATTCGAATAAAACGTTCCGATGATTCAGATATTTACACATGGCCGATTTTTAAACTCTACTTTCAACCCAATTTGCTACGTTGATTTAGAATTTGCTGGAATTTCATTATGAAAACAAGGATGCAACAGACCATCAGCACCCAACAATGCCAAAATTAGAATTTTAGCGTTCACTTCATTGCGCCTCAAATTCCACCCTAAAAAAGGCTCACATACATGCATACTTTTCCCTCTCTCGATTTGCGTGCTATTTCTCTTTCTCTAACCAAACTTGGCCAAGTTCCGTTTAGAACTTCGCCAAGTTTTCTCGCACATTTCCGATTGAATTTTGGTTAGAGTGACGAAAATAGCATGCTAAATTGAGAGAATTAGAGAAAAATCTGCCATGTTTTTAGCGATGTTTTTTGCCATATTTTTCTCGCACATTTCTGACAGATTATACAGCCCCCTGCCTTACTTTCACGCCGTTCTCGCTGACCCTCTCCATAGAAACTCCATTTCTCTCCTATACCCCCTGTAGAATTTCAAGTCACGGAGGAATAATGAGGGAATGGTCAAGACACACAATTGCACTTTTACGTGAGAATCTAAGATTCTTCTCTAGGGAGAATTATCTCACTTTCTGATTTGTTTGCGGTTCTATTTTAAAGCGAGACTGCATTTCGTACGTCTCACTATCTTCTAGTCTGAATCTTTTCTCAGTAAATTCAAAGAATTGTTAGGGCATTACTATGTTTAGCAGGCAGTTTGTACTCGTCCACGTTCGCATAAAAGTAAAATTTTACAGAACATTCCACATGCCAGTCAACCTTACAGAATGGGCATTGGAGTGAGATAGTGTGTGAAATCGAGAGGTACTCTCTCACTTTTGCACACTCTCCCGCTCTGACCCGGTCTGTTATGTGGTGTTAGTTTTCGGAAAAAGGAAATGGAAAAAGGCCAAGATTTGAATTCCCGCAATTTCTTATCTCAGTTCTCCGTGGAGCAATCGACTCAAAACTTCGTTTATAGGTGTAAAAGGGTCGAAGAATGCCATATTCGAAGTTTTGAGTCGATTGCTCCACGGAGAACTGAGGTATGAAATTGCGGGAATTCAAATCTTGGCCTTTTTCCATTTCCTTTTTCCGAAAACTAACACCACATCAGTTATGCGGTGTTAGTTTCTTGGAAAAGAAAATGGAAAAAGGAAAAAGGGTGTTAGTTTTTCCGCCGCCTTTTTCGGAAAATGCCCGAGATTTGAATTCCCGCATTTTCAGTATCTCAGCTCCCAGTGAAGCTAGGCATGCGAAACTTCTTTTTAGGGTTAATTTTCACGTTTAGAAATCACAAAACAATTTTCGTGTGTCTAGCTCTTCTGGGAACCGAGTTATAAGCGATAATCGATAAATGCGGGAATTCAAATCTTGACCTTTTTCCGAAAAAGGCGGCGGAAAACTAACACCCTTTTTCCTTTTTCCATTTTCTTTTCCAAGAAACTAACACCACATTAGGAATAATGTTAGAATGAAGAAATTTCTCACTTTATTCTCGTGCTGAGATGTCCCTTGCTGATGGTATCGATCCAATTGTTCAGAGTACTTTCAGCATCACACAAATTGTCCACTATCGATTGCAGCAGATCCATAAAGTAGCGACGATGCCTGCAATCGATTTTTCGCTTATGCATACCGTATCCACTTGGCACCATGCCAAGACATTTTCTACTGGTTATTGCTAGTGTTGTTAGATCGAATGACCCTATTCGCCCCACCACGCCAACAATTTTTCGGACTTGTTTTCTCCGCAATAATTGTGTGTTTTTGATTTCTCTCCAATCGCAGATCATCTCTCTCCTCTTCCATTTCCTCTATTTTTCCCTTCTCTTCTCTCTTCTGCTTATTTCATCTCACAAATCACTAATTTCTCCTGCCATCTTCTCTCATTCTAATGGACGGTTGTCATGAGCGACTCTTATTTCTTTTCCCTTCTTTCCTACCAATTTTCGGTTAGACAAGACGAGAGAGCGGGGGAAACGAGGAGACGCAGACATTGACGAGAAGCAAATGTGCACATCGTTATGAATAGGGGAGAAGGAGACGTGAAATATGGGTTTGGGCCCATTCTCTCTCTCTGTCTCTCTCTCTCTCTGACTAGGATTGAAAGTGCGTCACATAGTGGTTGTCGGAAACATTCGAGTAGAGGAAATGACGGGATGATGACTATCTTACTCAGTCTTTTGCAAGTCTAATGAATCATCTAAGAGATCTAGACGATTTCACGAAATGTCGTGGCGAGAGAGAGAGAGAGAGAGAGGAGAGAGATTAGCAAGTCAATGTAAGAGGAGGAAGAAGGGAGGAAATATCAGAGGAACGAGGAATATTCACGGATTCCATTACACGAGAAAGACCAAAGGAACAGAAGGGATTCAGAGGGATCATTAGTCAGTCCTGTAAATCCCCCATTGAATACTGGAGGAAATGAGGTGGAAGGACTAATTGTAAGGAGCGAAATTAAAGGAAAAAAGGACGGAAAATGAACGAGGAAGTTATGAATTAGAAGCACAACGTCACTGAGGGCAAGACATGTTTACCTAGACCACTTTTGCCCCTTGGGTACGTGCGAATTCAGAAAAGAGTTACTTGTTTTTCTACTCGGGTTCGCTAGAAGTCATAAGGAAAATAATGAGAGGCCTATTAACGTGCTTTATCCTCACTAGAGCTAATCCCCATCCAGTTCTCATTTCTCGAACTCTTTCTCGCGCAATTGAACAACTTCCCTATAATGCAACTAGTTTTACAGTTACTTTTCTTAATGCTAAATACTATAGGGAATGTGGTGAGGTCGGTTTTCGTGATCATGGATTCTTCGACTCTGGATCGAGCAGTGTTTTGTGTTCAAATCCACTCACATTTCAACAGCGTCAGCATCGTCTCCAAATGAATTTCTTCCTATTTTCCTCACGAGATCGGCCATGAGAGCATCAGAGAACGTCTGTTTAGGCAGGCGCTGCCACGATCGCCTGAATAATATTTATAATAATGTTAAAAATAAAAATAATAATATTTATCAGTGACGCTGAACAAGATGGGATTTCGAATAGGCTGCAGAAGCTACATAAAAATACCATTTTCCACTTTTTTCTCTTTCTCCTCAAACAATCGTGTTTTACTGGTCAGAACTTCGCAAAATCTCCCTAAATCTCCACAGTTGTCACCGGAAACTCTGTTTTAGAAGCGGAAATGCCCACGCACTTCCGGTTTCTGGAAGTAATGCGCAGTCATTCGACCATTCCCATTTCGGGTCTCTCTCTCTCTCGGTGCTGACCTGAGAAGAGTCTGTCGTTCGCTGCTCAGAATGCCCATCTTGGAGGGAAGAGGAGAGGCAGAACGGGTCCTGAGAGGAAAAGAGATGATCAATGACTACCACGCATTTATGGTAGGTCAAAGAGGAAGACGGTGATTTATAGGAGAAAATCTGTCTGCACCGAAAATACAAAGAGCGTACAATCGAGAATGACTCTCTCACTTTTTCACACCCTCTCACCATGGCCACCTCTTTAAGTTTTGGAATCATACCTCTTAGATTTGGGCGAAAGGCCGGTGTACAGGGGTTTTGAAAGGAAGAGAGGCATTGACTACGTGGATGAATCAAGTGACTTTTGAGGAGAGGGAATTGATTCCAAGGAAGGCTACGGAAGTCCTAAATACTAATATGGGGAATCCCCACAATTGGACGGAATAATAAAACGTCAGAAGGAATGTACGTGGAATGGGAGAGATGAGAAGACCGAAGTTTGATCTCATGTTGATCAACAAGGGACTGCGTGTGTTTGCGCCATTTGTGCATTTTCCTAGTGGTTTCCTAGTGTGATCCTAGTTGAAGCCTATCCATTTTGCCTATTTGGATTGTAGAGTAAAATCCTAGTTCAGTGCCAGAGTATAAGTGAGAGAGTCCTCTCGATTTTGCACGCTCTCTCATTCCAGAGCCCCTTTCTGGAGGGTAAACTGCTCAATGGCACTTACCTTCTCAGTGGTTTCGGCTCCCCTAGACGATCTGGAGTTAGACGACTGGGAGAGATTGGAGAAGATGGACGGGCTGAGGCCTTAATATTGTATTTATTTTAACATGTTTACAAACAACTGCACTTATTTCTAACAGTACTACGTTAGTTTATTGCTATTGTCAGTTTTGAATCAAAAGACCTTCGTCAAAATGCCAAGCTGGCTCTACTTTCACAGACAGATTTTGCAGTGAAAATGAGATTTTGTAGTGAAAATACAAGTACGAACTCACATCGTGAATGTTGTAGTGTGATCGGTGTAGGTAATTCTCGGTTCGGAGCATTTTCTGGAATTCACCAACGGTTATTTTCTCTCGCTTTCTATCGAAAAGGAGACGGTGGCGATCGACAAACTTCCGATTCGAAAAATAAGCGGAAACGGAATTGGACAATGTGGGTGGGTATACAATGGGAGTGTGGAGAGAGAGAGAGAGAGAGAGAAATGAAGAAGAAGCGGAGATGAGAGAAGAGACGTTTTCCTCCTGTTTTCACTACATACTCGAATCGGCAAATGAGTGGATAGAGAGAAAAGAAGAAAGATTAGGGACAGATTAGAAAAACGACAAGGAAATTGAGGAGAGGAGAAGAAAAAAATAATAATAATTTTGATAATTATTATAGTAATAATAATGAAAGGCGGTATAAGCTTGAGATGCGTAG
Organism: Pristionchus fissidentatus; assembly: GCA_036245785.1. Lineage (NCBI taxonomy): Eukaryota > Metazoa > Nematoda > Chromadorea > Rhabditida > Neodiplogasteridae > Pristionchus > Pristionchus fissidentatus. The sequence continues at coordinate 11,275,402 of BTSY01000006.1, forward strand.
AAGGGGAAGAAGGAAGCAAACTTTATACTACTTTATACTACTACAATAATTAACCCCTTACATGTATATCTATCTATCTAACTGTGCACTGGGAATCTAATGAATGGAGACCAACCCACCGACACATCCAACTTTTGCATGCATTCTCACCACGGACTTAAAGGCGGATAAAAAGTGCCCAGAAGAGTGCACTGCACTACCGTATAAAGGACAATGCAGCTACAAGCAATACCGTAATAGGCAATGGGAGATCTCGTCACCCTCGTTTCTTTTGTGTGGAGCCGTGATTTTTGAGCCCACGTGTAAGAATGAAAGAAAAAAGAAGAAGAAAAAGGAATTGAGTAGTTCCCAGACGACGAAAAAAGGCGAGACGCGTTTGCCTAATGGAGATTATGAGTGGGGGGAGGGAGGAGTTCGTCGTCTCATCTGAAGAAGGAGGAGAAATGGCACTCGTGGCTATGGAGAGAGAGAGAGACGGTCGGAGAGGGAGGAGAGACGACTTGTAAGCTACCGACTACTGTACGAGGGTAGACTACGGTATAATGTGAGGGAAAGACTACGGTAGTCGAGACTCGAGACGGGACTACGGTATCCGAATGAGAAACTGCGCGTGTTCTGCGGCTTTTGAGCTATGGGAGGGGTGGAGTCTCGTTCACGTAAGATTGATGGTTGAATAGAGAAACAACGTCGACTGCTCGATATTCAATGAATCTGTGATGACGATAGTGAAGAAGAATGATGAGAGATTCCATTGAATAACAAGGTGGAAATGGTGAGGAAGGAAGAGATTTGAACGTGATCAACACGGCATTCTGGTGACCAGTGGCCTACATTCAGAGAAATAGAATCAGGACACCCATTGAAAATATTCACTTACATTTAAGTGAAATGTATCTTATTTCTAGTCACATGCACTTACAGGTAGGTGCACATCTTCAATAGGTGTCCTGATCCTTGTGACTTTTTCTCAGAGTGTGCAAATTCAGACGGACAGTCAGAGAGCGCGGAAATAGCATGCGAATGTACGATGGTCTCACCACGAATTTTTACCCAGAACGTTGTGAATGTACTGGATTTGTTTGGGGGTGTTTCATGTAAAAACAAGAAACTTTTTTTCTGGTTGGACTTCGTACCAACCACTCAAGAGCCGTAATCCATTCGAAATGACTACTCGTTTCTGTCCAATCGGTGGAATTGCCAGGCATCACATTTAGATGTGAAATGAGTGGTCGGGGGGAGGGAATCTAAGCACTCCATCTTCTTTTCCCCCTAGTCGTTTCCCGCAATGAAATTGAACGAGGTTAGACGACAAAACGCGACTAATTTGGTGTGCACTCTCCTAATGAGAAAATGAGAAGAATGATAGAGGGATTGACCTTTGAATGAGGGAACAAATTAGATGCATTTCCCGTTTCTTACGCTGGATTCATGGTTGAGATAGTTGAGGGGACTGTCTCCTCACTCTACGTACTCTCGTTCTCTAGTTGGCTTCTACAGTGGTAATCGTTCTAGGAAAACGACTAGGATTCCACAAGGATTTTGGAAAGTACACTCTCTCGACCTGCTGAGAGAGTATGCGAAAGTGAGAGAGTTTTGTCCTACCAAAATTATGGGGACTCGTCAATGAATGCAGTACGAGGCGTGTGCACTCATTGTCGAAATGGTGAGGGGGCTGTCTCCACACTCTAAATGCACTCTCATAAATCGACTTGCTACGCGAAATGCGAAATGGAGTTGATAGCCTCCCAAAACGATGAATGCGCCATCTCACAAAGAAAAAAATTCTAATCTTGATAATCCCAGAGCGAGGGTTTGAAACTCTAATGTTAGAGTGCTTGCGAAAATGAGAGAGCGCTTCTCTCGATTTCGTGCACTCTCTTGGTAATTGAGTTTCAAGCTCTCGCTCTAGGATTATCAAGGAGTTTTTTCTTTGTGAGATGAGGTGTGTACTATAGATCGTGATGGGGCGCCGTCCTTTCACCACTCGAGTCAACGCTTATTATTTATAATTTATGCGCGCACGAAATTGCGAAGGGAAAAGTGGAAATGTGTGGAAATTTGAGGTGAAAGAAAGAAAAAAGGGCAGAATAAGGAGGGGAAAAGAGCAGTGCACGATATATGACAAATCCTCTCGGTGGTTCTAGGCCTCTGGAGAATAGAAAAGAAAGAGAGAGAGAGAGAGAGAGAGAGAGAAACATTTTCAGAGATGAATGAGTGTTTGCGTATTTGAGTCGTCGCGCACGGAATTATGAATGACCCGAGTATGATGTGAATGGTGATGTAGAGTGACGATTACAAAAACATTCCCGATAACTGGCAATGTGGAATGTACACACGTAACGAATCCCCAGCGGAAATCTACGCATATCAATTGAGATGATGACTAAATTCTGAGAAAAGCGAACTGGTGAAACACATAATTGGATGGTGACTGGGGCATAAAAGGTCAGGGAGAGAGTTCTCTCTCTCTCTCTCTCGTCGGTACTTATGCCTCGTTCTGATTCTTAATCGTGTGAAGAAGTCATCATGGCGTGAACAACATCTTCACAAAGTGAGAGATTTGAGTTATTATGTAAATGTGAGTGAAAACACTTTGAGAATGACGTGAATTGCGTCATAATGAGTGGTGGCTCTCTCATTTGAAATCCACAGGGATATTAGAGAGAGAGAGAGGGAGGCGAAAAAAAAGAGGAAGTCGGTCTTTCTGAAGGAATCGTGAAGAAATGAAGAGAAAAGACGAATGGAGAAAGGCCGAATTTATTTGATTAGTCCAAGGATTCTCATGAAGAACAATAGAAAATGGAAGCCAAATGGGGGCGGAGAGGGGGAGAGAAAGAGTGAGAGAGAGAGAGAGAGAGATTTGGGTTTACGCCTTTCCCCATGCACTTTATTCATTCTGAGACTGTAAATAGAGAAAATAGGGGCACAACAGAGCGAACTTTTACTGTAGATAATGAGATTAGACGAAGTCGGCCGACTGTTGCTTGTTTTTATGAGAGAAAAAGTGCGAAATGACGTCTAAACCTCATGATTACAAATCTCCAGAAAGGAGTTGGGGTGAGAGAGTGTGTAAAAGTGAGAGAGTTCTCTCACTTCCTGCTGCCTGAATGAATGATGTGGGGATCTCGTTGAACATTTCCCATTTGCACGGTAGGGAGAGACAAACAATAGAGAGATATGTAGATACGTCACACCCACTTTGAGTAAAACGAGTCTGAAGGGGAAAAGAAGGAGAAAAGAGAGAAAATGATGTCTGAGGTCTCGCAAAGAACTTAAAAAAGTGCCCAGAAGAGTCGTGTACTGTACGAATCGGAGGTGTGCGTCTCGAAGTCCACCACTTTTCCCCTAATCGTCGACCCATCGTTCGACGCATTAGCAAATTTGTTCACCTTAGGAGAACGAAGACCATTTTGCATTTACAAATTAGTGCTCCAAGTGGTTCTCGGTGATCTTTCGACAAACGTCGATTTGTAGATAGAAACGTATATTTCTAGGGTATGTTGCTTTTGTGATTTTTTGTGATGATAGACGACAGACATGGGGATAATGACCATATTCTACAATGTTGAGCATATATGTTCGACATTACATATAACAGATCGAAGATCGCTTCCTGTGGAAAAATAGGTGGGAGTATTTTTATTTCCGCTGCACAGGGAGAAAAACAAGAGAAACACGTCAGAGTCTCGATGCGTCAGCAGAGGATTTGCAATGGAAGAATCGAATGAGAGGAAGAACAGTCCTTTCTTATTGTGCTATTGTATATAAATGCATTTATCTTCATTATATTATATTTATTATTAGCAGTAGAATATTGAGATATCGATAGCCATCGATAGGTCGAAAGTAGGGGCGAGGGGAGTTCATAAAGTTCAGAAAATTTTCAGAAATGTGCTGTTTTGATATGAAAAATAATATTAATTGTGAGTTCAAATATCATAAAAAATGGACATTTAGACACGAAATTGGGGGTTGAAATTCACCTGCTAATCGGAACGAATTTTCCCATTTTCCTCGTAACTCTCAGTTATGAAAGAGCGTTCATAATTTAAAAAAAACTATTCGATTTCCCCGTTTGCAGAGTGGCAGTAATAGTAGTTTCAGCAACAAAATCGAATTAACTCCAAATGGATTCGAGAACGATCGTGTTCATTTTGAGTCTTCTGCTCAGTTTGCCCCTCTCCACTCTCTATATCTTACAAATTATCATTATCGTATCGAGGAGATCAATTTTCTACTCACCTTTCTATCGTATCTTCGTCTTCGGGGGATTTGTTGTGAGTGTCACATTATTTCTAAATTTTTTAATAAAAAAACCGCAAATCAAAAGTCTTAATGGTTTAATCACGTACCTTATTCTATTTTATTTTATTTATCGTACACCACAAGGTTGCGATAACACAGTACCTGATAATTTCGGTTTCAGGATCTTGCATTCTACTGGTTGACAGTTTTTCTCTATGTTCTTCCAAATCTTCCGATTCTCTCTGATTGGACGTCACAATTTACCCATGAACCTGATAATTTACGATGGAGAGAAGAATATTCATCCATTTTATCCATGCTAAACTCGTGCGTTTATAGAATACAAAGAAAATAATGCACAGGTAATTCATCTGCCCAAACACTAATTTAATTTAGGTTAATGTACTTTCTCCCTGCCATTCAAGATGGTGTCAATGTTCTCATAGCATTCAATCGATTCTGCGCCATTGTTCTGCCGTTTGCGTATAGTAAAGTGAGGATCTTCGGGGACGACAAAATATTATAATTCTACAGGGGGTGATGAAGATAGGTAGATCAGTGAGAGATTCCCTCTGGTCTGATCTAATCGATTGAGCGAGAGACGGGAGGGAGTGAGAGGGTATTTTGCCACATGTAGCAGGGCGAGACCGGGTTCCCACGCGCAACTATTCAAAATAAAATCGCCAAAACGCCGTGATATAACCTTTTGTATAATGCATAGGCCACACATATTTGTTCAAATTATACCATTTTGATTAGCATTTAGTTCTTTTGTCAATTTAAAGTTAGGATTTTTCAGATATTCACTCCTCTCACTACAAACTTCTTCTTACTTCTCGTAATTTCTTCTGGTTTTATTCCTTCATTTCTTACAATCGGGGCGAGAGGAGGGGTCCTTGTGATGGGCGCTCCTAAAGGAACAGATGAGGTGCGCCAGAATCAATGTTTCAAGCAGATGTTTATGTTATTGCATGGTCTGAAGGATATAGGGTAAGATATTATTATCAGATCTGAATGACTTTGGGAGTGGAAAGTTAGATACTATAGCAAAATAACATCCGACTAATAATAGGCTATAAAAATTGGTTTTTTTCTCAGATGTACATGCTGCATTCGCATGCGGACATCAATTTTCCGAATGTATGTTAATATTTTAAAATAATTTAAGATTTATGAATCTTACAAGAAATATAATTTAGATTAATCGAAGTCTTGTTGTCTCTCTGCATCTTCTCATCACTAATTCGATTTCATTCATCCTTTATTGCATCACTACTATACAATTACGGAGATCAAACGTTGAATTGTTTTTTGTATGAAATACCTAAGAAAATCATTCAGTTCCGTGACAAGAGTGAAATACGTCTACTAATTTTGGGGCTTGCAATTCTGATTTTCAACATTCCTTCAATTGCATATCAGGTTGGTTCGAAAACATCAAGATAACCCTGTATTTAGATTTTTTTATTTTAATCATTGTTTATTGATTTAGAAAAAAGTGATATTTAGTTTTTCTTCGTCTTTTACGACGGGGAAATGTTTTGGAAGTACTTCCAAATTCTGCCCTTCTTCAATTTGGTCAAAACACTCAATCCACCGGTGATTATGATCATCACTAACAATATGATGAGGAAGAATCTTAAGTGAGTTTAAAAATATATGTATATATTGAAACGCTGTATAAAAACTGTAATGATAAGGTGGTGTCGTGGACATATCTATTTGGCATATTTGGCCATTTAGGGAAAATTCAAAGTCAAAGATTTTTCCCAATTTACAATCATAGTTGGGTCTCGAATATATCTATTTACTTAATTCGTAAATTTCTTTTAGAAGTCTTTTCGGCTTCGAAGAAGGAGTTATTTCAGTGGAGACAACTGCAAATATCTCATTACAAACGAGAAAAGCTGAGAATGGATCTAATTAGCAAGTCGATTATCCTGCGCATGACATAAAATTGCAAAATTTAAAAAATTGAAAAAAATTGCAAACTTTTTGGAAGAACAGGAAATTGCATACAGACAATTGAATAATGGAAATATTCCACAATGTTGAATGGAAAATCGGTTCCGTGGAAAATAGGTGGGAGTCTTTTTATTTCCGCTGCACAGGGAGAAAAACAAGAGAACACGTCAGAGTCTCGATGCGTCATCAGAGGATTTGCAATGGAAGAATTGAATGAGAGTGCAGTCTATTTATTTAAATCACATTTGTTCATTATTGATAGTAGAAATTAGTTGTGATAACCATAACTATCCGATGCACTAAAAAAAGGGGGGGGGGAGTTCATAAAGTTCAGAAAATTTTCAAAAATGTTATGATGAAAAATAATAATTGCGTGTTCAAATATCATAAAAAAAGAACATTTGGACTCGAAATTGGGGGTTCAAATTCACCTGCTAATTGGAAGAGAGTTCCCCACTTTTCTCAGTTTCGCAATAAAAAAACTATTCGATGTCCTCATTTGCAGAGCGGCGGGTAGTTGTTTCAGCTAGAAAAGGGAATTTTAGTTATATTTTTTTCTTGTAAGGAATTTTATTTAAAAATTAAGATGGATTCGAGGACGATCGAGTTTCTATTGAGTCTTCTGCTCAGTATACCCCTTTCGACCCTCTACATCTTACAAATTGTGATTATTGTATCGAGGAGCTCAATATTCTACTCACCTTTCTATCGTATCTTCGTTTTTGGAGGAATTATTGTGATTTTCATTTTATTTATTGTTATAATAAAAGTGCGAAAACAACAGAAACTGAATAGCACTATGATTTATCCCTATAGAAATCAAATTTTAAGGATCTGGCGTTCTATTGGTTGACAATTCTTCTCTACGTTGTTCCCAATCTCCCGATTCTAAGCGATTGGACATCACAATTTACCAACGAACCTTATAATTTACGGTGGAGAGAAGAATATTCAGCTATTTTGTCCGTCCTCAACTCGTGCGTTTATATAATAGATACAATAAAATCATGCATTCATCTTCATAACCATGTTCATTTAATATAGATTAATGTACTTTCTCCCTGCCATCCAAGACGGTCTCAATGTTCTCATAGCATTCAATCGATTTTGTGCTATTGTTCTGCCGTTCGCATATAGTAAAGTGAGAGCATGAGATTTCGAATGTCTTTATTAGTTTCTGAATTTCAAGTTAATAGTAAGACTTTACAGATATTCACTCGTATTACTACAAATTTCTTCTTGGTTCTTGTAGTAATTTCTGGTTTCATTCCTTCATTCCTTACAATCGGGGCGAGCGGTGTTGTCATTCCAATGCGCGCTCCTACAGGAACCAATGAGGTGCGCCCAAATCAATATTTCAAAAACTCAAAAGACGTCAAGCAGATGTTTCTGTAATTTCTTGGTCTGAAGGATCGCAGACTTTGGGAGTGGAAAGTTATAGATAATATATATATATAATTATAAACTAGCGGGGTTGTATTGAGATTAATGTGGTGTTAGTTTTCAGAAAAAGGGAATGGAAAATGGCTAAGATTTGAATTCCCGCAATTTCTTATCTCAGTTCTCCGTGGAGCAATCGACTCAAAACTTCGAATATAACATTTTTCGACCCTTTTACACATATAAACGAAATTTTGAGTCGATTGCTCCACGGAGAACTGAGATATGAAATTGCGGGAATTCAAATCTTGGCCTTTTTCCGAAAACTAACACCACATAAATGTACTACGCTCTATGCGTACACTACGCTCTATGCATAGTTCTGGGTGCGGGTACGGTCCAGGGGGCGCCCGGTAGCCGGCTCCAGGTTCGGTCTAGGGGCGCCCGGTAGCCGGCTCCAGGTTCGGTCCAGGGGAGCTCGGTAGCTGGCTCCGGTATTCGTCCAGGGAGAGCTCGGTAGCCGGCTCCGGGCTACGTTAAACCTCGCAGTGTGCCGGGGAACGTTAATCGCTACCAAGAGTACTGGCTTATTCCGGTGGAAAAGGATCGTGAGGATCGCAACTTTTTTCGATCGCTCTCTGCCTCACGAGCCTTTCACAACGGAAACGCAGGGTACAGTGCCTTCAGAACTTTTAGAACACTTTCAGAGACGTTTCCTGAGATTCCCTACGCTCTCTGAATCAATTGGACACTTCGATTTTTTCGATTTTTCATGTTAAAACGTGTTAGAACACGTTCAGACACGTTTATGACATCGCAAAACTCTTTTCCTGTGATCCCCCATGATCTCTGAATCAATTGGACATTTTCGAAATTTTCGATTTTCTGTGTTAAAATTCGGCAAAACAGGTGAAAACGTGTTTCACGGTACTTAAAAACGTGCAAGGAGCACTTGCAGCACTTGCGAAAAATGCGGCAAAAGGTTTGCCCGCGGCGGGGGTCGAACCTGCGTCGGTCGGATTTGAATGTCTGGCGCTTTAACCACTTGGCCATGGATTTGGTGATTTAAATTTTGTAAAATTTTAAAGCAATTCTGGTCACCTATCATATGCAAAAGGTTCTGAGAAGATAGAACGAATTTGAAGCGAAATATAAGGAAAATGTGAAAAAAAGTGTGACCGGACGGAAGGAAAAATAAAAAAAGGACAAACAAACAAACAGATAGACAGACAGACGTTAGCATTTTCTAATATATAGTAAAACATAGCATACGAATATACTATTAAAGGCTAGTAAAACAATTCGCTTTTTTCAGATGTACATGCTCCATGCGTATACGACCATCAATTTTCCGAATGTTCGTTTGTTTTTTTTTCAAATTATGATGTCAAGGATTTTATTCAGATTAATCGAAGTCTTCTAGTTTCTCTTCACCTTCTCATTGCAAACTCAATTTCATTTATTCTTTATTGCATCACTACTACACAACTGCGGAGATCAAAAGTTGAATTGTTTTTGTTGTTGTATGAAACACCTAAAAAAATCATTCAGTTCCGTGACAAGAGTGAAATACGTCTACTAATTCTGGGGTTTGCAATTCTAATTTTCAACATTCCTTCAATTGCATATCAGGTTGTTTTACAATTCGAAAACAGTAAGAAAAAATTTGAATACTAATATTTCCATTATTATCATAAAAGTTACGAGAGAGCGGATGTATACAGATTTTTCTTGTAATGATAGCTTATTGATTTTTATAAAAATGATGTTTAGTTTTTCTTCATCTTTTACGACGGCGAAATGACTTGGAAGTACTTCCAAATTCTGCCCTTTTTCAATTTGGTTAAAACACTCAATCCACCGGTGATTATGATCATCACTAACAATATGATGAGGAAGAATCTTAAGTGAGTTTAAATATACATAAATTGTAGCACTGTGTTGACAAAAATTATTGGAATATGACTATTCGATTATGCGCCTTGGCACTAAGGTAAAAAATTCGGTGAAACATAACCTTCCCAATTTACAATCATACTGAGCATATTTGCATTTATTTAAATAATTCATAAATTGCTTGAAGAAGTGTCTTCGGCTTCGACGATGGAGTTATTTCAGTGGAGACTACAGCAAATATTTCACTTCAAATGAGAATAACTGATAATGGGTCGAATTAGCAAGATTTGCTCCTGATTTTGAAACAGAAAGATTGAAATAAATTACAAATGTTTTGGTGAAACCGAGGAAAAATGTTAAACATAGATCGAAGGCCGGATATTATGAATTCATGAACACTCGTCTAAAATAATAAAACGTTCCGCTCTTAAACAACAGGCATGGATGCGAGAGAGCGTGCTTAATTAAGAGATACGCCGAGGTATAGAAAGAGAGTACACCACCAGTAGTCCATGTCATAGACGTATCATTTTAAATTTGTAATAACTATCGAAAGAAATCGGAGAAGAACTTCAAGTAGATAGTTCAGAGAAAAAAACTTGCTGAGATGAGTTACTTCAAATAATTGCGTGTTTAAATTCTTCGACATCAACCTTTTGGGCTCGAAATTGGCGAGTTCAAATTCACCTGCAACTTGGGTACGGATCTCTCCACTTTTTAGTAACTACCAGTTATAAAGTGTTTTCGCACTAAAACGTCTCCATTTACGAAAAAAATGACGGCCGTCAGTAGTTTTTTCTCTTAAAAAACCGAGTAAACTAAAGATGGATGCTAGAACCATCGTGTTTCTATTGAGTCTTCTGCTCAGTTTGCCCCTTTCGGCTCTCTACATCTTACAAATGGTCATTATTGCGTTGAAAGGTTCAATATTCCACTCTACTTTCTATAGAATTTTCTTCTTTGGCGGATTCATTGTGAGTTTCATTGTATTTTATAATGTCTGTGTCCAGTAGTCATTTCATTTCGTTAGATAAATTATAACAAAAAAATTTACAAATGAGCGATTCGGGCTTCTTCCATCCAATATCTTTTATGCCCAATTTCATGACGATAAATCTCTTGAGGATCTGGCGTTCTACTGGTTGACAGTTTTTCTCTACGTTCTTCCAAATCTTCCGATTCTCTCTGATTGGACATCTCAATTCATCGATAAACCAGGCAATTTACAATGGAGAAATGAATATTCATCCATTTTGTCTGTGCTCAACTCGTGAGTTTGTTGACATACGTCAAACTAAATTGAACAATCCTCTGCTCGTTATATCTGCATTGTATAAAATGCAGATGCGAATAGCTGGGGCAAGCAGGGGGCTTCAGCTAGAAGATAGAAACCAGCTAGGAAGTAGCTAGAAAGCAGTGCTACTTCTGGTATATAGAACTGAATTAGCGCTGCCTTCTAGCTACTTCCTAGCTGATTTCTGTCGTCTACCTAGTTACGACTAGCACAGAGTAGTTGATTTTATAAATTATTTTCTTATAGATTAATGTATTTCCTCCCTGCCATTCAAGATGGTCTCAATGTTCTCGTGGCATTCAATCGATTCTGCGCCATTGTTATCCCTGTAGCCTACAGTAAAGTGAGATAACGAATTTTATTTCGCATTCAACAGTAGGCCCGTGGTTCGACTTCCGGTCCTTGTAGCAAACTTTGCTGTGTTGCAAAATCAATAATTGTAGAGTAAATTAATCGGGTTGATTACTTTGCAGATATTCACTCGTCTCTCTACAAACTTCTTCTTGCTTCTCGTGATTTGTTCTGGGTTTATTCCTTCATTCCTTACAATCGGGGCGACAGGAGTGGTCCTTGAGATGAGCACTCCTAAAGGAGTTGATAAGGTACATGAGTACCTGTTTCTGGAATTGAAATTCCCCGACATCATCCAGATGTTTCTCTAAATGTTAGGTTGCATTAAAGGTAACAGACATTGAGGGGGCGGAGAGCTAGACACTAACGACTAAAATTCCGCTAATGCAAGAAAATTACATATTGTAAATTTTGTTCCAAAAATAGCTTAATTTCAGATGTACATGCTCCATGCATTCACGACCAGGAACTTTCCGAATGTACGTGGTTCAAATATTTTGTCTCTTATTTTTTGAAATATTTTATATGGTCATATTCAGATTGATCGTAATCTCCTTGTTTCTCTTCATATTCTGATCGCCAATTCAATTTCATTTGTCCTTTATTGCATCACTACTATGCAATTGCGGAGATCAAAGGTTGAATATTTTCTCTAAATGAAACATCCAAGATTGTTCAGTTCCGTAACAAGAGTGAAGTGCGCTTACTAATTCTTGGATTTGTCATTCTCATTTGCAATATTCCTTCAATCGCATATCAGGTTAGTTTTTGGTTCGGGAGGTTTTAAACATAAAAAAGTTTTAAACTAACATCTGGTTCAAAGAAATGAAGAATTGTGGGTTGCAGCCATTGAGGGGGTTGAGATTTAGGCCCAGACGAATTAGATAATAGGTTGTGTTTTAGGCAAGCACGAAGTTAGGATTCCGGCTAATAACAGTAAATTGCATAGTGTTGCAGTCTTTCTTCGTCTTCTACACTGGAAATATCTTTTATATTTACTTCCAAATTCTGCCCTATTTCAATCTTATCAAAGCACTCAATCCACCATTGATTATGATAATCACAAACAATGTGATGAAGAGGACAATCAAGTGAGTTTTTACTTTATACGAAGAGCTGTTGATGCAAATAAAGCATCACTTCATACCTCTCACTCTCGACGCCTTTCTGGAGGATTGACAAATCCGTTGAATTGCACATTTCTTCCAGAAGTCTCTTCGGTTTCAAAGAGGGAGTTCGTCCAGTGGAGACAACTACAACAAATGGATCACTGCAGACGAGAACTGCATCGAATAATGAGTAGAGAAAATGAGAATACCGGATGTACGAATTTAGACATCGAGCAGAATTACATTGCCTCGCTTTTTTTTGTTGTGTTTTTTTTGTTTCTACGTATGAAAGTTTAAATTGTTTATTTCCGAGAGTTTGAACTGTGTTTTCGACGTGTTCTCAGAAAATGAGGTAAAGCATGGGATTTGCAAATCTCTTGCTTTTTTCAGGAGTCAAATTGGATAGCACGGAAAGCACCTGTTATTTGGGGGTAAAATTACCCTCGTTACTCACATTTCTCGAAAGTCTTTCGGCCGTGCGGGAAAAAATTTTCGTATGAAAGATGGCAATTTAGTCGTGGACAGAAGTTTGAATGCTTGGTAGTGGACAAACAATTCATGGACTCAAGGACCGCTGTTTTTCTGTCGAGTCTTCTGCTTAGTTTACCTCTTTCCGTTCTGTATCTCACTGAAATGGTCGTAATCATAACGAGACGTTACGTTTTCAACTCGACATTTTACCGAATTTTCGTATTCGGAGGATTCGTGGTAAGTATCCTTTCAGATTTTATTTGTGTTCAAATTATATGATCAGGACGTTACATTCTACTGGTTAACAGTGTTTCTCTACGTTGTTCCAAATCTTCCGATTCTCTCTGAGTGGACGTATCAGTTTGCTTATGATCCAGGGAATTTGAGATGGAGGCCTGAGTACCGAGCAATTATGTCTGCTTTAAACTCGTAAGTTTATTTAAATAGTCAAATATTTTCCATGAAATGATAAATTTAAAATCCGTATAATTCCAGATTGATGTACATTCTTCCTACGATGCAAGATGGTCTCAATGTTCTCATAGCTTTCAACCGATTTTGCGCTATCGTACTTCCGATGTCTTACAATAAAGTGAGAAGCGAAGATTTCAGATCCTTAGAGAGAGAGAAAAGAAGATGAAATATCAGATTTTTACTCCTCTTACAACAAACTTCTTCTTACTCCTGGTATTTTGTTCTGGATTCATCTCATCATTCGTTACAATTGGAGCACCGGGAGTGGTCATCTTGTTCGATACTCCACCCGGAGTTGAAAAGGTGTCCCATTTTTAGAGTACTTTACATTCACTGCACGAACCAGGTGCGCGTGCAGATTTTTCAGGTTCTACCACGTTTTACCGCACAAGTAATTTTTCATGGGTTCAAGAAAGCAAGAATTTCGTGCACAGTTTATAAACTCAACGTACATATTTAGGAGTAGTTGTGAATACGCGATTCATTGTTTTAAATTCCATAGAAATTGTGATTGATTAAAACGAATATTTCAGATCTACATGCTACACGCATTTACGAGAGTGAACTTCCCAAAAGTTCGTTTTTCCCCCTCTGTTACTGTTGCGCTCGAACTCTTATGACCCTAATCATATTTCAGATAAATCGAGGTGTTCTAATTTCTCTGCATCTTCTAATCGCCAATTCAATATCTTTCACTCTTTATTGCATCACCACAATACAATTGCGACGATCCAAAGTTGGAGATATCCTTTTTTTTTTCGAAATATCGAAACTTTTCCGTTTCACGACAAAAGCGAAGCACGGTTGCTAATACTGGGATTTGTCATTCTTATTTGCAATCTTCCTTCAATTGCATATCAGGTTTACAAAACAAATCACTATCTATTTGTTTATTATTAATCAGTTGACAATAATCTGAATCGATTATCTCTACAGTACTTTCATTGCAGTTTCTCTTTATCTTCTACAGTGGAGACCAAACTTATCTTCTCTTCCAAATTTTGCCCTTTTTCAATCTCCTCAAGACCCTCAATCCACCATTGATTATGATAATCATAAATATAACGATGAGAAATAGTCTAAAGTCAGTAAGACTAGATACAAGAAAACCTTAATTCATCGATTTTATTAATTTTTTTTTCAGGAGTCTCATCCGTTTGCGTTCATCCGTTCTTCCAGTGGAACCAACAGTTATTTTACCATGCCAGACTAGAGTAACTAATTATGGATCGGACTGTGAACATCGCTCGGTTTCCATCTATCGAAAATGAATATGGGAAAGAATGCATCGCTATTTCAATTCAATGCGCAATCCAAGAGTGAATTTCATAGATCACACCGCTCATAAATTATAAATTATTTATTCGGACGATATTCACTCATTTGCGTCTACGCAATGAGAAGCGTGTCGTTTCGTGCTTGACGGTCGTGGATTTTGCTATTCGCTCTCATTACTAAGCAGTACGAAGATGAATGAGGAAAAGGAGTCAAGATGAGTTTTAGAGGGATCTCAATTGGGGACTTGATAATGTGTTCATTCGATGTGCACTTTCCGTTTTTCAATTTTCCGATATTCCGATTTTTTTTCGGAAAAATACTGTGGGAACGCACTGAAGTCTCTACAACAATATTTGCATCTACTTGTGGTATCGCGCTTCTATAGACGTAATTTCATTACTACCGCAATCTCAGAGAAGTACACCGGCACAATTTAAAAATCAACTCTACATACAATTGGAGTAAACAACATTGTAGAGATTCTTGGAGAGCCGCGTTATACGGTAGTACCACCGTACTCTACTGAACGAACGTATATTCTACTTTTATAAATTCAAAATAGTAGACATGGCATTTGTTCTATGTTGTCACGAAGGAAATATAGAAATATAAGGAGGAAATAATTATTAAATAAATTTGCAAAGTTCAAATAAATCAATTTTGCGATTCGAGCCGGATGCTGAGACCGGGAAATGGAGAGCGCGGTAAACGCAGAAAGTATTTTCGTTTAAATCGTTCTTCTTTTTTCCTTCTGAATCTGGTCACGTTTTCAGCCACATTCTCTATGAATTATTGTTTTCTTCAAATCAAAAGTATGCCTATTTGATCGGCGAATTCTTTGGCTTCCTTCTTGGCACAGCATGCTGCTTGTAGCGCCACATTCTGCGTTTACATTCGCGGATCACGTTGTTGTGTTTTTGCTCCGTTTTTGCTCTGTATTAAAACTTTCTCATCTTTCCCATATATCTTATTATCGTCGCATACTCAGTACCCGTTGGGTATGTCTACTTCTCGTGTTCCTTCCGGAAGGCACAGCTTCTTCAGCTAAAACACAGGAATCATCTAGAACGTAGCTCTGCAGAGCTGAAGGAGAGCTTCTTTCTAGCTGATTTATGTCTTCTAGTTGCAGTAGCTATTACCCCACGAGCACTGAGTAACATGCAGTTTGTCTCTATTTCCAGTGAGAATGGCTCGTACGCGTGCGGCTTCGTCGGCTGTCGCGACTAAAGCGGAGGCGAAGCAGCCATCGTCAACGACGAAGAACAACCAGACTGAGCAGGTTACATTCACTTCTCAGTGCTCGTGGGGTATAGCTACGTCAGGCAGGGACATGTTACGTCAACTAGAAGACAGAAATCAGATAACTTTTTTTTGTCTTCTAGCTAAAGTTGATATGCATCTGCCTAACGTAGATATACCCAACGAGCACTGAGATCTCTCCTTTGCGCGAGTCCATACGTGGGCAGCAAATTATAGATATCTTTTGTAGAGTGCTCCCGCCCCCGGTTTCACTCGGTTGCATAGTGCTCCCAGCATTGACTACTTGCACAAACATGCAGCTTTTCACTTCTTCAACGTTTGCGTAGTGCCCCGTAACCAGGTTTCCCGAAAATGCGCCGTGCCCCCGGATGACCATGCCCCCATCTGCGCGAGTCCCTCCTCTGCTACGAAAACTACTCTTCTCTACTCAAATCTACTTATTTGTCGATGCTTTCATCATTCGAGCGCAACGATTCCACGAATAGGCGGGGGTCAATATACAATCTTTAATAAATCCAAGATCATTTTCTTTAGCGATTCTCTCAAATATGGTGGTGGCCAGTAAGTAAATGTTTAGAAACTAGGATTCTGTCGGCAAAATCAGCAGATTATTGCTGCCACCATTATTTCCAGTCGCGCGGCACCAACCTGCCACCATCTCCTCTTGCCAAAAAAACTGCGATAACTAGCTCGAGTGTTAGTTAATGCGGTCATGGATCACTTTCAAGGCAACTCCTTTCGATGCTCAAGGGAGTCTTTTTGATTTTTCCCTCTCCCTTGAATGTACCGCTTTCTGCGCATGAAATCTAGTTATTTTCATGTCCTCTTGGTTTAAAATTTTCACAATGTTTAAACAACTATTGAATAATTGTAAATAATGTATTTTGTAGTGTTCGAGAGTGCTTCGGAAGCGTAAGGTGGACGATTCGCCGCCGTTGCCTCCCAAGAAAGCAGCCAAGGTATGGGAGAATTAGATTGATTTTGGACATACGTGGGCACAGGGTACCTTGACTGCCGCCTGCAAGCAAAATCCTAGAAAAATCACTTTTTTCACTGGCAAACACCTGAAAAGGGGTCCTTTGGGGGTCATGGGACGACCGCCTGCTGGGCCAAAATGTGATCGGACTAACGGCTGTACAAAAGTTGGATTTTAGCTGCCCATCTATGATTTTGGAAAATAATCAGAACGATTTTAAAACTTACGTCGATTTTAATCAGAAACTGTTGAGAATCGAATAAGAACGTTTTAAAAAATATATTATTAATAAGTCGAAGGAGGTTATATATTATTAATAAGTCGAAGGAGGCTTAGGAAGGAGTGTAAATCATTGCCACAAATATATTATAATTTAGCATATACTCTTCACCTCCGATTTCATCCTATTAACAAACTTATCAGGCCAAGGATCAAGCTCCCATCACCAAGCCGATCACGAGGGCGGTAAGAATGTCGGCCCCATCGTACAACATAGCGACCATACCAACCACGAAGGTGACCTCAAAATGATATTATGTATGAGATGCCGCAATAATATGGACCCCCGCACATTTGTTTCGATTCACAATTTTTGGGTCTTGAAAGCTACCAGATGAGCTCCCTTATGTATCTACTCACTCACATAAACGTAATATGTGATAGTTTGAGAGATACGCGTCGCCTCCCATTTCCTTCTTAAAAAATCCCTCTCAGGCCAAGGATCAGACTCCCATCATGGTTAGAATGTCAGCTCCATCGTACCACACAGCGACCACGAAGGTGACCTCATGATGACGATGTTATAACTGGATTGGATTTTAATAACCTAATCAGAAACTGTTGCAAATGGAATAAAAGTGTTTAAAAATAATTTAATTAGAAAATCGATGAAAATTTCCTTTGAATGATGTACAAATAATTACCTCCGACACAAATAATTATATTTAGCCCGATACCTCTCAGGCTAAGAATCAAACTCCCATCACCAAACCGATTACGAGGGCGGTTAGAATGTCGGCCCCATCGTTCCGCACAGTGTTCGTACCACCCAAAAACGTAACGATATTATGTATAGCGACCGCAGGGGCAAAATTCAAGGTACTTCCTAAAATTGTAATATTAAGCCTATCCCCTCATAATTCGAGTGCTGAATCCAATGAGAGCACAAAAAAAAATCACGAAAGAAAATAACATTAAGGCGTTTTCAAAATTGAACGAAGTTTCACTGATCCTACCGTATTTCCCATCAATGGACTGTTCGATGGGATGTCCGACTGGGTCAGACTTTATATTAAAAATATTTTTTCTTCACATTTTGCAGTTTTATCACGCGACTCACGAAAGGCTCGGCCTATGTCCGGCACAGACCGAAATTTCGACATGCGTTTTTTGCAGTTTTGGATGCCAGTGGGTCTAACTAAGATCCCCGAGAACTATTATGCCACACATGTCATTCTTCGCCGAGATGCTGCTACTGTTAGGTGCAGCCCTCGAACTTTGAGGCTGTTTTTCGATGCTTCAACACAATTTCTATGAAAACTTGTTTCTTGGAGCTAGGGTCCGTTTTCAATGCTCTTTCAACCTATGTTATTCGTTTTACGATACACATCTGTATTTGCATGATATTAAATTTTGTTGATTTTTCAAAAATCCGCTCGAAAAGCTGAAAACCTTTCTTTCTAGACAGCTCCGCTACATTATAAGGATTTGAATGATATACTGGAGCTCGCATAACTCGGTGGCTCGGATGATTTTCGTCGAAAAAAACGTTTAATTTCCTCATTTAAACATCATTCTCAGAATACAAAATGAGAGAATTGAATGAGAACAATGAGAGAGGCCGAGTCATTCCTCGCGAAAACTTGAAATGAACGGTGTCAAATGCTAAGAATGATGTTTAAATGAGGAAATGAAACGTTTTTTCGACAAAAATCATCCGAGCCACCGAGTTATGTGAGCTCCAGTATATCATTCGAATCCTTATAACATTGTGGAGCTTTTTAGAAAGAAAGGTTTTCTGCTTTTCGAGCGGATTTTCGAAAAATCAACAAAATTTAATTTCATGCAAATACAGATGTGTATCGTAAAACAAATAAAATAGGTTGAAAGAGCATTGAAAACGGACCCTAGCTCCTAGAAACAAGTTTTCATAGAAATCGCGTTGAAGCATCGAAAAACAGCCTCAAAGTTCGAGGGTTGCACCTAACAGTAGCAGCATCTCGGCGAAGAATGATATGTGTGGCATAATAGTCCTCGGGGATCTTAGTCAGACCCAGTGGCATCCAAAACTGCAAAAAAAAATTTTGGTCTGTGCCGCATTTTTATCATTCTGAGTCGAACCTCTCGTGAGAGGCGTGTTATACGCCCGATTCTCGGTATTTCCTGTAATTAAAGTTATAATCACCCTCGCCATTCCATTTGTCTCTCTCCCCTCGACGTTTCTGGCCAAAATCTATTCATAAAACATCTCAATGAGCGTCTGCGAAAACGCAAAAGTGAAGCGCGTGTCACGGACAAACGACCCATTGGAATTGAACGGCGTTAGGTTAGAAAGAAGCGCAAAAGTCGAAATATTAAAAAGGAAAAGAAGAAATGTTGGGGACACGGCATTAAAGTGGTCTGGTAGGCAAAGCGCCGAACATGTGGTGTGATTCGAAAGAGAGCGATCTTCCAGAGGCCGCCGCAGACAAACGACCCATCGGAAATGAACAGCCTTAGGTTAGAAAGAAGCGCAATAGTCGAAATATTAATAAGGACAAAAAGAAATATTGGGGACACGGCATTAAAGTGGTCTGGTAGGTCAACGCGCGGAATATGGGGTGATTCGAAACACAACTAAATTTCAGATGTTACTGGGGACTAACGACCCATCGGAAATGAACGGCGTTAGGTTAGAAAGAAGCGCAATAGTCGAAATATTAAAAAGGAAAAGAAGAAATGTTGGGGACATTGCATTAAAGTGGTCTGGTAGGTCAACGCGCGGAACATGGGGAGTGATTCGCAACAAAACTATCTTTCACAGGTCGCTGCGGACAAACGACCCATTGGAATTGAACGGCATTAGGTTAGAAAGAAGCGCAATAGTCGAAACATTGATAAGTAGAAGAAAAGATGTTGGGGACACGACGTTAAAGTGGTCTGGCAAGCTTTTTTATGTAAACAAAATGGAGTGGAAATTAAACATCAAAGTTTCAAGCGAGCAAGGGCGGCGGTAGTCGAACAAACACTCAGAATGGTTGCTTATGTTGTTGGTCATGTGCTCATACGAGAAACACAACAAAAAATTAACTTTATTAGCAAAAAAAGTCAAAAACAAAAATGATATACGTAAGAGGCGGGTTACTGTAAGTGCCTTTTGTGGCACACCATAATATCTTTTCGGAAATCTCAACTAGGACCGCACACGCGGTCCCACTTCGCGGATTTTAATTATGTAGATGATACCGTAATAATCTGAAATTCCCGCACATTTCAAGATTTGTTTCGACTCTATGCTTGCGTGTATTGGAGTGTCTTGGTTATGAAATATTTTTAAAAAATATTATAATTTTTATTATTGTTTTTTTTATTTCAGGCACCGTCTCGTTCTCAGAAGAAGACGACGTCGTCTGCAGGAGGAGGCGAGTGGCTG
Source organism: Pristionchus fissidentatus (assembly GCA_036245785.1). Lineage (NCBI taxonomy): Eukaryota > Metazoa > Nematoda > Chromadorea > Rhabditida > Neodiplogasteridae > Pristionchus > Pristionchus fissidentatus. The sequence goes on from BTSY01000006.1 coordinate 11,295,732, forward strand.
AAAACACTTTGGATGTAGTTCATAGGTCAAAAGGATGTGTGCCAAAATATCCAAGTTGTTGTTTGATTTTACGATTTTTGTCTATAAGAGCGAACACGTGAGCTGGTTTTGTTCTCATTTTTTTCCTCGGCTGATTTTTCGAAATGTTCCATCAAAAAGCCGAAATGACAGACTATGATCCCTACTTTTTGGTCTATTACGTGGTTAGTCCATAGTGCTTTCGGTCGACTCTAATATTTATCTTTTAGACGAATCGTGCCGAGGAAATCGTCAACTGAAGACGAAGAAGACAAATGAGAAGAAGTCGACCCTCGAAGAGTGCGTCAGAAAATCGAGTGTTTTCGCCAAACTTCCATCAAGGTATACTGTAGCTGAGATGAGTGTACGGTAGATGATGCTTATGAACCATCTTAATCGATGATTTCGCTGTGGAAATGGAGGTGTAGTGTGGGGGGGTATTTTTGTTGTGGAAAAAATGCCATATCATGTAGAAAAGCAAATTTATTAACATTATTCAATAATTTTGTATAAATGTTTGCAGAATAAAGGCCGATTTGGCGTCGATGACTTCTGCGGGGAGGGAGAGCTGCTTCAATGTGAGTTTTATATCGTTATTTATTTATCTATTTTTTTACTTCGGATAGTTTCTAATGAAATAATTTTAAAAATATGCCTATTGGATTTGAGTGAGTGGATACACAACTGAAAGATGATGCAGTATTGGCAGCTTTTCAAATGTCTCACACTGGTTCCAGAGGTCAAAAAGTAAAATAGCATTCAAAACTGGTTGGGCAGGTTTTGACTTTTTGATGGTCTACCGGGCAGGTTTCTATATTTTGGGGATGTTTTAGGGGACCATGGCGGGCAGGTTTCGTTTTTAGGGGTCTAATTGATCAGGCATTTATTTTTCGGGTTATGCCGATATAGACACACTTTTAGACCTATGACTGGTTCCAATCACCACAAACGACTTGAGAAAAAAAACCTCAAAAAATATTTTAAAAAATAATTATCTTTTCCAGGCGGTACTCAAGAATTATAATGATACGAAGGAAGGACTGATTAAGAAGATCGCTGAAGCAAATGTGAGCGCTTTGCTATTACATTTATAAAATGATACGATTACACCAAAAAGTCAAATGACGGACTTCCGTTGTTTACCACACAGGCACGTACGCGACCCTCTCACTTTTGCCCGCTCTCTCGCTTTGGTAAACACAGGAAGTACCATTTTGACTTTTTGTGTGTTCGTATCATTTTATAAATGTAATATATTATGGTGCACGTCATAGGTCAAATGGCTTTCTCGCAGCTATTTCGTGCAGAAATGCCTAAACTCACGTGCCGAAGTGCATATTGCAAAATTTTTGATAAATTTGTCAAAAAAGAAGTCAAAAATGCAATAAACATTCAAATATTTCATCTGCCGACATGGCGTGGACGCCATGCAGAAGTGCCTATCCTCACCAGCGATAGCCTATTTGACCTATTGTGCGCGTATTGTTGCTGAGGGGTGAGAAATGGTCTCGTCATTCTCCACACTCTCTTGACCTATCGGCAGGTTAGGGGTTTTTGCGGAATGACGAGACCATTTCTGATCCTTCAGCGATAATAGCAACGAACGCAGCATTAGGCAGTTACTCTCGACCCGATCATTCTATATATATATATATATATATATATATATATATATATATATATATATATATATTTATGCGTGTTCAATGGAAACGCGGTTACAAATAGAAAGAGAAAACGAATACAGCATAACAGATTGAGATCATGAAAGGTCGGGGGTGTGGGGGTCGCTCATACAGGGAAACTGATTTGATTACCGGGTTTTGAGAAAAGCCGAGCCGCTCTGGGAAAGAAACTATTGTGTCTATAGTTCGCATGAGAGCCAGCATTTGCAAAATTTATTCCATTTCGTGTGTAATAATAACTGAAATGATGTGGTTTGAGTTTAGAGATTTTGTATTTACCTATCAGAAGATTCATGGCTGTCTTCAAGTCTATCGCTTCTCTACGCTTTTCTAATTTGTCTAATCCTAATTTCCTATTCCTATCCGCTACTTTAGGGATGTTTTCCCGTGTCATATTGTAGCAACGCATGAAAAGTCGACGAGTAAAATAATTCTGGACTTTTTCGAGTACCTTTTTGTTTTGGATCATGTAGGGGTTAAACACAGTGGACGCACTTTCTAGGATGGGTCTTATGTATATCGAGTAGGCTTTCACGAGGATTTCAACATTTTCTATTCTAATATATTTGATGCTGAATTAAGATATTTTGATCTTTTAATGGACTAATAACATTATTTACACGTAATATATCAGACTAGTTTCATTTGGTGCATTTTATTTTCAGAATAAATTGCGAGAGAGGCGTTATAAGGTGGAGGAATTGAATAATGATCAAGAAGAAGTCGAAATGGAGATTGAGGCAAGTGCATATATTTAATATGTTAACATAATATTAAACTTATTTTGAAAATGCATTACATTTCCATGAAAGTTATATTGTATTGATTAAATACAAGAGGTCTGAAAAGGTGATGCATGTTGAGAGACCGTTTCGGTTGTTCTATAAATATGTATATTTTAAATAATAACGCAATATAAATTTTCAGGACAATGAGGCTGAGATCGAGGCGAATGAGGCGAAGCTCAAGAAACTCAAACAAGAGGATGAAGTAAGCTTGAATTTGTTGACTTACTGTAAGTGGTACGGTAGATACAAAGTAGGAAAATATTTAAAGAGTGGACTCCAGAAGCCGATAATGGCATGATTTCCTGCAGTAACTTTACTTTAATTACATCATCTCGTCTACAAAAATCTAAAAGACCAAAACGACTTTAAAGAAATAGATTGATCTAATTGTAAGTATAATTGGGATATGCACGAATTAGCGCACTTGATGTGAAATACCCATGTAACTGTGAGATCAGCCTGCTGTGAATGCTAAAATCCGCACTGAAGAATGCAAAAATGCAGATAGGTTTGAGTATTGTACCTCTACAGTCGACGATATGCAATCTCAAGCTACAGTATCTTGTATTACTGCATCTATTGAATCTGAGAAGAATGATCCTGACCTGAAACCACATCCTCACCAGATAGCATTATCGCCTGATGTTTTAAATAATTGAATTGAATTAATTGCAGCTTCTGGACAAGACATTGGATGAATTGGAGGCGAGAGAGGACGAATTGCAGAAGACGACTCGTGAGATGAGACACAATAACTCAGTTCTCCACTTGGAAGCAAGCACTCTCAGGGAGTCGAACAAGCAACTGCAGGTAGACAATCTCATTCATTTATCGTTCACCCAAAGGGTGCGTCAGCGTTTACATAAATAGTAGAATAAATGAAAGGAAAAGATATTATTATAGAGAAAGAGAGGGAGGTGGGGCGAGAAGATTGGAGCTAGTGAATCACTATGAAGAATTCATATTTATCTAAATTAGACTAAATTAATTAGTCGTGAATGATAGTAAGTGTATGAATGAGTGAATGGAAGCAGTAGTTTTCATATTCAAAAAAGCGCTCAATCTATTCTTCCAAAGACGACTCGATTGAATGACTCGATTTGACTAATTCCAACTTCAGAACACTCTGACACGACTTCTGATGTGGTGTGGAATGGACGAAGAAGAAGCTGTGAGAAGGGCAGCTATGTGAATACTGTATACCCCCTTACAGTATCCCAATACCGTATACCCCTCATGCGGTATCCCAATACCGTATACCCCTCATGCAGTATCCCAATACCGTATACCCATTACCGTATCTCAATTCGGTGTTGATCTAGAAGTAGCAGTATCCCCAGAGTGTGTAGACCCCATTTCATTGTTTCTTTTTTCTATCTTTTACAGTATCCACTTACAGTACCCCTCGCTTCAGTAGACCGCTCCCATATCAATATTTTCCCTATTCCATAATTAATTTTGCACAATTCCCCCGAGAGTGAATAGCTTCATTAAGTATTCCCCTATACTAGAAGCAAGTTTACAGCACCGTGATAGTTCCATACAGTAGCCCCACAGTATCCGGCGAGCGGCTCTTTCTGCCGTTATCTAAACTCCGCGCTTGATAGCATATTACAGAGATAGAACTCGTTTAAGGTGTGGTTTTTTGTTTTATTCGTGTTTTTCGTTGAAAACTTTTGATAAAGATGAAGTTACCAGAAATATTTCATTGGCATGCTCCTACAAATAAATTTTAATTACGAAATTTGGAAGTTCGATAAGACCGGGAAGGTTAATTCATTCACTAATTCATTATATATTCCGTCATAGGATCGCGTAAAAAAGCGCACCTCATTGCAATTTTGTCTCATCTCTCTCCGTTTCTCATTAGTTATTCCATCTCTCATTCCGTGTGAAGAGAAGGCGAATTTCGCAATGCGTTGAGTAAACATTTTTTCGTCGCTCTGCTTTTTCAACCCAGTAAATGCAATTTTTCAAACGAATTTCAACATTTGTCGCCGCACACCGATTCGTCACTAAATCGTGCACATAATCCCTTTCTCTCTCTTTTTCTTATCAATGTCTCTAAAGTTCAATCGCTCTCTATTTACTCATGTTTCGTTGTTGCTTCGTCCGTCTCTCTCTCTCTCTCTCTCTCGTTCTCTCTCTCTCTCTCTCTCTCTCTCGTTCTCTCTCTCTCTCTCTCTCTCTCTCTCTCTCTCTCTCTCTCGTTCTCTCTCTCTCTCTCTCGTTCTCTCTCTCTCTCACTATTCTCACACTTTTTCTTATCTTCTCACTTGCGATCACTTTGTTATTATCTCAGCTTATCGATCTCATCTTCTCTAGAAATATGAGCACTAACAGCAGGTTACCTGGTTAGTTATCTCTTATTCTAGTAACCATATATGTAATCTCTTCAATGCTATTCTCCATTAGAGTAGAGCCTCTAGAAAACGATTAGGGTTCAGCGAGTAGACAGGGAGAGACCCTCTCGCTTGCACACTATCTCTCTCATTCTTTACCCCTTTCTGGAGATCTGACTATGATATGAGACTATATCTTATGTGACTACCTTTTTAAAGTGTGTATCATCGGTGCGGGAGTGGCTGGTCTTTCATCAGCTCGTCTTCTCCACAAATCTTCTCTTCCCTTCGTTGTCGTTGAAGGATCGGAGAGAATCGGAGGACGAGTTTATCCATTTGAATATAGTGCGAATAAGATAAAAATAATTGTATTGTTATAATATTAAAATATACATAGTTTATCATGTTGCAATAGATTTGCTAAACTAGTGGTGAGTGGTGATGTATAGAAAATGCCACGATCAAATTCAGAAGACGGATTTCTCCAGCATGGAGCGACTTTCGTCAATGGAGATAAGAATGACATCTATGAGATTGCGAAGAGAGAAGGTTCACCTTTTTTTCTTAAATTGCATCACTACCGTAATGCAACGCAGTTGACTAGCGTCAGTGATTTGAATCAAAAAAAAAGTTTGAAATGTATCTAAAGTTGAAAGAAGTCTTTACATTTTCAGGTTTGATCTTTGAAAGTGTGGGTGATTTCGATCTCTTCAGTCAATTCGTCGATGTCCACATGGAGGAGGCAGATCTCAGTGTGTTAGTTGCAATTTTTTTAAATTTATGTATCGCACACCACAAGGGTGCGACAACAGATATTGGCGAGTGATAATTATATTTGGATCTACTTTTATCAGAACAAATCTAAAGCAAATTTGTACCCATGATCAAGTGAAATGAAAACAAACTCATGCTTCTAATGTTGTGTGAAACATAGATGTATAAAGTGGACCGCGAGCGTTGAAAAGAGCTCGCCTGACCCCTTTCTGGATGTCCCCAGTTTGAATAACAACTTTTCAGTGAGGATAAGGCATCTTTCTCTTCATTCGTCGCTGATCTCGAGGAAATCTACTCGTCTGCAGCAGAAAAGACGCCTTCCGTCTCTGTGAAAGAAGCATTCGAAAGAGATTTCAACCGATTCATCGAGGTCCATCTTCCTTCTTTCGCTTCTTCCATTTTTATCAAAAATTTGATGAATAATGCCTGATGATTAATGGCTAATTCACTTCCATAATGAATAAATAATTAATTCCCCTTTCAGTCATCTCCCGATCGTCAAAATCGTCGTCCCTCATTCGAATCTCTCGCTCGATTCTATTTGTCCTACTACGAGATGGAATGGGCGGCGAATTGTGAAAAGGTGTGCAAAATAATATTTTCTTCAAAAATATCTTATCTCTCAACTATCGGCCTAACGTCAAGATGTTCTTTCTGTACAACAAAACGTTGAAACTCATTTCATCTGCTTCCGCAGCCATTATACTTGTCTCTAGTGACATTCGTGTCTAGTGACATTCGGAGAGTCGCCCCTCCCCCATTCCCCCTTTTTTCTTGTCAAATTTCAAATCTTGTTGAACCTCGGGTGTAGATAAATTATTATTTTTATTATTCTAAATGCAGATGGCCCTCGCCAACTTCTCAGTGTGGGACGACGATAGTTCGTCTTGCGCCGAGAGTTTCGCACTCGATTCAAGAGGATACAAGAGAATCATCGACGTTCTTGTGGAGGGTATTCCAAAAGTATTCAGTAATTCATCTTCCAAGATATGCAAAGTTATACTTCTAGCGCTCGATACGACCCCGAGAAAAAAAACGTTTGACTTAATAATTGATCTAAAGCTGGATTTTAAATTGGGCAAGAAATCAGAGGAATAAAGAAAATAGATAAATGATAAATTCCAAATGCAGGAATGCATTCGACTCGGGGCGACTGTTACTTCTGTCAATTACGAAAATGGTGAGATTCCTTTTTTTTATTTTCCCAAATCTCGAGAACTGAAATATAGTAAAATTTCAGAAAAATCGGTGCTTGTCAAATTCGCTGACGGAATGGAGGAAGAATTCGGGAGTGTGATTGTTACTTCATCACTAGGTAATTTGAAATATCCTTCAAATCAAGAATAATTTTTTTCCAGGATACCTGAAGAAACACGCTGCTACAATGTTCACTCCTCCCTTGTCCGAGAAGAAAATTCAAGCGATCGAAGCAATTGGTGAGATAATTTTGAAGCAAGCTCTAAGAAATCTTAGTTTTTTTAAAAGTAATTAATTAATTAAAAAGTCACTAATTAATCACTGCAGGATTTGGCGACATGCAGAAGCTCTTTCTCGAATACGATACGCCATTTTGGGATGACGAAACGGAATCTATAAAGTACGTCAATCGAAACTTTCAAATCACGATTCTGAAATTCTGAAAACTAGAATCTACATGTAGAACAATGGGCGTCGCTTCTTCTCCATTGCTCGGCAGGGGAAATCTCTTCGAAGTCGTCGATTGGTCACCGAAGGTTCGAGACTATTCTCTTTTCGTTTTTCTCATCGAATTAGATGAGATAGGCATTGTCTGCTGCGTGAGAAATATCTGAAATAAGCATGACAGTCAATTGATGTATGGCGAAAAGTAATTCTCCTCAGACTCTCACCCTGTGGTTGAGTGGACCAGCAGTCGAATACGCATCAACCAGAAGTGATGAGCAGTTGAAAGAGGAGATCACACTACATCTAAGGTTATTAATTGGAAGTAATGTAAATTAGAAGGTTAGTTAGTATATTTTGCTAATTTAATAAATTTAGAAAAGCTCTCGGAGACGATGCGATAGATGCACCGACACAGATTATGAGGTAAAAGATTTTTTTATTGTTTATGTTCTAATTCAGAATGAACGATAAGTAAAAAGATAGTTTTTCGACTTAAAAATATACAAGAATGCGATTGGCTACTCCTATTCATAGTGATCGATTAAAAGCAGCACCAACTTGTTCTTTTCCCCCAGACATTGCTGGAAAGCGGATCCTCTCGTACTCGGTTCCTACTCGTATCTCACACCGGAATCAGTCAAGATGGAAGGAGCAAATGAGAGTCTCGCCCAACCAATTCTTTCCTCCATTGATGGAAGGTTAGAATGAGAAACTCAAATCACAAGCTCCATGATTTGTTACACGACGATCTAGCTATTCCCGTTCTTTCTAATGTCCAAACTACACAGAGGGAAATAAATCTACGACTCTAGACTTTGGGATGCCGTGTGACTACTTTCAAAATCTAAACGACTGACTCCCCTGCGCCTATTAGACTTATAAGTTGCCTCTTTCCAACTTCGACTTATGGAGTCGTATACTTATTTCCCACTGAGTAATATACTCGTGTAATCATATTCTCCATTTCAGACCTCTCGTTTGTTTCGCTGGAGAGGCTACTCACTCCACCTTTTATCAGACAACTTGTGGTGCGTATCTATCAGGAGAAAGAGAAGCCAACCGTCTAATCAACACTCTTCCCTAGACCGTCTAATCAACACACTTCCATTCCACAGGCCGGCCAACCTTTGGAGTGAGAGAGCGTGTGAAATCGATAGGGATTCTCTCACTTTTGTATACTCTCTCGCTCTAACCCTAGTTTGTGGGTTGGGAATTTTCTGTAGACACTTAATTTCTCCTAGACTCTTCGTAGTCTCATGTTTGTTTGAGTTTCATCTCCGTTGTTTGATCTTTCAAGTTGATTCTCCGTATTCTTCCAGTTCTTCTTATGAATCTCGTCAGTGGTAAGGCGAGATAGACAAGAAAACTAAAGTAATACTATTATTGTTTTTAATAAATAATAACATTGCACGGACTGATCAGAAACAGATTTATCGACATTCGAAGAGTATTTATGATATGGGACACTCAATATTGAATAAGAGGTGCGAATTGACTGGAAACTGCGGACATTTGATGATCTATACACAAGTGGGAGGTGGGAGAGAGAGAGAGAGAGAGAAGAGGGGTAAGTAGGGCAGGACACTAGGGATTATTGATCTACCGAGAGACGAGAGGGTTAATGAGTATCGATTACTCATTGGGTAGGTCAAGCAGCCTTAGTGTCCCTGTGGGAGGAGAGAGAAGATATCGATTGGAGTGGTGAGTAGTGTTGTTAAATCTAATAATTCTATTCGCGAATAACAAAGGTTATTGGCGAATAAAGCATTGCTATTCGCCAATAATGATTTGTCATTCGAGAATAGTAATATTCGATCTAACAACACTAGAGGAGAGACGGAGAAGATATCGATTGGAGAGAGAGAGAGAACGACTATCATTTGCACTGAGAACACGGGAATAATATTTGGAAAGTGTGTGGAAACGGTGTGGGCTGCCAAATATTTATGAGAGTACTGTATCTACGGACTATTATTGATTATTTCTTGATGATATCGTAGAAGAAGGAATCTTCCTCGAAAATATCGAAAAGCTTGAAGATCTCCATGTCTTCTTTCATTCGGTTTGTTGACCACTGAAATTAACGTTGTAGGACCGAATTTACTTTTTAAATTCAAGTAATCACTCAAGAAAGGGGTTAGTAATTTGTCAAATCAAAAGACCCTCTTATTTTCACACCGTTTGTCGATCATGAGCCTTAGAATCTTTTTTTTTATGTATTAGTTACAAATACACCACGGTTTACACTGTCCATTTTGGGTGTTTTTCGGTAAACTATCTAGGTTCGATTCCATGCTGAATGACCTACCTGGAGTGAGGAGTAGAGACTCATGAGCTCGCCCAATCGGCCAGCGTAGTCCTCCATTCGCAGAATCGAACTAAACAATTTTATTTTAATTTAAATCTTATAAAAAATCACTTCTCGATTGCTTCTTTCAAAGATCCCTCTCACCTGTAGTAAACATGCAATTCTCTGAAGATGAGTTCTCTGATTCCGAGTGCCATTTCGACCACTCGCTCACTCGCCTTGGGAAGATCTGGAAAGAACTTTGAACATTGCGTCATTACTACGCAATAAATCTCACATATGACAGTTGAAAAGTGTAAATGATATCAATTGATTGCATCATCACTATGCAATACTCACAAGGGGGCCACATGAGAAGACCGAGAAGGGCGGCGAATTCGAGGTCAGTCACTTCAATTCGAGCGAGCATTCGAATGATTCGACGAACGGCGTCAACGATATTCTTACGGATCAGACTGGAATATCGATTGTTCTTCCCTTGAGATTCAGGAAATTTCTAAAGTCCTATTCGGACAACTAGGAATTACAGCTTGAAATTCGGGAAAATATTTGGATCAGTTTTTCAGTTCTCAAAGTCTCTACTCAATAGACCGGCTTTCTGATCGTGTGGAATGGAGAGATCCAATCCAATTATTTACCCGAGTTTCAAATTCTACTAGGAATGATTCAGTAAGCACTATTACGGCCAATTATTCAGATTCGATACTCACTTTCCAAAGTGCTTCACATCCATTTTCGTCGTTGTATCAGACAGGAACATGTCCAGATTGTCGAGATCGATGTAGGTCGTGAAGGAGCACACCCTGAATATCGATTGATGAATACTGTAGCACTTCCTCTCTATTGATGGATACTGTAAGACAGTACTCACTTCTTGGAGATATCATTAGGGAATATCTTGTGGGTACGGTAGATCGATTCCGTGTTCCACATTGCGCCCATGAAGTTTTGGAAGACCGACCACTAAAATGAACAATTGTTATTATCGATTGGATATTCCGAATTTCCACTCGAAATCTGATAACTTGTTGTCCACTCATCAAGCGGGAACAAAACAAGTGAAAGACGAACATAACCCTTACCGGTGAACCTAGGTTCTCTCTCTTTCACACACTCTCTCACGCCGGACTCCTTTTTGGAGAGTCGGAATTGTTCGAACCTTCTCGTCCTGTCCCAAATCGGAGAATTGGGGGAAGCAGCTGCCACAGAAATCAGCCAGCATCGGAATCGTCGATTTGACGAGTTTGTTCAGATTCGAGAACGTAGTCGGTCTCATGTCCTGCAATTGCGCCATCATTAGGAATTTACAATTTTGCTAATCACTAATTCCTTCCATCCCACTCGGTGGAAGTAAAAATAGAAGCAAGTTTGATTGCGTAATGTGGCTTTGACTGATTTTCGCTCAGAATGGGATATGTTTCAGCGTGGTAGCATAGCGAAAGACATAAGAACGACTATGATTCTGAGCAAAAAAGTAGAGCATACACTGCAGGAGGACTCGAAGATTCCTCTCATGTCGTTGGCCGACATGGACATTTCTGTAGAGCGACGGAGCGAACACAACATTCTGAAATTATAATAATAATAATGATACTATTAATAATAATAATATATCATGTCAGGCGGTTCCAGATGAGGATGAGCAAATTTTCATTTTGCAAAAATCACTTACCAAAATTGTATATTGTCCTGTCAATTTTTGACTAGATCTTGATGCAATTACATCATCATTAGGCAATACTCACTTGTACTGTGTGTCGATTTGGTTCAGTTTCGTCACTCCCGTCGAGTACATCGGAAGAGGAGCGGGGATGGACGGAGACTGTAATTAAGTTATTTAAATATTTATTAAAATAGATATCCAATCTCTTCATTCCTTTGCGGGTAAAGTACTCATGCGTGCAATCGAAAGATCCGTTGTTGTAAATATTGTTTCGCCTTGTTAAATATGTGTTCTATGCAGTGGAAGTACTCACTACAGAGGACGGAGGGTGCAATACAGACGAAACTATTGCTAGTGGTCCCAACCAAAATGTAGACAAATGACTATGTTCCTCTCTTTTGTTAATTATTCATAGTACTGACTCCAGAGGACGATTTTCAAAATATGGTTGCAAGTGCTTCGAAACTTATTTTCGTCTTATGAAATAATGATAATTTATATTACTCACTCCAGAGGATGACGGTTGTGCCTGCATTTCCATCTGTGGTTGTTGTGGTTGTTGCTGTTGAATGGGAGCATTGTGGACGGGGAGAGAAGAAGCAGAAGGAGTCGGTTTCTTGGTCGAGACTGGACCGGCCTCCTTTGTCTGCACACCTACAATCCATTTTTTTGTTGTATTTTTTTAAAATCATTTTGTAAAATTACTTCAACTTTCGATGTAAATCAATACAAATTCTGTTAGGTTATGAAGAAATAAACTAAAATGCGTGTAAAAACAACTGAAATACTTTAAAAATAAATTAAATATTTGTAAAAAAACTACAATGTCCTAAAAAAATAATTGTAAAACACGTACTTTCAGGCAGCATTCCGCACTGGAGACACTTGACGAAGCGACACTTGCGACACATGCAGCGAACGGCTGCAAATATATTTGATTATTTATTTATTTTAAAAAATTTTAACAAAAAATCAATAAATGGACGTACACTTGTTGATGTTGCAGTTGTGTCCGCCCTGTCTGCACACGTACTTCTTCTTCATCACAATACCTGCAAATAAATTTGAATTTGCACTAAAACTGCGCAAAAGACATCGTCATTTCGACCAAACTTTGTATTGAGTTTCATCAGAAATTGACCATAAACGGCACTGAATTCAATGGAGAAATGACAACTTGAAAAGACGGAGAGGAAACTGTCAAAATGTGGATAGGAAACATCTGTTTTTGACGCGCTTTTCGACCTACGAGAGGATTTTTTTAGATTTCCAAGCGAATTTGGAGGTAAACTTTAAAAAAACAGACTTCGTCTGAAGAAAGCGGCACAGGCTCTGCACGAATCGACTCCGAAGTGGGCGCCGTCCGATTTGTCCGAGCAGATTCGACACAGACTGCATTTTATCGATTGATTTTCTTCAGTTATTGATTGATTTTTCTTCACTTATCGATTGATTTTGCTTGCTGATGACCTACGACCGTTCCCCATTTCATCACCCCCCCCCCCCCGGTCCCTGACTTTCCGCATTTAGAGAACCCCCGTATTTTGCTCTAATTGTTTGTCACTATCTCTATTGTCGCTCGATGCCGGCAACCTAATCCGCACTCTCTCTGGCAGGCGTCGACGTCCCCCCGCACCCTGCCCTTGTCGCGCGCGCGTCACGCTGTTTGTGTGCCGGCATTGTAGCCGAGACTACAGTAATCGCATATCGTCGACGGCGAACTCACGGCGTGAACCTCGTGGTATGTTCACTCCTCACCCCCAAACTACAATGAACACGGTGTAGAGAGAGACATTGGAGAAAGCCCCTTTCGTTTTTCTCCCAGTTCCAGTGGTGACTCGTGCACATTCCCATTTCGTCAGAGAGAGCGATAAACATAGTAGACGGGCTCTTTCACAATATTCTTAGACTACTCATAGATTCGTTCTTTCCGGTTGATCGATCAACGTTGAGTCCCTTCTACACTATTCTCCTTATCAACTTGGGCACTGTTTCTTCCCTTCTCGTCTCTCTTTCTGACCACACGAGACAATTGCAGGCGATATGAAAACAATGGAGGAGAGAGAGAGAGGGAGAGAGAGAGAGGGGGAGAGAGAGAGAGAGAGGGAGAGAGATGGAGAGAGAGAGAGGGAGAGAGAGAGAGAGGGAGAGAGAGAGGGAGAGAGAAGGGAGATAAATGAGTCCTGAGAGGAGGAAGTAGTCTAAAATTATCTGCAGCTAAATGCAGCACGACCGTAGATCCATTCGTTACTTTGAACCCTAATTCCACCCCGATAATTGACGAGAAACCAAAATTACTGCTTCACTTCTTATCGGTTCTTTACATCTAGTACATTCTGTTGATATTTTCAGACAAAACTTTGGTTTTGATCTCGTGTTTCACTGAGTTCTGTCAGGTTTCTCTGTCAGTCTTCAGCCTCTCACGTATTTATCTCCAATTTATGTCAGTGAATCATTTGGAGTAATGAGAGGATTGATGTCAACAAGGGAAATATTCCATGAGGAATCAGAGGATCGACGAAATGAGAGAACCGACAAAATCACAAGACCACATTTTGCAAGAGATCGTCGAAACACTGACTACAGATGGAGAGAGAGAGAGAGACTAGAGACAGAGATCAGTGTTCCATGACAATTCTCCCTCCCGTGTGCCAGTCAGTGGGGTAAACAGCGGAAACGCGTTCTCTCCACAATTCTCCCCATTCTTTTTCCCACTGACGCAAAAATTTCATCAGAACATTTGCAGCGAGATGTTTCGTCAGCGAACAAATCCGTCTACTGATTATTTCCACCATTCCATTCCAGAGAACAATCTATAGGATTCCTCAGTTGTCACAGTTTTTTATTCGCTGAGGACCCCTTTCTGGAGATTAGGAATGAGGCTTTCTAGACACATCAACATCAATTGTCCCCAATTTTCAGTTTTTAATTAATTAAAATAAAATATAAATTAAATAATTAATTAGTACCGGGTGCTACTCGTGGGCGAGCTCGTGTCTTCCATCGGAGTCGTCGATCCATTGGGTTGATCGTTCAGTGGAGATTCCTGACAGAGAAAAGATTATTTGGCAACATGCCAAAATTAAATTCGCGGTGAGATCATCACTAAGGATCGAGCTAACTTTAGGCCCACTAACTTAGTGGGATGTCCCCTGTTTCACCCTTGCGGCCCACTAACTTAATGGGATAAGGATTAGCTGTTTTTCGCGTAACAAATACAAAAGCTGCTGTCTGTGATGTTTCATATCGTTCGGGCTGAAGGTCAGATGTATTCCAAGGCTACTGCTCAGAGATTTCGTAGCAAGGATATGGCAGGTACATGGCAGCTAAAACGTACCTGCCGCTGGCTCCAAACATGGATGCCGTAGGTAGTCTTTTAAAAGCATGGCAGTCGCAGATAAAAGGCATAGATGCTGCAGGTTGTCGAACTGAGTATCGACAAAAAACCTGCACGCTACAGGTACCCAAAAGGAGGGAGGTATCTAGCAAGTACAAAGCATGCCTGTCGCAGCCTGCCATTTATCTTTTTACCTGCCATGTAGCTGCGACATGCATGTTTGGAGCCAGTCGGCAGGTACGTTTAAGCTGCCATGTACCTGCCATAGCAATACTACGAAATCTTTGAGTGTCCTGGCTAAATAAGCACAATGTAATATAATTAATAAAACAAGCGCGAAAATGCATTTTCATCCCCACTAAGTTAGTGGGCCTAAAGTTACCCCTGGTCCTTACTCGAGATCATTGCTCATCTACATGTAATTTTCGTGACAGCCAGATATTCACTGCACCGAATGCATGTCTCATTTTTCAATTTTTAATCGGGATTTACGCATTAGCAGTAGACGAATAACATGTGCGCACTATAGATCGTTTGTTACCGTACCATCGTTCTCTCGTCTGTAGTGCACTCACTCCATAAATATTCCCATACTTTGCCCTTTCCCGCACACGATTTTGCACTTTGAGCATAGGCTTTTCTCATGCATTGTCATACCATGGACTACGACTTATTCCAATCATCATTCTGCCCCATACTATATCATTTTACTGCAGTTCAACAACATTCTGGCATGATAAATTATTGAAAATATTACGAAACTGCTCAGACTTAGCATAAAACAGTTCAGAACAATAGTGCAAGTCTCATAAAATTTCAGTTCTCAATCCATTCTTGCTACATAAAATGTACGTTTCGTCTAGACCCTATGACTAAGTCCCCGCAAGGATTGCAAAAAGGTCCGTTGCTCGAGAATAAAGAGAGAGAGGAACTATGTCTCTATTCGTCGAATTCTCTCCATCTCTTCCCCGACTAACCAAATTACGCCGAGCATGAGTGCATTTATTGGTTCAGACCAACGAAACGGGAGTTCAAGTGACCAATTTTATGCTAATTTTACTTTTAATTAAATATATTTTATTAAATAGAAATAGTAATTCCCGCTGTAGACTACTATATTGTGTGCAATGAGGATAGTATCTTGTTTTAAATAAATGAATTAATTTATTTAATTAATTATTTAAATAATGCTTACCGATGAGGAGGAGGGCGTTGAGAATGAGTTCATTGAGTTCATGAGAGAGAGCGACGAAGAATCGGGAATTGAAGAAGGAAGAGAAGAGGGAATTGAGGTGAGAAGGGGAGAAATACCTGAATGGCCAGTCTTATTTTACACGGTACACTCACAAAAAAGGTCACCAAGGATAAGGACACCAAGTTAAAGAAGGTTCATTTACCGAAAGTCACTGGAAATAAGAGATAATCAGGGTATTCGGGCTGGAGTCAATGAAAATCGTTGCAGACGGTCAAAGAGCAAAGCGCAAATGGCCGTTGGTCTCGCCACGAATTTCATTTTTGGCATTGGTTTTGGACGCAAAAAAATATCGCATCTAAAGGGTCTGATTCCAAACAAACATATATGGCTCTTAACCTAAAGTTCTAAAGCGTCGTGAAATGGGGGAGTTTCTAAAACCGCCAGTTCTAAAATGGTAAATGCCAAACAATGTTTGCCTTTCTCTCCAGAACGGGGGCCCATTTCGTAGTGTGACAACTGCGTCAAACATGGTGGGATTTGGACACATTTCGGTGTAAAATCCGCGATTTTAGAGGCCAAAACACATTTTCAAAGGTTTTGGTACCCAAAATAGTGGAATTTTTCGAAAAAAAAAGGTGAAAACTAACCGAGATTGTGGTAGTTTGGATAGGAGAGATTGGGTGCTGCAGTGAGTGGAGCCAGGTCAGTGAAGACCAGCTGATCGTCCATTCTTAATCAATTAATTAACATTAATTAATGATTATTTAGTTAATTAATAATCGATTGATTCGCACACACAAACAAGGTCAGAGTGAAAATGACGCGAGAGGAAGTGAATAGGGGAACTTTCTAGTTCGAATTAGAGAGAAGAGCTCGTGAGTGAGGGAGAGAGTGGCAAGGGCACAGAGATCACGGTGAAAAGGAGAGAGAGAGAGAGAGAGAGAGAGAGAGAGAGAGAGAGAGAGAGAAGAGAGACGGGCAGAAAAGAGAATAGTGCATGACGAGAAGTGGCGAAGAGGGAGCCGGGAATTTCGCAGCATAGTATTCCCTTTTGAAAATTATGGAATAAGAAGTAAATGCGCCTTTTTGCAAGCTCATGTGATCTGGTTGTACTGAGGAGGAAGGTGCGTGTGAAATCTCTCGATTCTCGCAAACTCCTCTCTCGCTCTCTCTCTCTCTCTCTCTCTCTCTCTCTCTCTCCCTCTTTCTGGCTCAATCTTCCCGCTATGAAGAAGGGCAAACAGAAGGCGCAGGAAGAGGGGAGGCGAGAGTTGGAAGGAGGAAAGAGAGAGATCAAAGATCAAAGTACAAATCGATCGATAAAGTGTGGAACTGACTTGAACATTGCTGTTCGAAGTTCCTTTGCAGAAATTATGTGAGGTGAGATCTCAACTTGACCAATGATGTGAATGAGTGAGTAGAAAGAGAGGGGAATAACAGTGACGACTT